>CM041295.1:124993169-126405669 GCA_023052935.1 Piezodorus guildinii | reverse complement strand
CAGAATAAATATCTTTTTCTATTCTATTCTAAAATATTTAAACTAGGGGATTTGGTTGAGGGGTTGATGTCATTAAATAATAAATAATTCATAAAACTTCAAATAAGCAAACTTACTTGTACAGAAAGCAATAAACATTATGAATCTGACATATAAGTCCTTTCTAATATTATTATTTGCCATACTTCTGATGATACAATAATATAGTATATTATACTAGTCAGATGGTTAGAAAATTTTGTTCAAAAACATTAAAAAATATATAAAACAAGGATCAATTCTAATTAAAAAAAGATATACCAATAAAATTACTTACAAGTTAAGAAAATTTAAAGTTAAAATTTCATTCTTTCAATATGGAAATAGGCCATAGATCAACCATACTTTAAACTTCATCATAATTTAAACTTTTACTGAATGAATAAGAAATAATTAAGCATTACTCGTTGAATCTTGACGTTAAAAAAAGAACAAAAATATAAATAACATGTTATTTACAATCATACCTTAACCTTCCACTCATAAGAACAATTTTTGATTTGATTTTTTATTTTAAATAATTATTTGTAATTGTCTCTTTTAAGTCTTAGGTTTGATTTTCATGCCTGCAGTTGCGAATCTGTAATCTGTTAGTTATTCATTTCAAGTAACTCAAAATTAAATTAAATTGTAAATTTTGATGCTAAAAAGTATTGATTAAGTAAAATAAACCAGAATTTATTTTTAAACAACCTTTTTTTTTTATATAAATATATTTTTTTCAATAGACAATAAGATTTGGAGTAGATATTTAATAAATAAAGGCACCAGGTTGGATGGAATCTTGTTGGTGTATTATAAGACTGAATATCACAAGTCATTAATCACTAATCAAACAAAAAAGTTAACTTATTTATGTTCCTATGGGTAAAAATAAAACTTACAGAAGGGTATTCACTTTCATCACTTTCATCAGACATTTTGACACTCTTAATTTCAAATTGCTCTGATTTCTATTTTTCCAAATCGGTAGTGTAGCTGAAAAAGCCACAAAAATCATACAGAATGCTGATGTAACAAAAGAAGTTTTAAACTTGTCTGAATGTAAATAGTTTAACAATGAATGCTAAGAGATAATAAAGTTCAAAGGTTTCTCATAATATTATCATATTTGAGTAAATATCATTTTTGAAAACAAAAACTCAAAATGAAGTTCAGCTCTAATCGTTATACCTATAATGAAGAAAAATTATTTAATTACTAAGCTCCTCTATATTTCTAAAATAATATGTTACAAAAAGCATAAGAAATTATTTTCAAATAATATATTTTACTGTTGTAATAAAGGCACTACTTTCATACACGTTTTCACTAACTTTCAATTCTTAGAAGGTTACGCTTTTAAAGTTTTTCAAAGCAGTACTCATGTATATACATATTTTTTAAAAAAATACCTTATTACCTTTAGTAAAAGCTGTTAATATATTGAAACCAGCAATGACTCTCTAACAAAGATGTCAGGAAAGAATTTTTCATTAAGTGCTTTCAACCAATAGATAGAATTAAAACCTAAAAATGATAAAAAGTAAATGAATTAAATTAAAATAATTCATTAATTAAATGTTAGTTAAACAATATTTGCTTACATAGCTAGGAGTAAACACTGAGGGCAACCCCTGTTTTATAGCTGTTTTTATATTTTTTCTTAATAATGTTATTTTTGAAAAATGTATTATATTAGAATGAATGATCAAACACTCTTTTTTTTGTTTTTAAATAATCATTTGAATCATTTAACAGGAGATATATAAAACTATTATTATTTGTATACCTCTGCTACCTAATCAGCTGGAAAGACACTGTTAAATCATTGACAACAGTAATAAATTCATTGCAACTTATTAACTTAAAAAAGGAGGACATAACTATCACTAACTATTCTTCCTTTGGGTGATAATTGATTTTACTAATCAAGTCAAAGAAATTTATATCATCAATTACCATACATTTAAGAACTATTTTAACATTATAATTCCTACATAGTTGTACAAATAATAGTTTCTATAGAAGATTTAAAGAAGAGAACTCATTATTAATAAAAATATAATAAATCGTTGTTCTGGATAAACAATATAAAACTATTTACCTACGTGTAAACATAAAGATGTTCTTTACCTCAGTGATATCAGAGATAATATGGGCAACTTCTGAAATAAAGCAGTTTATATATTTTTCTAAATGATTTTATTTTTAAAAAAGTAAAACAAATATTCCCTTGGAATAAATGTTTAACTACCTTTTTAATAATTTGCCATAGATATAAGAATTCTTAAAACATTACAACTGTTACTGAATGATAGAAAGCATTGCTTTAAAAAAACATATAAAGAGCAGAATTTATTATTACTAAAAACATAATAAGTTGGACTGGTTAACCTATACCATAATAAAAATTATATGAATTGTTTTAAATAAATAATTAATAAATGAAAATTGTTAAAAATGTTAGTTAAACAATATTTGTAAAAAAAAACATTACCAAAATAACCTTTATCGCTTATTAACAGATAGCTGGTCGGTAATAGAATGTGTTTCTGTCGTTAGACATGACGCTATAAGGACACCATGGGAAGCAGTGGCGAGGTGGTTATAGCAATTGTTGAGGTTGGAGGAAATATCATTCATGGATAGATGCTATTTATGTTTTCCGATTATTTTAAAGTTTAAACACATTACAAAAAAATGCAATAACTCTAAGATATTCTTGAGTATTGAAATGACGTTTAATGTTAGACCTTATTTCGCAAGCAATATATCCATAAACGTTTCCCAAAAGTAGTAAATCTAAAACGACATAAAGTCCTTAAAAATGAGAACAAAACTAAAACTAATAGTTTCATGCTTTGAGATACATTTGATTTTACATATATATATAGCAATTTATGTTATGAATTGCGTTACATACCTATTAGTAAACATTAAGACGAACCTTACCTTACTACTATCTGAGATAAAATGGGGAGGGAAACGGTTACTATGGGCAACCACTGAATTATGGTCGTTTATATTTTTAATAGTATTATTTTTGTAAAAAAATAATAGAAAATTTTCCTGCAACTTATTTTGCTTGTAAGACATTGTTAAATTTTTGGTATATTAAATTTAATACAACTCAAAAACTAATAATGCTATGATTAAGAAAAAAAAAATTATGAAACTAAATCAAAGACATTTATATTATGAATTTTGCTACATATAAAAATGCTTTTAACTTGATAATTCTTACACGTTGAAACAAAGAATAGCTTATAATTAATATTTAAAATACAGAATTCATTATTACTAAAAACATAATAAGTTGGACTGGTTAACCTATACCATAATAAAAATTATATGAATTGTTTTAAATAAATAATTAATTAATGAAAATAGTTAAACAATATTTGTAATAAAAAACATTACCAAAATAACCTTTATCGCTTATAAACAGATAGCTGGTCGGTAATAGAACGTGTTTCTGTCGTTAGACATGACACTATAGGGACACCATGAGGCAGTGAGGAGATGGTTATAGCAAAATTTTGCTGTTTTAAGAAATATCATTCATGAATAGATGCTACTTAAGTTTTCTGATCATTTTAAAGTTTAAACACATTACAAAAAATGCAATAACTCTAAGATATTCTTGAGTATTGAAATGGCGTTTAATGTTAGACCTTATTTCGCTAGCAACATATCCATAACGTTTTCCAAAAGTAGTAAATCTAAAACGACATAAAGTCCTTAAAAATAAGAACAAAACTAAAACTAATAGTTTCATGCTTTGAGATGCATTTAATTTTACATATATATTCGTATACTAATTTATGTTATGAATTGCGTTACATACATATTAGTAAACATTAAGATGAACCTTACCTTACAGCTATCTGAGATGAAATGGGGTGTGAAACGGTTACTATGGGTACCATTGAATTATGGTTGTTTATATTTTTAATAGTATTATTTTTGAAAAAAAGTAAAAAATTCTCCTGCAACTTATTTTTCTTGTAAGACATTGTTATATTTTTGGCGTACTAAATTTAATACAACTTAAAAACCAATAATGCTATTATTAAAAAAAAAAATAATAAAAGATATTTATATGATGAATTTTGCTACATATAAAAATGCTTCTAACTTGATAATTCTTACACGATGAAACAAAGAATAGCTTATAATGAATATTTAAAATACAGAATTCATTATTACTAAAAATATAATAAATTGTGGTTCTGGATAATCAATAAAAAACTATTTACCTATGTGTAAACATTAATATTATTATCAGATTATTTACAATTGTGCTATCAGAGATGAAAAAGGGGAGAGAAACGGTTACCATGGATAACCACTGATTGATGGCCATTTATATATTTTTTTAATAATTTCATTTTTAAAGAACGTGAATCAAAAAACAAATAATTACTTCGGAAGAAACTTATATCTCTTTAAAACTAATCAGTACAATAATACTTTTGCATATACCTATGTATAAACACACACATATATATATATAATATATATATATATATATATATATATATATATATAAATAAAAGAATTTAGATACATACAGACGTCTATTACTTATTAGTATAAGAAACAAATATTTAGCAACGAGTAAACCTTAAGATAAACACTATTTTTCAAAAATATTTAGCTTTCCATCGGTCATACATTTATATTACTTCAATTTCTTATATCTGGGAAAATATTTCTATTTTCTTTAATTATCAAATCCGTTTGTAGATCTATATTTATATCTTCAGTGCTACTAACAATGAGATATCTGGTTAAGTATTTCAAAAAAAAAAAATTACAGGTATATTAAAATAAGCAACTTTGATAATTCGACAATTGATAGACCTGTTATTTTATCCCAATCGGGCTAAGACTTTGTTTATATTAATTACCATTTAATTAACCATTCATTTTACAAATTTGATCAATTATAATATTTTTTTCCGAGTAAATAGTCAAAATAAGTAAATTAAATTATATAAAGTGGTACTTAAGATTAGTCGATTTGAGCAGTAGAGTTGCTGTAACATCCTAAGAATATGTATAATACCAGTTGTTTTTTTTTTTAGCGAGACACATTCTCTCAGAGCCTTTTGCAAGATTAGGTTATTTATACTCAAGGGATTTCGATAACTTTTCGGAAATCCATTTCTTTACTCTCTATAAAGTTTTGTTTGAAATGAAATAAGCAAGACGCAATGGGGTGTCATTTGGATTAGGATTGGCCAGTTTTTAACCTGTTGTGAAGGGATTGAGTGTGATTTACTCCATTGAGAAAAGATGTTGGACGTTTACTGATGGTTTCGTCTATTGCTTTCTCGAGAAAGAAAAATGGGCACACGCTCTCTTCCTAAAGGGTCCACCTCTTCAGGTTCATTTTCGCGACCATTTGCTGTCCATGGGGAGCTCTTCACCAAATAAATAGATGTGAGGAGTTTTCACCAGTCCACTGTCTCTGATCGAAAACTTTAGCAAAACTAAACCCGTTTTAATAAGACATTAAAGAAAAGGTCCTCAACATTTTTATGACATTTCCAGAATTTAAAGGTGTAGATGTTTCTTATGTCATAAAATGATTTGAACTTATCTGATTATATTTAAACTGTGACCCAATCTACTGACAGTCTTTAATTCCATCTTAAATATTAGGCCTCCCTTTAAATACCTACACAATCAATAGGTTCAATGTTGATACATAGTTGGAGTAATACACAAAAAAACATTACAAGAAAATGAAAAAATATTCAAAACACGCTGGCAAATCAATCAAAAATAACCAACAAATAAGGAAAACTAGTAATAATTAAATAATGTTTTTTTCTGCTGAAGAGTCTGCCAAGAGCAAGGGATGCGTTCACTGCCAAAGTTTGTGCTACCTTCAATAAATTGTGGAGGTGTGAGTGCGATGGTATTGGTCCGCAATAAGTCATAAAGCCAGACTTCACTCCATATTTTAGACGATAATCTCACTACAGTTCACATTTTCAAGGGATTATCGATGAACACATCCCTTAAACCAGTGACACACACTATCACGTTTACGGAATAAACGTGTTTGTGAAATCAGTGACAAAATTATAAACAGCATGCCTAATAGATTCAGAAAGGTTATTACAACTATTTTAAATTGTACATTATGTTTAATTTTGGCAATACAAAAAAAAAAAACACTTACACACTTTCACTTACCTCGCCATTGCCTGCAATTTTCGGCAGGGAGTCCCTTGCCTTAGGCTGCCACCAGATGGCGTTGTGCTCTTGATAATGATGCTGTCTGCTAGAGAGCAGCACTTAAAATATGTTAAGGGCCCTGTTTCCTTAACATATTTTTGCACTTTTCTCCTTTAGTTGTTTATAAAATTCGCTCAACTTTTATATTTAGCTGTTATTTATCAATGCTGACAAGTTGATATGCCTACTTTTTTGAAACATATAAAATTAAAGGTACTTTAGTTGAAGAAAATATTAAAATATCGGCATTTAAGCCCTGTCAGAGTATTTTAATCAGAATAAAACCTACATCATATTAAACCTTATCAAATTTTACATAGAGTTTAATCAAAATCGTTGGAGCCGTTTTTGAGAAAATTGCAGGTGCAAACTGCATGGTATATTGTGGCTTTTCCGGTTAGCTGATTCTGATGAAAAGGTTGCTGTAACATCTCGAGCGCTATAGTTATAGTTGTCTAGACCTTTTTGCGTGACTTGGTTATTTGGACTCAGGGGAACCTAAAACGTGTATTACCGTTGAAAACTGGAATTCAAAAATTTTCACGATCGCAATACTTCTCCTTACTATATAGTCCATATACTCGTATAGGTAAGTGAAAGTAAAAAAACAGAACAGAAAAACCTTTGATTTTATTGTTTTCTAAAAAAATATTTTATAAAATTTTCTAATGGTTAAATTATTTTTAATGCATTTTACAATGAAACTTCTTAGGAAAGTAAATCATACATAATTAATAATATATGTATTTGTTTTATAGCAGTTTTTGTGTTTCCAATTTATTTTACACTTGAATCTGTAACTAAATATCTATATCTACGTTCATATTTAAGTTTAAAACAAAGTTTTTTTTTTTTAGGAAATGACCTTTTAAAGCTAAAGATAAAAAATTAAACTAATAAATTTGATCGTGGAAAATATTTTCTTCTAGGAAACCTTTTTGCTCCAATTTTCCCGAGTTTATCACTTTTCATCGCCTTCAAATCCTCTCCTCAGTCTTATTTAATATTTATGCTTCAATAAAGTTCCTTCCTTTTTCACCTTATATTTCTTACTGATTAGTGTCACTTCGTGAAGCCTTAAAACTGTTTTTGTCCATAGACTTGCCAAGGATACAGCTATCAAAACGTTTTTTTTTTTGTTTTTTTTCGTTAAATATTTCGAAATGCTAACTACATTATATTTAATAATAAACCAGTTACCAGAACATGGAGGAAAAACTAAATAATGTAACAATTGTTCTGCTTCTTCATGTTGGAATTTGTGGTCTCACAGCATTATTTCTATTGTGTTGTATCAAAATAAATTGTAATATAACTGAATATCATGTTGGAAGTTTCTTTCTACAGATAATGGCCAAGAATAAAGTGCCATGTGTGTGTGTGTTTTTTTTTTGTTTTTTTTTATATGGATCCCAGAGAGTAATTAATATGGTTATAATTTACTTATTAAGGAGCGTTTTGGACTTTGAATGTTTAAGATTTTTCAACTCGCATTTGCTGAGGAACAACCTTGCATAGGCCTGTATTATAGTTTCAGAATATTTTTTTAGTAAATGAGTAAAATTAATTAATCAGCATTTCTTCGTGAGGATTCCATACTGCCATTTATTTATTTTTTAAATTTAGATAATCGAGCATCCAGTGAATATATTATTTCGTTTAGTAAGAAATAAGTGCACTTTGTAAATAAACTTCTCTTCTTCAGAATTACTATGCAAGAGAAAAATAAAATAAGAATGCTAAACATGAATTTTTTTCAGATAAATGCTGTTGTAAAGAGGCGTGGTTGCCGACAGATGCCGTCAGGCCTAACAGGGCTGCCAACATAATCTAACGATGATTGCCAACCCTTCCATTTGTTCTGACTGGCTAATTCCTCAATTTGCAATGTAAACATCGCTCCCCCCGAGGGGTTGAAACTTTTACGTAACCCATATGGAAGTGGATAAGCAAAGAAAATGTTTGGGAAGGTTATTCATTTAGGGGGTGGAGTCGCTCAGTCCTTTGTTGTGAAAATAAGGAATGAAAATTCACTTCGTTTGCTACTTTTTCCAATATATTTTTCTATTCATTTTTTTATTGATAAAAATAAACATAACATGAAACATCCATAAAATAAATTTCACCACTAGTACCGTTCATATTTAATTATTTTTTCTTAATTCTAAAGTATTATTAAATTGTTGACGTAATAATTAATCACTTACATCAAAGTTCTGTTATATGGTGGAACACAATGGCTCGGGATACGGTACAGCGTTATCCCAATAGAATCGGTCCAGTGCTCATTAATGTTCCCAACATAGTCACTAGATGTGTACTACTTTCAAGCACAAAACGTTTTAACATAATATTTGAGATCTCAGCACTGAGTTTCTTTGAGAATAAGAACATGTATTAATTATTGTAAACTTCGCTTTTTCCAAGGTCTCAATTTGACTTCTAAAAAGTCCATTTGCGTGAAATGAATCTACTTAACTTTTATGTGAACATTAGATGCATGTGAGAGGAAAAAAAACTTGAATTTTCTTCAAGACATAGACTATATTATTATATCTAATATTGATATCTTAATTTTAAGTTTTAGTGTCGCCTAAGCACCTTGATATTGGGCTGTAAATGTTTTTTTAATTTTTATTATATTTTATTGAAATTTACAACTGTATAGGAATACATCACGTAAATATGCTGATAAAAGATAGTGTACATGAAAAACGAGAAGAGAAACTGCCCATTGGCAGCACTCTAGTAATCAATCTAAACAAGAAGGTCTCGAGGCCATCTTCTTTTCAGACCCCTCGGAGGATTGTCGGGAATTGAAGAGGAAGCAAGGATTGAAACTAGTGGGTTAGAGTGGGATTGGAGTTTGTCATGGAAGGATTGATACCTGGTTCGGGCCAAATCAGCTACAAAGGAAATATTAAGGTCTTTATGGATAAGCTTATTCGTGACAAAATAAGGAGCGTTTAGGATTTTTCGAAGGATTTTGGATTGTAAGGATTGTATACGGGAAGAATTTGATGGTTTAGTGGAGCCCCATAGCTCAACTCCGTAAGTCCAGATAGGTCTTATGATGGTCATGTAGATGAGTCTTTTGTAGTTAAGTGAAAGTTTAGAGTGTTTGTCTAGTAAGTGTTGAAGTAACCGAAAACGGCGAGCAGTTTCTTGTCGTTTCAGTCTAGTATACGGATTCCATGTTTAACGTTTGTCAAGTAGAAGTCCTAGGTTTCGGATCTGTGGCTGTAAAATAAGTTCGTTTTTTACTGGGGATTTCAATAAAAACTTCAAATTCTTGTAAATACATTTTTTAATAAATTATAAATTACCCATTTTGATCTATTACATGCTGCCCTCTTTCAGGTAATTTTTGCGTCTTCCAAGTCAAAATTTACGGTTCTGAACTGAGCAAACCACTTACAGGCGGTGCTTTCTCCTAACGCATCATCGTCATACACAGTTCGAATTCTGTTTACCGTTTGTACCGTGGATTATCCTTTTTCTGAAAGAAAAAAATCATTAAATGTCGAAAGTTTTTTTTTCCTCTTACATTTTAAACTAAGCAAAATACCACTAAAACATAAGGAATCTCGGTTGAAACAGATGCATACAATCACCTTAACTATTACTTTTTTATAATATGTAAACATTATTGACCAAGTAAACGTGACTTAGTAACCCACAACTATGAACTTATTTTACTTATCAATACTTTCAGATAGGGCAGTGGTCGGCAGACATATTGGCCAAAGAGCCAACCAAATATGACCATTGCAATAATTTAAAAAAAAAAATTGGGAGCCAATTCTGCTGGTTTAGTCAAATTGTATTACACTAAATAAAACTAAAGTTCATTCCTAATAAATATTTATTAATGCGAACAATGTGCTTGTATCTCCTTGGAAAGTTTGAGGCTACCCTCATATTTAAAATTATTGTTTTAAAACGGTGTATCACACCGGAGTACGCCGAAAATATGCGAACAATTTCAGCCGGTAGCTTGTACATGGTTTGTGTTTACTTTTACGAAAACTTATAAAATTAAACTAGACGTTCGTTATAAAGAGAAGAGAATTTTAGCTGCTACGAGGGAGGGATTATTATGGACTAACTAAACTGTTTAAAACCAAAGAAAATTAATAAGGAAACAAAGGCTACGCTCTACAAATCCCTGATCGGACCCATACGGACTTATGGCTGTGAATCCTGGGTATTGAACAATATGGGTATGAACAAAAGATTGTTGTTTTCGAGCGAAGAATTCTGGGAAGGATTTATGGGCCTATACGGGAAAATGGTATTTGGAGAATTAGACACAATCGAAACTATATTAAAAGTATAGGCTGTCCAAGCAGGGAGATTTATACAGATCAGCAGGCTTCGTTGGGCTAATCACGTTCAAAGGATGGCAGATGATAGTATCCCAAAGAGAATCATGAGCTATGCTCTGGTGGGCAAAAGGAAGAGTGCGGTTGTGGGCGTCTGGCTGGTGGACGATGGCCAGGAATAGAGAAGAATGGGGGCGATTTCTTTTGGAGGCCAGGGCCCGAACTGGGCTGTAATGCCTAGGATGTATGTATGTTTGTAGATGTACCTATTACCTATCTATCTTTTAGCTTAAACAAAAAATTATACATGTTCTCGATTTATAGAAGAATCGTAATATATCAAAATGAGATGTAATTTTTTTCTCACCAAGTTTTTTTTTTTTATGAAAATATTATTGCGCCTTCCGTGAATATTTGTGCCAGAGCCGCACTTTGCCGACCACTGAGATAGTGTATAGAATGTGATATACACACATAACCTACAAATTATCAGTAGGTTTTATTACTTTCGATCAAGAAGTTCACAATTCGCGTTTCATGCATTTTATATTACTACTATGTATTACGTGATTCACTGCCTTTCGATGTTCGTCGGCTCCTTGTTTCGTCCCTTGTCTTCCTCCACTTCGATTACTGCTGCCTGGTGTTCGGTGGATTGTCTGGTGGACTCGAAATGAGACTGGATAGACTTATGAAATGTTTCATCAGATTCATCTTCGGGGTCCCTAGGCGCTCCAGTGTTTCTGACAGGTATGCCGAGTTGAAGTGGCTCAATCCTGTTTCCCGGCGAAAGTATTTCTTGGGAGTTTTTCTATTCCGTACTTTCAATACCAAAAATCCATCCTACATTCTTGACCTACTCATCCCTTGTTCATCGGTACATTCGTTTAATACAAGATCCCAGTCCACTAACCTATATATTCCTTTTCATCAAACATCATCCTTTAAAAAATCATTTAGTTTGCGTGCCACATCGTTCTGGAATTCCATACCTACCTCTATACGCAAAGCACCTTCTTTAACCTCATTTAAAAGCAAACTGTTCCTTCATCTCCTCAACCATCCATCTACAGATTGATTGTAAACAAAACGCTAGAATAGTGGTCATGTCACATTCTAAAATGAGGACCACAACAAATACGTAAACAATGTTTTAGATATATATTCACCTTTCTCTTTCTTTCTTCTGTTTTTCTCGGTGACTTTATTATACCATAAGAAGCACAATAGTAAATATCTTCAGATCCACATCAATGATTATATAATTATAAACATATATGCATACTAAGTAATCGTAGTTATTTATTTAACTTTATTTATTCTTATTTTTAAATAATATTATATCTTAAGTTTGTATTTCTTTTATGTTTTTGTTTCTGTGCCAGACACAAGTCAAAGTTTTGTACTTTTCTGTTATTCTTAGGGGACTGAAGGTCCCAGAATAAAATTTACTTTCTTTCTTTCTTTCTTTCTTACTATTTAATATATTCGATTAGTCAATAACGAAGACGAATTAAACTTGGATTCTTTCTATATCTTTAACGGTTGTATTTTATAAATGAATTTTATCGTAAGCTTCTGCTAAGTTGAGCCGATAGGAAGCGGCAAATTTACCGCCAGTGTCGTTAATAATGGGAGGGGGGGTGTTGGGTTGAAGAAGAACCCCAATCAAAGCGTTACACAGCAAAGCCAATTTAAGCTTGTCTTTAGCTAAGCCGTTAGTATAGCCTTTACTGTTGAGCCTCCAATCGGCTTTCGGTTGAGAGAAAAGGGGAGACATTTTTTTTGTAATTAAGTTAATTTAACAACTCAAACCATTCACTGGTCGCTTGAAAGAAAATCTTCATTCTGACTCATCATTTGTTAACTATACTTTAACAGCAATAAGCAGTCATTATTGTTCATATCACTATTCGCTCGTTATTGTGTGAACATTTATGGATTATACTCTTTAATAGATGTTAAGCCTTTATTTATTTAATTTAGGCTAACAAACGAATTTGGGTTCTCTCTTCCACCAGCTCTTTCAGTAACAAATGTTTTAAATTTATTTAATTAACTTCATTATGCAAAATATGAATTAAGAGTGAATCAGGCACCGAATGACTTCATAATCGCCATTGATTTTTTTAGTATTTAATTTATTGAGATGACATCCTGTCCTAAAGTATCCTTTAATAATATTCCACTTGTCATGGTCGAACAGATCCGCTACCTAGGACTTCTACGTGACAAACGTTTAACATGGAATCCGTATACTAGACTGAAACGACAAGAAACTGCTCGTCGCTTTCGATTATTTCTACACTTACTTGACAAACGCTCTAACCTTCTACTTAACTACAAAATACTCCTCTACATGACTATCATAAGACCTATATGGACTTGCGGAGTTGAGCTTTGGGGCTCTACTAAACCATCGAATTCTTCCCGTATCCAATCCTTACAATCCCAAATCCTTCGTAAAATCCTCAACGCTCCTTACTTTGTCACAAATAAACTCATCCAAAAAGACCTAAATGTTCCATTTGTTGTTGATCTTGCTCGAACCAGATATCACTCCTTCCACAACAAACTCCTCTCTCACTCTAACCCACTGGTTTCAATCCTTGCTTCCTCTGCCATTCCTGATAATCCTCCGAGGCGTCTGAAAAGCAGATGGCCTCGAGACCTTCTGGTTTAGAATAGTTACAGGAGTGCTATTGGGTAGTTCTTCTATAAGTCTGTTTCATGTCATTTTTCTTTTATCATATTTACTTGTTGTCTTATGAAGTACAGTTGAAAATTTCAATAAATATTTTTTTTTTAAATAATAATTTATTGAGAAAATATTTTTTTAGTCTTTATTTTTCTCGTATCATCGTTGTTCAGGTACGTCAGTTATTAATTCCAAAGTAGTAGTCGTTTTCATTCTGAGTCTCTTGCATTGGCAAAATATACTAAAGTGTTTATTGGTTAAGAGTTTGCGACAGGATATCATTTGTATCATGCTCCAGTTCAGGATTTTTTCCCAAAAACGGTAGTGCTTGCCCCTGATCATACTTTTTGATTCCGAAGGACACTAGACGGGCATCACTACTTTCCAGAAACTTTTAAATCGGACGACTGAAAGTGAAGAAATGGTGGCATCAATTTGAGACTCACTACTGGGGCCCAAAAACGGAGGTAAAAATGTTATTTCGTTTTTATAATTGAGGTCTAGTTATAACAATAATGCCTTCCTTCAATCGACATCTAATTGGATAGTTGGCCATCCTATGAAATTAGCAGGCATTGTTGTCACGGAGCACTATATTTCATTTGTATTTTTTTAAGTAGCTTATTTATGATATTAAATGATAGTATGTCAGTATGTCTTCTGATGGAATAACAAACTTTTAGTAAACGTTGATCAGGTTAAATTAATACCAAAATCATGTAGAAATCTCCCGTAGCCATTTCCGCAAATTCGCTGATCACGATTGATGCATTGCCAACTTTTTCAATAACTGAGAATCCCTGACACTTGTTGCATCGGGTTACCGCCAACTAGTCTCGGACGTTTTAGGGAAGAAACTCTCTTCCTTCAGCCAATATCTGGTCTCCTCCCGCCGTTGTCACTTCTACCACCCAATGAAATAAATCTCTTCTCATCGGACCTGTCATAGTCAAAGGATGAAACAGGTAAAGCACGGCGTTTCAGCTTCAAAGAACCCTTCGTTACCTAGCTCCAGATCAATCGTATCCTATGATTGTGAACGTTTATTCTCAAGGTTCACTTTATAGCACTAAGTCCCTTCTTCCTTTCAGACTGGGCGACTTTCGTGGCTGTTTCTTTTACGAAACCGAATAACTACACCTTTGGCAGGTTTTTTATAATTTATAATTATGACCACTCGCCTTACTTTCATTTATCCGACCCTTTACTGCTCCTACAACGAACATGGCTATTTTTAGGAATTTATAGAATCACTTTATTCTGTAATGAAGAGCTTAACTGTTCAATCAATATCTTTTATAACTAATCCTTTTCAAAAAAATCTATGCCCGCATTATCAAATGTTGGCTGTACAGAACCAGGGTGTTGTTTAAAACCTGTACAGGCAGTAGAATCATTTATAATATCGTTTTGATGATTTGTTTTCTGGCTTGTCAGTAAGAATTCCCGCAGATTTAAAATTGTACGACTATCATTTTTACCGCATTTCTTATTGACTTGAACGCCGATCTGTAAAAATATCAGGTGACTTATGATTGCAATCAAACGGTGCCGCTACTTGAGTCATTGCGAATTGTAACTTGTGGAACACAATAAAAGAGTTAAATCGCTGATTGGTTTATAATAGTTTCTAGTGGATGTTCCGAGTGTCTAAGCATTATCCCCTCGGCATTCTCTTTCCCACTACAACTTCCCCCCAGTTCTCTTTTCTCCATCTCGCTGAATGAAATATGCTGACAGTATTAAATGGAATTCATATTTCACTGCTACATCTCGCATCGTCTTCTTTAATCTGTAACTAAGAAGGATTGTAGTAAAAAAAAATAGTTTTATATCAAAGGTTGAAAAGGTGAATACCATTTGATATTGTAATATGATATTGACTGGTTGGCACCAAAATAATTGTTCCTTTTTTTTATAGAAAATAACAAGACTTACCCGAAACATGTGCATCCAATCGAATAAAAATTTAATAGCACTAATCCTGATTAAGATGCTTCTCTAAGTGGACAAAGTTTTCTGTTACTAGAAGAAGAATCATTTGGTCTATGGCATAGAATTAACAGATTCTACAGGCACAGATTCTAAAACATAGTTCAGAGAAAGAGAATCGGTTCGTAGGAGCGATGTATTCCACTTTTAAATGTGCTCCCTGGATGAGGACGAGATAGGCTGGTCATTCAGTGTGGTCAACTGAAGTGGTAAAAGTAATTATAGCGAGGAAAGGGTAGCGGGAGTGGGTTAGGGCACTATCAGTATCGGACAGACCCGCGTCGAATTCGATACAACCCGCTTTATCATTCATTTACTTTTACCCATTGTTCGTAGCCCATTGACAGCCACTGGATCGTTCACCGTTCAGCTCTCGAATTCTTTAACTCGTCCTTTCATAAGTGCAAACGTTTTCCATTTAAAGCATGGTTTCTAAAACGGTCGAAGCTCTGTCAGACTCATCGTGGTGTGGATACATCAAACACTCCTAACTTCATTTCCCTTGAGTAGAATTTACGTTAGTACAAAATTATTTGAATGAACAATTCATAAACATATTCTTTAATATTAACAGGCCTTAACTGAAAAAATATGACAGGGCTATTACCTGGAATAATAGTCCAAATTGGAGAGGAATACTAGAGAACAGAGCAGGTACTATCACTCTAAAGACACGGACATCAAGCTAGAGATGTAATTACCAAATACAAAACGACCGCCTTCTAATAATGATGTGGCATAGGGTTTATCTGCAATACCCGGTACATGTTTCGAGAAAACTATCTGTCCATCCCTAAGTTCCAATGTTTTCACCTATCTGTCCTTGTTTGGATTTCAGAATGAAGAACAACAATATCAGCCAGCCTCTAAAAACGTTAGCCTTCAATAGCTGTATATTGCCTGTCCTATCTTATGGATGCCAAACATGGTCCCTCAACAAGCTTCATGAGAGAAAAATTATAACATCCTAAACAGCAATAGGGAGGAGAATGTTAGCCGTAAGGAAAAGCCAAAAGCTAAACAGCCGAACAATAAGAAAAGTTGGTGGTGTCACTGATACAATCAGATTCGTGAAAAAGATGAAATGGCAATGGGCTGGCCATCTAATAAGGAAAAATGATAACAACTGGGCTAAAATATTGACTGAGTGGCAGTGAACCGAGGAAGGCAAAGAAGAAGGTGGGTCGATGAAATCAAAAAAGGCAGAAAGAGTGCTGTGGTAACGTAAAGCTGGGGATACAGAAAATTGGAAGATCAAGATGAGCGAACTCCTTAACTCAAGTACAGGTAGTTGCCGTTGAAGACTTTAAACTCCTGAAAAGAAAGGTCTATTTACATATAAGTATATAAAGAAAGGTGAAAAAAAAATTATTATAAATGTTTATATGTATATCAATAAAGACTATTATTATTATAATTATATGTCCATCAGTAATCGTCGTTACTCCTAAAGAAGCCTCTCGGAATAGGGATCGCTCTCTTCAAGAAACTGTTGAAGTTGTGATAGAGCGATTTTTTTTTTTTTTTTTTTAGAAATAAATTTATAAAAGTGTTAATAAAGGCCTATCTTATCATAATTCAATGCCAAATCGAAACATGTCATATCCTTCCCACTCTCCCATTTCCGAAAAATCTGAGACAAAAAAGATCTCCATGTGACAGACACGAGATCTATGAGAAAATCTCACTGTGTTGCTTCTGATACTCTGGAATGAACTCACAACTAATTCATCTGATAAATTGGGCTTTGAGCCAACTTTTGCTTTATTTAGTGTCTTAATAGAAGATATTTCTGAAACATTCAAACATAGATCCGTCATCCGAATGAGTGCTAACAATGGATTGTTCATCTAGTGATTATCATTAGAGCGAATTTGGTTATTTTAATCAAATGTTGTTCTTCAAATTAAGTGTAATGTATGTGCACTATCTAATTGTTAGGGCTTTAATATTCTATCATTCCTAAAAAAGCTTTAGAATAATAAATTAGCTGTAAATAATAAAATATTTGTTATTAGAAGGGAAAAAAATATAATCGTCGAGTAAAAAATCTGGTGCTGGCAACACACGACTTTCACTTACCACCGTTGTTAGAATCGATTAAAGAATTTTCAAATAAAGTTAGAGATAAAAATGAGTGAAACAAATAAAAAATTAATTAAATTAAATCTTGAATTTCTGTAGAAACATGTGTTTTATTAAAAATTCTATCATACTATTATCTAAAATAATCAGCTTGTTTTAACGGCTTTTCATCACTCTTTATTAACTTTTACAAGCTTGTGTATAAGATAATATTTTTTCTAAAAATTTCAGTTTTCCAACGGTATATTATACATCTATATTACTGTTCTTACGTTCTAAAACGAAAAATTTGCATTAAAAAAATACGTTTAGATATCGAATTCATTTAAATTATATATTTAACTGTTTTTTATCGTTGAATTATATTGTTATTTTTTTAATATCTACAAAATTAAAGGTACTTTATGAGAGAAGTTGGTTGAGGGTGCAGTCAATTTAGCACACAATTAAGCGTAAACTTAATTTATATTTAAGTTTACGCTTAATTGTGTGTTAAATTGACTGCACCCTCAACCAATTTCTCTCATATATACACACAGTAAACCATTGTCAACCATTTGTGAAAACTGGAATTCGAAAATTTTCACGATCGCATTACTTCCCCTCACTAAATATTCCATTTATAGGTAAGTGAAAGTAAAAACTAATCATAATTTGCGTATAATATTTTCGTAATATAATTATCCTAAATAAAAAGACTCGTTAACTCCTTCATTCTTTAAAATATGTTTATTGTTGTGATTCCTATGTCCGTGGTCAATTAGGCATTATAACAAACATAGAAAACATTGGGTATTTCTTTAATACTGAAGGAATAGACTAATGAAGTGAATGGTAAGCGCCTTGTTGCGGTTGGATTAGTAATGACTGACCCCTAATCTGAGGAAAAGCATCCCCTGTGGAGATAAGGCGTTACAGGAGGAAGCGACTCTTATCTTCTAATCCCCTCGTCGTTAGCACTCTCCCTAGCAACTGCCACGCCACTATCGCAGCGGCAGCCTTCCCTTTATTTATCCATTATTTATAATAACTGAAATATTTCTGAGAATATTAATTATACCTTTCAGAATAAAATAGTTCAGGAGGTCCATGAGATCCTTGCTCGAGGAGAAAAACATTTTTCAATAAAAAAAAAAAAACCTGTTACTCTGCAAGCATCATACAATGTGCTACCGTAATTAAACATTTAAATTGTTTTAATTATTTCTAGCAGCACTTTTTCTCCAACTAAAGTACATCAATGATATTGGTTTTTGTTGACCTTAGAGACTATATGATGGAGAAGTTAGTTGGAGGTGCGGTCATTAAGGAAAAACTCACTAATAAGAAACACTTGTTGTATTTGTATGTTGTTTCTTGATGACCTCACCTCCAACAAAACTATCTATCATAAAGTTCGATTAAAATTGTTTTCACTTTAACTAATAGTCCCTGAGCCAGCACCGAAAAATGCAACCCATTTTCCCAACAATTGTATTATGTTTTATGCAAAGCATCTATCATGGTAAAGCAAAAAATCCACGTCTGCCAACTCAAAACTGGTGGATTACAAAATGGCGGCCATACAAAAAGGGGATATCGCGAAATATCACTCTTTTCTAACATAATTATGGTTACTATCATGTAAACGACTTATCCTATGTGGATAATCGCTATAAAGTTAATTATCAATTATTTAATAAGCTTTTATCTGACATTTGTATGTCCAATATCCAACGATATAGAGGTATTATTTAAAAACAATAATAATTTTGCGGAAAACGAGATATCACTCTTTTCTAACATTATTAAGGCTACTATCATGGAAACGGCTCATCCTATGAGGATAATCGTTATAAAAATTAATAAATAAAATTAAATAACTATTAATTTGAGTTGTAAAACACGTCTGTATGACTAATAGTGAAATAGATCTTACTAAAAACCGGAAACCGAGAAACTTCTTATTTTTGTCAATAATTGGTTGATATCATGGAAACGGCTGTTCCTAACAATATAATGGTTATAAACTACTTGTCGAGGCTTAAAATTAGCTTTAATTTGAGTAGTAATAGATATTCTTAGGTCTAATACTACCCGACATAATGTCAGTGCAATGGTTACATGGGTCAGAATTTCTGTCACTAAAAACGCGTCTGCCGCGGCTTCCCACCCACCTGTGGATGGCAGACTAGCGTCGTTTGATTCGTATTTTCGCCTAGTATTATGAGGTCAGAAGGAAAATCGTGGTCAAATGAGTCAGAATTCGTATTTTTGGTCCCTTTTTTAATGGCCGCAATTTTTTTAATCCACTCGTTTTGAGTAGGCAGACGTGTATTTTTTGTTTTACCATGATAGATGTTTTGCATAAAACATACTAAAAATTTTGGTGAAATGGGTTGCATTTTTCGTTGCTGGCTTACGAACTATACCTAAGAGAGAGCTCCCGTAGGAGTGTGGACCGAAAGGAACTGTATCAAGCTATGGAAGAGATGAATATACGAAGCTCATCCGTTTCGTTGAAATTATTATAAAAGGATCCATATGTGCCGTAAAAAGTAAATCGGATCTCTAGAAAAGTTTAGTGCAGACAAAGGGGCGAGAGAGCGTGATGGATGCCCTAGCCTGCCTACTCTTCAACCTTGCAAAATAAATTTCTGTAAGAATTACGGAATACAGGTAGGTGGAACATTATTTATCAAGCTGGTCCAAATCATAGGCTATTTAAACGATCTTGACATTATTGCAAGATCAAAAAAAAACACTAAAGGATGCATTTCTTGCATTGGAGGTGGCCAAGATTGTTGGGCTTAACGTCAACGTAGTCAAGATGAAGTATGTGCGAACAGGAGGAAGAGATGAATACCTCGAAGTTTCAGGTTCAAATGCATTGACAGCTTCGTCTACTTAGGAACTTAAATCAACGTACTAAATGATATTTCCCAGGAAGTTTGAAAGAAAATGAATGCTGCTATCAGGTGCTACTTTAGTCTAAGGAAGCAGTTTAACATCAGATGTCTTTCAAAGAAGAATAAAATAACGCTCTATAAATCGTTAGTTCGACCAGTGTTGTTATATGGCTCAGAGGCTTGGGCCGTAACATAAGCTGATGAGAAAAGGCTTCTAATATTTGAGAAGATGATCTTGTGAAAGATCTACGGGCCCACAAATGAAGATAAAGCATGGAGAAGACGCAATATCCGAGAACTTGACAACTTTCTTAGTAGTCCAGATGTTGTCAAGATTTGGCAATCTTGGCAGCCTGGGAGTCTCAGATGGGCAGGCCAGAAGAAGAATGGAGGATATGTCAATTCCCAAGAAAATCCTCCGAAGAGATCCATGACACTGGAAGAGTAGGAAGGTCTAAACTGAGGTGGATGAATGCTGTCACAGAAGATGCTAGGACCTTACTTAGTGTTACTATTGGGATCTTACTCAGAGACTGGAGAATGCTGCTTAAGATAGAGCCTACTGACGGAGGCTACTTTATTTTCTTTGCCAATAAATAAAGCACGTCTCTCTCTTTTCATATTGTCCTTTCTTACTCCAATTCAATCGCAGCTCAGTGATAGATTTTTGCGGTGTTCCTATAGGAATGTTAAAATGTATTAAATCAGAATATTTTCAGACCTTACTCTACGTCTGCCGTTAAGAAGTTTCTATTAGAAAGTTCAAAAATGTCAAAACTTTCCTTATATTGCTCAAATTAAAAACATCTATCTAAGTAAAAGAGGTTGTGACCGCCCGCCATCCGTACAGACGCCCGGAGCAATTCAGCGGCCAGTCACCAGGGAGCTCCACTGGCACCACAATCAAGCAAACTAAAAATTGTATGTGCACAAGAAAAGTGAATATCTATGTAATGATTTTAAATACTATTTTCATACCAATTTTATTCAAACAATAAAGTAAAAGGAAGGAGATGCATAAAAAAAATAAGATACCTGAGCCTGTAACAAGTGAAGTAAAATGGTTACCGCTCGGTGTTGAGATTGGCCATAAGGTTATATACACCCAGCGTGTCCGAGCGATGGCATCTTCTCCTCACCTCGCCATAACCTCTCTTACTTGCTGACTTAACTCAGATATGCTTTCCTTGGTTTTAACCCTTATATCTGTTGTTGTTTTTTGATACCCCTTTCTGATCCTTAATACCTCCCTCATAGAATGGATTATTTAAACTTTCATCCATTTGCACCTATGAAGGCTCCTTAACGCTACTGTCGTGCTACTACCACGCAGGGCGAACTCCTCCTGATCCTCGCTACTGTCGTGCTGCTACCACGCAGGGCGAATTCTCTCCTAACCCACGCTACTGTCGTGCTACTACCACGCAGGGCGAATCCTACTCCATCTTATAACTCCTATTGGACAGGCACTGTCGAGACCTTCTGAAGACCAGTCATTGAATTAATACCTCAAACTCGACAAGGTTATCAATGTTTAAAATTGAAAAATGAAACTTTTATGAATTTTTATTTTATCGTAGAACTTCATATCAGCAAATTAGTAGAAAAAATAAATTATGTTTAAAACACTGTCTCAACCGATTAATGTCTTAGTTATCAAGGAAACATTAGGTATATGCTGGGAAGTAAAAGCAGTCTCTAACCACACATTTTTCTTAATGTCTTATAGAACTATCCTCTGGCAATAGTCCATTGATGTTTCCCTACACATACATGTCCAAATGTACCTCTAACACCTATTCCTAAACATGTCCCACCGTCATTCATCAGAGACCCTATCAACTGGAACCTCTTCCGCGAAATCCTCATCAATGATATTGACCTCAGAGTGACTCTCAAAACCCCAACTGACCTTGAAGATGCCACATATTCCTTTACAACTCCTATTCAACAAGCTGCCTGGACTGCCTCCTCTCCCAAGCATTCCCAAATAAGTCCTTACAAAAAGCATTTACCACAACACCTCATAGATCTCATCCTTACTAAACGCCGAGCCAGAACATTATGGCAACGCACCCGCCGATCGGCGCTCCTATAACTTTTTTTGTGGACAATTAATGCGGGAGTTGGCGATCTTTCGTTCCCAACCCTACAATTCCTACCTATCCTCTCTCTCGAAGCGTGACAATTCCCTGTGGATGAATTCTAAAATCCCGCCTGATTTCCCATCCTCTCTGGCGTAGTGATAGTTCCTGCTTATGACGAAGATAAAACCAAGGAATTTGCAAAGTATTCACTTCTCATCAAGAGTTCAATTAAACCCATACCGCAACAGTTGAAGAGTTCCTTACGTCACCATTACCACTCTCCTTATCCTAAAGCAGTTAATCCCTCTGAGGTCAAATATCTTCTTAAAAAGCTTGCTCTCCCCCTGGATATGATCTCCTTACTCCTCACATCATAAGACAACTTCCACCTTATGCCATTACATTCCTTATTTATATCTTTAACTGTATTCTACGCACTACCTGTTTCCCTCTCTTCCATCCAAATTTTTCAAATTCCATCAGAACCTAATTCATCACCCTAATCCTCTAGTACAATTCCTTATCCAGCTCCACCCACCCCTACGATCCTCCTGGAAGATTGAAACGGCAGGGGCCCCGAGACATTTTGTAAACATTTATACTGGATTTCTGACTCTGGTCAGATCCTCCTATAATGTACTGTATGTTTGTGGCTATTGCACCCTACCTCAACCTCCACCGGCTCGCACAAGTGACGTGGCTGACAGAAAGGGTCAGGGATCTCTTGGATTCCTCTTTTTCCATCCACAAGTGGAGGGAAAAGCCAAGAGCGGGTCTCCTTTAGCAGGTTGTAAATATTGTATATAGTTATGATTGCCTGTGTGATGTACATTTATTTGTCGAATTTGTATTTATTTCAATTGTAGGCTATTGTTTTTTTTGTCTATATATGAATTTATTTATTTTCTAAGAATAAAGTTGGAGGCTGATATTTACTTTACCACTATTTTATTAACTATTGATGCATAACGTTTCGGCTATAATGCCATCTTCAGATGCAAAGTATCTACAACTAATTATTTATTTTCTATTTTTATGTAATTTGACTTTATCATTGTTTTCTGTAAATATTGTATGAATGTGGTCTAATATCACTATTACTATTGTTCTTTTTTAAACAAATTGTAATATTTCTCAATAAATATCAAAAAATAAAAAAATAATAATTTTTCTAAGGGCGCGACCCCTGTATACACCCATGTGTCAGAACTGAAGACAGCTTTTAAAAGTTGAGCTGAGACAGGATTGTTTGTTTCATCTTTTTTAAATTACTTCTTTGGCTTTTTTGAACATGGCATTAAAATTGGGAGAGTAACCATGGTATCGCAGGGGTGAAGTAATTGTATTGCTTTGCCTGCCCCGGAACCTAACAATCTTCAATTGATGACAAACATGGGTTGTTGACTAAGTCAGTCACTTTAAAGAATTTTGTTGTAGTTATGTGAACCATGTTATTTGTTTATTACTGTTTGACAATTTCTATATTTAAGAAGCAACTAAATGCATATGGCTTTATAGGATGGCATCAAAAGCCTAAAATTTATTTGTTTTATTAAGAAAGAAAATTAAGTTTATTATTGACACAACTTTTTTATCTATCTAGCTATCTAATTGTTAGTCATTTAGATATATAATGGACCCATGGGATATGAAATGATTTAGAAAAATCTATATGTAGCTTAAGGAAGGTAATGGTCAGTCATTGTTTTAGTTATTAAGTTCAATATTTATTATATTTAATCGAGTAAAAGTGTTTCAATAGGAACAAAAATTGGATTTCTATGTTATTTTTAAAAGTTTAAATAACTCTACTTCTGCTGCAATTCGTTTCTACTATAAGTATGGAGGGAAGTAAAAGTTGTGTCCTCCACACAATTTTTTATTTCTTTTTGGTATTTGTATCTTTGTTATTTTAGTCCAGTTTAAATTTGTATAATAAATTGTTTTGTATTTTAATTTTTTTTATAGGTAAATGGCGTCATTGTGCATGGTAGATGCCATCTGAATGCTTCTGTCATCATTAAAGGCCTCCCTGGACCGAACTTCACCATCATTGCAATTAGGTAATTCATCTTAAACCTTAATTAATTAATATATATATATATATATATATATATATATATATATATATATATATATATATTATATTTTCTAAAAGTAATCATAAATAGAATAATATGTATTTATACTGGATTCAGACAATTCACATTAATGTGATGGAATTTTACTAAGTTTACCATAATTTTGAAAAAGTATAAATTTCATATGGCAACAATGAAACTTGGATAAAAATTTGACTTGAATACAATAAACTTGAGGTTGTTTACAAAATTGGTAAATTTAGATTTATCAAATCTAATCTCAATTTATCTCTCCACTGCAATTTGATTCTCATTCTTTACTAAGATGTAACACATGATATTCGTATAATTTTGTATTACGAGTTTAAACTCAGTTGGAATGAGGCACAAACGGCCAGAAACATCTATCTTAGCCTGGGCGAGGGCTGCATTAAAGAGTGCACAGTTCCTAAATTTTGGTTGGGAAACTTCACCCTTAAAGACAAAGAAAGTTGTAGAAGGACTTTCCCTCTTCATGATGATGTTCTGAGAGCATTTGTGGAAGGAAACCCTAGAAAAACTGTTCACAAACTTGCAGAGAAACTTAAACATAGTAAATCAACCATCAATGACTACTTCGAGGTGATTGGAAAAGTGAAAAAGCTTAAAAGTTGGGTTCCGCACTCATTAAATTACTATTAAAAAACAAAGAAAACTAATGTTATAAATTTTGAGCTTCTGTTCTTTTCCCAAACAAAAATGACCCTTTTCTGCCCAGAAATGTTATTTGTGATGAAAGGTGGATACTATACAATAACAGTAGATGTTCTGGACTTTGGCTCGACAAAGGAGTAAGCACATTTTCCAAAGTCCCCAATTCATCAAAAAAAGGTGATGGTTACTGTTGGGTGGGCTTCATTTGGTTTGATACATTGTAGGACCTTAGATATGAAACTCTGCCACATCTACTCTACTTTCTTGGTCGTTTACCTACAGATTATTTTTTTTCAGAAACTTGGATCATTACTTACGTGGCCAAAGTTTAATGGACAAAGGAATTAGAAAATACATTTTTGGAGTTAATTCATTCTAAAGATTGTAAATTATATTCTGAGGGAATGGAGAAGTTACTAACTCATTGGCAGAAATATATTGACAGTATTGAACAAAAGTTGTATTTAATAAACCCGTTTTAAATCTTTCTTTTTAAACTAAAATCTGCATTATTTCCTGAACAATCCAATTCAAAACAGCAAAGCACTATAAGGTTCAAATTCACAATACTAAAAGCACTTTGGACAATTTGTTTTTATTTAAAAAAAAAAAAAGTGCTGCTTGATCTTGTTTTAGAAACAGGTCTATCTGTTGTCCCTTTTAGCCTTAACATCAGCAGGCTGCGCTGACCTGGGCCTCTCACCAGGATAAGAATCCATGAGATTCCAAAAAAATTTCTTTATGAAGAACTGCTTCATACACGACTAAGATACCATCTATAAATGTAATTATTAGATGGTTTTGGTATACCATCTATAAATGTAATGGTTAGATGGTTTTGGTGATGATTCAAGGACTCTTAAATAAAGCCTTATTAATTTAATATATAATTGTTTTCATTTAAACACATGAAATATGTTATTAATGTTAAGCTGTTATAGTCACTAAACATTGCTTTCTGTCCAACTATTAAAATAATCTAAACACAAAAATAATAGTACAATTTTAAATTATTAATCCAATAATTATATATGTACTTTTATGTTTTATAGAAAGACAGATGCATTAGAAGACTTATCAGTTAAGCCAATCACTCAGTTTCCAGTGTCCTTACAGGAAGAGGTAAGTTACATATATAATTGTTTTAAGAATATAAATATATTTTGAGGTTAAGTTCTTGGTTACTGCGTCTTCTCCAGGCTTCACCTACTTTTACGGGCCCATGGATCTTTCGCAGGATCGTCCTCTCGAATATCTGAAGCCTTTTCTCATCAGCTTTTGTTATGAGCCTGGCCTCTGAACCATATAACAACACTGGGCGCACCAAAGTTTTATAAAGGATAATTTTTGTTTTCTTTGAGATGAACTTGCTCCCAAACTCCTTCCTTAGACTGAAGTAGCACCTATTAGCAGCATTAATTTTCCTTCGAATTTCCTGCGAAATATCATTTTGCGCGTTAATTTCGGTTCCCAAGTAGAACTAGAACTTGAACTGGCCAACTTCGAGGTATTCTTTTCTTCCTTCTTTCCCTCCTATCCGCATGTACTTAGTCTTGCCTGCGTTGACTCTAAGCCCAAGTTTCTTGGCTGCAGCCTCCAATGCAAGGAATGCTTCCTTGAGTGCTTTTTCCGATCTTGCTATGATGTCAAGGTCGTTTGCATAGCCGAGGATTTGGACCAATTTGTTAAATATTGTTCCACCAACCTGGATGCGGGAGTTCCTTACAGCTATTTCTTCTGCAAGATTGAAGAGTAGGCAGGCAAGAGCATCACCTTGTCTCACCCCTTTGTCTATGCTGAACTCTTTTGAGAGATCAGATTCAATTTTCACTGCACACATAGATCCTTTCATAGTCATTTGTATAAGATAAATGAGCTTCATAGATATATTCATTTCTCTCATGGCTTGATATAATTTGTTGCGGTCCACATTATCATAGGCGGCTTTGAAGTCTACAAAAAGGTGATGCATGACGATGTTATGCTCTTCTTCAGAATAAGCCTTAATGAAAAAATCTGGTCCAATGTAGAACGTCCGTTCCTGGTAAGTCTTGCATAGAGAATGTTAGATAGAACTTTATAAACACTAGAGAGAACTGTAATTCCTCGGTAGTTCTCACACTCAGTCTTGTCTCCCTTTCTATGGATTGGACAGATAACTGCCTTAGTCCATTCTAAAGGCATCCAATCCTCCTTCCAAACATCAAGGATAACTCGTAGTTCAACAAACCCTGTTATCTTGAAATTCCTCATTATTTTTTCTCATCATGTATCATTATGATATAAAATATATCATTCTCATCCAAATAAGTCTGAATATTTTATTTTTGTATTTCAAAAATATCTTTTTATTGTTGAGGAGAAATGTTCTAAATTTGGATTTTTGTGACTTTTAAATCCTTTGAGATGGATGTTAGTCTCAACTGGATTAAATCCATCCTAGCTTCCAAGATTCTGTGAACAATTTTCCTCTTGAAAACAAGATCTGCTCGTAGATTTCAAATATCCAATTTTTATTTGGTAATGTACAACAACAATTTTCCTTTGGTTATTTAATTTGTGAAATCTCAAACCATTATAGTCTTCCCAAAGTACTATTCTCTGACAAATCTTGATTACATTTTGGTGTTGGTGCATATTCAAACTTAGGCTGATCATGGGCCTTGGGTCTGTGTTCCAACTTATAGTTTATCTGTTGTATGTTTATATGTTTAGTTTTCTGTTCATGTTTTGTTTGGACAGTTTGGAAGCTGTCTTGGAACAAATTTTTGATTCTGAGATTGATTTTTGGTTGAGAGTTTCATTCAATGGACAAATTCCTACCTGACTGACCAAAAGGCTACAGTAAAGATCAATAACAGATACAGCCAATTTTACAATTAAACGAATGGTGTACCTTAAGGCAGCCATCTAGGACCAATTTTATTTTGTCTCTATGTAAACCATATATTCGAGGTGTTTGACAAGAGGTACAAATTGTTTATGTATAGCAGATGACCTAGCCATTGTTTCTATTAATGTGGACAAAACCAAGTGTAAAATTATGACTCAAAAAGCACTCAATTTATTGAAAAGTTGGTAATCAATTTCATTCAACCAGGAAACAATCACTTGAAATGAATATAATTAATCATGAATCTAATTGTCACCAAGACATGCGATTGTTGTTTTATAAAACAAGTTGCTAATACTAGATACTTGGGGTTAATAGTTGACTCGAAACTGAACTGGCAAGAGCATGTACATATGATATAAAAAAAAAAAAATTGAGAAAAATCCAATATAAACTATATTACATGAAGCAACTCCTCATCATTATAAATCTCTTATGGATTCTCTTTTAAGATATTGATCCACACGTTGGGTAATGGCATCATTTAATGTCCTATCAGCCGTACACACCATTCAAAAGCAGACTTTAAAATTATTAACAGATAACAAGGATTTTAAACTAAATTTAATATCACTACAAGTACTTACTCCCAAACTATACAGAATTCAGTACATATTAGTGAACTTTAACAATTCAGCATATCTAAATTTATTGGAAGGACTTGGTTACCTGTTACGATCAACCAAATACATAGTTCCCATAGCTATAAATAAATACGGAGAAGACTCATTTTCACACATGTTCCCATTCTTCTTTAATGGCTATGGTCAAGAATCAGATTTGAATCATTCAAAAAAGGAAAGAGCAAGATACATACTTGGTACTGACAAGTATATTCCATAGTGTTGGTTTTATTTTTTCAAATTTTTATTTTATTGTTTACATGTATGTAATCTTTGTGATATAAACAAAAATAGTTATATTTAAGAATATTAATAAACATTAAGAAATTCAGAATAGAAGTGAAAATATTCATATTTAAATTACAAACAAAGTATTCATGTTATTTTAATTTATACCAAGCATGTTTAAATTCTATGTGCTTAACACATTTATGAGAACAAAAAAACTTCCTTATATTCATATAGCTGTCAGACTCCTTGCCATTGCCATAGCATTTATGTAAAAATTCTAATTACTGTTGAAAGAGAAAAAAGGAAAATTAAAATTAATTTTTGTAAATAATGTTGTTTATAATTATGTATTTTATTTCTTTATAATGTTCTGTTAAAAGACCAAACATATGGGTTCTTAAGAACCTGGTGTGGCATTGTAAAGAATCAAATAATAAAAATATTTATAAAAAAAATAAATATGAATGTAACATTAACTTTTGTTATTTGTTAATGCTTTGTATGGTATTAATTCATCTTATTAAATAATAAACTAATTCATTATTTCATCACATTAAATATACTGTTTCAGACACCCGAACAGAAATATAGTTCATTCAAAGGGCTGAAGACCGTTTCAATAAAAAAGGTAATGATGTTATAAAATATTCTGACTATACTTTTAAACTGCATAACCTGAGGAGTGGGCCCAAGCATGCTTTGTTATTTGAATTCTACTTTTTATATAATATTTTCAACTTATAGTAATTAAATAACTTTTTCTCCTATGGATGGATGAGCAGCATGATAATTCATTTGTGTAGTATTCTTTGCTGAATTGGCGAAGGGAAGTGTACTTAGTTATTATATCAATGACGTTTATTTTTTAAAATATTATTTTTGAACAATGAAACAATTTAGATATGCAGCACCTGTAGTCTACATTAATAGTGGTTAAAATAGTCTTTTCTAGACAAAGCACCATTTTTTATTTAATTAATTAATGACCTTGTAATGTCACACTCGATTATCCAACAAACAACAGATCATTAAAGTCAGCTCAATTTCAAGAGTAGTTATTTAAGTTTCTCCAGTATATCTCTTTAAATCACAAAAAAAATAATATTATCAAGGTTATTCAGCTAAACATATCTTACTGTAGTATTTTTAATTTACTTATTTTAGATTAAATTTAAAATGTTCACAATATCGAAATTTGTATTCTGATTTTGTTATTTTAATTTATAAAAATTTATTATTTTGAAAAGCTGAATGTCTCTTGCACGAAATTACAAAGAGCATAATACTTCTTTGCGAACCATTTATGCAGCATGTTCTTCAATAGTTCCCAGCATTGTATTGTAATTACAAAATGTAATATAAACTCGATAAAAAATAAATTGCAGGTTAAACTCCAAAATTGTAATCCATTATATTATTATATATATATATATATATATATATATATATATATATTATGTTGAATACAATCAAAGAATTTTAAAAAGTTTAGAATTGGCTGACTGGTTAGAACTGGCTGAAATTCATATTTTCTCCCATTCAGCTATTACTTTCAAAGCACTTTGATCTATCAGGTGGGAATGTTATGAATACTTATCTACAAAAAAAATGTCAAGATTATGCTATGGAAAGAACCATAAAAGTAATGACATATTGCAGTTGTGGTCTACTTTCACAAGGAAATTATATACTCTATATTCTATGTATAGTTAGATCCTTAGTTCCAAACAAGTGGACCGCTAGTGATCACTGACAAGTGACTACTGCTGCACTATCACAACCATAAAATTGTTCATTTTACAACAGTTTGAAAATATTGAGCCTAAATGAAGGATGTAACTTCACATAAGATTATGAACAAAATTTCTTTATGAGTGTTTGAATTTATACCTATCTTGTATTAGTTTTAAATTTGAGTGATTCAATGTTGCGTGGATTGAAGTATACTCTTGGAGCCTAGTTCTTCTTTTTTTTTTCATTTCTATTTCCCCAAGTGGGGTATTTCCCAGCATGCTGAATTTCGGTTGCAGTGGTATTTCTTATGAAATGTACATGATACAATGTAACCCTATAAAAACCTAAACATATATCTAATATGAATTATATAATAGGATTTAGATTTTTAGAAGGACGCCCTTGCCACTGAAATGATCGGATGAAGGGGTCAGTGAGAAATTTGCTTTGGAAACAACTGGGTTAGATATTACCTTTCAGTTGGATTTATCATGTGTGCTTAAGTAGTAACCACAGTGATATGTTTTAATTCAAATTTAAAATGTTGTTCCAATTGTCTTAGAAACAATTTATGGAACATGTATACAGGTAAGTTAATCAAAACACAGCATTTGAGATGTTATTGGAATTTAAAAGCTCTTATAAAATACACTGCCGGACAAAATTAAACGATCACTTACAAATATTTATATTATTATTACATAAGAGATAAAAATAGGAATTCCTTTGTCCCAGACTGGACTTTGTGTTGTATCTTATCAAGTTAATCCTCTACCTGTTTATATTCCCCCCATTTATGGAGAAAATGGTCAGTTAATCCTCTTCTTTTCTTTCTTCCTATCAGTAAATGGTTAGTTGTTAGCAAAGATTCATCTTATTGAAGATTTTCTAATATTTAAGAGACTTTAGGTTTTACTTGTGAGTTTAGTAAGAATGTTGTGATAGCCAACAGAAGAGCATTGACCGAAGAGGAATCAATTCGTGCTGTTGCTTTGAGTGAAGAAGGGTTTTCCCAAAGGCATATTGCGCAACGGCTCCAGCGGTCACAATCCGTACTGTCCTGGGTGCTTAATAGGCACCGTCAAACTGGAGGGCATACAAGAAGAGTCGGACAAGGCCGTCCGAGGTCAACTTCCCACCATGACGAGAGATTTTTGCAACTACATGCTCTTCGGGATCTCCGATCAACTGATAACAGTCTGCGTGGTCTCCTTCAGAGGTTCAGGAATGTGCAAATTTCAGAGCGAACCATGAGAAGACGACTCAACGATTATGGATTGACCTCCCATCCTTCAGCTACTGGACCTCTTCTTCGAGGTTTGCTCGGGAGCACCTAAACTGGACTCAGGAAGATTAGAGCCTCGTATTATTCAGCGATGAGTCAAGATTCTGTCTCCGATCTCCAGATAGACATGAAAAGGTATGGAGAAGGCAGGGAGAGAGGTATGCTCCATGCACTTTTTCTCCAAGGGTTGCGTTTGGTGGTGGGTCAGTGATGGTGTGGGGGGGCATAAATTTAAACTCCCGTACAGAGTTGGTTCTTGTGAACTGTGGCTCTATAACTGCTGACAGGTACATTAGGGAGGTACTTGAGCCACATTTAATACCTTTTGCCAGAAATATCGCAGGTAACTTTATTTTTATGCACGATAATGCCCGACCTCACGTTGCTCAATTAGTGCAAAATTTCCTCAGACAAGAAGAAATTGACATTATGGTTTGGCCACCCAGAAGTCCAGATATGAACCCCGAGACCCATAAAATTTGGCAGATTTAAGGGAAATGTTAGTGGAAGATTGGAACAACATCCCAGAACAACATGTAAGAGCCCTGGTCGCTGGAATGGGCAGGAGAATGGAAGCAATTATCAGAGCTAGAGGTGGGAATACCAATTATTGGTCGTTTTCCTCGAATTCTTCCGTTTTATTCAGTTTTGTTATTTTATTTCATTTAAAAGATTTACTTTTTCATTTTGAGACTGTAGGACATTTTTATTTTTTGAGTTGTTTTCCTATTAAAAATTTCTAGAAAATAATTTTTGAGTTTTTATTACCCTTATAATAAAGTGTGACTTCCAAAGAAAAAAGAATGTTTTCAAAAATACCCTATACAGTTCAGTAATTTCAAAATATTGAAGTGATCCTTTAATTTTGTCCGGCAGTGTATATAAAATGAAGTGAGTCTTCCTATTTCATTAACTATACAAAAATAAACTTCTAAAATTAGAAAAATTGGTTTATTAAAAAATATGAATATATATATATATATATATATATATTATTTAATTAACTTTTTATTGCTGTTCATAAATTAAGCAAGTTTGTAACTTTAGTTAAACATTTATCTTTAGCCTTTCCTGGTAGATACATTCAATATTTATTTAATAGACATGTTTAATCATTTTTTTGTTTAGTTAGTAGATCAATATAAAGAATAAAAGTTTCTTAACTTGTAATTTATGACAATAAAACTTGTTGTAGAAATTGTCTGATAAATAAATTACATTTATTAAAATATAAAGGTAGTTGAAAAAAAAAAATCCTATAAAGTATAAAATGCCTTTAATTTGTTGGTGTTTATCTCTTTTTTCCTCAAATGGTGTATCGAATATTTTATTAAAATACCTAAAACTTTTGGTTTAATAATATATCCATGCACTTCCACAATAGAAGTTATGTCATTAATAATCAGATTACTTAGACTATCAGATTTTCATGAGCTAAATTTGAACTAAAATCCTGATGTTTATTGAAAGTTCACTTTATCTTATTTTCTTTAAACGAAAATGCTCTGCTAGAGTTGAAACTAATCTATCATAATAGTTGTCTCTTCTATGAATTTTTTTTTTATTATTAAAAAAATATATCTGATTTTTCCCACTTGATAGTGATTTAATTATTGTTGGTAAGTTAATATCAAAGTAAACTTTAAAAAAATATGGTAGGCAGCAGTTACTATTCTTCATGTGAGTTATTGTAATTGAAAATCTAAATTAATTATTACATAATTAAAGAATTGTGCTGTGGAAAACACTGTTGCTTTCTAAAAGCCAATATACTGGGTGAAAGTTTATGATTATATACACATTATGAAAGCATGTTTTTTGAATCTATAAACACAATTAAAAAAAAAAAATTCAAATTTCAACCTAATGGACAGATCATTTATTAATATTTTGGCATATTTTTATAATATAAAGGAGACGGCAAGGGTGTGGAGTACTCAAATCAAATGAAGATTCTGCATCTAATTAGTATTCAGTAAGTGTGTTCATATACTTAAACTGTAGAGTGCACTACTAGGTCATTGTCGAGTAAAAAATTCCCAAAGTATGAAATAACTCATAAACAATTTCTTTCCTTCTTTTATACATTATTGATCATTGAATTCAATAATTTATAACTCTTTAAACATCAAACTCATGAAAATTTAAAATTAGCGTGTGGTTAATATTAAATAAAATTTAATATTTCAAAGCTAATATGGAGAATTTTGGTCGATTCATTCAATATCGTCCAGACCATGACACTCAACATCTTTGATTTTCATGATATTTTTACCAGTTATTCTATACCCTTTCCTGAATATAAAATTGTTTATCATATATTTTTCAGGCAAATACTATTAGTTTTGGAGCCATTTTAAGTCAACATCATGACTGAAAGAGTGTTGGGAAAATCCCTCGAACTCTGATAATATTTCCGATATCAAATCAAAATTTTTTAAACAATTTTCTTGGCTATGTGTTATATGAACCAAAAATATAGATAGTACTTACTCTCATCATCATTATAGTTTTTGTTTTGTTCCCAAAGGTGTAAAATTACTAGAGTTAATAATTGTTAAAGAATTTTTTTTTTTTTTTTTTTTTAGAAGTGAAGGGAATTTTATAACTCAGGAACCAACTGAGTCTCAGTCACCAAATTCATGTCACTTATACTCATCATATAAATGTATAATCTGTATTGCTTTCATAATTTTTTACTCTGTCCCTATTGAGATATTTCTGTGTAAATATCACAAAAACTGAATTTTTAGCAAGTTTGAAAATTCATTTTAAAAAAAGTACTGTGTTCTCAAGAGTGAAATTTTTACAGGATGTATTACAGAGACTAAGCTATGTAAGAAAAAATATTCAAAGGTGAGTCTCTTTTTCCTTTATAAGCTTTTAACTCTCTAAATCTTGGTTTTTATTAATTGTTGAGAAAGTTTTAACAACTTTCTTTACTATTTGGGTGATGTGTTGTGATGAAAAAAATTGTAAAGCACATCTTTATCATATTTTTAGTTTTTGTTATGATTTGATATCAGCAGTATTATTAGAGTTACGGAGTTTTTTCCTGCACATGTTTTCAGTCATGAGCCTGACTTAATGCAAAACTAAAAGTATTTGCCAGAAAAATGTTTTAAAAAAGTATTTTATATTCAGGAAAAGATAGATAATAACTGGTAAAAAATTATGAAAATCATAAATATTGATTGGCATAGTCTGGACGATTTTGAATAGATAGACGGATTTATAAAATACAAATTTTTCAATTCGTAACATTTTATATGGTGTTCGTTTGTTTGACCTGATCATAGTACCATTTGTTCATTTAAAAAATAAAATTCATACTTAAGGATTTTTTTTCTCTGCAATGACCCAGTAGTACGTATATGGAGTATATGGATATGCTTACTGAGTACTGATTAAACACAGAACTTCTGTTCGATTTTAATATCCCATCCCCTCTCTTTGTAGGTTAAAATATATACTAGTTTCATAAAAATTTAAAAATATCACACAAGGTCATTGATATAATAGTTGATGAATATTTTTTACTGAAGAAACAAAATCATAAAGTAAATTTTTTAAAATGAATATATCAAGGTTTTATTTTGATGGTTGGGGGTGTGGTCATGAAGAAATTACACAGCAGTAAGGAACACTCATTGTATTTGTGGGCCTTTTTTATCAGGGCTAAGAGAAACAAGATAACAACCAATGCAATTAATATAAAAATAATAATAAGTTGGATTCAATAATATGATGACAGTTTTAAAATTAAAAAAAATAATATTGTATGATATTATTTCAAAATTATTCTTCCTTAAAAGTTGAATTGTTTACTTATTGTTCTTCTTCTAACTTTAATTATTTGCTTAGTTTCTCATTAAAGTCTTAAAATATTCTCATTTTAAATTTTATGTTTGCTTCCATATTTTATTACTTTCATCTTAATATCATTTTAATTTAATTTAATGTTTGTTCCCATATTGTATTAATGTCATATCTCAGTATGATGTATTCTCACCTTTACTTTTGAAAAAGTAGTGCAGTTCAAGTGTCTGGGATCACTGGTAACACAAGACAACGCACCTGAAGTCGAAGTCAAGAAAAGAATATTGATGGCTAATAAGAGCTACTTTGCCCTTCGCAAGGAATTCACCTCATGCCTTCAATCCCGGCTGAACAAGCTATATCTGTACAAAGCATTGATCCGCCCAGTCCTGCTGTACGCATCGGAAACATGGACGACAACAAAAAGAATTGAACAAGACCTTCTAATCTTTGAAAAGAAAATACTTCGAAGAATATTTGGAGGAGTACAGATCGGTGGAAACTGTAGAAGGCAGACAAATGCTGAAATGTATTCAATGTTTGATGATCAAGATGTCATTCTGAGGATGAAGCTCGGAATACTTAGATGGGCTGGCCACGTGGCAAGGATGGAGGATGAAGCGATACCTAAGAAGATCCTGAAAGATCCTCTCTACGGCACAAGAAGAAGAGGGAGACCAAAACTGAGATGGTCAGACGGTATGGTGAAGGATTCCAGAGATGTCCTGGGAGTCGGGAACTGGATGATGGCTGCACAGAACAGAGAAGACTGGAGGAGGCCAAGACTCGTCACCGAGTTGTAGCGCCACAATAGTTAGTTAATTACTGTCATATCATTGTATCTAACTTATTATTATTTTTATATTAATTGCATTGGTTGTTATCTTTTTTCTCTTAGCCCTGATGAAGACCCACAATGTAGGCCAAAAAATCAGCACAGAAATACAATAAGTGTTTCTTATTGCTGTGTTGTTTCTTCTCCCAACCATCTTTCAAATATTCTCAACGGTCAACCAAAGTCCATCATTATCAAGGTTTTAGTTCAGTGATAAAGGAAATATTAGGTTAGGTTTGATAAGTGGGAAAGAAAGTGTGGACGAAAGTGAGGAAAACAAGCTTGACTGATTACTTGCTACCATAATAGAAATGTGAGGAAATAACAACTTCAGTTGCCTTAATAATCACAGTCCTTGTACAACCCTAGGATAAACTGATAGGAAACTAGGAAGCCTTGCTCCAGCCATGATTAATACTCATTTGATTATTTTGGCTCACACGGAACATCTGTGTGCTTTTGTATTGTTGGTAAAATAAACACAGTAATGTATGTATTTGATGTATACAATTAAAGATTTGAGTTTGTGCCTTTTTTTTTTTTTTTTTTTTTTTAAACCTAGGAGCAAGTTTATTTGGAATTCTCTGTAAATTTAATATTTAATAAATTGTTAATAATTTATTTATTTTTTTAATACCCTGTTCCTTTACTACTAGGGTTCAGAAAATATATAGATTTATACTGTTTCTTGGCCATACAGCCATGAAATGAGGTGAGATCACCCTCAACCGCCAGGTCCTCCCCCTCCCAATTTTTTGGTACCCCCTTGGGTCTGTTTTAGAAACTACGCTAGGGTCACTCACCAGCCAAAAAAAACTGAATAAATAATTATTCTACCCTGGATCTTATGCCAAGACCCAGAGGACAGTTGACTAGTGCTATATCCACTAGACCGCACTGCTCCCTGGTTGCTTATTAAAAGAAGAATGAAATCCTTGAAAGTGGCATTGAAGGTTATATTGCTATAGTTACCGAAGCTACTGTTACATTTAGAAACTAATCATATTATCTTATAAATTTGCAAAATTAATATATAAGAATATTAACAGTATTAGATATTCTTATAATTCAACAAAAACAAACTTAAAATGAATAGCAAGTAACAAGGTATAATAAAAATTTGATGCATTGTTACCAGCATCTTCATTTACTGTTTCTCACTGCTTTTTAGAGAAATTGCCAAAAATCAATAATGATTGACAAAAACTGTTATGGTGAAAATAAGTAAATATTTCAAAACAAATTTGATTGTTTAAACAAACTTAATGATTATATAATTAAAAGAAAAAAGTGTAGAATAATATTATTTTTGAAAACTACTCAATTTACAGTGAGTTTCATGAAAAATGATGATTCTATCTATCTACCTTCTTAGCGCTACACCCTTGGAGGGTCCCAGCTTCCTCCACCAGCAACCACCTTGTTTCCCTATCCTGTGCTACAGCCATCTATTTTCACATGTTCATGTAGTGTTGTGCATCATTGGCCACACAAAACAACCCAGCGCAGTCTTGGCCTTCCAACTCTTCGACGATGTAAATGGGCTCAGTCAAAATTCTCTTTGGAGGCAGATCTTCAGCAATTCTAGCGAGATTCCTACCCATCGCAGTCTTCCGAACGAAATGAAATGGGAGATATTAGGCTCATAATATAAATCATAAACTCCCTATCGCTTCTTTGCCTCCATTCATTATTCTTGTGGACACCCCCATAGATTCGGCACAATACTTTCTGCTCGAATACCAGGAGGAGTTGGTCCTCAGCTCTGGATGTTGTCCAAGTTTCTGAGCCGTAGCGTAATACTGGAGGAATCAGGATTTTGTAGATGATTACTTTTGTATGGCTGGTCACCAGATGGCTGCAGAGATACTTTTGGAGCCCAAAATAGCAATGATTGGCAGCCAATATTTTCCTTTTAATTTCAGCAGCGCTTTCATTGTTGTAATTTACCATGGAACTTAAGTATACAAATTGGGAGACATGTTTAAACTTATAATGTCCAAAAACAACTTTCCTACCTATTGATCTTGGAGCTTCATCTGAAATCGTATACTTGATCTTAGCCTCGTTTACAACAAGTCCGATGCGTTTTGCCGCACCTTTCAAAAGCAAGGAAGGCTTCAAACACTGCCTGTCTGGACTGCCCTACAATATCTATATCATCTGCATATACCAACAATTGCACTGATCTATTCCACATTATAAGTTTTTATCCTGGAGTCCCTAACTGATTTTTCCAGAGCCATATTAAAAAGGAGGTATGCCAGGGCATCCCCTTGCCTCACTCCTCTTGTTGATAAGAACTCTGATGACATCTGATTTTACACTTGTACCCCACACTCAAAAATTGTCATAGTCAGCCTAATAAGTCTAATCAGTTTAGGTGGAACAGTCCCTTCATGCAATGCCTTGTATAGTTCCTTTCGCTCAATGCTGTCATATGCTGACTTAAAATCGACAAAGAGGTGATGAGTAGGCACGTTATATTCTCTTCCTCTCTAGAGTATTGTTCGAAGACTGAAAATTTGGTCTGTTGTTGACTTGCCCTGCTGAAATCCATACTGATAATGACCTATCTCTCTTTCAGCAATTGGTAAAAGTCTGAAAAAAAGAATGTTGGAGAGGATTTTAAATGCGCATGGAAGTAAAGATATTCTTCTGTAATTGCTGCACTTAAACATATCTTCCTTTTTATGTATAGGACAGATCTCAGTTTTTCTCCAATCCTTTGGTAGTACTTTGCTGGTCCAGATGTTTTTAACATATTGTATATGGGTCAATCCATTTGAAATCATCAAATTTTTATTATTTTTGCCTCTCAACATTTTTTATTTTAATGATTTTTTTAACCAGTTATTCTCTATCCTTTCATGAATAAAAAAACGTGGATACATTTTTTTTTTGGCAAATACTTTTGGTGTTGCAGCCAAAACAAATTATTTTTTAACCACTTTCTTCACTTTAAAGGCAGTAAGTTGTAGTTACAAAAGATAAAAAGCATATCCTTATCTTATTGTTAGTTTTTGTTTTGACTTGTTATGTGCAAAATTACCAGAGATAGATTTTCCCAACTTAAGTTTCTATCCCTGAAGCTGACTTAAAATGGCTGCAACACTAAAAGTATTAGTTAGAAAAATATTTTATATACGTTTATTAATCAGGAAAGGATAGACAATAACTGGTAAAAAAATCATTAAAAATAAAGAATGTTGAGCGGCTAGGTCTGGACGATTTTGAATGGATTGACCCCTATGCATTTTACCACTTCCATTGAGTCTTGCTTTAACAACTCTGCAGGGAGTGAGTTGATGCCAGGAGCTAGCTTTATGATTCATTAACTGACCAATTTCGTTAATGACTTCATCTTCATCAGGTGTTTCTAATTCGCCTTTATATAGCTGTTGTTCTTTAGGGTTGTCGTTACTCTCTTTTCATCCATTTAATAAGGATTCAAAATATATTTCCATTCTTTCATATAGGCCTTATATCAATAGATAGCCTTATAGGTCAATAGATTACATTCCTCGTTCATACACATCGTTGGAATCTGCTTAAATGGTCTTCTAGTAGCATTAACTTTATGGGAAAAAAGTCTGGCTTAGTTTGTACCTATGTTTTTCCAGTTCTTCCAGGTCAACATTGATCCTTTGTCTTTTCTTGTTTCAATGGCATCACTTCTCTTCCTGATGTCTTTTCCAGTAATCCTCTAAAGTTCCACTTGTCCCCCTATTGATCATAGTTGTTGGTATCTGTGAGGTCTCTGCACTCTTCATTGAACCACGGAGATGTTAATTTTTTTTTTTCAGGACCTAAAACTTTTTCCGCTGCCTGTATATGCTTGAAGAACATGCTGCCTACTTCTCTTTTATATCTTTGATTTTTAGTAGTTGAGGTAGTAGCTGATCCAACTTTTCCATGCGCTGAGTTTCTTATTCTTTGAGCTTCACTAGGTTGAAGCACCTAGTCAATGATTCAAGTGCATGACAGTTTATACGTTCTTTGATGTTTGATGATGATACTCAAGAATTGGTCTGAATCCACATTAGCACTCCTGAAGACCTGTGTATCCAATATACTGCTCACATACCTACAACTGATTAAAATATGGTAAATTTGGTTAACATGTTGGCCATCTGGGGTGGTCCATATAACTTTATGCGGAAATCAAGTGCTTGCCACAACTAGATTTTTGGATACTGCAGAGTTGATCAGCTTTTGACCATTGTCATTTTAGTCATCATGTAATCTGTTCCAATTGGAAAATTTTCGGCTCATAATGGGCTTCCTTTCCAACTTCAGCATTCAGATCACCAGCTATTAGCTTTATATCATATTTTGGGCAGAAATACAAATGCTCTTTCAAGTACTTTGTAAAAGGACTCTTTATCCTCTCTTTCGGCTGATAAAGAACCAATTTTTTTCCAATTTATTTAGCATGTTTGAGTCCACACAAATGCTCTGTAAAATCGACATTTTCCATAGTTGTTGCTGCTACTATGGTTTTTCTTCTCTCTATTTCTACTTCTTCTTTTGCCAGTATCTCTTTTGGTTCAGGCCATTCTTCTCCTCATTTTTTTTTTTTTTAATCAGTATCAAATGGATTTGATTTTTCATCTTCTCCATTACTTCTTATATCATCATCTTTATCACCAGCCATGTCTTCATCATCTGGTGTTTCCAAATGTTCCACATTAGGTGTTGGCTACTGTTTTCCTTGATAGGGATCAATTTCCTCATTGTCTGATTTTGGTTCATCCATTTCATTGACTTTTTTCTCTCTCTTTATGGACTGTTTATATTTTTCATCTGCAGCTTCCTTTTTTACCTTTCTCATCTTTGGGAAATTGCTCATCATTTTCAGGTTCTTCAAATCTGAGCCCCAAACCAGTTCGTCTTAAGTATTAGGACCCATCTCTGTTTCTCCCATCTCTTTATCTGAATTGTTATCCATATAAACATCCTTGTCTTCACTGTTCTTTACCTGATCTTTAGATCTCTTGAGACTTTTTGGTCTGCCTGCTGAACAGTTGATTTCTCTTATATTCCAGAGGTCACCAACGTTTTCTTCTTCTTTTTCACTCTCCGTCTTTCCTTTTGGTTCATCTTGTTTTGAACCTTCTTCCTCTTCCTCTGGTTCTTTATAAACTTCTTGAGTTCAGGATTAGACAGTTCATCATCCACATTAGTTTTGTATTCTTAATTACTTTGCTCCTCTTTCTTATCTTTGTCTTCGTCTATATTCATGAATTGTATATTTTTAAATGAACAATTAACCAGAATGTTATATTTTGTTCTTATTTCTGTCTACTTATCCTGAAAATTCATTTTTGTGTCAAAGTCATGCTCTAATTACTTATCTTTAACACAATTTTCTTTCAGCTTTTGCTTTCCTTAATTCTTCAGCACTTTTTATCCTTATTCAAATACAATAGATGCCAGTATTTTATAGTAATGAATCATTAAGGATTACAATGAGGCTTAAGAACTCAACTCAACCTTCATATTTGTGTACTTTTTAACAGTAATTAAAGATTTCATTAGGCTACATCAAACATTTGAAAAAAGAAGCATTAGATAAGTCTTAAAATGGACATAAAAAAAAATATATTTAGAAAAGTCCATTAATAGAGCAGCAAATAATGGTGAGCAAATTTTAAAATATATTTTTAAAATTTCTCAGCATCAACCCAAGGAATTTGCAGCTTCTGTTCTATCTATCTAAGTTGCACCTGACGAATCATCTTTCAAATATTAACTCTCAGAGTCAGCTTATCTATCGTTAAATATCTGGTCTTTGTGAATAAATTAATTTTAGCTTAGAAGTTTTAGAGTTGTTCTTTTGTCACAGCCTGGGGGTAGTATCGAGAGATGTCATCGGGGAAGTTCACCATCACATCAGGTATGAATTCTGAAAACACATTAAAAAAAATTTAATGCATCTTGCATGGACTACTGCATGTCAAAATTGAATGGATTATGTCTACCTGCATGGGAATCAGTTAAAAAGAGATTTTCCTTTGAATAACAATTCATTTTTTCTTTTACTTTATATATTTTGTTTCTAATTCATGTTGCTACCATATCAAACTAGTATATATTTATTTTAGTTAATGAATTACTATAGTTGATTCTTCTTATATTTTCTATTTGTTTTAAAATTTATATGAAAGGGAAAAGCATTACTCAATTTAACAATTTCTTTTAATTTGTGATCATCAGTATAGTCAATATCATAAAAGTGTGTCTGGTTGCTTATAAAACAGTTAAATTTTGTTCGTGAGTAATGCTTAGGATTTTATTTAACTAGTTCTAATTAGGCGTGTTCAAAAGAGTCAAATGTGACAGTTTCATTGATTAAATCATTTGTATATATTAAATCCTCACATTTCTTTATAGTAAACAAATAAAATAAAATGCATTCGGTTATGTCTGCAGGTTATCTGTTGCCAATGTTTTCAAAACTAATAATAAGTTTTTGAAAATCATAGGTATTTTGTTTGGGTTTTTAGATAACATAAGGTGTGTAGATTTACTATTAAGTAAAGTAATAGTGAGAAAAACATAACCATTCTTTTAAATGTAGATTAATCTTACATATTTAAAATACATTAATATTTTGGAATAGAGTAGATGAAGTATAAACACAGATAAAAATTAGGTGAGAGATTTAGTTTAAAATTTGGCATTGCTTTCTCATTTAAATTGTGCATGTGATCATATACTTTAACTGCTGTAACATACACTAAAGTGATACCAGTTTATAAATCTTTCTATTAAAAAATACAAAATATTATTAAGACATAGAACAGAGTCTTGTTTCTGGCACAAAAAATAATAATATTATACTTGTATCATCATCACGGGCTCTACAACACGGTTCGGGTCTTCACTGCATCAACCGTCGCCTCCATTATTCTCTGTCCTGGGCCAAGGTCCGCCAAACTCTAGTACCCATCAGTTTATAGACTTCTTCCTTGACTTCATCCACCCATCTTAGTCGTGGATGCCCCCTGTTCCTCCTTCCGTCCACGTACCCAAATAATAGTTTTTTTATTTGCGAGTCACCATCCATTCCCGCAACATGACCGGCCCACAGTCTTAAAATTCTGATAAATTGTACCACGTCCGGCTCTTGATATAGTTGGTACAGTTCCGTATTGTGACTGAGTTGGTATTCTTACCCATCCTTCACCAGGCCAAACATCCTTCTTAAAATTTTTCTTTCAAAAACCTGTAAGCAATTGGCGTCGGCACGTGATAAGGGCCATTTTTTCGGAGGCCTATGTTAGTACCGGCAGGATCAGTGTTTTATATAAACAGATTTTTGTTTTTCTTGATAACAGATGGCTTCTCAATGTTTTTACCAGACCAAAATAGCATCTGTTTGCTACGGTGATTCGGCTCTGGACCTCTGGGCTGGGTCTATTATCCGCACAAACTAAAGACCCTAAATACACAAACTGTTTAACACTTTCAAATATGTGCTCTCCAAAGGTGATAGTAGGTAGTGGTGGCAATAGGGGTTGACAACCATATATTTGGTCTCTGCTTGGTTTATTGTGAGACCCATATTCTGTCCTGCAGCTTCTAATGCAAGGAAGGCACATTTTAATTCTCTCTGAGATCGGGCAATAATATTCACATCATTCGCATAGGCCAGGATTTGTGTAGATTTATTTAGTATAGTGCCATTTCTCTCTACACCTCAATCCCTTATCACCTTTTCCAGTACCAGGTTGAAAAGTAGGCATGACAAACCATCTCCTTGTCTCAGGCCTCTTGTCGTCGTGAATGCTTCCGAGAGGTCACCTTGTATTCTAACTTGACACATCGATTCCATCATCAGTAACTCTGTAAGATGGATCAATTCAAGTGGAATGTTCATTTCTTCCAACGCCTTATACAACCTTTCTCTGACGACACTGTCATAAGCACTGCTAAAGTTGACAAAAATTTGGTGTGTGGTGATATTGTATTCCCTCGTTCTTACAAGTCAGGTTCTCAAAGAGAAGATTTTAATAGTGGTAGATCTTCCTCTCATAAAACCACACTGGTATTCTCCAATCTCTCTTTCTGCGTGCAGAAGAAGCCTCTGGTAGATGATGCTAGACAGGACCTTGTACGTACAATTAAGGAGCGTGATGCCATGATAGTTTTTACAATCAGTTTGATCTCCCTTTTTATGGAGAGGGATGATAACACCTGTATATCATTCATCCAATCCTATTTATCCATATGCTGTGGAGAAGATTGCAAATACCTTTGAGTAACTCGTTGCCTCCCACCTTCAGAAGTTCTGATGCTACATTATCCGATCCTGGGGCTCTATTATTTTTAATTTTTTGGAATGCATCTATGATTTTATCTTCATGAGGTGGCTCGGTAAATTCAGAGCTTACATACGGAGTTTCATCTTTTATTATAGGATACTGGGAAGTACCTAACACCCCTCTAAAGTGGCTAGCCCACCTACTAAGGATGGTTTCTTTATTGGTTATTAGTAACCCATCCTCTCCAAGGCACGCACAGGTTCTTGCCTTAAATTCCTTATGTTGAGCATTTACGTTTCCATAGAAGGCCCTGGTTTTTGCTTGCCATCCTAGGTCTTCGATCTCCTTTATCTTCCCCAATTCCTTCATCCTCCTCTTCAAACTGTGGGTACGCTTCTCTTCTCATCTTCTGTCTATATAATCTTTAACTGTCTGGCGAGTTCGGTGCTTATCTACAATACCATTTTCCCATAGGCCTCGTTTTTTCTGTCTGTCGCTGCCTGGCATTCTAGGTCAAACCATCCAGACCTCTTTTGGGTTTTTACTGTCCCTAGCACCTCCTCTGCCATTTGCTTGATGGCCTCTTTGAAGTGATTCCATCTTCCGTTCATTGTATCCTCAGTAGGACCGAGTTCTAAGGCCTTTTCTAGTCTCTCGGTGAACCGTTCTTTGCATTCAGTATCACGTAGCTTCTCAGTGTATATCCTTTCTATTCGAACTCCTTTCATTTTATGAGCATTAACTAATTCTAGCTCTAATACCATTATAAGACCAGATAGTGATCGCTATCTACGTTTGCTCCTCTATAAGTTTTCACAGCTTTGAGACCAGACCTCTGTCTCCTACTAATAAGAATATGGTCAATTTGGGTGCTAGTGTTGTTGTCAGCGGTAACCTATGTCACTTTATAAATATTTTTCTGGTCGAACATTGTGCTGCCAACAACCATATCCTGGGATGCACGAGCCTTGTTCCATTATCGTTAGATTTTGGGTGCAGACTGTACCTTCCTACTATGGATTGTATACCAGGTCCTCTCCCTATTTGTACGTTAAAGTCACCCAAAACAATCTTCAGGTCATGACGAGGGCATTCCGGAGGGGTTTTTCTAAGTCATGATAGAAACTATCCTTAGCTTGCTTGTCTGCCACCTCAGTCGGTATGTGGACAGAGAATATGGAATAATTACTAAATCTTCCCCTAATTCTCAGCATACATAACCGTTGGTTAACAGCCTTGAAATCCATGACGTGCTCCCGCATACTGCCACTCAATACAAAACCCATTCCAAAGATATGCTGGTTCTGATGGCAGCTGTAGTAGATGGTGTGACCTATCTTCTCCATAATTCCTGAACCTGTTCATCTTATCTCTTGTAGTGCCGCAATGTCAACCTTGTATTTTGAGAGCTCATCCACAAGCAATTTTAATGCTCCAGGTTTGTATAATGTACGAACGTTCGATGTTGCCAAATTGAATTCCTTGAGAGCAAGCACAATACCGTTGACGCAATTTTCTTGACGTTTCACAGCCACAACAATTTTTCTGAGGAATGAGCAGCTGACCCCTTCGCTTAACCCCCAACCTGGAGGACCCGTCCTGTAACCCTAGGAAGGAGTTCTTACTGGGTGCTATCAGCCGGGCCAGCAGAACCCAGGTGTTTTAATGAGGTTGTTACTCCTCCCCCTCCTCCTTTCTCATTCTGGCTTGGGACAGGAGACGGCGGAATTATTATACTTGTATAAATTACGTTATTTATAAAAATAGCACGTATGACTTATTAATACAAAAAAAAAAAAATAATAATAAACATGTGTGTACATAGAGATACTAATATTATACAGCTCAATGATAATATCATATTAAGAAAAGTTTTTATATTTAAATATTTGTAGTAGTCCTCATTTTAGAATGGAATATGATCTGATCAGTAACATTTTGTTTACTTTTATTCATATTAATTAATTAATTCATATTATATTTTATAATATAAATATTTATATTTATAAAATATTTTGTGTGTGTGCGCGCATGTGTGTGCGTGTTTGTATGTGATATTTATGACAATGCCTAAAAACTTTATTTATATTATTTATTTTAAAGATTATTAATCATCATTAAAATATTATTGGAAGATAAAAAAAAACATGTACTCCCAAAAAATACATCAACTTTACCCTAATTCAAGCATTATCTGGAAAGAAATAGGCATGATTACATAAAGCTAGATCACTCTATTTTTTAATTTAAACTAATTTGAAAGTATAAAAAACAACTTACTTAAGCACATATATGTATACAATAAGTAATGGGAATGAGAAGGAAGGAGAGAGGTATAGATATTAAATATAAGAGATTGGAGCTGCTAGAGATGTGTCGTGCCTATGGATGTTGGAGTAAAAAAAATCTCCTGTTGTAAGTGCATTAGTATTAATGTTGTTAAAATCTATCAATATTTATTTTGTGTTATAAATATGCATAGCAATAACATGGGAGGAAGGATCCTAAGAATGTGCCTATTATTTATTCTTCTTCTGATTTAATTTTAGTAAAGGTTATCTATTAAATTGAATGGAAAAAAATGTGTAGTACTTATTCAGAGCGAGCCATGTCTGTTTGACATGAGGGCTCTCATGTAATCCTAGCAAATGTTAATCCTTAGTATTTTATTGAGTTTTTCTGTAGAACCAATTTTTCTCCAGTTAGACTGGAGGGCATTAGTTAAAAATATAAAATTTTGAAAAAAAATATGGAAAATTATAATTATGTAAAAATATTTCATTATAAATATGTATAGTTGCTGATGATTTAATCTTAGAAAGAATAGTTGGTAATGAGTTGTATTAATGAAAAAAATTATAACTGAATCCCAACCACTCTTTCTATGATATAAGACATATATCAATATTCTGGATGTTTTATTTGGTAACCTAGAATTTTTTTAAGTATAATATTCCTTCAAAAAATATGGTTATTGAATTTTTATTGATCAAGCAATCAATGAAATGCTCTCAGGCAGGTGGAGAAGAAGCTATTGTATTTTAAACAATATTCACATTATGATATAATGTAATAAGTATAATACATTGGAAAAGTAAATAAGTCTTTGAATTAAATAAAATACTACATAAGACCACTAAATTCTAAAATGTAGTTTTTTTTATTTTTTTGTTTTACTATTCCACAGTATGTGTTTCACATTTTGCCATATGATGCTCCCTTATTTAATTTGCAATTTCATTCACTGAAACTTCCTTTTTATGCTGTAATAAATATGATGATAAAGAGAATAATCAGAAGTCAGTCTTAGTAGGTTTTGTTTAATTCTATCAAATTTTCTCCCCAATTTGCTCATATGATAAGAACTCAGTGAATTCTGGGGTAAAAAAAAAAAAAAAAATTGCCAAAATCTTGGGTTCTTAGAAATAAATATTAGAAAAAAGAAAAAAAAAATGCTGCCTCTAAATCTGACACTATTGTGACTTTTATGTTAATTTTTGGTTATAAATTATTTTCATTAATAGCATTTAAGTTTCTTTGTCAGAACAAAAAGTAATTTCTAATTTCTAAATAGTTAAACAATGAATGCATGCATAAATAAATGAAGTATTGTGATATAGTAATAATGAAATTTTCCTTTTATAGCATAGTGGTCAAGGATTGGGAATAATGATCATAGAAGGAAAACATTCAGAGGTTGGGCAAGGTATTTTCATATCAGATATTCAAGAAGGAAGTGCTGCTCATCAGGTATTTAATGCTGAAATTCATTCATTCCATAACATTAACTCTTCTATCGTCATTTTCATAAATTTTAAACATGGCATAACATTATCTGTTCAACTATCATTACCTTCTGTTTGGTTTTAATTACCTTTTCTTTTCTTTTCTTTTTTTTTCTTTTTTCTTTTACCGGGCTTTAAACATTATTTTTTATACAGGCCGGTCTTAATGTTGGTGACATGATCTTAGCTGTAAATAAGGATACTCTTGTGGGGTCTAACTATGAAACTGTAAGTGTTTAATTCCCATTATAGATATATTTTTAAAACAATTATTTGTAGTTCAGAGGCATAGACCGCATCCCTTTAGCGACTCCTTTGCATTGGATATTTAAAAAATGCCTATAAATAGCAGGTTATTAGAAAAGGAAAAATTATTGATTTCCTGGACATAGTTTCCCTTATTATCTCATGGTATTTGATGCTTTCCAGTAATATTAATAAGCATCAAAGCAATTATTGTTTTGAAAATAATAATAAAATAATGATCGGCAGTATATTGTAGACATATATAAATAAATTTATAATTTTTTTTATTTATTTATTTTTTCATTGTCAACCATTAATTTAATACTTTCCTTAGAGCTTAAAAAACAATTTTTCTTATAGTTATTTTATTTTTGCAATTTTCATTTTATTATTTATTTTTTTTTTTTTTTTTTAAGCTTTCTAATTTTTCTATATCATATAAAATCATAACCTTTCATTTTCTTTTTTCTTCTATCCTTTTCTTATTTCATTTTATTATCAAAGGAACTTGTTTTGTTTTTCAAAACAGAATTACCTATTTATGGTAACAATTTCAGGCCGCATCACTCCTAAAAAAAACAGAAGGTGTTGTCACATTGGTTGTATGTAATCCTAATAGAGCTAGAGAAGAAGATAGGAAGCATGGCGATATTGCTTTAGCAAGTCCTAGTCCCAGTACAAGTGGAATTTTATCATCTACACCAAAGAATGATAAAGGTAGACATTCACAAGCTGGAACACCGAGTAAGTTTTTTTTTTTTTTCTAGTTTTTAACAAATTCATTTCATTAGTGATAGGTCTATTTATTTGAAACATTTTTTTATTAATAGAAACATTATTATTTATTGAACAAGAATGAATTTCATTAAATATTGTTTAATTAGTATCATTAATTATGGTGCTTACCAGGATAGCTATCACTTAATAAACAGCTGAATGGTCTAATTTTAATTTTGTTTCTAATTTATGTTCATCACTTAGCTCAATGTATTTTTGCTTGTTTATGTGTAATTAAATGAATGCGAATTTGTAATACTTTATTGTTAAGTAAAAATCATTATAAAATTTCACAAAAATTTAATAAAAACACTATATTCATCACATACAGGATGTCTCATTAATGGGAAAATCAAATTTTGAATTTTTTTCTTTCATCCTTGGATTTTATCTGAAAACCTCAAATGTTTCTACTTGATGTATCCGCCCAGAAAAATAAGTGAGAAAACTCTTCTTTGATTTGGCACCATTTAGAAGGTTAAGAGTTGAACCCTTTAAAATTAAAAAGGATGTGTTACACAACACCATGGAGGCAATTAAATTTTAATATTTGTAAGAATTTTTGATAATTTCAAGCAGCTATCATTCTTCTGTTGTTAGGTTTTAAATTTCCCAGATATAAAAAAAATCGTCTTCATTTAATTATTATTTAAATGGCGCAAAACAAACCCTTTCTTCATTTGCCAACCAAGGATGTGAGAAGCCAATAATTAAAAAAAAAAAAAAGGCCCAAAAGATAAACGCATGCTTAATAAATGCCTAGTTATATTGTTGTAGCTGAAACTAGACCTCAAGAGAAACAAAAAGGTTTATATGAGCCATGGTTCGATTGTCAACAATTAGGGTAGAAAATAAAATTTTGAGATTTTTGTTGTTATCCATGGATTGTTTAACCTTCTGGGAAATTTTATCTTCTTTTATTTGGCACCACTTTTTTTTCTGTGCGTGCACATCAAGTAGATATATTTGAGTTTTTCTAATGAAAATCATGGATAATGGCAAAAACTCAAAATTTGATTTTTCTCCCTAACCGTTAAGAATCGGACTATCAGTCATATGAACTTTTTTGTTCCTCTTAAGGTTTAGTATCTGTTCCCACAGTATGACTTAATATTTATGAGACACCCTGTGTGTGTTCATGCGTGCATACTTGTGTATACATACACACACTCAAAGATATATATGTATACATACACCATGTGATATATATAAAGGGTGTTTCAGGGTTTAGTGGCCAGACTTCAGGATTGAATTAAGGAACTCAAAACAAGAAAACAAAAAATTCCTCTAGAGATGTATCCAGAAATGTGTATCATCAGCTTCTAGCTTCCCGGGAATCAATTTTTTTTTTTTGGAAAAATCGCAGGAATAATATCTTTATCATTAAATTTGAAAAACATTGGTTCCCGGCAATTGAACCTGGTACCCTAGGGCCAAGAGATGAACCAGTTGAAGTCCTAAATATTATGTTTTTTTGTATGATGCAACAGTACAATTTAAAAGTAATCATGGGGAATGGATTTATGAAAGTTGAGAATGTTCACTAATATGTACTGAGGTGGTGTTAGTAAGAAATAAGGATGTGTATAGGGTTTAAATATGAATTAAGGATCTCAAAATAAATAAAAAATATTCGGGGATTAGTGTAGTATGTTTTCGGTAAATTTCCAATCATGACCATTAATGCATAAACAGATGAATTCATTAACAATGAATTTTGAAAGGTATTAATAAATTAATCATAGCCTAAATAACTTATACTAATGAATATCCTTTGACGTGAATGCATCTCAGAGGAATGTGTTAGCATTTATGCCATCAAAGAATTTTGTTCCTTGTTTTAAGATCTTAATAACACATTTTCAGGAGACTTGGCTGAGGTGTGTGCTCACGGCACATGATAGTGCCTCCTAATGTCTTAACATTCAAGCAACTCTCACAAATTCATTTTCCATGACTACGTTTAAATTGTACTGTTGATCATAGGAAAAAATATTTAGGACCTCAACTTAGTTATCTTCGGATCTAAGGACGCTAAGTTCAATTGCTTGGAACCAATTCTTATAGAATTTAATGACCTATAACTTTTGTTCCTGAGATTTTGCCAAAGAATTTACTCCTCAAAAGCTAGAAGTTGATAATGCCTGAAACTTTACTCTAGAGTCTTAACTGTGCATTTCTGGAAACCTGTCCATCAGTCTTTTTTTCTTGGTTTGAGGTACTTAATTCCTAAAGTCTAGCCACTTAACCCTGAAACACCCTGTATATTGGGGTGGATCCTTAAGTTCATTCAGTTTTGTTAGTAGTGTGAATTGTTTTTAAGTATCTCCAGTTCTCTGCCTTATCTGACAATAATGATAGTTATTGAAAAGGTCTAAGTCCGCTCTTTGAAACTGTTGTGATTGGTTTCATTGGCTTTACTTTATAGTTTGTGCTATAGGGTAGTGAATATATCAAAGTGCATTTAATGCATTTTCGGCATATTTTGTTTTTATAACAAAATAAGCAAGCGTGCTTCGGACCCATACTGAATGATATGTATGCATATGAAAACAATGACTCAACAAACCTTTGGAACCTTCAAAGAGATTTAAAACAATTTGACTATATGTCCTGCCTCGATGTTTGGGTGCCACTCAAATTGACAGAGGCAAACCTGACCAACTGTATATCAATCTTTTAGTATCTTCTGAACCGGCATGAAAAGGATCCATTTTTTATTAATAGTGACTGGTGAAGAAAATTTGATCATCAAAGACATTGTGCGCAGGAGATTTGGCATCTGAAAAAAATTTTGCTCTCCATATAGTGAGATTATCCCATTGTGCTATTTTACAAGTTGCTTCCACTTGGAAAAACGATTGATTGAATAATTGATTGCTCTCAGCTAATGAAATTCTACCAAGCATTGTGACATAAACACCCAGAATTAGTCGATTGCAAAGGTGTTGTATTACACCATATCAACGCATGACCACACTCCACAATAATCTCGTTCAGCAATAGTTATTTTCTCAGCAGGAAATCGTTCAATAATAAGAATGATGTGAAAACAAAGCTTAATTAGTTTTTGGCTTCCAGCCACAACAAATATTTTAGTGAAGCAGAATAATGATATAAGTTGAAAGATGACAAGAGGTCATTGATTAAAAAGGTAAATACATAATTGAATAAAATTATCCTTTTTATAAAAGAAAGAACAGAAAAAAAACTTGTTTTATTTCACCTTTTAAAAACCAAACGAGCTTTTGGATTCACTCAATATATGAGTATATATGTTACCAAGTATATTTATTATTATGTTACCAATATATTATATGTATTTGTGTGTGTGTGTATGTATGCGCGTGCGTGCGTGTGTGTGTGTGTGTATGCGCGTACGTGTGTGTGTGTGTGTGTATGTGTGTGTGAGCGCGCGCGTGCGTGCGTGCATGTATGTGTGTGTGTGGTACATATGTATTTATAAATATATATGGTTCCATTTGAAATGGGTCCATCCATTGGAAATCGTCCAATTTTCATTAATTGTGCCGCTTGACATTTTTGAATTTCGTGATTTTTTGGCAAGTTATTCTCTATCCTTTCATGAATATAAAACCATAAATAATTTTTTTTTCTTAGCCAAAACTTTTGGTGTTGCAGCCATTTAAAGTCAGCTTCAAGGGCAAAAACATGTCATGGGAAAATCTTTCTAATTCCTGTAATTTTTTAGATATAAAATCAAAACAAAAATTAACAATAAGATGAAGACATGCTTTGTATTTTTTGTCCTTATTACTCATTCCCTAAATAGTGAAGAAATTCGTTAAAAAAATTCTTGAAAATGACTAAAAAACGAGACTTTTAGTGAGATAAAAGTATGTAAAGGAAAAGAGACTCATGTTTGATTATTTTTTCCTTTATAGCTTAGTCATAGTCCTACTTTCTGTAAAAATGTCGATCTTGAGAACATACCTCCATTTTTGTATATGAATTTTGAAAAGTTGCAAAATTCATTTTTCGTGATGTTTACACGGAAATATCTCAAATGGGAATTAGAAAGATTTTCCCATGACATGTTTTTTCCCGTGAAGCTGACTTAAAACGGCTGCAACACTAAAAGTATTGGCTAGAAAAAACATTTTATTTATGGTTTTATATTCACGAAAGGACAGAGAATAACTGGTCAAAAAATCACCAAAATCAAAAATGTGGAGCGGCAAGGTCTGGACCAATTCAAATGGATTGACCCATATAATATTATATATATATATATATATATTTCCTGTTTTCGATTATTATGTTTAGTTTAATTTTTAAATTAACAGAACTTGTCCCTCCTCCTGGTTCATTATCACCTTCACCCTCTGGAAAATTAAAAGCAGAAGAAGATAGCTATGCAGCTACTGCTCCAATAATCCCTGGTGAGGAATCAACCATAGAAATAAATAAGGAAAAAATGGGACTTGGACTGAACATAGTTGGTGGTTCTGACACTCCTATGGTAATTATTTTTATGTGAAAATTTTGGTTATATATTTTGGTATTTAGGGGCAAATTTAGTTACCTTAAAAATTAATTATCAAAAGTAAAAAAATAAAATAATTATAGTCTTTCTTTAAAAAAGTTATTAACCCCAAATCTTTGCATCTTTCTCTAGAGGTACACAGATCATCTACCGATTGCCCAAACAGAATTAGTGCATGTCTTGCTGGCTTAGCTCAATTAAAAATAGTGATATTTTTAATGAATATATATTAGACCACTCATCACTCTCCTTACAAGACTTCTTCCAGAATTCCCTCTTAGTTTCCCACAATGAACAATAAGACCCTAGTTCTTCTACTTTGGAACGCCAACAGTCTGAATAATCACAGAGACGAACATGACATATTTCTTCATGACAATTACATAGACATAGCCCTGATTACTGAAACCCATTTCACTTTTACATACGTGACTACATTACCTACTGATCAGATCACCTGGGCAACACATTTCATGCTGGTTCATGTATCCTTCTTCACTAATCCTTATCTCACTCTCTAGTTCTTTCCACTCCAACTGACACCATTCAGTGGACCTTTGTTATTTTATCCATCCTACCATTCAACATAACCTTCTCTGCTGTATATTGCCCTCCTGCTACTTCTCTCACCCATAACAACCTTGAATCCTTATTCTGATCCTTTGGTCCGCGCTTCATTGCTGGGGACGATTACAAAGCCAAAGACCAACAGTGGGGATGTGAACATCCAACACTCGCTGCAGGATTCTTTCCAGCATCACAACCTCCAATAGCTATTCAATCTTGTCGCCCCATAATCCCGCGTACTGGCCAACTTCCCTTAAAAAACGTCCAGATATCCTTGACATATTTATTAGTTCCCTAATTCCCTCCGCTGAAACTACAATCAAATCCCTCAATGACCTCTCCTCAGATCATAGCCCGGTTCTACTTCTCATGTATTCACAACCTGTTCTTAAACCTCCTCTTCCTTCCCTGATTAAAGGACGCGTTGACTGGGACTGTTTTCGTAATGATTTAGAGAACAAACTTCACTTAAACATTCCGTTAAAAACTAAACATGACATAAACTCCGCCATAGAAGAATTTACAAAGTTGATAGAAACTATCATAGATACCAACCCATCGCTTCGCAAAATTGGACATTTTCATGAAACAAACTTACCGAATCACATTAGACTCCTACTAACTTACAAACATAGATCAAGAAAAAAATGGCACAGCACAAGATATCCACAGGACAAAAAGCATCACTGCATCATCTGACCAAAAAACTAAAAATAGAAATAAGAAAATTTAAAATACAAAACTTTCAGAACTTTACAGAGAACTTGACCACATCAGACAAATCCTTATGGATAACAACTGCGAAACTGCTAAAATTTAAAACCTTCAATCATCCTCTTCTCACTAAATTCCAGACCTGGTCGAGATCTGACGAAGAAAAATCCCAAATCTTTGGAGAACACCTTTCCAACATGTTTACTTCACATCCCATATCCTGAAACAGCTCCCCAAAAAAGCCATACTCTTACTCACCTGCATATATAATGCCACCCTTCGTTCTGACAATTTTCCTGATCCTTGGAAATTGTTCATTATCAAAATGATTCCTAAAAAGTCTCTAGAAAACCCATCCTCCTACCGTCCTCTCTCTGTTTTTGCCCATCATGGGCAAAATACTGGAAAAACTCCTCCTAAAACGTCTATACCCAATCCTTGACATTAATCACGTTATTCCTGACCACCAGTTTGGATTTTGCTCATCCCATTCCATTATGCAGCAGTTTCACCGTATAGTAGATGTGATATCTTCCACATGTATTGTACTGGAGCCTTTCTCGACGTGGAACAGGCTTTTGACCGAGTTTGGCACCCAGGACTGCTCTACAAACTTCTTCACTTCCTCACTCCTACCTACTTATTATTAATCCGTTCCTACCTCTCAGATAGAACCTTTAAAGTAAATCATAACCTTTCCTTTTCTTTCATATTTACTCAGACTGCAGGTGTATCCCAAGGTAGCATCATGGGTCCAATCCTTTATACCATATATACACCTGATATTCCTATTCATCCTTTCACTGTCCTCACTATATACTCCGATGACAAATGTGTGTTATCTGTAAACAATGACCCAACTATTGCTTCCCAAACCCTTCAGTCTCACATTGCTTCCATTGAAGAATGGTGTCAAAAGTGGAGGATCAAAATAAATCCTACTAAATCCCACCAAATTATCTTTACCCTTTGGCGCGAACCTATGTCTGCCTGTCCCACAATATCCTTTGGCAATATTCCACTCACCTCAGTTGAACAGATCTGGTACCTTGGACTGCATCTTTACAAATGACTTACTTGGAATCCTCACACTAGACTGAAACAACAAGAAACAGCTTGCAGAATATCATTTATTACAACATTTACTTGACAAACGTTCAAAACTTCCCACCTACCAAAAAAAACTAATTTATATTACCATACTTAATATGCATTTGATTTGCACCCAAATAGTGTCATATTTGTTCCCATTAACTTCTTGAAGTTGCAATCGAAGGCGACTTGTATAATCTTACTGTTTTTCCTCTTTTCTTAGTTTGTTGACAGCTATCATATTATATGACTTGGCAATATTTTTCCATGGTTTTAGTATGTTGGAGTCAGCGACCAATAGCCTGTGATCCGTATTCAATTCTGCTTTTCGTATAACTTTAATGTCTTTAAAGTAATGTCTGAGTTCCCTATAGAGGATAAAATAATCAATTATGCTTTTTCTGGTCACTCTTCCATTGCCTCTTTTAAATGTGGTATATACATGGATCGTCTTATGATTATACCAAGAGTTTCCAGTGAGCATATTATTTTCCACACAGAACTCAATCAGCCTGATTCTGTTATTATTGATGCAGTCCTCTCCTCCCCATGTACCCATCGTTCCGAATGCTGCTTGATGATCTCAACCTGTTCTTGCATTTAAATTTCCGGATACTATGATCATTCTATTCCGGCTCCTTGCATTGTCCGCTGTTCTCTGCAGGTCTTCATAAAATTGTTTATCTAGAGTGGCAGAACCTTCAGTAGGGGCATATACCTGTATCACTGAGACTTTTCCAATAGAGAGCACAATGTCCATACTAATAATCCTAGATGATATTGGTTCCCAGGCTTCTAATCTATCACATAATTCATCATTCAGGACAAAGCTGACACCTTCTCTGGCTCTTTATCCTATATTAATTCCTGAATATATTATACTGTACCCTTCTGGGAGTTTTACCTGGATAATGAATCAAGGTATTGATTTATCTTTTCGGCAGTTAAGGAGTCAAGATTACACCAGGTGAGGTGGCTTTCTCAGGGTTGGAGTTGGAATATTATTGGATATATTGATGAAAATGTGATGCGAAAGAAAAGGCAGAGGAAACTGAGATGAGGAGTCTAATTTATGGGAGAAGTCAATAATGAAGAGATCCAGCCACATGCTGGAAGATTGTGTGTGATGGGTGGAAGGAACAATAAATAGGTCTAAGTAGTGAAGGAAGTTTGTCAGGTATGATTTATTTGGAGAATCAGAGAAAAGATTGGTATTGAGATCACTGGCTATTATAACATGATTACACATTGGTATTTAGGTTAACTGGGAAGATTAGAAGGTGGAATCATATGGGATCTGAGGAGGACGATATATGGGGACAAATAGGAATGTGAAGCTGTCTAGAAAAATTTCCAGAAATAGGTATTCAATATGAGGAGTGTCTGGAGAGGGGGATTTTAGGAGGGTTTTGGCTCTCAAACTATCATGAACGAAAAACACAGACGCCTCTGCCAGTTCTGTTCATGACATATGAGGGCATAGCTGGGAATGGATACAGAGGAAGTAGGGATAAAAGATTTCAACCAGGTTTCAGATAAGGCAATAATATGATGGAAATTGTAATGGAAATAGTTTAGAAATTCGTCAAAGTGTGTCTGAATGAGCTGGGAGTTAACATGACAGGATAGTAAGATATTAGACAGTCAAGGAAAGAAGAGAGTTATTATTATTTAAAATAAGGAGAAAAAACAATTGTAATAAAAATATGAGAAAACTAACAATATGCTTACATGGAGATAATTATGAAATAATTTTTATAAGCATTCAAAAACCAAAATACTGTGCAAAAAAATAATTGGAAAAATATCACTGAATTTTAAAAGAAATAAGTAAAGAGCAAATAAAATTATTAAAAACATGAAGTATAAAATGACGTGTGAGATTAAAGATGTGGTTAGCGACTATTTATACTTGTATACTGTTTATACCAAGCATGTCCTAATTTTTTTAATTATGTATACATACAGTTTTTGAAAAAAGAAATACTATTTTATTTAAAAATAAATGTTTATTTATTTAATATATTTTTTTACCTGTACCACTTCAACCCATGAAGGGTCTTGGGCTCAGTACATATAGACAATGATACTGTTTCTAGGTCGATGGCCATCACTTACACTCTGCCACACTCTGTTCCACTTATTTTCCTGACATTTGGAAAACATCCATAATCAAAATGATTTCTAAGCCCAAAAAGCCACTTCAAACCCAACCTCTTACCATCCTATCTCCTATGTGCCCATTATGGGCAAAATTCTCGAAAAACTTCTCCTAACACGTTTATACCCAATCCTAGATTTAAATCACGTGATTCCTGACCACCAGTTTGGATTGCATTCATCCCATTCAACAATTTAGCAGTGTCGTCGCGTGGTAGATATTATGTCCTCCACATTAGAGCACGGAATGTACTGGACTGGAGCCTTTCTCAACGTGGAACAGCAACTTTTGATAGAGTTTGGCATCCAGGAATTCTTTACCCAGGGAGCTCCCAATCCCTCTCATTCAGCCACATCACTGGCATCGAAAACCAATGGAAACCAAAGGCTTTACACCACAGGCACAAACAGCTTGAGTGGAAGATCTGGCCATCCCCAGAACTCATTTCATTTCAGCAGATATTCCACAATTTTTTGTAGGCATTAGCTGTATCCGGCGATATTTTTGTATCTACTTCGGCTGAGACAAGAATAACTACCAGATTCAGTGAAGTTCAAATGAGAGTAGGCGAGCTGAAAATTTTGAATGTTTTTGACAAAGATCGGAGGTGGCTTAGGTTTCTGAGGTATGGAAATGTATTCCATTGCTTCTTTTTTGTTTTGAAGAACCTGATAAGGATCAAAAGTGAAAAGGGGGAATTCTTCCGACATTCCCTGTACCAGGCTTTTGGTCTTCTGATGAGTTTGCAGGAGTTGTAGGGGTGTTTGCTCTTTTATTTCTATGTTTCATTTGTCCTTTACCTGGATATAGATAATTTGGGCATAGAGCCAACAGAGTGGGACCACTTCGATAAAACGGATTCAATAAAAATATGTTAAATTAGTTTAGTGTCAAATTTAAAATTAAAAAATAGGCAAAAAAAGTAAAATAATAATTTAATATGTTTCTACGTGAGGAGATCAATGTAATCAGAAGTGACACTGCCTGTCCTCTGGTATGGCTGAGAGCCAACTGTCCAGGAGTGAGGAGACACTATGGCGATGCACCGTTGATAATGTCTCAAGGCACTTTTTTCATTGTTCACGAACATTAACCATAAGTAAATTATGTACTCACTGTGAAATTGCTGCAAATGTTTACTTCTATCCAGCTATGGGTTTTATAATTTGTAATAAAACATTTCTCTTAATTGTTCTCATTAGATAAAACTGTGAGAGGGGATGTGAAACATAGTTGTTATAATCTAGCACATGACACAGGACTAGATAAAATAATTAATTATCTAAAACAAACAAAGTGTTTAAGTGAGCTGTATTGCTTTTAACAATGAGCTTAAGAGGATATATTGGGTTGTCCGGAAAGTTCGTAAAGAAATTAGGACAAAAATTAAAATTGATGAACAGCTTAAAATTTATTTAATCTACAAAATAGTTACCACCGTTAGTGTTTACCCTTTCTCAATGGCTTGGAAAGTCCATTATCCCTTTTTTCCAAAAATCACTGTCCTTACTTCTGAAGAACATAAAAGGTCTGTTTTGACGTCATCTTCTGAAGAGTAGGATTTCCCTTGTAAAAATTTTTTGAGGAAACAGAAAAGATGGAAATCTGAAGGAGCAATCTCAGGAGAGTACGGTGGGTGAGGTAAAACCTCCCATCTGAAGTTTAATAACTTTTGCCGAGTCCTCAAAGACACATGGGGCCTAGCGTTGTCTTGGTGGAATAGCACTCCTTTCCGATTAGCCAACCCTGGCCGTTTCTCTTCAATTGCTGCCTTAAATCTATCGCGCGCAGTAAAAGTCCGTATTTATAGTTTGGTTTTGTATAAGGAGCTCAACTAAATATATGGATCCGTTCCAATCCCACCAAATACTGAGCATCACCTTTCTTGGATGCAAGCCGGCCTTGGGTATTGCGAGCGGCATTGTTCCAGGCAACCCCCAAGATTTTTTTCAGCTGGTGTTATTCTAGAGAATCTATTTTTGTCCCCAGTAACAACTTGTTTCAAAAATAGATCCTCCACATTTTTTTAAGCAGCAAATCATAACATGAAATCCTTTCAATAAGGTTCATTTCACAGAGCTCATGGGGAACCCAAAGGTTGTAACGACAGACATACCCGTCCTTCTTTAGATGATCAAAAACGGTCGATTTGCAGGCTCTTAACTCTGCAGCTATCTCACAGGCAGTAATTCGTGGATTGTTTGCGATGACAATGGATTGTTATATCCTTGATGTAAAGAGTTGAACTTCAGCCAGCCCGAGGTTGGTCTTCCAAGTTGAAATCTCCTGATCTAAACCAATTCCATGTGAATTAAAGGCATATAAATAAACATTTTTAGTAGAAAAAATAAAAGGTAAATTTTATTTTTAAAATATCTACGAACTTTTCAGACCACCCAATATGTTGAAATATAAATAAATTTAAATTTACATTTTTATTTAAAAATTAAAAAAAAAATAAAACATAAATTTTATAAATTTAAAATTTGCAGGGAGCAGTGGTTGTCAATGAAATATATCCAGATGGAGCTGCATCCAAAGATGGAAGATTAAAGCCAGGAGATCAGATATTAGAAATAAATAATGAGGATTTTAGAAGTATCACAAACAATAAAGCTCTTGCTGTTCTCAGACAAACCCCAAGCAAGGTACAAAAATACAATCATAAATTTAATTTAAAGATATTAAAAAATAAATGCTCTGTAAGAAAATATGATATTAACTCTCTGAATTGGAAATAAAATGTCTAGCTACGAAGTTCAGGCTCCTCTCCTTTGTGGATTACTGAACATTAAAACAATATACTCTGATGTTTCGAGTGGCCATAATGAAATGAAAAAAAAAAAAAAATCCAATCCATTTCTCAAACTTTTAACAATTATCTATTATTCTGTGGGCATGAATCCCCTACTGCCCCCCCCCCTCTTGGTATATAAATTGCCAATTGCTGTGATCTTGTGAGTATTAATTAAAGAATAGTTGGCCTGTGAAAAAGTGGTTCATTAAAAGCTTGGTGAAATAATTACTGAAATACAATAAAAATACAAATAATTTTATTGAACAGTGTACAGACCAACATGTGGCAAAATAAGCATACATTTGGAAACATAAATGATTAGGAAACTTTGAATGTGAAATTTCTTATAATGACTGTTTTCATTGGTTATTTTGTGTGTTTGTGAATCTTCAACATCAAGTGTTTTATTTTTAAAACACCCTTTGAAAAAGCATTTTCATACTATCTGGTGATTATTTAAGTCAGATCTAAATCCACCTTTGTTTACACAAAAAGCATATGCTCCTTTCAGATGACCCAATTGAATGAGTCAGAGCTCCTTCTGTCAGACATTTTATGATAATGAAATAAATAAATAGTTGAGCAACTTGCTTTTAATTAATGAAATTTTAGGCCCATAATATTATACAGGGCTGTCCATTAAAATGCATAGGCACTAGGCAGGGAACTTCTAAGCACTGATATCCAAGCTTAGTATTGACTTTGGCTGTTTCATATTTCATAAATATTGATAATTCGATAAGAAGTCCACCATTTGGACTTGGTTATTGGGACTATTTATATCTTAAAAAGTTTTTCTGTTGAAACCTCAGATCTGGAGTTTTTTCATGAATTATTGCAGTACTTTCCCTTTCTATATATTTTATATTATATTTCCTTACTGTATACTTTGTGTTTTTAGGTTATTGGAAATAAAAATTAAAAAATCATATATGGATCAATCCATTTGAAACTGTCCAATTTTATTAAATTTTGTCGCTCAACATTTTTTATTTTCATGATTTTTTTTATCTGTTATTCTTTCTGTTTTCCTGAATGTAAATTCAGGGATATAATATTTTCCTTGTGGATACGTTGCAGCCATTTTAAGTCAGTTTCATGGCTGAAAACATTTGTTGAAAAAATCTCTCTAATTCTGGCAATTTTATAGATACCAAATCATAACAATATAATAAGGATATGCTTTATCGCAAATTAGCAGAAAACAAGACTTTTAGCCAATTTAAAGTTTATAAATGAAAAAAGACTCATCTTTGTTAATTTTTTGTTATATTGCTCAGTCACAGTCCTGCTTGCTGTAGCAATTTCGGTCTGGAGAAGATTATCTTTTTTTGTTTATGAATTTTCAAAAACGGCAAAAATTCATTTTTTCTGTTTTCGAGATAGTTCTGTGTAAACATCACATAAAATGACATATATGTATGAGTGTGTGTGTGTGTGTGTGTGTGTGTGTGTGTGTGTGTGTGTGTGTGTGCGTTTGTGTATGTCTATGTAGATAGATAAAGGGGAAAAAAACAGCCTGGAACTCTACAACCCTTGAAGAGTTTTGGGTTCAGTGGTTATAAAGATTCATAATGTTTCACCACCAACTGCCTTGCAATGACGTGATAAAGCCTAAATCATGCCCAGCTGTCAGGTTTTCCTCCAATTCTGGGTACCCACTTTATGGATACTGGGTCAAACTGGGATGGTCTCCATATCCTAGGGTCACTCCATGGCTGAAATAACAGAATAAATAATTCTGCCTCAGCTAAGGTTCAAACCCGGGACCTGGAGAACAATAGACAAGCGCTCTACAACAAACAAAATAAAAATTATAATAAATTGATAGAATAACTGTTGACTGTAGAATATATTAATTGGAGAAAATAGTTAGGGGTATGTCCAGCTGAAAAATCACTCTAATTAGAAAAACATATTTTATTTGTGTGCTGATGGATAAACTATTATATACCACATTTTGCAGATTGTATATCAAATTCATTTATTGTTTTAGTTGCTACTGTAATATTTAATCGTAGGTAGAAATAATCTAGAACCAGTCATGTAAAAAAAGTACAAATATACAAAGATTATATTGTAAATACAAATAATAATAATATGATGAATGCTAAGTATGAAATTAAAATTTAGAAGTAAATAGAGACGTAAAACAAATTTAGACAGATTTAGACATGTGGCTTTGACTGGTAAGCAGCTACTCACACTAAATCTAAGTTGTTCCACTGCACCTGAAGATGGCATTGTAGCCGAACTAAACTGAGGAAAAACCGAAAAATATCAATAGGTGTTATGGAGGGGGTTGATGTAAAAACCCTTAAGATTTTTTTTCCCTTTAAATATAAGTACTACAGCTTGCCTTAATAGTTTTTTAAAAATATACGCATAAAAATAATAAACTCAAAATATTTACAATTGCTAACAGAAAGCTATAAATAGCAGAATCTGAGGTATACCAAAAAGTTATGTAAATGAAAAGAAAAATTTTCAGTAAATAAAACATATTCCTATACAAGCTAGTTAAAAAAAATAATATAACAAAATAATAAGGTTACAATTTGAGGAGAGGAAAGATGGAATTTGAAAGAGAGATTATTTCTCTATCAGTTATATGGTATCTTCGGTGAGGAGTCATTTTGTATAATTTGGTATGGTGGCTAGGAAGACAGGGTTGTCAAAATCAAAATCATGTTCGAGGGATATAGCATGTTTAGATAATTTTGAGGAATCCATGTTACAGGATGGCAATGATACCTGTAACTAGTTTTCCCCCATACCAATCATAGGTGGGCAACCCCTGGCACACTGGCTGAATCTGTCCCTCTGTAAGATTTGATCCGGCTACCCGAGACATTTTGAAAAACCCAATTAAAAAAAAAAAAATTTCACTACTTACTCATACTCACTGAAAGGTAGCGAGCAAGCTGAGTGGTGTTGATCATCAAAGAGTGGAATAATCAAATTAGTATTGCTTCTCAATGGTTCTACACTAGACGATTCTAGATCATTCTTCATTTTGCCTATATAAGCATAAGCTGGTGGATGGCCTGAACTTTTTTTCAGTTCTATTTGAGCTACCGATGTAATAACTTTGACAAGCGATATCCTAGTTAACTGCTCGTGCCGTCGTCAGTTTGCTTTTGACTTTGTGTGCATCTAGAGTGCTATTAAATGATTGGTACAACAATTTTAAGGCGTTTCAGAACAAAATCTGCTTGTGGGAGGAACAGAGGCTGTCTGGTAACAGTCACCATGCTGTCGGAGCAATTATATAAGAGATTCACCAATTTTAAAAACATGGAAGACTGTTTCAATTTATTTGCTACTCCAACAAAAAGTAATGTACAAAATGCTCCAATACACTTGCAAATGGAGTTGATCGAGATTCAAGAAAAATCATTCCTAAAATCTAAATTTGAAGAAGTGGAGTTGTGCAATTTCTACAAAAAATACCTCAAAGAAGACCATTTTCCACAGCTTAAAAAATTTGCAAGAAGGATTGTTTTGTGCATTTGGCAGTACTTATAAACGGGAACATTCTTTTCAATGATGAAAGTTAATAAATCAAACCATTGTTCAAGATTGACTGACGATAATTGGGTTTTACCCAATTTTACACCTTTGTATCAATGGAATTAATCCAAACATCAATGGATTACTTTCTCAAATTCAAGCTTAAGTGTCTTATTGATTTTGGTGCCGCTATTTAACTTTTGTAGTAAGTAATAATTCCAAATTTCACGATTTAATTATAATGTACCTATTTTTTTCATTTAATTTTGTTTTTTTAATAAATTGTATTATAATAACATTGTCATATTATTTCATTTCTGATAAAACTTTCATGTTTGAGTCGAAACGTCCGCAAAACTAAAATATTTTTCACACAACTTACTCCTAATTATCTCTGTCTATGATAATTTCAACAATCGACTATACATCCTCTATGTAATATTTTAATATATTCATACCAAAAGTCATTTTATATTACTTTTTGTTTCCATATTTTATTATATTATAAACTGGTATATTATTATTTTTTTTTTTTTTTTGGGAGGGGGGGGTTGTTATCCGGCTTTTTCTCAGCCCTCGTAAAGGTCTAAAATTTGGGCCAATACATTGGCGAACAAATATAATAAGTTTTCTTCCAAACACGTTATTTGTTATTTTTCCATCAAATCAACGTTTCGGGATCTCACTCCCATCATCAGGACTCCACAAGTAAAAAACAACAATTCCAATTATCATCACAAAATCTAGTGAAACAACTATAAAAAAAAAAAAAAAAGTGTTTAATTATTAAAAGCTAGGTGCCCATTTTAACAAAATATAAATTATTGCACAAAAACTCCAAGATTAAGATTATGTTGTGCTAGTTCATCTGGTGATAGGAGTTTAATAATATAATAAGTTTTATTTTTAGTGTGATTTTTTTTTTTATTTTATTTTATTTTTTTTTTTTTATGACTGCACCCCTAACCAACTCTTCAATTTTATACATATGCATACATGTTTTAATCATCAGAAGTTGAAATTCTATTGCCAGCAATATGAAAAACAAAATAAAATGGAGAGCACTTTTGTTAGATTAAAAACCAGTGGTCACTTTTTAGGTTTTTTTTTTTTTACATTATGAGCCTCTATGATTGATATAATGTAACTTCCCAGAAACAATTAATTTTTAATTGACTTCATGTAATTCAAAGCATATGTAAGACTAAAATACGTATAATTATAGAAGTGAATCATAATCCAGGTTCACACATCCTCCCCATCCCAACAAAAAAAATAACTTAATACTAACTTTCTTTTGTTAATGTCTCTATTGAAATGGCTGCAATTTTTTATTGTAACATTTTAAGTTGTTTTAAGAGAAAATAATTTTTGGCTGCTTGACCAATCTGTTTTAGCCTTAAAAATAAAAATATGGTTATTAAATCTTTTGTATAAGTTTATTTTTACATTAGCAATAATTAGGAGTCAACGCTTTAGAGGCCTTCCCCATCTTCAGGGCTCACTACAATATATTAACAAGTTATCATTTATTATTTCTATTTAACTGACAGCCATTTATGAGTTAAAAATATATCCATTTTATTTAAAATTTATATTGAATAGTAAATTATATAAAAGTCAATAAAATTTATTAAAAAATAAACAATCAGAACCACACATCACAACCAACATATTCTTTAGCCCCTAATGGATTAGGGCTATCCTATTCCTTTAAAAATGTATAATAATAATAATAGGCTTAGCGAACCCGAAGGTTCGATGCCGATACCACCAAATTCCGCCTATACAGACTCGTCCAATGCTCACCACTAATTTTCATCTTGCGCCATGATTCCCCTGAAGCAGTCCCCACCCGGAGACCCGAACGGGGGACTAGTTTACCTCCAGATAATGAGCGTTTTACCTCAGAGGAATCCATGACTTTTGGTGATATTTTGTGAACTAAAATATGTGAGTAGGGCGTTCGAACCTACGTCACACCCTCCAGCAAGCCTGGGGGGCCGCTCTCATTGTTGGTCAGCGAGTCCATCGGACTTAGCCGGGAGGAGCTTCCGAGGAAATTCCACCGACCATCCCCACATCCGCCACCCGTGGGACGCTCCCCATACGCGGTAATGAGATCGCGCGAGGTTAAAAATGTATACACTAGTATATTATTAAAATCTAGGTCAATAAAACATGGTTTATAATTATTTTATTGTATCTGCAGAATATTGAATCTATTTTAAAATTCATAGTATATTTTTGTTTATATATATAATAATAATAATAATAATAATTCTTTATTTATTCTAGGACGAGTCCCTTTAGAATAACATAGCAGGAAATAAAAAGTTAGCTTAAGAATCTAGTCTTAGAGTATAATGATTGAAAACAATAAAATTAAACTAACAACATGTATAAATAAGCTGAACATAAAAGACAGATTCTAATAAAAATGCACAAACAAAAATATAAATGTATGTTAACATAAGAACAAAAAAAAAAAAAAAAAAGATATAATGAAAAAATATAATAAGATTTAAAAAAAAAAAAAAAATATATATATATATATATATATATATATATACAGTTTTAAAATAAAATATAAAAAGAATAGAAATTATAGTTCTTCAACGTATGTTAACACCACAACAACAAAATATATATATATAATTTTAAAAGATATAATAAGATTTAAAAAGAAAAATATATATATATATACATACACACATATATAAATATGCATCGTTTTTTTAGTTTCCACTCGCCTACCACACACCCTGATGATGACCCACAATGGGGGTCGAAACGTTAGCAAACAATAAAATAGTTGAAACTATTCAGTTGTTTCATTTAATGACCGCCACCCGGACTAATTCCTTCCATTATTTTAGAAAACCGGTTTTCGAATAGTAATTTTCCCAGAAAACCGGTTTTGAATTTTTATTAAAAAAAAAAAAAAAAATGTTTACTCAAATATTCTGTAATTCGAACAAAAAATTTTAACAGAAAATTTAGAGTGATTAAAAGCAGTTTTTGACTGAAATTATTACTGTTCAATTTTATTGACAGTAAAAATTTTTTTAATGCACTTTAGTAGAACTAAGAAATTATTGTTGACCAGGATTAAATAACTTTAAAAACAATTATTCGTTGTTTATGCATAATTGTCACTATAAGGATGTAAATATTTTTATAATTATGAAACGAGTTATTCAGCAAAGGATTCGAATAAATAAAAACAATATATTTTCATAATAACCATATTATTTTTTTTAAAAACAATGTTATTAGATACAGATGGATACTTATTAAAAACAATTAGTAAATATATAGCCGTAAATTATAATCAAAGCCGAAAGACTAGAGTAAATAAAGTTTATGCATAAATACTTATTAAAATCAATTTTAGTTTTAAAGAAAATCAAGCAAAGGACCGAGTATTTTCTATTCAGAGCAATTTTAATACAAATGCAAACATTCTATTTATTTTTTTGTTTATTGAAATATGATTTCAGAAAACAGAGGACGTCTATCGATTTTCTACTTAGCTGTGTCCTTAGTTAATTCACAAAATTCCCCCAAAAAAAAATGCCCTCTCACTTGCAACTAAACTAGGCTTACTCGTTTTGAAAGCCTGATTTTAAAAATTTATATTGTTATAATATCAAAATATGTTACCTACTTACATTTTGTATATTATCTACATCAAATATTGATCAATGGAACTGAACACTGAATTTATAAACTGTATATAAAGAAGCCAGAAGACAAACTGATATAAAATCTAAATTAATTCATCCAATAGACAAAACTCACCATTTCTTGAAATCATATCCAACCGATATGTTTCCACGAACAAAACCGCTTGTTGCAACAGTGTTATCATCTATCTGGTACATTAGGCATTTTCAATTTTTTTAAAAGTTTTATTCATACATTGAAAACCGATAATTTCTAATAAAAAACTGGATTTCGTATTTCATAATTTTCTCCAAAAAAAGGTTTTTAAAAACCGACAAACCCTAATATAGATGATAGCTGAAAGTAATATAAAAGTATACCAATACCATAAAAAGCAATTCATACCTCGTCTATCTAATGATTTACCGCCAATAAAATTAGGACTCTACTACCAAAATAAACTTAGCAATCATTCGTCAAACATTGAAGACCCCATTTTACCAAATGAAATATTGAATGTTATTTATAAAATTAATTGTACAGATTGTGATAAAATTTACATTGGAGAAACCTCTAATAAGATCACTACCAGAATTTAAATAAAACATTATAATAGTAATTGCAAAGATATAAACACCACTGCATAGCACAACATATTATACAGTTTAATCACCAATTTGATTTTTAAAAAACCAACAATTTTAGAAATAGAAAAAACAAATTTAACAGAAAAACCATAGAATATATATATTTACATAAACAAAAATATAAAAGATACTATAAATTTTAAAACAGATTCAAAGCGCCTCAGTTGTCATTATGCAGCTGCAATAAAAAAATTAAAATTATAAATCATGCTTTATTGATCTAGATTTTAATAATATATTAGTGTGTATTTGTCCAAGTGTATATAATCCATTAGTGGCCAACGAATATGTTGGTTGTGATGGGTAGTTTAATATAATTTATTATGGACATTTTAAATAAAATGGATATATTTTAAAAATCGTACATGGCTGTCAGGTGAATGGGCGTTTATGTAACATTGTTATTTGTTTTAATGTTGAATTTTAATTAGTATAAAGGAAATTAATTTTTGTAATATTAAATGATAATTTGTTAATGTATTGTAGTGAGTCCTGAAGATGGGGAAGGCCTCCAAAAAGTTTACTTCTAATTATTTTTAATGTAAAAATAAACTTATAAGGAAGATTTAAGAACCATCTCTTTATTATCAATACATTTGTTTTCTAATGATTAATTTTATTATAGCCTAAAATATTTTTTGGAGATCAATGCTTGCTTTCCTTAATTCTATCTGGCCAGATACTTAGTATCTGCCTTTTAATTTTGAAAAAGTAGCACTTTGTTTAATTAATTATGTTTAAGGCTTATTTTCAAGTAAAGCATTAATTTATTCTTGCATTGCTAGTTTATTCTACTATCATTGATAAAAAATCTTGCTGGCTCAGTCTTCTTTGACAAAAAAAAAAAAAATAAATAAACAAAAGATGTATATTCTTCCACTCCTCCCAAAGATTTGGGTTAAAATATAAACTTTTGCTTGATTCATATCATAAACTTGTTGAAAAACAAGCAAAGGGAGTAGAAATAAGACCATAAGAATCAACTAGCAGATTTTTTTTTCAAGTGATAATGTAAAAAGAGTATTAACAAAAAGGTGCAACTGGTGTATTTTTGAGTAGCCAATCAGATTGCAGGATTTATTCACTTTACCATCACCTCAGATTTGAATGTAAACCTCAAATTAAGTTTGTTACGGTTAAAATTTGCAAAAAGAATTAATTTTAATTAAAAAAAAACGAATTCCCTAACCGTAACTATGCCCCAGATACTCAGTAGAGATGGGCGGGTTCCACCATAAATTTATTTCGAGCGCCACGCTATTTGTTAAAAAAAAGAAATAAGGTAAATAGCGAAACCCTTTTAAATTAAAAATATTTTTTTAATGGAAATAAATAAAAAATTAAAATTAAATTTACCAAAAAAAAAGTTATAAATAACAGATGGATACGAACTCGTTACCTCTCTGTTTGAATATATCTAACAATCCCATGAGCTATGGACTCATATGACGTCACCATACCTTTACACAGTATTAGACTCGACGAGGGTTGTACAGTCTTAACTTTTTAAGGTTAATATTAATTAATAAGTAAATATTCAAGACCCAATTTTTGAATTAAAAAAGAATACATGGTTAAATTGGTTATACAAAAACTACAAAATATAATTTTATTTCTAATAAAAAAAAAAGGAAAAGAAAGAAAGAAATTATTCAATAACAAAACATATTTACAACTTATACTAACTTTTTTTTTCTATTGTCTGAAACTACTACTTTCGTTTATCAATCACCAAACACAAACCAAAAGTTATTTACAAAATGATATTCACCTAGGTTCGGGATGAGGGTTAGGATTGGGGTTAGGAGGAAGGCAGTTTTTAAGTTTCCAATTTCTCCTCGAGAACTAAACCTTGGCTTCCTTCCTTGTCCGGCCGAGTTCATCCGTCTGGACTTGTCCTTGTTCACACTAATTAAATCAGTCTAATGTAAACCACTCGGTAATAGCTGCTATCCAACACGTCTCTTTGTTTTCACACCTTCTCTGGGAGCTCACAGCCTTCTTCATCTCGCTCCTTGACTCCCCTTATCCCTCACCGGAGTATATAATAAGTATTTGCTTCAGTAATACTTAATCTAAGCTTAAAAATAACACAAAAATTACCTATTTACATTTAACATACATTTATTTATTTGTTTAATTTTTTTTTTTCCAAATTACCCTCATCGAGCTATCAAAAGTAACCTTCATTTCTATTTAACTCAACTGATAATTTTTTTTTTTTTTTTTTTTTTTTTCCACGTAACAATCTCCCCCTTTCCTGGAGAAAAAAAAAGAAAAAATTATCTGCCGCTTATTATCTCCTGGGCTCGTTTTTATATCTTTAACATGCCATTTACCAACATCGCGACCATCCATATCCTGCAACTGGTAAATCTGAGAGCCAAGCTTTGCTATGACTCTACATTTTGTATACGCTGGAGCTAACTTTCTACTGAAATTTTCCGCCGCGTTGGATAGAGCATAATTTTTTTTCCAAACAACGTCTCCGACTTTGTGCTCTTGCGACCGTCTCCTGAGGTTGTATGAGACGCAACTCCGTTCATAAGCCTTTTTTAATCTATCTTGAACCTCGTCAAGAAGTTGTGGCAGATCCTTGAATCTAGCCATATAGTGTTTTCTATCTTCTAGCTTGGGCACGATTTCTTCATCTCCGATCGGAGGATGATCATGTCCTGATGTAGGGAGCTCACGTCCAAAGTTAAGATAGGCCGGCGAGTATCCTGTCACTTCATGTACCGCTGTCTGCATGGCAAACGCTAACTTCGGCAAGTGTTTATCCCACTTTTTGTGATTTTCTTTTACATAAGAAGCCAGAAGTGTTTTTATCACTCTATTTGGTCTTTCCATCGGGTTAGCCTGTGGATGGTAAGCTGGTGTGAACCATAATTTGACCATATTTCTTCTGCTTTCTTCCTAAAGGCATCACTCGTGAATTGAGGACCGTTATCACAAATTATAACTTGCGGAACACCAAATTTAAGAAAAACCTCATTTTCCATTATCCTGGCAACCACTTCAGCAGTTGAATTTGGAATCGCCACAATAACACTATATTTTGCGAAGCAATCAGTGAATGCTATAATAAACCTCTTCCGGTTGGATGACATTGGAAATGGTCCCATCAAATCCGTTGACACTATTTGCCACGGGTGAGTGACAACTCGCTGTTTCCCCATGAGACCTGCTGGTTTTACTTGCTCTGGTTTATTCGCTAAGCACACTTCACATCTTTGCACATATTTCGCTACATCCGATGCCATACCAGGCCAATAGTAGTGCTCCCTTAAACGTTGCAATGTTTTAAAGCAACCAAAATGCCCAGAAATCTCGCGATCATGGCATTCCCATAAGACTCTTTTCCGGTGATCTTTCGGCACTACTAGCTTCCATCTGTTATCATCTCCCAATAGCTTTCTTCCATTTCCATAACTTATTTTCTTCAACCCTCCAATTCGGGTACTTTGCTGGCTCCTCTTCCACTCGGTTTAACATCTTCGTGTACCAGTTATCGGTTATTTCTTCTCCGATATCGATTCTGGCTATTGGGAACTCATATGATCGGGACAAAGCGTCAGCTGCTGCGTTTTGTTTCCCAGGTCGGTGGATAATGGTAAAGTGATGTTGCTGCAACTTCAGGGCCCATCTAGCTAAACGACCTTGAGGATCTTTAAGATTATTAAGCCATTTCAGCGCGATATTGTGGTCCGTGATGACGGTAAAATCCATACCTTCTAAGTATGGTCGAAATTTATCTACGGACCAGAGTACCGCCAAGCATTCTTGCTCAGTAACACTATATTTCCTCTCCGCTGACGTCAAGCTGCGGCTAGCATATGCGATCACACGGTCTCCTTCAGGGTACTGTTGGAACAGGATTGCCCCAAGTCCTGTGTTAGAGGCATCAGTCTGCAAAAAGAATGGTTTGCTAAAGTCAGGGCAAGCCAGAACAGGTGCGGTAACCAGTTTCTCTTTTAGTAGGCTAAAAGCTGCTTCTTGTTCTTCTCCCCATTTCCATCGCTTGTTCTTCTTTAACAACTCAGAGAGGGGCGCAGTTAAAGTTGAAAAGTCAGGAACGAAGCGGCGGTACCATGATGTAAGTCCTACAAATTGCCTAACTTGCTTCACGTTTTTAGGTGCTGGGTAATTTAATATTGCCTCTATCTTCCCTGGATCTACCTGTAGGCCATTCTCATTTACTATATACCCCAAAAATTTAAGTTCTTCTCGACACAACTGACTTTTTTCCCAGTTTACAGACAAGTTTGCGGAATTTAGACGTTCGAAAACTGTTTCCAGCGTTTTTATATGTGAGTCGAAATCAGTTGAAACGACGATGATGTCATCTAAGTAAACGAAGATATTTGGTTCCAAGTCTGCCTTCAACACACTATCGATGAGCCGTTGCCAGGTTGCTGGCGCGTTATGCAGTCCGAAAGGCATCCTACAAAACTGAAAAAGTCCGCGGTTGGGTACAGTGAATGCAGTCTTTTCCTTGCTTTCCTTAGCCATTGGTATCTGCCAGTAGGCGCTTTTGATATCAATAGAAGACAGTATTTTAGCATCGCGTAACCTGTCAAGGATGTTGGATATGTATGGTAGCGGGTATGCATCCCTCTTTGTAACCAAATTCAACTGCCGGTAATCTACACAGAAGCGGTAGGATCCATCTGGCTTCTTAACCAAAACAACAGGTGACGACCATGCACTCTGCGATGGTTCCACAATTCCTTCCTCCAACATCTCATCGAGCTCTTTATTCAGGACATCTTGGATTTTAGGAGAAACGGGATAGTAGCGCTGTTTAATCGGTTTGCTATCGGCCGTGTTTATTTCGTGCTCAACCCTGCTCGTGCATCCCAACTTTGATGGTCGAACAGATCTCCATTTTTCTATCAGGCGATCAACAATTTCCTTCTGTTTGAAGTTAAGGTTGGGTCTAGTTAAAAGAGCGTGATCATCCTGCGATATAGTCGAGCATCCGTCCTCAGCAAATGTCCATTTATTTTCAGATACATCGGGTATCAATCGCAATTTCTCCCAGAAGTCTATCCCAGGATAATTCCATCTACAAGGCGTGACACCACTAAAAATTCGATCACTCTTGATCTGCCCTGCAATTCAACAGGCATATTTGCACTCCCAACCACGTTGAGTGCTGTCCCACGGCTGCATTTATTTTAACATCCGGTTTTCCCTGTAATTTTACACCAAGTCGTGAGAATCTCTCCCAACATTTTTCACTCATTAGAGATCTGGAAGCTCCGGAATCCAACAAACCAATTTCCGTTTTTCCCAAGATCTTTACCTTTAGGTATGGTCTTTGGTATAAACTATTTTTAGGGTGCCGAAGAATTTTTCCTTCTTACCGTCGAAAACTTCCTTACCACTGACAACCATTCCTTCCATTCAGCTTTCGTTGTGGATTTGGGGTTTTGTTCAGCTCACATCCACTTAAGCTGACCCCTTGATCGTTTCCCTTCCTGTTTTTCTTACACCGCCAGCAATTCTTTCTTTCGACTCCTTCCAACCACAACCTTCACAAATGTTGTCTTCTTAAAGCGACATGTTTTAAAGGAATGATTATTTCCTCCGCAATTCCAACATCGAAAAGAACTATTTCTTTTCTATCTCTTTCAAATCGTCTTGGGACGCTTCCACGGTACTGACTTGATTAGCGGTTTTCTTGGCGGGTGATAAGCCAAATCGGGTTCGAGTAATCCTTTACTTGTTTGAGGCGGTCGATACTCATTGATCGCCATCTTACCTCTTCTATTTGCCTCCCCAGAGTTATTAATTCTTTTACGTCCTTACTTGTTGCAACGCAAGACGATCCAAGTAGTAGGGTCGATATTTCTCTTGATCAATCTCAACATCTCTTGTTCTTAGGAACATTTGAGAGCCTGTTAAAATAATTTTCATGACGGCTACGAAAGTACCGATTGATTCTGTAGGCCTTGAGTTCTTCTCCTGATTTCCTCCCAAAGTCGATCTTCGTAATCTAATGGGGTGTATTCAGCCTTCATTCAGAGACAAGTTCGGACCAAGATGACACTTCACATCGGATTGATCTAAACCAAATTAGTGCTGGCCCTCTAAACAAATCGTACGCTGCCATAAAGAGGTCTTCTTCTGTGGTACTCCTCGCCAGACGTAAATCTTCTACGGTTTCCAGAAACGCATGTATGCTTAGACCGTCGCCATCCCCCGTAAAATGAACACCCCAATCTCTTATGGAATTTGGGTTCTCTTTATCACGTAGGTCGCTCCAGCTGCGCCTAAGTCTGGTTGATCCATTGTCGCTTGGCTTTGGATATTTTCATGTGATTTCCCCATGTTCTCTACTCCCTCACTGCGTTGAGAGTGTACGGGATCCTTTTTTTCAGTCGATGATTGGCCTGCGTTCTCTTCAAGAGTTCCCACAATTCGAGACACTTGTAACAGCCTCCCTTTTCTTTACACTTTCAAAAGAATCTTTGGTAGAAATTCGGTTTTAAACGATTTATTATATGTTGTAATCTCGTATCTACTTTATCTATTTCCCCGCGGTACTGGATGCCGTGATACCCAATATTTTTGTCTCGATTGCTGCAAGTTTTTCCTCACACACACTCAATTCTGGTCCAGCCGGGATATCTACAACAGGAGCTACATATTTTCCTGTACTCTCTAATTTTAAAAGGGTACGAATTTTTTTCCTCATTTCGTCTACCGTCAATAAACCAGCTACCCCACAAATCTTCAATTCATACTCTAATTCTTCCTTAATAAGTCTATCGACATTCATTTTGTTTTAATTTAGAAAAAAAAATTTATTAAATAAAATTAATATCTATAAATTTAATATTTTAAAATAAAATTGTACTTTTCTATTAATTTATTATTCTATTTATGCTTTTACTTGTCCCTGTTCGGGCGCCATTTTGTTACGGTTAAAATTTGCAAAAAGAATTAATTTTAATTTAAAAAAAACGAATTCCCTAACCGTAACTATGCCCCAGATACTCAGTGGAGATGGGCGGGTTCCACCATAAATTTATTTCGAGCGCCACGCTATTTGTTAAAAAAAAGAAATAAGGTAAATAGCGAAACCCTTTTAAATTAAAAATATTTTTTTAATGGAAATAAATAAAAAATTAAAATTAAATTCACCAAAAAAAAAGTTATTAATAACAGATGGTTACGAACTCGTTTCCCCTCTGTCTGAATATATCTATCAATCCCATGAGCTATGGACTCATATGACGTCACCATACCTTTACACAGTATTAGACTCGACGAGGGTTGTACAGTCTTAACTTTTTAAGGTTAATATTAATTAATAAGTAAATATTCAAGACCCAATTTTTTGAATTAAAAAAGAATACATGGTTAAATTGGTTATACAAAAAAAAGGAAAAGAAAGAAAGAAATTATTCAATAACAAAACATATTTACAACTTATACTAACTTTTTTTTCTATTGTCTGAAACTACTACTTTCGTTTATCAATCACCAAACACAAACCAAAAGTTATTTACAAAATGATATTCACCTAGGTTCGGGATGAGGGTTAGGATTGGGGTTAGGAGGAAGGCAGTTTTTAAGTTTCCAATTTCTCCTCGAGAACTAAACCTTGGCTTCCTTCCTTGTCCGGCCGAGTTCATCCGTCTGGACTTGTCCTTGTTCACACTAATTAAATCAGTCTAATGTAAACCACTCGGTAATAGCTGCTATCCAACACGTCTCTTTGTTTTCACACCTTCTCTGGGAGCTCACAGCCTTCTTCATCTCGCTCCTTGACTCCCCTTATCCCTCACCGGAGTATATAATAAGTATTTGCTTCAGTAATACTTAATCTAAGCTTAAAAATAACACAAAAATTACCTATTTACATTTAACATACATTTATTTATTTGTTTAATTTTTTTTTTCCAAATAACCCTCATCGAGCTATCAAAAGTAACCTTCATTTCTATTTATCTCAACTGATAATTTTTTTTTTTTTTTTTTTCCAGGTAACAAGTTTAACAAATAATACTTCACACCGTTTTTTAGTTTTGTTTAAGTGTTTCATACCTATTATACAGGGTGTTTTAGGGTTACCTGGTAGGTCATTAAATTCTATAATAATTGGTTCCATACAGTTGAACTTAGTATCTTTGGGCCCAGAGATAACTCAGTTGAAATAAATAAGTTCCCTAAAAACGACATAAATGTCATTGCTTTATTTAATATATGAATATATTAGATGTTCCAACTACTTTGTTTTCCGAATGCAACTCTTAATTTTATTTTCTGTAAACAGGCCTTAAAAATAAATAAGAACCAATGAAAACTTTTTGCTATAAATATTGTAATAACTAAAGTTCATAAAAGCTACAAAAAATAAGTTAGTATATATTTTTCAGAAGATTTCAGGTCTCAAGATTTCCTTTAACCTTCATTATTTAAACTTTTTAGAAACTTAAAATGTTTCATTTGTTCCAGAATAGCATCAGAAAAAAATATTTATTTGAAGAGGCAATCTGTAATTAGTAAAATAATTTTTATAGTATCCATAAAATATAATCTTGTAAAACGTTTACCATATGGACAAAACCATGGCCTTATCTTTTAGGAAGACTTTTTTTATATTAAAATGTTAGTTTTTATATTTATTGCAAACAGTTTTCATTGTTTCTTATTTATTTTTTATGAATGAAAAAAAAAAATCACTTTAATCCCTAAAAATGACATAAATGCTTTATTATTACTATTAATATATGAATATATCTGATGTATAAACTTTTTGGTTTATGAATGCTGCATTTTGTTTTATTTCTTCTTTCAGTCATATAAAATAAATGACATTTTAATGGTCTCTCATATCATAAATTGACTTTTTAAGAAAATGGGAACAGTGAATACAAAAAGTCTATATTCCACTTTCCTGAGGTTGATAAAAGTTGGAAGTGTGTAATTAATTATGTTAAAATAGGTGTAATATAATAAAATTATGTCGATGAAACATTCATATTACATCAAATATTTAGAAAGGAAATACCATGAAAATCATAAAAAAAAATAAAATTAAAATAATAAATAAATAAAATTGTTCTTGGTAAGCCTAGGAGATACTAACAACAAAGATGAGATACAACAGCATAAACATGTGTGCGACTTTTAACTCTCCACTATCTCCTTTGTTCATTGACGGAAATTTTAATTCTATTGCATTTACTAAGGATCTGTACTAGATATTGCCAGGTATCACTTTCCTAACTAACCCACTTTCAACTGTAATGAAAGCTTAATTTTCAACTTACCCAATGGTATCATGTACTAATTAAACCCAGTGTTTATATTAAAACAATATGTTAAGAACAGACGAAAACTTCTCAATAATACTTTGTGTTTTATATATATATATATATATATATATATATATATATATATATATATATATATAAATACATACATACATATGTGTGTGGGTGTGTGTGTGGGTGTGTGTGTGTGTGTGTGTGTGTGTAACTTATGGAGATTTATAAATTTTCAGGTCAAAATGGTCATCTATAGGGAAGATGTTCCAGAAGGAAAAGAAGGTGTTGCAAATTTAGACATCATTGAAGTGGATCTAACAAAAAAATCAGGAAAAGGTCTAGGTTTAAGCATAGTTGGAAGGAAAGTTGGTGCTGGTATATTTGTTTCAGACATTGTAAGTCAATATATATTTCATTGAGATTGCCTTATTAATTATTTTGAAAATTTTATAACTACATATACTCTATTTTCTCTCTACCGCTGCACCATGTGAGGATGCCCTCTGTAGAGCTTGGATCATCTATCCCTCTCCTGAACTAGCTCTCTTCCTTTCTTCCAATCAAGTTCACACATCCTGAACACTTCTCTTACACCTTCCTTCCAGGTGGCCCAAGGTCTCTCCCTATGCCTTCTTCCCTCCATTTGTATCTCATAGTCATCCTGGCCGTCCTACCAGGATTCATACTAAGGAGGTGCCCAAACCATTTCAAATCAACGTTTTCTTCAAGAATGTTTTCCAGTGACTGTACCTCAAACATTTTCCCAGTTGTTCATAGACTCTTTGTTATCTCCCAATCAATAATACTGCTTTCATTCAATCAGGCTCCTAGGCACTTCAAATCCTGGACCTGTTCTAAAACCTAAACTGGATACTTCACATGTAATGTCACAAAAACTGATGGAGCTTGGATATGAAGCTCTACCACGTCCTCCCTGTGTAAAATTCCAGGGAATATTTAGTATGGAATATTTGACTGTATGTATATGATGAAGTTTGAGATGTTTCAGATTTAATCAATGAAGTTTATCAATAATAGTGCTATTATATCTTCTTAAACATCTGTTTTATTCAATATATAATAGTTCTCCCCCCCCCCTATGAAAAAACAAACAAAAAAAACCAACATTAACATTTTTCTTCCAATCATTGTAGTTTTTCTTTTATTTGATCATCATCCATGAACCAAGATGACTGGATGCACAACTACCAATTATTTGATGTCCATGAGTATATTCTTGTTTAGGATGAACTCTTATCATTCATAGAATAGAGTATAGAACCTCGTCTCCTGTCAATGATGGGTTTCCTATTTCATACTATGCAGTGTTCAGTGATTTTGGTTCAGTTTTGATGATATATGTTGTTTTTGATCCTATGTGTCAACTGACCTTACTGTTGGGTGAGGAACAAATCTTTCAAAAGTTCTGCTTTGAATGATCCTACTGTCTTCTGGTTCTACATGATCACTGTGAGGGTTGTTCGGCCTGCTAGAGCTACTTTCATGGTCAGGATAATTAGATTGTTGAAAACTACGTTCTCTAACATCGAATTTTCTGCCACCTCTGCATCCAATAGAATTAGAACCTCTGTTTCAAATTGAAAGTTTAGAATCAAATGAAGGACTCCATGATTCACATTGAATCAGTAATTCACCCATGTACATTTTTAATCTCAAACTAGTCTTAACAAGTTTAATGTTTGTTTGTTGAAACTGCTTAGTAACATTAATGAAACTGACGTCCCAGTGTCGAGTTACAGTGAACATTGTTTCCCTTCAATGTTCATGTTTAACATAATTTTATTTTTACTAAATTTTTTATTAGTCGCAGTAATACTATTAATAACAAAATCGTAGGACTTAATTTCAGAATCGGAATTTCCTGAGCACAAGTCAAATTGATTTGCCTTGGTTATATTACTTCCAGTTTTAACACCAACACATACCCGTTTTAGGTGACCGATGTTTCCACAATTACTGTAGGTTTCACTCTTGAACCTACATTTATTTGCCTTGTGCTTAGGAGAAGTGCAGCGGTAGCAATTCCCTTTTAAACTGTCAAACGTCATTTTGGTTTTTGGTACTAGTGAAACTTTGATTCAATTGCAACCCCTTTTTCTACATACTGCATTTGTTGTCACCACATCAGTATTAGATTTAGTTAACATAGATTTAATTTATTTCAAAAAATATTTTAAGGTTTTTGAAAATGAGGCACTAGATCTTTATTTGAGAGTCCGGCAAATAATCTTTATGAAGCTGAGACTTGATGCTCTTAAAGACTTCCTTCTTTGGAAAAAAAATACTGAAGAATCTATCTAGGTTTTCATCATTTATCACTTTTAAAATAAGTAATTTAAATATTAATATGTCCAGGTTAAAATCATTAAGTAAATCGTATTAATTCTACTTTCATGGTTAAAATAGGCATAATGGTTTCAGTTTCAACCTGTGTGGGATATTAAAAGATAAGTTTTTTTTTCTTGACCACCCTGAGATAGAACGGTGTTTTATCCTCCCTGTTTCCTTGGAATCTAGTATTATGTTATATCATGATCATGTAAATTGTCTGTTCATCTAAAAGTATAAAACATTTGTAAATTAGTTCAGTATGTGTTCCATTGTTCCGAAATCTCACACAACCATTGTTTAATTGAAATTTAGTAAATATGTAACATTTATCTTATATCATTTTATTTTTTTGAGTTGCTATGTGTATTTTAGAGTTACTCTGAAAGATATTTATTGACAGCAGGTGAACTAAATCATCCTTAAATGAATATACAAATCTATGGGCTCTTACTTTGAAGGGGTTTGGAAATTGTATTTTGTTAGCAGTTTCCTATTGTGGGATTGTTAATGAATGCCTTAAGCCAACCCAGCTTCTAATTTTCCAAAAATGTCTTATGAAGCCTATTAAGCACAAGCTGAATTCATAGAAGAGAATTTGAATGTCTAATCCTTAGGGGCATCATTTTTCTTTAAATTAGAAAGCATATTATGGGTAACAAGTCAGAGGTATTGAGGTAAGTTTTTAGAACAATGAAATTAGGTAAGTAAATTTTAGCCTACTGAAAACTATGAACAGGCAATACTAGTTGGAATTATTTTTTTTTTTTTTTTTTTTTAGGGGTTATTGTTAGTTAAAAGTTATCCAAGATGACTTAGTTAAGTTTCTAAAAAATACTGAGAAATATTTAAATGAAGGTCTTAAAAAAAACGGCCCTCTAAAAAACTTCTTATAACAAACAATATTATTCTGCTTTTCAAGTTGTCAACATAGCATGCAAATTAATCATCACAAGACAAAGGAAATGTGAACCCAAAATTCTTCCTTAAATATGCTCTTGGAAATTGATTTTCCATTGATTCTCACAGTTACTGTTCACAACCATGATACATAAAACTGTTTCATTTCCAGTAACATAAAAATTAAATATTATCTTTAGCATTTATAATGTGTGTAAAAGTTTGTGTCCCAGACTATCTACCTAGAATGCACTGTATCAATGCATGATCTGATATTTGTATATTGGTGTAAAATTATAAAAACGTTGACATCTTCTTAAAAGACAAATTATATCTATGTGCATGGAAAACAGTTTGTTCAGATACCCTCCACTTTCATCATATTAGTTTAGAAACCCTTTTAAATAAATAATGATATGATTTTGAAGTAGCTAAAAAAACTAATGGATTAAAAAAAAATGCATATATATATATATATATATATATATATATATATATATATATATATATATATATGTGTATATGTTTAAGGTTATTCGGTTAAACATAGGGTTATGACAAGAGACTGGATTTTTGTGCTGTAAAAAAAATGCACAGTAAAAACTTGGATACGTGCCATAACTTGCAGTAAAAATCTCAAAATGTACTAAATAGGGCAGAAAAATATCAAAATAATAAAATTAAGATATATAAACTTTAAACATGAAAAAAAAAAATTGATCTTGTTTCATTTTTATGTTAATATGTAGGAATAAGAATTGTTTTAAACTTACAACCGATGAATTACCATGTTTCATGTAGTAACTTTTTATTCTAATAATAATAGACCTACCGACCATATGATCTGCGGTAAATTTACTGACATGTAATAAGTCAATCTAGAAAAACACTGAAAGCAGTTTGAAGAACTGATCAGAATTGCTTGTGAACAATAAATAGAGGTATGTTATGTTGACCAAGGTAATTTATTAAAGCTATATTATTTAATTTTAAATAATATTCCATGGTAATTGGCCGCTTTGCTGCTTTTATACAGGCCTATTTTTTTTTCAGCTTCAATAGATACCCATGTCCAGCAAAAGACAAAATAAATAATAATAATTTATTATTATTATTATATACCTAATTCATAACTTGGAAGAATATTTTTTTTACGACCAGCATCTATTTGGGATTTTCTTTCACACCTAATATATTTTTCATAAGCAATTCAAAACAGACAAAAGAAACACAGTTTTCCATTAGTTCTAAGCTCAGGGTTATAATGAGATATCCAAGTTTAAATTTTCGACAAGACACTTGTTCCGACTTTTGGCATTATTTAAAAATTGATATTCAACTAGTTTAATAACAATAACCACTACAGTTTTTGAAGCAATCACATTTAAAACTACAAACTCAGAGAGAATACTGAAGGGTTGTAAAGAGAGCCAGGATTCTACAATAACAATGAATGTCTTCGAATTAAATAACTAAAAACAATGAACAATATCAGAACTATGAAATACCTTATGTAAGAGGGATGTATTTTCTTAGTGAAAACTACTAACTTCCAATATTCTCATTTTTTTTTTTCTTCTTAACTAATCATTTAATTCTAGATATAATCAGAGACAAATAATTAAATTTTTTAAAAGTGTTTAGTAGTATATCGATGTAGTTTTATTACCAAAAATTTGGTTTGATCAATTGTGATATTAAAATGTAATAATCAAATTCAACTCAAATGTGCAAAAATTGAAATTTAAAGCCATAAAAATAAAAAAAACATGCAGTTTAGCCCAAAAAGATCAATTTTGTACAATATAAAATTGTAATATATTATTCCCTTGTTGATGAATCAGATAGCTGTTCTGGTGCGAAGCTGATACACGCAAAGCAAATAGAATGTGCAAAATCATGAAAATCCGGTCTCTAGTTCTGACACTTTAAAATAAAGAACTGTATTGAGCATAAAGAAGACATTAAAGTTTATTTTTCAAGAACATAACCTATTTAACAATTAACAACATTTCAAAAATACATACATAATCATAACTTTACACACAGAACATAATCATAAAATATACAGATGGAAATATTACAAATAGTGTTGCCACAAACTTTGCATAAATAAAATGGATAAAGAAATGATACATTTTCTTCTTTATATATATATATATATAAAAGTGTATATTTACTGTATGACATTGTTATTCTTAAGGGACATAGTCCCAGAATAAAGTTATTTTTATTATTATTATTTTAGAATTTCGCACTTCCTCAGCTTTCGCTGGGAATTTTCACCTCCCCGGACTCAATGAGTCAAGGGTTAGGCTTTAACTATGTTATGTTTAAAATTTTTCGAACTGTGGCTGCTGTTCCTAGAACGATTACTCACTGAACCTCTGCTAAAATCTTTAAAGGTAGCTTTAATTGTTGGATTGATTCTATAGCTTAGTCTCTGGAATCAGGCCATTACAGGATAATATAATTGGGTATATCCCACAGCTCTCCAAATTATAGAATGTTTAAACTCCTCGGCCAGCTTCTGGTATTTCCTTTTCTTTTCAGAAACAGTTTTTTGATTATTATCATCAGATGGGAGAAAAAGGAAAAGATAACGCAAAAAGCTCACTGAAAATAAAAGGTTCTACCTTTTGCTTTCAAGAATACTCCAGCTATATTCCAAATAGCCTTGGCAAACACAATCAGGAGATATTGTTTAGATAATTCTCTATCAATTATATAGCTAATATTTTGATATCTTCCAATTCCTATGATGAGCACTTAACTCATATCAAATTATTTTTGAGGAGGCTCAGCAAGAGGGCTTTAAATAGAAATATGCAAAATGTGGTTTTCCAAAACATTCTGTTAAATACTTAGGTCATGTGATAGAAAAGAGGAAAGGAATATCTAACTACAATTTAGATGTCCTCAAACTTGAAAAATAGTCAATAGTTAAGGAAAATTAATTTTTATCTCAGACTTGTTGATTTTGTTCCAAAATACCTGTAATATTGCATGCTCTATTAAAAAAAAAAAAAAAAAAAATGTGAAATTTAACTTCACAGAACAATCTGAGTTTGTTTAAAAGAAATTAATCTATATTTATGCTCTTAACCGATTTCACCCTGGGATAAAGAAATTGTAATTTAGTAGATGTAGTTCTTGTTGATTTAGGGGCAGTCTGAAAGAGTCTCAAGAAGACAGCATTCTGCAGAATAGTTTTCAAAAAAATTAACTTAAAGCCAGAGTAAAAGAAAATGTATTACTATTATTGGGAGTTTTTTTTCACTGGTAACACTATTTGATAGAGAATTCACTGTGATATCAGATCATGAACTTCTCATAAATTTAAAATAAAGACATGTGGTAATGACGCAATAGGCAATTAAATGTTGATTTGTCCCAATACAACTTTAAAGCAGTATACAAGAAAGGGAAAGATAATGTAGAAGTTGATTCTCTATCCAGTTCTAGGAAATTTTCAGAATGAAGAAGATTATTTAAAGATCTTCAATACTTTACAAATAGAATAAATAATAAAAGATCAGGAAGCTCATAAAGAGAAGTTAAAAATATCAAAAACTCTATTGAAGATGGTTAGATCCTCTTTAAATTACTAAATAATTGAAATAGGTTTACATATGCAAAGGCTTTGGCTTGTATTTAGTTGATAAGATTCATTGATTTTATAGGCATATTGGTAGGAAGCAAACAGCTTGGATTGGACATATCAGATAAAGTCAGAACAGGGCCATTAAAAATTAAGAAACATATTTCCAGATCTTTACATTATACACCTCTATTTATTTACAAATTTAAATATTAATATAAAGTCATGCGTGATGATGAGGAAAAAATATATTGGAATTAGCGGGTGGAATCAATAGTGTTTGCACCGTTCAGCAATGGTTCAAAAAATTTCGAGAGGGAGGCTTAGACCTGAAAAACAAAGAAGATTGTGGAAGGACTTTTTCTTTTGATGAAGGTATTTTCAAGGTTTTGTGGATGCAAATTACAAAACAACTATTTAAAGAACTTAAAGAAAAACTTGATGCAAGCAAATTGTCAATCAATGCCCAACTCAAGGCAATTAAAAAGATGAAAAACTTGGGTTCCTCACTCATTCAACAACCGCCGAAAAAATCAGCATTATAAAATTTGCTCCTCATTTCTTTACCGAAACAACAATGATCCATTTCGGTCCATACCTGCCCCTTCTGTGAAACAATTTTTTTTTTTTTTTAATTGGAAGTGTCTTAGGAATAATACCCTGGTGTACTTCTATAGTTACCCTGGTTATGAAATACTGTCATGGATTCAGTCACATTTAATTCTTCAAATGTTATGAACTTATATATTTAACTACATTATAAGTTATGAGCCTGCCTCAAAATCATAAGGGAGATCAGTAAATGGTTTTTAAAATTATCACTATTCCATTTCATTACTTTTATTTTATAAGTCCTCTTTTTATTTTTAAATGATCATTTGAATATTTTAAGTTGTTCCATTTGTTTCTTGTATTTATTGAGAGTAGAACTATATGATATTTTTATTCTAAATCCACCCATGATTATTTTAGTATAATGAATAAATTTATAAACAAATTTGTTTTATTTAACAATTATAGGTACCTGGTGGTGTTGCTAGCACAGACGGTAGACTCATGAAAGGGGACCAAATATTAGCTGTTAATGGACAGGATATTAGACATTTGAGCCATGAAGGAGCTGCAACTGTGCTAAAAACCACCAGTGGAAAAATTTGCTTAAGAATAGGACGCTTCAAAGCAAGGCAAGTTACAAATAAAATGATGCTTTTAGCTATAGTGGTTTTATACTTATCACGTGTTTTGCTAAAGACCAATCCTCCTATAACTATTTCCATTAAATTACTGAGAATGACATTTCTATTGATTTTACTTCATAGAGGGAGCTTATGCTCGATTCCTCCTTAATCAAAGGTTATAGATTGACTAAACTAGTTCTCTTTTTTTTTTATACCTTGATTTCTTCAAGGTGGATTTATTAATTGCCCAGTATACTATGAAGCTTCACCTGAGACTAACTGTCCAGTCATGCATATTGAAAATCTATAGGAACTCTTCTCATAAAACATTATATTTACATGGCGGCATTCCTATCAATGCCTGGCTTAAATTGGTATTGGTAGTTTCTATTAATCTGACTTTTACTTGCAGGATCTTCAAAGTACTGTCAGGATAATTTGCTAAAAATACCTACTATAATTGCTACGAGTGATTGCATACTGTTATTTCTATTACTTTTTGCTTTAAATATTCTTGTTTGATAAGTTTTTTATTTAATTGATGGCTTAAATTTAATAATTTTTATGAGTATCATGAGTCAGATATGTCCACAGTGGGGGTCTTGTGGTCTTATTTAATTAATATGTGCCATTTAACCAGGTATTATAAGTTAATTAATAAAGGTGGAGAATGTCTCTGTAAAATACCTTAGCATTGATCTTCATGGATTTTTTTTTTATTGATAAATAACATACACATGTTTGTCAATAAACTAGATATTAAACCCAACTTTTACAGAGTATCCAAACCGTATCATCAAGAGTGTATTTTTGAGTTTAATTTATATTTATAGACATAAATGGTTGTAATGTTATTATTATGAACATTTTTTGACATATATATTTTCGTAATATATTCACAATGGATAATGTTTTATTATTATTTGATTATTAGATCTGTGCTTGTTAATTTTTTTTTAAATATTTGATTATTCAATGTTTTAAATATATTAATTCATGAGATGAAAATTCATTCAATTATTTAATTTATTAAGTGTTAAATGGATTTCTGATTGAATCTCTTGGGCTGTGTTTCCCCACAAGTTCAGCACAGACCCCTGGAGTTCCAAGGACAATGTCCATAGGTTCCACAAGATATCTGTAGAAAATTATTTTAAATTACCTTAATCAAAAATATTTGCAAAGCCTTGGTTATAACTAGAGACTGGAATTTTGTGCAGTATAAAGCCAAAAAACCTCAAAACATGCAATATTGTGCAGTAAAAATCTCTAAATCTGCAGCAAAACCCCAAATATAAAAATGAGGATAATACAAGTTAAACTTTCAAGAAAAAAAACAATTAACAAATTTTAAAAATAATAAAAAAAAAAACAACCTAAATCTATATGAAAGAGGAACTTGAACTTTAAAAGTTGTTTTCTTGAGAAATTACTTCCTTATAGTTAAAATATTTTTTTTTTTTTTTTTATAACTAGACAAACTTATCTAAATCATTGGCTAGTTTAATAAAAAAAATGATCATCAATCTATTATTTATCTGATTCATACCTTCAATGGTTAATTAGGTTGTGAATTTACAACACATGTAATAAGTCAATCTACAAGAACTCACTGTGAAACATTTTGAAGAATTGATCAGAAATGCTTGTGAATGATAAATAGAGGTATGTTATGCTGACCAGGGTATTAATTAAATTATATATAAATATATATATATATATATATATATATATTATAATATACTTATTTAAAAAAATATTCTTTTAAGAAAAAGTCAATTAACTCAATATTTACTTAATTAATACTCATTTTACTCTCAGGGTATGGTATGGGTTCTTGAAAATCAGGCACATAATTTTATATAACTTTTTAATTATAATAATATTGGGTTGATGCAAAATTAATGCAGGTTTTTAGTAGGTATTGTAAATACGCCATATCTTTACTTTAACCATATATATTTAATCAAAATAATTTCCATCTGAATCAATGCACTTTTGCCAACGTTCAACAAGCTTTCTTATTCCACCAGAAAAAAAATCCGAATCCCTGGACTCAATGAAATCACGAAAAGAATTTTCAATGTCGTCCTGGTTTTGAAAATTTTTTTCCCTCAAAAAGTTGTCCAGATGCCTGAAAAAGTGGAAGTCTGTAGGAGAGAGGTCAGGTGAATAAGGCGTATGTTGGAGAACTTCGTAGCCCAACTCGTGCAGTCGTCGAAGCGTTGGTTGTGCAACGTGTGGTCTGGCGTTATCGAGGAGCAGGATCGGCCCCTTCCGATTCATCAATGCTGGGCAAAGACGTTGCAATTTTTGAGTTCCGAGTTCCGCCGCCATTTCTCGTGTGGTTTTGGTTGGGTCTTCTTCCACTTTTGACCTCAGCTGGTCGTTGTCCAGAGCAAGATGACGGCCCCGACCATCCTTGTCTTCGAGGTCGAAATCTCCTCTGCGAAACTTCTGGAACCAACGCTGCACCGTGCACTCATTAATAGCCCCCTGACCCCACACTTCATTAATATTACGAGCCGTTTGCGCAGCGCTGCGCCCTAATTTAAATTCGTAAAAATAAATTTGACGAAAATCGCACTTTGACATTTTCGATTCAAGACCTTTGAACACACTGAACAAAACGATTTTACTAAACAAATTCATGGTGAAAGAGAGGGTATTAGATAAGGTTTGTTTTGGTATAATAATGATCAATGTTAGGATTAGCTTTGTTTACACAATTGGAATTAAGATATTGCAATAGAGGAAACCTGCATTAATTTTGCATCAACCCAATAACTTACAAACAATATGCAGGCTAACTATAATTATTCTCCATGATCAGACAGCAGCTCCTACCTCCCTCAGGTCCCCACTCAAAACTAACTCTGACCTTACCTGGTAGGTACCTGCCAGGGACATTTCTTCTACCTGTCCTGTTATCTTGGGTATGCCCCTTGCATCCAAAATAGGAGCTGTTATTTAAATTTAAGTTTTACTTTTTATCTTATTGCTAGCCTGTCTATCACAATAATCAAATAATAAATAAATAAATACTATAATTATTTAAAAAATGTGTATATTACAATATATATATATATATATATATATTATATATATATATATATATATATATATATATATATATATTATATAATTTTTTATTTAAAATAATAATCAATGGGAATTGACCACTGTTTTGTATAGGCCTATTTTTTCTGCTTCAACATATATTTGTTCCCAGCTAACAACAAATTAGATAATAATATTTTTTAAAATAAATTACACCCTAAATTATAATAAGAAAGAATTTGCTGTTAACTGTTTTATAATAAGCTTGTGTTTGGGATTCTCTTTCACACTCCATTGATTTTGACTGATTAGAAGCAATACAAAAGTTTTTCCCATCAGATCTAAGCTCGAGGTAATTAGATATCCAGGTTTTAATTTTCAATGAGAAACTTTTTATCCTTTCGGCATTATTTGAACATTGATATTTAACTTTTTTAACCACTACAAATTCTAGGGAAAATCTGAGATTTGTAATTGCACTTAAAACTAAATACTCAGAGTGGATTAAGAAGGGTTTTATACAGAGAATGCAGCATAACAACAACTGAATGAAGATCTTCGAATTAGCCTCGTAGTGGCTAATCTGAAAGTGATGTTAAACGAATAAAAACAATGTTAGACCGATGTATATTTGGCTGTAATACAAAAGAAGTTTTTGATATATTTTTTATTTACTTTTACACATCACAACGTTTCAGCCTCTAGGGCCATTTTCAAGCATCATGTATATATATATATTCTTTCACCGCTTCATTTAACATTTATCGACCGTCCTGTAGGTGCTCTTATGTGTCGCACATAAAGGGCAAAACATGTAATTTCAAGCAATTTCAAATTGATATATATTATTCCCTAATACATGAACGGGATAGCTATCCGGGTTTGAAGCTGATACACACAAGCAAATAGAACGTGCAAAATCATGGAAATCCAGTCTCTAGTTACAACATTAAATTATGGACAGCAATTGATATTAAGCAGATACATATATTGTATTTCTAAATTTCAGTAATTTACTTAGTATAATGTCTTGTGGATTGTAGTTGGTTCTTAGAGCCTGGTTCTAGCACATTTGATATTCTGGGAATTGTAGAATCTTCGATTCGCTTAATACAATAGTAGGTACTCTCTTGAGCGCTGGTAGGGTTGTTTGATATAAAATATATATATTATACATGCATACATGATTATTAGAAATTTGGGGGTTCTTTCCATTGTTGGTTGTTCCAATGGTTGAAGGGGTCTGCAAAAATATTTTGTTAGAAACCATTGCCTTAGGAAGAGATTTTTTCATCTAAATGAGATCTAAAATGTAATAAATACCATTGTTATTTTAATGCTATTATTAATTGGCTATAGTTTTGTTTACAATTAAAAAAAAAAATTAAAACTTTCATCATAGGGCAGTACTAAAATTGTAGGAACATAAAAAACAATTCTAGATTTTGATGCAAAAGTAATCAATTAAATTTATTTTAGAAAAAAAACAAAAAAAAATACTGAATATTTCTTAATATTGATAACTGCTGATATATATTTGAAATAATTGACTAACGATTTAGTGACCATGATTGAAATAAATTGTTAAAGATAAGGCAAGATAGCATATGGTACAGCCTGGCTCGTAAACCAACTGACCCAAATCAATGAAACCATGTTCTCAGTGAATTAATAAAATTTATAAATACAAAGTTAAATTGTTTCTTTATGATTGAATTTTTATATTCCTTATGTATTATATTGTTGTTTTCTGTGCAGTGTGTTAGTTTCTTTATACAAATTGTGTTATATTATTTAAGTATTGTATTGTATATCATACTGTGTACTGTTACTATTTGTGATTGTACTTTTATTGAATTGCCGCAGGTGAACTCCTTTCCCACACATGGGCTCGCCTTAGTGGGATAGTGACTTATACTTGCTCTGTAAAATGTCTGTATTTTGATTAAAATAAAGAAGTTTAAAAAAAAAAAAAAATAATATTATAATATATATATATATTATATATATATATATATATATATATATATATAATAATTTGGCTCCCAACTAGGTGTGGCTTAATTCGTTAAATATTAAGACCACGACAATCAGTGCACAATTTATATTTTAATAAGTTTTTTAAGTGTTATTTGTGTTAATTGTGAGCAAACAATATGGAAGACCAAGGAAATAATAGTTATTCAGATAGGACAGAAAAGATTCAGATGTTCAAACAACTCATGATGATGATGGAAAAATTGGAACAAAAAATGGATAAATTTGGAACAGAAGTATTAGAAACAATCACAAATATTACAACAGAAATGAAAATTGATTCCCATAAAAGAACCTACACTGTAGATGAAGAAAATAAGAATAAAGAGCTTACAGTCCAAGAGTGTGAAACAGAAACAGTAACTCCTCATTGTACAGAAGAACCTCTATCAAATACTGTACCTTCTGAAGATCCTACTGACCAAGAGTGTGAAACAGAAACAGTAACTCCAATGTGTACAGTAGAACCTATATTAATGTCTAATCCCTGTAATGTTATGATTAAAGAGGCCCAGGACTTAATGACTAGCTCTATTGATATGAAGCAAAATGTTAACATCAAAGAAGATGAAATTTGTGAAATGAAACCCAGTGACAGCAAGTGCTTAACTTTCAGAACTTTAATAAGTGCCTTAAGTCTCCAAAATAAACCCCACGTGTTATTTTATAGGTTAAAAGTTTTAAATAATCTGAAAATAGGTTCCTCCATCTTCAATAATTTTTTATTACCAATAGTGAATATATTTAATCAATACGGGGATGTGTAAACCAAACATATCATCACCAAAATGTTAGAATATGAATTTTATAATGGTTACATGGTCTTGGATGTTAGGAAAGATCGGACACCATATTATTTTTGGACAAGGCAGTCTTTATCCTATTCCAGGGGATAAAAAGGGATGATTAGTGCTCCCTCTGTTAGATGAGCTAAAAAATAGGCAGTCTGGACAATGTTCAGATTGAACCATACTGGAATTATTAATTAATAAATTGTAAATAATTTAATTATTAATGAAGTTTTTTCATATTTAAATTTACGTAAAGTTCACAAATTAATTAGCTAAAAATTTATTTTCAATTGCCAGCCTAAAACAATATGGAACCGTATCTTATTATTGGTGTCTTAAGAAAAGTTATTTTTTTAAACTTGTTATCCTGTTATTTTGTAGAGATTTTCTTTCTAATTTTTTTTTTTTTTTATTTGCACCTAGACCTCTTTGTAAGTAAAATTTATTTGTATAGTTTATTTTGAAGGTGTGATTAGTTTTATGTTCTTTATTGTATAGAGTGCTTGTATAATTTTTATGTGTATATAGTTCTAGTATATTTTGTCCCTAGTTAGTTAACATTTATCCTTCAATGTAAAATATTGTATATAAGCTTAATTTATAAAGTATTGAAAATATTTGTAACAAAGAAGGTTTATTGAAAGAAATGATGTGTATATTATAAAATAGAAATTTGAAGAAGAAAAAATATTTCCTTCCAAAATATGTTTTTTTTTTACCTAGGATTGGGGAGAAATGTAATATACCCATTCTTTATAATTATAGTAGTTATTTATTTATATATTGATTATTGTGTTAGGCAGGCTAACAATAGGATAAAAGTGAAATTTAAATTTAAAAGGATTCGCGGAAAAATGGCCGCTAGTTCAGTTCTATATACGTATAGCTCTGTGTTAGTTACCTTTTCATCTGTGTGATACTGCATGAATATCCATCAAACTTTGTAAATCGTGAGTGGTAGCACTAAAACATACTTTGGTGAACACAATAGAGAGGTGAGTGCAGTTTAGTTAAATAGGCAACTATAAACTGGTGGCCGTCCCAGGCTGGAGATAACGGCTAGGCTAATCCTCTTCTCTATGTATATATTGTAAATAGTCTAGTTTCAAGATCTTTTAGGTTAATTTTCTATTAATTAGTTTTTATAAGTCTCTATAAGTATATATATTTATTTTCTTGATTTTTTTTTTTTTTTCTAGTGTAGGTCACTATATAATTTATCTAGAATATCTATCTATAGATCTCTATATATGTTTATTTTATTTTATTTTTTCTTATTCTACTAAGCAATGGATCTCGATAGAACATTGTCTTGCGATGAATCAGGGAAAGAGACGACTTGACTTTCTCCGAAATAAGCGAGTCAGACTCGCAGTATTTAACGCGATGCCAAAAACGCCACAGGAACAATACTGGGTCCGGAGGAAATTCGCCGAATAAAAAAACAAAACAAGTCGGCCAAGTCTAAACAACAGCCAAAAACAATGGCATCACCACCAAAAACTCGCAGTACCACTGCAGCCAACCAACTTGAACCAACGGCGCCATCTACTTCGGCCGCCCCGTCACCTACTAATCTACCGCCTTCATCTATCGCTAGCCATGCCGCTACAGCCAGCACTGCAAACCAAGTTCCGGGACCTCAAGGATTTTCTGATCCCGAGCCACCTCCTGTATTTGTAACAAATATTAATAATTTTATGTCGTTCGGTAAAGAGATTGCCAATCTAATCGGACAAACAAACTTTCAATGTTTCTCTAGATTAAACGACATAAAAATAAATACATACACAAAAGGAAACCTACTAGAAACTCGTGAGTTATTTGAGCTCTAAAAACTATAATTTCCATTGTTACCAGCTCAAACAAGATAAATCATACCGAGTGGTTTTACGTGGTCTTCACTCGTCCACTCCCACTGAAGCCATTAAAGAAGGCCTGGAGGAAATTGGTCATCACGTGAGGAACATTTCTTCAGTGATCCATCATACCGAAAAATACGCCTTGCCTTTATTCTTCCTAGACCTCGAACCAGCCAGAAACAATCCAGAAATATTTGAAGTCAGAAGACTAGTGTATTCATCCATACGATTCGAAGAGCCTAGGCTAAAGACAACGATTGTACAGTGCACCAAATACCAAACATTGGGACACACTAAGTCGTACTGTTATCACCCACCTAGGTGTGTTAAGTGCGCCGGCCCACATGCATCCGAAACTTGCCCGAAACCTCGAGATGAACCAGCCCAGTGTGCTCTTTGCGGTGGTCACCCCGCCAGCTACCGGGGTTGTATAGTCTACAAAACCCACCTTCGACAAAGAACACAGAATTATATTTCAAAAAGAGTGGACCAGGAGAAACGGACCCGGGGACCGGAGTTGGACAATTTGTCTACCTTTCCTCAACTCCCGAAGCCTATAACTACCTTCGCTCAACAGCAGCCTACCACTTCTGCAGTCAGGGATTCTACTGCGGAAAACAGAAATCCTTTCTCCGACATCACCTCAATGAAGCAAAAACAGACAACTAGTCAGGCGTCTCCGAAATCCCAAATCAAGCCACCGGCCTCCCAACCTAAACCACAAGCTTCCCGTCAACCGATCCTTCCCCATAATCCAAACTTATGGGTCAAACTTCCCCCAGAGCACCCTAATAAAATTCCACAGCGTGCTCCTCTTCCTTCTAATCAACCAAAGCCTCAACCTCCAGTGACCCAGAGGACTGAACCCCCTCCTACCCAGCGGCGGGTTCAGCACCCAGCCTACATTCCTGATCAAATAAGTTATCCTCCTCTCGACTCTTATCCACATCAGTCTCCTAACCCAGATCTAACCAACATATACTCCATTCTAAATTCCTTTCTCTCAGATCTTAGAGATACCATCCAAACGCTAATCACCCTTCTCAGCAGAGTCCTTTCTCAAGTTCCATTTTCTCTCCCACGATGAGTGTAAAGCCCCTAGCGATTATCTTGTGGAATGCTAATGGCCTGCATAACCATTGTGACGAACTGGACATACTTCTACATGACAAACACATAGATATTGCACTACTGACAGAAACACACTTCACACAAAGATCACATTTTTACATACGTGACTACATCACTTACAGAACAGACCACCCTGATAATACTGCTCATGCCGGGTCATGCATCCTTATTCATAAATCCCTACCTCAGTCCCTTATTCCTACTACTCCAACTGACGCCATACAATCAACCTCAGTGATCATTTCAACTCGTCCTTTCCATCTCACTCTCTCAGCTGTATACTGTCCTCCTGGTAATTCCCTTTCCTGCAACCAGCTTTAAACCCTGTTTCGATCCCTCGGGCCACGCTTCATTGCAGGAGGAGACTATAATGCTAAACACCAACGGTGGGGTTGTCGAACTTCCAACTCCCGTGGTAATATCCTTTCTAGTGTCTTGACTTCCAATAGCTTCACTGTCCTTTCACCCATGAACCCCACCTATTGGCCTACTTCCCTCAAAAAAAGACCTGATATCCTGGATATATTTATCACCTCTCAAATTTCCACCTTACAAACAACAGTCGAAACCTTGAATGACCTCTCATCAGACCACAGCCCAGTTCTGTTTTCCTTGCATTCGAGCTTTATTCCTTTCGCAACCCCTCCTATACTGATCTTTGGACGAGTGAACTGGGACGGATTTCGGACAGACTTGGAAACCAAATTGGACTTAACTGTTCCACTAAAGACTAAAATAGACGTTGACAGTGCCGTAGAAATACTTACAGACTCAATACGTACCAGTATATTCGATAACAGTAGAAACACTAACACCAACAACCGTCAACAAACTAACCTGCCACAGCATATTCGTAACTTATTAAGGGAAAAAAGAAAAGCAAGATCTAAGTGGCACAGGACTAGATATCCAGTAGACAAAACATATTATGCAAAACTGACAAATCAACTAAAATCAGAAATCAAGAAACTCAAAACTCAACACTTACTGAGTATGACTGAAAAACTCACAACTACTGACAAATCCCTATGGACTACCACTAAGAAACTACTGAACTTCAAAGATTTTAATCATCCTCTCATTAATGAATCTCAATTCTGGACAAGATCAGATGAAGAGAAATCCCAAACGTTCACTCAGCATCTTTTTAAAACTTACAATCCGCATCCTGAGATCCTTAATCCGCAGCACCTTGAATTCATTGAAGCAGAACTGGGTATTCCACTCCAGTTGGCCCTTCCTCCTAAAGCATTTCATCCTTCAGAAATTTTAAACTTAATCCAAAAACTACCTTCCCGGAAAGCTCCCGGACACGACCTAATCACAGCCCAACTCCTTAAGCAACTTCCTAGAAAAGCCATCCTATTTCTCACCTATATTTACAATTCCATACTCCGCACTACATATTTTCCCCAATTCTGGAAATTAGCTATTGTTAAAATGATCCCCAAACCCAAAAAGGCACTGGAGTTCCCTTCTTCCTACCGTCCTATATCTCTTCTACCCATCATGGGTAAAATCCTAGAACGGCTCCTCCTTAAACGACTATACCCTATCCTAGAATCATATCATATAATCCCAGACCACCAGTTCGGATTCCGAACTTCCCACTCCACCATCCAGCAATGTCACCGTGTGGTGGATGTTGTCTCTTCTGCATTGGAGCGCGGATTGTACTGCACTGGAGCCTTTCTTGACGTTGAACAGGCCTTTGACCGAGTCTGGCACCCGGGACTGTTGTACAAACTCCGTAAATTCCTTCCTCCTACATACTTCCTAATCATCCAGTCCTACTTCTCTGAAAGATCCTTCAAAATAAACCACAATAGTTCCTATTCATTCTCTTCACCCAGTCTGCTGGGGTTCCTCAAGGCAGTATCCTAGGACCCATTCTTTACACAGTATATACAGCTGATATCCCAACCCATCCTAACACATTCCTTTCTACCTATGCCGATGACACTTGCGTGTTATCGGTTAATAACGATCCTACAATAGCCTCTCAAACTCTCCAATCCCACATCAGAGACCTTGAGGTATGGTGTCAGAATTGGAGAATTAAAATCAATTCCAATAAATCCCAACAAATTACCTTTACCCTTCGTCGGAAACCTATGACATCCTGCCCTACAGTGTCCTTTAATGATATTCCGCTTGTCCCGGTTGAACGGATCTGATATTTAGGACTCCTGCTTGACAAACGACTTACATGGAATCCGCATACAAGACTGAAGAGACAAGAAACTGCACGAAGATTTCGGCTACTCCAACACTTACTAGACAGACACTCTAACCTTTCACTTAACTACAAAAGACTCATTTACATGATCATCATCCACAGTGATCTTAATGTTCCATATGTTGCTGATTTGGCCCGTACCAGGTATCACACCTTCCATGAAAAACTCCACTCCCACTGTAATCCATTAGTTTCAATCCTTGCTTCCTCTTCCATTCCTGATAATCCTCCGAGGCGTCTGAAAAGAAGATGGCCTCGAGACCTTCTTGTTTAGACTCACTACCAAAGAGTGTTGTCAATGGGCAGTTTCTCTTCATGTTCATTCCATGTGTTATAACATTACAGCATATTTACTTGATGTATTTTTTGTACAGTTGTAAATTTCAATAAAAAAAAAAAAAAAATTAAAAAAACAGCTCCTGTTTGGTTGTTTGTTTACAAACAAGCATCCATTTTGGATGCTAAGAAAAAATGTCACAAGCAGGTATCTTTATACCTGGAGGGTCAGTTAGTTTTAGAAGTAGTTTCAGGGGAAACTTGTAAGAGTTGCAATGATTGTGAGGAGTTGCTGTATAGATATGAAGAATCATTGTTAGCCTGGTTACATATTGTTTGTATTATTTTGTAAGTTATTATTATAATTAAAAAGTTAAATAATAAAAATGTGCCTGATTGTCAAGAACCCATACCATACCCTGAGAGATGAATTGCATATTAATCAAGCCAATAATGTTTGAATTGATTTTTTCTTAAAAGAATATTTTTTTAAAAATAAGCATATTATTATATACATATATGTATAGGTACCTATTTACTGTCAGTTACGGGTGCAATAGAGTCTGCAAAGCGTTAGTAAGCTTTTTATAAGCCAAGGCTTCACAAATATTTTTCATCACAGTAATGTAATACAATTTTCCAATGACATCTCACCAACCCCCTGGACATCCTCTGCGGACCCTCAGGGGCTGTGGACCACTGGTTGGGAACCACTGGTCTGGCAGTTCAAATGATATATGGCCCATTTATTTCCTTCAAAATAGTAGTTAACTTACCATCACTTCCAGCTGATATGGTGAATAGTTCCAGGGAAGACTATTGACTTTAGATAACAGCAGTGGATTGATTGACAAGAAAATTAACTTATATTTTCAATAAATTGAAAACCTCTCGTCACTATGATGTAGCAGGCTTCAAAATTGGGAATCTGAAAACTCCATTCGCATACATAAACAAAACAGGGATTCTAATACAAGGCATTGTTGCATACCCTCTCTTTTATTTTTGAAGAAATATCTAAAATTACCAATTATAATAAATATAGTCAAGGAAATCAATGAAAAGTTTTTTGTTTTGTTTTTCATGCTCACTCTTAGGAGGATGAGGAAATAAGAGGTAAGCTTTTTGGACCCTAAATAGAATGGTTGTTACATGGTTTATCATTAATAGTAAGACAAGTAAATATATAATCTTATATTTATCCTTTATGCGTCTATCTCTATTGAGTTAAATATTAAATTTACCTCATGTGTTCTATCAGTGTTTATTAATCTTCTTTTTTTTTGGTGTGAAATAGAGTGGGAAATCTTAGCAAAAGTATTCCTTAAGCCATAAACCTATAATACATAAAGCCTTAGCCTTCTAAAGATTTTATAGTATATTACTTGAAGATAAAAATACATATAGGAAAGTTAGACATGATCCAGCAAAATCCACGTACAAAATAGTAGAGAATTATGTTAATAAATTAATTAAGGAAGGCTTTATTAAGAAATATGATAAAATTACACTTATTAACCCTAACTATATCAATCCTAGAATTTATGGTTTGGTTAAGACTCATGAAGTTGGTCATCCGCTTAGGCCCATAGTTGACAATACAGGTTCCACCACAGAGAGATTGTCTAAATATTTAAATCCAACACTAAACTATTTAAATATTTTGAATAAATATGAAATTAAGAATTCCTTAGATGCTAGGAAAATCATTGAAAAAATACCATTTATTCAGGATAATTTAACACTAGTTAGTTATGATGTAGAAAATTTATTTTACAATGTAAAAATACAAAACATTATTAAAATCATAGACTTAAATTGGGAACACATTGAACCTCACACAGTTATAAAAAATAAAAAAGTTATATCGAAGGTATTAAAATTTGTTGTGAAAATTGTTATTTTTCATATAAAGGACAATATTATAGAATGATAATGGGTATTCCTATGGGTGGTTCCATGAGTGTTAATTTAGCAGGAATTATCATGAACAAAATTTTAGATAATGCAATAGCACAATACAATAAACCTCTACCCATCATCGTCAAATATATTAATGGCATTTTAACGTTAATTGATCATGATGACATAAACATTTTTTTAGATATCCTCAATTCGACAACCAACCTTAAATTCCCATATGAAATAGAAACAGATCACCTCTTAAGATTTTAAGATATAAATATAAATAGTAATAATAACAGAATAACCACAGAATGGACCAAGAAAGAAATCACCAGTAATAGAATTTTAATTTTTATAGTAACCACAGCAAACATCAAGTAGTTAATAATGCATATAATTTGATATACCGAGCAATTGCTTTAACAAGTTTGAATTATTTAGATGTAACATAAGACAGGGTCTATAACATTCTATTAGAATATTTTTATCCAATAAAACTAATACATAAATTATGGCACAGAGGATTAAACCATAAAGCAATAGATTGTTCTGACTTGAATAAAACTATCAATACTCTTAATAATGATATTAACAATATAGTTAACAAACCCATAATTCAATTAAATAATAGCAATAGAAAACTCATCACTCATTATTTTCAACCGACCGTTTTTAATATCAACATTAGTAATAATCCAGCCAATAATTTAGATAGGGACACAGTCATTAATAATACCAGTAGACCTAAATATTATTCCATAACAAATATCCATAATTTGACTGACCAAATTATATAAACCTTCAAAAAATATGATATAATAGATATTAATTTTGCAAAAAAAAAAAGAAGGTTAATAAATTATCTCTTATCCACACCAATAAAAAGACAAGGTAAATAAAAAATAAAAAACCTAATGTTATATATAAAATAAAGTGTTCGGATTGTAATATAATAGACAATAAAGCCTTAATTTACATTGGACAAACCAAACAAAATTTAAAAATTGAATCACTCAACACATTAGTAATTGTAAATCCACCATTAAAAAATATAACAAAGCCACTGGTTTATCCACTAAAAGCACAGAACACAAGCACCAATTTGATTTTGACAACCCGGAAATTTTAGCCATCTCTAAACTAAATATATAACAATAGGATTTTTATAAATGATACCTCCTAATGACATTCATCATGGTGGTAATCAGATGTTTTTATTTAATTTAATTTTTATAGTTTTAATTCATCTACCACTTATGAGTTTATTGTTTTTATAAGCTAATTGCCAGTATGCTAACAATAGCACTTCCTGGGTCATAAGATTAAGTTCAAAAAATACAAATATTTATATGATATTCTTCTGTCGATTTTTGATATATTTTAGTTTGATAACATTCTTAATCAGGATTGATAAACAATCTTGAATACTGGATAAAATGTTCACATATTTGATACATCTAAATTACCATAAGGTGAGTGTTAGACTAGCATCTCGTTTATCATTAAAAACAATATCATAATTCTATAGATATTTGTCTGGTAATGCATTTTAGACAATTGCTGTAATGGAAGTAAAGAATTAAAGTTTCTTTCAAAAATGAAGTACAGTATTTAAAAAAAAAAAAATGCAAAGTAATAATTTGAATAAATAAAGTTACAGTCACTGAAACCAATGCCTTCTTTTTTCTACTTAATACACATAAGGCTAGTGTTGGGAATGCATTTGTTCCCCACCTTATCTTGAATTGAACTAAATTGAATGACTAAAACAGTGACCCATTCTTGCTCTGTCAATTTCTTATTTCTTCACTGAACCATGTTAGTAGAAACCTACTCAATTAACTTTGTCTCACATGACTGTTTACTGATTCCAATACCCTTTGTAAGTTGTAAAACTTGAGTTTTTTTTTTTTTTTTTAATTATTGAATGATGTATCCTTAAGAGTGACTTGTTCACACATCCTTCCATATTATCTGGAAGATAAGCTATACGTTTAGAGTCCATGCTATGTACCACTTTCAGTTATTTTGTTTACTTGAAATTTTTAACCAACGTTAAATGTTGAATTTCTGCTTTCTGAAACATCAGTTTTTCTTTGATTTTTATCAACTCTGAAATATGTATATGCATCTTTCAAGCTCTTTCTCCTCAGATTTATGACATTAAAAAGCCTAAAACAAAACATCAGATACAATGCCAAAAAAAATGAAACAAACAGTGGACAAATTTGGAGGTGTATGCCTACTTCTTGACTATTTTCTTACATGCGTATATACATGTGAGACTTTAACTTCTTAGTTTCTCCAAATATGCAGGCAGCCAACACACATATAATACCCCTTTAAATTCCAGGATGTAAAGATACCAATCAAAATAAAATGATCAAACTCCCAATTTGAAGTTAGGTTGAGATGAATCGCCTAAATTGTAATTATATTGTTATTGAAAGTAAAATCTTTTACACAAAATTCACACTTTAATTAAATTAATAATTTACATTAGCATTAATGTACTCATATTTTTGTTATTACAGTGATTCAGCATCAGCAAATCAACTACATTGCTACTTAAAGAAGATTTGAAAACAATTTATAAAGCCTTCAACTGTCATTATTATTTTTTGAATTTAAATCTAAGGAAAACTATGTATAATGTGCGTGTATAAGCTACAACCATATTTGTATCTGTATGTATGTATGTTTGATTATGTGTATTTTTATCTATCTTATTCTGTATTTATATGTATTTCTTTATGAATACATAAACTCATAAATACACTAACAGACATATAAGTATATACCATATTCATTGAATAGGAGAATATTCAAATTCTTGCTCCTTTTTATATGATCAATAAGTTAATGGAAAGCAGTTTGAAACAGGCTTCACAAATCAAGTCATTTTAATGAAATGTGTAAACAAAAAATATATTTACATAAATACTATTTATAAGTTTTTTTCTTAAATTTGATATAAATAATTAATACATTCTACTTACTACTGCTTTCACGTTGACCTATGTAAAGAGTATATTTTTATAATATCCTGTAATGAACTTACTGTAGATAAATTCTATTGTTTCTATAATGTACAAACTACTAGTCAATCACAATAAAAAACATATTAGTTTAGGTTGGATGCTAGATCAATAGGTAAAAAAAAGCATGAAGAAAAACAATTGAGATTGTAATTGAAACCATTTTAATATTTTAAGTAAACTTTATTGTTTCTTGGAAATTGTTATAATTTTTGTTATCCAGACCAGAAAAGAGTTTATTTACTCTTACTAATTGTGGCAAGTTCTATGTTTGCCAACTACAAATATTTTTATTTTGTATTTAAAATATATTAGCCCTGCATTTCAATTTATAAAAAATAAAATCCTAACTCAATTATAAAATAAATATTATATTTTATTGCAATTACAATGCACCTTAGTTTAAGTGCACTACTCATGTTGATGTATTTTCTTAATTTTATGCTTATTTTAAAGCTTTATTTTAAATAAGGCATTTCTTTCCTTTTTATTTATTTTTTTTAAACTGTTCTTTTTCTGTTTTTTTTTAACTGTTTTTTTTCTTTCCTTTTTTAATATTTCTTTTTTTTTTTAATGTAAGTGATAAAACATAAATAAAAACGGGTTAATGGATTTATATAATCTATTTCACTATTGACAGAAACCCAGATTCTGGCTCAGTCTGTTTATGTCACTCTTCTTTGATTTCAATGTCTTGATTTAATTTGTTTTAATAAATGTGTAGAGAAATATAACCTTTTCTCATTATATCAATTAACAATAATAAATTTTATAATTCATTAAGACATTATACTTTTTTGCATTGTTACTTATTCATGACTTAGCTTTACAATTACCAGACAGAATCAAATTTAATTTCTTTTTTTAAAGATAATTTGTATCATATTACATAAAATATTCGCAGTAAGTTTAGATTATGATTGAAACAACCAATAAAGAAACATGTTTCAAACTGAAGACAATAATTTATTTATTTTAACAATTCAGAATTAAAATATCTGGATAAAGTAATCTTACTCTCTAGCTTGTGTAATGTCCTGAGGACAAATATACAGTAATTAACTACGCATACTATACTCAAATAATGATCTGAATAAAAGGTGTGAGAATGACATAAAAAGCCAAGAAATATTTTAGTTTGTAATTTGACTTTTTTGTTAATTAATGAAACAGCTGTAGTAATTAACTGATTAATATATGGGAAAATATGGGATGGTCATTGTTATAAACTGGATAAAAAGTTCTTTTATCATTTGTTTTTCACGAACTACCAATTTAGTAACATTGAACCAAAGAATTATTAATCATATGGAAGGGTTAAATACATAATTTTCTGTATAACTTGTCTTGTATCAAGCTAATGATCAATTTAATGTGATTCTTTCTTCTGCCTGTTCTTTAATCAAGCTTATAATCTGATACCTGATCATTCTTCCATTTTTGTCTTAATTTTATTTATTTTTTTTATTAATTGATCAGTATTTTCATTATTCATGTAGCTATTAAAAATTAATATAAATTGAATGTACAGGTAGTTGAGGAGACTGCTGATCACTGTTATATTTTATGTTTAAAATGAATAATGGTTATAAAATCAGGAAATTAAAACCTATTACATCTGTATCTTGTATGGAAGATACATATTAGATTTTTTTTTTATAACTTACACCATGTACATTCATATTTTATTTGTCATTAGAATTTAGTTAAATATGCAACTCCACTCAAGAATAGAAGTGTTTAATTCAGATAAAATTGGTAATTTAGAACAATCTATACTCATCATAAATTTCCTTATAATTTTTAAAACTGATATATGTTCTTTTTATTTAATTTATTTTTTTTTTGTCATGGGTAAGTTTGTGCTGTATATTCTCTAAGACTATCTTTGTTTTCTAAGGTATCTTCATCAATTAAATGTTTAAAATGTACTAAGATGGTAACTTACAACATTTTGGCTATTAATTATGTTGTATTTATATCTTATTTGAGATGATTGCCATGTTAATATATTTGACTTATTTAATTTTTCATTTTTTATTTATTTATTTATTATTATTATATTATTTAATGAATTCCTTGAAAAAGAATGTTTAATTCTAATAAATTGTGTCATATCATTTGGAATTTAGTTTTTCATTAAACGATTATTTGCATTACTTATTAGTTTATCACATTTATTTTTAACATACAATTAATCTAATTAATTATTGAATTTCAAATATATTAAAATAATGCCCAGATCAGATTACAGGACTTATCTGTCTTTATTTTTTGATGTAGCTTTTCCTAAGAAGATATCTGCTACCACTGATATAATACAATTTATATATATTAGTTTAGAGTAATGAACGTTCATTTGATTTTAAAATTATGTAATTCTTACATGCTTGATCTATTTTAGAATGTTGTTTTGAAATAATAGATTTGACAATTAAAAAGCTGTAGTAAACTGCTAACACCGTGGGTAGTGAATGTAAAGTGTTTATTATGCATTCAGATTACAATTATGTGCTCTATTAAATTATTATGACTTTATATTGTTCAAAGTCATCAACTCTTCGTTTTCATACTATCTTAGATTTTTTGATATCCTTTGATGTTAGTGAATACTTTATCAATTGTAAATTATCAACATAATGTATATATGTATGTATATATATATATTATATATATATATATATATATATATATATATATATATATATATATATATATAATAATAATATTATGAATAATATTTTATTTTTCATTTCATTGTTTGTTTGATTAATAGATGTGATCACATCATTAAAAGCTTAAATCTGCTTATTTGGATTACCCACCTATCACTGTACTTTAAATTTAAAGGAAAATGTAGTGCACTACAAAACATTTAAATCTAACTACAAGTATTAAAAAATATGTTATTTCTCTAATTGGATATGCGTGTACATACTACTCTGCTTTTTTTGACTGTAATAGTACATCCTTGCTTTATTTATTTTGAAGTTTATTTCCTGGAATGTCATCCATAATGTCTCTAAATGATCAATGATGATTTCATGCTATAAATATATAATTGAATTCAACAAAATATATTTTTGTTTTTTATATTACTAATTAGAACCATAAAAATAGATTATTTTACAGTTCTTTAATTTAATTCAAGTTTTAAGCATTATTTATTATTACCTTTTCAATAAAAATAAAAAAAAAAGGTTTGTTTAAATTTAACTTTCTTAAAATTTAGTGGACTTCAAGAAAGTTAGAACATCCCAGCTAAAATTAACAGACTTCTAATAAATGAATTCCCACCATCTATGTTGCTTTATTGATCTAAATGGGAATGAGTACTAATATACTACACTCAGTACTGGGAAAGGATAAAGACTTCTGTAAGAAAAGACATATGTGAAGCTAGATCATACAACTCCATGGTCAAAGCTAGAAGTTTTTTAACAACTCAAAATAATAACAATATAATATTTTTCTTACTTTTTAGGGATGATTGAACGAAATGAAAGAAAAAAAAAAAAAGGTCAACTTTTATTTTTTAGAATCATCTAAAAAAGTTTGATCAAAATGAGCGAGGACACATGTGTACTTTTGGCGTGTTATGTTTTTCTCCCTTGCCCCTGTGACAAATGAGTAAAAACTGTGTCATGAGACAATTACATTTAGATTTATTTAACATAATATAAATATACAAAACATAAATATAATCTTATTTCTAATCACAATGTAATAATAATTCTTCTAATCACAAATAAGTAAATATATTTTTCCTATCCACAACACTTTAATTGAGCTTTTTTTTTTTTTTTTTTTTTTAATTGAAAAATTAAAGAGCTAGGGAAAAGATTTTTAACCCACGTCCTTACATCTTGGAAAGATAAAGAAAAATATAGGAAAAGAACAAAATTTTATTCTGGGACAAGGTCTCTTAAGAATAACAAACACAAGTGGCTAAAAATACTAAAAAACTGAAAATATTAAAAATACAATATATGTTACATAATTGTATTGAAATAATTTAAGAAAAAAAAAAACAGAAAGTAAAATGACTGTTATATAGTCATACATTATAGATAAAATATAGTGAATTAACAATAAAAAATAAACAGTTGATGTTTAAATGTATGAAGACTGTTAACTTAACTTTAATTGTATTACTCAAAATAGTTGACACTTTAAGAATACAGATATGTGACATAAAACAGATATGTAAAATTAAGATGTACAATGTGTTGGGGCCAAAATATCAAAGAATCATAATTAATTATCATTTACTATAGTGTGATAAGAATAAAAAGGTATACAATAAAGCATGTGTAGATATCTTAGATAAATAGATAAACCAAAACTACAACTAAATGAATTGATTAACTAAATTCAATTCCAACAATAAATTATAAATTTTCTTTTGTACAAGAACTTATATTTAATTTGAAATTGAAAATTGTTGAGCTGCTGTTTGGGAAGACAGGCAGTACTGGAGTAGCTGGGACTTGAATGATGAAGAGTATAGAGTAAAAAGTATGGCAGATGTGAGTTGGTAGGGAATTCCAGGGACTTCATCATATTCCTGATGTATTTAACAACTCCTAACCTTCTAGACAGTTAGGTTATGTCAAAATGATTCTTTTACTCTGCTGATTAATATATATTAATATCATAATGGATATAATTAGTTGACCGTTGAGAATTAATAATAAAACATTTCAAGATCTATTGACTATCAAGGAAGCTGGATTGTATTGAGAAACCAGACAGACAGTGAGTATCTAAATGAAATAAAAACTATAGCATATAAAATATTGTGACCGCCCGCCATCCGTACAGACGCCGGAGCAGTTCAGTGGCCAGTCACCAGGGAGCTCTACCGGCACCACAATCAAGCAAACTAAAAATTGTATATGCTCAAGAAAAGTGATAAGCTATGTAATGATTTTAAATACTATTTTTATACCAATGTTATTTAAACAATAAAGTAAAAGGAAGGAGATGTATAAAAAAATAATATATCTGAGCCTTTAACAAGTAAAGTAAAACACCGCTCAGTGTTGAGATTGGCTATAAGGTTACATACACCCAGCGTGTCTAAGCCATGGCATCTTTTCCTCACCTTGCCTTAGCCTCTCTTACCTGCATGCTTAACTCAGATATGTCTTCCTTGGTTTTAACCCTTATATCTGTTGTTGTATTTGGTTATCCCTTTCTGATCCTTTATTCCTCCCTCATAGAATGAGTTATTTGAACATTTACTACTACTGTAGTGCTACTATCACACAGGGCGAATTATCTCCTGATCCCCACTACTGCTATGCTACTACCATGCAGGGCGAATCCTTTCCTAACCCACACTACTGGTGTGCTACTACCACACAGGGTGTAACCCATCCTAAACAGTCCCCTCTGCTAGTCGGTTGATGCAGACCTCAACCAATCAGAGTACCACTCCTAAGAGCTGCTGCTCCTGCTACTACCATGGTGAGCACCCTACTCCATCTTATCACTCCTATTGGACAGGCATTGTCGAGAATAACAAAAAACCTTAACGTTAATAACAATAAATTGATCAATATTAAAAATAAACCAAAAATTGATAACATTATGAACAATAAAATATTAAAACCTAAACAAAAGCTATAACAGATTTTTACCAGAATGAAAATAATAAAAAAACAATAATAATGCGATAAATATACAGATGAAAAGTAGAAGAAATAGAAATATATACCAATATAAAAAATGCAATTCATACCTCATCTATCCAAAGAAATTAAGAGAACACTTGTTGAATTTGATTTACCACAGACAAAATTAGGACTATATAACCATAATAAACTAAGCAATCATTTATTAAACATTAAAGATTTTACCACATGAAAAACTGAATGTTATTTACAAAATAAATTGTATAGATTGTGATACGATATATATAGGAGAAACATCTAAAAATATCACAACTAGAGTCAAACAACACTGCAATAATTGCAAAAATAGTAAAAATATAAACACCACAGTATTTGCACAATAACACAGTATTCAGCTTAATCACAATTTTGATTTAGAAAAACCTAAACTTTTGGATATAGAAAAAAATAGTTTTAATGAAAAACAATCGAATCTATATTTATATATATATATATATATATATATATATATATATATAATATATATATAAAATATAAAAGATACCATAAATTATAAAACGGATTCAAAGCACCTCTCATAAGCCGTTCTCACTAGGCAGATACAATAGGGAAATTAAAATTGTAAACCTTACCTTAGTGACCTATATTTAATAATAAATCAGTGTGTACTTTCTACAGTAAATAGGATGACCCTAATCCATTAGGGGCCAATGAATATGTCAGTTTAGATAGGTCTTTTTCCTTAGAGTTAATTAAAAAAAAAAAAAATTACGACATAAATTATTGACAAAATTTTAATAAAAAAAAAAAAAATTTTAAATGACTTTCGGGTAAACATAATTTCTATGTAACATTGTTATGTATATTTTTTGTAATGTTTCTAATTAGTATATAAAAAAGTTATTTTATAATGTTAATTGGTAATTTTTTGATGTATTTTAGGGAGTCCTGATGGTGGGGAAGGCCCCCGAAACGTCGTCTTGTTTTAAAGTTTATTGAAATAAACTGTTTTTGGAAGATTTAGAAACCTACAAATTATTTAATATCATTTTGCATTCATCCAATTAACCTATTTTTATTATTAATCAATTTACTGAATTAGTGGGAAAAAATATGTAAATAAAATGATAAAAAATATGATAAATATAAACAAGTAAATTACCACTTGACAAAAAAATAGGGAAAGGTTAATTGATTTAATAACACACATTACAATTTATACAAAATTATGTCATTTCCTTTCATCTTGAAAAATTTGTGTTGACAAGTGCTCTGCGAATAGCTATATCACTATCATATATAATTTCTGATGGTAAAGCAACATCAGGAAAGTAATCTTCTGGTTCTGGTACGTTGTAGATGTCCTGGGTTTCCATTGCAATGTTGTGGAGGACAGCAACAGCTACAATAATATTTACAGCTTTTTTTGGAGCCATTCGAATTCCATTGGCAAGGCAAGGAAATCTTCTTTTCATAACACCAAACGCTCTCTCAATGACGTTCCTTGTTTTGATGTGTGCATCATTATATTTTTCTTCTGCAGCATTTGTTGGGTTTAAAATTGGTGTTAGTAAATATATTTTGCAGCCAAAACCACTATCTCCTAGAATCCAAAAATTTCCAAATTCTCCAGCCTCAAATCTCACTCGTAATGAGCTTGATTGAAAATCTTACTGTCATGAACAGAGCCAGGCCATCATGAAACTATATCAAGGATTTTCAAGTTCGCATCACACACTACTTGTATATTTAATGAAAACCACCCTTTTTTATTTCGAAATAGTTCTGCATTAGCTCCACCTGGAGACTGGATTTTAATATGAGTGCAATTGACTGGCACTAATTACTCCAGGATAAGATTTTATCCTGTAGAAATCTGACACTTTTTTGTTTTTATTAACTTCTGTTACAGACATTTTAATGAAATCTCTTGACTTTCTGGCTATTAATTCTGTTATGCGTGGAATAATTCTACAAACTGTAGATTTATCAATATTAATGATGTCGCCAAGAGCCTGCTAGTAACTACCAGTAGCATAATACCTCAAGGTTAAGAGTAACTGGTTTAAAGGTGTTATTGGGATGTTCCTGTTTGTAGGATATGATGCAAAATCATTAATATTAAAAATGTCAATCATATTGAGCACTGTTTCTTTTTGAAATCTATACCTTCTTATGAATTCCACATCATCATAAATTTCAAAGGGATTCTTCCTTACTTTGTAAAGCTTGTTCCTAGGAAGTATATTTATTAGTTGTATTATATCTTCATCTGATGCTGAATATTCATCTGAAGAGATTGTGTTCATTTTTCCTCGGTGTATTGGGATGAATATTACGAAAATATTCAGAAAAAATAAACTGAAACTGACATAATCAATGTTTGAAAGCATGCATAACAGTAAAGAACGTAACATTGACACGGGATGATCAAGGTAAGAAAGTGAATTAGCTAATCGCGATCACTTAACATCGAGTCAAGGCTAACCATGATCGGTGCAAAGGAATTTCTGCTAACCTGTGATTTACTTATCCACATTAGTAAAGTTAAAGTTAACCATGGTCGGGTCATATGAGACGATCAAATGAGACGATCAAATTCATATGAGACGATCAAATTCATTTCAATTTATCATATCATATCAATTTCATTTCAATTCATATGAGACGATCAAATGAGACGAATCAAATGAGACGATCAAATTCTATTTAATTACAAATCTTAAAAATATGTTCATAATTTTATGTTCCTTTGGCATGATTCGAATCCATAATGAAAATATATGGAGTAATTAAATCATACTCATCAATGCTAGTGGAGCTGATTCTTAATCCAATGATACTTGGGATGCACCACGTCCTTCTCCCATTTTGGGCCTCTTTGTCGTACATCATCAACACTTGAAGTTATACATTGGTTGTCCCAAAATGAACTAAAGATTAAAATTAAATTTAAAAAATAGTCATTTTTCTTAAAGTTGTTATTTTTATATTGGATCATAAAGCACACATGATTGGTAAAAACCTATGAAATACCAAAAGTATGAAATAATACATCGGGCAAATGGCCGCCATGACTTTACTGACCCATATGCACTCTTTTGTTGAAATTTTATGTGACTCTTTTGTAAATTTTTTTTGTTGAATTTCCTCTTTCAATGCATGCGTGTTAGTGTGGTTACTGGCATAGACCTTTGACTTCAAATAACACTTAATAAAGAAATCCATAAGGATACCCGGAACAGATCAAAATATGCAGTGAAGGAAGTCAAGAGTAAGTCCTGGGAAGAATTTAGTCGAACCCTAAATAAGGAGAGGAAAGAAAGAGTAAAGTTGTTCTGGAGTAAAATCAAAACTCTCAGATGCCATAAACCGAAGAGTGTAAAGAACATTAAAAATAAAAAGGAGAGCTTGTCTCGGACGATAAAGAGATTTTAAAATTATGGCGTGGTTACTTCATGGAACAATTTAACGAGTGGTTTTTCTGAACTAAAAACAGGAAAAGCAGCAGGGCGAGATCAAGTAATCTCTGAATTCATCAAGTATGGAGGGAATGAACTCGTGGAAGTGCTACAAAATTTCTTCCAAATTATATGGAATGATAAAAAGATACCAAAGGATTGGGAATTCAACTTCATTATCCCAATTCACAAAAAAGGAAGTCAGAGTGAGTGTTCCAACTTGGGATGTGTCGTTACCAATTTTTACAGTACCTGTTCCAACCCGTTCCAATTCACAAATGGACTCGTTCCAAATAACCGATACAGTACTACAACCGTTCCACTAAAAAAAAAAAAAAAAAAGTATATAATATATATATATATATATATATATATACGCTAGTTAAATCAAGCGATGTACATGAAGATTCAATGGTGAGCAGGTGTCCGGCTTTGTCCGTACACGTTTACAGGTGAATTGAAGCTGAAGTCCAATCCAGTAGAATATAGTTTTGTATCGTCTTGTTGATGAAATAAAAAGGTGAAAAACGGTGAAATTAACTCGAGTAGAACTTTTTCCATGCAATATTTACTGCTTTTATAATCACTCCGAGTTCCTCTTTCTCGAAGTCGACATTTTCTTCAAGTCGCAAACTGAGGATGCTGTTTCAAGTATCGCCGTTTTGCGATCAAACCGAAGATCGTCTATTTCCTTGTCGAAATCTAATTCCTGCCGTTTAGTCTTCAGCTTATCTTCGCATAGCAGTGGTACCCAACTATGCATGGTTCCTTAACGTAAAATATTTGTGAAGCTTTGACTTTTAATAATAATCACAAGCTCTAAAAGGAAAAATTTAACATTTTAATTAATATGACTGTTAGCTCTTACTAATAGGTGCCTGACACTGCACAATCACAACCTTAAAATTGGCCATTTTCTAACATTTCCAAAACAATAAGCTTAAACAAAAGTAGATATATAATGTATCGCAGAAGATAATGAACAATATTTGATTTTTTTATGAGTATTTTTATAAATACCTTCTTTATAAGTTTTAAATTGTAGGTTTTTCATTTATTTAACGTTAAATGCCAGTAAAAATCTAAATATATATACAGTTGCGGGCTCATAATATTTAACGCCGGCTAACCAGCTGCTGTGTGTAATAAATAGTCACATTTATATTGAGGGTGTATAGTCGACTGTAGAAACTATTATAGGTGGAATAGTCAGGAATCAGTCATTTTTGAAAAGTTTTTAATTTTGCCAACGTTTCGGCTCAAGCTTGTGAGCCATCATCAGGGCATTACTGAGCAATGTCCAAGCATAAACTGCTGCTTGGACATGCTTGCAGTTTATGCTTGGACATGGCTCAGTAATGCCCTGATGATGGCTCACAAGCTTGAGCCGAAACGTTGGCAAAATTAAAAACTTTTCAAAAATGACTGATTCCTGACTATTCCACCTATAATAAGTCACATTTATAGTGAGCAAGATCCTACTTTTTCCTATAATAACTATCGGGAAGCTGTCGGCCACCGATAATGAGGGAACGTATATTTTAGCTTATCACGACTTTCAGATTAAGAGATAGCTTTTTGAGTTTTATTAGATTTATTTATTTTTCATGATTAAGGTTTAAATTAACGATTTTAATTTATTCAAAAAGGCTTAAAATATTGCAGTAACTCAAGAGTATTAGTACTTGTAGCATATATTGTCGTACTTTATTTAAGGAATCGTGTTCCTTTTTTTCTCTCGATGTTCTTTTTTCGGAGGGAGGGATATCCCTCTATTCCGCTTCCACGGGTTCGCCACTGCTTCTGTCATTGTACTTCTGAAGATGATCTCAAAAGTTGAATGAAGAGTCAACATGTATTAAATAGTTTCTCACAATTCCTTAAATAGTTTTGGCCACCTACATTATGATTATGATTTACTCTGAATATCATGATGAAACATTTTCCTTCCTCCTTAAGCCACTCAGCTTTAAGTTTCATGACGAAGCCTTATTCAAATAATAATAATAAAAAAAACAAATTGCTTATCTTTAATGTTTTATAAAATAAATTACCCACTTAATATATGTACATAAAACATATATCGAGTAGGTAGTATATTTATAGATAAAGTTTTGAAACTCCCGGTTATGTTTTTATCTCCTTGCTTTAGTACTTCATTGCCATAAGCTTCTGTCAAGGAGTATTGACAGATTGAGACTCACTTTACGCCGAAGCTATCAAACATGGAGCCCCCAAGCTTTACGGAGACTTGCTCCAAAATCTTCTGTAATAAAGTTGGTTAGTAAATTATTTTATTGGTATTTATTTACTTCGAATTTATGTTGACATTTAATATTAATAATACTTATAGGTTGTCAATAATGGCATTTAAAAATTTGTTACAATGAGTGACTTAATGTGTTAGTTTTTTTATGATATACAAATTATTACTATATAATTTTGTTTTCAGATATTAATTTAACTAGTAATAATACCTGTTTTTCTTATTTTTGCGTATTGTAGGTAGGGATGAGATGTTTTTGTGGTGGTAAATGAGTGGAAATTTAGCATCTGAATTTAATAACACCATATATTGACATATAATTGATTTAATTTATAATTGACAACTGTGCTTTTTATCTTTGATTTGGAAAACATTGATTTGTTATAGTGAAAACTATTCTGAAACCAAGGTTTGGATCCACATTTGGGTTCCTAATAATCAAACCATCTTATTCTTCTTTTTACCTATAATACCTATGGACCACTATTCAGTATTCAATCTATAGGAATTATATTTGTCCAGGTTGAGACATCCTAACTCAAGTACGGCTATGTGCCCAATAAATCAATAATGTGTAGAATGAAAAACAAACATAAGTACTAATGGAAACCATTTTGATAACCAAATGTTCAATGATCATATCTAATGAAATATGAAATTACATTAACAAGGTGAATTAACTACCATTTTTTTTTCTCTCCAGACACTTATATGGATATTTGTGTTTTTAAAAAATATTTCAATTGAGATTTTACATCTAAATTTAATTACACCATAGATCGACATCTTTGATAATTGACAACTGTGCTTCTTATCTGAGATATGAAAAAACATTGATTTGTTAAAATGAAAACTATTTATTCTGAAACCAACGTTTTGAACCACATTAAAGTTCCTAATAATCAAACCTTCTTATTCTTCCTTATACCTATGGACAACTGTTCAGTATTCAATCTGTAGGAATTATTTTTGTACAGGTTGAGACATCCTAATTCAAGAACGGCTATAGGCCCAATAAATCAATAATGTGTAGAATGAAAAACAAACATATAAGTACTTATGGCAACCATTTTGATTACTAAATGTTCAATGATCATATCTAATGAAATATGAAATTACAATAACAGGGTGAATAAACTACCATTTTTTTTCTCCAGACACTTATATGGATATTTGTGTTTTTGAAAAATATTTCAATGGAGATTTTGCGTTTGAATTTAATTACACCATTGATTGAAATATTTGATAATTGACAATCTTTGACATTGACAAATCTTTGATTTGAAAAACATTGATTTGTTGTAATGAAAACTATTTATTTTGAAACCAACATTTGGACCCGCATTAGAGTTCCTAATAATCAAACCATCTTATTCTTCCTTATACCTATGGACCTCTGTTCAGTATTCAATCTGTAGGAATTATATTTGTACAGGTTGAGACATTCTAATTCAAGAACGGCTACAGGTCCAATAAATCAATAACGTGTGTAGAATGGAAAACAAACTTTTAACTAGTAATGGAAACCATTTTGATAACCAAATGTTCAATGATCATATCTAATAAAATATGAAATTACATTAACAGGGTGAATAAACTTCCATTTTTTTTTTTTTGCCCAGAGACTCATAAGCAGGGTTGGTTGAGTTAGCTTTGTGTTCTTAAAAAAAAAAAAAAATTCAATAACTTTTGTTACTGAGCATATTGGGCTTTAACCAATAGAAGAGGCTGCATTTTAGTTGGTTCTATTAAAAGTTTTGAAGAGTCCCAACAGTAAGATTTAGGAAATTATTAAAAACTATTATTTGTAATTATGGTTATAAATCTTACTAGTTTAATTACTTTTATGCAACTTTAGAATTGCTAAGTTTTTTCTACGTGTCTTGACAAATGTTAAAGTGTTGTTCATATTTGTCTGTTGTTAGGTCCTATATTGATTTCAAACATCACTTTACTTGTTATGTTTCAAATTCTTATATGGATATTTCTATTTTTGAAAAATATTTCAATGGAGATTGTATCTGAATTTAATTACACCATTGATTGACATCTTTGTTAATTGACAACTATGCTTCTTATGTTTGATATGAAAAACAATGATCTGTTATTTTAACATATGTTGTCTGTTGGAATTCATGGAATTAGAGGTTATGATTCATTGTCATCTCCCGAGTGAGTGTGTTATTAAAGATTGTAGTAATTAATCATTGATTTCAAACATCACTTTACTTGTTATGTTTCAAATTTTTATATGGATATTTGTGTTTTTGAAAAATATTTCAATGGAGATTGTATCTGAATTTAATTATACCATTGATCGACATCTTTGATAATTGACAACTGTGCTTCTTATGTTTGATATGAAAAACAATGATTTGTTATTTTAACATATGTTGTCTGTTGGAATTCATGGAATTAGAGGTTATGACTCGTCATCTCCCAAGTGAGTGTGTTCATAAAGATTGTAGTAATTAATCATGCCAAGTGTTTTTTTTGTTTTTTTTTGTTTGATAATAATACAAGAAGTTGAAATACGCATATCACATGTTAGACAGTTTCAATTTCTCTATCTATAGATCAGTGAACCTACTAACTGCATATTATTAAGATGCTTGTTAACATGATAGTGTCCTGTCACCCGCCTCCAGGCTATCCTATCTATTGAGAGAAGAGTATGACTTATTTCTTTACTGGATCCCTCCAAGAATACCTTCGAGTGATTTTGCTTTTCAATGTCCCTCCAGCAGAATTCTGTTTTATTGCCTTCACCCGACTTGAGCGAACTTTTTGCATAGCTGAGGTTTACTCCACATATAAGCTTAAGTGTGGTGGGTAACTAAGTATAACCCTTCTTTGTGAGGTCATGAGCCCTCTCATTACCTAATACCACTAGGTAGTAATAGGTAACCACCCTCAGACCATGTTTGTAGGTAGAGCGTGTTAAGATTTTCCTTGCATTCCTCTCCCAGTATGGAATGAGTCATTTTACATTCATTGGAACGAGTTATTTTACAGTCATTGGAATGAGTCATCGTAGCTACCCAACGCTGCATCCATCCCTCATCCCTTCAGAAATCAGGGTTACTTCTAGTTTTACCATTACTTCAGCCTGAAAGACTGAAGTGTGTTTGTTTAGATAAATAGAAATTCCTTACCTGGGCTTATCCATCCTCCATATTACGGCCACTGAACCTAGTTCTGTCAGAGACAGTTCACTTTCTTTATGACAGTAAACTCCATTGCAAGGTCTGTATGAGTTAGTCCTAGTAATTCCTTCATAGTAAAGTGGGTGAAAGTACTGAGTCCTCATCAATTCTCCTGAAGAAGTTATCTTGTCCCTGGTAGCCTAGGAATTTACATCTTGTTCCTAACTTGAAAAGCCTGTAGGTTGTATTAAGTGTGTAAGTCTACTGCTATGTGCAGTAGTGTTGAGTTCAGTAGAACTTCTAGTTGGAGTAGTGATCCGGGTTACCATGATATTGTCTTTAATTATTCAAGCAGATATCTTGATGTCATCGTCATATGCCTCATCACTATTGCAGTATATAGGAAGAATGAGGATTATATTCATATGATCCAAGTATTAGGCATTCTTCAAGTGTTGAATTCAATTTTGATAGCTGGACTATAAATCTATTATCACTTGTTTCAGATTTCATTCCTGTCAGGTGTGACCTTTGCAGTGGTATATTTTGGTGAGTAAGCTTTAATATTAAATATATGTTACTGATTAGAAAAAGAAATCACAATTAAGAAGTACTTAAAAAACTGTCCATGATATAATAATGATCCTTGATTCCATTGAACTATAAAATATGTATAAGGTATAATTTTTTATGTTTAAATTCATAATTACTTCAAAAGAACTAAACAATAATGAAGTACCTATTTACAATTTTTTCAAAAACTTTAATTGTTGTATGAACATCAGTGTAGGTTACCTTAAATGTTTAGACATGTTTATATATTAAAAAGCTAATTGTAACTATCATGATTTTTTATTATTCTTATTATATTAAAATACCTAATTTATGATATTTTTAAAAACTAAGGTTCTAATAGTTCATTCAGGATTATGAAAAGTAAAAACAATTTGATGATTCAGTGTGTATTGTACCTATTGATATTAAAATTGACAATATAGTCTTAATGCTCATCAATCAAACTACTCAAGAGATTAAGATTTATCTTCATTGACTTAGGGCATGAGGCCCTTTCTTAATAACAAATTGATAAAAAAAAAAAAAAAAAAAAAAATACACTTACAGATGTGGCAATCACAATTAATTTATAATGAATATTTAATAATTTGTATAAGATACATAGTCCAGTAAAATAAGGATATTTGTGAGAATTAATTTAGACATAGTTGGAAATCATTTTAATATCTCTTAATCGTCCTAATCTGAGTTTGCACCATCACCATCTAATTAACATTTTAGAGCCAAAAAACCTCGAATTTTTTTATCTATAACTCGTAAACGGTGCTTCCTACAGAAAATATCTTTCTTTTTAAAGAGAAACAAAGTTTACTTTCCTTTCGAATAGCTATCTTAATTATTAAATTTTGTTTAATAATATTGCCGCAATCTTTTGTCAGAAATAGGCAACTTTTTCCACTTTGGTTGAAAAACCCAATTTGGTCACTAATAGAAAACTGTAACTTGGAAACAACTATCCGATTTGAAAAAAAAGTCATAAAATGAAAGTTGTAGAGCACCAAACTTCATGTCTAAAAACCTCTTTAAATTTGGCTGGTACAAACCTAAAAAAAAAATATTTTTTAATTGATTTACCACTATACACGGCCAAAGGTTGTGAGAAATATTTGCTGGATACGGCCAATTAAAAACATTCTGCAGTGACTGCTGCCCTAGTTATACTGGTAATAACAATATTTGCAACATAAACCATATCATGCCTAGCCAAATGGCAGCTTGTCTCTATATGGGTTAGCTATAACACTTTTAATGGCAATTCTAAGAATTCAATTGAATATTAAACTAAGGCCTGAAAGTACTTTGATTAAAACCAGCATATTCTCTATTTTGATTTATAATATTCTTTATATTTTGCACGACATAGTTAAAAAAATAGGAGAAAGTGTAGGTTGGATAAATAGAATTAGGGTTTTGCACAATATTATATTTATGTTTGGTAGGGACATACGATTAAACTGCTGTAAAATTTAATTTACATAAATACAAATGTACATTAGAGAAGTGATGTAGTTTATATCCATCAGTTGAAAAGCCTCTAGGGAATGAAGGTTCTTGTGTGGGATAAAGTATAGTTGTTAGCTGTGGCATTTTATTCTTCTGCCTATCTACCTTGTCCTATCTTCCTCAGCCCCACCTTAGGTAGTACAATATCATGTAAGTGTATCAGGGGATATATTAATAGGTAGAGCAGTAGTTTATGTACCTCATTTAATATATGTACCTGTACATTGGAGAAGCTATTTAGAATATGTTCATCAGGTAAAAAGCTTGTTATTCTCTTTGGTATTTGATTGAAAGGATGTGGAGGGTATTTCCTGACACGGTATCGATTTTTCAGAGAAGGGTCTTCCAGTATTGCAGCAAGCAGTGGCATCTCATCCATCTCCTTCACTACCTCGTTCTTGTCCATATCATCATAGCAAGCTGAGATCTGAAATTAAGTTTCTGTCTCGATGGGGCGTTCAAGCAGTAATCTTGCTTAAACGCCCTATGTATTGCTTGGAGCCATTTCTTTTCTTGGCGGTGTGATTGAAGGGATGAAGGTGCTATATTATCTGTGACGGTCCGGGTTCTTTAGAGAATGGAGGGTCTTTTATAGGATAACGTATAGCAGTTAGCGGTGGCATTTTATTCATCTGCCTGTCTTATCTCGTCCCCATTATCATCATCATAGCATCATCGTTGGCCCCACCTTAAGTGCACAACATAATATCAAGTAACTGTATCAAGGGATATATAGGTAGGTACACCAGTCGCAATCTTACAATATACAATACAGCTCCACGCAATACATGGGGCGTTTAAGCAAGATTACTGCTTGAACCTACCATTTTCCTATCAGACCGCTTAATCATTTGGCAGTTATTTATGAAGCCTGATTTTATGTTATTTATTTCGCCGAAAAACTTTCTGGCTTCATTATTCCTGCTGTACTTTTCTACTTTACACCAGCTTTCCAGTAATGCGTGTCTTTTCTTTTGCCTCAGAACTTTGTTTGCATTTGATCTGGCTTGCTGGTACTCCTTACTGTTCTGTCTAGTGTCCCTGTTCAGAAGTTTTTTCCTCTTTTCGTTTCACGCATTAACCGCTTCTTCACACTTCAGGTCAAACCACGCGTTTTTATCTTTCTGTTTCCATTCCTTTTACAGGCCTTTTTGGTTGATACAAATTTGATTTCATGTCTTAAAGAGTCAATTTCACCGCCAATTACGTAGCATTTAACTTTTTCCTGAGTATCTTCACAGTGGCTGCTGTTGATTATTACTAGCCTTTCTAATGTTGAGTCCATGTTTTTCCACGAATACTTTTCCATTGCCTTTTTCTGGCTAGATTTGTTTTCTCTTTCAGTTGAACCAACTTGTTCATCGATCTCGTAATTGCTTTATAGAAGACCTTTTTGTTGCTTTAATTTGTTTAAGAGTCAGTATCAACATTTATTATCAAACCATGTTGCAATGTTTACCACCTAATGGGCTCTCCGATAATAAACATTAAGTCTATGTTGTTTGGTTTATGTTTACAATCAATGAATTAACCTTTTACCCAAAATCATAGTTTTGAAACCAATTTTAATGTTGATACTTATTAGCCAGTTTAACAACGTATTATTCATTACTATACTAAATTATTCATCATTTCAATACCTAAATTAACATAATTCTTTGTTTTAGCTATGAGCACATTGACTATAAGAACCACGCTTGTAATGTTCCGCCATCTCATGAAGTGCAGATTCCAATCTGCCCTCTTTGTAACTTGACGTTCTCTAGAGGACTATATGGTAATCTAGAGATTGCTGCAATTATGCATGTCGACCAAGAATGTGAATCTAATATTGCTGTCGCTAGAAGGAAGGTAGGTTTCTTTCTGATTTTTTTTTTTTTTTTGTTTTTAGCTATAGGAATTTAAAATGAAGATATAATGTGAAATTCACCAAGACTATGTAGATCCCGTGGAATCATAAAATTCTTATGAATCACATTAAGTCCTTGGGATTTTTCCTAGTATTATCTTAAGCTCTTAATATGGTCTTCAGAAGGAAATATTCATATTTCCTCACTTATTCTAGTCCTCTCGTTGGAACCTGTCCACTTAAGAGTTCGTCCCCCAGGTGGTGGATGGGGGATCTCTCCTGGGAGGAGTGGTCTGAATATAACGAATAAAGACCCATGGACCAACTGGTAACCAGTGCTGGACGGTATAGCCCCGTCCACCCTATTCTCTCCTGAGGGGACATAAATATTCAGGAGGCCAGTTGTCCTGAGGATACAGGGCCTCTAGCATCGGGCCAATCACCCTTCTTGAGTAAATACATTCAAATAAATAAAAGAAGCATTGGATCCAGACAGTGAAATGGTTACAGACACGGCAGGAAAAATGACATATGAGAGAACTGGTGGAGGAGCTAAAAAGATGTAAGTTGGATATTATCGGGCTAAGTGAAGTGAAGAAGAAAGTGAATGGTTTGATAAAACTCCCAGAAGAGAAGGGTACAGTATGATATATTCAGGAGTTAATTTAGGAGGAAGAGTCAGAGAAGGTGTCTGTTTTGTCTTAAGGACGAATTATGCGATAGATTAGAAGCCTGGCAACCCATATCATCTAAGATTATTACTGTGGACATTGTGCTCTCTATTGAAAAACTCTTTATGATACGGGTATATGCCCCTACTGAAGATTCTGCCACTGTAGATAAAGACCAGTTTATGAATACCTGCAGAGAACCGTAGACAATGCAAGGAACCGGAAAAAATGAACATGGTATCCGAAGATTTAAATGCAAAAACTGGTAGGCATTATCAAGCAGCATTCGGAATAATGGGTATATGTCGAGGTGAAGATTGCATCAATAACAGTATAATCAGTCTAATTGAGTTCTGCATAAAAAATTATATGCTCATTGGAAACTCATGGTATTATCATAAGACGATCCATTAAACCACATTAGAAAGAGACAATGGAAGAGTTACCAGAAACAGCATTATTTATTACTTTATCATAGATAGGGAACTCAGACAGTACTTCACAGACATTAAAGTTATATGAGGAGCAGAATTGAGCACGTATCACATGCTATTAGTTGCTAACTCCAAGATACTAAAAAACCGTTAAAAAAAAGATCCTGGATGGGAAATATGGGATGGATTGGAAGATAGGTGAATCCCACAAAATCTTATACGTGCAATCAAGTCAGTTTACAAAGACCCAAATGGAGTAATAAGGCTAGCGGCATTGAGCTCATTTCATTCCATTTCTTTAGGACGAGTTAAACAGGGTGACAGTCAGAGTCCCCTAATGTTTATAATTTTCATGGATGCCATTTGGAAATTTTGTAAAAGGACACCCAGAGCAATAGGGGATTCTGCAATATGACCGCAGTGTTGGCCCAGGTATTGATCTATACAGATGATGTGGTATTGGTTGTGGATACCGCTGAATCTTTCAAGGTTGCCATGGATGAGTGGCAAAAGAACTGCAATTCAGAAGCATGCTGATCAATGCCTCCAAAATAAAGGTTATGTGTATTGAAAGAAGGAACGAAGATCTTAAAAAACTTTCAAAACAGAAAGACCCTTGGGGAAACTGATAATTATTACTATCTGGGAACAATGATGTGCAAGGATAGAAGAAGAGATCAGGAGGTCATGAACAGAGTCCTAAAGGCCAATGGAATATTCTACCAAATATCTATGACATTCATAGGAAAACAGGAGCTGAGCAGGAAAGCCAAGATTCTGCTATACAAATCAGTTTTTCTACCATTGCTCCTATGTGGATCAGGAAGCTGGACACTCCTGAACAGCCATGCAATCAAGGTTGTTTATGCCGAAATGAGGTTCCTACAATATTAGGATAAACCAGTCAAGACCGCTTAAGGAATGAGAGGGTGCAAGATGGGAGATATGTCCGTAAGGTGGCGGCCGGTTGGAAGGCGACCTCAAAGCAGGCCAAAGCTCATGTATGCAGACTTGATTGAAAGAATTGGCACAGCGAGAGAAAGTAACCATGCTGGAGAGGAGAAGGCTTGCACGGGACAGGGTCCAGGACAAGATTATCGGAGGCAACTACTCCACACTTAGCAGCACACAAAAGATAGTGAGTGAGAGAAGAAGTGAAAATGATTCTAACCGTGGTTGTACTGGTTTAAGATTCATTTAGTATAAAAAAACTGCAAGGCCTTTATGTTAATAATTACTTCATGGTAGCTATAGGGCATTAATTTTTTGCTAAATATTTAATTCTTGGTGTACAATATTCACTAGGATTGATAATCAAATTTCATTGTTATGAATGACTAATTATGGTCAATAACAATTAAGATGATCTATTCTTCAATATATGTTCGTCAGTATATAGAAATAATTGTTTGTCAAAAGTAGGACTATCAGTTCCTTATTAATAAAAAGTTAGTTATACTTTTAACGATCTATACTTCCTTCTGTCAATAAAGTGTTGGTTTCCCATGTTGTTACAGTTTAAGGATTTGGTTTGTGCATTCAACATCAAATATTTGTTTTAGAGGTAACATTCAGTAAAGTAACGATATGTCTTTAATGTTTTATAATTAAAGTTTTCTCACTTTTAACTATCAAATACAGTATAACTTTTATTTTTTTTTAGTGGATAGTGGAGCACATTCGTTCTTGCGCTTGGTAGACGCACTTAAAAAGGTAATTATTTCTTATATCAATGGACTTTATATTATCATAATATATGTTCTAATAGAAATATGACATTTGAAAAAGAAATAAAATTATAATAATAAGCCCTTTTGTTAGTTCGGGAACTCCAGCATATTTAAAAATACAGGAATAAATAGGAAATGAAGGACTGCCAAGATCTTCAAACTGTGTAAAGCCGGTTGTTTTTAAACATTATATATTGCTACATCTGTAGAATAATGGCATCACTACTGAATCTCATTCGGCTTTTTTGTTCTATTTGAACTCAACTCTATCAACTCTTGTTCTGAGAGATGTTCTTTTTGATATTGTAATTTTCACAAAGTTTTCTGTAGAACACTATTTTGCTTAACAATGGCAGGTATATGAAAAGTTCCTTATGAATGAAATGAAATGAATAAATGAAGAATCCTTGAAAGGTTGCCTAAACTTCAATAGATATTTATTGACCTAACCAAAGACTTTTTTTCCCCCATTGTGCGATGTTGAGGGACTACACCATGAGTATATGTTATAGGGTACACCCCACATTTATGTGATTGAATTCCCTTTTTGCTATTTGCTTGAAAAAGTCTGGGCGGGATTGTGATTCAAACTCATAAGCTTTGGCCTTGTAGACTGTTACCCTTGCCACATGTACAATAAACTAAAAAACTAAGCCATACTCATGATCCATTAAAATATATAAATTATTTATATATATTTATGAATTCATAAAAATCATTTCCACTTAAATCTATACATTATTCGTTGTTTAGCTCTATATTTCTATTCTTATAATGTCATGTATTTTAATCTTGTTCCTTATGCACATAAGGTTACTAAAAACTGAAAAGTGTAGCCAAGTGGTTTTTCATTAGGAATGTATATCTGTGTTCATGGGAATTTCGAATGTCCAAGTTTTATTTGAAAGACAGCAGTGGTATGACAGTTCTTTTATATTAATGAAGTTTTACTTAAAATTTATTTCTTATTTTCAATTTCCTGAATTAATCTTATTTGTTCACTATGTATATTTAATCCTTCCTAAGCTCTAAAATGTTGTGCGCAGCAGGTACAAGAGAAGTTTGTGGGGAAACTGCCAAATCTGCTCCCCAAGTTTGCAAGCTGCTGAAGGCTGCAGTAAGTAGGTCATGGCCAATGCTTGAGGAAGGTATGTGCTACATAAAGATATCAAAGAGACCTAGCAAGGTAGTAGCACAATAAATTAAGCACAATGTGAATTAAATTTGGTGTTGGAAGTGGTACTGATTAAAAAAAACTTGTTGAGAGGTATCTTGCCTGAGCTATAATGATGCAATTTTCCTTCCCATCAGTTAACTCATCATTCACTATTGCACTGCTTCCTGATGAGATGTGTGGAAATACTTGGAAATTGGAATTGTATTTGAATGCTATCCAACACATTTACCTGAATGGAAGAGGATTAATCAATTAAATTATATTTCTAAAAATCCCTCTTATGTTCCTGAATTAATAATGCATGTAAATTATGGATTATATCCTACTACCAAAAGGAAGGGGTTATGATTTACCATTAAAATGTTTTTATTTAGTTAATGAGAAACACTTACTAAAATTTTGTCCTAAATATATGCAATTAGTGTTAATTTACTTTCAAAATATGTTTAAACTTTAAGTATTAATTAACATTAAAAAAAAATGTATGTTCTATTGAAACTCTCCAAAAAATGAGTTTATTCTTTCAATAGTTGTCAATCAGCCTTTCAGAAATGTTGCAGGAATGTGTTCACTACTCAAAAAGGAAGGTTTATATTGATTCATACATACTAAGTTTTTAGTTGGTCAAATAGAAATATTTACTATGATTTATCAACATTTATGATATAAATTGTAATGATGTTGTCCCTCCACCCTCCAAAGAACGAGGGCTGTTGGCTTATATATATAGTCATACAGGAGTGGTGCTAAAGGGTTTTGAAGTCTCTAACATAGTTTACATCATGAAATACAATGTTTATTATTTTTCTTGAGTATTTAATTTAATTTGTAAACTTGTTTAAAACATGAAAAGTTACATTTTGTGTAAGCTAAATTTTAGATTCTGATTATTTTCTTAAAAGTCTACATGATCAACAGAAATATTGCATTTTCTCCAACCTGTTGCAGTGAAGAATATATATACTAAAAGAAGCTGAAATCTTACCATTTGTTAAATGGGAACCTACTGTGTCCTCGGTAAGTAACATGGACTGTTCTGAAAACAATTAATAGACTTGGGAAGTTACTTATCTTATAATATCCTCTAACATGGATCTTGACCTCTAAATGCTTAAGTGACTGTGAATATTCTTACTCATGACAGTTTTGAGCCCTTACATAAATTATTAAAGTAGATACAGTTGAATCAGAATTCACTGTTACTAAAGAAATGTAAAAATACCTGTGGAATCTTTATACATAAAAAGCTACTCAACTAGTTTAGTAGCCTCCAGGTCTGCAGGAGCTTCAACCCATTAATCAGCCAATGCTGTGTCATGCAACACAACCTGGGACCAGTACCAGACCTTGGCATCACGAGTAATGAAGTTTGTCTCAAAGCCTAGAATCTCAGCACCAGCAGAGGCAGTCAGGTATGAGGAGTGGCATCGCCCAGCTGGTATCTCCTGTGGGCAATGCCTCCATTTAACTATTTAAAGTTTTTAATGAGCTATATAATCAGACTAACCCCCTTTTCAGTCTCCTTCAATTATTACAGGTAACTCATAGTGTCTTCTTATTGACCTTAGTCATTTGACTAAATTCTCTGGAATGGCAATGATAGTATTAAAAACCAAAAACAATCTCACCTGAGATTGTACTATTTACATGACTGATAATGCTGATAACACTACACATGTTGGAATAACACACTCATCTTCATAATTCTGCCTTGACACTATCCTCTGCTCTCACCAACAACACCAGATATACTATTGAATCAACATTTTAACACCATAAAATTACTTTTGCTGCAATGTGTTGTCCACTATACATGACACCTATAATGTTTTTTTCTTTTAATTCTAATGGGGATATATCTATCACTGAATGGGATTTTAATTATCACAGCTAGAGTTGTTGACTCTGTACCCTACCCTAAGTGCCACCATAAAAATGTGAAGTATGATGTTTAAATCAACAGAAATAATTTCACGATGGCAAATCACAAGCCTTGTGGGGTAAAAATGATGCTCCAACCAAAAAAAAAAAAAAAAAAAAAAAAAGAAAAAAAAAGAGGTAAATGTGTAACTAGTGATGGTGCATACATTAAGTAAACCCTTTTTTACCTTACTACTTTTTTTTTTTAATTGTTAACCACCACACTTGATATTCATGTTGAAGAATGACACTGTGCCTGTGTTCTGAAGAAGGCACTTTTAAAATGAAGTCCTAAAAGTAATGTACATACAACTCGAGCAAATAAAAAGTTAAAACTTGGGAATTTGCTAGTCACATTAGAGGTACTCACAGTCATATTTCATATGTCATATGATAATGATTGTAAATTCAGGATTTTTGAGGTTCCTAGTGTAAGGTAATGGTATGCTGCTAACTAAATCTACTTAGCCATGAGGTGCTATATTTGGCAAAATGGAGCAGCCTTATTTTTGTTTTAATATCATCGTGTTAATGAAACCTTATCATTGTTAATTTGTAGGTATTTTGTTTATATTTGCCTGTTACAAGGTATATAACTATATTTTAGAAAACTTCTCAAAGACATCCATAACACCTGACAAACCCATAGACAATATGGGGGCCTATAACAATTAAAGTTCTATGTATAAAATAGAATTAGTAGGTTTTTTATATTGTGTCTGTTATTAAGTGGTTTTATGTGATGTTATTCTAGAAACTCAACAAATAACTTGATTTACCAAAGATTGTGCGTATCTCTATTTACTTACTTATACTTGAACTACTCAAATTTGTGGCACAACAAAAAATACACATTTACAAAGATAGAAGCATTTCATTCTAAAGCACTTAGGCTTATTACATCACATCCTTACCAAGCTTGTAACGTAGTGTTACTAACTGACCTCAGTACACCACCAAGTCAGTGGATAATATGACTGACTATAGACAGTATAATTAAAGGACCCAGCAAATCACAGACATTATGGTCTCTTCCTGAATGTCTTAAAACAAGGAGATTGAAAAGGATACGAATAAGAGATCTGCTCTTTTTATCTCTTTCAAGTATATCAAAGCCAGGAAGAGCTACCGCCGTGTAATGGTTCTTCCTCATGCTTGACACACCACTTATGTTTATTTATTTTAAGCTAACTATTGTGTATGGCACTGCAGATTTCAATTTATATTTTGACTGATGTAGATTAGTAAATAAAATTAATAAAAAATTCAAATCTTTTCTGTATTGTGGTTAAGCTTCAAATGCACATAAAGTATTGTATTTCTTGATAGGATAATTTAAAATATTTTTTGGGTTTATGCCATTTTTTTTTTTTTTGTTTTAAATTCCATTAACCAAGTTATTATGTCTATTTAAAAACCAGATGATTCTGTTTAAAAATTAAAGTTTTTTACTTTTTGTGTCCTTTTTTAAATATTTACCCTTTTTTCTTCCCTCTTTTTTTCACTCAAAGATGGATTCATTCCCATGAAGTTTCAATGAGCCTGTCAATAATTGTTGCGGTTTCTCCAATATTTGAAAATGGTATGTTCAGTTCCTGAAATGGATATTGAGTTTCCTCAGACATCAGTCCAATAGAGTGCCATCAGCGAAATCTGGCATCCTTTCTGGGTATAAAATTGTTTTAGCTCATCTAGCTAAATTAATTCTATTTCATTTTTTTTTCTCTCTTTTTGTGTAAATTAAAAGTAAATTATCAGAAGAACCTTAAATCAATATGAAGAAGACTATTTTATTTTCTCGGTCTGCTGTTAAAATGGCAAGCATATTTCATCACTCTTAATATACCTTCACATGTACATCGGTAGAAGTAATTATCAGAGTAACTATTACTTTATATATGTGGATTATTGTTTCAAGGCAGATTCATGATACTTTATAATTTGTACTTGATACTTTTTTCTTATCCTTATGGTTTTTAGGTTTGAATCACTTTGCACTATTGGATTCTATTTTTAATTTAACAAAGTATCTGAGTGGTCATATATAATTATATTATATTAATATATAATTATAAATACCATTTAAGGTTATTTTGATCACCCTTGGTTTTTTTTTGTACTTTCACTTACCTGTATATGAAATATATAGTAAGGGAAAGTATTGCGATCGTGGAAGTTTTCTATTTCCAGTTTTCAACGGAAATACACATTTTAGGGTCCCCTGAGTCCAAATAACCAAGTCCCCAAAAAGGTGTGCATGTGTGTGTGCGCTTGTGCCTGTGTGTGTGTGTGTGTGTATGCGAAGTCTAGCACGGAAACGGAAAGTCATACAAAACTGAAATTTCATATTTAGGACAACTATACATCCAAGATGTCACAAAAAAATTTTCACTATAATCGGCTGACTGGAGTTTCTACTTTATACCATGCATTTTACACCTTTTTACAATTCCCTCAAAAACGGCTCTAATGATGTTGATTAAACTCGCTGTATCAATGTAAAAATAAATGTGCTTTAATATCAATTTGGGCAACATTCTGATTAAAATAGTCTGACAATGCATAAATGCCGACTTTAAAAATTTTCTTTCTCTGAAGTAACTTTAATTTTATAGATTCAGGAGAATTACCCATATTTTCTTATTAGGATTGATAAAAAGTGACTAAATATAAAAGTTAAATGAATTTGATTACCAACTAAAGTAGAAAAGAGCAAAAATCCTGTTAACATGTATTGGGTTGTGTCACATGAAATGTCCGTTTTCAAGGTAAAGTATTTTTATTAAAAAATATGATATGAAAACTAGATAATTTTATTCCAAGTATTTACCTTCTCTTTCTACACATTTTTCCCAACGTGACACCAACTTTTTTATCCCCAAACTGAAAAACTCTGAGCTTTGAAGTGAAACAAAATCTGAAAACTCACTTTTCACTTCATCATTTTCAAAAAGTTTTCCTTTGACGAAGTTGTCTAAATTCCTGAACAGGTGGTAATCTGTGTGAAGTCGGGAGAATATGGTGGGTGCGGAAGAACTTCGTAGCCCAGTTCTTTCAATTTTTGCATGGTATGCTTTGAAACATGGGGTCTTGCTGCCGCTCAGTTAGATCATGAGGTACCCATGTATCGAGCTTTTTTACTTTCCCAATCACCTTAAATGTCTGGAAACGGTAGATGCACTTGCATTTAGTTGTGCTGAGAGTCCTTTAACTGTTTAGTAGGGGTTTCCTTCTACTGTATATTTGAGGACATCATTGTCTATTACGGACGGAGGTCTTCCTCGGGGCAAGTTTTCCAAGTCGGTATCCCCAGCTGAAAACTTAATGAACCAACAGCGAATGGTCCGTTCATTAACACTCCCTTCCCCAAACGCCTTGCAAATATTTCTAGCGGCCTCGTCTGCTGAATGGCCGAGTTTAAACTCGTACAAAAATATTACTTGAAAATCGCATATTTACATGTTCATATTTGGAGGTATACTAAAAAGTGGGTAATTGATTGGGATGGGACCAACAGAAGGTCAGTTGAGTTAGTGTAACAGTCAGTCAAAGTCATAACCAAAAATAAAGAACCTAAAAATAAATTCTTTATCAAATTGTTGTACTAAATAAATGAGTATGCCATTCATTAGTTCCTTCAAAAAATATGTATTTGGCATTTACATTAGTATTCAGGTTGATTAAAAAACTTGGTTCTGCATTGTTATTATTATGACTTAACTATTATGATGACTAAAAAAGAGGTGTAATTAAATTTGATGAGTATTTAGTATTTAATTGTAGATATTCATTTTTTTTTTTTTTTTTTTTTTTACAGTCAACGTTATTTCTGGGTAATCCAAAATACTTCTCACAACCTTATAATAATAATGCTTTCTGTTGTCGATAGCTCTCATTTAACCATTATCAAACCGGTAGTGCCTTAAAAAAAAACGATCATACTTAATTACTTGAAAGTTATTTATTGACTGATTTTAATATTACATCTCTATCGAGTCTATTATTTTTAGGCTTAATTTTACTAACCTTATTTCTACATATGTATATATATATATATATATATATATATATATATATATATTATATATATATATATATATATATATATATATATATACACACAATATATATGTGTGTGTGTGTGTATTCCATATTCTATTTATATGTATATGTCTTATTTACTGAATTAAATGTGTAATTAAAAAAATGTTATTGTTTTAGGTGGTTGATCTCCTAACTCCATTTATTTAAAAATTAAGAAAAGTTCCAAAATGGATGGATGTTGTAGTTGTACCCTTATCCAGAAATTTATTGTGCATAAATGTTGTAATTAGTTAGAGTTTGTATTTTTTTTTTTTTTTTACTGTTAATTTATTTAATTTATTGAAGACATTTTATTTTATTATAAGTGCATACTTTAAAATTCTTTTTGTAGTTGTTGATATCTTAAATCTTGTCATTATTATATATTTATATATATATATACTTATTGTTTATTAGTTTTTAAAGTTAAGATTCCATTAAATATTCATAGCTCTTATTATGTTTTAATGTTATTTTTGTTATATAATTTAATTAAATTGATTATTCATTGTGTTTATTTACCTTGCCATTTTGTGTGATACGGTGACTTTTTTTTTATTGCAATTGCTTTGCAATGTCATGAATTTATAATGCTTTGATAATTGTTAGTACCAAGAATTGGCAGTTGTTCCATTGTTCTGACAAATATTGATAATATCAACTGGCTGCTATAGGTACTATTAATTTGATTATGAGTAGGAATGGGGGAGGTAGATTATCATACCTTTGCACTTTACTTGGAAAAATTGGGAATAAATGTATTTATTTTTTATTTTTTTAAATAATTTGTATTCATATATATTACATTTTTCTCAATATGGACAATAATAATAATGCTTGGAGATCACATTCATACAATATTTATAGAATAAACACACTCATACCTTACAACAATAGCCAGAGAACCCTCGATGGGGCTTGTCCTACCACTTGTGGTGGAAGAAGAAGACTATTTTCATAGAGTGAAGTTTATATGTTTGAATTTAGTTTCATTCATCTTGAAATGCCAGTTATTACACTAGTGCTCGATAAATGAAAGGTTCAATGATGCTGTTTCAGGATTGGAACTGTATGATAGTTTGGCAGTGTCCTCAGCAAATGTTTTCTAAAAGGTATTGGTGTAAGTAGGAATCAGAGTGGTATATAAGATGTAAAGGATGATTCCCAAGACTGTTTTGAGGAACAGTTGCAATGGTTGAAACATTTTGAACCATAGTGAACTTGAAAGGAGCGGTTTGAGAGATAGGATTGTAAGGTGAGTTATCAAGACTGGGGTTAAATGGATTTTGAGTTTTAAGAGCAATCTTGGGGACCATACCCAGTCTAAAGCTTGAAATTCCAATATGGGTAGGATTCATGAGAAAAGGAGCTTTTCAAAGATTTTTGAGAGGATGGGGAGTAGGCCAGCTTAAATGTTTATGATTGAAATAATATTAAATCAAAATTACTTATATTGTTTAAACTTTTATGAGCCACAGATGGCTTAATGGTATAACTTATGACAAAAACAAACTACCAATTAAACCCTTTCATATTGATACTACTTTACCATATCGATGAGAATAAAACTTACAGTGAGTTATAAAAACATGATTAGAGCTGCTTTTCAAGGTAAAAATGTATAAAATCCAAGATATAAACAGGCACCTCTGGTAATTCAAAAAAGTTGCTGGTAGCATCCCAGGCATATACTGACTTTATATATGCAATTTAAGTTTAGTGGGACATTTTTTTTACCACATACACCATTTTGAGTATGTTGGTAATTTGGAATCAAGAGACCATTAAATGCAATGTTCCCAAAATTTTCATGATCTCAGTACTTTTTTATTCCCTGCCTCTTTATAAATAGGCTTCAATGGATGGATAGTAATAACTTTTTTACAATCAATTTTTTTTTTTTTTGTGTGTTGGAAATCTATTATATATGCACCCTGAACTCTATAGGCTTAGCGATCCAGTATGCAGCATCGTATGAACTCGTTCTTTAGGAAAGGACTTCGTAAAAGGGCTGTGGAAACCGAGATATAGCTTATAAGAATGAATGGTGGTTTGAAGCTTATATAGGGATTGATTCTCTACCCTGATAAGAATTTATTTTGTATATGAAATTTTTTGTCACCAGTTTATTTAATCTCATCTTATTGATCACATCCCGGAAAACGGTCCATGTAAGTCTAGTTCAAAAACAAAGTTTTCCAAAACTGAAATTTAAAATAGGTATATCGAATGTTGCATAAACTTTTTAGTCAAAATCAACTTAAGGGAAGTTCAATTTTAGATAATTTGCATTTCTGTGTTGTCTTCATTACTCAGTAATGTGGTTCAGTGATTAACTTTTAAGGTCCATTACCCCACCGGAATAACCTGCATGTTTACCAAATAGCCATGAATGAATGTAGGGTAGGCTTTACAACTTCATGAGGATTTTTAAATTAAATTAAATTATTTTGTTTATTCTAAGACTAAGTCACCTTTGAACAAACACAAATATACGTAAAATTTTATATAGGTCTAGTTACATTTTGATGAAATGTATAAACAATTTTGTATACATCTTTATACACACATGGAGCTCGTGCATATAGCAATATATTTTATAATAAAGGTATGGGAGATTGAGATTCAAGAATTGAAGGAGAGAGAGTTGGTTTTACAGATAGTGACTGATATTGAATTTCAAAAGGATGAGAAAAGAACGAGAAAGGATGCAGTTCTATAGAATGGAGAATAAATATTTATTGATAAGGTTCTGGTGTTCAATGAATAGAGGTCAGAAGTTCAGTTATATAGCAAGGTATTTCTAAATATTTCTGTCTTCTAGAAGTATAAATCTTTATATTTTATTTTTTTGACATGAGAGTTCTCCATGCTGATAAGATAAGCACATTATTATGAATTAAATTATTTTTAAATATCTGTAAACTCGGTGAGATTTTTCAGGTAACTGTCAATATATGATTATAAAAATATATTGTTTAAAATAATAAAAAGTACATGGTATATGTGTGTGTGTGTGTATATCTATATCTATCTATCTATATATATATATCTATATCTATCTATATAATATATATATATATACCATTTTCATGATTATTATATTATTATTTATATTAATAAAGCTTTTACTTAAGAGAAAAATTGGAATTTAATTTTATTGATCTCTTTGTGAGCAAATTATTAGCATTCTCCTGTGGTAATAATTTTATGTTAATTTACAATTTTTTATATTTCATTAACCAATCCTAATAAAAACTTTATTATAAATGTATCCAACCAAAACTTTTTGTTGTACTGTATGTTTATCTATATCTGGTAGCGTTCTTTAATTTCCAAACAAAGCTGGATATTATATTTGGTTTTATCACATGAAATGTCCGTTTTCAAGGTAAAGGATTTTTATTAAAAATACAATATGAAAACAAGATGATTTTATTCCAAGTATTTACCTTCTTTTTCTACACATGTTTCCCAACGTGACACCAACTTTTTTATCCCCGAACTGAAAAACTCTGAGCTTTGAAGTGAAACAAAATTTGAAAACGCACTTTTCACTTGATCATCATTTTCAAAAAGTTTTCCTTTGACGATGTTGTCTAAATTCCTGAACAGGTGGTAATCTGTTGGAGACAAGTCGGGAGAATATGGTGGGTGCGGAAGAACTTCGTAGACCAGTTCTTTCAATTTTTGCACAGCATGTTTTGAAACATGGGGTCTTGCTGCCGCTCAGTTAGATCATGAGGTACCCATGTATCGAGCTTTTTTACTTTTCCAATACACTTTAAATGTCTGGAAACGGTAGATGCACTTGCATTTAGTTGTACTGAGAGTCCTTTAACTGTTTAGTAGGGGGTTTCCTTCTACTGTATGTTTGAGGACATCGTTGTCTATTACGGACGGAGGTCTTCCTCGGGGAAAGTTTTCCAAGTCGGTATCCCCAGCTGAAAACTTAGCAAACCAACGGCGAATGGTCCGTTCATTAACACTCCCTTTCCCAAACGCCTTGCAAATATTTCTAGTGGCCTCGGCTGCTGATTGGCCGAGTTTTTTTTTTTTTTTTTTTTTTTTTTTTTTTAACTTTAAATCTTTATTCACACCTGTAAATAATACAATGAACAATCAGTCAATGTGCGGTCAATTTTAAGAAACATGGCGTGATAGGCATGAGGGAGAGCAGCACCCAGAGGTACCTACTCCTGGCATGAAATTAGTGTGAGTTACTAAGGGAGAAGGTCTCTCATCCAACTCCTCTTCAGCCTTCTGTAGGCATTTCCTGGCATGAGTGTTGTGGCCATGTCATTGATTAGTGTGTTAGGGTGACCTTGTAGTTTGTCGTGGAAACGTTTGTAGTGTGTCCGTATGTGCTCATTGACAGTTGGCATCTTAAGGTCAGTATGTAAAGTTATGTTGCTAACGTACCACAGTGCTTTTGTAATTGTTCTAAACGTTTTAGCTTGAAAGATTTGAAGTTTGTTAATGTGAGTCTTTTTAGCTGTCCCATATATCTGTGATGCGTAAGTCCAAATAGGTTTCAGTAGGTAAGTATAGGTGTTTAATTTCTGTCGAAGTTTTAGTTTCGAGTGTTTTGAAAAGAGTGAGTAAAGAAGTCTCAGTCTTTGGTTAAGGGTTTTCTTTTTTTTGTTAATATGCGGGCCCCAAGTCATTCTTCTCTCAAACGTCAAACCAAGATAATGTACAGTGTCCGTCTGTGGAATTTGTGTGTTGTCTAAGAAAACGGGAGGACTCGTGTCATGTCGAAGAATAAAGGTGATATGGTGTGATTTGTCATTATTCAATCGGATTTTCCAGAGTTTGAACCAGTCATGTAATTTTACTAGATGTTGTTTTAGGATCTCTGAGGCGTGGGTTGCAATTTTATGTTTTGTTAAGATCGCTGTGTCGTCGGCATAAGTCGCTGTTAGAATATTAGGGCTGTAAGGTATGTCATGAGTGTAAATAATGTAGAGTAATGGAGCGAGCACTGCACCTTGGGGTACTCCTGCTGCGATAAATCTCATGGCAGATAGCTCTGATCCCTGTCGAACGGAGAAAAATCTGTGAGAAAGGAAAGAATGAATAATGAGGTAGTAAGTAGGTGGAAGGATAGTCTTGAGTTTGAAGAGAAGCCCCTGGTGCCAAACTCTGTCGAAGGCTTGAGCAACGTCGAGAAATACGCCAGTAGTGTATAACTTCTGCTCTAGTGCGGTGGATATGTAGTCCGTCACTGTGTAGTTGGTGCAATGTCGAGTGATGTCTTCTAAATCCAAATTGATGATCTGGTACGATGTCGTTGTTAGTTAGTACATCAAGAAGTCTTTTATGTAGTAGATGTTCGACAATTTTGGAGCATAGCGGAAGTAAGCTTATTGGTCGGTATGATGAGGGAGTATTTTTGTCCTTGTTGGTCTTGTGGATCATTGTAATATGTGAGTATTTCCATTGAAGCGGGAATTTGGTTGTCCTCAGTATCGCGTTATAGATTGAAGTCAGAAACACTAGAGCTTTCCTGGGCATTTGCTGGAGTACCTCAGCGTTAATTAAGTCGTGTCCAGAGGCTTTCTTTTTAGGTAACTTTCTGATTTGTTCAGCGACATAAGCAGGTGTGAAGGAAGGAGGAGGTAATGTCAGTTGTAAGGGTTCATCCAGAGTTTTAAGTACAATTGTATCATGTTCGATGTTGTTGAATTCTGTGTGTGGTGTAAATATAGAAGATAGATATTCGGCGAACAGTTCGGATTTTTCTCCGTCAGCCATGGCCCAGGAACCATCTTCTTTTCGGAGGGGTGCCGGCACTTCCCGATGCTTAGTAAGGTTTTTAGTATGCCTCCACAAGCTGCCATCGTCAGTCGAAAGGTTACTAATGTAGTTGTCATAAGTTGTTCTTTTAAATTTTGCAATTTGTCGTTTGAGTTCGTTGTTGAGTCGGTTGTAAATTTGTTTGTCTGATGGAAGTCGGTCTGTCTGCCATATTTTCCGGGCTCTTCTTTTTGCTCTGATCAAATCCCTTATGTACTGTGGATAAATTGGTAGCTTTTCATGTTTTCTTTGTCTGGGAATTGATGAGGACCATACAGCGTCTTGTAGCTTCTGTGTGAAGCATTTTACAGCATCCTCAAGCTCTTCTTCATTTTTAATAGCCAAAGGAATGGAGAGAGCAGTATTTAGACAGTTCCTGAACGCATCCCAATCCATTATGCCATTTGTGAGAGATATGTGTTTCTTAGCTACAAGTGGTTCTTCAAATAGTTCTAAATGCAAAAGAGAATGATCAGAGCAAAGATCTGTGCTCGTACTTATTGTGTGAGGTGTTAGTGCGGAGTCCTTTAGTTATGAAAAAATCAAGTAAATCTGGTATCTTACGTCTAGATGTTGGCCAGTAAGTAGGTGAGTGTGGTGATATGTTGTCTAATGAAAGTTCGTGAAGGACATACCTGAGATTTCTTCCTCTTGGGGTTGATAATCTAGATCCCCAAGACGGGTCTTTAGCATTATAATCGCCACCTGCGACAAAGCATCTGCCGAGACGTTTGAAGAAGTTACTAAACATCGTGGAAGTCAGGACATATCTCGGAGGGCAATAAACAGCAGCAAGAGTAATGTTGTGATGTTCAGAGAATAGTGAATCGGCTGTAGCTTGTATGTCAGGTGATATGGGTAATTGCAAAGGATGGTGTTTTAGTGTTGATCTGATGAGAATAGCAGTGCCTCCGTGTGAAGTATTGTCTGGATGGTCAGTTCTATAGATTTTGTAATCATGAATGTAAAATTTGGATTTTGGTGTAAAATGTGTTTCAGTGATTAGTGCTATGTCAATTCGTTTCTCGTGTAAATATATGTCTAGTTCTGTCCTATGTTGATTAAGTCCGTTTGCGTTCCATAGTATGATAGATATGGAGCCTACAGTCATCTGATTAATGGGCATATATTTGTCTAAGGGCAATGGTAGTTTGAGAGAGTTGTTGAAGAAGACCGAAGAGGGGCTGAATGAGATTGTTTAAATTATTAATAACATTGTATAACTGGCCAGAGGAGTTATCTACCGGCGGGACCGGTAGGGTAGTGCCCCCACTCATACCTGTATATCTGTGTCGTTGGTGTGGCGCTTGAGCTGGTAGCTGTTGGTGTGGGGCTTGAGATGGTTGTTGCGGCTGTCTCTGGAGCTGTTGGTACTGAGCTTGAGCTGGTTGTTGTGGCTGTCTCTGGAGCTGTTGGTACTGAGCTTGAGCTGGTTGTTGTGGCTGTCTCTGATCTTGATGGTCTGGTGCTAGAGCTGGTTGATGCCACTGCCTCTGATGCCAGTCAGTTCTTGGATGAGGTGGCTGAGGTTGATTTAGTTGTGGAAGAGGTGGAAACTCATTGAGGGCAGGCGGTGCATGTCTTACTGTTGGAGGTCGCTGAGGAGCGTACTGCTTCGAGCGATGTTTTCGAAGCTCTTTCAAAGTTTGGCAGCCCCTATAGTTGGCGGGATGAGCGCCATTACAGTTGGCGCAGGTTGCAGCTGTTTCTCTTGGTTTTGTGCAAGCACTGCTTTCGTGGCCCAGTCCACATCTTACACATTTTGGTGGGTAGTTGCAGTACGTTTTTGTGTGTCCGTACTGCTGCATCGAACACATTGAGGAATCATTTTTCTTTTGCGCGGTTCCTCTATTTTTATATGGGTATGTACAAAAATTCAATGTCAAAGATTTTGTCATTGAATGTTGCTTTGACGACGTCCACGAAAAACATGGGAAGGGGTGTTTTAAATCGTGAAATGACGTTGACTATACTTGTTGCCTCGTATTCATATTTGGCCAGTTCTTCTTTTATGGTGGTTAGTGGTGTGCCGTGTGTAGTTTTTGATAACAATCGTGGACTTTTTTCCTCTGGTAGTTGATATGTGTGAAAGTACGCACCTCCCTTTTTAAGCTAGTTACTAACTTTCGGTAAACATCTGAGTTTTCAGGGTATACGGTTACTCCCCTGACAGATGTCTTGAGCCTGAAACTGTTTGCCCCTCCCTCATTATGAAGGAATGTTATGAGTACAGGGTAATTTTAACGTCAGATAAATGTATGGGTGGCGGTTTGGTGTTGGTAGGTTGGTTAGTTGATGGCTCAGGTTCATCTATTGAGGGTGATAACGGTTCGAACCTGTTTTGAGTATTTGTGGTGGACTAACCTTCATAATTTTCCTGGGGTCTCTTTCTGCAGTTAATTGTCTTTTTCTTCCTGACACAAGCTCCCAGGAGATATTTTCGTGCTCGATAGCATTATTGGAAATGTCTAAGCCACTGGTTGGAGCACTTGAAGTTGAGGCTTCCGTCATTTTTCCAGTGGGAGAACCCACTTCACTAAATAAATTTTACTTCTCTTCTTGTTTACATGTTCAGCACACAGTTAGGAAGCAAGTTTGTTTGTAAACACTAAAGTTTTTCACTTAAAACATAACAAAAATTGGAAAAAACTAGAGAGCAAACTTATCACAGTTATAACCTTCCGCGTCCAAAAATGCCGAGTTTAAACTCGTACAAAAATATTACTCGAAAATCGCATGTTTCCATGTCCATATTTGGAGGTATACTAAAAAGTGGGTAATTGATTGGGAAGCTAATGTTTATAATACAAAAGTAGAGGATTAGTTACTGTTTGCTTTAAATATGTAAACATTCGGAAGAAAACAACAGAGACCTGCAAAATCCTTTATGTATTTCAGAAACTATAAAAACGGACATTTCATGTGAAACAACCCAATATAATTATAGCTTATATTAAGATATATTAATGTTGAAGACATATACTGAATGGGATTATAAAAGGTTAACAGTGGGGCTTCCTAATTATAAAAACCGAGGACTTTGAGATTATAAACATGGAAACAATTATTATTTACTCCAAAGATACCACTCTAGTGGGGAGATTTACTAATTACACAAAAAAACATGTAAACATTAACAGTCAGTCGAGTCTGATTTTGTTAAGCATTTTTTCCAATAATCCAATTTCTGTTGAAGATTTCTTTCATACCCCATCCACACAACAGAACTATATTGTAAATATTACACTTCAATACCTACAATAAATCAAATATCGCATGACCATTTTCAATAATTATGGATCTAGTTAAGTAATAATAAAAATATATGGAAAAACCTAAATCAATGTGTTAAGCGGAATGTTGAAATTAAAACTTTTTTTTTTTAATATGTTTTTATTGATTTTTTTTTTTCGTCAGGAATTTCTTCAATATGAAGGTTTCCTCAACCAAACTCCTGCCCCAGTAGGTCTTTCCATCTCTGCCTGTCATCGTGTCCTCCCACCAGCAATACTCTCCACCACTCTATCCTTCTATCTAACTGGGGTCTTCCTCTCCTTTTTCTGCCACCTGCCTCCAAAATAAAACAAGTAAATATGCTGATAATTGATAAAACATATGATATAAACATGAAGAGAAACTGCCCATTGGCAGCACTCATCATCATATTCGGGAATTGTTTTTTTCCTTATTGCTAAGAAGTGCTCCTCTAGGAAATTGGCTAAAATTATATTTTTAGATATATTACTACTATTTTTAATTTATAATAAGGAGCTCAAACTATCAGTTAAGATTAAAAATCTATTGTCATCTGAACTATTTATAAATTTAAGAGCTTCTAAGATTGCATGTAATTAAGCATTACAAATTGATGTATTATTTGATAGTTTATGTTGTTCATAACATTTATACCTGGGGATATAATCTGGGAGCCAGTATTTTCTATTGTTTTGGGCCATTTGTATATATAAAAATATGTTGAGGCCAGTTTTCTGTTATCAAAGGTTTTAAATTTAAATGTATGGCAATCGGTGGTAACGAATTAAGTTTAGTGTGGATAATTATATTAAAAGTTTGAAATATCATTTAGTATTCGAGGTCAGTTAGTGGTAGTTTAACGCTGGTAAATAGATTTTCGTATAAATGTTGATATTTTATGAAACTATTTTTTCTTTTTCCAATAAGCCTTAGTTAAAATGAGGAGGCTGAAGGATACGATTTTAGTATATCAGTAGTCATTCCTAGCTTTTACCTTTAAACATATTTTATCCGTTAGAAACTGCCTTCCAAACTTTAAATAGTTTTCCTCGTTATACAATACGCCTATTTCAGTAGAATTAATAAGATCCAAACATGACGTTATACATTTATTATGTAGCGTGTCTAATTTCTTCAATGTACTACCGGGTGCTCCGCCATAAATCGAATATTGCCCTTATAGTGCTTCTATAAAATAATAGCGCCATACTTGGATATGCCCCCACTTATTATTAGAGGAAATGAGTTTAATTGTTCCCAATAATTTTTCCGCTCTTTCTTTTTTAAATTTCCGTGTCGTGCTGATTCCAATTTAATTTTGTATCAAAACGGAGGTCTAATAAAAAACGCACTGAAATGACACGAGGAAAGGCAGTCTCTGTCAGTGAGCATGATCTCCTAGAAGGAATTTAATTTTTGCTCTTTACTAAACAGGCAAACAACAGACTTGGAGACTGAGATACTCAAACCTATATCCAGTTGACGTTCTTTGAGACCTCTCAGAGCTTCTTTAAGTAGCTCGAAGCAACGATTTAGTTTTTAATGTACATATATACAGGAGTCGTCAGCGTAATGTTATATATTTACATTCTCAGGCAAACATTTCTTTAAATTTGTTGATACAATGTTGAATAATAAACAGCTAAGGATACCCCTTGCGGTAGGCCAATCTGTGCTTGCCTAGAGCCAATGATGCGATTATTTACTTTTAAAAATGTATTTATATTACTAATCAAGTTGGTTATGAATTAAATAAGTTTTACCGGGATTTTAATTGCTCCAATTTTTTGAGACTGTATATGGATTGGAATTGAATCCTATGCCTTTTCTATGTCTAAAAATAGTCCAATTGTTTTTTTTTTTACCTTCAGTAAATCCTACATTTATGTCAGAGTGTAGAATCATTAAGCTCTCCACGCTCGATTTTCCTTTCCCAAAACCATATTGAGTGTGAGGTAGTTTATTCTAAGACTCTAACCATCACTTTGGCTTAAACTTTACCATTCTTTCAAATATTTTAAGTACGCAGGAACTTAAAGATATAGGTCGGAAGGAAGTGGGCAGTTTTGGATCTTTACCTGGTTTTAGAATAGGTATCACGCAATATTCCAGCCATGATTCTGGTATGAAATTAGTTCGTCATATATTGTTGAATATTTCTAATAATACAATTTTTAATTTAAATGTAATGGATATTGTCTTTACCAGGGGAGCTATGAGCATTATTTTTGATTGATTGCAGAGTTCTTTAAAGGCAAAACTATCGGTTAACCATTGGTTTTATATTCTTCGAAATGTTCATTATTTTTGTTTAAATGAGTTATTTGCGGAACTACCATAGGAGGAGCTAAAAATGTCTATAAACTGCTTGCACCAATCTCCAATGGCAGGGACCGATCAATTACACGATTTATTATTCTATATGTACTGTAATAGCTAATTTGTTCCATATCTTTTTAATTGGGTTATTTTTATTAATATTCAAGGTGAACGACCGCCATGATTCTTTTTTTTTTTTTTTTTTTTTTTTTTTTTGACCCTTTTAAATTCCTCTTCTGAACGTTGACATTTTAAGAGGTTATCGATTGAAGGGTTATTATTGTAAACCTTGAATGCAACATTCCTGCGATTATACTGAATTTTTTATCGTAACATGCTTTGTGATAGGGAATCGAGCGTTCACATGTATTGTTAAATTGAATAAATTCTTCATACTCAGGGTTGTCCGGAAGTAAGGAAATGTTTTCTTGAATAATCCTTTCAAATTCCGCCTAATTCGCCGATTTGATTGACCATTTTCTCGTCGTTTTATAACTGTTTTGAGATTCGTTTCTTTTACACTGAAATTTTATGATGATGGGTAGATGATTGGAGCCCAAGGGATCATCATGAACTTTCCATGTTGTACTATTGATTGAGCTTAATGTTAAATCCAATGCAGTATTTTTGTTCTGACGAATATTGTTTACTAGCGTTGGACAACCGTAATTTAAAAGTACTAGATTCGTTTTTTCAATCGCTGTCACCCAACTTTGACCTATCGTATCGCATACATCACCCAATTGAAAATTATGAGCGTTTGCATCTCCGCCTATGGTTAATGGGTGTTGAAAACTATTACAAAAATTTTCCAATTTATCTTTTGTTACTTTTCTTCCTGGTTTTACATAAAACGATAATACCTTTAAGTAGTATTTTTTGTAGATGTTTATATTTACAGCGACTGTATCAACATTAGGTACATTTTGAAAATTCAATATTTGTTCGAAATGAAATTTCGACTTCATTAAAACCGCTACACCTCCATACACGTCATTTCTATCAGTTCTAACAATATTTTAACCGGGGAAATTGACTTATTTGCCTGGTTTGAACCAAGTTTCAGGAAGTAAAGCTATATCAACGTTTTCTGAAAATAAGAAATATTTTCGGCTAATTATGTTTGATACGGCCGATCTGGCGTTCCACTGTAATATTTTTAATTCAGGACAAATTTCTTGAGCCTGAGAAGAATGGTTTTGTTTACAATTAATACATTAAAATAACGTAATGGCAGGGCAGTTATCAGTTTTATGTTTATCTGAGCTAACCACTACAAATTCTGCAGAAAATCTGAGATTTGAAATTGCACTTAAAACTAAATACTCCGAGAGAATACTGAAGGGTTGTAAGCAGTATAACAAAATAACAATGAACTTCTGTGGTGGCTAATTCGAAAGTGGCATTAAATGAACAAACGTGATGTTGAACGAATAAAACAATGAAACGCATTGTTAGACGGATGTGTTTACTTACTTAAGTCAGTTTTTTCTCCTCTTAACTAATAATTTAATTCTTGATTTAACAAGAGAAAGATGATAAAATACAATTTTAAATATATATTACTACATTTAAATATATATAAAATTTAATAATCAAATTTAACTCAGAAATGCAATTTAATGCATTAAAAATAAAAAGCGTGGAATTTAACTCAAAAAGGGCAAAACGTGTAATTTCGTGCAATATGAAATTTTAATATATTATTCCCTAATACATGAACGGGATAGCTGTCCGGGTTTAAAACTAATAAATGCAAGCAAATATAAATGTAAAATCATTGAAGTCCGGTCTCTTATTATGACCATAACGTAAACAAGAGTGGCATTATATTCCGCTTTCGTAAATTCTAGGTCTACATCCCGAAAAACTCATTTTTTTTCAAATATAAAATTTAGAATGTAAACTTTAAATTTTTTAGCTTTTAAGTTTTCAGAATTGGCTTGTGCATCTACTTTTTCCTCTTGCCTAGTCACAACTTTAATTCTATTTCTACGCATTTAAAAAAAAAACACTTGTACCTCTACAACCCAAGAAGGGTTTTGGACTCAGTACATATAGAGATTAGTACTATTTCTAGGCCAAAGGCCGTGCAATGAGGTGATTAAGCCTTGATCACGCTCAGCCGCCAGATTTTTCAACAATTTTGGGTACCCACTTTAAAGAGGCTGGGTCTGCCCCAGGAGGGTCCCCAAACCGTAGGGTCGCCCCCCGCCGAATTAACAGAATAAATAATATTCTTCCACAGCCGGGATTAGAACCAAGGACCCGGAGAACAGTAGACTAGTGCTCTATCCACAAGACCACGCCGCTCCCAAATCTACGTATTTTAAAAATATTTAAAATATTTGTATATACCTCCGTGCTCGAATTATGTAAAAGTTTCCCTATTGATATTGGATGTAAACGACCTATCCCTACTCCCTCAGTAGAGCTACTTTCAATAAATATAAAATAAGGTCCTAAATCTTTCGACTCGTAGTATCTTTCTGGTTTAACTATATTTTTTCGTAAATTGTTAATTACTTGAGGATTTGTTTGGTTCTGATTATTTTATATTATTTTTTTATTTTTTATTATTTTATATTATTATTATTTTATATTTCTTAGATTGGTTATTTTTTTCCGTTTCCATTATTTCGTCTGATTTCTGCTCATTTATCAGTAGAGAAATTTGGAAAAAAATTAAAATTGATGAACAGCTTAAAATTTATTTATTTAATCTACAAAATAGTTACCACCGTTAGCGATTACCCTTTCCCAACGGCTTGGAAGGTCCATTATCCTTATTTTTTTTTAAAAAATCACTGTACTTACTCCTGAAGAACAATAAAAGGTCCATTTTGACTTCATCTTCTGAAGAATAGGATTTCCCTTGTAGAAAATTTCCGAAGGAACGGAAAATATGGAAATCCGAAGGAGCAATGTCAGGAGAGTACGGCGGGTGATGTAAAACCTCCTATCTGAAGCTTAATAACTTTTACCGAGTACTTAACATTTGGCCTAGCGTTGTCTTGGCATAGCACCCCTTTCCGATTTGCCAGCTCTGGCCGTTTCTCTTTAATTGCTACCTTCAATCGATCTAACTGGGCGCAGTAAAAGTCTGTATTTATAGTTTGGTTTTGTGGAAGGAGCTCAAAATGTATGGGTCTCTTCCAATCACACCAAATACTGAGCATCACCTTTCTTGGATGCAAGCGGACCTTTGGTGTTGCGAGCGGTGTCGTTCCAGGCAACCCAAAGATTTTTTTCGGGTGGAGTTGATGTAGAGAATCCATTTTTCGTCACCAGTACTCACTACAAATCGTTTCAAAAATGGATCATCCACGTTTTTTTTCAGCAGCAAATCATAACATGAAATCCTTTCAATAAGGTTCCTTTCACTGAGCTCATGGGGAACCCAAACGTTGCAACGACAGACGTCTTAAGATGATCAAAAACGGTCGATTTGCAGGCTCTTAACTCTGCAGCTATCTCACGGACAGTAATTCGTGGATTGTTTGCGATGACCATCATAATATCCTTGATGTCGAGAGTTGAACTTCGGACAGCCCGGGGTTGGTCTTCCGAATAAAAATTTCCTGATCTAAACCGCGAAAACCATTTCTGAACCGTGTTATCAGCAATTAAATCGCTGCGTTACACGGCACGAATATTTCTTGCAGTTTGGGCTGCGTTTTCCCTTTTTTAGAAAAGAACAGCATAATATGCTGGAAATGAACTGAATCGTCACTCATGTTGTTTTTCGATAAACTACAGTTCTGAGCTTTAATAAAGACAAAAACATAGTTAAATCCATGAGGATTAAAGGCAGATAAATAAACATTAGCTTTGTGATTCATTTTTAGTGGAAAAAATAGAAGGTAAATTTTATTTTAAAAATCTCAACGAACTTTTCGGACAACCCAATACTTATTAATTGTTTCTCCTTGCTCTGTATGTCTGGAGGATCTTTCTCCCTCCCTTCACTACCAGTATACATTTTTAAAATTTATAAAATAAAATTATAAGAATGTTAATGTAAAACATAAAATAAAACTCTTACGTGGTAATCCTGTAGTAGCAGCAATTAAACACACTAGATCCGCACAGTTTGGCTGTTGAGACGTAGAGTGTAACTCCAAAGGTAAATCTTTTTAAACAATAATTTTTTTAATTTTATACCCCTTACATCAGGATTACATATTCGAAGTAGGGAAAGATAAGAGAGAAAACAAGTAGCTGCCGGTTTTTTATTTTAAGGATTCACGGAATCAATAGATTTGAATAAGGATAGAAATAGATTTTTGGGAAATTGGGTTATTCCAAGACAGGGTTTGGTCAAAGGTGACTCCAAGATTTTTTTAACAGAGGTTGGTTTGAAAAACCTCTGTTGTTTTGGAGAGTGGTTTGAAACCAGTGAGGATAGCTTTAGGTTTAGCTGTTACTTTTTTTTTATTTTAGGAAATGGGCAAATTTGATTCATATCGCTCTCCACTTTGTGGGATGCCTCTAATAGATCAGTAGGATAGAAAGAGAGATAAAATTGTAGATTGTCTGCATAGAGATGGTGTCGGGAGTGATAGGTGGAGCCCGGTAGATCATTAATGTTAATAGAGGAAAAGAGTTGGTGAAAGGAAGGAATACCACGTGAGAGGAAGAGAGAAGGCGGAGGACATTTATCTGAGACAACTACTGTCTGCGAACCTGATTGAAAAATGTTAAAGAGAGATTTTCGTTCTTGGTATTCAGAAAGCTGGAGTTCGAAACTAATCTTTCCAACAGTTTAAATATGTTTCAAAGAATGGAAAAAGGAATGTAGAAATGTAGCAGTTTTCAGAGGTTCATAATGATTAAGAATGGTCAGTATATTTGACGAGAGTCATTCAACCATTTCATCTAAAGGAGATGAGGTGAATATTGGTGCCAAAGAATGGTAAAGTGAATTCAGGAAAAAATTAATATGTTAATTTCTTAACAAATCAAGATTACTTCATGAAATCTTGTTGGTGGCTAAGATTGAATTAGGGATATTATGAGAAATCTGAATAATATCTCGGGAAGAGAGGAAAGGTACTAGATACTAGTAGGATTAAGTCTATCCTTCTATTTGAAAACTGGGCAAGATGTGTTGATTGATAGGGTACAATAAATAAATTAAGGGAGTAAAAAAGGGCAATGAGTTAGAATTTATCAGGAGAATATTTGTGAATTTGTATTAAAATCTCCAGAAATAATTATATTTTCAAATTGAGGAATATAGGCGAAGAGGGAAAACTCAAATCGAATATAGGTTCGGTAAACTGGTGGAAAGAAGCCAGAGGAAATTTCTGTGAATAAGCATTCTAAATATGGGAGTCGTAGAAGGAGAATGGGGGAAGGATATTAGCTCTCCAACTGTCATAGACATTCAAACCTACATTTCAAACAGTTTGATTAATCCGATCATGAAGAATCAAAGAGTTATTAGGGATAGATACAGAGGAGGAGGGAATATGAGGTTTGAGCCAGGGTTCGATGATGCGGTAAAAATAAAGTAGGAATTTAGGAAAAAAGAATCCAAGAATTCTTCAAAATGAGCAGTTCAAAGATTGAGCGTTAACATGACAAGTTAAAAGGGTGTTAGTTATATAACGTGATGGATAGTTATACCAGGAAAAGGTTAACCACTGAACAGGGATTTTTAGATTGAATGTGGATAAAGTAGATAACATTTGCAGTTATCTTAATTTAAAATACATAATATAGTCTTTAAGTGCGCGTTCTTACTAATACAAAAACGCATGCGAAAATCCGAAATAAAAAAAAAATTGGAATCTCATTCGAAAACCAGATGCATAAATATAAATTGATATAATCAAAAATATACATAGCGATAAAAATGAAATAAAATAGTAAGTTCAAAGATGTAAAGAAGCCAATATTGGACTCAAAGCTTTATGTGATATCTAAAAACAAACATGTAATAGAGATGAACTAAAATACCGAGAAAAAAAAATCACAGTGTATCAAAAGAGAAAAAAACAACTGAAAAAAAATAGGTAACAAATTTTCATATAAAGACGTCCAGGACGTCCTGTTTATTGATGAGTACCTTACACGTCTTAATGCGAACCAAACAAACTTTACTTTATCGGCCGTCTTCTTCTGCCACGCTGGCCAATAAAGGTGTCTGTCTCCAGGAAACATTTATTTTCCGAGATAGACCCTTTCGATATTATCTTAATAAAGATGCCTGAAAGAGAAGTCTCTCTTTATTTTATGTAGTCTTAGAAGTTCATCTCTTATTTCCCCTGCGCAAGAAGTGCACGGTTATCGCAGCTGGCTTGAGTCTTCTCTTGAACTCTTCCCCTGGACGTAGTCGATATCCTCAGTCCTCTGTTTCATTCCTAATCTGACCTCTATAGCGAGAACGACACGCGTAGGTTTATACATTTTTCCCGCTCTCACAAGCACGCTTCTAATCTCCACATTATTAGATAATTGGGACTGTTCAGCCTGATTAACCCGGCTTTTCAACATTTTTACTTTGATTATTTTTATCTGATAGAGATTCGAAGAGCTTTTTGTTGTTAATACTTGTTTTTCCAGAGAGCTTTTTACATTCTTAATATCCTCCTTTAGATTATGGCAAAAAGGTGAGTTATGACCATCTTGAATACATAAAAACGTGTTTGAAAAAAGTTAAAACTTTAAGAGGCAAACAAAACATACACGCCATAAAAGTAACGGGTGGTGATGGAATTTAGGTTGCAGTTTAGGAAAAGTTTCTTAACGGATTGAAAGAACACTTTTATAAACAAACTTCCGAAAATCCCTGGAAAACTTTCAAGAAACAGAGCTATCAACCCTAGAAAACGCAGGAGTAACGGAGAAGAAGAGATAGAATACGCAATCCAGAATCTTAAAACAGAAAAGGCGCCAGGAAGGGATATTTTCGCATTGAAGTATTTGAAATATGTTGGGAAAAAACTTCGTAAAGCTCTTCCAGGAAGTATATTGCAGGAAATACATAGCCCAATCCTCACAATTTATAAAAAAAGGCAGTTCAATAGGTTTTAAAAAATATATCCTTATCAGTTTGCTTTCAGTAGTATGTAAGCTGTAAGTTTTACATCTCTATTTCGGAAAAGAGATTCCGGTTCGTCGAAGGGTAGTCAGGTGAGAGGCTAATTTCCGTCCTGTTAGACTGGCGCTGGGCTATATCTGTCCTTAGGAGTGGTAGGAGCACGATGGAGTGGCTGAGGACGCATGGTCCAACTTAGGAGCAAGAAACTGGAGTGCAGCGTCGACGAACCGAGAAGTTGATGTTGCGGGAGGCCTTCACTAATTACTAAGTTGTTGTTCCGGAAGAAGTAGTTAATCAGAATTTAATTCTTTTGAAGAACATTTTCTTATTGACTTGCCTTGCAAAAAAAAAAAAAAACTCACATCATGATAATACTTTCAAGTTGAAATTTAGTAACATCGAATTTTCGGACTTTTGAATATCAGTAAAAGAGGAATATCCATTGCTCAATGGTAAAACTCTAGGAATATAAATTCCATTTGCAACATCCTATGTCCGAAGCTGGGTTTTCGGTGGTCGCGGAAATAAAAAGTATATCGCTTGAAAATTAGCGTTGAACAAAAAATATGGTAACTATGTCCAACTTCATTCCGAGATTTGAGAACCGTATATTAATTTATTTTTTTATTATCCAAAGAAAAATAGTGAGTATCAGTTTTTAATTTATCGCTGTTATATTGTGAATCGATTTGAAAAAGGACAGTTTTCAAATTTTTCAATAAACTTAAAAAAAAAAAAAAAAAAAAAAACCCTGATGTATTAAGAGTGCCGCGGAAAAAATACAATTATTTAGAGAGTCCTAACAGAAAAAGGTTGGGAACCTTATTTATTTAGACAACTGTAAAATATGTATTGATTTTGTTGACCTCCCCGTAATTAGTATTATTATTTTGTAAATAGGTAAATAATTCCTTTTATATCTACAATCAACTGCAATTTGTATCATTCCTTTCACAAGAAACAAGATCCAGTATTTCCGATATCTTTTACCCTTCCTACAAAAGAAAAGCATAAATGTGAGCAACCCTTTCAGTGACCGTTCCACTACTTTTTGGAATTTCATCTCGTCAAACATCCGCCATGTTATTTCCTTATAATGTTTTTTATACACGAGTGGTTTCAATGATTATGTATTTTATTACAGTTGTAAAAAGATCATTAGCATTTAACAGGATTTAACTGTATTGATTATTAAATAATTGAACGTGTGTTTAATATGAAGGATAAGAACGTTCAGATGACGGTCAAAATTATTACAAAATAGAGACAAAACTATTTATTAAGCCAAAGTTACAACGCACGTTGTAATTTTTCATCAGGGCTAAAAAATAACAAGATACAGTGTGAGGGTTTGATTTAAAATAAATAAATGGCCATGAGAAAAATAATAGAATAAAGAGCAATAAATATTATAAAGTAGTGATTTAAAAAGTAAAAACCAGAGGAATGAAAAGTAAAGTAATAACAACTAATAAAGCAATGAATTAATACATCAACATGAGTTAATAGAAAAACTAGAAATGAATATAGTTAAACTATATGAAGGTAAATTAAAGATAACAGATATCAGTTGCCAAACAAAAATTATTATACGGATAATAAAATGAAGTATAAAGTAGATCGTATATTAATTTTATCTAACAAGAACCGGGGTCTCCTATGGTGTAGTGGCTAGCATAACTGCCTCCTATGTTCAAGGTCAGGGGTGAACCTTTAACTTTTTTGATGGGAGTAAACAATTCTTGGCTATGCCGTCCTTCGAAGGAGGGGTAAAACGGTTGTCCCGAGTCTGTCTGATGTCATGTTCTCGTTAATGAACCCTGTCTGAATAAAACCAGGATAGGCAAAATTTACTACTCCCACCATAACATCGTCCAATTAGCTATGGTAGCATAAATGTAACGTTAAATGAATAAACATACAGTCTAACAATACCAGGATTAAACGTTAACTAAATTTTGTAATCGTTTCTGTATATCAGGTACTTCATTGATTGATTGCATCATAATATATAATATAATGAAGCTTTGAAATTAGAACATTGATACATAAATAGATATTGTAGAAAATAGTTTTCTAAACAGAATGAAAATTGGCTGATCAGTAGCTAATAATCAGATTTTAACGCTAATTAAAAAATATATATTGTCCTCTCACGTTCTCTCCCTTTTTCATTCAATTTACTAATTTTTTAATTTATGTAGTATAAGTATTTTTACAGTCAACAGCAGTATTTTGGATAATTTTCTAACTTAATAAATTTTTCTTGGCTAAGCCATTTTTAATTTTAATTTTTAACTATCCATCACTTGTTTAAAATTAATGTCATTGATTAATTAGTCACTTCACTAATTTTGCTATATAAATGTCATTTATTTTACTTATTCCCTAGCCGATACATCTTAATACATTTAGAGTGCGACAAACTATGTTATATTTATATATATATATATGTGTGTGTGAAGGAATATTTTTCTTGTTAATAAGTTATAGGAAACAAAGATTCTCTCTGACTTAATTTGATATTTTCAATACTCTTCCATGTTTTATTTATACTTGTTATCAAAAACTTTATATGATATGGGCTTAATATTGTGTACGCGAAATGAAGTATAAACATATGTATATATACACTGCTTGTATGTACTGGTTAGCAGTGAGGAACAGTTGGCAGCTTGTTTCTCTTAACAATATCAGTACGGCCATTATTCTCTAACTTATTTGTCGGTTTTCTCTTAGCAATTTAGTTTTCACGACATTACATCTGTTTTGGCTTGATTCTATAATATGGCTGAATCGGACAAATTAAACATAGATAATATAATCGCAAGGTTGTTAGAAGGTATTGTACTAATTAAGGCTTCTCGTAATTTATCGTTGTGTCTGTGCAAATTTTACGATAATTTGTGTTTTAGTCCGTGGTGCTCGTCCTGGAAAAAATGTGCAACTAACTGAAAGCGAGATCAGAGGTTTGTGCTTGAAATCAAGAGAATTATTTTTGTCACAACCTATTCTTTTGGAACTTGAAGCACCATTAAAAATATGCGGTTTGTATAGTTCTTGTTATTCACTATATTTACAAGCCTTTATCTTGGTTGTCTATACTATACTTCTTTTTTATTGGTACTGAATATGTACTTCATTCAATTTTACACAGTAGGTACTACATTTATATAATTACCTGTTTAATTTAGTATGTTTTAACTTGCTGTTTTGAAGTGAACATAAGAAGAAAACACAGAAATAACAAGTAGTTCTTAATTTACTTACAGTAAATAAGTTATTTACTTACAGAATTTTGCCACTAGACTCATGTTTTTAATTGCTTTGTAATCAGTTTTAATTCTTTAAAATATATATTAATGTTCTATTTATCAATTCTTACTTAATACTTCAGTTTTGTGATCTATTCATTCCTTAATATATTGTGATGAAAATAGAGCGTGAATATGGTTAACACTTAGAGGTCATTTACTGGCTTTATGGATGTAATAAATTAACCTATTCGCTTTATTTTGTGCATGTCTTCGTGTTATTGATTATGATGTCCAAAGAATCATCCATTTTATATTTTATGTTTTCGTAGGTGATATTCATGGGCAATACTATGATCTCTTACGGTTATTTGAGTATGGAGGGTTTCCTCCTGAATCAAATTATCTGTTTTTGGGTGACTATGTTGATCGGGGAAAGCAGTCTTTGGAGACTATATGTTTGTTACTTGCCTACAAGATAAAGTATCCTGAAAACTTTTTTCTTTTGAGAGGTAATCATGAGTGTGCCAGCATTAATCGAATCTATGGGTTCTATGATGAATGTAAGTTGAGAAATTTAAATGTTCTACTCCTTTTTTTTGTATGTGTAAATTTTCTTTTGTTGGTTTCCATATTTTATGTCATTTATTAGTTTAGTTTCAGTTTGTATTTCTTAATTTATTCCTCTGATTCATTTTCTGTTCATGTTTTATGCCTATGCCTATTTTCTTTTGTATAATGCAATTTTTTTTGGCTTAGTATCACTTGTGTTTTATGTTTTTAAAATTTGACAATATTCTACACCAAGACTCATGGAATTATTTATTTATAATTATGTTCCATTTGTTCTATAATAATAATTTATCATATTTACTCTCTTAAAGTATGAAAAGATCTTTAGTTTTCTTAGTTTATTGCTTGCATTTGCATATTACTTTTTCTACTAGCTTGAATTTTCCATTATGTCTATTTTAAGAATTATCTTTATAGTCAATGTACTTTATTTCAGGTGATGACTTAATTTAATGTAACTTAAGTGGCAAATATATTTTCTGTTTACACCTTAAATTTTATTTATAACTAATTATAAAGTTTTGTTATATTAGCAGTTGAATTATAATTATTAATGTGTCATCCCAGTCATTTCATTGCATATTTATCAATTTATTAGGTAAACGTAGGTATAACATCAAATTATGGAAAACATTCACTGATTGTTTTAACTGCCTGCCTGTATCTGCTATTGTTGATGAAAAAATCTTTTGCTGCCATGGTGGTTTAAGCCCAGACTTACAAAGTATGGAACAAATCAGGCGCATAATGCGTCCAACTGATGTCCCAGATCAGGGATTGTTGTGTGATCTTCTTTGGTCAGATCCAGATAAGGTATGTTTTTGTTTTTTTTACCGAAATATTGAAAGGTAATGAACGAAAAGATGTTTAGTTGGCGTTTATAAATGTTTCATTGTCATTACGATTAACTAACGAATCTATAATTTGCTATTAAGTAATAGTATAATTTTTTTTTTCAAGAGGATAAGATTCATAATCAGATCAACAGGTGTAATTTTAGAAAACATAATAATAAATTTAAAACATCTGGTAATTTTTGTATGTACTAAAAACTGTTAATGTAAATCAATGTCTGAATTAATGGTGTTTATTCACTTTTTTGGATCATTTTTGTTGTAGTGTAATTTTTTTAATGCAAAGAACAATGAAGTAATAAAATGAAAACTGGTAGTTCTGCTTAAGCTTACCTAATTAGTTTAGTGTTCTCCAGTCTAAATTCTGAGTACTATTGGCTTAATGTAATCTTCATTTTCGTTCTTATTCTTAGTTAAAAGTTTTGTCCTGGATGGTTTTCTGATTTTTAGTCCGTTATGAACTCATGCTTTGATTGCATTTTCCCTCCCCAAAATATGATTATAACTGCATGAGTTATCATATTTTGTTATATATAAACTTTATGGTCTCTCGGTGGCAAAGTAGAACTGAAAATATACTATGAAGAAGCGACCTATAAGCGCCTTGTTCAGTCTAATTAAAACCACTGTTTGATGGGAGAAAGCTTGTGAAAAAATCATGATATATACTTAGCCTGAACATGTTGTTTATTTGTTATGCGTAAATATTAAGTTGGACATCGGTTGTCCATTAGTAGTTTTATTTTCCTTTCAAAGTTTTTCTTGAATATTATATCCAAAATGGTGTACCCAACATTATGGTAATTTATATTTGAGCCAGAACTGTATTTTGTACTTTAATATGATTGTTGTTGAGAAGTGTTTTACTATTATTTTCTTTCTTGATTCTCAACTATAATGTTTCTGTTTATTTTATGTCCCATTACTGCAAGTAGAACATTATTTTGTGTGTTATAGTGGCATCTTGCTCATGTAAATAAAATTTATCATTTACAATGTCGATTGAATGATTCATTGATAGACTCGTACACCTGGATTAGAGAGACCTCCTGAACCTCACCCAGCCTTCAATATTGGGTAGCTTTTGTTTTGTTTATTTATTTAACATCACTTTATGCTACTATGGCTAATCAGACGATGCTACAGTGGGAGCCCTAAATTTTGCCTATCCAGGTTTTATTAGCATAGGGATCTTTAACGAGTACCTGTCATCATACAGGCTTGGGACCCCCTTTTAAACGTCCCTTCCGAAGGACGGCATAACTAAGGATTTTTTACTCCCATTAAAAAATCCTAGGACCATCTGCGGGTTTGAACCTTTGGCATAGGAGGCTGTTATGCTATGCACCCAGCTACAGGTGATCCCCTTGGGTAGCTTTAAATTGGGTAGTTAAGGTGTATGTACTAAACCTAAGACCCATCATGGGTTGTAGAATTTTTTTTTTTTTAAAAGGGCTACTCTGTTAAGATAATTAGTTTGAAATTTGTTCCCAGTTTCTCAATATACAGAGCTTCAAGTGAATGGTTAAAATAGTAAAAAGTCAAAATATTTTTTAATTTGGAAAGTAAAGTACTCTGAAAAATACAAGCTGTTTATAATGAAAAAAGGGCATAATTAAGTTTCTTGGCATATAAATTGTATTCATTCTTAAACTTACAAGAAATAATATTCTTTATGTTTTTCCCACATTTTTTTCTTAATTGAAACCAAATTTACACAGATTGCTCCAGGATGATCATTTTTGGATTCAACATTACCATCAGCTGTTATGTTTCCAATAGCCGATTAGGGATTTTATCCTCCAGTATCTCAGGCAATTATGAAAAGAATGAATTAGTAAAAAAATAATTTGGAATCATTCTTTCAAAGAGATAAAATAACTCTATATGACATTGCAAGTTGTACCTCATAAATCTAAACCAAGATTCTGTGAAAAGTGTCTCTGTTACTGACACCTCAAGGAAAAATGCTGAGGTAAACAAAGGTGTCAAAATTGTGGGGATTACGAAAACACTAATAATGACTGCACTAAGTAAACAAAATGTGTTTATTTTAAATAACCACATAAAACAAACAATAAATTTTCTCTTTTAGATTTTTCTGAAGTTGATAATACGAACAAATACAATATCTTAACTTATAGAAATACCAGAAGAAAGTTCCAGACCACTGAAATACAATGAGAAAAACCAAAATCACAAACGAAACATTACACATCCACTGTACTTGAAATAAGGGAGTAATCAAAATAAAACTGCTTCCATAAAGGAACATCCTCACAAATCGACAGGTTATTTTAAATAGGAGAACATGTTGAATGCATATATAAACAAAATTAAATCAATATAAAATGAAAAAGATACCGGGAATATAATTGATCAAACGTTTTACAGTTTTGTTCAAGAAATTATTTCCAATATACTCGACTAAATAAACCTGAAAATAATTACAGGGACAGGAATGGATTAATAAAATATGTTTCCAATTACAATGATTTTTAGCATTAATCTTTCTTCTTTCTATTCAAGGCCAACTAGTATAAAGTAAAAGTTTAAACATGTTGCTATACTTGAAATTTATAATTTCAAGACTCCGAGATTGCTAGAGTGGATCAGATTTTATTTATTTAGAGGAAATTGCCTTTATACAGCAATATATTGCTTACTTATATTGATATTGACTAATAATGATGTGTGCACAAGTATACGTACAACACATCTGATAGTTTGGTTCTTCGGTTTTTTATGTTGTACTAATCAATATTTTCCAATCTCAAAAAAAAGCTTACAGAATTTCATTTTTATTTAATCTTTACAAATGACCTTAAAGATTTGAAACTAAATCCTATTTGGTCAATACATTTTTGATATTAATTAATACAAAGTTAGGTTACTTAATTAAAATGATGTCAATGAGAGAGGAACAAGATACAAAAGAGACTAAGAAAAAATAAAAATAAAAAAAAAAAATAAATTCTGTGAATTCTTCATAGCTTCTCTTAGATTTTGCCCTGAATGTCAGTGAAGAATTATTTCATCGTAAGCTTTTAGTTTATCTATTTTTGATAATTTGATTGCGTCTACACCTGGCTACTTCCAGTTCAGTTATTTGCAGAGACATGGTCAGGACTAAGATAAGTTTCTTCAAGGAAACCCTATTTCTTGGTTCAGAAATGTTGCAGAACTGTTGGTGGAATATGAAAGCAGTTCCTCCCTTAGTTGTTACTACATTTTCTTTTTTAGCTGATTTTCCTTTTAAGGCTGATACTTTGTTCCACATGCTGGGGGTTTATGGTTTCAATGTAATTTTTCCACAATTCTTTTTTTTTTCCTTTCTTTATTTAAGTTTTAATTTTATTTACATTTTTTCTCATTATATTGTTGTTTTCAAGGGATATTGTGTTTGTGATCCTTTATGCCTCATAGTTTCTTCCTTACTAGCTATGTTTAACGAGTTATTCCACCACCTTTTTGGATACAAATTCAGTTTATATGGAATGTTTGACTGTGAGATTGCAGATTCTCCGGCTTAGTTCATTAATTTACAAATACTGTCAACTAAAAGAAAATTTTCGTGGTTATCCCATTACTGGTTCAAGGTAACTATATATAGATCTTTATATATAATTATTTAATTTTTCTCGAAATTTCTGTTTGTGTTAAATTTGCTTCAGTCAATGGTTGTGTTGCTCAATTATATTATGATTTGAGAATGGTCATTGCCTACATTTACGGTAAATAGGGCCCATGCTAATTTATGAACTATATCAGCTGAGGAGATTCTGATGTCTAGTATAGTATAGATGATTTCACTTTCGGTATAGTGGTTCTCGTCAAAAGGTCAAGTTTTTTTGAGACTATGAACGAGGACTGCCGCGATTCACGTATCCGAAGAGCTCCTCTTTATGAATCCCTTTCATTAGCACCAAAATATGAGTGAGCATTAAAGTCTCCTCCAATGATTATGTCCCATTCCCGGAAATTTTCATAAATCGAGATTTAATTCTGGAAATTTTGCCTACTGTCGGAGGAGTATAAACTGAAATTAAAATAAATTGTGGCTTTATATTCTTAATTTTAATACCTAGTTCTTTGATTGGGCCAATATTTTGACGTTCAACTTCTTCAAATTTAAAATGTGTGTGAAGAAATATTTTAACTCCGCCACATCGATCTCTCCTATTATTTTAATTTTATCTTTTCTGTATTAGATTGTAATCATTGGTCCTATATTCCCTATTCTGGTTAAACAATGTCTCTTAAAGTAAAGCTACATGGATTTAGTGAGTTCTTAAAATTTATTATTGATGTTCCAGTAATTGTGTTCTGTTATTTTAAGATTGAAACAATGTAGACTATCATGGTCAATTGAATAGAAAGAAGAAAGATTAATGCTAAAAATCATTGTAATTGGAAACATATTTTATTAATCCATTCCTGTCCCTGTAATTATTTTCAGGTTTATTTAGTCGAGTATATTGGAAATAATTTCTTGAACAAAACTGTAAAACGTTTGATCAATTATATTCCCGGTATCTTTTTCATTTTATATTGATTTAATTTTGTTTATATATGCATTCAACATGTTCTCCTATTTAAAATAACCTGTCGATTTGTGAGGATGTTCCTTTATGGAAGCAGTTTTATTTTGATTACTCCCTTATTTTAAGTACAGTGGATGTGTAATGTTTCGTTTGTGATTTTGGTTTTTCTCATTGTATTTCAGTGGTCTGGAACTTTCTTCTGGTATTTCTATAAGTTAAGATGTTGTATTTGTTCGTATTATCATCAACTTCAGAAAAATCTAAAAGAGAAAATCTATTGTTTGTTTTATGTGGTTATTTAAAATAAACACATTTTGTTTACTTAGTGCAGTCATTATTAGTGTTTTCGTAATCCCCACAATTTTGACACCTTTGTTTACCTCAGAGATTGTTACTTGTGATGAAATGATTTTCTAGGAATTGGTTGGCTATGTCATACATTTGAAATCATATCTCAATTTGATTTTTGTTACTTCTTTTGACACTGTTTACTTGAATGCTATTTATGCCCAAAATTTTCCAAATTTCCTATCATGGAAAAAAGGAGGGTTAGTGTCATATTTTTTTTTTTTTTTACTATCACTGTATATGGTCCTTTGAATCAATGTAAATATTTTATATTGTTATTGAGGTATAGTTGTTTTGAATAATTTCGATGTTAACAGTAATGGGAGGTGGCTTGTCTTCCAATACTGGGACCCTAATACCAATTGTTACTGATTTTTGAGTACTAATGGTTATATTGATATGGATGGAATGATTTTTCATATATAATCAGAGCAAAATTGTGAAGCGAAATTCTGAGTTTTGTAAAAAATATAAATATATGTTCTCATCATAATCCTCATTTTTCTTTTGGTTTAATATTTTTGTAAGATATATTTTTTGGTCATTCCCAAAAGATTATGAATATACTAGTAGACCCACCCCTGCTTCACAATGTGCAATTTGAATGAGGTGTTATTTATGTTTCAAAAAATCTAGGACCGATTTAGAGTTTATAGCTTTGTTAGTTTTAGTTCATTGTTACGAAAATTTCAATTAGCAAGAAATTATGTTCATTTTATAACGTCTATTCACTATTATATTTAATCAGTGGCATAAATAAAAAACATATATCAAAATTGGTTAAGTTTATTGGTTTGTTATTTTAAAGTGAAGCACAGATAACAGACAAATTAATTAGTTACAATAACATATGTTTATGGGCTTACAACTTTATATTAACTTGTGCGATGTCTTTTATATTGCATATTAACTTTTATAAAATCTTGTGCTTTCCAACGGTATATTATACATCTATGTTACTACTTATATTCCAGGAATAATTTTTTGATGACTTGGTTACAGAATATTTATTATTCCTGTTAAAAGAAAAGTTAAATTTTAATGTATTTTACTTTGAACCATCAGGAAAGAATGCCCTGAATGATATTAAAAACTGTATCGAAATCCGTCTTGTAGTTTAGAAGGAGTTTATTGGCAGTTTATTATAACGAAATATTGGCTTATCCTATGAGGATCATTGTTATAAAGTAAATAATCAATTTGATGTTTTGGCATCCCTAAAAGCACCTTCTTCTTTCCATCTAAAGCTCTTACGAATGCATGCCTCCTCATGGTACGATTTGATTAACCTACACCGGTAAAGGCTTGGTATAGGGGAATTAAAACAAAACCCTCTAGGGCTAACTACCTCAGTTGTATCTCGTAGGGGCAACCCGACCCAAACCATGAATAAGAGAAGAGAAGGCAGATAAAGAGGAAGCATTAAATTCATGATATTCGCGTGGTCTGCAAGGCCTTTTCGTGAAGATAATAATAATAAATCATCAAGTATTTGATAAGCTTTCATTCAACATATTTCTATGTTTAATATTTAACAATATCAAAGTACTACAAAAAAAAAAAAAATAATTTTTGTGGAAAACAAGATATCACTCTTTTCTATGATAATTATGGTTACTATCATGGAAACGGCTCATTCTATGAGGGTAATCGGTTTAAAGTAAATTATCAAGTATTTAATAAGCTTTCGTTTGAGTGGTGAAAGACATTTTTATGTCTATTATTCAACGATGTAGAGGGTATTAAAAAAAAAAAAGAAAGAAAAAAGTGCGGAAAACAAGATATTGGCTTATCCTGTGAGGATTATCCTCTTAGGACAATCATTTAAAGTAAATCATTAAGTATTTGATAAGCTTTCATTTGAGTGGTATAAGACATTTGTATGTTCAATATTCAACGATATACTTTCCTTGGTTGGAAATTAGTAGACTAGTTCCTCAAGGCATGTTTCTATGTCACATGTTGGGAAAAAATAAATGTTGTCCACTGTTATCAATGTATTATCTAATTTTATATTAATAAATATCCAGTAACGATTTTTATCTGTAACGGTTACTCTAAAATTAATTTTATAGTGCACTAGGGTCAACAGACCTCCACTACCTCTTCCTGATTTATATGTTTTAATAGACTTACCATGGTATGGAATATAATCATGTAGCCATTGTAACCATTGGGTAAAATTATCATCGGTACCCCACGTTTCGACAAAGCACAATATTGATATTTTTCTTAATACTTCACATTCGTAGCTGTTTGAATTACATAGATTTTTAAAACCATTTATGTTGTAAAAAATGATTTGAAAGTTTTGTTTGAAGGTATTTAGTTTTGAAGAAATAATAGAGGCTGTCTTTTTCTTACATCTGTTCAGAGTAACTTGAGAATCAAGACCGAAGAGAGCACTTTTAGGTGAAGAAGAGTTCACAATATTATTTGACGAGATTGACGAACTCCTAGGACAAAATTTTTTCCAATTTTTCCTTGGTTTTTCTTTTCTTATTTCTTTATATTTCATTTGTAAAGGGTTGAGGTTGTGAAGAAAGTGGCTTGTAAATGGGTGCAGTGTTTTCTAATAACAAATCTTTAATAATATTTTCCATCTCGGTGAGTCTATAATGGCTACCTTTAATTTTAAAAAATCCATTTTCATACGAAACTGATTAATCTATATTTTTTAATTGTAACACATATGAGTGCATTTTTTTTCCCGACTTCTCTGTCTTCTGGAGTTTTATCATGGCTAATAAAAATATTTTTATTTGTTAAAGGTATTCTATTTTTAAATATTTCTTGTTTCAAATTATAGTTATTTAGGTACATCAATATTGGCCTTTCCCAAGCCTGAAACTATTGTTTATTGAGTAATCCGGTAATGTGATGTTTACATCGTTAAAAATATTTTTTACTTTCTCTGTTATATTTTCATTTTCCGTCAAAGGAGATAAGAAAATTGTTTTTCCTTAATTGTATTTTTAGAAAGTTGACTTCTTGTTCGAACCGATTAGTTTTGTTTTAGAGAAATATACATGTTTTTGTAAAACTGATTCCAGCTTCTTTATAAGCTCTGCATTCACCGTGTTTGTTTTCTCTATATTTATGTTAATTTCTTTTATGGCTTGCACCAAATCTTCATTAGTTACAGCCATGGTTATGATTAGCAAAATAAAACAGTATGTGGGTTGTAATAACAGAAGGTAACGATCCACCTACTCTCAAAGCCCAGGAGATACTAATTGTGTATGGAATTATGGTTAATGTGTGGTTGGGTACATGCATGCCCACTAGGCCTAATATTAATGGCTATGCCAACTCACTGATTTATAGAATTTTTTTATCAATCCGTTCTTCCCCGTTCTGCTCTAGTATTTCACCAAACTCCAACTAACTGTTCACTAACCACTAATGATCTTGTTAGTCAAATTTTACTTAATACTTCACTTTACTATCGCACAAAATAGTGAGATAAGACAGAGGTACTTTCATGATGTGGCACCGATCAAAGTCAGCTCTAGACTCTATTCAAAGATATAGAGGTATTAGGAAAAATATTTTTGGGGAAAACGAGATAATCTTTTCTATCATAATTATAGTTACTATCATGGAAATGGCCTATCCTATGAGGATAATCGTTATTAAGTAAATTATCAAGTATTTAATAAGCTTTCATTTGAGTGGTAAAATTCATTCATATGTTCAATGATATCGACGTATTACAAAAAAAAAAAAAATTCTGGAAAACGAGATATCACTCTTTTCTAACATTTTATGGCTACTATCATGGAAACGGCTCATCCTGTGGGGATAATCGTTATAACAATTAATATAGAAAATTAAATCACCTTCAATTTGGGTTGTAAAACAAGTCTTTTATGACTAATATATATAGATATCACTCTTTTCTATCATAATTTAAAAAGTTTGTGAAGAACGAGATATCATTCTTTTCTATTATAATTATGGTTACTATCATCAAAACGGCTTATCCTATGAGGATAGTTGTTTTAAGTAAATCATCAAGTATTTTATAAGCTTTCATTTGAGTGGTATAAGACATTTGTATGTTCAATATTCAACGATATTGAGGAATTACAAAAAAAAACACATTTTTTTTTGAGGAAAACGAGATGTCACTCTTTTCTAACATTTTATGGCTAATATCATGGAAATGGCTCATCCTGTGGGGATAATCGTTATATAACAATCAATATAGAAAATTAAATCACCTTTAATTTGAGTTGTAAAACAAGTCTTTATGACTAATATATATATAAACTTACCTATCAAAAACCGGAAACCGAGAAACATCTTATTTTTGTCATTAATTTGGTTGATATCATGGAATCGGCTGTTCCTAACAATATAATGGTTATAAACTACATTTAATTTGAGTAGTAACAGAAATATGTAGGTCTAATACTCACAGACATGATGTCAGTTCAAGGATTATATGGGTTAGAATTTCTGTCCCTAAAAATATCTCTCTCACGGCTTCCTTCCCACCTGTGACTATATCGCCCAGAATATGAGGTCAAAAGGAAAATCATGGTCAAATGAGTCAGAATTTCATCTTCTTGGCCTCTTTTTGAATGGCTGCCATTTTGTAATCCACCCATTTTAAGTTGGCCGACGTTTATTTTTTGCTTTACCATGATAGATGCTTTGCTTAAAACATTCTAAACATTTTGCGCTAAAATAGGTTTTAATTTTTGTTGCTGGCTCACGGTCTTTATATAGAATATAAGAATATATATATATATATATATATATATAATATATATAATATATATATATATATATATAGAATATAAGAATATATATATACATATATAGAATATAAGAATATATATATACATATATAGAATATAAGAATATATATATACATATATAGAATATAAGAATATATATATACATATATAGAATATAAGAATATATATATACATATATAGAATATAAGAATATATATATACATATATAGAATATAAGAATATATATATGGGTGTGTCTGGTTATCTCGAGGCAAAACTAAAACAAATGTTTAACTGCTTTATACATTTCATCTTTAGGATATCCAGAGACACCTATATCACCCGATTTTATGAAGAGTTGAAGTGGCTTTACTCTTCCTTCTGGCGTAATTACTTCCTGGCATCCTTCCTCTACCAAGTTATCCAATCTCGGTGTCCGTTTTACGTCTCGGATCTCTTTAAATTCAAATCCTCTGTTCATTCCCATAACACCTGCTTGTGGCCTTCTGATCTGTATCCCTATGGGACTCCAGTCCTTCCAATATCCGGGACTCCCAAACTCTTTCAACATTTAAAATCCCATCTATTCAGTCATTTCCTGTCAATACAATTCCAAAATAATGCCAAGTAGATGCTAATTTCAGGGAAAATCAATAAATAAAGCAGACAGATACATTTATTTATTAATTTGTTTTCATGGGGACATTCAACAGCATACGAGATGTGTTAAAAAAATAAGGTGACTTTGTATTTTTAAGAAAAAAATATTTATTTATCAATATTTATGTTGTCCCCTTCAAAGTAATCCCCCTTAGAAAAATTTCATGGCACGAGCTAAGCAATGTACTGACATCCTCAGCAACTTCTCTGATAGTGATTCGACGATTTTCCAAAACAATTTTCTTCACTGCTTGAATGTTTTCATCAGTTGTTGACGTGCTTGGGCGTCCAGAGCGAAGCTCGTCATTGGCATCTTCCCCGCCATCTTGGAAGAGTTTGTACCACTTGTAAAGATTGTTTTTACTCAAAACAGTTTCACCGTATGCCACTGACAACATTTCAAGTGTTTCGGAGCACTTTATTTTATTTTTTACACAAAATTTGATGCAAATCCTTTGATCCATATTTTTCGATAGCAAAAAATCGCCGAGCACCCAAAACACTTATAACCTTTACGCCTCTCATAACAAAACAAAAAATGCTATACACTTGAAACTTGGTACAGATGTTCAGGAAGAGTGTACCAACATAACAAAACAAAAAAATCGATAATCGAAAGTACTTTGCCCTCGAAATTTGAAAAGTCACCTTACTTTTTGAACACACCTTGTATATGATTTGAAAAGATTATCTTTTCAAAGATGTACCATTAAATCATATATTATTTTAACAACATTCAGAAGAATTATAATTTCCTTTTTTTTTTTAAAACTGTATATATTTACTTTCACTTTTTTTTAATCATGTTATTTTATATTATATATTATTATTTGTTCTCATTTTAATATACATTTTTTTTTCTTGTTTTTACATTTTTATTAGAATTTATCTTTTGAGTTATTTTATTTGTTTAATTCTATTGTTTTCAATTATTTTGCTCCAAGAATTCAGTCATACGACCATTTTTTATTTCCTGTAATATTATTCTAGTAGGACTAGTCCCAGAATAAATAAAGAATTATTAGGTTATTTTATTTATGGGCACAAAACTTCTGGGGTCTTTAGCCCTTTTCTATCTATATACAAATTTCACTAGATTTTTTAAACAAATTAAACGTTTTCTTCAACTCAATTGTTTTTCTAATTGTGGTAGTGTTGTCACCTAGCTTCCTCTTGAGATTTCTTTAAATGTTTTCTGTCTGAAAATAGTTGTGGTAGAGTGGGCAGTCCTCAAAGAATTATTATATATATATATGTGTGTGTGTGTGTGTATGTATATATTTACATTAACTTAATATGGAACTAATTGGCATGGCTAATTTGATGGTCTATTATGTAATTGACAAAAACAATAAAAATAAATGAAAGTAAATTTTGGATATAATTAGTTGACCGTTGAGAATTATTAGAAGGAATTAGTCCGGGTTTCGACCCAGTTTCCATTCGTCTACAAAATACCTGATGATGTCCCTCAATGGGGGTCGAAACATAGGCAGAAAATGAATGGTTTAAACTACCTAATTGTTTCATTTATCGACCAAAGCCCGGACTAATTTCTTCTAATAAATAATGAAAGTAAATTTGTTTACCACTTATTTAAAATACATGATAATTATTAAAGGTCATGATCATAAATAATTAATTATATGATGTATATCTTTAATTTATTATGTAGTTCAGAAATTATTGATTATTATTTATTCGGAATCACTTTTGAACAAATCTTTTCCTGAAAAAAAGCATAGTTTTGACATTTCCCGTTGCTGCTTCATCACTTTAAAATGACTAAATGAAATCCATCTCCTTCATCTTGTAACCTGTAGGCTCCTGATCTTCCTACTATTTTGATTATTGTATCACGGTGTTTCTGGAGATCTTGAAGAAAACTAACACAGTTGTTTAACTGCTTTATTGGACTTATCTTTGGAATCTCTAGGGACGCTTCTGTCACTCGATTCTATGAAGAGTTAAATTATCCTTCTTACCGTTGCATGTAATTTCTGGCATCCCTCCTTTACCAAGATCCATTCCCACTGTTCATCATACATCTCAGATTATCTTCTGATGAGTATATTACACCCAATCGAACTGCAGCTTTCAACAGATCTTTCATAACCTGAACCTCTTCCTTATGGAACTCTATTTCTTTTCATGTTTGTATTGTACAATTGCATTATTTTTCCCTTGGTTTATTTCATTTCATTTCTTCTTTGCATATTTAATTTAAATATAATTTTAATTGGTATCTATACTTCTTATATCTGATATCAGGTTTGGGCTTTAACATTTGTTGAAATCACTACCAATATTATTAACTGAGATCAACCTGTTTTTTTTTTTCTTATATAAATACATTAGAATTGATTATATAATCACAACTATATTATTCCCTGTACCAGAACAAAGCATAGTTAGATCTTGTCTTAGGGTGATTTTATGAATTTGGGTTTGGAAAGTGATTAGTGAGTGGAGGTTTCTAAACAGTGATTGATGGTATCAGCATCAGTTTTGTTTGCTAAACCTATTATTGTTATTGAATAAAATATGTAATATTATATACTATACATTTAAAAAGCCTTTTATAATATATGATGATTAAAAATAAATGAACTTTGCAGGACACTATGGGTTGGGAGAAAACGACAGAGGAGTATCTTTTACTTTTGGTGGAGAGGTTGTAGCGAAATTCTTACGTAAACATGACTTCGATCTGATTTGCAGGGCTCATCAGGTAAAAATTATTTGATGTTTTTATATCTATCCTAATTCAACTTGTTTCTATAATTGTCATGGTTTTAACCAACTTGTTTACATAAAGATCATTTTTTCTTTCAAAACTAAATATTAATGCATCGTAGTTGCTAATCTAATTTCTTGGCTATTATGTTTTTTTATAATTAAAATTTGAGTCATTTGACTATTGCATTGAAAAAGTCAGATATTGTCCAGTAAAGTAATTTTTACCATTATTAATTTTATTGGGGATTATAAAAACTACTTGAAAAATACAGGAAAAATTCAAACATTCAATATAATTAATTTAATTTGATGTTCATTTTGGAGAAAACTAACACCAACATTAGATCAAACAAATCTCATAGCTATATAATGAATTTTCTTAAAAAGTGAAATATATTTAATAATTTAACATGTTTATACCAGTGTGAACCACTGGTAGCTTATAACAGCTGTAATACATAAGTTATTTTCATAGTTCTTTACATAGCATAATGTCTTCCTTTTTTGTTGTAAGTTTTCATATTCATAACATTCCTGCCCAATAGATCATAGCGCTTTGAAAGTAATCGCTAAGGAAAAAAAAAAAAAAAAGAAATTCAGCCCCACCATAAATGTGTTAACAGGGTGTTATTGAATGAGAGATTAAGAAATAATTGTCACAAGAAGTACCCTCACCTGTCTCTTGCATTTTGATGGGTTTTTTTAAAAGTGAATTAAGGCCTTAAAATATTGGAATGTAAAAAAGATTGAATACACAAAACTCATTTTATTATATATATTTTTGGTTTTGAAGAAGGTAGAAATCAAGTTTGGCATCATAATGTCCCTTTGCCATGGAAAAAAAAAAAAAAAAGATTAAAATATTCAAGTTTTAAGGTTACAAAGAAAACTAAAAATTATTACAGGTAGGGGAATAAGGTTTTAGGGCCAACAATGGCTAGGTTATTATTATAACCCATAAAAATATGTTATGGTCATAAAAATATTAAAATATGTTATGGTCATAAAAATATCGTGATAGTGACCTTATGGGAGAAATATTAGTTAAAAACTGATCAGATTTAGATTCATTCCCCCTCTCTCGCCCACCAGGGTAAAGTTCTCCAAGGTATGTGCTCACTTTCATTGTCTGGGGTTATTGGTTGGACCAGTGAAACTTACCATAACAAGTTTGCTGGTTGTTAGGCAATTAGTTTGTTCACAAAATAAGAACTTCACAAAGTATATAAAACTTTATCAATCAGGCTTTCTATCCAAGTTTGTATACTCGTTTTTTTCAAACCATCGTTTAATATGTTCATCCCTGTGCGATTCCACTGGTGGCCCGCACTAGTTGGTCTTATTGGACACTTCCCAATGTTATTTATTTCCATATACATTTTATTTATTATGACACACATTATTACTCCCTTTCGAGTTATACTTACTGGCACAAATCTGTGGTTAGGATGAAAAAACTGCAAGAGTTACATGAATTGCAAAATAAGCATTCACTATACTGTTAGCACATACAGGTCTGAACAGGCAATAATTGATAAAACGCAGCATAAATTTGAGCACCGTCTTACAGAGCAGACATTAAAAATCGTTGCTGGCATTAACATGTTAAGGAGATAATTTTTTAAAAATTGTAATTAGTCTTAATTATATGAAGAAGAATCATATAATTAAAATTGAGATAATTTCGTCATTGTTATTAATTTTTAACATGTTCTTGGTATCATTGTTATTTCACTTTTCCTGACAGATCATAACACTTTTTAAAGGTTGTTGAAGATGGTTATGAATTCTTTGCAAAGAGGCAACTTGTGACCTTGTTCTCAGCTCCAAACTATTGTGGTGAGTTTGATAATGCTGGTGCGATGATGTCAGTGGATGAAACTTTGATGTGCTCCTTTCAGATTTTGAAGGTAATCTAATTATATGAGTTTCAAATATAATATTTAAATGTTAGCCATTTTTTTATCTTCCTTGTTTAACAACTTCAAGAATTTTTTTACAATATGATTTTAACTACTCTACTTTTTATGAAATTATTGATATTTATAAGCATTGAAATCATTAACCTGTTATCGCATTAACCTTAAATTAATGGACAATCATTATTATATACTTAAATTGCTTTGATTTCTCAAATTATTTATGCTACTAAATAAATCAAAGATGATGATATTTACTCAACCAGTAATGTTGGCTAGTTATTATTATGCCCAGTTTTATATTTTTGTATCATTTATATTTTACTAGATTATTTTTGGTCCTTTTGTATTACTCTGTATTATGCTGTTTGATAATCTTACTCTATATTAAGCAATGAAATGTTAACATTAGCTTCTTATTTACAGCCTGCTGATAAGAGAAAATTCACGTATGGTGGTCTAAACACTGGACGTCCTGTAACTCCTCCTCGGGGTGTAACCAGTAAGAATAAAAAGAAGTAATAAATATGATATTCAATTTTCATTTCTCACTAATTAAAATATGTTTGCAAATAGCAAACCGAGTCAGTTACAACATGGCTGCTAATGTGCTAATTTCAATACTTCCTTATGTCGTACCTAATTTAATTGTTCGCATTGATCGTGTATCTATTTATTTACGGGATAGAAATAGTTTAGTTAAAGTAATACGTTTATGAAGGATATAAAGTAATACGTTTATGAGGGTTATCAACAAAACCAATTAGTTTTATGAAACCAGAAATTATATTTATTTTCTACTTTATTAGGTTTAATTTTTTTTTATGGCAAGACGATATTTTTAGATTTATGGCTGTTTTTTGTGTTCATGTTTTTATTATAAAAATCAATTGTGTACCATATATATATATATACCAGTATTTTCTTCTATTTAGAAATAGTGTTCATGTCAATAATGGCCAAAAATTGTTAGTGTGTGTTCGTGTATGTAGTTTATTTAAGTGCACACACATACACACACACTCAGATATATCACCTGTAATATCATAGTTTCATAGATAATATTGATATAAATATAAATTATATACCATGTGCAGATGCAAGGTAGCATTAATATTGATGAACTAATTATATATGTATATAGTCAGATAATTTAACTGTTTAGAGTTATATATATATATTAATATATATTATATATATATATATATATATATATATATATATATATATATATATATATATATATATATATATATAGTAATAAAAATGAACCTGTTCTCACATACACTTGCACTCAATTTCTTTGACTTTAACTGTTAAACTGTTATTTGTCCTTTGTTTGTTATATTACATGTATCATATGATCGGTTTTAATTTTTTTTCTCTTTGTTTGTTTTTATTTATTTACTTTTTTAAGATGTTAAAATCTTGTGACGGTAAACCGTTTTAAATGTTTTGATGATATCATTGTTGTTCTCATCATATAAAATCATTGAATGAAAATAAACTTGGCATTGAATTTTATTATTTTTTCCCCTTCTTTTCTTGTAAGGTAATATTCAAGCTTCCTTAAACCTAATATCTTCCAATTAATTTTTATATTATTTGTTTTTAAGTGATGACATAGAGTATGATTTTTTTTTTTTTTTTTTTTTTTTTTTTTTTAAATGTATTGTTAAGTATCAGTTGATTATAGAATCTTAACATTAACAATTTTGGATTTCTTGTTTGTTTTAAACTTTAACAATGTGATTATTTAATGTTTCTGTTTATTATTCAATCAATTATTGAAAAAGTACATCAAAAGCAAGGACATCAGCAAACATTTAGATTAAAAAGTTTGTATATTTGAAATAAACATAATTAGAGGTTTGTGGGGAGAGGGGCGACAGGGAAATTGCTCTGTCAGCCTCAACCGTTTCGTTATTATGAGTTGCCGAATCCCTTTTTTTTATCTTGGTTTCATTAAGGTTAATATAAAATAACCATCATTGTTATACATATATGTATTGAGGAAAAAAAAAACCAAATAAAAATAAACTTCTAAATCAATCACAAAAGAGTACATATGGTATTTTCTGGCAACAATAGCGAAAGTGACGATGATGGCGACGGCAAATTAGCGACCAGTCTCTCCCGTAGCTCTTAGTGCACTGCCTCCCAAGTGGTCGCTAGCACTCTAAGTCTCCTTTTAATAAACACAGTCCCCTTGCGCCTTAATTTAATATTAGCAAAATATATACAAAGAAATTAATGAGGTAAATTAGTATTTTCCCAACAGAGGCAAAACCATAATTTAAGTTTGTAAAGCTAAATCATTAGCATACATAATTAAGCAGTTGTAGCTTATTATTATTTTCTATTTATTATATTAATATTGGTATGGATGTTTTCAAAACAAATCCTTTAAATTTATTAATTAAATATTCTAAGAGCTATTCATTCTTTTTCTTCATTGGTGCAACAGATACATAAAGCTGTTCTTCTGCTCAATCTTTCTGGCCCGGGTAGTCTTGTCTGCAGCACGTTCTGTGCTTATTCCTGCTTTTCTCAGGCATAAAAGGACGTTGTCTTTCTATCGGGATCTAGAGCCTGCCCCTAGCTCTTATCCCATTTGGAGTGCTCCTATATACTTTTAGAGGGCCCCTGCTTCTTTTCATTCTGATTGCTTGTCCGATCCACTTCATTCTCTGACCTAGTGAAATTTGAAATACTTAAATCTCAGCTTTCAACGTACATCACATTTCGGCGCAGGTGCCATGTTTCATTTTCCTTGACAGGTCTGAGAATACGCCTGAGGATCTTTCTTTCGAAGCAGTCAACCTTATGTGCAACAAACTTATTGATCGTCACGTTTCGCACACTTACATTCCTATAGGCCTTATAAGGCATTTGTATAATCTTATTTTTGTAGTGTGGCTTGGAAGTCTGTTTCTGAAAAGTTGAATAAAGATAAATATACTTTATTGGTTGCTGCCAGTCTTTATCTTGTCTCAGTCTCCACTTCCATTTTTTAACTGATTGCTGTATTGGAAGCTTGGTACTACCTCAAAATCATAGTTTCCCAACCTGACTTGTCATTGAGCTATGCACATCATCTCAGTTTTATTTGTATTTATTTTAAGTCCTATCGTTTTTGCTTTTCTATTTAGCAAAAGGCTTCCTCTGCAACATTATGGGATCATCCAATTATCGCAACATCATCTGCATATGCAAGGATTTGTACCATTTTTGAAAATATGGTATTGCCATGGTTCAGTCCTGTCCTGTTAATAATTTTGTGTAGGGCTAGATTTTAAAGCAGAGATACCAGTGCATCACCCTGTCTTAGACCAGTCCTTACACCAAATGTGCTGCTACTTTTTCCACCGATTTCTTCATCAGTTTCATTATTCTGATGATCTATATCACGATTGCATTCTTGGCCTTCATTACATGTAGGATTCAGTTGTTTACTGAAGTACCTTTTCCATCTTTTATTATTTAATATGGGTCTGTTAGGAGAATACCATATTTGTCCCTTATCATGGTTTCATTTGACTTATATCCCATTTTAATTTCTTTGATCTCATCGAAAAATATTCTCTGGTCACTTTTTCACTTGGGATAATTCTAAGTTCCTAATTCTTTGATCCATAGCCATTTTCTTCTTCTTACCGATCCTATTCGCATGGGCATGTGCATCTTTCCTTTGCTTGATGATGGGTGTCAAGGCTAAGGAACCTAGTTCTTTTGTTATTGTGCATTTTTAGAGCCTCCTCACATTCCAAATCATATCAATCATGAGTACTTGGTGTGATTACTGCCCCGATATTCATCATCTTTTTCTTCTATCATCTGCTGCAGTATTCTCCATTCATCTTCAATTGAATGACCTTTAACAGCTCGTATCTCTGCCATCCTTTCAGCTATTCGATCTTCATACTTTTTCTTAATACCTAGTAATATGTTTATCATATTATTGCTCCAGCGTCTTCCCTTTCACTCTGTTTACTTTTCCACCACCATTCCCGTATGTCTAATGCCCTAATCACCTGTCATGTTAATGCCCAGTCCTTACCCGCTCATTTTGACAAATTTTTCCAATACTTTACCGATAACTTTCTACCACATAATAGCAGTTTCCGAAACCTGATTAAAATCTTAGATCCCTTCCCGATCATTCCCTAATTCGCCATGACCGGGTTGGCCAGACTGGCGGTGATGTAGGTCTTTATGTCCACAATAGCCTGAAATCCAATGTCTTAGAGATCTCTTCTGCTTCCGAATATCCTCATATTGAATTCCTTTTCGTCGAAATCTCTTACAATGCAAACCCTCTCCTCTATGCTGTGGTGTACCGACCCCCTTTAGTACCTTTTGATCCATCCTTTGAATCTGTCCTTTACAACTACATCCCTCTGTATAATAATATCATAATATGCAGTGATTATAACACCAACCTCCTTTCTGACTCCTATGATAGACATTACCTTGATAACCTCTTCTTCTCTCTTCATCTGTTCATCGTTCCATATGCTCCAACTCATCATACTCATCATTCCGACACTTGGCTTGACCTAAATATCATAGATTCCGAGCGAAACCTTCTTTCCACTTCTCAAGTGCCTGTTCCCTTCCTATCATCTCACGATCTTATCCAAATTTCATACAATTTCCAAACTTCAGCGTTCCTTCCCAAAACATCAACTTTCCGAAACCTAGATAATCTCACCCGAGACAATATTTTACTCGACCTAAAATCCATGAATTGGAATATAATTTATACCTGTTCAACTAATGACCCAATGGTCGACATTCTTACTTCCAATCTCTTTAGTATCCTAGACAAACATGCTCCTCTCAAACCTGTACCTTCCGTCGCCATCCCGCTCCTTGGATGAATCCAGAAATAAAAGACTTACAAAAGAGGCGTGATGCAGCCCGCAGAAGCTTTAGACGTACAAGAGGACTATCAAGCGTTCAGGGCACTCCGCAATCTTACTCAGGCGACAATCAGACAGGCAAAAACAAATTACTTTCACGCTGCCTTCTCCTCTACTCCTGATTCCAAGTCAAAATGGCAACTCCTCCGCAAACTCTCACTCTACAAATCATCTTCCTTACCAGTCTCTCAAGTCTCACCCGATGAATTAAATTCTTACTTCTCATCCACCTCCTCTCATAATTCTACACTATCTCCTCCTGAGTTTTCAACAATCTCATCATTTAATCCTGATAATTTTTATTTTTCCGATATCTCACCAACTGACGTTATATCCTCTATTATGAAATCCCATACCAACTCCATAGGATTTGATGGAATACCTGTAAAATTACTAAAATTATGCCTTCCCGACATCCTACCAGTTCTTCTCTTCATATATAATTTTTCTCTTCAAAATTCCGTATTTCCTACTACTTGGAAAAAAGCGATAGTTCATCCTATAAATAAAACCTCTAATCCTATATCCCCTAAAGACTATCGCCCAATTTCCATCCTATCTAACCTTTCCAAACCTTTAGAAAGAATAGTCCAGTCATAATTGTCTAACTTCCTCGAAAAGTCCAACTTCTTGATCCTCTCCAATCTGGTTTCCGACCCGGCTTTTCCACACAATCCGCCCTCCTCAAAATCACTTGTGACATACATACTGCCATAGACAAAAAGAAACTGACAGTACTAATACTTCTAGACTTCTTAAGAGCTTTTGACTTACTTGATCACTCTATCCTTTTTTCCAAGCTACAGTCTCTATCCTTTTCCAACAGCACTATACATTGGTTTAAATCATTTCTCTCTAATAGGGCTCAAGCTGTAACCATCCTCTATCTTCCTTCCTTGGTCTCTTGGCAGGTGTGGCCCAGGGTTCAAGCATATCTCTTCTCCTTTTTAATTCCTATATCAATGATCTTCCCAATTCCATCCATCACTGCTCCCACCACTTATATGCTGATGATTTCCAGATCTACTTATCCTTCTCTCCCTCCCAGTGTCTAGTAGCATTTGCCTATATTCAGGAAGACCTAGATAGAATCTGTGCCAGGGCAACCCTAAATAAATTAAGGCTAAATGCTATGAAAACTCAAGCCATTGTTATAGGTTTCAATTCCCTCCTCAGATCCCATACTACATTTCCAACTCTAACCCTAAATGACCACCTAATCACCTTCACTTCCTCTGTAAAAAACCTGGGGATTACCATTGACCAAACCCTCTCCTGGAAACTCCATATTGCCCAAATATCCCGTAGAACAATAAGTACCCTTAAATTTTTCCATCGCTTCCGCCATATTCTTCCGCGATCCACCCGTAAGCTCCTTGTCTCTTCACTTATTTTCCCCCACTTTGACTACTGCTGCGGGGTATATGGTGGACTCTCGATTGCGCTCGAGGACAGGCTTAAACGAATTATGAACATATTTTTAAGATTTGTCCTCGGCACACCGAAAAGGTCTCATGTGACCCATTTATACAGTGAGTTAAAGTGGCTCCTTCCCTCTATCCGCAGATAATATTTCCTAGGATCATACCTTTACCAAACAATCCACTCCCAGCTACCTCCCTATATCCACAATCTTCTGCGATTTAAATCGTCAATCCACTCCCTCGAAACAAGATCACGCCATTCTGACCTTTATATTCCTATCCATAGAACAAAAACTTTTGATCATTCCTTTCTTGTCCGCTCTATTACTCTCTGGAATTCCTTACCTACTCATATCCGCCATGCTTCATCCCTACCATCATTCAAGTCTCAGCTGTTCCAGTACCTACTGTCATCCCAAACAGACGCTGAACTACAAGCCTGATATTTCAAATCAAATTTCAATTCATAAAGAAAATTTGTTATTTATTGTTTATATTAAACTCAGTTAATGAACATGTTATTATGAACCAGTTTCAATGTTTTATTTTATTCAGCGCTTTAATCTATAAGATGTTATGTATATTACTCTTTTATATACTTTAATCCATTTTTTTTCTGATATCATTGTAAATAAAAATTAATTATAATCCTTTGGTCTTTTGGCCAGACACATCCTATATCTTAATTGTACATATCTATTGTTCTTAAGGGACCCTGTCCCAGAATAATAAAAAAAAAATTTCTATTTCTATATTTAAATTTTTTGTGCACCATTTCTTTTTCCTATCGATTGCTTTATTCTGGTGTCGATACAGTCTCAGTTTTAATTTTAGTACTACCTGGAAATGGTCTACGTCCGGGCCTTTCACTCAATTGAAATGTTCCATGGATACCAACAGGTGATCTATTTGACTTTATGTTCCATTTGGTGCTCTTCAGGTATGCTTATGCTTAACTTTATGGGGGTAGATTGTACTCATTATAATTAATGCATTAGCGGTTGGTAGATCAATCATTCACTTCCCATTATTGTTTGTTGGTTGATGGAAACTTTCATTAAAAATATTTGGGCAGAATAACTTTTCTTTTCCAACTTGGGCATTAAATTCTCCCATTACAATTTTTATATCATGCCTGGGGCATTGATTCATTATTCCTTCCAAGGTGTTATAAAATACATCTTTAGTATCTTCAAATTTTTTTTTGGTTGGTGCATGCACATTGATTATGGTGATATTTCTTGACTTAGTCCTGATCCTTATTTTGCATATCTTATCCCTGATAGGTTGGGAGTCGATTATTGAACTTAGTAAGCTCTGAGAAACAATAAATCCTGTTCCAATAACATGAATATCGACGCTTCCGTTTTAGTAAGTGTCATTATATTTTCCTTTAATATGGTCTCTACCATATCAGTGGACCTCTTGCAGTGCAACTAAATCCATTCTGCATTTCGATAATTGAACTGACAGTTCCTTCAATGCTGCTTGTATAACGTCCTTACATTCTATGTTCCAAAAAGTAGTGGCCTTTACCGAGTTCCTGGTCGATTCTGTTTAACGGTCCGATTTCTGAGGAAAGATAAGAGTTGTCATAACTTGGGTATTTTTTAACGATGGGTGGGTAGTCAACCTGTTCATTAATAGTTATTCATCAATACCTTTATTTGATTTATCTATTTAAGTGATATGTACTTTCAGTTAACTGCATTAATGTGATTTTATAATTTTCTGACCTTATATCTGAATTGGTGAAATTTTAGCTGGTTTATTTTTCTACAACATAAGAAACTGCAGGCTATTTTTTGGGATACTCCAATAATGTGAAAAATAATTTCAATAAACTTTGAAGATAGCTTAATATAGACCATATCTCTATAATTTACCTAATGGACATGAATAAGTTTCTGGATTAACTTCGGATATATAGATAGCTATGACAATGCTTTAGAGAATAAAAATATTTAAGTATGATCTCATTCTGAAGGAACATCCTTTTTCCCTCAACCGTTTGCAACAGCAAAGGGGGTTTTGGACCTTAATAGCTCAACATTATATATTATGAACATTAAGAAGTTTCTGGATTGGCATCACATAAGAAGTCAAAACAAGAGAATTTTAAAGAATGAATATTATTATCAATATTTAATTTACACCTATCAAAAATAGTTCAGTAGCATTTTCTTCTTTTTCACTTAAAAGCTTGTTACAGCATAGGAATAGTCAAGAAACCATGAGACTTAGTTCATGCCAGAAAGGATAAATTGTTTTTTCTCTGATGATATACACCTTGCCCTCATATATAACCATCAAATGCAAGTTAGTTGTGTGGTTCTCTGACAAGCTAAGTTATTTGGAATACCCTGGTGTCTGAGCTTAACACAGTGAATGAATTGGAGATCCTCACATCATTGCTATGATTGTTGATAGGATTGCTATCCTGCATCACAAGTCAAGTTTAATCATTAATCTTATTCAAAGAGGATTAAAAAAAAATAATACCTATCTCTGTATGACTTCCTCTTAAATCTGGGTTTTCACTGATATAGATGTTACAGTAGGAATCCTTTTGTTTGATTTCTGCTTTAAATCAAACATTAAAATATATTTTTTTTTTTAGTAGTTAGTGTGAGAAATATGAAACTGAAGTAATAGTTAAAATATTATTTATTTAACCAACCAACCTCCCATCTCTCATACCGATACTCTATCATATTTAATAATTTCTCTCAAAATTAAATTTTTCCTTCTTCATGGAAAACTGCCCTGGAATGGACCACTACATAAAGTTCCAAATTCTACCTGTCTGCAAGATTTCCGTCCCTCCAATCCGGTTTTCGAGCGGGTTATTCTACCCAATCCGCTCTCCTTAAAATAACATAAGACCTCCAAACTGCCATCGATCACCAACAATAACAATACTTATTCTTCTCGATTTTTCAAAGTCGTTTAACCATAGTATCCTTCTTACCAAACTCCAAAATCTTCCAGTGTACAACCGTGCTTTGCGCTGGTTTCAATCCTTTCTCTCCAATTGTTCTCAGTACGTAGTAGTGCCAGACCAGCCTCCATCCTTAACCTTGCCCCTTTTCTGTGGGGTCATTTCTATCTCCTACCCTATTCGCTATTTACATTAATGACCTGCCTTTCCACCTCTATGCTGATGATTTTCAAATATACCTTTCCTTTCCACCTTCCGAACTATTACCAGCCATAAAAAGACTATAATGACTTAGACCGATTAAATCACTGGCTTTAGTCAATAAGCTGAAACTAAATGTTGAAAAAACAAAAGCTATTGTAATAGGATCCCATCACTTCCCGAAAACTGTTCCACATATCCCGACCCTCTTCCTAAATGGTAATCCTATAAGGTTCTACCCGACCGTCAGGAATCTGGGAGTAACCTTTGATCAAACCCTTTCTTTCTAGAACCATATTTCCAAAATTTCCCGCCGTACTTTTTCCACCTAAAAGCAACTGAATTCCCTTTGTCACCTATTCCCGTATGAAACCCGGAAGCTCCTTGTTACCTCTCTTATATTCCCCCACTTCGACTACTGCTGTACTGTATACGGTTGTGTTTCTGGGGATCTCGAAGTAAAAATAAAACGCCTAATTAATTGCTTTGGTCGATTTATCTTCAGGGCGAGTTTAATTTCATAGCGAGTTGAGGTGGCTTTACCCTTCCATTCGTCGCAAGTATTTCCTTGCATCATTCCTTTCCCAAGTTATCCAATCCCAATATAATTCAAATCCTCTGTCCATTTCCGCTATACACACTCTAGGCCTTCAGCTTTATTAGACGGCCCACCAATCTGCACATTTTGACAGATCATTACTTATCTGATCCTCAATCCGATGGAATTCTATTCCTCTTTCTATTCTTCACTACAACTCTCTTCCTTCCTTCAAATCCCGTCTATTCATTCATCTCAAGACCATCCAGTCATAAAAAAATTGTAAATAAGCTTCTATTTAATTTTTTCTTTATTTTCTACATATTTGCATATGTCTGTTTTCGATTAGTTTTAGTTCACATGTTTATAAATAATTAATTACTCTAAGACTTTGATGCCCAATTTATATATTATATTAATGTTATTCTAACGGAACTTGTCCCAAGATAATAAAGAATTTATTTATTTATGATGATCAGAAGAGATGGTATGTGATCAACTTTCCGATAACTTTGGATGAGAACATATAAGAATGGAGGGCTGGTAGGGATCCTCATTCCCTTTGTACATATGAATACTCTGGCTGTGCTTTGAGAACTGGTTACTACCTCTAAAAGGTTAACCCACGTTATTAGCCACAGAAAAAATTCATTTTATACTACTATTTATATTTATCTTGTTAATTAGTAAAATATATGAAAATAATAGGTGCTAAAAAAACTGATAAGTTAGCTTATTAGAGGATTTTTATAGTAAGTAGCCTTTAATTGAGAAAGTTGCATGTTATCAAAATTTGTTCAATATATCTGTTGATACTTAAAATGTTGGATGGATAAATATCATTCATCATCCTTCCCAATCAATTATTCACACTTTTATTGATTGAGACACTGATTTCCTAAATGTACTATAGGACATTACGCAATTGATATTTTGACATTTTTGTATTAAATTACTTAGATTTGTTGAAATTCATCATTCAATTTCATCCAAAATACAAGAAAATTGTAGTTCTTTTCAAAAAGTATAAAGTGCGCACATTTAATTTTTTTTCAAATCATATTAAAACATTTCCTTCTGTTACGTAAAAATAAAGTGATCAATGTATTAAAAAAAACATTTTAGATTTTAAAAAGGAATCATGCAACTTGGTTAAGTATTAAAGTAATAAGAGATTTTTACACTTCTTGCAAAATTAAAAATATCTTAAAAGGGATATAGTACCTTTTGGAAATCATCTTTTCTATTGTAATTTCCTAATCACAAGATGAGGATGATACGATCTATTTGTATAGAAAAGTATTTCACCTAAACAAGCAATGGGACCAAAGCAAACAAGCAAAAGTCCAATTACAAAATTCTTTACAGAATACAAGATGAGAATTAAGTTTAGCGATAACGAACCTTTGTCGGCAAAACATCAAAAGGCGTTTACCGCCATGGGCCCCCCCAGCAATATGTACCTCGGGAAACTTCCTAGACACTAGGACAAAGGACCCCCACTTGGGGCACTTCCGAGATCAGCTCTGCCAAAGGTGACGACGATGAGGAGAGGATTCGAAAGAGTGAGTCAAGTTTTATCCTCAAGAGGAGTGAGTCAGGTTCCATCTCCAAGAAGAGGACGTGGCCGTCGGGGTTCTGAGAGCAGCTGGAGGATGACGCAGAGAATGGACGTCTTAAGATGATTCCACCTTTGCCAGCCGACAGTGTTTTAAAGGTATCTCGTCATTTGTAATATTGTATGGCAAAGGTAGTAGTTAAAATGTCCCTCAGTATTCTCAATCAGAGTTCTAGGCAATGTGTTAATATAATGGATATGTGTAAATTAATAATTATAGTAATGTATTAATTGAATCTTGTTTACTTTAATCTTACCCTGCATGCCACCTATTAGATTGGTAAACATGATACTTTTGGAAAGGAGATCCAATGGTATCATTAAATATAGTTTATATATTGACTAAATATAGTAAGTAAGCTAGTTTTTGAAGCTACCGCTGCCTTAGAAAAGCAGCAGGTTAAAAACATAGCAATGGATAAATAAGAATGTACATTTTAATTAGATAGGCCTATTCAAATCTGTCTATGAAAAATTAATAAAATACATATATCAATTTCTGGGATTGTTGTTTTGAAGAGGAGGGTGATAAAATGACATGAAATCGGGACATCCAAAATATCTGTTAATATAGGTGCAATGAAAGGACATGAAAAAAAATGTTAAGTTCAAAGTAAAGGGGTGTGGTGGCCTATGGAGTTAATTAAAATGTCTTGGTAATCACAAAACCAACCAACCATATGGCTCCTCACTTTGATTAGAATAAGTTGGTCAACTGTTAGAATAATACCTCTAATTATCTATAATTAGTGCAAGAAAGGACAATAAACATAAATAAAAAATAGTTTGTGATGAATATTAATGATGACACCAACCCTACGAAAATTACGGATAAAATAACTAGACACTATAATAAATGATGGATGACGTATCTGTGTTAAGTAAAGGAAATTTTGGAATACCTGGAACAATGGAGGAAACTTAGATTACAGAAACAAACAATTAAAATACTTACTGATGTATAGGGTTGAATTATTGGAAATGCTGAATAACAGGTTAAATGAATAAACAAAATTCAAACGTCTCCCTTTCATTATTGATCAGACTGTTTCGGACTTATTTGTTCGTTCTGAAGTCCACATTCACAATATTGTCAAGCATGGTTGATTGATAGCAAAAGGTATATTGGAAATGTTATTGTTTTTCCCCTAACAATTCATTATTAAGAAAACAAAAAAATAAATTAACTTGGGGAAAAAATAAATAAGGAAGATATTTTACCTTTCATTAGTTTAATGATAGGGGATGGGGAATTTAAAATAAAAGAAATTATCTAGCCATTTACGGCTTCAGACTGATGCTCTAAACTTCCACTTAACTGCAAGATGCTCACAAGACCATCATTAGGCTTATATAGACTTATGGAGTTGAGCTTAGGGGTACATTTAATCATCGAATATAACTGGTATAAAATCCATACAGTCCTGAATCCTTGGTAAAATAATCAATGCTCCTTTCTTTGTCAAAAATAAAATCATCCATAATGGCCTTAAAGGAATTTTGAATACACACGGAAAAGGGTATATACATAGGATTTAGTATATAATATGAAGTATACATAGGAAAAAGGGTATCCGGGTAAGGATGGTAAATCTGCCCCCACGGCTTTTTAGACTCAAACTTGGGGGTTCGATTTGGTGTCGAATAAAAATAATTTACCTAATTTTTTTTTAGCTTTTTAATTCAAATGGTTTCCGAGATATTTTTAAAAACCTTTTTTTGATTTACTTTTTTATTGGTAAAATTTGAAATTAATTAATGATCATTTATTCACTGTTTCTTAGGAGTCAAAGGCATGAACAAATAATATGATCATGATGATTGATGATTTTTACATGAAAAGCCAAATTTCAGCGGATGAAACAAAACCAAAATATGTATTTTTTTTTTAACCTTTTTGAAAAGTGTCAATCACCAATTTTTTTTTTCAGAAAATGTCTTTTATACTCCTCTATACAAAGGAATTTTTTGAAATGTAGATAATATGAAAAAGATAAAAACTCATTTTTTTCTGAAATCTTGCATTTAACTTATATTTCTTATTATTATTGAAAAATGTTTAAAAGATTATTTCTAACCAAAAGTTCAGAATTACATTACTTATAAAATATTTTGAATCATTTTACTACAAAATGATTGTATAAAACCCATGTTTTTCAAAACGTACGTCAGGCTAGTGCTCTATAACTCCATCTATTTAGCCACTATCAATCATTTCTTCTAAGGTCTCGCCTGTTCACATATTCTCTTTGGCTTTCACTAGGGAGGATGTATTTTCGGTTAAAAAAATAATTGTCTACACATTTTTCGAAAATCTAAAAACTATAAGTTTCTTAAAATGTAAGATTTCAGAGAAAAAAATCTGTTTTTAATTTTTTCATATTATTCCACCACTTCAAAAAATTCTTATGTATAGAGGAGTATAAAAGACATTTTCTGTAAAAAAACTTTTGAAAAAATTGGCTTTTTGTTTAAGAATCATGATTATATCATTTTTACATGCCTTTGATTCCTGAGAATCAGAGGAAAAATCATCATTAATTAGTTTCAAATTTTACTATTAAAAAAAATTTTTTAAAAAGTTTTTTTTTTAAATCTCAAAAACCATTTGAATTAAAAAGCTAAAAAATTAAGTGACTTATTTTTATTCGACACCAAATTGAACCCCTAAGTTTGAGTAAAAAAAGCCGCAGGGCAGATTTACCATCCCTACCCGGTTATACCCTTTAGCAATATGATATTCCTCATATGTTCACAATAATTTTTTATAAGAGTTCAACTTATGAGTTTTTACAATAAACATTGTTCACATTATGTGTTGCAAGGAAGGATCTAATAGTCATAAAATAAAAAGAAATGATCTGAGTAATTAATTTATATTTATAGATTATGTGTAAAATTAAATAGAGAGTATATAAAGAATAAAGAACAATTCCCTCGACCTTATTTGAGCATCGCATATCTACATATTTATAAAATTATGCATGCATAAATGAATATTTAAATGCACACATAAACTCACACACATATACAAACTTATATTACATTTAAATTAAAATTACAGAAATAAAGGCTAAATATCACGATTATCTGGAACTAATGACAAAAAAAAGGTTTTCATAAATGTCCAAGTAATAGTAATCCAATTACGCTGCTCAGTATTTTCATTGGGACTTGTATTGTCCATTTCATTTTCTCTAGGTTGATTCTCTACAAGATTGTGGCCTCTCCTCCAACGGAAAACATCTATATTAATCCTAAACAAAATCAATAAATAAATAACAGTTGACAGAACCTGTGATATATATATGTGTATGTATGTATATAAATATAAATATAGTATTGCAATTTTGATAATATAGTTCACAAATGCAATGATAATAATACCTAGTCCTGCCATAAATATTGTTACAAGGAAATATATGCAGATTTCAACAGAAAAATCAATTATTTCAAAAACGTTATCAGGAAATAAAAGGAATATCTATAAAGACTAAAACAAAAAATAAATTACTCAAAATGCCCGCATTTTGCCTAACCACTGGCATTTCATCTCCATGGTCAGTCAGCAATAGCATCACGCAGCACTTCTTGAGGAAAGCACACGACTGCTCGGACTAGATTGTTTGAGGCTTTTCAAGTTTGGGTGTGCTCTGTGGCATGCCATCCTCTACAGTTTGGATCAAGGCTGGTAATGTAGTGGGTTGAGATCAGTGTTTCCAGAGGGCCAATCTGAGCCAGAGATGAACTCTGGATTGTTCTTTTGCAGCTTCTTCTGAGCTAACCATGCTTTGTGAGGTGGATTGGAATCCTGCAGGAGAACCCAATGACTCCCACTAAACAGAGTATCATTTATAGGCTTGACAAAAGGTTCCAAAATATCTTCCTGATAGTTTTGAGTGTTTTTCACAAAAATTGAGCTTTTTGGTGCCATCAATGCAAACTCCTCACCAATCCATCACTGAGAAAGGGCGATGATATATTTTCACTCTACTAATGACTCCCTGGGCTTCATTAGAGGTGTGTGCTTACTCACGATCATTTTGGTAATTAAATTTTTCTTGGATTGTAAACATTTTCTCATTGCTAAACAAAATGTTTTGAGGAAGACCATTGGTGTAACGACCAAGGAGCACTTTGCATCTGTCTACTCTAATTTGTTTTAGGAAAGTGGTAGATTGAGGGAGTAATATCGACTGTAGAAACTATTCTGGGTGGAATAATCAGGAGTCAGTCTTTTTCTAAATACGAGGCATGTTTTTTAAGTACCATTTTGGAATTAAAAAAAGATGTGCAAAGATATCGCAATAATTTTATTTTTACATGAAAGCCTGTTTAATCTACTTTTCTACATAATTTTCATGAATTTTGAGGCACTTGTCATAACGTGGCACCAGTTTTTGAATACCCTTCTCAAATAATTCTGCCGCCTGACTTGTTTGTTGACCACTGCATCACAAATGTTTTGACTTCGTTATCGTCTTGCATGCAATCCAGAACAAAAGACGTGGCAAGTTGAGTAAGGGTATTGTTTTGCTGCATGACAATACCCGTCCACATGTGGCAAATCGGACCAAAGATCTCATCGAATCATTTAAATGGGAAACTCATCATCCTCCATACAGCCCCGATCTGGCGCCCAGCGACTACCATTTGTTCCTGCACTTGAAGAAACACCTGGGCGGTGGGATCTGAGGGCAGCCTTCAATTCAATCCTGAGGCATGAGATCTGGGACGCGCTGATTAGGAGAAGGGTGCTAGCAAATGAGTTCCATCAAATCAGTATACCAGGACCCAAAAGGTATAGTGAGGTAAATGGCCAAACATCTCAACCTTTTCACTTAATAGAGTAAAGCCAGCCTCAGACCTTTGCTTTTTGTTCTTCTCATGGATGAAGTGTAAAAGGAAAGCTGCAAGAGCTGTGGTGGGATACTGGACTCTAACACCAGTGCTTGCTCGGGCTATGATCTATGCAGACAACATAGTACTGATTGCGGACTCCCGAGAAGCTCTCCAGATATCAGTAAATGAATGGCACGAGGAATTCCGGCTAAGAGGGTTGAATATAAATCCACCTAAAAGAAAAATTATGCATGTGGGAAGGAAAAATCTGGAGCCAAGGATATTATATGATGGTGATCCCCTAGAAACAATGAACACCTACATATATCTTGTGACAGTCATGGCAAAGATGGTAGTAAATCAGATCAGGAGGTTTTAGTTCGGGTGATGAAGGCCAATGGACTGTATTACCAGATATCAGTCTGGCTTCAGTTGCGGGTAAGTGAACAGTGATATTCTGATATTATAGCCTATACCTGTCCCCACTGTATATTGTACTCTCTAATCTCTTTAGTATGAAAGGATACACTAATTTGGCACTATGTCCTTTCTATAAGTCGTCCTTGGCTGGAGGTGATAAATCGACAATAGCCTGTGTTGCATTTTGCAAAAACATTTTTCATTTAAAGTGTGTCTCAGAAAGTGACAATTTAGCAAACAAAAAAACATTTCTGTGTCTAAATTGTGACACTAATAAGAAAAACAGCGGCAGTGTGGAGGAAAATGTAGCAGCTATCTTGCTCGAACTGAGCAGGGTAACAGATGACATAAAAACAAATATGAAAAAGCCAGATCTAGCCTTCGACAGTAACAATAGACTAAAGGTTATGGAGAACAGGTCTGAAAAATAGGGATAGTTGATAGAGAGGCTGTAGTTAGAATATAATAGCCTCAAAAGAAAACTTTTCTGACACATTAATTGACCTCACCTTTGTCGATTCCCAACGGAATCTACCCTCCTTTTCACTAATTTCCGTTCCAGTTTTAGCTAATCATGATTTAATCCAAATTTCATATAATATACCCTCCCCAACTCTCATTCCCATACAGGTCTCTTGGAGAAATCTTGCCTCGCTAAATATAGAAACAATAAATCCAATCCTTGATTCACTAACCCAAAATTTAGAACCTATCTACTCCTCCTGTTCCGTGGATAAGATAGTAAAATGCCTCTCATCCAAACTACTTTAATTTTTTAATCAACTTGCCCCTATTAAAATTTATAACTTTCAATGTTCCCCAGTTGCTTGGATTAATACTGAAATTAGAAATTTGATGAAGAGAAGAGATACCGCCCTAGAAGACGTTTTAGGCGTACCCGAATCCCAGATCATTATACAACATTCAAGAACCTACAAAACCTACCCAGTCTACCTTGCACCATGCCAATGCACAGTATTGCCATTAGGTTCTATCCCAAACCCCAGACTCCAAAAGCAAGTGGAAAATCTGGAGAAAATTGTTATCACTGCGTCTACTTATCATATTTCGTTGGTCCACTTCCTCAAGTCTACCACCCTCCTTAAGGTTTTTCTACTCCTACGATGCATTAATTGCTTTCGTTCTGAAATCCCATAAAAGTGACTATGGTTCAGACCAAATCCCAGTAAAAGTGATAAAACTTAGTCTTTCAGCCATCCTTTCTGCTCTTCTACACATCTATATCTTCTCCCTTCAAAATTAAATTTTTCCTTCGGCTCGTGAAAAAGGTAATTGTATGCCCATTGAATAAGATTCATTTGCTTCTAATTTTAGACCAATATCCATCCTCTCAAATTTATTAAACCCTCTGGAAAGAATCGTCCATTCTCAGATTCTTTCCTTCCTGGAGAACAATGCAGTCCTTAATCCTTACCAATCAGGTTTCTCTCCAGGTTATTCCACCCACTCAGCTTTTACCCAAGACCTATATTCCTCCATAGACCAACAGAAAATCACAATCCTTATCCTTTATGATTTTTCTATAGCCTTTGACTGTGTCGATCACTCAATCCTTCTCTCTAAACTACAAAATATTTCTCTATCAAATAGTGCCTTGAGCTGGTTCTACTCCATCTTGTCGTTCCGTTCCCGAACCTCCCTTATCACCACTTTATCTCTCAAGGTGTTCCCCAAGGATCATCTCTCTCTCTCTGACCTTATTTTCAATCTTCATAAATGATCTACCTAAATCTGTCCAACACTCCCAGTATCATCTGTACGCAGATGACTTACACATTTACATGTCCTTCCATCCTTCTGATATACTCGAGGCTTCCCGTAAAATCCAAGAAGATATTAATAGCATTAACCACTGGGCTTCAGAAAATATAATGAGCCTGAAACCATTGAAAACAAAGGCGATGCTTATTGGCTCAAAACCTTCCCTCCCTTCATCCATTCACTTCTATACTATCCATTACTTTTCCTCAATAAAACTCCTATATAATTCCAAATCTCCATAAAAAATCTAGGAGTCATCTTTGATCAAAATTTAATGTGTAATAACCATTTTTCCCAAATTACCAGAAAATTCATCTTAACTCTGAAACAACTCCTACGTTTCCATGACTCTTTTCCTAGATGTACCCGCCATCTCTTGGTGTATTCTCTCATACACCCCCACTTTGACTACAGATGCCTAGCATATGGAGGACTCTCTGGGGAAATGAGATGAGGCTGAAGAAATTAATGAACACATTTATAAGAATAATATATGGCCTCCCCAGACGATCACAAATGTCTTACTGGTATTCTGGTCAAGGGTGGCTTTATCACGACTCCCAAATAAAATACCTATTAAGTATCTTCTTATTCCAATCCTTGCAAGCCAGAAAACCTTCCTATATATTTGACCTTCTCATTCCTCGCTCATCTGTGCATACCCTAACAACAAGATCTTAACCTAGCGATTTATATGCACCATCTCACAGAACTGCAACCTATGAAAAGTCCTTCATCATCCGTGCTACCATACTTTGGAACTACCCATCTCCCTTCATATCATCCTTAACCACTTTCAAGCACCAGTTATTTCTTCTTTTCCTAAAAGAACAAAGTTCTGCACACATATAAATTGTCTTGTCTTAATTTTGGGCTACTTAATTCATAAACTTTTCATCTGTTCTATTTATATATTCTACCTATTTTAATTTTATATATCTCATAGTTGTAATTATCACTAAATAAGACAAATGTACGTAATTATCAATAAATAATGGCAGACGGACTGGACCTTTTATTTTTAGTGTTCTTTATTCTTAGGGGACAAAATGTCACAGAATAATAAAAATTATTTTCATTTCATGTCCATAACTATCAAGGAAAACATGAAGTTATTAGAGATGCTAAAATTAGGACATTTAAATTGGTTTTCCTTCCAGTACCTTCCTATGGATCTGAAAGCTAGACAACCCTTGATAAACATGCAAACAGGATAACAGCGGCTGAAATGAGATTCCTCCAAAGAATAGTTGACAAGACCAGGAGGGACTGAATAAGAAATGACAAGATTCGTGAGGATTTGGGAGTACGATCAGTGCGTGACATCCTGAAAAAGATTGGTTTGGGCATGTCTGCCAAACGAATGATACCTGAAAGGCAAGATGGTTTTTTGAAGCCAGACTGGAAGGAAGACGTCCTCGTGGCAGACACAGATGTTTGTACTCCGAATACATTGGAAAACTGGGGGTAGCAAGAGGACTCACCATCCCAGAGGTGAAAAGACTTGCAAGGGACAGAGACCAATGGGCTTGGTGGACCGAGACAGCAACTCTAGGCTTAGTGCCACACAGGAGTAAGACGAAGAAGATCCCATAAATATCAATTTACTGCAACTGTAATAAGTAACCACCAAAACAAATGGTCATTGCACTGGGAAAAAGAGTGGTGCTTATACAGATATTACTTTGATCTACTTCACTATCCAGTTTTAAGAAACTCTCCCTTCTTTAACTGTGATATATTTTTGAAAAACCTCAAATTCAATTTATTTAGTATAAGGGAAAAAAAAAGATCAAACAAACAAATAAAATTCTTTCAAACTTAAGATAAACATGAAAAAAAAGAAAAGAAAAAAAGTGTTATATCAATATGTTCTAAACAAGGAAGATCTCATTTAATTATTAAGGTTGATTTAGGGCTGAATAATTCTTCCATTAATACTGATCTTTTATTTCATGACGTTTCGGGATATTCTCCGATTCCCCTATGGATATATATAATTCCCTAATGGAAGAATTATTCAGCCCTAAATCAACCTTAATAAGAAAAAAAGTGGGTTATCTTTTTACTTTGGATTTTAATGTTTCATGTAAGATATTGTATGTTTTATAAAAAGGGATTTTTTAATATTCCAGTTTTTGTATGATATTTAATCATAATTTCTCTCATGAAATAAATAAATCAAATACTTACAAAATTAATGCCATGGCTATGACCATAATGAATCTTTCAGGAGAGGAGTAAAAATAAACTACAGTAAAAAGTATGAAGAGTCTACTTAGAATGTAAAACCATTCTAACCAATCTCTGTTGGCACGAAGTTCTTCTCGCCCATCTTCACCTTCATCTTCCACTAGAAAATCAATTAGAAATTATTAATATAGATAATAGAAGTAATAAATTTAACAATAAATAACCTTAGTTAAAATTAACATTCACCTCTTTCATTAGCTTGGGGTTCCCGGTTATTTGGAAAAGTTGAATTTTCACTGACTGAAGTGGGTGGGTAATTACGATTATCTATTGTTCCCATCCTATTAGCCATACTAAAATTCAAAATTTACATTAAAATAATAGAAATAGACAACTTCAATACTATAAATAAGAAAAATCGCATTTTTTACATTAAACAAATCAATGGATTAATGTATACAATATGTCATTTTCATAAAGTAAAAAACATGTGAAAAAGGCCATAAAAACCAACAAATTTTAAAATATACAGAAAGAGATTTTAGAAAAAAAAGTAATAATTTTGAATTGCAAGAACATTTTCAAATCGATTCAAACCAAATAGATTTTTATTTTTGCTGATGCATCCAAAATCATAATTTACTTAATCAATGAAATAATGAATCATAATACAGCTAAATATAAGTTTTTCTCGTACTCCAATTATACAAGTTCTGTTAATCTTAGAATGCTTCTTCATAAATCAATGGAATAGAAATTAGAATTAAGATATATTCTTATAACATTTGACGAAATAAATAATTCACATTCACAATTGAAGGGAGGGGAGATAAGGTACTTCAAATATTAATTTAAACTAAATATCTCCCTAATGCCATTAAAGATATCACTAATGGAAATCATATACTAATATATTTATTTGGAAATTAAATAACTTACTAATACATTTGAGAGAAATGAGCCATGTAATTCATATAAGCCTGCTGTAACAAAAGATTCTGCTGAGCTAAAGTTTGAGGATTATTATTAATATGAGAAAATACCATTGAAGGGGTATTTCCACTCTGGGCATCTTCTGCACTAATACTGTCGCCTAAAAATACAAAAATAATGTAATATAAACATATATACCCAAAATATTTTAAAATATTTTTTAATGTCTAGAAATAAGTTAAAATTACAGACATAATATTCTAATTATAATAATTGAAGTATTCTGTTAGTTCAAGATCAATACCAAGATCCAATATTATTTCTATTTATTATCTATCTGTTCTTCATAACTCCTAGTTATTACAGGAAGATTCCAATAAGAGCCTTAAATCTTTCAATTAGCAGTTAACTAATCAATTATTTTATTTTTTTTAATTCAGATATCATTAGGACAGGAAACAACTAAAACTAAATCATACTGATAGTGACTCGAGAGAATACTTATCTCTTCAACAGCCTCTAAAATATACATTGAATTTTTTTATGAGTGATGTGCTTAAACCATCCCTTATATTGATTGTGCCTGTGTGCTTATCGAGTTTCTCACAATGACTCTTTGTTTGCCGTAATGCTATCCATATCTGGACTCAATGACTGGGTGGATGCTAGGGCACTCATTACCTTTAGTTTGTACGCTGTCTCCGTCTACAGTCATCAGTACACTTCAATGGATTTGAAAACCAGAAGCAGGTGACCGTTGTGAAATACCATTGAGTTGTATACCTTCAAAGTTTAGGTAGGTGAATTACATTTATTAATTTAAAAACACCAAAGAACGGTAATTTTTTTTAAAATGCCAAAGAGCGGTGGCAACAAACAGAGAAGACTGGCGGACCAAGCTGCAGGAGGTCATGACTCTTCAAGAATTTTAGCGCCATGGATGATGATGAAAGAACGGTAAAATAATAAAGCTGGTCATTTATAAGATACTATGCCCAACAGATTCAGCAATATGGCCATTTGCCTTATGTAACTTAGGGCTTTGTTTGAAATTTACTAACAATGACTTAATTTCAATTTTAGAGGAAGAATAAGAGAGGGAGGGGTACATGAAAATTGTAGAAGGATGTCAGGACCTGTTGTGGAGTAGAGCAATGAGCAATAACAATGATAGAAATCTTATGAAATCAATTATTTAATAATAAACATGCAAGATTATTCTTTATATAAATGAAAAAATGAACCTAAAGGTAAATCAAATGCATCTAGAGAAAAGTATATTTATTTTTTATCCCATAGGGATAGTGTACTTAGGGATACTGTATGCAATGTACTATCATAGAGAAAAACATTGATTGGAGAGACATTAACTTCAGGGTGATTTCAGAAACCATTACTATATTTTTTGGTTTAAAACTAGGTCAGGTACTCTGATTTTTTCTTAATTTGATGAGACAAGTTATATGAATATAATGAATGGACAGAACTTCAACTTTCAAATCAGGTATTTTTTTCCATTAAAAAGTTGCATTTCTATATCCACCATAATCTTCAGTGATTACAATACATTTTTAAAAAGAAATATTGTAAAAATGAAAACAAAGTAAACATTTAATTTTTAAGTTTCTTGATTGAAAATTAAAAAATTTCTTTAACCAAGGGATGTAAAATCTTGTTTGGACATTAAAAGAAACATACTGAAGATTAATCCTCATTGTAGGGTAAAGGTAGGACGACAGGGAGGCTAGAGAGGGAGACAGGTGCGGGCATTTCCTCCACTCTTTGTGAAAATTTATCAAGCCATAGTGCCCTACCCACTGCTTAGTAAACTTCCATTCCAGTCCTCCCTATCCCTACCAAAGCCTACTGTCACCTCCTCGTGGTGCCCCTGATAGGGGGTGGGCATAATCGAATGACGATTATTGGATCATTTGACTATTTCAGTCAATCGAATTAATCGATTTGGAGTACTGAATGATCATTCGAACTGAATTGTTTAACGATAATCGAGGGATTATAAGGAGCTCGGACAATTGAACGACCTTTTTTTTTTTTTTTTTTTTATATGGCCTCTTAGAATGCATATTAATCATTCAATCATTCGATTATGAAATCATTCGATTATTTAAATCATCGAAGTCCGATCATCCGATTATGACGATCATTCGATTATGCCCACCCCTACCCCCTGAGGAGTCCAAAGGGACTCGTGGATGAAAGAGGTGGGGGTCGATCACCTCGGTGATGACCCTCTTAAGACACCTAAGCCAGGTGGAGGGCGCTCAAGCTGAGGCTGAATGTCAGGGGGTGTATAAAAATAAACTGTCTTTAATCGACCCACTTAGGGCACCTGGCACACCTCATTGTACCTTAATGCCCGCTGCAAGGAGAGGGGGTTGTTCCTACAGTATATTTACCTCTATACTCGTGAACAACATGTCCGAAAGAATTAAATGTTTTTCAGATAGCGAGCAGGAGATAGAGGCAGAGGATCTGTTAGAGATGATGGCTGTAGAGGATTCATCATCATCACATGGCCGGGTAGGGACTCAAATGGACCCGCCACCTGCTGGATGGCAGTAAGATGACGAAGAAACTAGAAGTTCTTTAGCGATACTCCTAGATGAGGTAAGAGACCTTTCTGTAGCCACGGAGGGTGAGCGGAGCTTGGTTTGGACAACTGAAAGAACCCCCAAGCCCCAGGAGGTGAAGAAGCCTGGTGCACAGACGAGGTAATTTTAGAAAATGCGGGCTCAGACCAAGGTTGATGCTGGACCTTCAGGATTCTCAGAGAACCAGAGTAAGGTGGCTCCTGGAATGAGCTCCAAAAAAGATCAAGGACCTCTGTGCTTACAGCAAAGAGAACCAGGAGTGTAAACATCCTCACTCGATACCCAGCTGATCAGCTCACCTAGGAGCAGCGTGAGGAAGTTAAGAAGCAGCTGATCACCTTTGTTGATCACCTGGAGGAAGGGAGGGCGAGTTCAGTGGTTTTAACTACAAGATGGGTGGATGCGTGGTGGTTTGTGCCAATCAGGACACCAGAGACTGGTTGTCCAAAATCACCAAAAATCTTAAGATCAGTAGGGGCCTAATGCTTCGTACAGGTAACATTGAGGAGCTCAAGAAGCCTGTTTTAGAATCAGTGACTTGTTCTCTGGGGAGAAGCTAACGGAGAGTTCTTTCTGCAGGCGACTAAGAATTCAGAACTCTAGAATACCATATGTGAACAGATGGTCACTGCTGGGTGTGAAGGAGGAAAGACATGTATTCTTTGCTTGATAGGGATCCCTGATTCTACCCTAAGCTATCTTGAAGGCAGAAACTGACTGGTGACCTATGGGATAGGCAAGGTCCTTCTCAGGTTACTGGAAAAGAAGCAACCACCAAAACCAACTAAGGAAAAGGTTCTACCCTATGCTAAGGCTAAGGAGAAGAAGATAGAAATTATTCAGGAGAAAGGAGTGCCGCTCCTCACTGAGGAGAGAAAATGCTCTGGCTGGCAGGGGCAGCCCTACGGTGGGGGTCGGCTTATCCGGGGTGTATCTTAGGCAAGAACTGGTGAAGGCATGGCATCTCGGAGCCCATCTAAGGATGGCCCTTTGGTGGGGCCCTGGGAGGCCTGCTGATTGGGTTGCCTCCACTGGAAGGACCGGAGTAGGTGCGGCCTCTCGGCGTCTGCCAGGGTGCTACCCCTGTAAGGCCAGGAAGCAGTAATGGTGCTGCGGCTGTTGCAGATCAACCTACATCGCAGCATTGCGGCATGTGGTGCCCTGCAGCAGTATGTAAAAGGAAAGGAAAGAAACAACCAAAGAGGTGAGTCTCTATTAAGAGTATATTCTAAGCAATGATCTTGGAATCCACAATAAGGGCAATACTGTCACCTTTGTGAACAAAAAATAGATCTGAGGTCATTGATATTACACAAAGCACACACTGTGCAATAGATTTCATTAAAGACTGGCATGTTACATATGAGGAAACATGCTCAGATCATAAATACATCAGATTTGATAGATCTTAATGACATGTTCGAGTCAGTGTACAGGTACCCCTAACTTACTGACTGGAATTCCTATTGCCACCAACTAGAACAAGAAGTAAGACAATGTCCCAAATCAATTAGAAATAAATGGCAATTGGATTGCCTCAATGTATCACTTAACGAGGCAATAATGAAATCCTACACAGACAATAACAGTGTGTGTACAGTCAAATCCAATAGGAACGTCACCTGTTGGAACAGTGAACTGGGCAAATTGAGAGCTTCAACTAGGAAACTCTTTAACAAAGCCAAAAGTACAGGTAGTTGGGATGCTTATAAGCAAGCACTGACTGACTACAATAAGGCCATTAGGAAAGCTAAAGAGGAGCATGGAGGAATTTTTGTAATGACATTAATGAAACATCCTCTACTTTTAGAATAAATAGAATCTTATCCAAGAGGCCAGGCCAGGGGGCTACCGGTGCTATAACTGTGGAAGGAGACCATACCGACTTAGAGATCGGAACCCTGAAGGCAGTGGCGCTCACTTCCCTGGCAGCGAGCTGATGGACGAGATACTAATCAAATCCCACCTTTGAAAGACAAACTGTTATTACTGATAGGTGGGCTGAAGACAACATAATAGTTAATTCTGGGAAATTGGAGTGGGCAGTTAAAATGTTTGCCCCAAATCATCTGGCACTGATGGAATTTTTCCAGCCCTATTACAGAAGGGCTTTGAGGTGCTGTTACCCTACCTCCTTATATTACTATGAGGCAGTTAGGCACTTAACTACTAGTTGCATGTCAATAATGTATGGGGACTAAAACCCCAGATTGTCTATTGACTTTACACAACAGCCATTAGACCAATGCTGACATACTCCTCTGCCATATGGTAGCACAGGACTCACATTGAGAGTAACAAAATTGCACTTGGAAAATTGCAAAGACTTGCTTGCCTTATGATAACAGGTACAATTAGATCAACTCCAACAGCTGCTATGGTGATAATGCTGAACATCATGCCTCTAAATCTGGAGGTTGAAGCTCAAGCGTTAAGAACATTCTACTGCTTTGCTAAATTAAACAAGTGTTCTAGAAAGTTTACTTACAATGGACACAGTGAACTACTTCACAGGCTTGAGGAAAACAATATTCTGGTGATGCCTTCAGATATACAAAACCGGAAATTTCTTAGTACCGGGTATAATGTGACTATTGATCAATCAAGGAAACACAGACCTAATCATGGCATAAATTACTACACTGATGGTTCACTAATGGACAGTAGGTGCAGGGTCTGGAGGAAGAACAAACCGGACTATGGAGCTGTCATTCCACTGAGCAAAAATACAACAGTCTTCCAAGCTGAATTACTTGCTATTCTCCATTGTTCAACTGACTTATGTGCCGAGAAAGTTAGTGGTAAGAAAATTAGTATCTATACTGACAGTCAGGTGGCACTTGGTGCATTAAATAATCATGCAACAATCACAAAAGTTGTTGAATAATGCAATCAAACTCTAAATAATCTTGCTCAAAACAACAGAGTTAGTATCAAATGGGTATCTGGAAACACTAAATCCAGTGTTTGATTTAGTGGAAATGAGAAAGCTGATGTATTGGCTAGGAAAGGTTCAGTTATCATTCCCATAACACTGGGATCCCTATGTGGTATTAGCTTAAGTTCTGCTTTTAGGACTATTAAACAATTCTATCCAACCAAATTTAAACAATTTTGGTTAAACAAGGGACAACAGCACTCACTTAGATTCTTAGATGGTCCCAGTATCAATAGAAGCAACTGTCTACTTAACATGAGTAGGTCTTCCTTAAAAACCATAACTGCTATTTATAAAGGACACTGTAAACTCAACTACCACATATTTTTTTAAAAATCATTTATTGAAATTTACAACTGTACTTCGAGGTACAACAAGTAAATGTGACAAAAGTTAAATGGCGTGATACGAACTTGAAGAAGAACTACCCAATGGCAGCACCCACATATTTAAACTTGGAATCTCAGGTACCCCTCTGTGTAGACTATGCATACAAGAAGATGAAACATCTTTTCATATAATCTGCTGTTGGGACAGGCTTGCAAGGCTACGGTTCACAATTTTTGGTGCTGACCGCCTGGAACACCCACTGAGAAATAAGCTAGTTGATACTAACAGCCTTCTAAGGTTAGCTATTGCAACTAAACTCATGTATTGATTATACAACTTCTATTCTATGGTGCACAACAGGCCTATTTGGATGTGGTACCAATCTATGCCAGCAAAAAAAAACAAAAAGAAAATATTGGTATGTGTTTAAAGTATGATACATACCCAAACCTGAGGTGTCTTATGACCATCTCAAGGCTTATAGACTATATGTCTAACATCATTTCTAATGAAGACATTAGAAAAAATTATTGACAGACAAATTAGGGACAACTTACTGGCTGATAGACCACTACATAGTGCTCAATATGCATATCAGCAAGGAAAATTCTGTGAAACTGCATTATATTTCCTAGTCACCAGGATTGAAAAAACTCTGAGTAACAGAGAATATTGAGGCAGGCTTCTTTGTTGACATCGAGGGTGCCTTTAACCGAACTCCTTATGATAGCCTTAGAAGGGAGAGCGCGGGATGACTGACCTCCGGATGGATTAATGCTATGCTGGAGGGAAGGATGCTCACATCTGAATTAGGACACACCAGACTGTGGATGAGACCAAGAGGAGGATGTCCGCAAAGCGGTGTGTTATCTCCAATCATATGGTGCCTCAACCCTTGTATCTTTGTATCTTCACTAACAAAAGAAATATAACAATCAGCCAACCCCGCCTTGGTGAGGTTGAAGTCAATATCTGTAATGAAGTTAAACAATTGGGGATTACTCTTGATAGCAGATTAAAATGGAACAGCCACATTGATAAATCTTGTACCAAGGCACTCAAGTGCCTAAATGCATGCAAAGGGGCTCTTAAAAGAACCTTAAACCTAAGGTGGTCCTTTGGATATATAAAACAGAAGTAAGGCCCAAGGTCTTATACACTGCTGTCGTGTGGTGGCATAAGGCAATTATATGCAAATCCAACATTTTGCTGGAAAAGTTGTAAATATTAGCATGCCTTATGATAACCAGAGCTATGAGTACTACTCCGACTGCTGCAATAGAAGCTCTATTGAACCTAACACCATTGCACATAGCAGTAGAAACTCAAGCACTTAGCACAGCCTATAGGCTCTTTAAGTTAGGTACAAGATTTAACTCCCAAAGCTACCAGGGTAACTGGTTCAGAAGGATTGATGAAGATTGGGTGCTAGCCATGCATTCTGATCTTCAGTAAAGAAAATTTATGGACAAACTTAAATGTGTAGGGATTAATAGGACTGGTTCACAGAGACCGTGCAATGTAGTCAAAGGAGAGAAGGGATGAGAGAAAGGCTTATAACTATCCATTCTGTAGGTCAATCTGCTATCGGAGCCTTGGGTAGCTACATGACTCGGTCCGAATTAGTGGAGGAGTGTAAAAGAAATCTCAATAAATTCTCCCTGCTGAATAACATTCAAGTTAATTGGGTGCCTCGTTACTCAGGCATTTTAGACAATGAGAGAGCCGATAGCCCCGCAAGGAGGGGTTCTGTCTGAGCAGACTGATTACCCTCTACAACCGAACCTGAGTGCGGAATAAGCCTCAGCTATGCAAAAGGTTTGATCAAGGCAGCTGCTGGCAATAGATCCAGGCTATACTGGAGGGATAATGGAAAGCAGCACTAGCAATGTACACTACTCTCAATCAAGAGGATAACTCTGAGGAGAGACTGTATATAACATGACTATATACAGGACACTGTCAGCTTAATAAGAATTTCCATAATATGGGGTTGGTGGCCTCACTGACTTTCAGATTCTGCAAGAAGGAAGATGAAACTGCCTATCATGTGGTATGTAGTTGTCCATTGCTAAGATACAGTTATACCATTTTTGCAGTGACTGTATTTTAAATCCTAAGCTGTGCGAACTGATTAACCCCTATATTTTGGTCAGATTCACCAAGGCACAATAAGCCTGGTTGAGGCTGCAGTGTATAGGATATGCCAGAAAAAAAAATCTCAAGTTACTAAGTTCACTAATAATAATAATAAAGCTAACTTTATTCTGAGACTATATCCCTAAAGATCACCTGGATTCGATAAAATCACATATGAAGTTTTTAAAAATGTAAACCCCAGAATGGGAACATTATATGTTGAATTTATTCAATAACATAATGGATACCGAAAAACCTCCTGATGTTTGGTCAATATCAAAACTTAGCTTATTACAAAAAAAAGTGATAGGAAAGATATGGACAATTACAGGGAAATTTCACTAGTAAATACTATAACAAAGTTATTTACAGCCATACTGGCCCGTAGGATCCTCAACTGATTCCCAAAGAGCAGGCAGGTTTTAGAGAGCGTAGATGGTGTGTTGATCACATTTTTTCACAGGCAGCCCTAGTTAGTGCCAATCTTCGTGAAAAAGGAGGTTATGTTTATACTACATTTGTTGATATTAAGAAAGCATTTGACTACATAAATCAGGAGCTTCTATGGGAAAATGGGGAATTCTAAAACAAAGACAATGCCTCAATGTGTAATTAAAATTGATTATGAACTATCAGATGACATTAATATCAAATCTGGTCTATTGCAGGGAGATAGTTTGAGCCCAATTATTTTTATTTGCTTCATAGCAGAGATAATAAAATTTTTCTAAAATAACGTCAGAGGAATCCCAATCTATAGCTAAAATGAGGTGACAATGTTGCTCTTAGCGGATGATATCGTGATGCTAAACACTTCTTGGAATAGTGCCCTTAAAAACTCAAACTATTGGAAAGTTACTGCAGCCAAAACTCTCTCATAATTAACCCGAGAAAGTAAAAAATTCTGGTCTTTCATAATCACCATGGACAAAAAAAACTGAAATCCCTTTTTTGGCATGATAAGGAACTGGAATATACCAAATCCTATACTTACCTAGGAATGAGGGGTATACCATCAAATCTTTTTGAGCTGGTGTGGGACTTAATAATCGAGAAAATTAGGTCAGTTGGTAAGATATCATAAAAATAAAAATTATCAGGGTTAAATGAAGGAACTATCGAAAAGCCATAGAGAGGTTGTAGAGAATTCCTGGTGGAAGCAGAAGTGAATTTGTTAATTATTTAATATGAATTTGATTCTTCAGATGAGACCTGAAATAACTGAGAGGAAGAGGATTCACAGAGGGAGAGTTTGCGAAGGATTTGCAATTTGGATTTGGAGTCAGGTAATGAGGAGAGGGCTTTGTGGAAGTAGTTCGTTTTTGCTTGTGTAGTGCCCTGAATGCTTGATAGTCATCTTTTAGTCTTGTATGTCTTAAGTGTCTGTGGGCTGGCTCATGCCTCTTTTGCATATCTTTTATCTCTTGACTCATCTAAGGAGCTGGTCAATAATGAAGGGTAGTGGTTAAAAGAGGAGCATAGGTGTCAAGAATACTGAGAAGATTGGAGGTGAGGATATCTACCATCGAATCGATAGGAGAGGAGGAAAATATATAATACTGCAGGATGGAAATTGTTTATATATATATGGAAATTATTTTATCTGCCTTAAAAACCTCTGAAAACCTAATTTCCTAAATTCCAATCTGATACAATAAAATAATCTTGAGAATATTATGAATAAAATTATATGATAAATATTATGATATGATATTATAAATAAGATATGATAAATAAGATTCAATTACCTCTCCAGTCAGCGTTATTTTGATGAAGTATATTACGGAAACCACTTTCAGTGTTATGTTTAGCATTTTGAACAGTCATTTTCTTAGAGTCTCTCAATGAACAAACTAAATGGATAGTATTATTTTCTAACCCATCATAAGAACGAAGAATCTCTGACAAAACAGCTTCATCAGATAACAACTGTCCAGAATAAATAAGTTTTTGTCCATCTGGATGCTAGGAAAAAGTGATTCTTATTAGTACACTAAAAGTTCCAAGGAATGTGTAAATGAGGAAGTATAAAAAATAACATTTTAAATAAGGCTTAGCAAACTGGAAGGTCCAATACAGATAACATCAACAGTTTTTATAAATTTCCTTCCACATTAGATTAGACGTTTCATGTTTTAGTATTCAATCTCTACAGGACACTTACCCACCCGTCAGTTAAGCACTTATTACTCTTTTATTTCCATCATCCTTACTGAAAATATTACAAGTCTCATTTCCATGCATGGATTGAGTTCTGTAGCTGTAACTCATCTTTCGACTCAAATATTCTTCACAATAATCTACTTTCAAAAACCTTAAGGCATTATTCTTCCATAAAGATTCTTAAACTTGAGAATAAAACAAGCACCTCCTAGTTGAGTTTAGTGAAAATGTTGCAGTAATATCAATTAGATAGTTGCAAAAACTTATTAGCACAAGAGCTAGCAAAAACAAATTTAAGGCAGCTGATATTTTGCTATTTCTTTACTTATTGAAGGTTGGTAAGGATGCGGCACATCTGACAGCTGTTGCTGAGAAGGGAAAAGAAAGTTTCCTCGTCTGGTTTTGAAGGGAAGAAGAACAGAAGTAGAAAACACTGATTTCTTTAAACGCTTTCTGTGAATATCTCAAATGAACTAACAAGCTGATATACTAAAATTTCTGCCACTTAACTACCTTAAATTTGGTTGATTTGAAATAATTATAATTAATTGTAATTTGCAGTAATAAAAAAATGATGATAATGAAATAAGAATGAATGTGATAACAGACTCGAGGAGAAAACAGCAAAAATACTATTTCAGATTATTTTTTTATTTTTCTACTAAGGTAAACAGCTCTAAAATTGTGGAATATTTGCTTTGCTAAAGCTAATAAAATTCAAAATATACTCACACAAACAGACACTCACAAGGGATTATCATACTGTATCCATTTTTCATCGCGTCAAATTACAATACCCAAAAATGTTCATTTTCTGCCGGTGAAGTTTACACATAAGAAAACTTCTTTCAGCTTCAACTCATGTGGTACTTAATGTCCTTACTCCAATATCCAAGATCAAAATAATTATTTTTCAAGCACTGAAACAAGTCTTTACTTGTTCTTTCCAACAGAGCATGCCCTCAACAAGAACTCTGTTTGCTTCAGCTTATTTCTATTGAGTAAAATAGGGCAATACAATTTCCCACAAATACTCGAATTATCTAGCATAAAACTCAACAATTTTAGAATGTTTTTTATTCTCAGGCAAACAAATATGCAGAAAAGTCCAAGATTACAGACAGTAGTCCTTGGAAAATATGACTGGTGTCGCCATTTGTTAGGAAACATTGAGAACATATTGAAGGTCCTAATATTATGGTATATATTAAATAATTTAATTACCAGTTTTTTAGCCTCATCCTACCTATACTTAATAGAGTTTTCATTAACCAAGCAAATAAAAACATTTAAAAAAAAAACAGAATGGTCCTTTTTTCAAAAGCTTTCCCACATATTATTTTGGGAACTTTTCAGCTTTTATCTGTTTCAAAGAAGAACCTAATGTATTTTCAGAAACCAAGCATATTATAATTTATTTTTTGCCACAACAGACTACATATGATATCACCTAAGATCATTTATTCAGATGATTGCCAAAAGTATGACACAACCCAAACACTTAATATGTTGAGCATTAACACTTGAATTTTGAAACATGTTCTAGATATTTTTAAAATGTTTAGCATGTTACAATTAAAATACATTGTATACTCAATAAATCATATATCAGTGTAATATCACTTAGTGAAATTTATGAATGGTTTTCCTAAATCATCTTCATTCATTAACTTTATAATAATTTAACCTTTTTTTTTCTTTTGTAAATCTTTATATATGAATTATTGTGTTGCCTTTCTATTTAATTTGTTGATTTTTTTTAAGTTTTATTAAAAAAAAAAAAATTAATCCAATAAACATACAGCCATGTTGTTCTGAGAATGGCATATAAGTGGGTCTAAAATCTGCCTTCAAACTTATCCTGCTCTGTTGGGTTTTATTTAGTTTTTTATTAGGAAGTTAAAAAGGTGCTAGAAAAAAAAAAAATTCCACCGAATAAATTTTTTTTTCATTTACAAAGATTCTATCATTTACAAGTTCTCGTGGGGTCTGAATGGTCCAATGCCCTGAAGCTGAATATCAACTATGTGACAGCAATTTTATTTTAATGAGTTAAATGAAATCCTTACAGGCTTGCAAGGATAAACGTTGGCAAGATGGTCTTTTAGTTTCTTAACAGTCCAATTCCTTTCACACTGCACTGTTTGGTCATCCACCAACTGGTTTGGTGCTTTTATTAGTATTTTAACATATGAGGTACCACTCATTTTATACTGAAACAACAAAACAATTAAGTTAATTAAAATGAGAGTAAAATGAAAAAGAATAATTTTAGATAAGATTACCATTCATATACTTTTTTGTTATTTAAAAATAAAAACCATTGAAATACAAGTACCTATAAACTCTAGTGTTGGTGCACATGACATAACTTCCATTTATCCCCTATAGCATTATATAGTTATAGTTATTATTATTATATAGTTAAATATATAATAACCACCCAATTTCTAAACTAATTTTAAAGAAACTACATGAACAACACTACTTCAAATATTCTCAGTAGCATGCAATTCTTAATTAGTTTTTCAGTTTATTACTCAAGTATAACCACATAGTATAATATATATTTTTTGTTTGTCAAGCTTCAAATAAATCTAATAACAGGGTATATTACTGATAGTTGGATTGAGGCATGGTAGGAGATCCTATCGGTTTGTTTTAGGCTACAATTTACAAAAAAAGCTGCTATGACATCCCAGGCATATATTAACACAGAAATACATTTTAAAATACCTACATTGGTCCAATCATTCCAGTAAAGGACAGTGGTCATGCGAAATTTAAAAATAAATGAACACAAACAACAAGCTCAGAAAAATTAGTAAAAGCTCTAGAGACTATTTCTTATGAGATGAGTAAATCAAACAAAAATATGACAAAAATTCTTCTATTCTTCATTCAAAATTAATCCTATTTTTATTTTGTTAGATATTATATTATAAGTAAATTTATTTCATTTTAATGAGCCCACTTTTGAGAAGTATATAAGTCAATATAAAATTTATAGGTACATAGTAAGGCCCATAAGTTTCTGGCCTGTCCTGCTTCTCCTCCTACAAATGTGCTGGGACCTGCACGCCTATGCAAGTCCATGCCTGCTCACTCTATACCCATCGCCCTCACTTCCTCAGTCTTGTCAGTCAGTGTCCAGCCTTAAAGGAAACTCCCCATTTTTACAATGTTCAAACTCAAGTACCCTGCGGTTATTAAATTATTTTGTAAAGAGTGTCTTAATCCTGTGCAAATTAAAGAGCGCTTGGATTGTGTATACGGGCAGTGTCCCCCTCGTATTCCACAGTGAAAGAATGGGCAAAATTATTTAAGTTAGGGAGAGAACGTCTTGAAGATAACCCATGTCCCGGTCGCAAAAAGAGGAACAAGTTCACTGCTGCAATGAATTTTAATGCGAGTGTAATGACGACCCAAAGAATTTTTTGGACTCAGTGGTAACTGGGGATGATACAATGGTTTTATATTATGACTCACTCAGCAAAAGGAAGTTCATGGAATAGAGAAGACCAGGGGAAGTCACAGTCAACAAAAAAGGTAATGGCCACAATTTTTTGGGACTGTAGGGAATACTACTGATAGAATAGAAAAATAGAAAGGTATACCACAATGAATGGCGAGTATTATACATCCCTACTTCACCAGTTTCGAGACGACATTAAAGAGAAGAGGCAGAGGAAGTTAAGCAGAGGTGGCCGCCTCCTTCACAGCAATGCCCCTGTCCACCCAGCATTGATTTCCAAGGCCACTGTGAAGGATTGTGGATTCCAAGAAATCTATCATCCACCCTACAGCCCAGATTTTTCCCCTAGCAACTTCTACCTTTTCTTAAAGTTAAAACCTGACCTTTAACAAGGAAATTTAACAGCGAAGAAAATTAATTTTTCATTGTTTATTGTTTATAAAAATATCTGATTAATAATGTAAAATTACAAGATCATTCAGTGTCAAAAGTATTTGGAAATCGTAATACCCTATCGTTTAATGGCTTCAAATGTTCATATAAGCCTAATTTTGGACTAAATTTTATGTTCTAAACAATTATTCTCCCTCATGTAACTGATATCCAACCTTGGAAAGAAACATTTTTTAAATAATGCTTTAAGGTAGAATCTTAACGATTGAACAGGGCTTTGAATTATTTTTTAAAGAGAAATGGTTGAAATGTTTAAAAAAAATTATGAAATTATGTGGATGGACGAGTATATATTAGTGTGGAGGATATAATAATAAATATAAAAACAAAAAAATTAACGTTCAAAAAATATTAAAATGTTAAAAATCAAAGACTGATTTTTGATTAAATAAGAAAAAACATCTCCAATGAGTAAACCTTAGCTTATTTCTGAATTTTTCAGAGCTTCTGGATGCACTATAAGTGTTTCAACTGTTCCACGTTATAAAAAAATATGACAAAAAGAAAAACATGGTATGGTACAAGAAGTACGGAAAACGAATTTCAGGAGGCAAGACAATAAGAGAATAGGGTGAATGTTTGTAACATTTTTTTAAAGAGAAGGTTGATGAATTAACATGTTAACAGATAACTCCCATACTAAAATACATGGTTCTTATAAAAAAAATATGGTTTGGAGGAAACCAAATAAAGAATTTAGAAATGCCAAAGTAAAACACCTTGAGCGGTCAGTGATAGTTAGATCTGTTTTTCTTTGAAAAAGTTTAATAACATTGGATTCATGGACAGAATTATTGATAGGTTTGTGAATTTTTTAAGCATGAAAAGCCAGAATTAAGAGTAGAAGAAAAATGATGAATAATTAAATTTTTAACATACGCATGACCATGACTCTGGACATATGTACATTATCTATTCAGATTTAGTTGTTGCAAAACTTTCAAAAAGTTCTCGAAATCCCTCTTCCATTATTTCTTTCAAATTGAATTAACTATTTGTGGGTCCTACTAAAAAGGAAAATACTACATTCAAAATGAAAATGACCTCAAGAAATAATAAGTGCTTGAGTGGGATAATATTTCACACCAAACAATCAATTAATTAGTAAGATCAATTCCTAGTAATTATACAAAAAGATTTACCAATTGGGTGTTTATTTATTATCACTGCATTAATATAATTAGGAAACCACGTAATTCCTAATACTTTTGACACCATTGGCATACAATATTTTAATTTTCTTGTAAATGAACATTCAAAACGTTAAAAATAAAATGATTGTTGTCGTAATTTTTTGTTATAGCTATTGTATACCTTCCTATTAACAATATAAAGTGGTTAACAACTCCTTAAAAACATAATTATAAGTTAAAAGTAAGTAAATTACAAAATGGTAGTGAATTTGGAATACTTTCGACATTCACTGTAGGTCTAATCAAAGGTCTTCTTGCCAAAGTATTATTAAAGCTAAATTTGTTTTCTTAAAGAAAAGTTGGTAGATTTAACAATACAATAGGAACTTCATCACCAAACATAATTTAAGAGCGATAATTTACAATTAAAAAACAAATGTAACTTACTTAAAAAAAACACAGAATTTAATTTTATGGGTGGAATCATACCACAGTTTAAAGGAACATTTTAGTTGTTTTTAAAGCACTGAATGGGATCCTGATGTTTCCTTCTCACTCTGAATACCCTAAATACATGCACCAAATATAAGTGCATCTATACGTCATGACACCCTTTAATAAAATTACGAATACCTCTTGAGTGACTTAAGATTCAATTATAAAGGATTATTATCAATGCAAACTGTTTTAATATCATATCATTAAAATTATCAATAAGTAATTTTTATTTCTAACAGATTGTCCCATGAGTTAAGAAATTTCTCAATGAAACATTATTTATAAATATCACTTTAAGTCATGATAGTAAAAATGAATAGATTCATATGATGTTTATGATGGATAATAATAAAACAAATAAATACACATTCTAATGTATTTACACAAATCATAAAAATGAACAACCAGAATTCACTATTTTTCAGAGCTTACTTAAATGTGACTTACAGTACTGCACAATTACGATGGATTACACTAACTTATAGCCTAAATCAGGATTTCTCATTAGGAATCAATATAATTTCATTAGAATAACTAAAAATAGTAAACATACATACTCTAACCAGAATAAAACTATGTGAACTAATATTTAAAAACATAAATCAAAACTGTTATTGACTTGGATGTAAGTGTCAATGATGAAAAGCTAGAAATATTTTACTAGTACTGTTATCCTGAAGTATTTAAACTATTCCTAAATAATATTAATAGGATTATAGACAATCAGGATGATATAATAAACTATTATTACTCTTAACATTCAACAGCAAATTAGTATTTATACTTTTGTAAATACAGAAAGTAATTTGAAAGTCTCACAAGTAGGGAAAAACATTAAGGGAAAAATCACTTACAAAATTTATTTTTCCAGTAAGTAGAAACGTAAAACACAAAACAAAAGTCTCAATAACTAATTGTCAGATTGTAGGTTGAGAGGTAACTGTCATGTTTTAGATAATGATAACAAACAGTGTTGTAACCTTGAGGTTTTGAATAATAGGGATTAGAGTGGTTACTTTCTTATCAAGTGAAAATTATAAATTATAGTTAAATAAGATAATTCTTTAAAGTCGCTATGAGATATTTTTTGTAAACTGATTAAATGTTCAATGGCAGTTATACATTTTTTTTTTCCTTGAACCATGTATATATATTCATTCAATCAACTCAAATATGTCAAGCAAATCTTTTTTGTATGGACCAGTGCTTTTTAGGGGAGGAACTTATGTTTTGGAGAGAGAGTGGTAGAAGTTTTAAAGTATTTAACTACTTTCATTAAGCCAAACAGAGTTATTATGAAGCAGTAACTCACCAGTATGGTACTAAGAGGTATGTAGAATATGTTGCAGTATTTAAATAAGTCATTGAAACGTTTCCTTACGAAGCCTCTTTCCAGTTGGCTCAAATATCCTGTCATGGAAGGGTAAGAAGTTTTACTGCTTATCAAGGAAGCACCTCAGACATAATCATGTATTTGTCAACAAAAGATAAATTCACTGGACGGCCACTTACGAGTATAAGAACAAAAGAAGAAAAGAGAAGAGACTGCATCATAGGAAAAGAAAGAAAAGAGAGAATGGGAAAGGGAGTAACTAGAAGAAATAGAACAGCATAGGAGAAAGAAGGTTCCCATTCTGGGGAAAGTAAATAAGAGCAGAAAGTTTATTTTATTGGCAATATAAAGAGGGTGATACATATAAAAAAAGAAGATGACTCCATGATATTCTTGGAGAAGGAGAAGATTCTGGCGCGATGGTTTCACCGTTTCGACATCTTAAATGAAGACGACGAGATGGACTCAGACAAGTTCATGATCTTAGGTTTTGAGCATGATTTTGAACTTCTAGATTCACTAAAATGGTGGATATTGTTGGTGGCATTAGTTGAACAATAGTTAATATCTTGACGAAGATGAAATACCGGCTGAGCTTATTTAGTATGATGGTGATGGATTTTGGAGAACCCTCTGCTATATAATACATCGGGTTTGAGGAGAAGATACCATGGCATTTCATCACTCCTTCAATGTCCTTATGAAATTCTTTCGACCATTGTTTTCTACAAGCCCCTCCCAATTGCTGAGAGAAAAATCGGTATCAGCCAGGTTACGAAGGAATTAGCTCCACAGTTCATCCGATATTTCGGACGATTCACGAGAAATCTTAAGAAGTCCTTGGGCACGTGTTCATTATCACGGGTTCATTAACTTCCTCCAAAAAATCCGAGAAGGAACTCCGTCCCTAAGACACCTCAAACTAAGCAGCCTTGTATGAACTAGAATTCAAATTGGTATAAACTCTTCGTTTTGAAAACGACTTGCACACCCTTAAGTATGTACATAATTGCTCATTCCTTCGTGTCTCTCGAACACGCATTCTTTAAATTGACCGAAGCAACGGAGGCTATTAGAATGGGTGCCGATAAACCAAGTACATGCGTGCAAATCCTTAAACAGAAATAGTTACAGGAGCTCCGTTTAGTGGTTAATTAATGGCTTTTCGTATAGGTTTCAGGGTGTTACTTCAGTTAGGATCAGTTGTAAGTTGTGGGAAGAAGATATTTCCAGAAACCAGACGGCGCACATGAAAGCGAACCGGTATTATTTCAGCCTTAGCAAACACATTGTGGCGGATGCTACACACGCTCGCTCACAGATAGCGCTAGCGGCGTCCATATGGGTTACTGGCCAAATATAAGAAGACGCTATATCCAATAATATATATTGTTACTAATTAATATCATTGTAACACACTCAAGGTAATTTGACCTTGGGCCAAGACCCTAGTCTGCTAGCAAAGCTCTCACTGTCAATAATTGACATAGATGACTAACATCCCCAAGAGCTAGCTCAGCTCTTCAGATCACCTAACTGGTATCTCCCTAGGTCAGATTAACTCTGCCTTTGTAATATTATGTGGTCTATCTTCTTTTAACTTCCTTCATGTACCTTCTCTCCTCCTAATCAACATTACTGTCTTGCTACTACCACACAGGGTGAATTCTCTCTTAACCAACACTACTTTCGTGCTACTACCACGCAGGGTGAATTCTTTTCGCCTATCCTACACTACTGTCGTGCTCCTACCACGCAGGGTGAATTCTTTCCGCCTATCGTACACTACTGTCGTGCTACTACCACACAGGGTGTAACCCATCCTAGCCAGTTCCCTCTGCTAATTTGTAGGTGCGGGTTCGCCCTCTACCTGGCAGAGTAACCTCATATCTGGTGCTGCGGTACGTACCACGGCGAGCATCATCTCCATCTAACTCTCTTCCTTGCATGAATACGCAATTGTCGAGGCCTTCTGATACCCTTTCTTGTCCATTATAACAACCATACATCGACAATATAAAGGGTTCAACTATCTCCAGCTTCACAACTCTCATTAAATCATTACTGGCCTGAGATCCTGGTCATTAAACGGAATATCCTCCGTCAAATATTTTGTTCAGTTAAGCTTGGTGAGGACTGGATAAGAGGAGGGAACAGAAAAATATATGAGCTGTATGAAGATATTGATGTGTGATATATATAAAATTTGGAAGACTTCAGTGGGCTGGGCATGTTGCTAGAATGTCAGAAGAAGGTATTCACACAAAGTAGTTAGATGGAAGACTCCACCGGGCAAGAGGAAGTAGAAGAAGTAGACCACTGCTTAGATTATCACATTTGGGAGAGTGCTGAGATTTGGGGTGTTCGGGACCTGCTCTATATCCTCCTCAGGCGAGCGACTGAACAAGTGTCACAAAATTAATGCAGATTTAAATGAAATATAAAATAAAGTTCTTTCTTCTTTTGTATTATTTTTCTTTGTCAATTAAACAACTCATAATTTATTGGTTAGTAAAAATGGAGCATTAGACGGGCCAAAAATTTGTATTCTTTGTTGAGCAATATTTTAAAGATAATGAAAGCCTTGGGCTACAGTTCTACAATTTCATATAAAATAAATGTACACCTATAAATAATAATGTAACTCATGATTCAATTAAAAGATAAAAAGAAAAGTTTTTTAGTTAATTAAAACCTTTTGTTAATTTTGGGACACCCTTTAATTGATATAATGATTGGGTTGTTAGTTGCTTTCTGGATATGAGGTTCTTTTTTAATTTCAAAGCATTTTCACATGGCCCAATAATACGATGTCACCTTGATAAATACACTTGACAATTATATTACCACCACATTCATAACAATCTGGAGTCGAAAGGACCTATAACAGAAATTCTGTTGGAGGAAAATGCAATGATGGACTATCTGATCATGTCTTCGCACATTTAATTCAATTGCTTTTTCATTCAAAATTCTGATGAAACCTTTACGTAAGCCGACCATAGAAGGTGCACCATACTCCAACTAATTTTCACCATGGCAAGCCAAAACTTGTGAATACCTTTTGAACTTTATTAAAAATGTTCTCTCCTGTAGTAGTTCCTTTTAGCGGCTGTTTAGTTTAGCAAGCAATTCCTCAGTAACAGTGATCTCTTTATCAACACTTCGAATAAATATAGCCAGTTGAGCTGTTGGACAAATCGGTGCTCTAGTCTAATGCTATGGAAAATGATTCAAAACCAGCCATTCGGTCAGTCGATGTTGTTCTTATACGTGTATCATTACCCATCATTTCTATACGTCGGACAACAGTTCTTCTTGACAAACAAATGTTTCCAAATTAATTTTTCTTTGAAGGATACAAAACACTGCAAACTTCTAACACAGACTCCTTGATAAATTTTCTTTCGGCAAATGGTTTTAATGACTTTGCTACTTTTGAAATAAATATAAAACTAGCTTTCACCACGTTATCATGGTTTGTCCTTTGTTTATGAAACATTTGTTGCTGTTTTTCCGATTAGCGGTAAGCTTCTAGATTTTGTTTTTTATTATTTGTCCTATCAGTGAGTGCAGCGTAGGATGCTTAGTTGAGTAATGCTTCTTTATATTGAATTCGTTTATCACTAAAATGGATTCATTACACGGCAAACAAATATGCTGACAATTGTGCAAAGTAAAAAAGAATTCTTCAGTCCATTTTTCTTGAAATTGGCGACCCTTTGCATCTACTTTTTGTTACTATCTTCCAGACATCATTTTCGTTTACTTTTCGTTCGATAAGATTAATAACAAAATATAATAAGTAAGCAGATGCACACATAGTTACGAATCAAATTGAAGGCACTAACAGTTCGATAGGATATCGCTTGTCGAAGTTATCACCTCGGTAACTCGAATAGAAATGAACTAAAGTTCGTTCCATCCACCCGCTTGTATAGGCCAAATAAGGGAATGCTCTAGAATTGTCTAGTGTAGAACAACTGAGAAGCAATAATCTTTTGTTGCGCCGCCTCACTCATTGATGATCAGCGCCACACGGCTTGCTCACAAACTTGATTCCGTGAGTATGAGTAAGTAGTTTAATGTATTTTTTTAATTGGGTTTTTCAAAATATCTCGTGGGCGGGATTAAATCTTACAGAGGGCCGGGGCACACTGGGGCAGCACCAAATTATTGGACATTGTAGTATTATGGCTAGACTGTTGGCCGTACGAAAAAAAAGGTTAAACGTAGACCCCCATTATTTTTTAACAAGGGATCGATTTCTGTATTCAGATTTTTGATGTACAGGGTGTTCCAGATCACACTATTTTTTTTTTTTTAATTGGAACCATATGGTCTGACGTTTTAAGTTGATTCCACACCCTATTTCAGGCAACTTTTACTTAGGACACTTTTTTGATAGGAGCAACCGTTTAAAAGGGTTACGGAGTTTTTGAGCAAACCGAAACTCCCCTTTTCCATTTAAGAGAAGTAGGTACCGTTCAACTGACAATAAAAAACATGAACGAAATCCATACAAATTTTTCATTCAAAATATTATAATTAGTTACTTTTACTAATTATGTTTGTACATAATTATGTATTACAAAAAAAAAAAAAAAAAAAAAGAAAGAAATTATCTATAGGTATCTTGGGTTAGTAAAATATAAAAATATATATATATATATATATATATATATATATATATATATATATATATATATATATATATATATATAATAAACAAATTTAGAGCATCTGGTGAGTAATTAAAGACACTAATACGTTCATAAAATATAAACAAACATTTAAAACAAAGACACTGTAATTTACAGGGACAACATTTGAATAAAAGGAAAAAATAAAAATAAATTTCTCGTAAACCGATAAGAACCCGCAGGTAATTATTAATGGAAAGTAAACTGTAAATCTTCTGGCTAATTTCCGTGGTGGTAGATTTCTGGGCGATTTTCGTTATGAATGTTTAAATTTTTTTTTTTTTTTCATTTATAAAAACTTTAAGAACTAATAAAAGTTCTAGCTGCATAAACTTAAATTATGATAATAAAGTTAAATTATCGGAATAAAGATGATTCAATAATTTTGGTTTATCAAAATAGTTGTGGTAATTTTTTTTTTAAAAAGACGTTTTCCATGGACGGTCGTCTTAATAAGATATTTTAGGAGGAAATTTTTAATTACAAAAAATACTGATGATGGACGATGATACTAGAAACTAAGAAGAACAGCTAAGCCGAAAAAAATATGGGGAAATTTGAAATTTCAGATATTGGTCCTATGTCCACCGAATGCATAGGCTCGCCAGTGCGTGGGTTGCCCACATATGTACTTAAGTAATTTCATTATAAAATAATAAAAATAATATTTTGGATATATCTTGACCAATTTTTTTAAAACTTTTATCAAAAATGACATGAAATCTATTAAGACTCAATCCCGACACAAAAATAGCTCCCGCTTAATATCTACTGAAAAATGGAGAGATTATTTTGCTAAATTACTGCAAGAAGAGAGGTCACCCTATAAGCTCGATGACCAAGAAAACGACCAGAGTGAGTACGAAGTTGAGGAAGTCACTCTAAAGGAAGTAGAAAGGGCCTTAAGGGGTATGAAAAATTGTAGATCTGGTCCCGGAGACCTGCCGATTGAATTAGTAAAAGCTGGACCAATGGAACTCAAGGGTAATCTTGCCAAGGTATACACATCCTGCATGAAGAAAGGCAAAGTGCCAAAAGATTGGTTAATAGGAGATATTGTACCTATCTACAAAAAAGGAAAGAAAAACCTGTGTACAAATTACAGATGGATTACAGTAACAAGCAGTGTGGGCAGGCTATATGGCCGAATCCTGAAGGAAAGGCTGGAGAAAGAGTTCTTTGATCAGATGACAGAGAAACAGGCAGGATTCAGACGAGGTAGATCATGTTGCGATCATATTTTCACCCTGATCCAACTTGTGCAGAAAAGAGCAGAATACGACCTAGAAACTCACCTCACATTCATTGATATCCAGAAAGCATATGACAGTGTTCCTCTGAGGAAACTTTGGGAATTGTTAGATTTGGCAAAGATGAGTAAAGGCCTGATAAAAGCTATAAAAAGTTTGTACATGGGAGCCAAATCGAGAGTGAAGATTGGGACGGAATTCTCAGAGCCTTTTCCAATCTCAAAGGGCTTGAAACAAAGATGTTGCCTATCGCCAACACTTTTTAATATCTATATAGAACAGGTTTTAAAATCTTGGAAAAAATATGCCGGGGTATGGGAGTAGAAGTCGGTGAAGACGTTCTATTCACCTTACAATTTGCGGACGACCAGGTAGTCATCATATCATAGCATCGGATGAATTTGACATGGAATATATGATGAGGAAGCTCGTAGAAGTATATGCACAATGGGTTCTGGAAAAAACCGAATATTTGCCTATTCTCTCATCTGTCCCTGCTCTCTGCCTGGAAGGCTGGACGATTCCACAAAGCGATGCCTTCAGATATCTAGGCGTTACTATAGATAAGAACGCATCAATAGATAGGGACAGATTGTTAACGGAAAAAGAATTATCGGGATACTAAATTGAGTGTTATGGAATAAGAAGGTATCACTCCAAACGAAAAAGAAGATATTCCACTCCTTTCTGGTTGGCACTACGCTGTATGGATGTGAATCTTGGACGGTGAAGAAATCCCAGAAAAAAAATTTTTTATCCCTGGAGATGGATTTTTAGAGAAGAAGTTGTGCCGTGTCTCTTTAGAAAAAATCCCCAATAATCAAATAAGGGAAAGAGTGGACGCCGAGCTCACCATTCTCGAAGAAATTAGTAGAAGAAGGCTGATGTGGTATGGGCACGTCATGAGAATGGATGAAGCACGTTGGCCTCTTCGATTGATTGAATACTGTCCACCCAAGAGGAGAAAACGGAGAAGACCTCGGAAAAGATGGGTAGAAGAGGTAATGGAGGATATGGCAGCCAGAGGTCTGACTGAGGACGACTGATTATTGGAGATCGTGATTATTGGAGAGACGGAGTACTGAGGACCGGGATGTGACATCATTTCAGAACCCCGGAGAAAAAAAAAAAAATCAAAAATGACATTTGATTTTTTAAAATCGTTCTTCTAGAAACAAACAAAACATTTTTTTTTTCGAATAATATGTATATGGAAGTAATTTTTTTTGCTGTAACTTTGCTATTACGTTTTTTAACGTTTTATTGCAAATAATATTTAATGTAATTATAAGGCGTTTATTAAAAAAAATCACACCTTAACCTTTTATCCTCCTAATATCGTGAGAATTTCAGAACTGAAAATACAATCGTATAGCGATCTCTTGTGGTTTGTAATATGAAATTTTAAAAATCCATGCTATTAATTACTATAGTGCAGTTTAGATTAAAACATTTTTATGTTTAAATATTTAACTATAGTAGGTAAATGTTTGCTATTTTTTTTTTTTTAATGCTTAACATCTTTCTTCTCGCTTTCTTACAAATTGTGGAAGTAATTCCACGAAAAAGGACGGAAGTGTGTAACAGGAAGCCGGGTAGCCTGCTCTATTTGATCAATGAGCAAGCGTAGTTCTGGTGTTGGCCACCAGGTGGTGCAATCAACTCTAACCTACAGTGCTGTGTAGAAAAGTGTGCTATTACATTAACTAATTTATATGTGTTAAATATATCAATAACTATATTCTTGATAATTAGTGTCTGCAAATGAAATTTGAAATCATTTACGTATATGCATCATATTTATGTGTTGTATATGACTACTTTGAAATCACAAGTATATGTCTCATATTTATATTAAATAGGTAATATTTAATGTAATTATAATATTACCAAAAATAGGTAAGTATGCAGCACTTTTGTTAAAATGACAATGCAAACTGTAAAGAATAACTTTGTCTCCTTTTTTTTCTATATAGCAGTGGCTTGAGAGGGATCTGCCCAACAGTAATAACTCAGTGACAATCCTATGTTAATTGAACGATACCATTTACACAGGAAAATTTTTAGAAAAGTTTCTTAGTTCTGGAGTTGGCCACCAGATTGCAATATAAACAATATAGTTACCGCTTATATCAGGATATATCTTGTATACATGTTGTTTGTTTATTGAAAATTATCAATAATACGTCAACGTATTAACGTCTTAATAAAACGTATTCTACGCTATTAGACTAAATTATTATACACGCAGATAATAATATGCATCTATAATTATAATTAAGTTAATTATTATCATTGAATCAATAATTATATTAATTAATAATTGATAATAAATTAGGATTTATAATTACCCAATATGAGAAGATTATACAAATAAATTCATGTAATACAATTCATATTAAATAGTGAAGGTTTTTAAATACTTACACAATTATTTGTCTCTCTTTTTTTAGTTCACATAAGCATATTGATATTGCATCCGCTCTTATCCAAAAAAAAAAAAAAAAAAAAAAAAAATTGCATTCAATAAAACATTGTATTGATCCTAGTGTTAATGTTACACATCATATGTAACTACTGTAAGGCACGTTTTTTGTTTTTTAATAAAATATTAATGTTTTATTTTTTGAGTGATCTATTGTAGATTATTGCTCAATTGAATCATAAATTTTATTATTGTACGTTCTTTTTTATAAGAGGCCAAAGAGACTATCACAATTGTATATCATATTTTGTATTAATTTTTTTTTTTTTTTTTTTAGTATGTGGTAATAACGCCAATTTTAGAAGCCCTGAAGCGAAATAACAACAGGCCGAATCTTTCAGAAGTACAGATAAAGAAAATCGGAGTGGATGAAGAGATATTGGTCCGAGAGAAAAAAAATTCCCCCGCTAAATGATGGATTTAACGTGTTCCAAGCTAAACTATTAGAAGAAAAAAAAAAAAAAAATGAATGCGTGTAATCTTTACGTTCGTTTGAAGTAAAACTTCTTTGATATTGTGAACGATGACGATTAAGTTAAAATAAATAAATCTTGTTAGAATTTAAAAAAGTATATATTGATAATGTAACAACATTAATACACACATATTTATATGGAGTGTTATACGTAACATTTACATTAATTGAGTTATCATTATACTTTAAATGTGATGCTAGGTCTATGGTCACTGAAATGAAAAACATAAACTCTATCTTGACATTTTTTTTTTTTAATTTCTTCAGAAAACCGCATTAATTATCGTACTCATATCTCGTTGATTGAACTGATGAATTATTCATCGTTAAATTCAGTTTATCTGACAAAAAATCGATCAATGGTTGAGATTCTTCTGAATAGAAATTAACACTGAAATCTCCAGGAAGAATCATTGGTAACTCATGGTAATCGTTATTTAAAATTCCTTTCCCTTCAATAGTAAAGTGGGTAGAGTAATTGTTGATTAATAAATTTTATAATATTTAGTGAATAGAGTGCTTAAAGTGGTGAAGATTGTAAGACCTGGTTTTTTCATATACGTGACCATGGAGTGACGGTCACCACGTATATGAAAAAAAAACCCATCAATTTTGTAATGTTATTTTCATGGTAATAATTTGTATGAACATGTTGTATTCCTCATACTCTTTTTTAACAAAAAGTATTTTAATCTTATAGCAAATGTAGCGACTCCAGGTGCCTGCGTGCACCCAACGGACCATCTGCCTCTCACAGCTCTCGTCCGCCCAGTTGGATTTTCTAATGGACTGAGTAAATCACCAATTCATGTAACCGATCAAAGATGAATAATGTTGTGGTCCATGGATTGTCTATATTTGTTTTCTAAATCCATTGAATCTTGATATAACTTTAATACCATCCCCACGGTTCGCCGATGCTGTACCACTGTTCCCACTAGCAATATATTTGCCAAACATTAACTTTCACAAACTTATTAAACGTAGCATGGCGGTTATCGAAGGGTATACCATTAAATATTTTTCAATTATTTTAAATTAATTTTAAAATATTTGAATTAGTCTTTTTTTTTTTTTTTTTTAATATTTATTGAGATATATTACAATTTGTTTCAAAATGAACAATAGTAATAGTGATATAAGACCACACTCATACAACATATACAGAAAATAATGATAAAGTAAAATTACATAAAATAGAAAATAAATAAATTCATATATATTTATATTTCATATATCACAACATATATATATACACACACACACAAACAACAACCTATAATTGAGATAAATACAAAGTTGACAAATAAATAAACATCATACATACAATCATTACTATATACAATATTTAAAATATGCTAAAGGAACCCCAGACTTAACCTTTCTCTCAACTTGTACCAGGTCTAAAATAAATGGAATATTAAGGTTGTGGTGTAAGGTACAATTGGTAACATAATAAGGAGCATTAACTATTGTTCTAAGGGCTTTAGATTGAAAGGATTGGATGCGTTTGATGATACAATATATAGCTGTCCCCTACAGTTCAAGTCCGTTGGTCCATATAGGATTCAGTATCATCTTGTATATAAATAATTTGTTGTCAACTGTAAGTTGAAATTTTCTGTTTAATAGTCTGTAAAACTGGCCGAATCTGCGGCTGAGTTCTTTTCTTTTAAGTCTTGTATGTGGGTTTTACGTCAATCTTTTGTCTAGTAGAAAAACAAGACTCCGGACTGCGTCTAAGGAAGAAAGGGATGTGGAGTTGGAAACATTTTGAAAATTGGCTAAGATTCGTTTTAGTAGGAGCTTTTCGAAGAATTTTGAGATTGTGACGTACGAGAGGATCGGAAGTAGGCTAAGATGACGTGCTGCTAGAAGGTTTGCCTGGTTTTAGAAAAAGGATGATGGTTGAGTGTTTCCATAAGATATAGAAATAGTTAGTGCGTAGGATATATATGTATATGTATGTATGTATGTATATGTGTTTGTGTGTAAGAAATGTAATGGCTTTAGGTGGAAGTTGTCTTAAGATTTGAGGAGTAAGAATATTGTGTCCAGCGGATTTACAGAGAGCAAGCTTTTTAAGAAGATATCTGAACTCAGAGGGATTGACTGCTTTAGGAGGTGAGAAGAGTGGTATTGCTGACGTAAGGAACTCTTCAACTGTTGCGGTATGGGTTGGATTGAACTTAAGATGAGGAGTGAATACTTATGAAAGGTGTTGTGCAAATTTCTCGGCTTTAAGTTAGTCAGAAGCAGCCCAGGAACTATCACTACTTCGGAGTGTATGGGAAATCAGGTGGGATTTTAAAACTATCTTCGTAACATTCCACAGGGAATTGTCACGAGTCGAGAGAGAGGAGAGGTAGGATTGGGAACGATCGCCAACTCCCGCTTTAATTGTTTACAATACAAGTTATAGGAGCGGCGATCTGCTGGGTGAACGCATCCGTCATAATGATCTGGCTCGGATTAGGTTTGTAAGGTGTTATGGTAAATGGTTTTTGTAAGGACTTATTTGGGATATCTTGCGAGAGGAGGCATTCCAGGTATATATAGACGGCATCGTCAAGGTCATATGGGGTTTTGACCGTCACTCTGAGGTCAATATCATTGGTGAGGATTTCGCGGAGAGGTTCCAGTTAATAGGGCCTCTGATGAATGACGGTGGGACAGATTTAGGAATTGTGTTAGGGATACATTTAGGATCTGTGAACTATAGTCAGAGGATAGTTCATGAAGGCGAGCTACGGACAAGTTCTGGGAGGATATTAAAGCGTCGGGAGTTGAGTGTCGACTGCAATGTCCGTCCACGAGTATTTGTGGTTCAGGATCCCCGCTGTTAGTGCTTGGCGTTTAAGTCCACACCTAGAATGAAGTGATTCCCCAAGGAGTTGAGGAAGGGTCCAAATTAGGTAGAGGAAGTGGAATGTTAAGAAGGCAGTAAATGATGCGATGATGAGCGGAAAGGAAGAAGTATTGATTATAAAAGAGGAGGCTTGTAGGAAATCGTGGGCGGGAAGTGGGTTATAGTGATGAGAGAGGGATCAGTGGTCAATGATAGAAGTACCGGCATGGGATTTGCTGTTTGGATAATCTTTCCGGTATGTCGTCTATTTAGGTATTTTGGAGTACTGTTTAGTGGTTAGTCTAGTTTCAGTAATGAGTGCAACATCACCTTTTTTGTCTTGCAATAAGGCTGTAAGTTCATCAATATGAGTTCTTAAACCATTCGCATTCCAAAGGAGAATGGATAAGGAATTATATGAAATATGTTGTAAGAAAAATAATGTAATAGTGAAAATTTTCGAATTAGATTTTACAACAGAAAAAAACGTTACAACAATATTTTCCACAAAATCCGCCAGAAGACTATATATGTATTTTGCACCATTTTAAGATTTTTCAAAAACGGCTCTAACGATTTTAACTAAACTTGGTATATTGGTGTAAACTTTAATGTACGTTACCACGTAGGTTTCATTCTGATTTAAATAGCGTGGTAGGGCTTAAATGCCGAATATTTGAATTTTCCTTCTCTAAAGTACCTTTAATTTTGTAGAATTAAAACAAACATTTTTTTTTTTATGAAATCGATATAGTTACAGATTTAATCCTAGCAGTAGTTAAAACTGCTAACCAAGAACTAAGAAATGTGATTTATTTATTCTTTTTAATTTCGTTATTTCATGAAGCGAAATGTTTAGTTTTGTTTGGGGGAGACGTTTCCGTGAATTAAAAGGTTGTAAGCTCCATGGACCATTAAACCCTTACTAGATTTTTTATGACGACCTGGTGGCTAAAGGTTTAAATTATATTTAATTATTGTTTTTTTTATTTGTCTTTGCGGAACTCATCCATATAAATACAGTTGTCATTGTTTGTAACAGAAAGTTATATATACATTATCTTTTCTCTGGCGCAACAGGCCGTGTCCTTCACTGCGTGGTGTATTCTCCTGGGAGGTCATACTCACGAGTCTCAATAAAATTTTATAGGGTAGGGTCATCACTCCCTACGCCTATTTTTGTGAGTGGCCGCCATTTGGCTGACAGGTCTCACATACCCGGGGGAGAGGCTGTGAGTGAATCCCCATTTAATTATATCATTATAAAAGCCCCCCTCCGCTGGGACTGGGATTCGAACTCACTACCTTTACCGTGAGGGACTAGCGCGCTAGCCGCTCAGCCACGGGCTCCCTCATACAATACCTTAATAAACTTATACAACTGAAAAAAGATTTCTAAAAATATATATACAATTAAAATAATAAAAATAAAATAAGAAAGAAGAAAAAATATATATGTATGTTTTCAAGAGATAGGTGATTCTGCCATTGATTGTAAAATGAAAATAAACATAAATAGGTATTTTCTAACAATAATATGACATATATACACAATGTTTTTCACACAAAAAAAAGTTATACAATAATCAAAGTCAAGATAGGAGTAATAAATAGAAGAAAAAATAAGTAATTTAAATGTATATAAATTGCACCGTGAAGGTTAATTTCGATAATAAAAGCTCTTATTCTTAGAATGTTATTTACATATAAATAGATATTTCTTATATATTCGCTATTTGGTGTGGATTGGGTGCTTTGATAAAATATTTACTGGAAAGACGTAGTTGAGCCAGTTTTTTGGTAAATTTAAATGAGGATTCAATAATTGAATATGGTTGAGTATATCAGTATTGAACTTCAATATCATTATGTTTTGTAAATCTTGGCTACGCAAATATTGCATAAATGATAATAATACTTGGAGTATTTTAACTTTTAACTATTTTGGTTTCAATTCAGATAACACATTTCCTTTGTCTTATCCGAAAGCATTCCATCCAGTTGGCTTACCCAATTAAACTTAATTTTGGATTAAAAGGTTTGGATTATTGATTAATTAATTGATGTTAGTTATCGAAAAAGCAAACAATGAGGGAGGGAAATAAAATGGAATATGTAAAAATAACAATGACCTCTACTTTAATCCTTTTTTTTTGTCCTTCTCAATTTCAAAATTTATAATTTTTTTACCTTTTTTTTTCTTTCAAATAATAATAGGCTAAGTGAACCCGAAGTTTTGATTCCAATATACTCACAGTATTTAAGCCCAAAACTACTACATGAGACACCACAGTCCTCCCACCTATACCTCAGTTACCTCAAGGAATGGGTACAGGGGGAAGGGTAGACTCCCTATGGAGTCCATACACATAAATTCCTAGAAACGTTAATGAACAGCCATAGAGATATGCCATAGGTAATCAAATGTAGAATTGAAGTTGCAACATCGATCTTTATCAAATTAAGGAAACATTTCTCCATCAGAAATCTAACAGTGGAACTTAATGCTAGAGTGTAGAGATGTTACATATTTTGTACTTTGCTGTATGGTATGGAAGCCTGGAAGATGAAACAAGCTGATATCAAGAAGATATCTAATCATAGAATAATAAGGTGTCCAACATAGAAGTATTAAGGAGAATGGAAACATAAAGGAGTTAAGGAAACCATTAAATCAGGTAAGTTGCAGTATATTGGTCATTTTATTTGACGAGGGAGATATGAAATAATAAAACGCATTGATTGATTGGATTCAAAATCTCAAGGCTTGGAAGTATGAAGAAGTTGCCTCCATTCATTACTATCCTGCTCTAGGGTCTGCAGAAGCTTCTTGGCATCGGCCTCGAACTCATCTGCCCATCTCAGTCGCTACCGTCCTTTCTTTCTCCTTCCATCCACTTAACCGGAAAATATTTTCTTGGGTGGTGAATCTCGGTCCATTCTTACTACGTGCCTAGCCCAACTTAGCCTTGATAGTCTTATAAATTGCACCACATCCGGTTCCCGGTAAATTTGGTACAGCTCTGCATTGTGCCTGTACTGTGTCCCATCCTTTACAGGGCCAAACGTCCTCCGCAATATATTTCTTTCAAAAACAAGGCTTGATTCGACAATAATAAATAACGAGGAGTTATTCAGAGCCGCCAACAACAGACATCATATTGCCATGCTAATTTTCAACCTACGATAGAAGAGAAACAACAAGAAGAAGAATATTGTAATTGTTTATTATATGCTAATGTAACCAATGTGAACGCAACTAGGGCAAATAGTTGGGGTAATGATTTACGGTAGTCAATGCCCGCCCACTGAGCGGAAAACAAACTGAGACGGGAGGTGCATTATCCGCACGTGGCTTGCGTTGCGCCGGCTTACCTGGGCCCCCTTCGCCAGCGGGCCATTACCTAGCCCACAAAGGGCTCTCCCCCCCCAGTCCTCGGCCCCCTATCATGCCCCCCCCCTCTGCCCACCGCCTCCTATCATGCCCCCCTCCTCCCTCTTAACGGCAGCTCATCGATAATGTTGATGCTTCAGCTCGGCCAACGCCAATGTTACAGTCATCGTAAAATCAAATGTCACAAAGCTGTTAACATTTGAAGAATAACCTATTTTGTTAATTATATAGTCGCAGAAAACTTCACTTAGCTTCAATCCGATATCTTTAAATATAGATATCCTTCCAACAATCATTAAAGATGCATCATGACTGTGATTGAACACAATCTTTTCTCTCACTTACCTATACATGAATTATATAATAAGGGAAATTATTGAGATCATGAAAATCTTCGAATCCCAGATTTAAATAGATATACACGTTATAGGGTCCCCTGAGTTTAAATAACCAAGCCGTACCCAAAGGCCTGTGTGTCCGTGTGCGTGTGGTAAGTCTAGCACGAAAACGAAAAGTAGTACAAATTGAAATTTCATATTTAAGACAAATATACCCCCGAGGTGTTACAGTAAGTTTGCCATAAATATCGGCAAACCAGAAGAACCACTTTTAATTTCAGTTCGTTATATATAAAATATATAATAAGGGAAAGTATTGCGATCGTGAAAATTTTCGAATTCCAGTTTTCAACGGAAATACACGTTTTAGGGTCCCTGAGTCTAAATAACCAAGTCTCACAAAAAGGACTCTGTGTGTGGTTAGTCCTGCAAAAAAGATGTTCCAGTAACTTTTTCACCATTATACCATGTATTTTGCACCTTTTTACGATTTACTCACAAACGGCTAAAACTATTTTAAATAAATTCAATACATTGATGTAAAATTTAATGGGCTTTAGTAAGATGTAGGTTTAATTTTGATTGAAATACTCTGACATGACTTAAAGCCGATATCCTTCCTCTGAAGTACCTTTAATTTTGTAGATATTAAAAAAATAATCATATAATCTTGTTAACATAGAGAAAAAACGGGTAGATATATAAGTTGAACGAATTCGATATCCAACTACAGGAGATAGGAGCAATAGTATTTTTAATTTCAGTTAGTTATATAGAAAATATATAATAAGGGAAAGTATTGCGATCGTGAAAATTTTCGAATTCCAGTTTTCAACGGAAATACACGTTTTAGGGTCCCTGAGTCTAAATAACCAAGTCTCACAAAAAGGACTCTGTGTGTGGTTAGTCCTGCAAAAAAGATGTTCCAGTAACTTTTTCACCATTATACCATGTATTTTGCACCTTTTTACGATTTACTCACAAACGGCTAAAACGATTTTAAATAAATTCAATATATTGATGTAAAATTTAATGGGCTTTAGTAAGATGTAAAAATATTTTTTAATGAAATATTTTTGTTTTACAACTTAAGAACATCAATATAGATGTATAATATACATTTGAAAGGCTAAAGAGTTTATAGAAAATTATTAGGTTAAACACTAAATTGTAAAATGTAATGGAGAGTGTATTCTTAAAGTTTTTATTTTAAATTGTTTTTAATAACGGAGGTAAGTGTAAGTCGTGTGTTGCGCGCACCAGATTTTTTTTTTATTTATTAATTTATTGAAATTTACAACTGTGTTAGTAAATACATCAAGTAAATTGGCTAAAAATATAGATAATACACATGAAAAGACATGAAGAGAATATGCCCATTGGCAACACTCCACTGGGTAATCTACACTAGAAGCTCTTAAAGCCATCTTCTTTTCAGACGCCTCGGAGGATTATCAGGAATGGAAGAGGAAGCAAGGATTGAAACTATTGGGTTAATGTGGAAGTGGAGTTTGTCATGGAAGGAATGATACCTCGTACGGGCCAAATCAGCAACATATGGGACATTAAGGTCTTTATGGATGAGTTTGTTGGTGACAAAGTAAGGAGCATTGATGATTTTTCGAAGGATTTTGGATTGTAAGGAATGAATACAGAGAGAATTTGATGATTTAGTAGAACCCCAAAGCTTAACTCCGTACGTCCAGATAGGCCTGATGATGGTAATACAGATGAGCCTTTTGTAGTTAAGTGGAAGGTTAGAGCGTCTGTACAGTAATTGTTGAAATAAGCGAAAGCGGCGGGCAGTTTCTTGTCGTTTTAGTCTTGTGTGCGGATTCCAAGTTTGTCGTTTGTCAAGTAGGAGTCCTAGATAGAAAATCTGTTCAACCGGGACTAGCGGAATATTATTAAAGGACACTGTAGGGCAGGATTTCATAGGTTTTTTCAAAATTGATTTATTCATATTTACTACTATATTTCATACAAATAAATACGTAAATCAGCTGCATGATTATAAAAGAAAATTCTTGTGAAGGAACAACCCAGTGGTAGCACTCGGTTTGCAAAGTTTAAGTCTGCAACTAATGAGATATCGGTGACATTTTTTTTTAAGGATTTTAGATTTCAAGGATTGGATGTGGGAGAAATTTGATGGTTAAGTAGACCCCTATATCTCAGTCTCATATGTCCAAATAGGCCTAATAATGGTAATATAAATGATTTTTAAAAAATATAGTTTTCGGGATCTTTTGAATTAAAAAAGAGAGTAATATAGATTTATAACATACCATTGGAGAGCTAAGGATTTTAGAAAAAATCTTATACGCAAGCTTGTAAAAGTTAATGAAGAGTGATGAAAAACCGATATAATGATATTAATTATTAAATAAACTTTAAAAAAACACATGTTTCTATAGGAATTAAATTTAATCAATTCTTTATTAGTTTAATTTATTTTCATCTTTAACTGTATTTGAAAATTCTTAAGTTGATTTTAACAACTGAGGTAAGTGAAAGTCGTGTGTTGCTTGCACTAGATTTATATTATTTTATTTGAGTCTGGCTCTGGCCTAGATAGGTGAAACATCGTATCTGTATTCACTACGAGCTAGCGAGGGCATACTTTTCTCTAGAAATCTGATATTTTGAACAGTACTGTAATTTGTATTGATCTGTGCGCCTACGAATTTACATAGAACTGTGATTAGTGTAGAAGGAACAAGGAGTTGGAAAAGAAATAGGCTTTCCCGGAGAGTTTGCAGTCCTTATCACATTGGCAAGAGATATTATGTCGACCCCCACCACTACGTAAGTTTTGCATGACAGAGTTAAACTTAATGCCATCAGCTGTTAGTACACTCTATATTCATTTATTCAACCAGCTGTATATAATTTATTTATTTATATTGACTTATTAAGATTTTTTCATCTCTCTCTCTACATTGTTCAACTTTAAATAATGGCGGAAAGCTCTCTAACCAGGTTAAGTCTGGAAGAAAAAATAGATCTATTAATCAGCTCTGCGACAACTACTAATTCAGAAATTTTAACAATTAAAAATTCCATGGAACAATTTACAAAAACCATATCAGGATTTCAAGAAACTCAGAATTACATTGTTTCTCAGATTAAAACCTTCAACGAACGGGTATCAAACCTAAAAAAAGAGCTCCAGAGCTTAAAAGATGCTTCAACTCAAATTATATCAGGTAAAAAAGTAGAAGTCAAGGGGATTCCTTATAAAGAAGGAGAAAACCTAAAGAACATGTGCTCTGATTTATTCAGCCTACTAGATACTGACTTTAATATTAAGGATCTCGATAATTATTATAGAATTCGACGAAAAAACGGGTCATTTACTGATATTGTTATACTAATTTTTCTTAGAAAAGCCGATCGAGACGCATTTTTGGTTCGAGCTAGAGAATATAGAGGCAAAGTTTCTGTTAAAAGTATTAGCGGCTTCGAATCTAACAAGGAAAGGAACAAAAATATATTTATAAATGAGGTACTATCTGCTGAAAATCGTGTTATATTTGCAAAAGCTAGAGTCTTGCAGAAAGAGGGAAACTTTAAATACCTCTGGCATAGAAATGGCAAAATATATATACGGCATCTCGAGGGCTCTACTAAAGTACAAATTAAATGTGAATCTGATTTGAATTTTTTTAAAAACTCACAAGAACAGTTTTACGACACCGATTCAGATGAATTCAAAATATATGAAGAAATCAATGAGAAAAAACGCTTACTCCCGGCATCACTCGAAACATCTCCATGCTTGTCAACTCGAAATAAGAAGACTAAAGGTAAAGATATTATAACATCTTGACCAAATTCTAAAAAAGAACCTAATCGTCAATTCGGAATCGTAAATTACAAAACGAATACTGGTAAAATAAAAAATTCAAATTATTCAGAACAATGTTCAATATTTTCCTGGAATGTTGATGGATACAAAAATTTCGTCGAAGAAGGTGAAAAATTCAAAGATACTTCTATTATCTGCCTCTGTGAAACGCACTTACTAGAAAAACCACCAGCGGCCCCGCCATCACTCTCACAATTCAGTTACGTTTCGTCCAACGCCATCAGAGAGAAGAGCCGTGGGAGAGGAAGTGGAGGTCTAATTATATTCTACAATTCTAGTGTTTTTGAGGTGAATGTGTTGGATATTAGTGAGTATTGGATCTGTGCCTATTTTAAAGAAAACCAGGGTCTTAGCTCATTTATTATAATTTTAGTTTACTTTAAACCTTCTTTGAATTTAAATTATGTTTTAGAATTACTGGAGCCAACTATATTAAGTATAAAAAGCAGATATGCCCACGACTTAGTTCTCTGCCTGGGGGATTTTAATGCTAGGGTTGCAAATTTAAATCAGGGGGATTTCGAGGCATTTGATGGCTCTAATTTAATACATAATCGAGATAGCTTGGATCTTGTCGAAAATGATAAGGGTAAAATACTGGTAGAATTCATGGAAAATAACTGTTTTGTTCTTCTAAATGGTCGAACTGCTAGCGATAATCCCGGTCAGTATACTAATATCACTCCAAAAGGGAAAAGTGTAGTCGATATGGTCTGGTGTAGCTACCAACATATAAATTCGATTGCCGATTTAAAAATAGTACATAATATTTCGGTCTCACAACACTTTCCTATAGAGACCAAGCTCAATCTTTGTCTCAATTTTACTCATAATACTCCGTTAAGAAAACCGAACCACTCTTTTACCATCGCGAAATGGGACGATTCAAAAAGCTTAATATATCATGACCTTATTATGAATTCTCCTAGGGTAGGATATCATATGAACTCGCCATCCGTTGAAAATATTCAAAATAACCTCATATCTGCTATCCAGGAGACATCACAAACGCTTGGGTTATTAAAGAAAAAAAATCGTAATAATTATAATTGTCATCGAATAAATAAACCTTGGTTCGACTATGAATGTGTATTGGCAAAAAAGTACGTTAGATGCAGGTTAAAATCAATGGTCAAAAATAGGTTTATTGAAAATGAAGTCGGTGGCTACATTACCGCAAAGAAAAAATTTAAAAACTTAATAAAATTGAAGCGACTGGAATTCGAGCGTACTATCATGGAAGACCTAGCTAATGTTCGTGATTCAAAAACATTCTGGGGTGCAAATAAATAGGTACAAAAGTAGGCAACCACAATCTTCACCGATAAACTGTGAACAATGGCTTAATTATTCAAGATATCCCCGGGTCGACCAAACGTACGTATTCGAGTACTTCATCCCTCCTCGACTCAGTCATTAGCCTCGAAGAACTTCAGATTTCCTTGAGAAAATGTAAAACTGGCAAAAGTCCTGGTAGAGATGGCTTTAGTTACGAATTTTACAAAAACCTACCCATTAACTGGCAATTATACTTATTACATATGTATAATAAAATATTTGAAACTGAAAATATACCAATATCCTGGGTAAAAACTGTTTATATTATGATATTTAAAAAGGGTGACAGAAACCTAGCAGAAAATTACCGTCCGATTGCTTTGTTAAATTGTATTATGAAAATATTCACCCAGATAATTTTAAATAGGCTCACTCTATGGTGCGATGAGACGAATGCTCTTCCCGAAGCACAATCCGGGTTTCGTAAAGATAGAAGCTGTTTGGATAATTTGTTTATATTGACAGCTCTTATTCAGATGCAGCTGGGATCTCGGGGAAAAAAGTTTTTTGCCATCTTTGTCAATTTTAAGCGGGCCTTTGATTCGATTAATCACAATCTGCTATGGCAATCTCTTCACAATCAAGGCATTAGTGGAAAAATTATTAGAATTTTAAAAAATATTTACCGGAACGCCTCGGCTGTTGTTAAAAGTGACGGTATGATATCAGAAGAGATCGATGTCACATTGGGTCTACTGCAAGGGGAAATATTGTCGCCTTATTTATTTAGCCTTTATCTAAATGATATAGATGTGTTTTTCCGAAGCAAAAATGTAGGAGGCATAAAAGTAAATAGCTCGTGCGACTTACTGCTACTCCTTTACGCGGACGACCTCATTATCCTAGCAGATAGCTATACCGACGCCAAAAACAAAATAAATATTTTGAATCAATACTGCTATGAAAATAGTGAAATAGAAAGAGTACCGGAGTACACGTATCTAGGAGTACCATTTTCCGAAACGGGAATATTTTACAAAGCCACTAACTACTTCGAATCCAAAACTAAAATTGCAATAGGTTCTGTTATCGCACTTTGTGCAAAAACAAAGCTAAGATCGTGGGAAAACAAAATTAAAATAAATAATGCAATAGCAATGAGTATCCTCTTTAATAATGTGCAAATATGGGGACTAAGATATATAGACAGGATAGAGAGCGTAAACATAAACTTTTATAAACGTTTATTCGCATTAAACAAAAATATTCCTTTTTTATCAATACGGTCGGAATTTAATGTTCACCATTGCCTAATCACAATACTAAAGCTTTCTCTCTCTTGGGTGCATAAAATTTTAAAACTCAGTAATAACCGACTCCCTAAAATATGCTTCGATACATTAAAGAAAACTTATAAACCAACAAATAAAGTACAAAAATACAACTGGTTTCACCAATTATACTGTATATTAAATCGAATAAACAAACAGTCTATATTAGAAATAGAAAACCCGGCTATTTTTCAGTTAGAGATGGACAAAACATTGATACTGTTTACAAATCATAGGGAGACAATAGATAAACAAAAGTTAATCACTCCCGGTAAATACAACCCACTCTATCCGTCCATTCATAACAATAGACATAAACCTCAAGCTTACTTATTATCAAACGCACCGTTCCCTGTCATAAAAATATTTGCACAATTGAGACTCTCTGGAAATTACAATATTAAATTAACATTTAACAATATATACTACCAATTTAAACCCAAGGAAAACTGCACGCTATGTAACCTCAACGAAAGAGAGGACTTATTCCACATTTTTATTCGATGTCCCATATACGCACCGTACAGAACCCATTATATCCCTAGGGCCTTAAATATGAACATTACAAATTTTATCGCCCTCTTTACCACCGATGATATTGATGAATTAAAAAATATTTATTATTATGCAAGGCAATGTTGCCAAATCAGATCATTTATAATAAATGAATAAACATGTTTGTTAACTGTATCATATTATTTATCGTGTTTCGCCATATTATGTCAAACATATATTTATATATTTATTATATTGTAAACTATTATATTATTCATATATTGTATTTGTGTTATTTTGTTATAAGTTTTATTGTAATACAATGTACCTAGAGCTGATAACGTAGTGAATTAGTGTCTTGTTAACTCATTTATTGAAGTATGTTTTTTATTCTATATTTGTTATGTAGCCAGCTCTATTTGTATGGGGGTTACCCCGAAAGCAAATAAAATTATTCATTCATTCATTCATTCATTCATATTATTTTATTTATATACATAAAATATACTGTTGGAAAGCTAGAGATTTTAGATAAAAAACATGTGTAAAATAAATAAAAAATAAAAAATGTAGAGCAAAACGAATATTAAAAAAAAAAAAAATATGAACCAAAGTTGGTTCGTCAATAGACGAGATAAAAATTTTATAATACCTACCATTATTCTACGATGAGTTAAAGTCCTACCGTTATAAGTACTTCCTAGCATCCTTTCTTTACCAAGTTCTCCGATCCCAACGTCCATCTTACATCTCAGATATATTTTCATTGAAATCCTCCGTCCACACCTGCAACACTCATTCGCGACCTTCGGACCTGTATATAACGCCTCATCGAACCGCAGCTTTCGACAGATCTTTTCTTATCCGATCCTCGTCCGTATGGAATTCTATTATTTCTTATATTCCAACCCTCCCCATCTCAGCGGGTCTTCCTCAAGGCTCTTGCCTATCTCCAATCCTATTTAATTTGTTCATTTCTGATTTACCAGCCCATCCATTTGTGACGAGGTCATTATACGCTGATGATACAGCATTGTATACCTCATCATATCGCATTGATACAATAGTGAATCGCCTTCAACAATATTTTAAAAAAATTCACAAATATTGCATAAAATGGAAATTGAAAATTAATCCCACCAAATCCGAAGCAATTCTTTTCACTAAACGTCGCCCACAAATCAACCACCAAATCAAGATAAATTCAGCTCTCATCCCTTGGTCAAAATCCGTACAGTACCTAGGCATAATATTAGACAAATCTCTTACATTCACAGACCATATCAATAGAAAAATCGATAAAGCCAAAAAATTAATATTTAAAATGTTCCCATACTTCAACAAAAAATCCCATTTGAGCTCTCATAACAAATTAATAATATACAAATCAGTTATTCGCCCGTTAATTACATACGCCTCGCCAGTCTGGAGCTCAACCTGCTTGACTAACTACCAACAACTTGAAAGAATTCAAAATCTATCAATGCGGATAATTAACAATTACCCCCGCTACACTAAAATATCATCTATGTTCCAGGACTTACAGCTTCCAACAATTAAACATTTTGTTCATACTCAAACAGCTTCTTACTTCAGTAAAACACCAGTCTCCAAAAATCCTTTAATAAAGGAAATCGGTAACTATAATAAAGCATCTCTAAAACGCTACACTCATAAAAGAACTAAACATGTGTTGCTAACTTAAGCTAGTTTATTTTAATTTTTAATTTTATATTATCAATTGTGTTATCTGTTTTTATTAGTAGGTTTTTGTATAATTTTTCCTACAACCATATATAATTACAATTTAATTTTACCACTAATTATAGATTAGATAATTAGATTATAACTACCAAATGAACCAAACATTTGATGATTGTAAGGATGTCTCATCCGAAATAATTTATAAAATTTTTGTCAATATGTAAAAATGTAAATTAAGTTTATTTTCTTTCTTTTCTTTCTTCTTCTTATATTCCAATACTCTTCCGACCTTCAAATCCCATTTGTTCAAACACTTTTTGTCTATCTAGTTCTCAAATAACCCTAATTAATTAGCAAATTTCAATAAAAATCAGTAAAACAATTATTTACTATATCTTATTATGCATCGTATTTAAACATTTATGTATTTCATTTCATACTTTTCATAATGTAATTGTAAATTTATTTTAATTACTCCTGTATATATGAATATGTAAATATTTTATTTTTTTTTTGTATATATTTTTTTTCTAAATTATTATTATTAGAAGTTACGTGTTAATTTATTACTATTATTAATTTTGTTTGTTATTTCTGTTGTTTTTTTTTTACTCTAAGATACTGAAGTTTTATTTTTAATTTGTCTGTAATATTATTCTAAAGGGACTTGTCTCAGAATAAATACAGAATTTATTATTATTATTATTATAATTATATTAGCTACCACATGCAATAATAAAAATGATGGGATTTTACCTGCTTGATATAAAGAAAAATATTTGCTTTCAATGAACAAAAATTTTACTTTACTATGAGCCAAAATAAATTATTCAAGCAAAAGTATGAATTTTTCCCAGTATGATCATGCTGGTTAAATTATATAATAATAAAAATAATGGGATTTTGCCGTCTTAATACTCCAAAAAATATATATTTCTATCCTGTTAGTAAATGCAACGTAAAATATGATGTTCCATTAAAAAAACAAAAGCAATGTTTTAGGCTAAACCATGATTTGTTTTTATTAATTATAATGGTACTAGTTACCATATATAATTATAAAAATCATGGGATTTTGCCAGTTTAATACTTAAAAAAATCATTTGTTTTTAATAAACAAAACATTTAAATACGGATTCATGAAAAGAATATATATGAACCAGAAGCAATAAGTTAAACAAAAGAATTAATTTTTTTCAGGACTTATAATGGTAACAGCTACAATATATAATAATAAAAATCATGGGATTTCTTCAGCTTAATATTTAAAAATTAACATTAAATGTTTTTTGGAATTTTTATTATAAAAAAAAAAAACACATTAAAAATGTAATTGGAAACATTTGTTTTTTGTTTTTCTTTAATGTTTTAGAGGGCTAATAGCCCTAAAAGACAATGATACATTTTGATCGGCCTCCCACAAATTTTACCTGTTAGTATGAAACTGTTGTCTATCTATATAGCTTATTTAGTGTGTGTTTACTGTTCTTCAAGTTGTCTTCTTGCATAAAATTCCTTGCTCAATATATTATTTGTAACAGTTTCTTAGATATAGATTTTTTAGGTTATGGCATCCACATTTTCTGGAGTGTGGCGTGAATGGGAACACTGCTGTTTTCTGCCAGAAGACACATCAGATGAATATTCTTTGCAAGACATTGATGCTGAGTTAGTGTTGTCATGCACATCTGAAGATGAACCTGGATTTGAATCATTATCCACAAATTATGACATTTCAGTTGGCGCCTTTTTATTTATTAAACTATTTTGAAAAAAAACCTGAGAATTTTCGACTTTATGTTTGTAAGGTTTTAGAACCTGATGATGGAGGATACATCGCTTTGTTTTACAAAAGAATCAAGCAAATCTGTTTGACCCGACTCAAGAGGAAGGTTATTTTAGCCCTAGTGAAGTTACATTGAAGTTGAAAGAGCGAATCGGATCTTTAAAACTACTATTCAAAAAAACACACCCAGTAAATATGTAATAGAGGGGATGTTGACCAAAAATTTGATGTATTGTTCAATTAATTCAGCAAAAAATAAATTTGTTATATTGCTTAAGATACTGTTGTGTTCTTGGAAAGAAATTGTAATTACGTACAACTATTTTATTTGATTTTATTTATTACAATCATATGAGCACTGTTGTGTGTTTTGAGAGAGACAATAAGCCAACAATGTAATCATATCGATTATATATAATAGATACCATAGAGTGTTCCTATTCACCCCATTTTATGGTAATTAAAAAATGTAACGAGGCTAATTTTATCATACTGTTAATAATGGACACCCCATACTCTTAAATGAAAAAAGGATTTTCAATTTATTGGGTTGTGTCACATGAAATGTCCGTTTTCAAGGTAAAGGATTTTTATTGAAAATACGATATGAAGATAATTTTATTCGAAGTATTTACCTTCTTTTTCTACACATTTTTCCCAACGTGACTCCAACTTTTTTATCCCCGAACTGAAAAACTCTGAGCTTTGAAGTGAAAAAAATCTGAAAACGCACTTTTCACTTGATTCTCATTTTCAGAAAGTTTTCCTTTGACGAAGTTGTCTAAATTCCTGAACAGGTGGTAATCTGTTGGAGACAAGTCGGGAGAATATGGTGGGTGCGGAAGAACTTTGTAGCCCAGTTGTTTCAATTTTTGCACGGTATGTTTTGAAACATGGGGTCTTGCTGCCGCTCAGTGAGATCATGAGGTACCCATGTATCGAGCTTTTTTACTTTCCCAATACACTTTAAATGTCTGGAAACGGTTGATGCACTTGCATTTAGTTGGGCTGAGAGTCCTTTAACTGTTTGGTAGGGGTTTCCTGCTACTGTATGTTTGAGGACATCGTTGTCTATCACGGTCGGAGGTCTTCTCGGGGCAAGTTTTCCAAGTCGGTATCCCCAGCTGAAAACTTAGCAAACCAACGGCGAATGGTCCGTTCATTAACACTCCCTTCCCCAAACGCCTTGCAAATATTTCTAGCGGCCTCAGCTGCTGGATGGCCGAGTTCAAACTCGTACAAAAATATTACTTGAAAATCGCGTGTTTCCATGTTCATATTTGGAGGTATAATAAGAAGTGGGTAATTGATTGGAAAGATGGTGTTTATAATACAAAGGTAGAGGATTAGTAACTGTTTACTTTATATATGTAAACATCGGAAGAAAACAACAGAGACCTGCAAAATCCTTTATGTATTTCAGAAACTATAAAAACGGACATTTCATTAAATCGTGATTTTTTCCTTACTATGCAACGGTGATTTTTATTTCACGGTCGAAAAAATCAGTAAAAAACTACTTTAATTGTTAAAAAGCTAGTTGCCAAACAACAAGAAATAACTTAATTATTTGAGTTATAAATGCAACTTATTTAACAACTATTAGTTATTTAGTTAACTGAAACATTATTAAAATAATGGGCAACCCTGTGGGACAGGTAGCGGGCGGCAATAAAAGTTGAAGATCCCGTCCCACCGACATTAGGACCAGCTCCTTATTTACATCTTCCGACTCATTTACATTTGTTCTCCGTGTTGGAGCAAATTGCTTCACAGCTGCTCTAATCCCCACCACCTCTCCAAATAGGGCCATTACACTTTATTATATACTTTCCAATAGGCAATAAGATACACATACTTGTAATGTAGCACCCAAGGATAGAACTGATAATCGTCTGTATTATTTTTCTTTCTCTGCAAACTATGCATACATTCATACATTCTTTGGGGGTGCAAGTTTGTAAAAGTATATTTGAAAAAAATACAAGGAATCCATCTCATTCTTGCTCCTCCCTCATATCTGACTGTTCGGAGATTTAGGAAGATCTCCGGGTTGTGGTTAAGGAAATACAACAATTAAATATTTTTTCATTGTTTATAATAATTATATAAATATGTTGTTATTATTATTTTTTTTAAACGAATCGGCCAGCAAGGGTCACTCGAATATTAATTAAACATCTTCTGCACACTCTCTGCCTTCCTTCTACTTTAATATTCTCTCATCTTCCTGGGCTGTTCCTCTCGCTTTTGTTCAGTCCATTTTCTCCCTGGTTTCTCCTTATTTTATTTTTTTTCTAAAAAGCTCTCTTTCCAATCAGTCCCTAGCCTTAATTTTTAGCCTATCCAGCTCTCATTTTAGTTTTTTTACCTATCTATCTATACTCTTATAACTGAAGACTTTGTTGAAAAATATATTTAACCAGCTCCTTATTGTTCACTCTGACCATGCAGCAGTAGAACCTTAGTATTCTGATCCTGAAGACATTTTCTAGATCTTCCAAATTTCTGTACATTTCTTCGTCGGATTTTCGCCTATACCCCTTGTATACGCTGAGTTATCCGTGAAAGAACATTACTTCCAAGTGAAAACTCAAAATTGAGGGCGGTTCTATTTAAAAAAATTAGTGGACTGTATAGATTACATTTAACACACACACAGTACATTTAATAGACTAAAATACATATAAATAAGATAAGAAACAAAATTTACCTAATAATTGATATAAGAAAAGATAAGAAACAAATTAACCTATTTATATACTTGAACAGCTGTAAGAAAAATGTAGGAAAGAAAATAAACCTAATTAAAATATCGAAGAAAATATGAGAAACAAACTTAATTAAATACTTAATGATGTAAAAAATGTATGAATCAAAATAAAAAAGTTTTAAGAATGAAAATTAGGAAATTAAATGTTCCAATAATGGATACAGATAGGTTATATTCACGTAAAGATGTCCAGTTGAGTGTTGAAGAAAACGACCGCAGGGCGGCTTGAACGAAGTCATCTTGAGTATTGAAGAAAATTACCGCAGGGCGGCTTTTCCAGGTTCCAAGGGAACGATGATAAGATGAAGAAATACGTTACGTTTGCAAACGTTCAAAATTTCTTGAGAGGAGATTTGGGTCTATATACGGCACATCTTCACCGTTCAGACGCTACATTAAGACTCGACTCGACACGAGGCAGTCTTAATACAATTGAAGTACGATCGTCTTCTGTCTTTCTCTTCTATTATTCTTCACTTTCGTGGCAAAAACTTTTAATTATATTTAAAATAATTATTTTAAAAAACAAATCTAACATTAAAAAAAATATATCTTATGATAAATATCATACAAATTATACAGTTTTTTATTTTCAATGAAACCGCCATGAAAAACCTTATCAGGCCATAACATGTGGTGTGTTAGTTGGGGTCCGCGAAACTTCTTCATAATTTTCCTCTCAATCTTCAGGACTTTCTTCAGACTTGAAAAGCTGTATGTTTTCATACCATACAGTATCGCTGCTTTTAATACTGTACTGTAGTGCTTTATTTTTGCATCAGAGCTCAAATTCTTCTTAATAAGTTGTTATGAGTTAATAAGTAGTTACTTAAGTGTATTATTTCTTTGGCTGCAGTCTGGACTATTATCCCCCTGTATTTTTGTAATAATTTATGCAAGTCCAGCAACTTAAGCACCATACAAATAAGTCTTGCATTTTCTTCAGTCCTGAAAAATGATAAAATTAAATTAATAAAAAACTTTTTTCTAATTTGAAAGTTAACTAGTTATTGTTAATTATGAGGATTGCATGATAATGATAATGACAATTAATGATTCAAGTTGCATTGGCCTTTACCCTTCGTCGCAAACCGATGAGTTCCTGCCCCCCAGTATCCTTTAATAACATTACCCTTATTCCTGTTGAACAAATCCGATACCTAGGTCACCATCTTGACAAGGCCTTACTTGGAATCCTCACACAAGACTGAAACGACAAGAAATTGCTCGAAGATATCGATTACTACAACACTTACTAGACAAACGTTCAAAACTTCCAGTATATTACAAAAGACTCATTTACATCACTATTATCAGACCTATTTGGACATATGGAATCGAGCTTTGGGGCTCTAAAAAACCATCTAATTCCTCCCGCATCCAGTCCTTACAATCCAAAATCCTTCGCAAAATCCTGAATGCCCCTTATTTTGTAACAAATCAACTCCTTCATAATGACCTTAACATCCCATTTGTTGCAGACATAGCCTGTGATAGATACTACTCTTTTCATTCTAAACTCCCTGCCCATACAAACCCACTTGTCCGTAATTTATGTTCCTTAGATATCCCTGATAACCCTCCAAGGCGACTGAAAAGAAGGTGGCCTCGGGACCTACTGAGTTAACATAGTGAAGTGCTACCACTGGGTAGTTCTTTCTCAAGACATTTTCATGACTTTTATTTTCATTCCTCATATTTACTGATTGTGTTCTTTAATACAGTTGTAAATTACTATAAATAAAAAAAAAATGCATTGGAAACATTGTTTTCCATTAAATAATATCAAAAATAATAATATTAAGCATTAAATAAACAGATGATCGTATAATTAAAATGAAGGATGGGATGGATCCGGTTGGTGGTCAATAAAAGATTACGAAAATAGTAATAGCTATTTATAGTCTAACCAACGTTTCGGCTCTCTTTACGGATCTACATCAGGGTTAATATTATCCTTATAAAACGCTTACATTGTATATTAAACGATTAACTGTGAAATTAATATGAAGGCTTCGGGTGAAGGTCATAAAATAATAGAAAATAGTAAAAACACATTTATTATCCAACTTTTCGACCCACGTTGTTCAACAGAGAAAAAATAACTTACGGTGTGGTTGTTTGATAGTAAAAGAAAATAACTTTAAAAATGAGTAAAATTCAAAACTCAAGAGCTGAAAAAAATAATAAAAACTAATAAAGAAATAATTAATATATCAACGTAAGTAAATAGGCAAATGAAAAATGCATATAGTTAACAAATGAATTTAAGGTATCATGAAGTGAAGCAAAGCCCAGATGCCAAACAGAACAATAAAATAGAAAATTAAAAGTAAATGAACTTTCTGAAGTTTACTTTACTTTTCATTTCTTACTTCTTTTCTCCGATCCAGTACCCCAACAATCCCATCCTTTATTTCCATTGCAACTAAATGGAATTTCCGTGGGACGTAAGTTGTGTGATACGCGCACCAGATTTTAATCTCTACCATAAAGTGGCCTACGATACCTAGGCGAAGCTATCTCTTTACCGTTTCAGCATTTCCACTGTGGGATAGAAGTTTCGAAATGGCGGAGGTCGGTGCTGCGTGAGGCGGACCACACGTGAAGGAGAGAAACAAACGAGCATTGGTGGACTTATTCTCGTGAAGCGGAGATAATCTCTCGGCTGGGGGGTACATAAACTAGCTCCGGGCGAGCCCTCAATTTGTCGACTCGTTATTTAACCCGCTCGGCTCATTTACATCTCTTGGTCGCTAGCCCTCTTTTCTACAATTGATTTAGCGTCCCCCCCCTCTCGGGATAAATCACTGAGCTCATTAGAGACCCCCCGGGAGGAGCGGGCTGGGGTCACATATCATCCTTCCGGTAGCCCTCAAGCCCTCCAGCCCCGCAGCCACGGCAGGAGGCCGCTATGCAACGCCTTTTCTTCTGCTCCAGGCACACGCCTTTTGAATAACGCAGTCTTTTGACCTTGCCGTGAAATTATCAGTTTCACAAACAGCCGGACTTATACGAATACGGAAATATACGACTTATTGACAGTGCCGGATTAAGTAGGCATCTTTCTACAAGTTACTAGTAATGATTGAGTTTAATTGAGCGTTGAGAATATCAGATGAGATGGCTGATGTTTAACACGTTCACGCCGGGGCGAATATTTACGTTTTTTCTCGTGAGGCGGGACTGTCAGCTACCTATGCTTCGTGGGGCGGGGCGACACTGTTGCAAGTTCCAACGTGTATAATGCGATATTGTTTAGATTTTAGTATTGACATACACATATGACTTGAAGAAGTAATTATGGAAATATTTAAAAAAGATTCTTATGTTATTATTTATTATTAAAAATAATTCTTATATTATATTCTTATATCATATTATGGGGATACAAGTATAAAAAGAAATCACGGACAGCTAAATAAAATTCTTTAAGAAGAGTAATCAAATGAGATTAACCGATAAGAGTCCTTTGAGCGAGCATGTTAAAAGCTATAAAATATTTAATAAAAAAAAAAAAAAAAAAACCTTATGCTTTTTAATTCCTACAATATTTAATGTGGAGAAAAAATAAAATAAACTTATTGCAATGAGGTGATTCGGCCGAGATCACGCTCAGCCGCCAGGTTTTTCCCCATTTTCGGGTACCCACTTTATAGAAGCTGGGTGTGTCCCATGAGGGTCTCCATACCCCAGGATCGCCACTCCCTCTCCCCCCCCCCCCTCCGGCTGAAATAACAGTATAAATAATATTCCATCACAACCGAGATTCGAACCCAGGACCCGGAGCACAGTAGACTAGCGCTCTATCCACTAGACCACGCCGCTCCCTATATACAATAACTAAAATCTACTAAAGAAATTCCGGACTAGGCGTTTCCGGAAAAGCAGAATCAAAGAGATCCCAGGGCGTCTCTCTCAGCCGCGTCACTGGTATGAGTCTGTGGAGACTGAGAGGAGAATCTGACCAGTGTAAGAACTTCAGTATAAATGTTTACAAAACGTCTCGTGGCCACTGCCGTTTTAATCTTCCTGGAGGATTGTATGGGTGGGTGGAGCTGGATAGGGATTAGACTAGAGGGTTAGGATAATGTATAAGATTCTGATGGAATTTTAAAAATTTGGGTGGTACCAGGTCTAGAATAAATGGGTTATTAAAATAGTGGTGTAATGTACAGTTGGCAACGTAATAAGGAGCATTAACTATTATTAGGAGCATTTTGGATTGGAAGGATTGGAAGTGTTTGATAGAATATTTAGCTGTCTACTATAGTTCGAACACACTTATAAGTAAATCTTATTGTAATTGTGTGCCGAAATTTCGTCCTACATTGAGGGCCTTCATCAGGGCTAAAAGAAACCAGAAAACAACCGATACAATTAGGGAATTAATAATAAGTTGGATGCAATAATATGAAGACAGTAATACGATATGGAAACAAACATAAAATGATAATAAGATGATAGTAATATAATATGTAAGCAATAATAAAATTAAGATGATGGATATTAGAATGACTATAAAGAGAAACTAAGCAAATATTTAAAGTTAAAAGAAGAAATATATGTGAACATGTATATATATATATATATATATATATATATATATATATATATATATATACAGATACTTGAATGTACATTCTTTTGACTTTTTATATTCCTATACTTGAAAATCCTGTTTCTAATCTAAAAAGTTAGGTGAATGTGATCCGTTGCTAGCTCTCGTAGGGTAACAAGTCAATAAAAAGGTGTATTATTAATGAATCGTAGTAGGAAATACTAAGGAATAATTAAATTTCCAAGGAGCGAAGAAGAGCGAAAGGGAAATAAAAACCGACAGATGTTTCTGTAAAGGCAGATCCGCCTGTGGACGCGGGAGGTAGGAAGGCTGTTGTTAGCGAGGATCTGATTGGATCTCGATTGCACGCACTACCGGCTTATAATGACCTGTAATCACGGCAATGAGGTGTTGTTGCTTGTATGACACTCGAGGTGATTAAGTCTAAACCAGCCACGTCCCAATGATCAAGACCTACTCTCTCCTCCCACTTCCTTGTCTTCAATTTGTTATTTTCGCTCACTCCTATTGATAGAACAACTACTTGTAATTTGAAACAGATGATTTCTATGTCATGTTTGAAATAATGGTAAAAATGTGAGTTGATTTGAAAATCAAGATCACTGTTTACGAGACCAATAACATAAAGAAATTATTTCCTTATTCCAGTAAAACAAGACAGTATTTAAATACATTATGAAAATCCGGTGCTCGCAACATCTTTCACTTAATTCCTTTTTAAAATCAAGTTTTATATAATTTTTTTATTTTTAACATATTTATTGAAATTAACAACTGTATTAAGAAATACATTAAGTAAATTTGATAGAAATATAGTAAAATGACATGAAATACATGCAGAGACACTGAGTATTGGCAAGAACTCCAAAAGGAATTCTAAGTCATAAGATCCAGCGGCCACCACTCGGAGTATTATCAGGAATTAAAGAAGATGCCAGGATAGAAACTAGAGGGTTAGAGTAGGAACGGAGTTTTTCATGGAAGGATTGATACGTGGTGTGGGCCAAATCAGTAACCTATGGAACATTCAGGTCTTTAAAGAACTTTGTTTTACAAAGGTGTAAATCGTACTGTGAAAGCCTTCTGAGGCACAATCGAAATTTTTTTTTACATTCCTCTAAAGAGAACCATGGTCTAAAATATCATCATAGTAGACAGCACATTTGAACAAACCTGCAAGAATTTGAGCACAAGTCCGGTTAAACTCCGATGGGGCTGTCTTTATCCCAAAACTCAAATGATTCATTTGGTAAAACTCTATATGGGTTGAGATAGTCAGAATGATTCTGATTTGTTCATCGACAGGCAGGTGCAAATTGTCCTTGAGTAAATCATGTTTGTAAAAGTAGGCAGAATTACGGAGGCTGCTTAAGACATCTTCAACATCTTGAACAGGGAAAATGGAAGAAACTAACGCCCATTTATCCCCAAGTCAACACAAAGTTGTAATCCTCCATCTAGTTTTGGTTTTACCACCAGGGCAAATCCCCAATTACTTGTAGCCACTGGTGTAATAATACTGTTCTATAGTGTAGATTAGTTTGGCATTTTCCCTCAACGTCAAAGAAATTTTGCCATTTGGAACACACTTAACTTTTTCTTCAAATACTTCAGGAAATTCATGTGAAGTACGTCAAATTTATTCAAGGAGTAGGAATCTGTAACATCATGAGGAATATGTTTGAGAAATATCTCTTTGTCAATCTGTTCTAGATAGAGCAAGCTTCCTGATCCAGTCACGACCCAAAAGTGCGTCATGGCCAGGTGGGACAATGTACAGGTCAGTGAGCACACATTTGTGTTTACAGGCTACAGCTACGTTTACCTTACCCTTACAAGGGACAATGTCATTTGAAAAAGCTCTGACATTAATATGTCTTTTTTAAGGTTAAGTTCATGCTTCTAGTCTTTAATTTGTTCTCCGGCAGAATGGAGAATTGCACCAGAATCCACCTCCATTTTAATAGGCTTATAGTGGAGTGACACAGTTATAATATATTTATTTCCCTGAGCAGGCATTGAGCTCATACAAGTCAACAACGCTAGATGTAATAATAGCATAGCATCCGTAAAACTGGATTGAATGAATCGAGCCACTTCCGTCAGAGCCATACTAAATTTGCTTAGAATATGCGCAAGTTTAAGACAAGGTTTTGATGCATACTCTGAAAACATGGCCTCTTAAAAAACATGAAGTGCATCTTAGTTTTTTTTTCGGTCAACATGGCATTCATTTGATTTATTAGAATTTTGCCCGGCCTTAAAACATAAATTTTCAATTCCAAAAGGCCGATAAAAATCCCGAGAACATGATGGAGGGCTGGTTAGGACGCGAATCCACGCTGCCTGTTCTTGGACGACGTGAAGTTTTGTTAACGTCACTGGACCTGGATGAAGGTCCCGGTGGTAGCTTCAGGATGGAACTCGTGCCGCTCATTTCTTTACTTTGGATTCGCGAAGCTTCCAAATCCAATGTCTTTTTGCGAAATTTGTCATTCAATTTTATTGTATTTTCATACATAGTTCCATGAATGATTCTACATTATTGGTTTTTAAAACAGAAGTATAGTTTTATATAGCATATTAACTTACACACATGATATGAAAAGTAATAATAAATCACACATCTAGACTGAATATTAAAAATAAGCTCATCATTGTCCTGAATTTTCTTTTGGTTCAATATTTGCGCGATATATATTTGACGTTTTACAAAAGAAGGTTTTGATATATTTTTTTATTTATTTACTTTTAAACATCACAACGTTTCAGCCTCTAGGGCCATTTTCAAACATCATGCATATGCTATGCTAGTCGCGCATAAGAACTCCTACAGGACGACCGATAAATGTTAATTTGACACTGCTAATAATTATGACGATACTGCTGATGAACTGGTGAAAGAATATATATATCTATATATATAATATATATATAATATATATATATAATATTATATATATATAATATAATATATATAAATATATATATAATATATGCATGATTCTTGAAAATAAAAGATTAAAATATATACAAAAGGCTTCAGTTTCGGAAAAAATGTATCTATATAAAACTTAAATTATGATTATGGATCAATTACTTGTTGATAATAAAATAAACTTTAATGGGTTAAATAGATATTCAAAGTTAGATGTGAACTTCTTTATTCAACTAAACAGATTTTATTCAAAATAGTAGTGTGATGTGTTCTTTGTGCAATAAAAAAGAAACAGAAAATACATTTCATTTCCTGGCTGCATGTCCGATTCTGTCTGAAATTAGAAAAAATTGTTTCGGAAAGAGTTCTCTAAAAGTTGATGATGTGATAAAATGTCTCAATGGTGATAACTGGGTGTCTGTATACAATTTTTGTAAAATTGCATGGCCTTATAGATATAGGCTTATTGAGGAATTTAATTATAATTGAAAAAAAAAAAAAACTCTAATGTGTAATATTATTGATATGATTGATTATTTTTTTTTTCTGTTGTTTTATTTATAAGTTAATACAGTAGAAGGTGAATAGTATAAGTTAGTAACCTGTTTGACTATTGTATAATTTTGTAAAACTTTTCAGATCGGCTCCGGGCTGACGGTCTAAAAGACCATAGTTCTACAAATGTTTTTTATATTTGTAAAATTTGTTTTTGTTGTTGTATGCTTAAAGAAATAAAAAACAGTTATCTATCTATCTGTTCTTGAAAATGGCCCTAGAGGATGAAACGTTGTGATGTTTAAAAGTAAATAAATAAAAAAATATATCAAAAACTTCTTTTGTAAAATGTCAAATATATATCCCACAAATATTGAACCAAAAGAAAATTCAGGGCAATGATGAGCTTATTTTTAATATTTAATCTAGATGTGTGATTTATTATTACTTTTAATATCATGTTTGTAAGTTAATATGCATTATAAAAATATACTTTTTACGATTTTAAAAACCAATAAATGTAGAATGGAACTATGTATGAAAATACAATAAAATTGGATGACAAAATTTGCGATATATTTAAAAAGACATTGGTTTGGAAGCTTCACGAATCCAAAGTAAAGAAATGAGTTGCTCTAGTTCCACCCTGAATCTACCACCGGACCTTCGTCAAGTTCCAGTGACGTTAATAAAATTTCACGTCGCACAGTGGAAAATATGACCGATTTAGGTGCGCACAGTGGTCAAAAATCAAATTTATTTGTTAAAATCTTAAACTTCCCTATATTTTACGTTTATAGTCCCAGAATACGGAAAAAATAATACATAAATCTAATTATCGGCTCGGGGTGGCTTAAACCTGCTACTAGATGTGTTTTAAATCATTTAGGAAACTCTTCAAACTATAGATTGTAAAACTTTTGATTTGGAATGTTACGTCTGAAAACAATTATGTATCACACAAACGCAAAAAGTCACAAAAATTCTTTTTCAACATTTAAAGACTAGCAGGATTGATGAAACAATACCTCAGTCTGACTTGGGGGTTATATAGTTCTTCGTTTTTGAATAGAGACATACATTTACATATTGCTAAATTAACTGTACAGGTAGATTGAATTAAAGATAAAGATACAACAGTATGCTATAAATAAGTAGACAAAATATTCGATTGGATCAAATTCATTACCATAAAAAATGAAAGCATAGTGCATCACCTTTGCATGCATTTCTATGAGATCGACTGTATATAAAAACATTTGCTTATTTTTTATGTGAGTTCTAAACGTTTGCTGAAACATAATTTTTGATTTCACAATATCTTGTACCCTTGGCATGTCACTGAAATATACTCAGCATTGATATAGAAGATACCAATATTATTCATGCGAATCATACATCACCAACACAATTCGCTGGTTTCTGTCGGTTACTAAACTGTTTGGAGAGCACGCAATGGCAGAACTACAGCAGGGACCACCTTGTGAAGCGTCTTCGTGACCGGAATATGATGGATGGTTCATGGAATAAGATGAGTTGACACCTTCGGGAGTTGGTTCCGTGTGACATAAAAATTTTAGTTATCTCTGTTCTATTAATTCGGAGATGGTTACGGTTTATTGCGGCTAAGCACGGACTTAGTACTGTGCCAGGCCACAACTTGTCACAATGTCTTTTGTCATGCCACAAAAGACAACTTAAGTTTTGGGGAATATTAGTAACCCCCTCCTATCCATTCGTCGCGGAATCCTTAATCGCGGAAGAAGTGTAAAACAGAAGATTAGAGATATCTATCGTTCTTTCGATATTTTTCAACGCAAAAATTGTTTCTGTTACTATTTTATGGTTCATTATTTTTAATAAACAAAATTATAGGTACATTACAGGAATAAAACTAAAAAAATTTCGATCAGAAAAAAACTTACATGAAAGTAAGATCCATTATATTCAACATCAATGTGTAGAGTTACACCAAAATTGTTAAAGACGCGATTGATTAAAATGAGTGACACCATTAAATAATTAATTAAATTAAATTCTATAACAACATGGTTTCTATTAAAAAAATATTTTATAATATTGTCTAAAATAATCAGTCAGTTTTATCGGCTTTTCATTATTCTTTATTAACTTTTACAAGCTTGTGTATAAGATAATATTTTTTCTAAAATCTTAAGCTTTCCAACGGTATATCGATTACTGTTCTTATGTTCAAAAACGAAAAATTGCATTCAATTTTTTTCACTTTTCTCCTTTAGTTGGATATTGAATTCGTTCAACTTATATATTTACCTATTTTTTATCAATGGTAACAAAAGGATATGGTTATTTTTATAGAATCTACAAAATTAAAGGTGCTTTAGAGGAAGAAAATTTAAAATATCGGCATTTAAGCCCGTCAGACTATTTCAATCAGAATGAAACCTACATGATATTAAAGCCCATTACATTTTACATCGATATAAAGAGTTTAATCAAAATTGTTAAAGCCGTTTTTGAGAAAATAATAAAAAGGCGCAAACTGAATTTTATAAAGTGGCACTTCTGATTCGTCGAATTTAATAAAAATCTTTGCTGCAAAATCACAGGCATACTGTGTCTTAAAGGTGAAATTTCCTTTTCCTACGACTTTTCGTTTAAACTAGTCAGACTTAGACTTACCACATACACTTATAAAAACAAAAAAAAAATCTAGCGCGCAACTTTCACTTATCGCCTTTGTAAAAATCAATTTAAGAACTTTTAAATAAAGTTAGAAGCTGCAAAAAAGGTAAAGAATACATTTAATTATACATTTGATTCTTCTAGTCATTTCTTATTTTTTTAAAACTTCTCACACATGCTCGACATGGTTTTTTCCCTCCCAATTTCGAGACTATTAAATATATAATTTGTCATATTAATTTTCTAATATTGCAGCAAACGCTACGTTTCATCTAGCTGGAAACTAATGGTTCACTAGTTACTACTAATACTAGTTTAAATTATATTAAAGTGAATTAAATATTACATTGATATAGCGAGTTTTGATGGACAACACTCATGGTATAAACATATTTTTGAATCATGAAGATATTTTTAAGATTTGTCCTCATTACTCCGAAGAGGTCACATAATAACCCATTTTTACAGCGTTAAAGTGGCACCTTCCCCCGATCCGCAGACAATATTTCCAAGGATCATAACTTGCCAAGTTTCATTCTGATTTAAATAGTCTGACAGGGCTTAAATACAGATTTTCTTCCTCTAAAGTGCCTTTAATTTTGTAGATTTTATAAAAAATAACCATATTATCTTGTTATCATTGATAATTACCAGCTAAATATGCAAGTTGAGCGAATTTGATAAACAACTAAAGGAGAAAACTTAAAAAATATTTAATGCAATTTTTTGTTTTTGAACATAAGAACAGTAGTATACATGTATAATGTACCGTTGGAAAGCTAAAGATTTAAAAAAAAAAAAATCTTATAAACAAGCTTGTAAAATTTAATATAGAGTGATAAAACTATCGGGCTGATGCGAAATTAATGCAGGTTTCCTCTATTGCAATATCTTAATTCCAATTGTGTAAACAAAGCTAATCCTAACATTGATCATTATTATACCAAAACAAACCTTATCTAATACCCTCTCTTTCACCATGAATTTGTTTAGTAAAATCGTTTTGTTCAGTGTGTTCAAAGGTCTTGAATCGAAAATGTCAAAGTGCGATTTTCGCCAAATTTATTTTTACGAATTTAAATTAGGGCGCAGCGCTGCGCAAACGGCTCGTAATATTAATGAAGTGTGGGGTCAGGGGGCTATTAATGAGTGCACGGTGCAGCGTTGGTTCCAGAAGTTTCGCAGAGGAGATTTCGACCTCGAAGACAAGGAAGGTCGGGGCCGTCATCTTGCTCTGGACAACGACCAGCTGAGGTCAAAAGTGGAAGAAGACCCAACCAAAACCACACGAGAAATGGCGGCGGAACTCGGTGTGAACCAATCCACAGTTGTACGCCACTTGGAAGCAATTGGTAAGGTAAAAAAGTTGGCCAAGTGGGTGCCACACCAATTAAACGACCACCAAAAAAATCGCCGCTTTGAAATCTGCTCCATGCTTGTGACACGCAATAAAAATGATCCATTTCTCGATCGCATTGTGACGTGCGATGAAAAATGGATCTTATACGACAACAGAAGGTGTTCTAGCCAATGGCTGGGCAAAGATGAACAACCAAAACCTTTCCCGAAGCCCAACCTGCACCCAAAAAAGGTTATGGTCACAGTTTGGTGGTATGATGCTGGTGTTATTCACTACAGCTTTCTCAATCGAGGTGAGACTATAACTGCTGACAAGTACTGTCAAGAAATTGACAGCATGAATCAAAAATTGCAACGTCTTTGCCCAGCATTGATGAATCGGAAGGGGCCGATCCTGCTCCACGATAACGCCAGACCACACGTTGCACAACCAACGCTTCGACGACTGCACGAGTTGGGCTACGAAGTTCTCCAACATCCGCCTTATTCACCTGACCTCTCTCCTACAGACTTCCACTTTTTCAGGCATCTGGACAACTTTTTGAGGGAGAACAATTTTCAAAACCAGGACGACATTGAAAATTCTTTTCGTGATTTCATTGAGTCCAGGGATTCGGATTTTTTTTCTGGTGGAATAAGAAAGCTTGTTGAACGTTGGCAAAAGTAAATTGATTCAGATGGAAATTATTTTGATTAAATATATATGGTTAAAGTAAAGATATGGCGTATTTACAATACCTACTAAAAACCTGCATTAATTTTGCATCAACCCAATAACTGATTATTTTAGATAATATTATATTAGATTTTTTAATAAAACACGTGTTTCTATAAAAATTCAATTTAATTAATTATTTAATGGTTTCACTCATTTTTATCTCTTACTGTATTTGAAATTTTTTTAATCGGTTTTAAAAGCGGGGTAAGTGAAAGTCGTATGTTGCCCGCGCCAGATTTTTACGATTGCAGTGTAATTTTTTTAAAACAACAAGTTTCTTTTTTAATATGTTTAAGCCCAGTGTTTTTTTTCCTACTAGCGGTTGTTAAACGGCAATATACTACGAAAGGGAAGACACGTGAAGAGTGTTGAGGACAAAAAATATCGGTGGGAGGGGCAGGTGGGGTGGGAGGTGAGAGTATAAAATTAAAAAGGCCCCCGGTCTAGGTGTCGAGGTGGGCCCATAGATCATCAGCTAATAAGCCTTCCCAGTCACTCTAGATTTATATAATTGTTTTATATAATGGGGGGCCACCCGGCAGGTATAGTCTCGTCACTATAAAACTAGACTCGAACGTTTCGGATCTTCTTTACTCTCCCACTTCGACTTTAAGGCAAAATAAACTGCACACAGCCCTTAAGAATCACGTAATCACTAGTAGCTGGGTAAAAGTGCGATTAGGGGATGGATTTAAACTTCGAATCAATTTTATGTAGTTGTTGAACGTCGTGTTATGTACGTATTGCACCAGATTATTACTTCTAATGATATTAATAAGTCTGGGTGTTAGGCATTGGCAGGGAAAGAATACCTTATGAGGCATAATAACCTGGCCAAAATAATTCACCAATCGCTGGTATTATTATACCATATGATAGCAGACCAGGTTCCTTATTATCGCCACAAGCCAAAATAGGTACTTCGGGTGATGAACAGAACAATAAACAATATAATGGACCGTTCTATCATTACTGGCAATCAAATAGTAAACAATAAGCCAGATATTGTAGTTATAGATCCAAACATAAAATACATATCGATAAAACGGTTTTCGGAAAAAAAATCCGACAGTATCAAGAACTATGCCAGGAACTATGGCAACTATACAGGCTGGAGCAAATATTGGTCTATCCAATTATAGTATCATCCGATGGTCTCATTCCTTCCAGTGGCGCGACAGGTCGTATAGGCCCTGGGCCTCGTGGTGTAATCTCCTGGGAGATTACACTCACGTTTCTTGATGCATGTTGTAGGGTAGGGTCATCACTCCCACGCCTAATTTTGTGAGTAGCCACCATTTGGCTGACGGGTCTCACATACCCGGGGGAGAGAGGCTGTGAATGAATATCCAATTAATTATATCCTTATAAAAGCCCCGAGGGGACTGGGATTCGAACTCACAACCTATAGCATAAGAGACTAGCGCGCTAGCCACTCAGCCACGGGCCCCCCAATGGTCTCATTCCAGAAGATGTTATTCGCTCAATTAAGAACCTAAAGCTGCCAGAAAAGGTTCTGAAAGGACAGGAAGCAGTTCTTCTCGGTACAACCAGCATCGTTAGACAATTTTTAACACATAGTTTGAAATTTTTGCCTAAACCTTGACTTAGTACGCTTAGGTTAATAATCTGACAGAACCAAGAAAATCTGTAGTCATAATAATAATAGTTGGAAATTGGAATGACTGAACTTTACCACTAAAAGCATGTATAGCAGGTATAAGGCACTATAGTACAGTAGTAAGACCAGTGATACTTTATTGTATGGAAACAGTCAGTTTTCCAAGAAAGTCCTGAAAATTGAGAAGAAAATTCTGAGGAGAATTCCCGGACTTACTAGCACAAGAGGGGTATAGGCGAAAATCCAACGAAGTTAAGGCCAGGGGACTGAAGTTCTACGGCCACATGGTCAGAATGAACAATAAGAGGCTAAAAAAAAAATCTTTCGTCTGTCTTCAGTTATAAGAATATACGTAGATAAGTAAAACAGATAGAAGAAGAGCTGGATAGGCTAAAAATCAAAGATAGGGACTGATTTGATAGTGAGCTTTTCTGAAAAAAAAACTGAAAGAAGTTGGGGTTCTTTCAGGAAGGAAGGAGAGATGAGGGAAAAATGGACTAAGGAAGAGCGAGAGGAATAATCCAAGAACATGAGAGAATATAGGAGTAGAAGAAAGGCAGAGAGTGTAAACAAGATGTTAAAACCAAATTCGTGCTGTCTTTGCTGGCCGATTCGTGTAAAAAAAAAAAATAACTTAAGCCCTTTAAAATAACTTAACAAGCAAGAGATATAGTTTTACAGTCTTAGAGATCTATTGAATGTTGATAGGGAAAGAGCATAGCGAATGTTTGACGGAAGAATATACCAGAAGACTTAGGACCGGGCTAAAGGAGGAGCGCTCATATTTCTTGGTTATATAGGGAGGCGTTTACTGTTATAAAGTTAAAGATTCCATCAATTTTTTTTTTCAACTTAAAGATTTTTTCGAAACTTGTTTTCAAGGAGGGAAGTAAGTGACACCAGATTTTTTTCGTTGATAGGAATAAGAATACAGGCGTAAAATGTAATGTTCGAAATTTGATGATTTTAGAATAGAAATATCAAACATACAAAGCCACGACAAACGCATAAACTGAAGTGATTTTGTATTAAATAATTTATATCGTTATATTATTTAATCTCTAATAAATGTTTCCTTCTTTATATAAATTAATTTGAAACTTTTAAAATTTATTTTCATGCTGAAGGTAAGTGACAGTGGTGTGAACTTTTTTTTTTTTTTCCATAGCTACAATATATATCAAATACATGTGCTAGCTCTTAATCTGGAATCCTGAAATCAGCCTCGTAATGACTTAACATGTTAAGTAAGATGGTGAGTAGGCTTATCAGCGTGTTCATGTTTGTTATTGTAAAAGCCATATTGATGACATTTTACGTGAAGAAGAGATAAGACAAATTCATTGGAAATACAAACTATCGGAGTACTGTGCGATATCGAGGAAAACAAAGGAGCGAGCAGTAAGTTTTTCTGTTAATTCCATTTCGGCAGCCTTTTAAGATAATGGCTACCATTTAAAGACACCGTTATGGGCTACAATTATCCCCCCTTCCTAATAGCCGGGTCGGAATCCTAATACCACAGCCCTCCTCTCGTAACCTTGTTAATTCTAACACTCTACATGACACACATTTAATTAATTATTGCTTCATTCATCATTTAAAAGTTTAACTAATGATAATCTCAGATCCTAAATATATACTTAACAATCTGGTGCGTGCTTCACAAAACCACTTAACTTGAAATTTATTTAAGAATATTTAATTTATTTAGAAAAATTATTAAACAAAAAAAATCTGTACCGAGTAATTAAACCTTTTGTCTACTCTATTATACGTTTACACAGAATAAAATATATGAGAAATATAACAATTATTATTATTTTTCTTTTTAAGTAAAACAAGTGATCCATATTTTTAACTCAACAGTCTTTTTATTTATTTTTTTCTCTCCAACGTTTCAGTCCTTTTCAAGGATCCTAGTTTAATCTGTTCTGTCTTTATTGCATACAAAAATTATTAAAAAAAAAAAAAATATACTTTAGGCTGAAACCAGCCTTGTCAGCTTGTTATTATTATTATTATTAATGGCAAAAGACTGAAACGTTAGAGAGAAGAAATAAATACAAATATTGTATAGTGAAAAATATGGTTCACTTGTTTTATTTAAAAATAACCTAAAAATAAAACTATCCACTCAAATGAATACATATATAATAAAAATTAATTATTTATTTTATTTTGTCTTTATTGTAGCTAAATTTATTTTTATTGTATTTATGTTTTTGTAAATATATATATATATATATATATATATATATATATATATATATATTTAATTACACCAAAAAGAATATATATAAGAAAGAATATATATATATATATATATATATATATATATATATATATATATATATATATATATATTTAATTACACCAAAAAGAATACATTTTTTACTAAATATGATTTATGAACGCAGGCCTATTGTATGGGGACTTCCCCGATCCCAATAAAGTATATTCTATTATAAAACATATCTCACTGGGAGTTTTTCTTTAAAAGAAATATATTTACTATTCAATAGAACTAAAAGAAATATGTTATCTTAATATTTTTAATACTTATACTATTATAATTTATTGTTATTAAACATTTATTGTAATATTTATTTTTAAAACACAATATCTATTGTTGTATTTTCAGGCCCGAAAAAAGGTGTTAAAATGGACATATATACGTAACTGACTATTATAGGTTTATACTTTTATAGCTTCATTGCTAGAGACTATAAATCATTTTAGTTAACACTTGTGAGACTCGTTCGCTATAACGATGCCATAATCATTTGTGTGGGGCATAAGTTAGCCGGCCGGGCAGTTAGGGGCTTGGAGTATCAATCACACCTGCTTCCAGAACGCCCGACACATTTTTTTTTTTTAATCTAAAATTGAATTTTTTGTTTTCATAAATTTCTTTTAATAAGTTCCCCCAACACAATAATATATTGCTTCAATTATTGTATTCATGCCTTTCTTATATATAAATCATCTTTTATTCAAATTTTTCGTTTAAGTCATTATGAGTGTCCTAAGCTATCGTAAATAAATCCAAAACCTTTCCTTGTGACTTAGTAACGAGTGCTGAATTATCAAAAGGATGTATCTCTTATTTTGTATACCCAAAACACTTTGTCTGTCGCTTCGAGTTATTGCAATCTCGCACTGAATTTGAGGAATTATCTACAGAAAATCTGAAAAGAAATTTTAAATAAATTTTTTTATTGAAAAGTCTCTTGAACAATTATTTAAAAAAAATCTTGTTCGGGCAACACACGACTTTCATTTCCCTCTGATACTAATATCCGTTTAAGAGCTATTAAATAAAGCCAGAGTTAAAAAAAAGTTAAAATAATTATACTTAGTTTCACTGAAAGCATAGTTTTAGAATAAATAATAAAACGATACAAAATTGTTACGTGAAATAATCGCTTAAGTTTATGCTTTACATTACCTTCCAGAAGATTGTTGATTTGGATTTAATTTTAATTTCAATTTTTTTAATTAACAAGACATTTTTTATTATTTATGTTAGAGTTAACCTTTTTTAATAATTTTTTAGTGATATTTTAAAAATGTTTATAGGATTTTGAAGATGGGAGAAATACCCCGAAACGTCGATCACTGGTATTTATTCGGTTGTGTCACATGAAATGTCAGTTTTCAAGGAAAAGAATTTTTATTAAAACATACGATATGAAAACAAGATAATTTTATTCGAAGTATTTACCTTCTTTTTCTACACATTTTTCCCAACGTGACACAAACTTTTTTATCCCCGAACTGAAAAACTCTGAGCTTTGAAGTGAAACAAAATCTGAAAACGCACTTTTCACTTGATCATCATTTTTAAAAAGTTTTCCTTTGACGAAGTTGTCTAAATTCCTGAACAGGTGGTAATCTGTTGGAGACAAGTCGGGAGAATATGGTGGGTGCGGAAGAACTTTGTAGCCCAGTTCTTTCAATTTTTGCACGGTATGTTTTGAAATATGGGGTCTTGCTGCCACTCAGTGAGATCATGAGGTACCCATGTATCGAGCTTTTTTACTTTCCCAATACACTTTAAATGTCCTGAAAACGGTAGATGCACTTGCATTTAGTTGTGCTGAGAGTCCTTTAACTGTTTGGTAGGGGTTTCCTTCTACTGTATGTTTGAGGACATCGTTGTCTTTCACGGTCGGAGGTCTTCTCGGGGCAAGTTTTCCAAGTCGGTATCCCCAGCTGAAAACTTAGCAAACCAACGGCGAATGGTCCGTCCATTAACACTCCCTTCCCCAAACCCCTTGCAAAAATTTCTAGCGGTCTCAGCTGCCTCAGTTTAAACTCGTACAAAAATATTACTCGAAAATCGCGTGTTTCCATGTTCATATTTGGGTAAAATAAAAAGTGGGTAATTGATTGGGAAGGTAATGTTTATAATACAAAGGTAGAGGATTAATAACTGTTTACTTTAAATATGTAAACATTCGGAAAAAAACAACAGAGACCTGCAAAATCCTTTATGTATTTCAGAAACTATACAAATGGACATTTCATGTGAAACAACCCAATATTTTAATAAAAATGTTTTTTTTTAAGGATGAGAAACAAGCCCACTTCTCTTCTATCCAAGTTATCTCATTTTCTTTTCGTATCCAAGTTTTATTATAATGCTATCGCCAAGGTTGAAGCCCTATAGAAGATCCTGAACGGCTTATTTGTCCGGTTATATGCATACAAATGCTTGGTAAACTTTTACTTTATTGAGATTAAACAGTCGCAAATAGGTTATTGCCTATGGAACCTCCAGCAATCAATCTCAGGCGTATCAGGTTACCGGGGAGCCGAGAGTTTCGTCACTGCCTCCCGCTCGTCACCCACTGCCGCCGCTCGTCACGGCGATGGCCACATAAAACCGCAAACCACAGCTAGTGCACATCCATCGTAAAAATAATCGATACCTTCTGCAATGAATATATTATCTTCAAGGCAGGTTAAATTTTATTGTTTATTAGTTATGTTGTAACCTCATGATGGGGTACTTTGTAATGAAATTAAATTAAAATAATTTTTATTCCTACCTATGCTGATGACACCTGCGTGTTATCAGATCATAAAGATCCATTTATTGCCTCACATACCTATTAAACCCACATCAAAGACCTAAAAGTATGATATCAGAACTGGAGAATCAAAATAAATTCCAACAAATCCCATCAAATAACCTTTACCCTTCGTCGTAAACCTTCGACTTCCTGCCCTACAGTATCCTTTAATAACACTCAACTAGTTCCTGCTGAACAGATCCGATACCTAGGACAATCCAAAATTTTTCGTAAAATCCTCAACGCTCCTTACTTTGTCACTAATAAACTTATCCATAAAGACCTTAATGTTCCCTATGTTACTGATTTGGTCCGGACCAGGTATCAATACTTTCGTGACAAACTCCATTCTCACTCTAACCCACTAGTTTCAATCCTTTCTTTCTCTCCGATTCCTGATAATCCCCCGAGGCGCCTGAAAAGAAGGACCTTCTAGTTTAGAATATTTTTAGAGTGCTTCCAATGGGAAGTTTCTCTACATGTATTTCATGTCATTGTATTATATAACTATCACATTTACTTGATGTATTTTTTTTTGTTAATACAGTTGTTAATATAAAATAAAAAAAAATATAATAATTAACAATTTATTCTGGGACATGTTGTCCCCTAAGTATAAAGACCAATGAACATAAAAGATCCAGTTTGTCTGTCATTATATAGTGATAATTACATATCTAATAACTATGAGATATGTACAATTAAAATAGGTAAAAAATATAAATAAAACAAGTAAAAAATTTATGAATTTAATAGAGCTCGAATAACCACATTCAAGCTCTATTAAATTCATGATACTTTACGAAGGAAGATGGGTAGTGATTTCCAAAGTATGGTAGCACGAATGATTTAGGTCTTTTCAAAGAATACAGTTCTTTGATAGGGTACATATATATCGCTAGATTGAAATCTTGTATTTAGGATATGTACGGAAGAGCGAGGAGTGAGGAGGTCAAATATATAGGAAGGTATTCTGGCTCGCAAGGATGGAATAAGACAGTGGTTCTCCAAAGTAGTGGTCCGCAGACGATGTCCAGGTGGTCCGAGAGAAGTATTTCGGGAGAAACTTTAAATTAACTTAACGTAAAATAGTAGGCGGAAATTATCGGGAGTCAGTCATAAACTCAGTTTATGCTTGGACATGGCTCAGTAATGCCCTGATGATGGCTCACAAGCTTGAGCCGAAACGTCGGCAAAATTAGAATATTAAAAAAGACTGACTCCCGGTCATTTCCACCTAAAATAATTTCTACAGTCGACTATACATCTTCAATTGACGTAAAATGTTTGTGAAGCCTTGGCTTTAAATAAGAATCACATGCTCTAACTCTAATTGATATGATTAAACGCTTGTGTTAACTGACAGATGTCTGCTACCGCACAATCACAACCTTAAAATTGATCATCTTATAAAATTGATTTCTTTATGAGTATTTGAATAAATGCCTTCTTGTATAACTTTTAAATTTTAGCTTATATTTATTTACTTAATATCATTTCTGCTAGTGTGGCTTTTGGAGGATATTAAAGTCCAAGTCCTAAATTTTGTCTATCGAGGATTAATGAGAATGGGGATCTTTAACAAGTACCTGACTCAGCAGAGGCTCTGGACCACCATTTTTCGTTCCCTCTGCTAGATGGCATAACGGAGAATTTTTCATTCCTTTTAAAAATCCTAGGGCCATCTACCAGGATCAACATTGAACTTTAGTTATTTAATGTTTTGCGTTTTGAAGTTGAAAACTCCAAGAACCTGGTTGTTTTTTCTTCATTTCCATTTCCCCAACATGGCCATTTATGGAATATAGAGTTCTGGAAGAGGTATTTCGCACGTAATATACATGATACGTTGTAGCCCACAAAAAAACTAAATATATGTCTTACAAGGATTCTTGCCATTAAATGATGGTGTGCGAAATTTTTTTGTTGGGAACCATTCGAATAGAATATACCTAGTAGATATATTTTTCGGGAATCAGGATAAAGCCACTATTGACCAGAATACCATTAAGAAATATGTGATCGTCAGGGGAGGCCGTAAATGAATCTTATAAATCTGTTCATTAATCTTTTCAGCCTCATCTTATTTTCCCCAGAGAGTAATCCATATATTAGGCATCCATAGTCAAAGTTGGGGAGAAGACAGGCATTAAGAGATTGCGGGTACTTCTAGGAAAATATTCACAGAAACATAGTTCGGAAAGATACTAGCTAGATTTTTTATGGAGATTTTGAATTTGATAGGAGTTTTATTGAGGAAAGGGAGCGGCCTAGTGGATAGAGCATTTGGCTACTGTTCTGCAGGTCGCAGGTTCGAATCCCCCGGCTGAGGCAGAATTATTTATTCTTTTGTTTCAGACGTGGAGCGATCCTGAGGTATGGAGCCCCTCCTAGGGCACATCCAGCCTCTATAAATTGGGTACCCGAAATTAAGGAAAACCCTGGCGGACGAGCGTGATTTAGGCCTCATCACCTCCTTGCACGGTCGTTGGCTGAGAAATAGTACGAATCTCTATATGCACTGAACCCGAGACCTTTCATTTTTTAGGTTTTTATTAAGGAAATGTAATGGATGATATGGAAGTGAATGAGGGGAAGGTTTTTAGCAAATAAGCATTGCGTATACCGTTTAATAATTAAAACGACTTTAAAGCTACGGAAAGATGGTCATAAATGTAGTGAAGTTGAAGGTTCCAGTCACCTGAAAATGGAGCTCACTCTACCATCTTACTTTAACTTAGCTTACCTATACAGGGTGTCTCATAAATGTAAATGTCTATATTGTGGAAGCAGATACTAGACCTCAACTGGAACAATAAATTCATAAGATCCATAGTCCGATTCTCAATTTTTAGGGAGAAAAATCAAAAAGTTGTTTGCTGTTATCCAAGGATTTCATCAGAAAAAAGTCAAATATATCTACTTGATGTACACTTAAAGAGGCATTGTATCGAATTAATAAATTAAGATTAATTTGTTTTGCATATATTCAACACTGATTGAATATTCTGTATTGATCTGAGGATATTCCTTTACAACTCATTTAATTCGATTAGAAATTGTGCAAAAAAAAATTATATAAAGTCAATGAAAAAATAATTAATCACAAATAACAAGAAGCAAGCACATTTATTCGTGAGAATGCGGGAATTTTAAAATAAGTACTTTTACTCTTAAGATAATTACATGTATGTTTAAGTAAATTTCAAGGTACTAGGATTATTTGGTAACTGAAAAAGAATTTTAGAAAACGGGAATCGATATATACTTACTTCTGTACCCGTAGCATTACACATTTGAATTCTCGACAGTCTGTGTTTCCGAGTAGAATTTCTCTTTCATTGTGCGTAATTCCACGAATTAGAAGTGTCTATCGATTCCCGTTTTCAAAAATTCTTTCTCAGTTACCAAATGATCTTAAAAGTAAAAGTACTTATTTTTTTTAAAAATTTCCGTATCCTCATGAATAAGTGAAGAATGCTATTATGTGATTAAAAGCGGTTAGCATTTTTTAATATTACTTGTGAAATTTCATTACGAACGCCTCTAGATGGAAGAAACATTTGCCCGTTTCTCTTCAGTATTGTTTAGCCAATAATATTTTTAGTATAACCATTAATATTTTATATCAATAACTTCATTTTTACTTTCACTTACCCATGTATGAAATGTATTGTAAGAGAAGTATTTCTGTATTTGTGATCGTGAACATTTTTGTAATTCGTATTATCATCGGAAATACACGTTTTAGGATCACCGTTTAGAAGTTGAATTAATCAAGTCTCACAAAAAGTTGTAAGTGTGTATATATAGTAGCTAAAAAAAATAATTTGTATGAAACTGAAATTTCATAGTTTAGAAGAACGTGAAAGTCGTGTATTTCGCGCACCAGAACTTTTTAATTGCCTTTATTATATTGACTACAGTATATTGTAGTGTCTTACTATTAGGTAATACAAATACATACAACAATTTTACTAATAAATATGTAAGAATGGCTTCAAATTTCAGTAATAATAAAAAAATTAACATTTTCAAATATTAATAACAACATAAAGCATGAGCGACGAGAGGTTACCCACATGAACTTACTAAACTACATTAATTGCAGGGAGAGATGCATCGAATGCATATTCTCAAATCATACATTGGGTCATTATGATATATAAAGAAGAGAATTGATTTTGCTTTCTTCAGATGTATTGTTTGTTTATTCGTTTAACGTCACTTTTATGCTACTATGGCTAATTGGACGATGTTACGGTGGGAGTCCTAAATTTTGCCTATCCAGGCTTTATTAGGATAGGGATCTTTGACAAGTACCTGTGCAATGGCACAGGCTCGGGACCACCTTTTAACGTACCCTCCGAAGGAGGGCATAACTAATGATTTTTTACTCCCATTAAAAAATCCTAGGGCCATCCGCGGGTTTGAACCCGCGACCTTTGGCATAGAAAGCTGTTACGCTAGCTACTACACTATGGGTGACCCCTTAGGATGTATTGTAGGGATATTGTTGTAAAAAACAAAGGATATTACTATAAAAGCGGATTGCATTTTTTTATTTATTTTTTAATATTACATATGAAATTTGATTACGAACGGCTATAGAAGAAAGAAACATTTGCCCGTTTCTCCCTAGTATTGCTTAAAAAAAAGATAGGGGAACCATTAATATTTTATATCAATAACTTCATTTTTACTTTCACATTCCTCTGTATGAAATGAATTGTAAGTGAAATTATTTGTGATCGTGAAAATTTTAGTACTTCGTATTATCATCGGAAATACATCTTTTAGGATCACCTTTTAGAAGTCTAATTAACCAATTCTAACAAAAAGTTGTTTGTGTGTATATATGATAGCTAAAAAAAGATAATTTGTATGAAACTGAAATTTGATAGTTTAGAAGAACATGAAATTCGTGTATTACGCTGACCAGAATTTTTTGATATTCTTTATGATATAGACTATAGTATATTGTAATGTCTCACAAATTGGTAATATAATTAAATACTGTGCAACGGTGAGCTCATTCTGTATGCGACAGAGGTGTTATGACATTGTGGCCCAGACATCTGTTTGTTCCTTCATTGGCCGTCCCTTTAATTACGAGAAGGGCTCCTGGTTGGCCCTAGGTTACCACGGCAACCGCATCGATCTTTTATTATAACAGGTGAGCCACCCACCCGCCCCTTTCCAACCCCTCCCATATTTTATAATATTCCATCCTTCCTCTCCTATCAATTCAATCCTATATATCACCATCTCCTAGGCCTCACGGTCTGTATTCAATAGAATCCTATTCAATTGAATTATTCTTCGGTATTATAATGCGCTTCGTGCCTTTGGACAATATTTGATAAGAGGATCGAGATATGTGCGAGATATGGAATCATGTACATGGTGTTTCTATTATGTTCTCCTTTATGGCTAAAATCATGGAATCTATTGAGCCGTTAAAAAAAAATGATATAATCTCGGCCAAAAATTTTGTATGCATGTATTTCGTTAAAAAATATGTATCGAATATGAAAAATCTCGTTTTATAGTTGGAAATGGTAGGAAAGAAATAATAAAAACTGATTAACAACTCATGTTTCACGAACCAGCAACAGGCAAAATAAAACATTTTTAACTTATTGCTCCTGATCAGCTGATGCGCTCGATGATAACAGTCATACGTTACATCGTCTCTCAGATTTTTGCTTTTTTCAGTAGGAATTCGCTTGAATTCAGTCTGGAGAACATCACTAGACCTCAGGAATACTACGGCAGTGAATATTGGAGAAATTTCGGTAAGCAAAGTTATAATTTACTTTGTACAATCACGAAAAAGTGAAAGGAGGGTCACTGATCAGCTGATTGCCGCTAGCTCGGCAAGCTCGGGCTTGCTTTTCGTTAACTTATCTTTCTTTTATCTTTAATTCTTATCTCATTATTTATTTATTATTATTATTTTCTTAATCAATGAGATATTTTCACCAAGTCATGTCCTCAAAGTCTGCAAGTAAAAGATCTAGATCTGCAGGTTCTAACTCATCTCCTACAAAACAGAGACCCCGCCGTGAACAAAATAAAAAAATAATTCCACCAGCGACCGCGTCAGCTACCTCATTAGGATCTGAACCACAGCCCAGCACATCATCACAAGGAATAACTGATGAATCCCCGTTTTTTACACCGAATCCATTTGAGATCCTCCAAAATGAAAAAGAAACCATGGAATCTTCTCCTATACCCAGGGAACCACTACCTCCACCAATATTTGTTAAAAATATTAAAAATTTTAAACTGATGTGTGCGCATTTAAACAAAGTAACTGATCCTAATAGTTATTATTGTATAAGTAGAACCAATGATACTAAAATATCTCCGACTACTGCTGAAACCTACAGAAAGATTGTAAAATATCTGACTGAGACCAAAGCTGACTTTCATACTTATCAGCTGCGCCAGGAGAGAGCATTAAGGGTCGTAATCAGAAACCTACATTCCTCAACACCCGTTGAAGCTATCAAAGAAGAACTGACAGAATTAGGATTCCAAGTGAGGCAAGTCACCAACGTTCTAAAAGATAAAAGTCCACTGCCTCTATTCTTTGTGGACTTGGAACCATCAGCAGGAGTCGAAAAAATCTATGACCTCAGTAGACTGTACTATACCCGTGTAAAAGTTGAAAAACCTTACACAAAGAGGGAAATAGTTCAGTGTCATAACTGCCAGGCATATGGTCATACCAAAAGTTATTGCCATCACATACCACGCTGTGTGAAATGCGGTGAACAGCATAAAACAGAAGAATGTACAAGATCAAGATCTACACCCGCTGTATGTGCTCTGTGCCTCAAGGACCACCCGGCTAACTACAAGGGATGTGAAATCTACAAGAAACTCAGAACCAGATACCAAAAACCTCAGGATCCGAATGAAACAGCTGTACCAACCAGAAGCAGAAGAGAACCATCTAAACTTGTAAATTCAAACGTATCATTTGCCCACTTGCTTGGAGGTGGAAACCAGAATCATGAAGTCGAGGCACTGCCGGAACAACTTTTTCCTCAACTTTCTCAATCTATTGTACAACAATCTATCCCTCAAAGTTTACCTAATCTTCAAAAAACTCCTCAACATCAAATTTCTCATATCCCTCCACCATCAAACGTCACAGATCTTACCAGTCTAATGACATCGTTCATCTCCGAAATCAAATCTCTTGTTATGCCGCTTATATCACTCCTTACAAATCTAGTATCAAATCTAATCCCTGCCTTGAAAAATCCTTAAATGAATTCACCTAACTCCTTATCCATTCTCCTTTGGAATGCGAATGGTGTTAGAAATCATACTGACGAACTGACAGCGTTGTTGCAAGACAAAACAATCGATGTTGCACTTATAACTGAAACAAGACTAACGACTAAACAGTACTTCAAAATACCGCAATACATGACATACCGTACTGACCACCCAGACGGCAAAGCCCATGCCGGTTCTGCTATCATTGTCCACCAATCCCTCTCTCATCATTTACTCCCACTTCCCACCTATGATTTCCTACAAGCCACAGCCATAGTAATCAAGACTTTTTCCTTTCCGGTAACCCTCACATCTGCATACTGTCCTCCTAAACATTCCATTTCCAATTCCGAATTTGTATCCTTCCTGGATTCCTTAGGAAATCGTTTCATTCTGGGTGCAGACTTAAACGCCAAGCATCAGCAGTGGGGTTCCAGAACCACGAACTCTCGGGGACGAAATTTGCAGTCTGCACTCAACTCCCGAAATTTTAATATCCTGCCTCCTGACTCCCCTACCTACTGGCCAACCGATCCTAACCGCAATCCTGACATCCTCGACTTCTTTATCCACAGCGGATTAGGCTCCCTCAACTTTTCTGTAACTCGCCTTGATGAACTATCCTCAGACCATAGTCCACTGATCCTAAAAGTATCTCTCACTCCAATTCCAAAACCCATTCCACCATCATTCATCCGAGGCCCAGTCAACTGGAACCTTTTCCGCCAAATCCTGACCGATAATATTGACCTCAGAGTAACCCTCAAAACCCCAGATGACCTAGATAATTCCGTCTATTCCTTTACCACCGCCATCCAACAAGCTGTCTGGACTGCCTCCTCTCCTAAACACCCCAATATAAATCCTCACCAAAATCATTTTCCACAACATATTATAGACCTCATCCATACCAAACGCCGAGCAAGATCATTATGGCAGCGCACCCGACACCCAACAGATCGCCGCTCCTATAACTTCTATTGTAGACAATTGAAGAGGGAGTTGGCGACCTTCCGTTCCCAGTCCTTTAATTCCTACCTCTCCTCTCTGTCAGCTCGTGATAATTCCCTGTGGAATGTCACGAAAAAGATCCTAAAATACCATCAAGTTTCCCATCCTCTCCGACGTGGTGATGACTCCTGGGCTGCGTCTGATGAAGATAAAGCCGAGGAATTCGCCACACACCTCTCCAAAGTTTTCACTCCTCACCCGGAATCCCACGCCAATCACACCGCAACAGTGCAAGACTTTCTTATGTCACCAATTCCACTTTCCCTACCTCCTAAAGCTATTAATCCCTCTGAGGTCAAATATCTTCTCCAAAAACTTACCCTCCGTAAATCTCCTGGATACGATCTCCTTACTCCCCAGATCCTCCGACAACTTCCGCAGAAAGCTATTATATTCCTTACTTATATTTACAACTGCATCCTACGCACCACCTATTTTCCTCTGTTATGGAAACATTCCACTATCATTCTTTTTCTAAAACCAGGCAAACCTTCCAACAACACTTCATCCTACAGGCCTATTAGTCTACTCCCCATCCTCTCAAAAATCTTCGAAAGGCTTCTTCTTAAACGTATCCTACCCATATTAGAATCTCAAAATCTTCCTTCCCATCAGTTTGGATTCCGTCCTCAGCATTCCACAGTTCAACAGGGCTCCGAGTTGTAGACCATATTTCCTCAGCTCTTGAATGCAAAGAGTATTGTTCTGGTGCGTTTCTGGACATTGCGCAAGCTTTTGACCGGGTATGGCACACTGGATTACTCTTCAAGCTGAAAACCCATTTACCCCAGTCTCTATACCTCATTCTCCGATCCTATCTCTCAAACCGTTCCTTCCGCGTTCGCTGTGGTGTAGAATTTTCTAACCTTTATCCCGTTGAGGCCGGTGTTCCTCAAGGCAGCGTCTTGGGACCCGTCCTCTACATCCTTTACACTGCTGATATTCCTACACATCCTAATACCTTTCTGGCAACTTTTGCAGACGACACCGCCATCCTATCATCCAGTTCCAATCCTGAAACAGCATCCTTAAACCTGCAAAGACACCTTTCTCTTATCGAAGACTGGTGTAATGCTTGGCGCATAAAGGTGAACGAAGCCAAATGCAAACACGTAACCTTCACTCTTCGACGAAATTCCTGTCCGCCAGTTTACTTCAATTCCATTCCAATTCCTCCTTCAGATACAGTCCGGTATCTTGGCTTACTATTAGACAAAAGATTGACTTGGAACCCACATACAAGACTTAAAAGACAAGAACTCAACCGACGATTCGGACAGTTATACCGACTACTCAACAGAAAATCTGAACTTACAGTTGACAACAAATTATTAATCTACAGCACAATACTGAAGCCCATCTGGACCTACGGACTTGAACTGTGGGGGACAGCTAAACGTACTAACATCAAACGCATTCAATCCTTTCAATCCAAAGTCCTCCGTACAATAGTAAATGCTCCTTATTATGTTTCCAACAATACCTTGCACCACGACCTTAATGTTCCTTTTATTTCAGACCTGATTCCATCCAAATTTTCCAAATTCCACCAGAATCTCATTCATCATCCTAATCCTCTAGCTCAATCCCTATCCAGCCCCACCCATCCATACAACCCACCTAGAAGGTTGAAACGGCAGTGGCCTCGTGACCTCTTATAACATGTATATTGGAGTTCTAGCATTGGCTAGATTCTCCACTCACGTGCTGTATGCTTGTGAATTGTATATAGGTATGAGTGACTATTGTATATATTTTTATTGATTTTATTTTGTATATATGTATATTTTATTATTATTATTATATAAATTTATAGTTTTGTATATATCGTGTGAATGTAGTATGAATGTTGTACTTTATCACTATTAAAAATGTCCTGAATTGGACAGATTGTAATATTGCTCAATAAATAAAAAAAAAAAAAAAAGAAACTTATTGCTTGTCGCTCAAAATGTTTCACTGCATGTCGTCTCATTATGTATGTTTTTGTCTCTTCCCTTGTTGTGTTGCTAAACTATGTGGGCACACAAATTACGACTAAAGAGGTTGTCTAGCAAATCAGCTCAAAGAGATTCCCTGACTTTTTATTGTAATAAGTCTTGCATACTGTAAGAAGTCTTTTACCTGGCCAAATCTCGGTGAAAATCGACAAAACAAAGAGTAATTATAGTTAATATGGTATACTAGATCATAATTTCTTTTTTAATTACTTAATTTTTAATACTTTTTCTAATTACTTTACGATAAGATTCAACATTATCTACCCGACACCAGCTGAAATTGTAGTTCTTTAAGTTGACTTACCAATGATTTATGATGAACTTGAATACTGCTGTTAGTAATAATCAATATTTACAAATCTGACTACAAATTTATTTACAATCAATATATCTATATAAATTTTAAGAGCTTTTCTTTGATATTTGAATCCCTGCTGCCAAATCTTCAGCTTTCGAAAGAGCTTCTTGGAGCAGTTTTGTTTTTCTTGCCTCCAATTTCTTCACCTGAAGGTTGACTTTCTCTTCTCATCACAGCCCTCCTGTCCTTTTATGATATTAAATATTAAACTCGCTTTATGATATTTGCAACATCACAAGTAGGCATATTTGAACTTATGTCTTAGTGAAGAAAAAACGATGTTATTTAGGGACCATTTTCCCTGACCATAGAACAAATTTCCTGACATTTTCATATGTTTTTGAAATCCCTGACTTTTCCCGGTTTTCCCGACTTTCCCTGTTACTAGACACCCTGCTAAATTAAGGTCCCGGTCCCCTCAACCGTTGGGTGATCAAGACAGACCATTCTTATGAAGACCTGGATGTGATCCTCCTCTGATGACAACCGACATCTGGCCAAGAGCCGAAGACAGGGAGGCCAAGGGTACGAGGTCGCTGTTGTGCCGGGAGGTAGGGAGGTAGGGAGGTTGGGAGGTAGTGTAAGGAGAGATGCTGCCAAGTCGACCCCACTTCCTCGGTATCCCATTACCTCCCCACCATCGCCTTTTGTTAACAGTTTCCCTACCACCATCATTCCTGTTTTTCTTTCACCTGTTTAGTCAATATATCAGCCATCCTCAGGCACTACATTTCCACGCTTCGCTGGGTTTTTCAATGGCCATGGCTTCATTATTTCCCCTATTCGTCTCCCTGAATACTTTGGATATCCGAGAACCTCTCCTACAGTTGTGAGGGATGGTGGATTTTTGGGAACGGACGTTCGAACCTTCCAGCAATAGTTTACCGATAAAAAAATATATATCTATTGTTTCTTTTCAAATTGAATTAAGCCGACCAAAGTGAACTGTGATGAATGGTTAAGGCGAATACAGTCGGTATCCACCCCCCTCATCCGAAAAAAAAGCTATTCCGCCTGTCAAATCTGAAGAAAGTGAAATAGATTCGGAAAGGCCGAGCATGTTATTAACTAAAGAGTTTTAAAAGCTCTATCATATTTCTTTCTCATATTGACCCTTTTTCCTTTCAAGTAAAAAAAAAAGAAGTTTAATCCAATTAGCACGTTAGAATAAGTGGTGGTATCCATCCGAGAGTGTTGTAGAATGATTCCAGTACCGATGCCTTTTAGATTCGGTATAAGCTCGAATTTTGTCTTATATCAGGCATACGTTATAAATATTGAAAACTAGCATACGTATCTTAACTTTCACTAACCTATTTATGAAATATATAGTAAGGGAAAGTATTGCGATCGTGAAAATATTCAAATTGCAGTTTTCAATGGAAATACACGTTTTAGGGTCCAAATAACCAAGTCCCGTGTGTGGTAGGTCTAGCAAAAAAACGAAAAATCGCACGAATCTGAAATTTCGTATTTAAGTCAACTATACGGCCGAGATGTTACAGCGACATTTTCATCAAAATCGACTAACCAGAAGAGCCACTTTATACTGTGCATTTTGCTCCTTTTTACGATTTTATCAAAAACGGCTTTAATGATTTTGATTAAACTCAATATATCGAAGTAAATTTTAATGGACTTTAATATTATATAAGTTTCATTCTCATTGAAATAGTCTGACAAGGCTTAAATGCTGATATTTTAATTTTTCTTCCTCTAAACTACCTTTAATTTCGTACATTCCAAAAGATTAGCCATATCATCTTACTGCTATTGATAAAGGACGGCTAAATATACAAGTTGGACGAATTTGATGTCCAAATATAGAAGAAAAGTGCAAAAATATTTTTTAATGCAATTTTTGTTTAGTTTTTAATTTAAAAAGAGTAATATAGATAAAAACATACCGCTGGAACGCTAACGATTTTAGAAAAAGTCCTATACACAAGCTTGTGAAAGTTAATGAAGAGTGATGAAAAGCAGATAAAGTAATTAATTATTTAATAAAACACATGTTTCTATAGAAATTCAATTAATTCTTTATTAGTTCCACTTATTTTCATCTTTAACTGTATTTGAAAATTCTTAAATTGATTTTATAAACTGAGGTAAGTGAAAGTCATGTGTTGCCCGCACCAGACTTATGTTATTGGGTTGTTTCACATGAAATGTCCGCTTTTATAGTTTCTGAAATACATAAAGGATTTTGCAGGTCTCTGTTGTTTTCTTACGAATGTTTACATATTTAAAGTAAACAGTTACTAATCCTCTACCTTTGTATTATAAACATTAGCTTCCTAATCAATTACCCACTTTTTAGTATACCTCCAAATATGAACATGGAAATACGCGATTTTCGAGTAATATTTTTGTACGAGTTTAAACTCGGCCATTCAGCAGCTGATGCCAGAGTTTTCAGCTGGGGATACCGACTTGGAAAACTTGCCCCGAGGAAGACCTCCGTCCGTAATAGACAACGATGTCCTCAAACATACAGTAGAAGGAAACCCCTACGAAACAGTTAAAGGACTCTCAGCCCAACTAAATGCAAGTGCATCTACCGTTTCCAGACATTTAAAGTGTATTGGGAAAGTAAAAAAGCTCGGTGCATGATCGACCGTGCAAAAATTGAAATAACCGGGCTACGAAGTTCTTCCGCACCCACCATATTCTCCCGACTTGTCTCCAACAGATTACCACCTGTTTAGGAAGTTAGACAACTTCGTCAAAGGAAAATTTTTGAAAATGATGATCAAGTGAAAAGTGCGTATTTAGATTTTGTTTTACTTCAAAGCTCAGAGTTTTTCAGTTCGGGGATAAAAAAGTTGGTGTCACGTTGGGAAAAATGTGTAGAAAAAGAAGGAAAATACTTCGAATAAAATTATCTTGTTTTTATATCGTATATTTAATAAAAATCCTTTACCTTGAAAACGGACATTTCATGTGACACAACTCAATATTTTAAGTAAGCAGAATATCATTGTATTGTATAATCAATTTGGAAGGTTTCAATGGTATAGGGAAAACATAGATAACACAATAGATATTTAGAACATGAAAATCGGAATATCAACGATAGCTTCGGTGGAGTTAAGTATGTAACTCTATACTACCAATGTCTTGTTACAAATTTTATGCTTCGGATGTTTCATGTATATATCTATTTGGAAGAATATTGTTGAGAGCCAATTAACATTCGTCAAATATTCAAAGATTAATTTGCAGGCTCCGTTTTCAGAGATATTCAAGAATACATCTTTTCACTCAGAACATGCATCGAATTGTACAGGTTTTAAGTATGTTCATGGTTTATCCAAAACTGAGGACTTCTTTTAATTCTTTACCTTGGTATGAACTTTTAAAAGCTGTGAGAGGAAAAATGGGGGAGCCCGCGGCTGAGCGCGCTAGTCCCTCATACTAAAAGTTGTGAGTTCGAATCCCAGCCCCGGAGGGACTTTTTCAAGCATTGATTAAATGGGGATTGACTCACAGCCTCTCCTCCGGGTATGTGAGACCCGTCAGTCAAATGGTGGCCACTCATAAAATTATGCGTAGGGATTGACGACCCTACCCAATAAAATACACTCCGCGAGGCCAAGGACCTACACGGCCTGTCGCGCCACTAGAAGAAGAAGAAGGGAGGGATAATATACTAGCAAATGTAGTATTATCAATCAAAATAAATTATATCAGAACAAAAGGAGTTGTGAGGATAAATGACAATGACTCAGGAGTATATTTAGAATAGAATAGAATAGAAAAAGATATTTATTCTGGGACATGGTCCCTTAAGAACAATTCATATGTACAATTAAGATATATATAATGTGTCTGGCTACAAGACCAAAGGAATATAATTATAGCTCATTCACAATGTTACATATAGAAAAGAAAGGATATAATAAAACAAAAGAGTAAAATAAATAAATAATAACTTCTGGTGCATTAAACAAAACTAAACATTGAAATTTATTCATAATTGATCCATATAAAAATATTAACAATAAATAACAAATTTTCTTTTTGATTTAAAATATCTTATTGAGCGTCTGTTTGGGATGACAGTAGGTACTGGAATAGCTGGGACTTGAATGATGGCAGGGAAGAAGCATGGCGGGTATGAGTAGGTAAGGAATTCCATAGAGTAGTGGAGCGGACAATAAAGGAATGATGGAAAGTTGTTGTTCTATGGGTAGGAATATAAAGGTCATTGATAACCTAATAAGATAAAGGTCATTGAATAAGAATATATTCAATGATAACGGAATCAAACAGGAAGACATGTCCTTTTAGCGGGCGAGACATAAGTGCATTACATCATGGAGAGCAATAAAAACATGTAAAAAAAGAAAAATGTGTTCTTATGCAAAATGCCTCTTATAATCCTATAGATTTGAAGTTCGGATGATATTATCCAAGCTAGAAAACCTAAAATTACTTTAAACAGGCGGTAGTCGAATGAAAGGAAGAACTACAAAGGAATAAGGAAAGTCAATAAATAGTAAGTTCCTTTTTACGATTCATCTTCGAGATCTCGAGGGACGCAACTGTCTCAAGATTTTATGATAAGTTGAAATGTATTTTTTGCCTTTCCAACCTTCTTACTTTTTACTAGCAGTAGTAAAACTTCTTAGTATTTACTAGCAGCCTTCCTCTATGAAGTTATCCAATACCGCCACCCATTATACATGTTCGACCTCTTTCAGTTCAATCTGGTGATATTTGTTCTAGGACTTTAAATTTATATAAAGCGGCAAATCTATCCTTATCCTCTTGTAGTTCTGTCCTTTCTTTCATCCGTCGCTCCAATACCCTTCCCCCATTCAATCCCATTCGATCGAGTTCTAAAATAATTTTAAATATTATTAATCGAGAGTAAAAGGAGGTCATACAAAAAACGGGAATTCATTCTTAAAAACTTTGGAGGACAAATCATTCGAAAATGTTTTATTATAAATTATTTGATTGGAGAAATATATTTTTTCAATTTTCTTCCTCCAAGGTACCTTTAATTTAATAGATTCTATAAAAATAACCATATCAAATTGTTATCATTTGTAAAAAACCGGTAAAGGTATATGTTGAACGAATTCGATATCTAACCAAAGGAGAAAACTGCAAAAATATTTTTTGGTTTTTGAACATAAGAACAGTAATATACATTTATAATATACCGTTGGAAAGCTAAAGATTTAAGGAAAAATATAATTGCCAACATAATTTTTTTAGAAATGCAATTTAATTAATGCTTTATTAGTTTTACTCATTTTCATATCTAATTGTATTTGACAATTCTTTAATCGATATTAACAACGGAGGTAAGTGAAAGTCCTGTGCATCCGATTTTTTAAAAGTTATTTGAAGTTTCGAAACAAATATTGTAAGGTTTAATAGGATGATTGTATATGTTTTCGAAAGATTTAAACGTACGAACAATTAAAAAATAAAATAAAATTGCTGCATCAAGAGCATCTTAAAAAAAAAAAAAAAAAAAAAAAAGAAGAAAAAGAAATCATCCGTTAGCCCAATAAAAAAGAAATTATTAATAAGGCAGCTTTGTTGACCGGAAGGAAGTAAATGATGCGGAACAAGGACCGAAATTGTATCATGTGTGACCATGCGTGGCATAGCCTCTCCACCTATTTAACGCATCACCTTCTACGTTTAATTCTCGTGGTTACCTCTGCTGGTCGAGAAGCGTAAAAGACGGTGGGCGTGGAAGCTCATTTTGTGGGCAGGTGGACATCTTGAGGGAGGCCTCGATAAAAAGCTGTGGATAGCAATGATTTCGCATCTTTTCAATCCGATTGAGATAGCCATTTCAAAACACGTTAAATATTTAGGAGCCACCCTGGACTGTAAACTAATTTTCACATAAACAATAAAATAAATAGTGCCCGTAAATTATTACATAAAATGTACCCCTGACTGACGATACCCTTAAACAACAAATTGGTATATCAATGGTCATTCAAAATTGGAATATCATAAAAACGGCTGTTCCTAACAATATAATGGTTATAAACTACTGTACGTGGCATAAAATTAGCTTTTATATGAGTAGTAATAGAAGTCCGTAGGTCTAATACTCACCGAGATAATGTCATTGCAATTGTTACATGGGTCAGAATTTCTCTCCCTAAAAACACGTCTGCCTCGGCTTCCCACCCACCTGGGAATGGCAGACTAGCGTCGTTTGATTCGTATTGCCGCCGAGCATTGTGAGGTCAAAAGGAAAATCGTGGTAGAATGAGTCAAAATTTCGTTTCTTCGGTCTCTTTTTGAATGTCCATAGATACATTGCACGCAATATTTAAATCTTAGATGCAATATAAACAAAATAAGGTTAATCGCTCAACTAAGACTGGCAGGCGAGAAATCACAGAGGATAATCATGAATGGATTATATTATAAATTTGAACCCAACATGACTTGCCCTCTATGTAATACCGATGGTTACGATAATATTGAACATTTTTTAATATCGTATCCAGTTTTAAATCCAGTCAGAAGATTCTATCTAGTTAAGTATGTGATGGAAAATTTTAATTTATAAGACATATTAACAATAACCGACTATAAGAAGTTGAACGATTTATTTTTGTTTTTAATAGAAGCTTTAAAGATAAGAAGTTTTGTTACAAACGACCAGTACAAAATTTATAGGCATTTGTTATGTCATTACGTTTTCTTTATACAATATAAAATTGTTATCAAGATATGTATTATCTAAAACTGTTTTTGTTCGATTTTCTTGATTGAATTATTATTTATTTTTTAAACTGTCTTTGTTTATTATTTAATCAAGATTTGTATTCTTAGTTATTTTGTTAAGTGTTATTTATTTTTTCTTATAATGTCGTTTGTAAAGTAGTTAGCTCCATTCTCATTTCTATGTTTATAACATTTCCTTAGTAAATGTAAAAAATGATTTTGTCTAAATGAAATAGAGGCCAAACCTCTTGCTAAAAGATGTAAATCTTAAAATAAATAAAAAAGTATTATTTATTATTATTATTAATTTTCATAAAACATACTAAAAATGTAGGTAAAATAGGTTGATATATTTGTTGCTGTCTCACGGAATATTAGTATAAAAGAGCACAATTTTTTTTTTTTTTTTTTTAATTCAACCTCACTTTATTTTTACCTATCCTGGTTTAATTAGGATAGGGATCATCTAGCACCTGACATCGCACAGGCTTGGGACCACAATTTACGTTTCCTCTGAAGAACGATATAACAAACGATTTTAAAAATCATATTTAAATTCGCCATCTGCTGGACTTAAACCCCAGATTTTGGACATAGAAGGTGGTTATGCTAGCTTCTGCACCACAGGTGAACCCTATTACTAAGATGCGCGATGACGAAGGATCTCCTAATGGAAGCAGTTATATGGGAGAGACAGTGTAGGTTCAAGGGCTGGTGCCTTGTGTTGATAGACTGGGCCGAGAGGGGTGAACGGGTGAACATGTTTTAGAGAAAGATTTTATTTTTTATTTTGACGATTTGGAAAAGATAGATAAGTATTGCTGTCGAAAGTTTGGATAAAGCCACTTTAACTCAGCATACCAGGTAGATACGTGCTTTGAAGTAACATAAGTTCTTGAGATTATAATTAATATTATGGCTAAAAACGTGAGCACTAAATTGATTAATTACTGGAAGTCTAGCTGAATGGGACTATTGAGGTCGTCGGTGGTAACCTGATCCTGGGACGGCCAATGGGGCGACCTCTGCTATACCTCCGCCTGGATTCACAGACCGAACATCCAACCTGAATTTTTATTCAACTTCGCCTCTCAACAGCTGCCTTACCTCATCTCATGCCAATCCTTGCCGACCAATGGACCATCTCCTAATCACAGAGGTCACCCCTATCTCTTATCCAGTCACATCACCATATGTCACCTCAAACCCAAAAAAATTCTAAAAGAAAATTCAAGTCATTAAATAATTTGTTTTTATCATCCATCATAAATTATCCGTACAGAAATCCTTTATTCCTTGACAAAATCTGGCTTGCTCTTGCATTACAAAATCACATTGACGTACTTCAATGTCTAATTCAAGTTGGAAGATCCATTGGGCATCTTTTTTTAGTAGCCACGGAGGGTTTTCAAAAAGACATAATGATAATAGGTTATGAAAAAGTAACGAGTTGTATAGTTGGTTATACAAATGAAGATATGATGGAAGAAATTCATGCTTAATCAAATATGAAAAAATGAGTTTATTGGTCAGGGAGTTTTGAATTAAAAGAGGAATGTCTATTTCGGGCTACGTCTGGGGGGTCAAACGGCTAGGAAGTGCAACGACGAAGTTAAGTAAAGGCATCGTTTAAGGGTGGTTCACAAATTTCTAGAGGGAGAATTCAGCCTCGAAGACAAAGAAGGTCGTGGAAAAACTTCTCTCTTAATATCGAAGTTCTGGAGGCTTTGGTGGAAGGAAATCCTAGAACAAATGCTCGAGAACTTTTAAGGAATCTCGATGTAACCAAATCAACAGACTATTACCCACTAGTGGGTCACGTCTCCCTCGAAACAGTAAAGTGTGACCCACCGGTGGGACACGCCGCCCCACGGAGCAGTCAAGTGTGATCACGATGGTCAACGTGTTAAATGTTATATTTGATTCTATCTAATAAACACTCTTCTTCTTCTTTCTCTTCGACCCATTTGCCTTTCAGCGTGGGCGATCTCCCAGCCATTGGTACCAACTGTCTCTGTTCCTGGCAAGGTTTCTAATCTCGCCCAGAGTTTTTCCTCTACGCATCCCTATTCGCTCCATGTGGGTGATATAGGAGGTCCTAGGGCGTCCTCTAGGTCTTCGTCCTAAGGGCCTTACCTCCATTGTTTTAATTGGGTTCCGGTGGTGGTCCATTCGGCAGACATGCCCGTACCATCCCAATTGCTTCTTGTCTAGGACTTCCAGAACAGAGCATACATTAAGCTCTTCTCTGATCCTTTCATTTCGGACACAGTCTCTCCGTGTCTTCCCCACAATTCTCCTTAGAAACTTCATTTCTGAGGCAGTGATGCGACTTAGTAGCCTTTCATTCATAATCCAGCTCTCTGCTCCATAGAGAAGCACTGGTAGAAAGATGGACTTGAACAGGTGTAACTTCACGTTCCGTGCTATTTCTCTTTTTCCGATAACCGTGTTGCAGATATGGTAATAGACGGAATTAGCTTTGGAAATTCTACTTGAGATTTCAGAGTCCAATTTCCCAGATCTACTGATCACTGTGCCTAGATACGTGAAACCTGTCACCACCTCCATCAATTCTCCACCACAGGAGATCTGTACATCTTCTTGAGCTCTACCAACTTGAAGAACCTTAATAAACACTCAAGTTTTTTAAAAACGCGTTTTAGAAATAAAATGATTTTCTAAAGGTACTAATTACGAATTTAATTTCGTTTCAAACCACACAAAAACATTTCATTCAAAAACTTTAATAAAGTTTTATAAATATAGTAAAACAAGAAACAATTCTTGATTTTAATGCGAAAAGACTCAAAAAAATTGTATTGATAATAAATTAGTAAGAGATTTTTTCCCTTCTGTAAAATGTCTCAGAATGGATATAGTACATTTTGCAAATCAACTTTTTATTTGTTAGTATCAGCATCGAACTTTCGGGATCGCTAGGCCTATTATTATTAACAATTTGGTTTTATTTTTATTTTAAAACGGTTATCCTACATAATGTGCTGGACATACCAATGTTTCATAAAGGGTTAAACTTTATATGTTGCCACTTCAATTGTGGTGACTTATCGAAATATCTCGGAATTAATCATATCGATTGTATGAACTTCTACAAGAAATAAGGATGAATCTGCCAGTTAAGTAGGACCACATACAGTGAGTGTCTAAAGTATTCGGAATTCACAACCATTCTGTAATTTACTTGCTTTTAACATATTTTTTTATGTATTTTAGGAGTTGCTAACCACTTTATAATGATACAATGGCTAAAACTAAAGATTACGACAACAATCATTTTATTTTGAACGTTCATTTACGAAACAATTAAAAATAGCGTATGTCAATGGTGTCAGAAGTATTCTGAATTACATAGTTTCCTAATTATAGTAATGTAGTGATCATAAATAAACATCCAGTTGGTAAAACCTTTTGTTGTTGTTGTTTATTCATTTAACGCCATAAAGTGAACACACCAGTTTGAATTCTTGACATCGTATTATAATTCCGAGTAGAATTTCTCTCTTTTATTATTTTTTATATAGATTCTATCTAATCTGAAATGCTATTTTATCATTTGTTTGTTTGTTTATATATTTAACGTTCCTTTATGGTGCTGTAGCTAATCGGACGATGCTACAGTGATAGTCCTAAATTTTGCCTATCCAGGTTTTATTAGGATAGGGATCTTTAACGAGTACCTGACATCGCACAGGCTCGGGACCACCTCTAAACGTTCCCTCCGAAGGACGGCATAACTAAGGATTTTTTACTCCCATTAAAAAATTCTAGGACCACCTGCGGGTTTGAACCCGTGACCTTTGGCATAGGAGGCTGTTATGCTAACCACCCAGCTACAAGTGATCCTCGGTATAACCTTTTGTATAATTATACATTCTGGCCTACTAGGAATTAGTATTACTAATTAATTGATTGTTTGGTGTGAAATATTATCTTTATCAAGCACTTATTGTTTCTAGAGTACTTTTTCATTTTGAATATAGTATTTCCTGATTTTCCTTTTTAGTAGGACCCATAATTTCGAGAGCTTTTTGAAAATTTCGCATCAACTAAATCTGAATAGATAACGTATATATGTCCAGAGTCATGGTCGCGCTCATGTTAAAAATTTAATTCATTCTTCATTTTGTTTTTACTTTTAATTCTGGCTATTAAAATTAAAAAAATACACAAACCTATCAATAATGAATCCAATGTTTTTAAACTTTTTCAAAGAAAAACAGACTTAACTATCACTGACCGATCAACTATGGCATACTAAATTCTTTATTTGCTTTCGTCCAAACCATAATTTTTTCATAAGAACTATTTATTTTAACATGGGAGTCATCTGTAAACATTTTAATTTATCAACCTTCTCTTTAAAAATAATCTTAGAAACATTGAGCCTATCCTCTTATTGCCTAGCTTGCTGAAAGACGTTTTCCATACTTCTTGTACCATGTTTTTCATTTCGTCATATTTTTTTATAACGTGGCAAACAGTTGAAACACTTATAGTGTATCCAGAAGTTCTTAAAAAATCAGAAATAAGATAAGGTATACTCATTTGAGGTATTGTTTTCTTATTCGATGAATAATCAGTCTTTATTATTATATCCTCTACACTTAATTCAGCCATCCACACATTCTTATCATTTATTTTGTTAACATTTCAACTATTTCTCTTTAAAAAGTTATTTAAAGCCGTTGTTCAATCGTTTTATTTTTTATTATTTATTATTTTTTATTTTAGGGCCTAATTTAAAAAAAAAAAATTTCTTTCCATGTTTGGGTGTATCTTACATGAGGGGAGAAGAATTGTTTAGAACTAAAATTAGTCGAAGATTAGAGAGAATATGAACATTTGAAGCCATTAGACAACAATATTTAACGACTTCCCAATACTTATGACACAGAATGATCTTGTAATTTTACATTATTAATCAGATATTTTTAAAAACAATAATATTTTCCTTTGTCGAAGTCTATTTTAAAGTTTTATGAGTGAAAAAGAATTATATAAATTCATAGTTGTGAAGTATACTTATTAAATGAAAAGAAATACGAATTCCGAATACTTTTGACACTCAATGTAGTTAATAGATGGTCGTGATTTCAAAAGGGGATATGCTTATTCTCTATACAAGGCGCAATGCTTAAATGAAGAGCGCATGACAAAAACAAAGGCAATTGCGCGATAGGTACAAAGGGACCTCCCCCAACAAGGTACCAAGCCACACCTTCGGAATCAGCATCAGTTATCCCTTTAGTGATAAATCATTAAGGGGAGGGGGATTGTAAAAATAAAGGAAAGTTGAACAGAGTATGCCTTTTAGCCAAGAAGGCTATCTCCAGAGGGAGCCCTGTACTCACAATTAGGGACCATTTAATTACCGCATTGTTCCCGACGCCGGTTCCTCGCTTCCCTCCTCACCCTCTCTCACTCTATCCCTCTAATATACGCTCCTTATTCTCCACGTACAATATAGTGGATTGTTACCACAATGGTATACTTGGGTTGGCATCCCTGATATTTCCTGTTACTATTTTCTTTTAATCTCCCAACACACAGGCCATGATACCAAACGACAGCTTCGATGAGTCACATATACAAAAACTTTGTAAACATAACTTTCACATATCTAATTACATAAAAATTAGTTTAAAAAGTTTGAATAAGCTCAAAGTTTTAAAATCTGAAGCCCCCAAGACATGACTTTGAATTAATTCCTATATGAGGTAGGTAGGTGAGAGGTTTTTGGGCCATAAATTTCCAGATTATTACACCCGAATTCCTAATGATGTTTTACCTAATGACTAATTTTTACTGATTTTACTTTTTAATTTGTGTATCAGTGAAAATGTTGGAAGGAATAATTGAAGTTCAAAATGGTATAAACCAGGTAGTTTTAAAATATTTATTTATTGCATTAACTGATTACTATGTAACATTGTTAATTATTGTTTTTAATACCTCATATTGAATTTAAAATTTTTTGTATAATAACAAATGGACACCTAACTAATAATAATTTTTTACAAAACGTTTTAACTATTCACTTCACTATAGCGTTTTTTTTAATGTAATGGAAATTGTTATTTTTACTTAGTAGAGTACTGAAGATGGGAGAAGATCCCGAAAAGTCAAATTATGGTTGAATAAAAAATTTAAGTTTTTATGGAAGAAATTAATCAGCCCGAATATCTATTTAATATTATGCGAGATCTTCCGGTGTTTTTTGAATATATTGATATAATAAGCGCGAATTCCTATATGAAAATCAATTTAAATAAATCCTAATTTGAAAAATCTAGTGCGGGTAACGAACGACTTTTAAAGAGCTGAAACCTGTTGTATTGAGGCTAATTAAAAACATACGTTTTAAATTAAATTTTTTGTTCAGTTTCGTGATAGGCCGTGTAGGCCCTTGGCCTCGCAGTATAATCGCCTGGGAATTTACACTCACGTTTCTTGATGTATTTTATAGGGTAGGGTCATCACCCTACGCCTAATTTTTGTGAGTAGCCACCAGTTGGCTGACGGGTCTCACATACCTCGGAGAAAGGCTGTGAGTGAATCCCCATTTAATGCTTGTAAAAGTCCCTCTAGGACTGGGATTCGAACTCGCAACCTTTAGCATGAGAGACTAGCGCGCTAGCCACTCAGCTACGGGCTCCCCTTAGTTAAATAATATAACAATATACGATTGATACTTAAAATAATCATTCAAGTTTACATGACCTTCCACAACATTGTATATCAGGCAACATTTTTTCTAAAATCTTTAGCTTTCCAAATGCATATTATACATCTATATTACTGTTCTGATTTTCTCAGCATAGTCAAAATTTTTCTTTTGGTTCAATATTCTTGTAAGATACATTTTTGATGAAACGCTGCTGATGAAATGGTTAAAGATTATATGTAGAGAAATTAGCATGATTCATAAGCCTTTTTTTTTTTTTTTTTTTTTGGAAAAAACACTATTAACTAACTTAGTAATATTAAAGTTGTACAATGAACTATAATATTATAACAATATGTTTTTACAGATACTTGAAGATGACCCTTGAAGTCGCCGAAACGTTGTAAAATACGGAAATAAATCAACTTCTTTTGGAAACGGCCAAAACTATATCTTAAAAAAATATATTACTATTCATATTTTAGGAGAAAAAAAATTCCAAAAATAAAATTGTTTGTTCTTTTAGTTGGTTATCAAATTCGTTAAACCTGTATGTAAGGCCGTTTTTTATTAACGCTAATAATATGGTTAGTTTTTTAATATTCAAAATTAAAGGTACTTTTAAGAAAGTAAATTAAAACAATCCAAGTTTAAGCCTGTCAGACTATTTCAATCAAAATAAAACCTACATGATATAAAGACAAATTAAATTTTACATCGATTTAGCGAGATTAATCAACATAGTTAGGGCCGGTTTCGAAAAATTGGTAAATAGGCACGAAATGCATGATATAAACTGGCTCTTCTGTTTAGCCGATTTCGATAAAAAAAAAAAAAAAAAAAAAAAAAAAAAATTGCTGTACATTTCTGGTTAAAACGCTTCAAAAATATTAAATTTAATTTCTATTCAACAAATCATTTTGTATTTAGACACGCAATATGTCTCTCTTTCAAATTCTTTTATATTTAATATTTAAAAATATACTTACAGACATCTCACACAGACCCTTTCGGGATTCAGGGGACCGCAAAATACGTATTTAAATTTAAAACTTTGGCCTGTACCAGGTATCACTCCTTCTATGAAAAACTCTACTCATACTCTAATCCACTAGTTTCAATCCTTGCTTCCACTTCAATTCCTGATAATCCGCCGAGGCGTCTGAAAAGAAGATGGCCTCGAGACCTTCTTGTGTAGATTCACTACTAGAGTGCTGCCAATGGGCAGTTTCTCTTCATTTTTTTTTAATATGTTATCATTGTAGCATATTTACTTGATGTATGAACATACAGTTGTAAATTTCAATAAATAAATTTAAAAAAAAATTAATACCGGGAATAAAAATTTTTATTAAATTTAAAAAAATAAACACTTTCCCTTAAACAGGTTTTGAGGAAACAAAATTTGCGTTCGATACAATATGGCGGCCCTGTTACAGAATAGCTCTGTAGTTAACACAAAATCAGGTCTGTTAAACTGAGCCAGTTGTTCAATTCGTTTTCTCGAAGGCGTTATTACTGTACAGATAATCGGTGAATAACATAATTTAACATAAATGAGAGATAGCGAGGACCCCTCCACCACCCTTTAAATTGTATCAGGTGCTAAACCACGTAACACCTGGAAGGCTTTGGTAGCTACCGTTAAGATAAGAACTGAGGGAGCTTGTATATTCATTAGCTGAAACACACGACCCTGTATCCCATTATTGAGCAATATATTAAAGTGATAGGAAAAGTACCGACACTGGATTAAATCTATATCTAACGATCAGGTCCATTGATTGCAAAAATAAATATATATCATAGTGCATGACATCGTAATGTAATTGATATTATATGAACAACGTTTAAACATATATCAACTCCGGTGATAGACTGGTAATTATTGTATTACACGTCTATATTACTTTTAATCATTGCGAAATAAAAAAATTACTCGGGAAAATGTTTCTGTTGTTTGCTTCTTTAGTTGGTTTCCTTTAAATTTTTTTCCGATTTGGATAAAGTACCTTGAAATTTGAAATCATCATCTCAGTCAACTAAAGGATAAAGAAATAAAATAAAAATAGAGTATTTAAGTTGAATTCAGATTCAAAACAAGATCTCATTAGCTTAGGTACCTGTAAAGCTTAATGTAACGCGACAAAAGATGCATAGACTTAAATGATTGAAGTTTAGATTAAACTTCGAATCTACTACAAAAAGTTCATTTATGTAACGATTATCAGACATATCTGGACGTATGGAATCGAGATTTGAAGCTCTGCTAACCATGTAATTCGGTTCGGGAATAAAAAAGTTGGTGTCACGTTGGGGAAAATATGTAGAAAAAGAAGATAAATACTTCGAATAAAATTATCTTGTTTTCATATCGTATTTTTAATAAAAATCCTTTACCTTTAAAACGGACATTTCATGTGACACAACCCAATAACAACATTGGGGGTCAATCCATTCCAGACCTTGCTGCTCGACATTTTTGCGATTTTCATGATTTTTTGACCCGTTATTCTCAATCCTTTCGTGAATATAAAATCATAAATAAAAAAAATTTCTGGCTGATACTTTTAGTGTTGCAGACATTTTAAGTCAGGTTCGCGGGCGAAAACATTTGTAGTAAAAGTCTTTCTAATTCCTTTAATTTTTTAGATATCATCTCAAAACAAAAATTAACAATAAGATGAGGACATGCTTTGTATTTTTGTCCCCACAACTCATTACCTAAAAAGTGGAGAAAGTTGTTGAAAAAAATTCTCGCAAATGAATAAAAAACGAGACTTTTAACTAGATAAAAGTATAAAAAGGAAAAGAGAGTCACTTTTAACTATATTTTTTCTATAGCTTAGTCATAGTCCTACTTGCTGTAAAAATTTCGATCTTGAGAACATAGTCCTTTTTTGACCAGTTATTCTCTATACTTTCGTGAATATAAAACCATAAATAAAAAAAATATCGGGCTAATACTTTTAGTATACCGTTTTAAGCCAGCTCCACCGGCAAAAACGTGTCATGGGAAAATAAATTTAGAAAATTAATTCTTTTTTTTTTTTATATATAGAAATAGAAATAGAAAATAATTTTTATTCTGGGACTGGGTCCCCTAAGAATAACAGAATTGTACAATTTAAATATACAACATGTCTGGCCAACAGACAGAAGGAACAGAATTAATTACTTATTACATAGATGGGTTAATTCGAGTGTTCATATCACACACGAATATCCACACACTTATATATGAAAAATATAAAAAAAAAAAAAAATATATATATATGATAAAATAAAATAAAAACAGTTCTTGAAAAATATTGGGTTGATCAAAATTAAAAATAAATTAAAATATAACAGTGTTTAAATAAAGAACATATATTACTTTTCTTTCAAAGTGTGATATTAGGAACAAAAGAATCACTGTATTTAAGCGTCTTTTTGGGATAATAAAAGATATTGGAAAAGTTGGAATTTGAATGAGGAGAAAGAGGCAGCATGGCGAATATGAGTAGGTAGAGAATTCCAGAAAATAGAGGAGCGGACCAGGAAGGAACGATCAAAAGTTTTAGTTCTATGGGTAGGAAAGTAAAGGTCGGAATGGCGCGATCTTGTTTCAAGAGTGTGGACTGAAGATTTAAACTGTAGGAGACTATGAATGTATGGAGGGTGTTGGGATCTAATGATTTGGTAAAGGTATGATCCTAGGAAATATTGTCTGCGGGTTCGGGGAAGGAGCCACTTAAAATGGGTTACATGAGACCTCTTCGGAGTGCAGAGAACAAATCTTAAAAATTTGTTCATGATGCGTTTTAGCCTGTCCTCAAGCATCGTCGGAAGGCCACCATATACTAAGCAGCAATAGTCAAAGTGGGGGAAAATAAGTGCGGATACAAGGAGATTACGTTTCCATCCGTAATCTCCTTGTATCCGCACACGTGGAAGAAGATGGCGGGAGCGATTGAAGTATTTCAGGGTACTCTAAAATCGCATTTTTCCATGTTCATATTTGGAGGTATACTAAAAAGTGGGTAATTGATTGGGAAGCTAATGTTTATAATACAAAGGTAGAGGATTTGTAACTGTTTACTTTAAATATGTAAACATTCGGAAGAAAACAACAGAGACCTGCGAAATCCTTTATGTATTTCAGAAACTATAAAAACGGACATTTCATGTGAAACAACCCAATATTTAAAATCCATATAAAAAAAAAAAAAAAAAAAAACTATGTTCTCAAGATCGAAATATTTACAACTAGGGGTATGACTAAGCTATATAAGAAAAAATTTGATGAAAAGTGAGTCTCTTTTTCTTTATCTACTTCTATCTCCTTAAAAATCGATTTTTTAAACATCTTTCTTCACTATTTAGGTAATGAATTATACAGAAAAAAATACAAATAAGGACGTATCTTGTTGTTGATTTATGTTTTGACTTGATATATATATATATATATATATATATATATATATATATATATATATATATATATATACAAGTCAAAACATAAATCAACAACAAGATACGTCCTTATTTGTATTTTTTTCTGTATAATTCATTACCTAAATAGTGAAGAAAGATGTTTAAAAAATCGATTTTTAAGGAGATAGAAGTAGATAAAGAAAAAGAGACTCACTTTTCATCAAATTTTTTCTTATATAGCTTAGTCATACCCCTAGTTGTAAATATTTCGATCTTGAGAACATAGTTTTTTTTTTTTTTTTTTTTTATATGGATTTTAAATATTGGGTTGTTTCACATGAAATGTCCGTTTTTATAGTTTCTGAAATACATAAAGGATTTCGCAGGTCTCTGTTGTTTTCTTCCGAATGTTTACATATTTAAAGTAAACAGTTACAAATCCTCTACCTTTGTATTATAAACATTAGCTTCCCAATCAATTACCCACTTTTTAGTATACCTCCAAATATGAACATGGAAACATGCGATTTTAGAGTAATATTTTTGTACGAGTTTAAACTCGGCCATTCAGCAGCTGAGGCCGCTAGAAATATTTGCTAGGCGTTTGGGGAAGGGAGTGTTAATGAAAGGACCATTCGCCGTTGGTTTGCTAAGTTTTGAGCTGGGGATACCGACTTACCCCGTGGAAGACCGTTCGTAATAGACAACGATGTCCTCAAACATACAGTAGAACGAAACCCCTACCAAACAGTTGAAGGACTCTCAGCAAAACTAAATGCAAGTGCATCTACCGTTTCCAGACATTTAAAGGGTTCTGCGCATGCGCTAGATATAAACAGTCACGTTTTACATCGTTCTCTTAGAACATCAATCTTTGTGTAGTCACTGCATGTTTTTTTTCGATTTGAAATCAACCATGAAGTAGCTGGACAACAGTGGTCTACATTGGTAGTAATCCCACAGTGAGTACTGTTTTTATTTAGAGTGTCTAATAGTGAACAGTGTAGCCGTGTGTATACGAGGCCTTATCACACTCATAGCGGCCATAGGGAAGCCCCCCACTCCCACGACTTTACGTGGGCCACGAGCTCAGTGTTCCGCCAGCTCTGGTAGGGGCACGTTCGTGTGTTAAACATTAAATTATATCGCGCAGACGTAATTTAAATTTTTTTTTTTTTTCTTTATTTTTTTTTCCCCTTTTATTTTCTTCCTTCTCTATACCATCTATTCATGCGAAAATGAGATATTTCCACCAAGTAATGTCCAGCAAAGTTACCAAAAGGTCCCGATCCGCTGGGTCTACCAGGTCCTATAATCCTCAAAATTCAGCACTTTCAACACCTCAGCATTCTCCACCAGCTAAGACCCGTTCACGGCGTAATAATAAAAAAAATAGTCCTCCAGTTACTCCCACAAATGTATCAGACGAACCACAACCAGGCACTTCATCCCAGGGATTATCCGAAGAATCTCCTTTCTTCACGCCCAACCCATACCAGATTCTCCAATCTGATAAAGATACTATGGAGTCAATACCAACGCCTAGAGAGCCTCGGCCTCCCCCGATATTCGTCAAAAATATAAAAAATTTTCAATTGCTCTGCTCCCAAATAAATAAAATTATTGATCCAGGCAGTTACTCGTGCCTTAGCAGAAGCACTGATACCAAGATTTCTCCTGAAACAGCAGACTCATACCGGAAAATCGTTAAATATCTAACGGACACAAAGGCAGAGTTCCACACCTACCAGCTTCGGCAGGAGCGCTCCTTGCGGGTAGTCATTAGAAATCTTCATCACTCAACGCCTGCTGAAGACATTGAAGAAGAATTGACGGCACTGGGTTTCAAGGTTCGTCAAATAACAAACGTTATGAAGGAAAATAGATCCGGCACCGATGGAACTAGGAAGATACCTCTACCCCTCTTCTTCGTTGATTTAGAACCCTCACCTGGAGTTGAAAAGGTCTACGATATCCAAAGGCTGTATTACACTAAAGTAGCAGTTGAAAAGCCGTACGTGAAGAAAGAAATTGTCCAATGCCACAACTGCCAGGCATATGGCCATACCAAGCACTATTGTCATCACATGCCACGTTGCGTGAAATGTGGAGATCCCCACAAATCTGAAGAATGCATCAAATCAAGGCAAACTCCAGCAGTGTGTGCTCTATGCCTGAAAGGACACCCAGCTAATTACAAAGGATGCCAGGTTTACAAAAATCTAAAACTGAAATTTCAGAAACCGCAGTCAACAGAATATTCCTCTACTCCAAGAAGAATAACTTCAAACCTCATCAACTCTAATGTGTCCTTTGCCCAACTTTTAGGAGGCGGTGAGAAAAATAAGAATTGTGAGGCCCTGCCGCAGGAACAGCCAAACCTTCAACACCCCCAGCCCCAACCTCAATATTCTCTTCCTCTAACCCTACCCGAGCCTCAAAAATCCATCAACATCAAATTCCACTTATTCCTCCTCCATCTAACGCAACAGATATCACCAGTCTCTTAACATCCTTTATCACTGAACTGAAATCAGTCGTGACTCCCCTACTATCTCTTCTAACTAACCTCGTATCCCACCTCATCACTTCTGCAAGAAATCCTTAAATGACCTCTTCCGAACCTATATCCATACTCCTTTGGAACGCGAATGGTATTCGAAATCACACCAACGAACTGACAGTCTTCTTACAAGAAAAACATATAGACATAGCCTTGGTAACAGAAACTCGACTTACTAACTCACGGCTGTTTAACATCCCCAATTACAACATTTACCGAACGGACCACCCGGACGGAACCGCACATGCTGGCACTGCTGTCATTATCCATCACTCCCTCTCCCATCATTCACACCCCTTACCGGTCCATAATTACCTACAACCTACAGCTGTAACAGTCCGAACCAAGCTCTTTAACTTAACAATTGTTGCAGCATATTCCCCTCCAAAAATTCCATTTTCCGAATCCCAATTCAATTCATTCCTAAATTCCTTGGGACACCACTTTCTTGTAGGAGCAGATTTTAATGCAAAACACCAACAATGGGGAGCCAGAACCACAAACTCTCGCGGACGAATCCTGTTGTCTGCACTTAATTCTACTCGCAGCAATATCCTTCCTCCGGATTCTCCTACCTACTGGCCAACAGATCCCAACCGCAATCCTGACCTTCTAGATTTTTTCATTCATAAAGGTCTAGGTTCACTAAATTATTCCATATCTCGCCTCGATGACCTATCTTCAGATCACAGTCCATTACTCCTTACCCTTTCATTATCGCCCATTCCTAAACCGACTCCACCCTCATTCATCAGAGGGCCAGTTCATTGGGACCTATTCCGTCAAATCTTAACCGACAATATTGATCTCAGAGTATCCCTCAAATCCCCTGAAGAACTGGATGAAGCTGTAAATACCTTTACTACCCTAATCCAACAAGCAGCCTGGACTTCATCTTCACCTCTCTCTTCCACCAAATCCCGATGTACAAATCCTTTACCTCAAGAACTCCTGGACCTTATCCAATTCAAGCGCCGTTCTAGAACTATCTGGCAGAGGACCAGGCACCCTGATGACAGGAAATCATACAATTATTATTGTAAATTAGTTAAAAATAGATTGACAACCTACAGATCCCAATCCTATAATTCCTACCTTTCCTCATTATCCACTTGTAACCATTCCCTCTGGAAAGCAACTAAAAAAATCCTTAAATACCATTATATATCTCATCCTCTCCAACGTCATGATGGTTCCTGGGCCTCGTCAGATGAGACTAGAGCAGAGGAATTTGCTAAACATCTTGCAAACACATTTACTCCTCATCCTGAACTTAATCCTACCCATACAGCTGCAGTTGAAGAATCCCTCTCCTCGCCGATTCCTCTCTCCTTACCTCCTAAAGCTGTCAACCCCTCTGAGGTCAAATTCCTAATCAATAAACTTAAACCTCGAAAATCTCCTGGATTTGATCTCCTCACTTCCCAAATCATTAAACAACTTCCCAAAAAGGCTATAATATTCCTGACCTACATATATAACTGCATCCTCCGAACAACCCATTTTCCTCTGATGTGGAAACACTCAACCATTATACTTTTCCTTAAACCGGGTAAACCTGTTAATCATACATCATCCTATAGACCAATCAGCTTGCTCCCTATACTTTCCAAATTATTTGAGAAAATCCTTCTGAAACGCATCCTACCGTTAATCCAACTCCACAAAATCCCATCTCACCAGTTTGGTTTCCGCTCAGGTCACTCCACTGTTCACCAAGGTCTTCGAGTTGTTGACCACATATCCTATGCCCTTGAAAGCAAGCTATATTGCACAGGTGCCTTTCTGGACATAGCACAAGCATTCGACCGGGTGTGGCACGATGGCTTGCTTTTTAAACTAAAAACCCTCTTACCCCAAGCCCTATATCTAATCCTTCGATCCTACCTCTCTAACCGCTCGTTCCGAGTCCGTTGTGGTTCTGAATTCTCAAGTTGTCATCCGATAGAAGCCGGTGTTCCACAAGGTAGTGTCCTAGGTCCTATACTCTACATCATATTCACCTCAGACATTCCCACCTTACCCGAAAACTTCCTGGCAACATTTGCCGATGATACAGCTATCCTCTCATCCCATCCAGATCCTGTTATGGCATCCTCAAACCTCCAATCACATCTCGATCTGATTGAACAGTGGTGCAATCATTGGCGCATCAAAGTCAATGAATCAAAAAGCAAGCAAGTCACCTTTACCCTTCGACGCAGATCCTGCCCTTTCGTCCATTTTAACTCTATCCCCCTTCCCTTTTCTGACACAGTCAAATACCTTGGTTTTCTCTTAGACAAAAGACTGACATGGAACCCCCATACTAGACTCAAACGACAAGAACTCAATCGACGATATGGCCAGCTATATAGACTTCTAAATAGGAAATCACACCTCTCAACGGACAACAAACTACTCATTTACAAGACTATTCTTAAACCCATTTGGACCTACGGACTTGAACTGTGGGGAACAGCAAAATTTTCGAATATCAAACGTATCCAATCCTTCCAGTCTAAAGTCCTTAGATCAATAGTCGATGCCCCATATTATGTCACCAACAAAACCTTACACCATGACCTGAATATCCCATTTGTCCTTGATCTAATCCCATCCAAATTCTCAATCTTCCATCAGAAGCTTACTCACCTTCCTAATCCCTTGGCACACTCCCTATCCAGTTCCAAACATCCCTATAATCCTCCTCGTAGGCTGAAGCGGCAGTGGCCCAGAGATCTCTTGTGAATATGTCATTGGAGTGCTGGCAATGGCCAGCTTCTCCACTCATGCCCTGGGTGTATGTGGCTCTAGCGCCCTCGCTCAGCCTCCACTGGCACTCAAGACCAGTGACGCAGCTGAATGAGAGGCGCTGGGATCTTCTGGCATTGTGCCTCGACATCCACTAGTGGATCTCGAGGTTTGATCCAGTGATCCCAGGGGCAGCTTGTAAATATTGTAAATAGGTATGAATGCGAACAAGATTGTTATTATTTTTTTTTTATAGTATTTATTTAATTTTGTGTATATATATTTTTTTTCTTTTATTTGATTAGTCTTTATTAATTTTTTTTTTTCTTTAATTTTATTTACAATGTACATATGGTATGAATGATTTATTCTATCTCTAATACTCATTGCCCCAGAAGGTGGCAGATTGTATTATCTCTTAATAAAACAAATTAAAAAAAAAGAAGACATTTAAAGTGTATTAGAAAAGTAGAAAAGCTCGATACATGGTTACCTCATGATCTCACTGAGCGGCATGCTTCAAAACTACCGTGCAAAAATTGAAAGAACTGGGCTACAAAGTTCTTCCGCACCCACCATATTCTCCCGACTTGTCTCCAACAGATTACCACCTGTTCAGAAATTTAGACAACTTCGTCAAAGGAAAACTTTTTGAAAATGATGATCAAGTAAAAATTGCGTATTCAGATTTTGTTTCACTTCAAAGCTCAGAGTTTTTCAGTTCGGTGATAAAAAAGTTGGTGTCACGTTGGGAAAAATGTGTAGAAAAGAAGGTAAATACTTTGAATAAAATTATCTTGTTTTCATATCGTATTTTTAATAAAAATCCTTTACCTTGAAAACGGATATTTCATGTGACACAACCCAATATCTCAAAAGGGACTGAGTGACAAAAATGAAACTAATACTGATTACCCATCTAAACTATGTGTTTTAGTGATATAAATTTGGTCATCGAGACTAAGCTGATTTCGGTGTTATAAAATTCTCTTCACTGTTACAATAACGTTTTCTTTAAAAAATATTAACTCCGGTAATTTTGCATATTTAAGAACCAAACAAAAATAACCTAATTAGCCAAGAAAATTACAATTGGTTACAAAAAATCACGAAAAATTACATTAACTGAAGAAAACTTTGGCGCGCTTTGACAAAGGAGGTTAGAAATAGGGGTGGGCATAATCGAAAGACGATTCTGGGATCATTCGATTATTTCAATCATTCGAATTAATCGATTATCGGATTAATCGTTTTGGATAAGTGATTTATCATCCGATAAATGAATTAAACTGAACTGTTTAACGGTAATCGAAGGATTATAAGGAGCTGGGCTAATGAAACGCCTATTTTTTTTATTTTTTTTTTTGCTGATCACATAAATTATATGTATTATAGAGACGGGAATTGTGACATATCGCCTCTTACAATGCATACTTATTATTCGATTGTTAAATCATTCGATTATTTAAATCATCGAAGTCCGATCATCCGATTATGACGATCATTCGATTATGCCCACCCCTAGTTAGAAATGATTCTCACGCTTAATTTTTATTGCTTATATAGCCTTATCATTGCACTGCTTGTTTTAGAAATTTTGATAGTTTGAGCAAATTTCCAGCTCAATAATGTTGAATATCTCAAAAAGGATGTATTTTATTCATTTTTGAGAATTTTGTTAACAACTTTCTTTACTATTTATGTAATGATCTGTGGGGACAAAAAATAAAAAGTCCTTATCTCATTGTTAATTTTTATTTTGATTTAATATCTAAAAAACTACAGGAATTGGAAAGATTTTTCCAACACATGTTTTCGCCCGTTGACTTAAAACGTTTGCAATACTAAAAGTACTGGGCAAATTCTTTTTTAATTTATGGTTTTATATTAACGAAAGAATAGGGAATAACTGGTCAAAAAATCACTAAAATCAAAAATGTCGAGCAGCAAGATTAATGAAAATTGGACGAATTCTAATGGATTGACCCTAAGTTATTTCCAGATTAATCAATGATGTCACAATTCTTGGTTTCCGCGAAATCCTAAATCACGCAATAGATTTTGATACGGGTTTTACTATTCTTTAGGACTTAATTTCCTGAAGGTTTGTAAATAAAATATATTGCAATTAAGTATTTGTTCGAAAGAAAAAATTATATTTCGGTAATTAAGGCATTAAAAAATTATGATATTTGTAATGTTGTAATGATCGAGGTTGTGGTGTTCCAGTTTTTCCACCATGCAATTCCAGCAAGATACTAGAAAGAATATAACGTACCAAATCACTCTTAACTTGGAATGGAAAGTTGTTACAAATCCATAAACTAACATTGTTATTAATAATTCTACTATTAAGTTATTTTAATAATAATATTAATTATTTTTAAATCTGGGACAAGTCCCTTCAGAATACCATAAGAGGAAATAAAAAGGTGGACTTAAAACTAGAGTCTTAGAGTAAAATGACGGAAAAACAGAAAAGAATTGAACTAATAACACGAACAAATAAAATAACTTAGAAGCTAAATTATAATAAAAATGTACAAAACAGAAAAATAAATGTATGTTAACATGAGAACAAAAAATTATATACAAAAAAAAAATATAATCAGATAAAAGAAATATATATATATATATATATATATATATATATACACACACACACACAAACATATGCATGTATGTATACAGTTTTTAAAAACAAAGGAAATCACTATTCTTCTTTAAACATATATATAATTTAATCTTGCATTTTTGAAAAGATAATAATTTCAAATATTTGCTGTTGAATTTACAGTTGAAAATGATAATTAAATAAGTAAATCTATTCTATTATTTATTAGTTGGTTATTCTTGAAATGCGCTTCTACTTGGGATTATTTGGAAATTGAATTGATAGGAAATGACTAAATAGACGGGATTTAAATGTGGAGAGAGTTTGGGAGTCACGGATATTAGAGGGAATGGAGTTCCATATTCTTCGGATTAAGAATGATCTATCGAAAGCTGTGGATCGATGGGACGTTATATACAGATCAGAAGGTCGTGAGCGGGTGTAACGGGGACGAACGGATGATTTTAATATAAGGAGATCCGAGATGTAAAACGGACACCGGGATTGGATGGATAACTTGGTAGAGGTAAGATGCAAGGAAGTACTTACGGTGGTAGGAAGGGTAAAGCCACTTTAACTCTTCATAAAATCGATTTATATTTTATAAGAACAGTTGTAAACAATGTAAATGTAAATTGAATGGGATTCCCATAGAAACTAAATTGAACTATTAAAATGTATTTTAAATATATCATCTCTATATTTTAAAATGATTTCACGATTGTTGGTTTTCTCTAACTTCGTCAAAACGCGACGGATTTTGATACGGCTTTCTGTATCATTAAGGCCATTCTTCCCTGAAGGTTTGAGGTACAATAAATGGAAAATATGTTTTTCTTGAGATAGAAAAATTAAATTTTCTATAATTAAGGCAACAAAAACACTTTCCTAAAATATGAATTGTAGTATAGACTTATAACATACTATTGGAAAGCGCAAGATTAAAAAAAATATGCCAATAAAATAAGCTGTAAAAGTTATCAGAATGTCGTTATAAGCCCATAACCTTATGAACATGTGTTTGTAGAGGTATGGTTATTAATATGCAAGGAAGAGAGTAAGATGTAGGTTGGTGCTCGCTGTGGTAGAAGCACGTACCACAGCACCAGAACTCGCACTCATCAATTAGCAGAGGGGACTAGTTAGAAAGGAAATGCCCCGTGAGGTAGAAGCTCAACAGCAGCAGATAGGATTCCTCATAGGTGTACATGGGTAGAAGCCATGCACCCCATCCTATGAGGAGGATAGGATGGGTGAAGAAGAGAAGTTTGATGAAGGATATGAAATAAAGATAGACCACATTATGATACAAAGGCAGCGATGCTCTGAACTGAGGAGATACCACTTGGTAGAAGCAGGTCGGTGATCTGAAGAGCTGAGTCAACTCTTGCTGTACTGATGCCGTAATTTATGTTTTTAATAACTAGAGTTTCTCTACCAGACTAGTGTCTTGGGTCCTATGTCAAATTACCTTAAATGATTTATTTATTATTTTAAAACAGTAACATGAACAATGATCTTTACAATGGTATTACCAAGTTGAAATATACAATATTAATAAATAATACTTCTTCGGCCGGTGACCCAAGTAGCCAGCGCTAGCGCTCCCTGTAAGCGAACACGTAAAGCGTCCGCTACATGTTATTTGAAAGGTTTTTTATGAGTGAGCTTATGGGATTCAGTGTTGCCTCCGTGCAGTATTGTAGATGTTATATTCCTCCATACAGTACATGATTTAAAAAACAATATAACATAATAAATCCTGTGTAAGTTTTTAAAATGAATGGAAAGTCGTTATAAATCTGTAAGCAAACATTGTTATTAATTATTTCTACTGTAAAGACGTTTTCAAGAAAATAGACGTTTAAATAAAAACTGAATATAGAGTTTCCGTAAAAACTAACTCAAACTTTTTATATGTATTTTAAATAGTTCATTTGAAAAAAATAAATAATAACCGTATAATAATAATTTTTAAAATTTATTTTTATAAATAGCTTTACCTTTCATAACCTCTAATAAAAGAAGTTATACACGTTAAAGAAAGTTGTTTATATGTTTTATACCTATAAACTTATGAAGATATCTTTTACTTTAATGAATTGATGAACCCAAAGCGATAAACACTAAATCGGTCAAACGGTGCTTTTTTTAAAGATAAATGACACAACATTCAAATTGCAACCGTGCGAAGCAGTAATGGGTCACTTGTTAAATAATATGTTTTCAAATTAAATACGTTGTAAAGAAATCAATTAATAAATTTCTGTGTTTAAATTAAATAAGTGTTAAGGACGTCTATAAAAGTAGCGATGAGGCCGAGGTCCAGCCAGAACTGGAAGCACTTACGCCCTAGCCGGAAATTAGTTCCACGCTCCATTTGCCCCCTGAATTAACGGTAATGAAAACAATACACTTCTTTATTGATAGCGGCTTATCTTTATTATGCTTGGCGGATGTGTACTTTTTTATGTTCAGGTGAATTGCGTTTTCGTCTAACCCATCAGCCTAAACTATTAGAAACCTTGTTAGCATGGCTGCCCGTCACCTCATGGTCTTTTCACGCTTGGCAACCTGGGGCCAAAAAATGTCTTGAAGGATATGGGGCTTCTTCAACGTGGTTCACCCCCTCTGGTGTTAAAAGCAAACATATGTTGTTAATATTATCAGTACAGAGGGACTTACGGCAGCAGAAATTAATATTGAACAAAAGCGGGTTGTTATAGAAAGTTGTGTACCGCACCAAATTTTTGTTGTTACAACAGTAAAATAAAATTATCTTACATTTACATTCTTACCCACTGCTACAAATAGTAGAGATGCATCTGAGGAAGAAGAACTGGGATCTCCTGAATCTTGTTTTGTGGCCTGTTACGGATTTCCCCATTTTGATTGTAAATATACACGTATGCTATTCTATTCTATTCTATTTTAGTTTTTAAATATTATTTATTTAGCTTTGCTAAAATTTAACTGTGTTCTTGTAGATTTGGTCAGAATTAAATCTCTTCTATTACCATTGTTTCTTATTGAGACAAAACAATGGTTTTAGTACTGCTAAATAAATATAATAAAAAAAATAATATCAAACAAATAAAACCCTATGAAGTAATGGAGAGCGACGAAATACACAATAATTATTGTAAATAATAGTTTCTATTTTTACTTTCAATTACCTGTATATGAAATATAAAGAAAGGAAAAGTATTGTGGTCGTGAAAATTTTAGTTTTTAACTGAAATCCTCATTTTAGGGTCCATTGCTTCACTTTTCGGAACACCTCTGTCTCCGCATTTTATGGAGTTGAGATGGGTTTACCTTTCCAATCGCCGCAATTATTTCCTGGCATCATTCTTTTACCAAGTTATCCAATCCCACGGTCCATCATCTCCTACAATTCAAATCCTCTGTCTATTCCCGCTATACACGCACTAGACTTTCAGATTTATACACTGCGGCCCACCGTTCTGCACAATTCGACAGATCGTTTCTTATCCGATCCTCAAACTTATGGAATTCTATTCTTCTTTCTATTCGTCACTCCAACTCTCTACCTACCTTCCAATTCCGCTTATTTATTCATCTCCTAACCAACCAGTCATTGTAAAAAAGGCTCTATTTCATTTTATATTCATATGTCTATTTTCAATAGTTTTAGTTAACTAGTTTATGTTAATCTCAGACTCTTTTTTTTTTTTAATTTATGTATTTGTAAAAAAATGAACAATAGTAATAGTGATATGAGACCACATTCATACAATATATACAAAATAATGATAAAATCAAATTACATAAAATATATATATATTTTTTTTTATTGAAATTTACAACTGTACTTCAAGGTACAACAAGTAAATGTGACAAAAGATAATTGGCGTGAAACAAACTTGAAGAAGAACTAGCCAATGGCAGCACTCCTGACATAAAATAAAAAAATTCATATATATATATATATATATATATATATATATATATATATATATATATATATATATATATATAATACATATATATATATTTATATATGTATAATAAAATAATAATTTAAAAAAAACTAATCATAACTACAATCTATAATTGAGATAAATACAAAGTTGGCAAATAAATAAACATCATACAAACAATCATAACTATGTACAATATATACAATCAGAAAAAAAACAGAACGAACTTATCCCTCCACTTGTAGAAGAAAAAGCGGAATCCAAGAGATCCCGGCGCCTCTCTCTCAGCCGCATCACTGGTGTGAGCCAGTGAAGGCTGAGTTAGGGCGCAATAGCCACAAACATACAGTACACGAGTGGAGGATCTGGCCAGTGTAAGAACTCCAGTATAAATGTTTACGGAACGTCGCAGGGCCACAGCCGTTGCAATCTTCGAGGAGGATTGTAGGGGTGGGTGGAGCTGGAGAGGGATTGAGCTAGACGATTAGGATGATGAAGAAGGTTCTGATGGAATTTATAAAATTTGGATGGAACCAGATCTAAAACCCCAAGACTCTGAAGCCCATTTATATATTTTGTAAATTTTATTCTAAAGGGACTTGTCCCAGGATAATAAAGAATTTCTTTATTTATTATTTATTAAAAATTTCTTAACATGAAATGATCAAAATACAGATGTTAGTAAGAAGTCACTCCAAAACTTGTTATAGAATAGCTAGAATCATAACAAAACTGCAACAGATGATCCATACGGTTGTCAAAATGACAAACGTCACCGCACAGCTCTTTATCAGCTTCTTTCGACAATGATATCATTAGAGCAATGGCCCCTGAAAGACGACATTGTTTCAGATCGTGACGAGGATGGGGGCGAGTCACTCCCCTCGGTGCCCGGAGTGCCCCAGGACGCCCGCAGTGCTCCCGTTCCGGTGGATGCTCCCTGTCAATGAGCTCGTTAGCCTTTTCTCAGCCTCCATCCAAATCGGCGGAATCACATAAACATATGTCATCTACCTTCCCCCCTCTTCTTCCCCCCTGACCAGCTGCCCCGTTTCCGCGGATTCACTCTCTGCTATCTGCCCCCCACAATGGAACCGTTACAATACGGTGACAGCAAACACCTTACGTAACATGTTAATCCTACATTTTCCCTAGTTCTGCGCTTGTTCGTTCCTTGTTATGGCCCCAAATCTCGCATTGTCTGGGCGGTGTATCGTTTCTGGAGGTGTTAGTCATTTGTTATGTGTCAATAGCTGAATGGCTGATTAAGACTCTTGTTGCGCGTTCAGGAATTCTGCTCTTGAAGTGATTTGAAGGGTCATTCTGAATCAGCTATGTAAAAAAAACATTTTTGTTCCTATTTTAGTTTGTAAACAAAACCGAAATTCCAGAGCAGATAATACACGACTTTTACTTACCTTAGTTGTTAAAATCAATGTAAGAGCTTTTATTCCAGGCACATTTGCTCAAAATGAAACTTGTATTCCAAAGATACAGTTATTTTTCCACAGTTTATATCTTTGATTAACAAGTTTACGCCGGCGCCAATTTTCAATATCTGCTCTTTGGAGTTGCTTTCGAATTTATGCCACATTTCATCGATTATTGCTAGTTCAGACTTGTATACGAGCTGCACGTTTGCTAACAGTCTCGTTAGTGCTTATTTTGAAATTTGTGTAATTCGTGTGGGTTTTTCATCATAAGCTCAGATTTCTGCCAGTAAGTATAACTCGAAAGGCAGTTAAAATGTTTGTTTATTTTGCCCTTATAAATAAAAGATAATATGGATATGGAAATACCGGTGGTACGCGCCGCCACATGGCACAGACTAGTGCGGGCTACCGGTGGTACGCGACGGTGTGAACGTGCTAAATTACTTGATTAATTTTAGTATCGGTAATGTTATTGTGTACGAAAATGGGATTCGGAAATTCAGCGACTGTTCAGGTCTCCTCATTATCTCTAAAACATAAACAAAAAATCTCACTTAAAACGGTACAATACGCGTTTCACAAATATTGCAAAATTCGTTTCGGTGACTCTTCATGATAAATTATTAGTGTTCGCGTAACATGTACGCGTCACTACATTTTTATGTATGCAATAGACATGACCGATTAAAGCATCCTTGAACATGGCAAAAGGCTTAAATGTAGAAGAGAAGAAATAAATAATAGGATTATAGAGTGAAAAATACGGATAATTTTTTTATTTAAAAATAGTCTGAAAATATTATTATTATTACGTGCAGAACTTTTTGCGAGAATTCGCACATTGAATACCTTATATGTGTTTCCGTTGAAATTTCATAACGAAAGCAATACTTTCCCTTATTATAATGTTATTTATAGTAAGAGAAAGTTAAAAAAGGAAATACAATTAAAAAAAGTTTGTTATTGACGTAAGAATGTCTTTACTGCTTACTTGCTTATCCTAGACGAAGAGATTACCCCGGAAGGACGGCAGACAGCCGCCGACAGGCCGCCCTAAGGAGATTAGATCGGCTAAGTGCTAAGGATCCTGAGATAAGTTCTCAGCGAATCTCTTGTATTAAGAGGAGCCGGGGCTACTTGACGTCCAGGTACTTCTAGAATAATAGCCAAACCCATTTCAGTAACGAGCCTTTGTTATTTTAGCCGGCTCCCAGTGTTTTTGTTCCGACAACTACATCTACGCTCCCCTGCACTTGAAAACATTTTATTTTGTTTACAGATTCATAATGTTTGGGTTCCGGGTTGAGCATCTTCACGGCCCGACGGTTTCCCAATAAGCCAGGGACGAAGTTACATAAACTTGGAGAACAATGGTTGAGGTAGACTGTTGGAAAATTGCTTCCTCTCAGAACATACCTAAGGGTATTAGCCAAAATACAACAACTAAAGATGATTTCTTTTTGTTTTAGTATGAAAGGCGTAAATGTTAATCCCTAACTAAAAAAAAAAATAACGCCAATACTTTTCCTATCATTACATTTTTTGGGGCTATTTATTATGTTAATATTTCATTAACAGGTAAAGATGTATAGGTCATTTATACGAATTCATCCAGAAGTTTTAGAATTTCAGATTTTCATGAAATTTGCAACGATGTATCCTTTCATGAAGTTAGGATAACATACACAATTTTATGATATTTATTATTATATATTGTAGCTATTACCATCATAAATACTGAAAAAAAAAATTATTATTTTGTTTAACTTATTGCTTGTTATTCATATTTTTTCACGTCCTTAGTTAAATGTTTTTTTCATTTTAAACAAATATTTTTTAAAATATTAAGCTGGCGAAATCCCATGATTTTTATTAATATATATATGGTAGCTATTACCATCATAATTCGTAAAAAAATAATCATGGTTTTGCTTAAATCATTGCTTTTGGCTCATTATGTTTTTTTAATGGAACATCATATTTTACGTTACATTTACTAACAAGATAATAATATATATTTTTAGAGTATTAAGCAGGCAAAATCTTATTTTTATTATTGTATATTGTACCCAGTGTTTACGCCACTTATTTCATTTGTCCTCATTTTTTATTATGTATTCTAAATTCCTCAGAAACTTTCTTAAATCACTACTTATATTTCTTATCAAGTATTTCTGATTATGTGTAAAAAGAAGAAAAACATATTTTCGGTACAGTTGGAACGGTGTGGATCTAAAAAGTGTTACTATTACCTAACAAGTTTACCTTTTAATTTTTTTTTCCTTATTTACCTATTATACCTATTACCATACTCCTTGGATTATTTCTTCAATCACCAATTATATCTGTTCTGCAAAACATAAATTAATATCAAGAAACAAGTCCTCTGAATCAGCTAAGCTACCAGGCACAGCGTAAGGAGATCCTAAGGGTGACCCCGCTGGCGCCAACAACCAGTATGATCGCAAGTACTGGGAAAAATTCATTATTTTGCTTAAGTAATTTATGTTAGCTCATAATATTTTTTCTCTTAAATGTCTATAGTTTAAGTAAAATTTAGGAAAAATTGTTGCTGGAATACCAAAGCCATCCTCATCGGTTCCAAGAACCTTCTAAATTCTCTTCCGTAATATCCTCTTCTTTACCTTAAAATCCTTCTCATATTCTTGATATGCTTACCACTTTTTCCTCTGTTCATTCAGTAAACACGATATCCCAACCCATAAACTTTCATATTCCTTTGCACAGAACCGCCTCCTTCAAAAAATCCTTTGTCATCCATGCTACCTTATTTTGGAATTCCTTGCCTACATCCATTCGTAAAGCCTTATCCTTAACCACTTTTAAACATCAGTTATTTATCCATCTCCTTAACTCTCAATCTTCCTAACATATGTAATATCTTAAGCTATAAATGATAACTATGCACTGTTTCAGAATTCGTCTGTTATATATTTATACTTAAGTCTTAAAAGACCAAAAAATTACATTTGTAATCTACATTTTAATTTCACTTACCTATATATGGAATATATAGTAATGGAAAGTATTGCGATCGTGAATATTTTCGAATTCCAGTTTTCAACGAAGTCCCGGAAAAAGGTCTGTGTGGTAACTCCAGTGCTAAAACGAGTCCTATGAAACTGAAATTTTATATTTAAGACAACTATACGCTCGAGATGTTACAGCGACTTTTTCATCAAAATCGGCTAACCAGAAGAGCAACTTTATACCGTGTACCATGCATTTTGCATCAATTTACGATTTTCTCAAAAACGGCTCTAACGATTTTGATTAAACTCGCTATATCGATGGAGAATTAGACGGGCTTTAATATCATGTAGGTTTCATTCTCATTGAAATAGTCTGACAGGGCTTAAATGCCGATATTCAAAAATGTCTTCCTCTAAAGTACCTATAATTTTGTAGATTTTATAAAATTGGCTATATCATCTATTTAGTATTGCTAAATATCAGGTAAATATATAAGTTGTGCGAATTTGAAAAATAACTAAAGGAGAAAACTGAAAAAATATTTTTTTAATGATATTTTTTGTTTTTGAACATAAGAACTGTAATAACGTTGAAAAGCTAAAGATTTTAGAAAAAATATAACGGTATACACATAATTTTAAAAGTTAACGGAATGTAATGAAAATCAGATAACACTAACTGATTGTCTTAGATAATAATATAATGGAAATTTAATAAAAACACATGTTTCTATCAAAACTTAATATAAACAATACCTTAACAATTTATTTTCTCTAAATGTTTTGAAATTTTATTAAATAGATTATAGCAACGGAGGTAAGTGAAAGGAGAGGAGACTGGAATGGAAGACTCGGCGAGATGTATCAATCAGCTGAGAACTATTTGTTTGAAGGCATCATTTTGATCGAGGTTAGGCTATCTCAGGACACTATTACCAATTCGAGGGAGAAAAAATAGTAAACCTCTTAGAAGATAATGAATTTATAATGGTTAATGGTAGGAGTTACAGTGACAAGTTAGGACATTTCACCTGTCACAATTACAGAGGCAGCTCGGTGATAGACACAACCAGGGTTAACCTCAATATGATGTCGCACGTTATTGATATGGTTGTAGTGCATATACCAGAAGTGTCTTCACACTTACCACTCTTACTAAGGCTAGACCTTCCATTCTATAAACCTCATCCTCAAATTCAAAAAAATATTTCCACTTTGAACTTTTTCATTATGAATTAAAACGCTCACCATATATATATATATATAGCATTTCCAAGTCAAATTCAACCTTTTCCAAGTCAAATTCAACCTTTTCCAAGTCAAATTCAACCTTTTCCAAGTCAAATTCAACCTTTTCCAAGTCAAATTCAACCTTTTCCAAGTCAAATTCAACCTTTTCCAAGTCAAATTCAACCTTTTCCATTTCAAATTCAACCTTTTTCGATTTCAATAAAATAAAAAAATCAAATTAACATGATTTTACAGGAGTGCTGCCATTGGGTAGTTCTTCTTCAAGTTTGTATCACGCCATTTAACATTTGTCACATTTACTTGTTGTACCTTGAAGTACAGTTGTAAATTTCAATAAATGATGTTAAAAAAAACAAAAAAAAAAAACATGATTTTATGTTTTTATGGTCATTTTAATTACACATTATGTTTTTAACCCTAATGGCTTGTTAAATGTTCCCAGGGGCCTTTTTATATATAATTAGTCACGATTATAATAATAAGTATAACCGATACTTCGATTTATAGAAATTTTCGATACAAAGTCTGGTAGTCGGATTAGCGGGGGTCCGTTTTATTTTAGTTTTATAATCGCGGGCGAAAATATTATCAATAGAGGTTTATTTTAACTTTTTCGTATTTATAGGATAGTAGGCTCAGTAGATATGTTCACAAAGGTTCGTTACCGATTATACTATTAATTTTAATCGCGCTCGCTCAAGTAAAGGTTTATTTTAACTTGTTCGTATTTATTGGATACAAGGCTCAGTAGCTCCGTTCCCGAAGGTTCGTTACCGATTACACTATTAATTTTATTCGCGCTCGCTCAAATATGGGTTTATTATAACTTTTTCGTATTTATTGGATACAAGGCTCAGTAGCTCCGTTCCCAAAGGTTCGTAACCGATTACACTATTAATTTTAATCGCGCTCGCTTAAATATGGGTTTATTATAACATTTTCGTATTTATTGGATACAAGGCTCAGTAGCTCGGTTCCCAAAGGTTCGTTACCGATTACACTATTAATTTTAATCGCGCTCGCTCAAATATGGGTTTATTATAACTTTTTCGTATTTATTGGATACAAGGCTCAGTAGCTCCGTTCCCAAAGGTTCATTACCGATTACACTATTAATTTTAATCGCGCTCGCTCATATATGGGTTTATTATAACTTTTTCGTATTTATTCGCTATTAGGCTCAATTACTGTGTTGCGGGGGGTTCGTTACCGATAATACTATTAATTTAAATCGCGCTCGCTGAAGAAGAGGTTTATTTTAACTTGTTGATATTTACTGCATACTAGGCTCAGTCGCTGCGTAACCAAGGACTGGTTACAGATTATACCATTAATTTTAATTGCGCTAACTCAAGTTTAGGTTTATCAAAAAAAAATAGACGTATAAAATCGTTCTGTTTAGCTGATTATTAAACTCTAAAATATTTACCAAAAAGATAACTTACTATCCTGATAAAAAGGATTAGCGGTAACCCAATAGATGAACAGTTACAAAAAGCTAGAAATAAACATACATTAGATCAACTGACTAAAAAAACATTAACACATTCACTAACAAAACACCCCAAAACACAAATACAGAAATTTGAACGAGCGCGATAAAAATTAACAGTATAATCGGTAACGCGCCTTTGGGAACGCAGCACCAGAGCCTGCTATCCTATAAATACGAAAAAGTTATAATAAACCCATATTTGAGCGAGCGCGATAAAAATTAATAGTGTAATCGGTAACGAACCTTTAGGAACGCAGCTGTTGAGCCTAATATCCAATAAATACAAAAAAGTTATAATAAAACTATATTTGAGCCAGCGCGGTTACAATTAATTGTGTAATCGGTAACAAACCTTTGGGAACCGAGCTACTGAGCCTTGTATCCAATAAATAAGAAAAAGTTATAATAAACCTATTTTTGAGCGAGCGCGGTTAAAATTAATTGTGTAATCGGTAACGAACCTTTGGGAACCGAGCTACTGAGCCTTGTATCCAATAAATAAGAAAAAGTTATAATAAACCTATTTTTGAGCGAGCGCGGTTAAAATTAATTGTGTAATCGGTAACGAACCTTTGGGAACCGAGCTACTGAGCCTTGTATCCAATAAATACGAAAAAGTTATAATAAACCCATATTTGAGCGAGCGCGATAAAAATTAATTGTGTAATCGGTAACAAACCTTTGGGAACCGAGCTACTGAGCCTTTTATCCAATAAATAAGAAAAAGTTATAATAAACCTATTTTTGAGCGAGCGCGGTTACAATTAATTGTGTAATCGGTAACGAACCTTTGGGAACCGAGCTACTGAGCCTTGTATCCAATAAATAAGAAAAAGTTATAATAAACTTATTTTTGAGCGAGCGCGGTTAAAATTAATTGTGTAATCGGTAACGAACCTTTGGGAACCGAGCTACTGAGCCTTGTATCCAATAAATACGAAAAAGTTATAATAATGCCATATTTGAGCGAGCGCGGTTAAAATTAATTGTGTAATCGGTAACGAACCTTTGGGAACGCAGCTACTGAGCCTAGTATCCAATAAATACGAAAAAGTTATAATAAACCCATATTTGAGCGAGCGTGATTAAAATTAATAGTGTAATCGGTAACGAACCTTCGGGAACGGAGCTACTGAGCCTTGTATCCAATAAATACGAACAAGTTAAAATAAACCTTTACTTGAGCGAGCGCGATTAAAATTAATAGTGTAATCGGTAACGAACCTTTATGAACACATCTACTGAGCCTACTATCCTATAAATACGAAAAAGTTAAAATAAACCTCTATTGATAATATTTTTATATTTACGATTATAAAACTAAAATAAAACGGACCTCCGCTAATCCGACTACCAGACCTTGTATCGAAAATGTCTATAAATCGAAGTATCGGTTATACTTATTATTATAATCGTGACTAATTATATGTAAAGAGGCCCCTGGGAACATTTAACAAGCCACAAGGGCTAAAAACATAATGTGTAATTAAAATGACCATAAAAATATAAAATCATGTTAATTTGATTTTTATTATTTTATTGAAATCGAAAAAGGTTGAATTTGAAATGAAAAAGGTTGAATTTGACTTGGAAAAGGTTGAATTTGACTTGGAAAAGGTTGAATTTGACTTGGAAAAGGTTGAATTTGACTTGGAAATGCTATATATATATATTATAATTCCGACAATATATCTGATATTCTATGAAAATTCTAAAAATACTGTTACCCATATAGCAATGTATTCAGATATTCTGAAAATCAAAACGATCAATTCTAGGATAACAAATAATCATAAACCCTGGTTTGGTGAAAATTGTAAAAAGGAAAAAAATGAAGTCAAATAAGTTTGTTTTCATTTTTATTTTCTTTGTTATTACTCCTTTTCTATAACTTGTAATATTATTTTACATTGTTTAGCATAATTTTAATTAGGCTATAAAATTAAAAGATTTATATTTTGTTAACCGATTACTTTAAATTCCTCAATTATTCAATTTTTTATTTTTTCATTTGTTTTGTTTTAATTTTTTTTTGTTGTAATTTCAAAAAGAATCCTTCATTTATTTTATATTAATAATGTCTGTAACTAGCCTTCAGTAGTTTTTATTTTGTATTTTTTGTGATATTATTAATACTGTCAACATATGAACTGTAATGACCAACTCCTTTTGTCTGGGGATTACCCTGACAACAAATAAATATTATTATTTATAAACAACGGAGGTAAATGAAAGTCGTGTGTTGCGCGTACCAGATTTTTTTGTGATTCTCATGTTTTTAAAAAAAAAATTTTTTGACCATATATTTTGCTTCTTTTTGAAATATCTTTTTTCATTTATCGTTATAAAGCTCTCCTTTCGAGGCCAATACAGGATGGAGGGTTGTCCCTTCCAAAATGGGGTAGCTGGAGGTAAGGGGATAGCTTCTCCTGGAGGCGGGTTCCAGTGCCCTATTGAAGACAAGGAGAGATTAGATCAGCTAAGTGCCCCTGTGCCGCTGATGAGATCGCACTCGGCAACCATCCACTTGACGTGGGCCATCTTCAGTGTCCTTTGAGGGTTCGACACCGCTAAGAAAGGACCCAAGAGAGGATCTGGGATATCCACTCAACAGGTGCTCCGATCTATGCATAAGATTATCTCTCTTGAGATAATCGAAACTAAATTTACTTCCATTTAACTACATACAACATATATCACTAGCTACTTGCCCTCGCTTCGCGCGTTTTAAATTTAAATGTGGCGTTATTTATGTATAAAAGGTTTAGTTTAAACAATTAAGAGTTGAACATTTTGGTAGGTAGGTAGGTAAGGTGTTTTAGGGCGATAAATTTCTAGATTATTACGCCCGTGAACATTTTGGAATTATGAGTTCATCGTAATGAAAAGTGGACTTAGGAATAAAATATTATGTTTATTATATTATAAGTATTAAGCCTATTCATTTCATCCAGGAAGAAATTAAGTTACGGTTAAGGGTGGACAATGCGTGTTATTATTCAGTTGCTAAATTACTTAGCTCGCGGCTTCTGTCTAAAAACTTAAAGGTTAGAATTTATAAAACTATTATTCTTCCGACGGTTCTTTACGGATGTGAAACGTGGCCACTTACTTTGAAGGATGAACGACGGCTTAAGGTTTTCAAAAATAAGGTACTGCGTAGAATATTTGGTCCGAAGAGAGATGAGGCTAGTGGGGAGTTTACAGGGTTGCACAACTTGCTGAATTGCGGAGTTTGTACCCTGTGATATAATTGAGTTGATAGCATCGCTGAGACTCAAATGGGCGTGTAAAGTTGTTGGGCTCGGTGAGGAACGGATTCCGGGAAAGTTGGTATTCGCTGAACCGACTGGTAGGCGTCCGAAAGGTAAGCCGAAGCGTCGGTGGGAGGATTGCATTAAGGCGGATCTCGGGGGCTTGGGCTTGACCGCCAACATTGGACGAGTCTGTGCAGGCGAAGTTTGGTGGTATCGGCATCGAACCTTCGGATTCGGTAAGCCTATTATTATTATTATTATAAGTCTATTCATTATTATATTTAATCTTCGCACAGTGGGCAATATGACCGATTTAGGTGGAAAAAATTCTGAAACTTGTCTGTATTTAACCTTTGGGATCCCAGATTACGGAAAAAATATTTAAAAATTTTAAGAAAAAATGATAAAAACTAATTAATTTTTTGATACGATTGGCGAGCGCACAGTGGTCAAACATCAAATTTATTTGCTAAAATCTAAAACTTCCCTAAATTTTACGTTTAAAGTCCCAGAATTCGTGAAAAATAATACAAGAAATCTAATTATGGCTCGGAGTTGCTAAATCTTGCTAATAGATGTATTTTATATGATTTAGGAAATTCTTGAAATTATAGATTGTAAAACTTTAGAATTCGGAGTATTATGTCTGAAAAAAAAGCATGTATCACCCAAAACGCAAAAAATCGCAAAAATACTTTGTAATACCTAAAGACTAAAAGCATTGATGAAACAAATCCTTGGCGTAACTTGGTGGTTATATAGTTTTTTGTTATTGAATAAGGGCACGCATTTACAAATTGCTAAATTAACTCTACAGGTGAGATTGCAATGTATATTCAATTACCCGTTTGGAAATATGTCTTACCTGTCTCAGCTATGTCCATTGTTAAATAAAAGCAACAAGACGTTTCTCCAAATACACTTTTAGCACGATAAATGACCATCGAATAAAGATAATCCCTCTGTCAGTTTTTAGGCACTTGTGTGAACAGGAATGATTTTTTATTTGTAAACACGGTATGGCGGGAATTATTAGTATTAAGGGTTTTGCCAACTAATAATAAAAAAGGTGAAGCACTACAAAATTCCAAGCTTTTGACTTGACTTTTGTCCACCTAAATTGGTGATTTTGCCCGCTGTGCATCGTTAGAAATTAGAAAGATTAATTGGTCAAAAAATCAGAAGTTCAGTTAATTTATTTTTTTATGGATACGGTTCCTATTTTATTCAATTTATTACTTTTTTATATTTCAAACGTACTTTTTATGCATTTTTTAGGTTTATATAGTTTCTATGTGAATCCCATTTAGTTTGCAATGGAACATCTGTTTTCATGAAGTGACTTAAAGTAGAAATAATGTATAACAATGTTATTTATGGGTTTATAACAACTTTCCAATAATTTTAACAACTTACGTTACTGTATAGAGGAATATAACTTGTACTATAATGTACGGTGGTAACACTGAATCCCATTACCTCCCTCATTACAAATAACATAAGCTAATACGCTTATTGGCTTATAACGACAATCTCATAACTTGTACAACTTATTTTATTGATTATTAACTTTTCTAAAATCTTGCGCTTTCCAATGGTATATTATGCGTCTATATTACTACTTATATTTCAAGAAAGATTTTTCGATGCTTTGATTACAGAAAATTTAACTTTCCCATCTAATGACAAACTTAATTGCAATGTATGTATTTTATTTACTTAAAAATTTTATTTTATTAATTTTCAGAAAAGAATGCAATAAGTGATAGTGAAGATCGTATCAAAATCCGTGAAAACCAAGAATCGCGCTATCATTTTATATATATATACTAGCTGTACCTCGCGGCTTTGCACGCGACTATTTCATATTTTTTTCAATTGCTGTGAATTAAGTAGGGATTGCAATCCGGCGTCATTTTCAATCCGGCCGGATCCGGTCCCAAATTTCAGCAATCCGGACGGACCCGGCCGGATTCGGATGGCTCGAGAAAATCAGGTTGATTCTCACTTTTCGGCCCAAGATGAACTGTTAGTGAGTTATTCGAGTATAATTATAGTCATAATAGGAAGTTTATAAAATAAATGTTATGTTAGGATTCGATATGGAACAAAAAATTAAAGTTTAGTAGTTTAGGTTACAAGTAAAATTTTAATGGCTATTAAAACAGTCAGCTATTGATTATCATTTTCTGAAAATAAAGACTATTTGTTTTCTACCACCCTTTTTCCAAAATCAAAATTAATTTTTGATAATATATACAAAAGTTATTAGTACATACACACTAATTGAAAAACAAATATTGTCAGTAGAATAATTTAAAGATTTACACTTATAATACAAGCTCATTATTGTAATAATTATGCTATTTATTAGACATATTCATCAAAATATGATAGTGTCTATCATAAATATAAGACTTGTTTGTGATTGTTAGCATTCTCAAATAATTTAAAATTATTGTTGCCACAATTCCCATCTGAGTTAATTACGCAAGGATAATTATATAAGATTTTATAAAGTAACTTAATAAATTAATTGAGCTATCGGAGAAAGTGGAGTATGGGAAGACGTGAGCAGTAACGTAGCTCAACCTTTCTATATTTCAATAGTTTTTTATGCAGTTTTTCATATAATTCAGTACCTTAACACTTGAGTAAACAATTTCTCTAAAAACATTGTTAGAGTTGTTTCAGAAGTTCCACTACAGCCAACTTATAGGATGCTTTAACTCGCGTATATCCGCGATAATAATATCCGTTTACTTACATTTAAGTGAAGCACTGACAAAACAAAAACACATGTATTGTCTCGCGAAAGGCGAACGAATGATGCTCAATTGAACTGATGACGTGATGTAATTTGGCGTCGAACGACACCACCATACTTGTATACCAAATGTAACACATTTAAAGTTTTTTTAAAAATTAAACTGCACTATTTTTGGCCGAAAATAGCTATCATCGGATCCGGTACATTATTGCCTTTTTTTTTTTCGTCTGTGTATGTGGTAAGTCTAGCTCTAAAACACAAACTAGTGAGATATTGTATTTACACATTCAAGGCAATTAATTTATATATGTACGCTAAGGATGTTAGAGCGGAAAGGCAGACCTAAAAGTGTCACTTTGTACAGTGCATATTACAACCTTTTTTAATTTTCTTAAAAAAAACTCTAATAGTTTTGATTGAACTAACCAAGAATTAACAAAATTAGATGTATTTCAATAGAGGTGAAAGTAAAAATAATCTAGAGTCAGAGAGGTATTTGTATTATGGATATAAAAATGAGTGGAATTCCGACTTATAAACAAATTAAAGAAAATATATTTTCCTTTTGACCATCAGGGACAAGGGGGAGGGGGGAGAGGGGAGGTATAAGAGAGTATGACGGAGTAAGGTATCTGGAAAGAGGGAGTCTTGGATAGAGAACATTGGAAAATAATTTTTAAATAAAATTTGGGACCTAGAAAAAAAATAAATAAATAAAATAAAAAATAAATAAATAAAACGTGATTCATACTATTTCTAGGCCAATGGCTCTGCAGGGGGGTGATTAGACGGGACCGCCAGCCTTTCCCCTAATTTTTGTATGCCCACTTTATAGAGGCAGCGTGGCCCCTAAGAGTTTCCTCCCTACCCCTGGGTTGAAATAACAGATGAAACAATTATTACAGCCGGTATTCGAACCTAAGACCCGAAAAACGTGCTCTATCCACTATACCTCGCCGTTTTCCAAGAAAAACACATTAGTTAAAATTCCTTACAAAAAAAAATTGTATGTATATATTTTTTATGTTACTACATTGTTAATTTCTATCTAAACTCAGAAAAAAAGAAAAAAAGAAAAAAAAAAAAAAAAAAAATTATTTTCTTATATTGTTTACTACAGGAATCCCTATATTTTATTTAACAGCTGCTGGGCCTTAAGAAAGTTTAGCAATAATTTTATATTATTTTCGTCATTGCTCAATAAGATTGCTGTATCAGGTCTTAAGCCTAATCTTTTCAAATATGATTGGTAAAAAGGACATTCCTCCAGTATGTGTCTGACAGTAAGTGGGTTTAATTTTTGATAACTAAATGAAATTTTTAATTTAAATGGCATACAATTTTAATTATAAGGTTTAAAAAAAAAATGTATATATGTACTGATATACTCGTATATTCTCGGACAGCTAAAGATTTTATAAAATATATCATTTAAAATAAAATTGTGAAATTTCATTGTGTTTTTAATCCAAAGAAAATAAATTTTAAGTAAGGTAAATTACACAAAGACAGTCCTTTTGTTAGAGATTCGTTTAGCTTTCGGCGTCTCGAGCGCAATATTCTTTTGTTTAAAATTTTAAACAACTCAGTTACGGAAAATAGAATAAATTTTTTTTTTTTTTTCGATAGCATTCATAGGTCGAAGGCATGCTGTGATAATCCGGTAGCTGATTTTGATTTTGAACTACAGTTTCGTTTATATATATAAATATTTTATAGTTTATATACTATATATATTATTCATAGTTTATATCATAGTAGACTAGGCAAGTATGTTTCTAAATGAAGCCTGAAAAACTGGACCTTTTTCGTTCATTGTTCTTTATTCTTAGGGGACAAAATGTCCCAGAATAAAAATGATATAAAAAATCGACACACACACAAATTTTTTTTTTTATTGAAACTAAATCGACTTTCAATACAAATGAAATGAATGTAATTTAAGAAGCGATGTTTAATTGCCCAGCTTGTGATGGGGCAGCATTGGAGGATTAAAATCCGCAACATGCCATTATCGTGGAATATTACGGGGAAGATCAACAGATAAAGCAGACAGGTACGTCTATTTATTTATTCAATTTTCATTTCCTCGGGTACATTAACAGCAAATATCATTTAAAATTTTTCTTTTAATCTTTGCAAAGATGTAAGATTAAATTATTTATTATTTTACAAACACTCAGAAGACTTGTAATTTCTTTTCTTCTTTTTTTATTTTATGTTAAAATTGTATATATATTTTTTGTTCCTATGTTAACATACATTGAAAAATTGTAATTTCTTTTCTTTTTATATTTTATTTTAAAAATGTATATAAAAGTGTATACTCGTATTGGTGCGTGTGTGTGTGTAGATATGCATATATATATATATATATATATATATATATATATATTATATATATATATATATGTGTGTGTGTTTGTGCGATTGTAATTTTTATTTTTAAACCTTATAATACTAACTCAATAAAGAGTTTAATGATTAAAAATAAATAATCATTATTATTCAAGTAACGAGGTAAGTTATATGATGTGCGCACTAGATATTTTTTACAGTGTATCAAGTACTCAGTCACGTAATCAGTCACCGCACCCCCCTAAATCATCCAAACACATCCTGACACGAGATATAATCTGACGATTGGAACCCTCAAGATCCAATTGTTTTGAGGCCTTCCTCTGTGTCCCTAGGGGGAGGCAATAACGGGGAATATGTCAGTCGGGAGGAGGGCTATGGAAAGTGATGAATGAATTAGTGCTTGGGGTGACGGTAATCGGATTCATGATGACAATTTGATTGCTGCCCGGGGAGCTGTTAGGGTTTAGGCCTCGCTCTGCTGCCTTAGATCCTGTTACTCTATCACCCCCTCATCATCCCCATCTTCTGACCACACTCACGATTCGCTATAGCCCCTCCGTAAACAAAGTTTGGAACACCTTAAAGTGCAGAAAGAAGTGGTTTTGATCATATCCATGTATCGAGTACAAAAAGGTATCTCGAATAATGTTAGACATAGGAGTATCGTACAGGCGCACAGTGGGGCGAAACCATGCATCCATCGTCAGTATTTTTTTAATTAAAATTTTCCAATCCTCACACTAGACTGAAACGACAAGAAACAGCTCGCATATATCGTTTATTACAACATTTACTTGACAAACGTTCAAAACTTCCCACCTACTACAAAAAATTAATTTACATTACCATACTTAGGCCTATTTGGGCATATGGAATTGAACTATGGGGATCCACCAAGCCATCAAATTCCTCTCGCTTCCAAGTCTTGCAATCCAAAATCCTCCGAGAGATCCTAAATCCCCCTTACTTTGTCACCAATAAAATAATCCATAAAGACCTGAATATCCCATTAGTTGCATACTTACCCCGAATTAGATATACTTCCTTTCACTCTAAATTACCAGTCCACCCAAACCCACTTGTCCGCAATATCCCCTCTCCTTCTATTCCTGATCATCCTCCGAGACGATGGCCTCGAGACCTACTTATCTGAATAATCTTTGAAGTTCTACCAATGAGTAGATTCTTCTCACGCCTATTATGTCCACTTCTCAATATTCACATTTACTTGATGTATTTTTTTGTTAATACAGTTGTAAATATCACTATAATAAATAAAAAAATGAAAAATCCACCAATGATATCTTATTAAAACGACCGTCCATGGAAAATGTCCTTTTTTTTTTAAATGTAACTCAAATATTTTGATGAACCAAAATTAATGAATCATGTTTATTACGATAATTTAAGTTTATTATGATAATTTAAGTTTATGCAGCTTGAACTTTTATAGATTCTTAAAGTTTTTTTAAATGAAAGACATAAAAAAAAAAAAATTAAAACATTTAAAACGAAAATTGCTCATAGCATGCTTTGATGCTTGGACATGGCTCAGTAATTCCCTGATGATGGCTCACAAGCTTGAGCCGAAACGTCGGCAAAATTAAAATATTTAGAAAAAGACTGACTCCTGATTATTCCACTTATAATAGTTTCTGCAGTCGACTATACATCCTCAATATAAACCATTTATTCATTCATTCTATCTATCGGTCTATTACCTATTAAAAAATATAGTATGCACAACACAAAACTTTCACTTTTCTCGAATCTGGAACTAGGTATTAAAAGAATACGTGATAACTATAGAGAGTATTTTCATGCTTTTTAACATTCTAGTTGCTTACTTATATCAGTTGGTTCAATCAATTTGAAATTGTCCAATTTTCACAATTTTTGCCGCTCGTCATTTTTGAGTTTTGTGATTTTTTGACTTGTTATTCCTATCCTTTAGTGAATATAAAACCATTAATAAAAAAATTTATCTGGCAAATACTTTTATAATTGCTTCGCTGGCGAAAACATGTGTTGGGAAAATCTTTTTAATTCCTGTAATGGCCTTTGACCGAGTCTGGCACCCAGGGTTGCTTTACAAGCTCCGCAAATTCCTCCCCCCCAACATACTTCCTTATTATCCAGTCCTACCTCACTGACAGATCCTTCAAAGCCAATCATAATAGTTCCTATTCATCCATTTTTAGTCAGTTTGCTGGTGTTCCTCAAGGCAGTATCCTAGGACCCATTCTTTACACAGTTTATACAGCTGATATCCCTTCCCATCCTAACACATTCCTTTCTACCTATGCTGATGACACTTGTGTGTTATCAGTCAATACTGATCCAACTATTGCCTCTCAAACTCTCCAATCCCACCTCAGAGACCTTGAGGTATGGTGTCAGAACTGGAGAATTAAAATTAATGCCAACAAATCCAACCAAATTACCTTTACCCTTCGTCGTAAACCTATGACATCCTGCCCTACTGTCTCCTTCAATAATACTCCTCTTGTTCCGGTTGAACAGATCCGATATCTAGGACTGCACCTTGACAAACGCCTTACTTGGAACCCTCACACAAGACTGAAACGACAAGAAACTGCACGACGAAGACCTCAACATTCCGTATGTTGCTGATTTGGCTCGATCTAGATACCATTCCTTTCATGACAAACTCCATTCCCACCCTAATCCTCTTATTTCAATACTTTCTTTCTCTTCAATTCCTGACAATCCTCCGAGGCGTCTGAAAAGAAGATGGCCTCGAGACCTTCTAGTGTAGAAAAGTTACAGGAGTGCTGCCATTGGGTAGTTCTTCTTCAAGTTTGTATCACGCCATTTAACTTTTGTCACATTTACTTGTTGTACCTTGAAGTACAGTTGTAAATTTCAATAAATGATGTTAAAAAAAAAAAAAATTCCTGTAATTTTTTAGAACAATAAGATAAGGACATGATTTGTATTTTTTGTTCCAACAAACTCATGGGACTAATGAATTATTTCATTAGATTCATATGTGACATTTCCAGACGCCTCTCCATCTTGTAGGTACACCAAGCTGAAGTGGCTCTACCCTTCTTTCCGACTATAATACCTCATTGTTGTGTTTTCCGATCCTTCAACAAAAAAAAAAAAAAAATCGTTATATATTCGATATGCTTACTTTAGTGGTTTAGGGGAGCCGCTCGTCCCATCCGTCCAAATAGACCTGATGGTAACGATGGATTTTGTTTGTAGATTGGAAGTTTGGATTATTCGTCAAGAAAAGAGGTATCTACAAGTGATTGAAAAAATAGATAAATGACTTATTTATTCTTAAATACATACACACACACATATATATATATATATACAATAACTTGGAGAATGACTCCTGTACTTAACTGTAAAACCTGAAATAGACCGTAATATCGTTAAACCTGGAACCTATATCCGTAATAGCTAGCACTCAATCATTTGATTGATAATTAAAATTACTGATTTTTAATTTAATATAATTAAGTAATTTATATCAGTCCCGTACCCCTGAAAACAATACCTTACAAAGTATTTGTAAGTGATACTGAAGCACTTTTAAAGTTTCTTAATAGAAAATGTTAATATCTTGACAATGTATTAATTTCATTCCGCTTGAGTTATTTATATGCATTATAAATATAATTAACAACAATTTATTTGCAGTGGCTTTGTTTTAGGAATAAAAAATCTGGTGAGTAAATTGAACAATTTTCACTGTGTTCAGTTTCATGGAAACATTTATTTTTATTTATTTTTTTTAATGGATAATATGACAATAGAAATGCTAATCGAAAAAATAACTTTTAGTGGTTTTTATTTCTTTACAATGAAGTATTATTTTAGAAATGAAAGTAATAGTTGACTGTCGTTAGACTTTAAGAAGAAGTTGTTTTTGTTTGGTGGTACAGTCATAAAAATAATTTAATAAAATCAATTCATTAATTAATATTACATTAATTAATTAATCTTAAAATTAATTGCATTTATTTATTCTTTAATAGTTCAATTAATGAACAAAAATTTAGTTCTCTTAATTGAATTGTTTCTAAGCCTGCACCCTCAACCAACTTCTCCTAATATTTTATTATATTCAGCTAAAATCTTTAGCTTTCATTATATTATTCATTTACGCTGCTGTTCTTATTTTTAATATTACATACCCAGGAACGTATCTTTATTTTATTTTTTCATAGTGTTACGGGCTACGGGGTGTGCGAAATGAACTACTCCAGTTTACAAATTACAAATATTTATTAAATACAGAATGTACAAATACCAAGGGATTACTAACCACTATATTAACAATACTAATGGAATTACTAGCTTAACTACTAAACAGTATACATATAAAATGAGGTATTCCTAACAAATAAACTACTTACGTAAACTTATACAATATGCCAGACTTATTCTTGAACTTACAACTATAAAACATATATATAAACTACAGTCTTCTAATTTCCCACCGACCGGTTATCACAATATTGAAACACCTGTTTCACTATACTGTCACACTGTCACGAACTGTTCACTGTCACTGTTCACTGACACATCACTGATACTTGTTGAGCCGGATTAAGACTGACTCACCCAGGCTCAGGGGACCGCTATTTGTACCACCGCCGAATCTTCTAGACCCGGGCGCAGGTAAGGCGGTGGGCCTTTCCAGGCACTTCGAGGACTGTCCAGGTCCAGAAGTCTCTAGCCTCATCTAGGCCCCTCCAGGCGTGGTCCACCCGTCATTGTCTTGACCGTAGCACTACCCCCTCCTTAGACGTGTTCTGCCCCAGAGCACAGATTGCAGAAGCTGAGCGATGCTGATCTTCCTCCGATGTAGGTGTTTTGTCTTTCCAGGGGTTGAACGTGCATACCATTATGATGACTCCAGAGTTGGCGAACGTCTCTTCTACAATGTTCCTGACAATCCTCCACTCCAGGCCATCGTATCCACAACCCAACTTCGGGATGGCGAGCTTGGTGACACGCAGTTCCAGAAGCTTTCTCCGCAGGTCGCCAAGACTCCGGCGCAGTGTGTCGTATGTCGGCTTCTGCTCTGATGAACTCTTGGTAACCAAGTAAAACAGGTGCCGGCCTTCATGCTCTTGATGGAGAGTCTTCCCAACTCTTGGTCCCTGGCGTTCCAGCTCTTCAATTCCAGCGAACTTCTTCCTGAAGACCGTCGCAATCCCCCGGGAATCCCTCAGATGTTCGGCGACACAATGTGCTAGAGCATAGTCTACCGGTAACGAGAATATGTCTCTGTAAACTGCCTGCGTTACCCTACGGGAGTCTGGCGCCTTAGGATGGGGAGTTAGGTCCTTGTCGGTGAGGTTCCTCACTTGCTGCTCCTCTGTAGGGCCATGGTTTCCCTTGTATGGAGCCAATCGGTTGAAATGGACTACTGAGGTAGCGGCCGTACATTCTCCGACTGGTGTTCCTCTCTTTAGTGTCACCGGGAAGCTGTTCAGATTCATCAGTCGGATTGGGGTGGTATGTCCGACCTTGATGAGAGACCTTGCAACCAGAACACCGCGTCCGACTTCCTGCTCCTCGTGTTTCCCAGGTTCAAGTAGAAGACATTGACCCTCCGGTAGTCGTCCATTGATCGTCCCATGCGTCAGAATTTGACTCCGTGCAGGTAAAGTGGTGTCTTCTAGTAGGAGTACTCGTGCATAGAGGTCCTTTCCCTGCCGAAGGATGACCTCTTCGTCTCCCAGCGTCATCACACCTCTCGACATGTCCAGCTTGATCCCGTATTTGATCATCAAGTCCATGCCGAAGATGACTTCCTCGTCTATTTTCGCCACGAAAACGCGGTGCTCTAGACGTTGGCCCCCGATGAAGAAAGTGGCAACTGTCTCCCCGTAGACCTCGGCTGGCTGTCCTGTGGCTGTCCGTAACGCCCAAGTGGTAGGTGATATCGTTTTAGCGTTAACTGCCTTCGGGTTCAGTATTGTCATGGTTGCGCCGGTATCCAGCAGAAAACTCCGCAGCTGCCCGTTCACCATTCCATCCACATAAAAACTATTTGTCTTGCTCCCTATTGTCGCGATTCTCACGGCGACCCTGGGGCCTTTGATGCTACGGGTTGACAGTTGCCCCTTCCCATCAACCCTCCTTAGTTTTCCTGTGGCTTTTCCGGCTTCCTGGTAGGACACTTGCTTCTGGGGTGTCCAAGTTGACCGCAGCTCCAACAGCGTATCTCCTTTTTGCGGGTCCTGAGGGCTTCCAAGACCTTTGCTACTATGTCCTCGATGGTGGGGGCCGCGTTAGGCTCCGCTTCTGCCGCTCGAACCCGTGCATGTCCACGGACTGACTGCCTGACAGCCTCGAATTCCATGGCCTGCGACAATGCATCGCCCAAAGTTTTAGGGCGTGCGAGTTTCACTGCCTGTTGGGTTTCCGGGTCTCGAAGTCCATCCAGGAATTTGTCGATAGCCAAGCTCTCGTAGACGTCGTCGGTGACCGTTGGGTAGGCATTCCTCACTAGCCGGGCGATATCTGCTTCAAATTCCTGCAGCGTCTCGTTGGTCTTCTGGACCCTGTTCTTTAACTGGGAACGGTATAGTTGGTCCATGTGGCGATGGCCGAAACGCATCTCCAGTCTTCTCATCAGCTCACCGTAGTTGCACCGCTCCGACATGGGCATCCCCTGTAGTACTCCTAAGGCGTCTCCACGCAAGGCTAGGCACAACGCTGATGCTTGCGTCTCCTTTGACCACCCGTGGATCGAAGCCGCTGTCTCGAAGAGAGTCATGTAGTCCTCCCACGGCGTCTTCCCGTCGAACAATGGGATGGTGTTGTGCGTTGGTGGCATCCCAGCATTGGCGGAGGGGATGGTGTTGTGAGGGCTTCTCTCAGAGGGTTGGTCGGTGTCGATTGTCGGTGGGTTGCTCATACGTTCTTCTAGAGCTTCTATTCTTACCCTAAGTTCATTTTCTACTGAATCGACTTTTTCTCCTAATCTAGATTCTACATCAGCTAACTTATTATCTACACTTTCCATTAACTTAGTTTCTAAATTGCCTAACTTAGCCTCCAATGTATTTTTAACAGTACTTAATTCATTACCTAACTCATTTTTAACAGTACTTAACTCATTACCTAACTCATTTTTAACAGTACTTAACTCATTACCTAACTCATTTTTAACAGTGCCTAATTCAGTTTTAAAAGTTGCAAACAACTTACTGAAATCATTTTCAAACGTAATCTCGTCTGGATTTTCCCCTGAATCAACAAAAAATTGGCGCAAGCGTTGTTGCAGTACTGATTTCGTTCCGAAAGTATCCAGATCTCGTTCTTCTAACTCCCGTCTTAAGTCTGCAACTTTTAAATCATTCAGTCTAACACTCTGAGAAGTCATTTTCCACACAGTAGCCCAATAATTACAAAAACAAGAAAACCAAAATTATAACCATTTACAATGATCCCACTTCTGACACCAAATTGTTACGGGCTACGGGGTGTGCGAAATGAACTACTCCAGTTTACAAATTACAAATATTTATTAAATACAGAATGTACAAATACCAAGGGATTACTAACCACTATATTAACAATACTAATGGAATTACTAGCTTAACTACTAAACAGTATACATATAAAATGAGGTATTCCTAACAAATAAACTACTTACGTAAACTTATACAATATGCCAGACTTATTCTTGAACTTACAACTATAAAACATATATATAAACTACAGTCTTCTAATTTCCCACCGACCGGTTATCACAATATTGAAACACCTGTTTCACTATACTGTCACACTGTCACGAACTGTTCACTGTCACTGTTCACTGACACATCACTGATACTTGTTGAGCCGGATTAAGACTGACTCACCCAGGCTCAGGGGACCGCTATTTGTACCACCGCCGAATCTTCTAGACCCGGGCGCAGGTAAGGCGGTGGGCCTTTCCAGGCACTTCGAGGACTGTCCAGGTCCAGAAGTCTCTAGCCTCATCTAGGCCCCTCCAGGCGTGGTCCACCCGTCATTGTCTTGACCGTAGCAATAGTTTATATTCAAAGATTTTCTTATCACTACTAAAAATGAAAGATGGTTGATTATTTCGAATGAACAAAAATAATGATAATTTCAATGAGCATAACACCTTGATATATTATAGGCACTGATGATTTAATACATACATATAACAATTCAATTAAAACTGATTGAAACGTTTTTGAGAAAATGCTGACAATTTTCTAGTTCGGGTTTACGACGGAAATAAAAGTGTTTCAATCCCCTGAGCCTAAATGAGTAAGTCTCGCAAAGTGGTTTTATGTGAGTAAATACGATTATGTGGTAAGTAAAGATAAAACGAAAAGTTTCTTTTATATGCAACTCGGTATGTTGAGGTATTATCAAGTGAGTTTTAATATCATGTAGATGTTATATTCTACATATAAAACGAATAAAATTTTTCTATAAGAAAAATGAATTTTTGCCAATTTTGAAAATTCATACTCAAAAAAAGGACTATGTTGTCAAGATCGAAATTTTTACAGCAAATATGACTACGAACAAGCTATATAAGTAAAAAAGAAGTGGGTCTCTTTCCCTCTATATAATTTTATCTCGTTAAAAGTCTCTTTTTCATTAACTTTCGAGAATTTTTTAAACAACTTTCTTCACAATTTAGGCAATGAGTTGTGGGAACAAAAAATCCAAAACATGTCCTTATCTTATTGTTAGTTTTAGTTTTGATATGATATCTAAAAAATATATTAGAAAGATTCTCCCAACACATGTTTTCGCCAGCGAAGCTGACTTAAAACGGCTGCAATACTAAAAGTATTTGCCAGACAATTTTTTTTATTTATGGTTTTATATTCGCTAAAGGATAGAGAATAACTAGTCAAAAAATCACGAAAATCAAAATTGATGAAAATTGCACGATTTCAAATTGATTGACGCAGCTGATGTACGTAAGCAACTAGAATGTGCAAAAACATGAAAATCCTCTCTCTAGTTTCTTTTACAACCTATTTCAAGATTCGACGTAAGTGAAGTTGTGTGTTGTGCGTACTATATATATTTTTAATAGGTAATGGACGAATGAATAAGTGGTTTATATTGATGATGTATAGTCGACTGCAGAAACTATTATTGGTGGAATAATCAGGAGTCAGTCTTTTTCTAAATATTTTAATTTTGCCGACGTTTCGGCTAAAGCTTATGAGCCATCATCAGGGCATTACTGAGCCATGTCCAAGCATCAAAGCATGCTTTGAGCAATTTTCGTTTTAAATGTTTTAATTTTTTTTTTTATGTCTTTCATTTAAAAAAACTTTTAGAATCCATAAAAGTTCAAGCTGCATAAACTTAAATTATCACAATAAGCTTAAATTATCGTAATAAACATGATTCATTAATTTTGGTTCATCAAAATAATTGTGTATATTTTTTTAAAAAAGGATATTTTCCATGGACGGTCGTTTTAATAAGATATCTTTAGTGGATTTTTTATTTATTTTTTTTATTATAGGGAAATTTACGACTGTATTAACAAAAAAATACATCAAGTAAATGTGAACATTGAGATGTGGACATAATAGGCGTGAGAAGAATATACTCAGTGGTAGAACTTTATTATTAGAAGATTATTCAGATAAGTAGGTCTCGAGGCCATCGTCTGGGAGGATGATCAGGAATAGAAGGAGAGGGGAGATTGCGGACAAGTGGGTTTGGGTGGAGTGGTAATTTGGAGTGAAAGGAAGTATATCTAATTCGGGCTAAGTCTGCAACTAATTGGATATTCAGGTCGTTATGGATTATTTTATTGGTGTCAAAGTAAGGGGGATTTAGGATCTCTCGGAGGATTTCGGATTGCAAGGCTTGGATACGGTATAGGTAATGATGAATGAATGAATGAATGAATAAATGCTTTATGTACACAATATACAAAACAATCCAAGTATATGTATATTTTATCTATATAGTATATGTATAAATTAAAGTTAGCATGACAATAACGATTAGCCCTCTGTCGAGTCCCCCCCTCTTTTTTTTTTTTTACATTGTTGATGATAATAATAATTGCAACATTATAATCTATTGTTATTTATTTTATTACTAGTTTAATAATTAAAATATCAAAAAGGCTCCGATGATGTGGGAAGGTTCAGAGAAAAAATTGGTGCGAAGAAGTGTTCCAGGTCAGGATGAGAAGCGGACACACCACTGACACACAGCTACCAACTGAAAAGACTGTACTATACCCACCGACCTGCAGGACTTGCGAGGCACCTCTCAGTCAGTGTGGAGCACATCATCCGGCACAGCGAGGCCTTTAGCAGTACAAGAATGCGGACTTGACGTCAGGCTGGAAATAGCTCTCGGTGACAGTGTAACGTGCGTTCAAAAACTACTTAAGTTTTTTAAAAAAATGTCAAAGCTTCAATTTGATCTCAAATATTATGTTATTCAATCAAACATTAATCATAATTGTCTCATAAATGTTATTATCTTAAAAATGCTGTACTAACATTTTCTTAAAAAAACTGTATTGATCCCATCACCTCCTGAAAACTGTTCCACATACCCCAACCCTGTTCCTAAATTGTAATCCTATGAAGTTCTACCCGACTGTCAGGAATCTGGGAGTAACCTTCGACCAAACTCTATCCTTCAAAAATCATATTTCCGAAATCTCTCGTACCTTTTCAACTTTAAAGCGACTGTATTCCCTCCATCACCTATTCTCGCATGAAACTGAAAACTCCTCGTTTCCTCTCTAATATTTCCACTTCGACTATTGCTGTACGGTATATGTTGGTATGTCTGGGGATCTCGAGGTAAAAATAAAGCGCTTAATTAATTGCGTTGTTCCCTAGGTACACCTCCGTATCCCAATTTTATGGCGAGTTGACGTGGCTTAACCTCATTCCTCGTTACCAAATCCCGGCGTCCATCATACATTTTGACCATCTACAATTCAACCTAGACCTTATACATTTTTGACAAATCCTCTTTCCATCCCCGTTGTACACGCTCCAGGCCTTCAGATTTATACATTACGACCTACCGAACTGAATATTTCGACAGATCCTTTCTCATTCGGTCTTTAATTCTATGGAATTCTGTCCCTCCTTCCATCCGTCACTCCAACTCTCTTTATACCTTCAAATCCCGCATATTTAATTACTTAATGAATATTCAGACTCAATAGAATTGTAAATAAGCTTTTTTTTGTTTTGTTGTGGTTTTTGTTTACTTCTCATTAAAATATATCTATTTTATATCAGTAATGATTAATTTGTTTATATGTATTCAATTTACTTTGAGACTCAAAAGCCCTTTTTGTACATTCTGTATATTTTATTCTAAAGGGACATTTCCCAGGATAATAAAGAATTAATTTATTTAACATTTCCAAAAACAAACAATTATGTACAAGTATGTAGCTAATAACCCATCATGGGTAGATGCTTTATATAAATAAATTAAAATGCTGGGCCAAAATTTTTCTATATTTTATTGATTTATTTAGGTATATAGCTAGTTCCAACTAATCGAGTCCATTTAGTCTATTTATTACTTCTACTGGAATTAAATAGGTAATTTGAGACTTAATATTCTTTAGGAAAATACTAATCAAGAAGGCAGTAGTGACATATTGGAAGAGAAAGAACACAATCCGTCAAAGGCGGAACGGTTGAGTAGTTTCTCCCGGCCAAGAAAAATAAATGCACCTGCTTTTGCTTTCTATTCTTAAATTACGTTAAATAGTTCCAAGCTTTGCCTCTCTTCTTAAAACTTGAAAATATATTTAGCCGTTGGTTACCACCTGGGAAAGGGTGCCCTAGCCTGAGCCGGCGCCGAACCCCGCTGCTCACTGAAAGTGAATGAAGGTTTTGGCAGAAGTTGCCCCAGCTTTTCTTTTATTATAATAACAAAGGAGTGTGGGCTGAGTTGGGGTAAACTTTCTATTACGAAAACTTTTGTAGGATGAATGACTGGTCCAATTTGGCCCACAAGACCAGACAGCTTTGACAGGCACATTGTGTTCAAATTGAGACTTGTCTTGTAAAGATATAATAATTTTTACCTCAGTTCTTTATTTAATTACTTAATTAATTTTAATTATGATGATGTTATTGAAAAAGAAAAATATTCTTTATTCTGGGATAAAGTCTACTTTAGAGCAAAAACAATGAAAAAAAAAACAAAAAACTTATGGTCTCAGTTACTTTTTAATAAAATTTATAAAAAAGTCAAAGCATACTAATACACGCACGGGACACCCAGTCGTATATACTTATATTTATAATACATTTACCTATATTTTACAATATCACGGAAGAGTGAGATTCGAGTAAGTAATGGAGGAGTAGATTAGTAATAGGCTTTACACATAGACAGCGAATTCCAAAATAATAAGGAGCGAAAGAAAAACGATTTTTGAAAGGACTGATTGATTGAGTTCAACGAATGGATGTGAGAGCGGAGGGGAGTTAAGTAATATAGGAAGGTTTTATATTTTTTAAAGGTTTGGAATAGGTAAGAGTCATGGAAATATTGCCGTCGAATAGAAGGATAAAGCCACTCTAAATCGGTATAATAACCAGAAATATGGTCACATCTACGGGCTCCAAAAACAAATCTTATAAAGCAATTCGTCCGACGTTTTAATTTTATTTCTCGTTCGTCGGTAACCCCCCTCCCCACTATGCACCAGGCAACCATAGTCAAAAATGGGGAAGATGACAGAGGAAATAAGTAGCTGATCGGTTTTTAAAGGTAAGGATTGACGAAATCTATAGAGCCTTTTAAGTATGGAAATGGATTTTCATGATATTTCGGATACTTGAATATTCCAAGATTGTATTTGGTTAAAGGGGACTCCAAGGTTTTTAACTGTTTTTACTTGGTTTGGGATTTGAGAAATATTAACGGGCAGTATGGAAAGGAGTTGGTTTGGAGCCAATGAGGATTGGTTTGGTTTTACCTTACCTGCACTGGGGCTGCAACTTTATTTGCCCATTGACAAATTTATTATTTATCATTCTGTACTTCATGGGATGCCTCTATGAGATTAGAAGAGTGAAAAAGAAACTGTATTTATAATTGACGTAAAGATGGTTATTATTCTGTGCAACACCATTCATTTTTCTATAACAATATGATTCGAAATTTTGGAGGCTAGGTTTCCCCATTATCTCTAAAACATGAAAAATAGGCCATCTAAGAAGGTTCATAAATATTGACCAAATGTTTCGGGTGACTCTTCATCCTAAATTATTTGATATATTTGTATTTGGAAGATTTGTTTTGTATCTCAATTTTTAACCATGACATTGTCGTGTTTTTTTGATAAAAACGTTTGTTTATTTGAGTACATAAAACCAAAAAATCTAGTGAGGCAACACACCTCGATTGTTCAAATTAATTAAAGAAATATTTAATAAAGTTAGAGTAAAAAAAAACTTAAAAGAATTACGTGTATATTCTTTAAGGTGGAGGTCAAATTCTATGAATAAAATTGGAGGCTTCACCGCTTTTTTATTACATATTGATGCACAACGTTTCGGCTAAAATGCCATCTTCAGGTGCAAAAGAACAATTTTATCTAAGGTGTAAGTACCCACTCACCTTGAGATGGCATTTTAGCTGAAACGTTGTGCATCAATATTCAAAAAAAGACTAGTGAAGTTATATATCAGCCTCCATTTTTATTATTAAAAGAATTATATTCAGTTTAGTTGGTAAAATATGTTTTGGATTAAATAATATAAAATTGTTATGTATAATAATAGTTTTCGCCTGGGTAATAGTTTAGGTGTTTGCAGCATGTTGGGTACTCTCAGATGGTTTTCGCTGATGACATAGTCGTCCTAGCCAACAACGACAGGGACTTGATTCACAATACAAAAACTACCCAAACAGAACTAGAAAAAATAAACATGGAGATAAATTGAAAAGACGAAATTAATGAGAATTGGCAGGATTCCTCGGCGAGAGATGAGAAAAATCAGAATTAGAAACAAGATAATCAAACAGGTAAAGTGCTTTAAGTACCTGGGAGCCCATTTGGATGAGGGCGGACTCAACGATTATGAGATTAAGAAGCGAGTGAATGCTGCAGGAAAGATTTTCCATGCAGTTTATGGAAACTTCCTATAAATAAAGAGGTCTCCAAGAAAACTAAATTGAGGGTATATAGATCAACATTTCAACAATTTGATCAACTTGTCCAGAGTCGTGAGCATAACCTCCAAGCAAAGAAGCAAAAATCAAGATTCAGAAATGAGGTTCCTAAGAAAAATGGAAGGAGAGACCGAGAAGGTAATACAATTATAACGTCAAGTCTTGGAGTCAAACCGGCAGAAAACATTATATGATAATAATAATAAAATAACTTTGTTCTGAGACTATGTCCCTAAAGAATAACAATGTCGTACAATAACTATATACTTCAATATATACATGTCTGCCGAGAGACCAATGAAATAAACTTTTATTTAAAAATGTGTAAAAAAAAAAAATAATAAAACCTATATATATATATATATATATATATATATATATATATATATATATATATATATATATATATATGTATATATATATGTATATATATAGATATATACAAAATATATAGAATATAAACAAAGGAAAAAAAAATCTGCTATAAAATAATAGAGCTGAACCATTTCCAAATAATTAAAATAAATGAATTAATCCATAACTCTAGGATTTTTATAACATGAAAAAAGATTGTCTTACGTTGAAAGTAGGATAGTGGATTAACAATTTTACATTTAGTGTGCGTCTCTTTGGGATCTTAGAAGGTGTTGGAAAAGATGGGATTTAAATGAGAGAAGGGCGAATATGATTAGGTAGGGAATTCCAGAGAGATGCAGGTCGGATATAAAAGGAATTAACAAAATATTTAGTCCTATGGGTAGGAATGTAAAGGTCAGAATGGTGTGATCAGGTTTCAAGTCCGTGAATTGAGGATTTGAATTGAAGGATACTGTGAATAAATGGAGAATGTTGAGATTTAATGACTTGGTAGAGGTATGTCCCTAGGAAATATTGTCTACGTATGGAGGGTAGGAGCCACTTCAATTCGCTGTATAAGTGGGTTACTGGCGACCTCCTGAAGGTACCGAAGATAAATCTTATAAACATATAAGAACAAAGTCTTAGATGGTTTGGAAATATCTCCAGGATAGAAAACCATCGTCCTGCCCGGATGGCATACGAGGCTAAAGTGGACGGACGAATATGAAGAGGAAGACCCCGACACATTTTGGAAGATGAAGTAGGGCAAGCCTTCGCAAAGAGAGGACTGTAATGGTCCCAGAGTAGAGAACTTTTTAAGGGTTGACGAGTTTGGTCTACTCCCTACAGAAAGGCATCTCACACTGCATTCGCGGTAGACGAGGATCGATTAAGATGATGATAATGTACAAACTTTCCACAATTTGGTATATAAGATTTCATTGTTTCTCATATAATCTCTAATATTGAAATCTACAGGTTTCCAACGATATATATTATACATCTATATTAGTATTCTTATGTTTAGAAAAAAAAAGTCACTATTAGTTGGTTATACTTAAAATTGTTTATTCTTATTGTTTCTCGTTTTTAATGATTATGTTATTTTTATATACTATCTATGTTCTTTTTATATACTACAGTCAAATATCACTTCAAAATTGTTCATATTTAAAAGTTTAATTGTTCTTCTTTTAACATTTAATTATTTGCTTAGTTTCTCTTTATAGTCTTCAAATATTCTCATTGCAATGTTATCATCTTAATTTTATGTTTGCTTCCATATTTGATTACTGTCTTAATATTGTTGTACCTAACTTATTATTAATTTCCTAATTGCATTGGTTGTTACCTTGTTTCTCTTAGCTCTAATGAAGGACCACAATGTAGGCCAAAACGTCGGCACACAATTAAAATAAGTATTACTTGTTAATGTATTTTTTTTATTTTATTTTTTATAACCGCACCCCCCCCCCCTCCACCATCTTCCTCATATAATATTCTCAACGGTCAACTAAACTCCATCATTATGGTTACTTTACTATATACTTCATATTTAGTTATAAACTTTAGATTATTGATTAAATTGGGGTAAATTTTAAAAATAAAATAAAATAAAAAAACAGTTTTTGATTCACCGCATCAGATAATATTTGTACCGAAAATACAGATTTTTTCAGTTTCGAAGGAGTTCAAAATAGTTTAGCTACTAAATAAAGTTTTGATTTGAAACTCTCTCGTTTATCATGGTTTGTCATTTTTCAATGTTCTTGGGTTTTATCGGAAAGAGAAAAGTTTCATATTTCTATGCATACAAACATACATTGTAGTTCTAGTAGAAAGCCTGAGTAAAATAATTATATAAGGAAATGAAAATGAAACTGAAGTATTACCTGCACTAGAAATTTAATTTTAATTATCAAACGATCCAAGAATTACGGATAATGTTATCGCTTGTTTTAAAAAATTAGAAGGGCAAATTTTGTTCTAATCTTAGATTCGTCTGGAAATTACAATAAAATGTTTTTTAAAAGTCTTATGTTACTGTGTTAACGTAATTTTTTAATAAATACATTTTTATAACGAAAATCTAAAGAAGATTTTCATTTTGTTGACTTACTACTTTTAAAAAAAATGATAAAACTAAAATTTATCGGTTACAAAAAATGTTTTATATTACTTATAGTAATTATAATATTACTGTAGCAGCGGTGTCACGTGACGTCATAGAGGTTAAGTACAGTTGGTTTGCCAATGTAATGCAGCATTGATTTTTATATCAATTTAATTTCTCCAAATTTTCAATTCTTGTTTTCAGTTTAATTATTCATTATTTTTCTGATTATAAATTTATTTTAGGCGGATTGGCAAACCAACTATTACCTTCCTCAGAACGATATATTTTTTTGATAATTGTTATCAATTGATAAAAACATATGTTTTAATTTGGATGATTGAAGAAATCTATAAAGGAGGTTATACACATTGTATTAAATAAATCTTTGTTTTGTGCGAAACTGTGTACATTGTTAAATTATTAGCAACACGCTAAATTACAATATAATAATTCTACCTTAAATTTCGAAATGAAACTAATCTTAAAATGAGATCATGGGCACTTAACCATATTATAATTCATCATTATAAAAAAATATTATTTCTGATAAAGAAAGGATAGAAGATTGGCTACAGAGCTAATGTTGCGGTAGATGCCCACGAAGTCAAGATTGTGAGGCCTAAAAAGCTATTGAAATCGCTGATTCTTTTATTAATTCATCGTATTTAGGTAAAATAATAATTATTATGTATAATTATTATGAAATCTTGCAATTTATTTCAGTTTAGGACATATGTAATAGAGATCTGAGATTATTTGAAACAATATTGGTAAAATATATTGCGTTCAATGTTGTTTAATTAAGCGAACAGACCCTACCGCTATTGTGTTATTGATAAATATCCAATTACTTATGGACTTTAATAATTATTAATTACCGATGAAACCAAATCCATAAGTTGTTTTGAAATTGAATAATATCGTTTCATAAGTATAATTAATTTCAGTTAAAATCAGATTTCCAATTAGTATTGTAAGCAACATTTATCTTCGAAAGCGAGGGGGGGAAAGAAAAGCTAAATTATTTTTACTAACATCCATCCATAACACTTCTCAATCCATCCATAAGGAATTAATCAACACGAACGTGTAAAACTTGTCAAATTAATGAGAACTTCATTTTTATTTTTTAAACTACTAGTTGACCTGTGACTGAGTTGTTCATCCATATAAATTATTTTGTACCGTTTTACGATTTTATAAAAACGAAGTAAACTTAAATATCATGTAGGTTTCATTCTGATTGAAATAGTCTGACCGGGCCTAAATGGCGATATTTAAAAATTACGTTTTCTAAAGTACCTTAAATTTTTTAGATTCGAAAAAATTAACCACATCGTCTGATTAGCATTTCTAAAAAAACAGGTAAATATATAAGTTGAACGAATTCGATGTCCAACTAAACGATAAAACAGAAAAAATATTTTTTAATGCAATTTTTTGTTTTTGAACTTAAGAACAGTAATATACATGTACAATATACCGTTGGAATGCTAAAGATTTTAGAAAATATATTATCTTATACATACTATTGTAAAAGTTAACGGAGAAAGATGAAAAGCCGATAAAACAAACTGATTGTCGTAGATAATAATATAATAGATCATTTAATAAAACACATGTTTCTATTCAAATCCAGTTTAAATAATTTTTAACAATTTATTTTCGTTTATACATTTTTTTAAAAATTCTTGAATTGATATAAATAATGGAGGTAAGGGAAAGTCGTTGCGCCCACCAGATTTTTTAATATATTAACTATCCTCCCGAAGCAAGGATCGGTACGAAAAACATGAAGCTGTCTGTTTATATTGGTGAGGGAGTGTGGTTTACGCAGGAAAAGGACGATTTCTACTTTTTTAAAGGATATTCCAGATTTTAATGTTTTAGGAAAGTATTATGTCCAAGTTGCCATTCTCGTTCTAGATTGAAAGGATTCTAAACAATGGACCTATAACTAGGATACGATTCGAAATTGAAGAGAACCACCAATTGTTTTTTGCAGTCGGAGATGGCTTTTTAGCCGAAATATTCATTATTAAATAAATGTGGTGGAGTTTTATTACAGCCTCCAATTAAAGATTACATCTGATTTTTTTTTTCTTTTTGGTTTTCTAGAGAGCAGATAATTTCATCGGTATACTAGCTGTGTGCATTCGGTACCGCCTTATTAGTTACTACCTTAGATGACTATAGTAAAATAGCGTAGATGAGTAGTGCGTAATTAGTGGTGGTATAATGGAGAGAGCGTAGCGGAGGTAGGGGAAGTTGTTTTAGGGTTTCTGGCCGCTGTGTGTGCACAGGTGATCCCGCCCGGGGCTTCCAAACACCAATCCCGCTCCCTTTAATATTGACTACGCTTCATTTTTATAACGAGCAGATAATAGTCAGAGCTATGCTACCTTAATCCGATTATGGTGATGATTTAATATGATATTGAAAGCAGCGGAGTCTGTGTAACTGTAGGAGAATTCATGGTCTGCGAAAAAAAAGGTGTGCGAGTAATCTATAAGGGCGATCGAAGTAAACTTCTTTGATATTGTGACAGATAAAGATTAAGTTAAAAATAAATAAGTCCTGGCAGAATTTACAAAATGTATATATTGATAATATAACAGCAACAATATATACAATTTTTATATTTAGTGACATACATAATAAATACACTTCAATTATTATTAGATGAAGAAGATGGAAGGGGATGCGGTCATCAAAAATTCACAATAATGAGCAATACTTATTTTTATTGTATGCCGACATTTCGGCATACATTGTGGGCCTTTATCAGGGATAAGAGAAACACATTAACATGTAACACTCTTAAAAAACATTTTATTCTAATTTCCAGACGACACTAAGAATAAAACAAAATTTGACCTTTCAATTTTTTAAAACGAGCTATAAAATTTTCTGTAATTCTATTGGGTTGTGTCACATGAAATGTCCGTTTTCAAGCTAAAGGATTTTTATTAAAAATACGATATGAAAACAAGATAATTTTATTCGAAGTATTTACCTTCATTTTATACACATTTTTCCCAACGTGACACCAACTTTTTTATCCCCGAACTGAAAAACACTGTCTTTGAAGTGAAACAAAATTTGAAAAAGCAATTTTCACTTGATCATCATTTTCAAAAAGTTTTCCTTTGACGAAGTTGTTTAAATTCCTGAACAGGTGGTAATCTGTTGGAGACAAGTCAGGAGAATATGGTGGGTGCGGAAGAACTTCGTAGCCCAGTTCTTTCAATTTTTGTACGGTAACATCACCGGTTTTGAAACATGGAGCAAGACGCTCAGTGAGATAATGAGGTAACCATGTATCGTGCTTTTTTACTTTCCCAATACACTTTAAATGTCTGGAAACGGTAGATGCACTTGCATTTAGTTGGGCTGAGAGTCCTTTAACTCTTTGGTAGGGGTTTCCTTCTACTGTATGTTTGAGGACATCGTTGTCTATTACGGACGGAGGTCTTCCTCGGGCAAGTATTCCAAGTCGGTATCCCCAGCTGAATACAAACTAACGGCGAATGGTCCTTTCATTAACACTCCCTTTCCCAAACGCCTTGCAAATATTTCTAGCGGTCTCAGCTGCTGAATGGCCGAGTTTAAACTCGTACAAAAATATTACTCGAAAATCGCGTGTTTCCATGTTCATATTTGGAGGTATACTAAAAAGTGGGTAATTGATTGGGAAGCTAATGTTTATAATAAAAAGGTAGAGGATTAGTTACTGTTTACTTTAAATAGTAAACATTCGGAAGAAAACAACAGTGACCTGCTAAATCCTTTATGTATTTCAGAAACTAAAAAAACGGACATTTCATGTGAAACAATCCAATAGAATCCTTTGATAAATTGAAATTAAATTTCTAGTGCAGATTTCATTTTTATTTCCTTATATAATTATTTCACCAAGGCTTACTAATAGAACTATAATGTATGTCTTTATGCATAGAAATAAGAAACTTTTCAATTTAAAATGGTGTCCAAGAAAATTGAAACCTGACAAAACATGATAAAAGAGAGAGTATCATATCGAAATTTATTTTGTAGCTAAACCATTTTGAACTCCCTTTCGAAACTGAAATCATGTGTATTTCCAGTACAAATATTATCTGGTGTGGTGAATAAAAAACTGCCATGCTTTTTGTTTCAAAGAAAGGTTATGCCAGTTTACTCAATAATCTAAAGCTTATATACTTTCGCTTACCTATATATGAAATATATAGTAAAGGAATCATAATAGAGTTTGGTTGACCGTTGAGAATATTAGATGAGAGAGATGGTTGGGGGTGCGGTCATAAAAAAAACAAGTAATACTTATTTTAATTGGGTGCCGACGTTTCAGCCTACATTGTGGGCCTTCATCAGGGCTAAGAGAAACAAGATTACCAATGTCTGATCCATTTCATTAATTTGTTTACAATACGATTAGGCATGGATGGTTTTTCAAGTTTTTAAGAAGCTGTTGTGTATCAAACCAAAGGAAATCCACAAAATATTAAACATCACCTTTTTTGGATGAGTCGGGGGCATTGGAAACTATTTGACTGATTCTCTATTGTAAAGCAACTGTCCAGAACGCCTACTGTTTACGCAAAGTACCCACTTTTCATGATGGGTAACCATTCTGGAAAGAATAAGGTCCAACATTTATTTTTTATGTTATTTTCTTGTTTGCTGTCATTTTATGTGTGTGGAACCGAACTTTCAAGCTGTTTACCTTTACAGTCGCCTTAAAGTGGCCATCGACGGTCGATTTTCTAAGGTGAAGTTTCACTGCAAGTTCTCTGACAGTTATTCTGGAGTTCTCTTTTACCAAAGCTCGCAGAACATCTTCATCGATAGAGAAAGCTCTTTCACGACTTTCTTATTCTTCAAGGCTGAAATCTACCTCCCGATTTTTTTTTAATTACTGAACTAATTAATGGTGTTCGAAAATTGATTGATGCTTCTGACCGTCTGGGCCCAGCAAAAAATCAAATATTGGATTATCCGCCAAATAATGCAGGATTTTAGGTTGTTGTTTGGGGTTTTAAAACCCAGCGGTCATAAACGCCTATATATCACTTAGGATTTTAGTTTTTTCTTTAAATACTCCTTTGTACTATATATATTTTATATATAGGTAAGTGAAAGTGAAATTTCACTAAAATCTATAATTTGTAAAACTATACTAATTAGTATATGTTCACGTAATGCAAGGAAATGTTTTAGGGTGTTTCGGAATGAAATTAATTGTGTATTTAGTACCTGTCAGAACTGCAATTTTCAAACACGCCTTTTAAGGACTTATGTATTTTTTAGATGAAATCGGATAACGGAACCATTAGAATATAAATATGCCAAAATATCAATTTTATAAAAAATTGTATAGTACTTTTCGGAGATCAGATTCTCAACTGTTATCTACCCCGTGTTGGCTGGCAAAATGCTTAAGTTTCCCGGTTCGGCTGTTGTAGGAAGGTTACAAAATTGTGTTTGTGTGTTACAAAAAAAAAAAATGTTACCAGAATATTGCTAAAATAGAAAAAATAAGAAACTTCTGAATTGTTTATTTAACGTCACTTTATGCTATTCCGGATAATCTGACGATAATACAGAGGGAGTCCTAAATTTTTCCTATCCAGGTATTATTAAGATAAGGATCTTTAACGAGTACCTGACATCGCACAGGCTCGGGGGACCACCTTTTAACATCCCCTCCGAAGGACGGCATAACTAAGGATTTTTTACTCCCATTAATAAGAAACTTCTGAATTTTAATCATAATAGTGCGTATAAATTTAGAAAAAAAAACTTGTGCGCCTAATAATATTTTTTTTACATCAGTTTATATTTAATGATATGATCATACAATTTCTTACACATGGGTACAGCTCATTTTTAGTTTTGCACGATTCCTTGTTCTTTTTACTTATTAAATTTTTCTTTACTATATTTTAGAACTATTAAAAAGCATTGGGGAAAACTGCTTATAGATTAAGAATGGCTACAGATGGATTTTCTGCGAAAATGTGGAATTATTGTAGAAGCACGTGCATAAAATCGGATTGATGGAATCTCCACTTTGAAATCTCTAAGATGTGGGGTGTGATATGGATGCATTGCATTTAGACGAGGAGGGTAAAGAGTAGGATTCACTTAGAAGGTATATGTTATGCTATTATATAGATCCATAATTATTATTTTATTTTCTTAATAATAAATTATTTTTTCTATTCTGGGACAAGTCCCTTTAGAATAATATTACAGGAAATTTAAAATAGAACATCAGTGTCTTAGATTAAAAACGCAAACAACAGAAATAACTAAGGAAAATGAATGAAAGTAATAAATTAACAGGTAGCTTCTAATAATAATTTAGACAGTTACAAAACAAACTAGACAAGAATCAAAAATAAAAATATGTCCATATATCCAATGTTAATGAATAGATATTTAAAATACTAGTGGAATTGTGTGTAATAATATATGTATACATTTAAAATACGATGAAATATAGAATATAATAAATAATTGTTTTATTTACGGATTTTTATTGAAATTCGCAAATCAATTAGGGTTATTTGGGAATCGGATAGACAGGAAGTGTTTGAATAAACGATATTTGAAGAACGGAAGAGTATTCACATCAAGAATATAAGAAGGAATAGAATTCCATACGGACGAGGATCGGATAAGGAAAGTTCATCGAATGCTGCGTTTTTTTCATTTAGTTTTTCTCAAAGGTAAGTCATAATATTTACTCAATAATAATTGTTAAACTCATGATGGTTAGCAAAGAAACCTCTGTTTATAGCTGAACTATGTTATTAAGTGGTTTTATATTGCATGTTCTTGGAGAAACACGGTAATTATTGTAGCATAATTTATCAAACAAAATTAAATCCCTTGCATTCGCTCTCGTTTCTACATCGATTAAATATAGCTTTTTTCAGTCAAATTCATAATTTGTTCAGTCAAATTCATAATTTTTTCAATCAAATTCGTAATTTTTTCAGTCAAATTCATAATTTTTTCAGTCAAATTCATAATTTTTTCAGTCAAATTCATAATTTTTTCAATCAAATTCATAATTTTTTCAGTCAATTTCATAATTTCTTGTACCCATTTTATACAGTTAATATAATAAGGTTTTGCTACCAAGAACTTAACATTTTTATCAAATCTTGTTGTTGTTTATCCATTTAACGTCACTTTATGTTACTGTGCTTAATCCGACGGTGAAGCGGGAGCCCTAAGTTGTGCCTACCCAGGTTTACTTAAGATAGTGAGGGATATTTTACGAGTTCCACTTATTAAATCTTTTAAGAGTCATCTGTGGTGCACAAATATAGGACGATCTGCTGGTTTTAGACTTGCGACCTTAAGCATAGAAGGCTGTTATGCTAGCCACTACACCACAGGTGATCCTAAATGCATCAACGAGGTGTTTGAATCTGCCGGGTTTGAACACGTTACCTTGTACATATTAATCTTTAACTCCTTCCTGAATGCATCGAGGGTCACCTGTGGAGTAGTGGCTAGCATAACAGCCTCTTTTAAAGGACGAAATAACCAAGGATTTTTACTCCCTAAAAACAAACATAGGGCCATCTGCCAGGTATGAACTCGCGATCTAGGGGATAGAAGGATGTTATGCTAGCCACTACTACACAGGTGACCCTCGATGCATTAAAAAAAGGTGTTTGATCTGCCGGGTTTGAAACCGTGACCTTAGACATATTAATCCTTAACACCTTTTTTAATGCATCGAGGGTCACCTGGGGAGTAGTGGCTAGCATAACAGCTCTCTATGCTTGAGGTCGAAAGTTCAAAACCAGCAGATGGCCCTATATTTGCTTTTAGGGAGTATAAATCCTTGGTTATTTCGTCCTTTAAAAGAGGCTGTTATGCTAGCCACTACTCCACAGGTGACCCTCGATGCATTCAGCAAGGAGTTAAAGATTAATATGTACAAGGTAACGTGTTCAAACCCGGCAGATTCAAACACCTCGTTGATGCATTTAGGATCTCCTGTGGTGTAGTGGCTAGCATAACAGCCTTCTATGCTTAAGGTCGCAAGTCTAAAACCAGCAGATCGTTCTATATTTGTGCACCACAGATGACTCTTAAAAGATTTAATAAGTGGAACTCGTAAAAGATCCTTCACTATCTTAAGTAAACCTGGGTAGGCACAACTTAAGACTCCCGCTTGCACCTTCGGATTAAGCACAGTAACATAAAGTGACGTTAAATGGATAAACAACAACAAGATTTGATAAAAATGTCAAGTTCTTGGTAGCAAAACCTCATTATATTAACTGTATAAAATGGGTACAAGAAATTATGAAATTGACTGAAAAAATTATGAATTTGATTGAAAAAATTATGAATTTGACTGAAAAAATTATGAATTTGACTGAAAAAATTATGAATTTGACTGAAAAAATTACGAATTTGATTGAAAAAATTATGAATTTGACTGAACAAATTATGAATTTGACTGAAAAAAGCTATAGTTTTTTGTTACAAAGATTACTGATTTAAATAATTTAATTTGTGTGAAGTTTTCGCATATGTTCACGTAGTTTTTATTATTTATCAAAGTAACTTTTTTTTTTAAACTTTAAGAAAGCAATTGGTAATTGAAATGGTTTGTTTTGGAAATCAATCTATATTGTATGAAAAGTAACTATTAGTTCATCTTCCGTATCGAATTATTTTTTTTTGTCCCTCATAAGACATACGACAACCAGCGAACAATGGTCTATTTAATAAACCAATTTACCTTTAAGTAATTCTATTACTATAGTTAGGAATTACTACGCATTAGGATAGTTTGGTACTTTATTACAGCATAGGGTCGCCTAGATGGGATCCTCAAGCCCCCCTCATATCGAGCGGATGTTTGTTAGAAATAATGGGGCCATGCTCCTATCGTAATTGTAGCTAACCAAGTATGCCAGATGCCGTGTCGTTTAGCACCTGATACATTGTAAACTACGCCGTTATTTGATGTTTCATTAATAATTATTTGGGTTAACCCAACGGTTAAAATATATGATGTGACCTAGTTAAAGTGTAGTTAGGTTACATGGTGAAATTGGCATGACAGTGTCAGCAAGGTGAAGGTACTCCATTACCAAGCTGCTTATAATACATATATAATAACCTAAGGTGACCAGATTATTAGAGCGAGACAACACTGAATGAGGGGGGGGGGGAGTTATTAACAAAAATTTTCATACAGAATAAAAAAAATATCGTAATATTTTTTTTTATTTTTAACATAAGTAAAGTTTATAAATTTTTTTTTTTTCATTTTAAACATATTTATTGATATTTACAACTGTATACAAAATACATCAAGTAAATGTGATGGACATATGGAAAATTGACATGAAATACATGTAGAGACACCACCCATTGGCAGCACTCTAAACAAGAAGATCTCGGGGCCATCTTCTTTTCAGACGCCTCGGAGGGCTATCAGGAATTAGGGAGGAAGACAGAATGGAAACCAGTGGATTAGAGTGGGAATGGAGTTTTTCATGAAAGGAATGGTATCTAGATCGGGCCAAATCAGCAACATACGGAACATTAAGGTCTTTATGGATTAGTGTATTCGTGACAAAATATGGAGTATTGAGGATTTTACGAAGGATTTTGGATTGCAAGGATTGGATACGAGAGGAATTCGATGGTTTAGTAGACCCCCATAGCTTTACTCCGTAAGTCCAGATAGGTCTTATGATGATCATGTAGATGAGTCTTTTGTAGTTAAGAGGAAGCTTTGACCGTTTGTCTAGTAAGTGTTGAAGTAACCGAAAGCGGCGAGCAGTTTCTTGTCGTTTCAGTCTAGTGTGCAGATTCCATGTTAAACGTTTGTCAAGTAAAAGTCCTAGGTATAGCGGATCTGTTCAACTCGAACGAGCGTAATATTATTAAAGGATACTGTAGGGCAGGATGTCATAAGTTTACGACGAAGGGTAAAGGTTATTCGCTGGGATTTGTTGGAATTTATTTTAATTCGCCAATTCAGACACCATACCTCAAGGTCTCTGATGTGGGATTGGAGAGTTTGAGAAGCAGCAGTTAGATCGTCATTGACTGATAACACACAAGTGTCATCGGCATAGGTAGAAAGGAAAGTGTCAGGATGGGTTGGGACATCAGCTGTATAGACTGTATAAAGAATGGGTCCTAGGATGCTGCTTTGAGGAACACCAGCAGACTGAGAAAAGGAGGAGGAGTAGGAACCATTGTGATTTATTATAAAGGATCTATTACTGAGGTATGACTGGATAGTAAGAAAATATGTAGGAGGGAGGAATGTTCGGAGTTTGTAAAGCAATCCCGGGTGGTTTATAAATATAAAAAATATTTTATTCCTTGACATATTTTTTATTTGAGTGAATTGGTTTCAGTAGATGACAATAGATGTCATTTTTTAAAATATTGTAAAAATCTTCACAAGAATTTGTCAAATTATATTTTACACATAAAATGGCTTTCAAAGTTTCGACACTTAAATAGTAAGATTAAAGAGCGAAAATATCTTTTATTTTTTTTTTCTGAACACAAAAATAGTATCATAGAAGTATAATATATCGTTGGAAAGATAAAGATTTGAGAAAAAATCTTATCTTATTGACAAAGTATAGTAACAAATGTAAAGTGAGGAATAGGGCGAAAAATGTTGTGATTGTTGCACATAAGAGTTTTATATTGTTATATTATTCAATCTAACAAATATGTTTCCAACGAAACTGAATATAACTCTTTAAACTTTTTTCAATCTAATTTTATTTAATCCGCCATCTTATCATCCAGTTCCGATCCTGAAGCAGCATCTTTAAACCTGCAAAGACACCTTTGCCTTTTCGAACACTGGTGTAATAATTGGCGAATAAAGGTCAACGAAGCCAAATGTAAACACGTAACCTTCACCTTTATTAATTCCTCCTACAGTCCTATATTCTGGTTTACAACTAGACAAAAGACATGGAACATATGTCTTATTATGTCACCAACCATACCTTACAACACGACCTAAATATTCCATTTATTTCAGACCTTATTACATAAAAATACCCCAAATTCAATCAGAAACTTATTTACCACCCCAAACCTCTAGCTCGATCCCTATCCAGCTCCACACACTCTTACCCCTAGAAGGTTGAAACGGCAGTGATCCCGAGGCCTCTTGTAAATATTTATATATTGGAGTTCAAGCAATGGCTAGATTGTCCACTCAATGTATGTATATAGGAATAAGTGATTTCTAGACTTTTCATACATTTTATTGATTTATTATTTAACAACTATTAATAATGTCCAAATCAGGACTGATTGTAATATTACTCAATAAAAATTGTTTTTGTTGAAAAAAAAAAATTATTTCTTCTTCTTCTTCTTCTTCTGGCACTACAGACCGAAGTGGTCCTTGGCCTGCCTCAACATAGTCTGCCACAGTCCTCTATCCTCCACCATACGGATGCCCGCGCGTCGCATATCTTCCAGGACCTTGTCTCTCCATCGCGCTCTTGGCCTCCCCTTTTTTCGTGTGGCCAAGATTGTTCCTTGGTAGGTCTTCTTTACCTGCCTGTCCTCACTCATCCTGTTCAAATGTCCATACCACCTTAACCTATTCATCCTTATGGCGTCAGATAAGCGCAGCCCATTAAATAATTCATAAATTTCTCTGTTTTTTCGCATGCGCCATCTCCCATCTCCCTCACACGCGCCTCCATAGATCCTTCGCAACACCTTCCTTTCAAATCTATCCAGCCTTTCAGCTGTTGCCTTGTTAAGAATCCATGTTTCACTACCATAGGTTACCACTGGTCTTATAAGGGTTTTGTACATGTGAATCTTGGTGGCACGAGAGAGCAGGTTACTCCTTACCAGATTCCCTAGGGCAAAGTACGCTCTGTTACCTGCTAGGATCCTTCTTTTCACTTCCTCCACTTCGTTGGCTTCTAGTGTCATCAAGGATCCGAGGTAGGGGAAGGCCGAAACTACTTCTATATTTTCTCCACCAATGTTGTAGAAAGAGGGATGCTGCCTTCTTATTCTTTCCACTATCATTAACTTGGTCTTCCCGACATTAATCTCAAGACCTGCCCTTCTTGCTTCCTCTCTCAGAGCTATGTATGCCTCTTCAATTGCCTGTTTGCTTCTTCCTACCATCACCACATCATCTGCATAAGCCATTATTTGCAGTGACTTGTTCAGAATTGTGCCACTTCCGTCTAACCTGGCACTCTTCAAAACCTTGTCTAGAACTAGGTTGAACAGCATGGGAGCCAGAGCGTCTCCCTGTCTTAGTCCATTATTTATATCCATGGCCTTGGACAGTTCTCCATTTATTCTTATTTGACACCTCGAGTGCCTCATTGTCATCTTTATCAGCGATATTAATTTTTGGGGAATCTTAGCCTCTTCCATTGCCTTATACACCATGGATCTGTACGTCGTATCATATGCTGACCTAAAATCCACAAACAGCCGCCATGTCACCGTGCTGTATTCCCACATCTTTTCATCTATCTGTCGAAGAGCGAAAATCTGATCTATAGTTGATCTATTTCTTCGAAACCCACATTGGTAGTCACCAATTATTCTTTCGTAATATGGTGCAATTCGGTTGTACAGTAACGCGGCTAGGATCTTATAACCAACATTCAACAAAGTGATTCCTCTTTTATTGCTACATTCAGTAACATCGCCTTTCTTGTGAATCACATTGATGATACCACTGTTCCATTTTTCTGGCATGTGCTCTTCTTCCCATATACACTCTATAAGACGATGTAATTCTTTTAACATACCATCGCCCATATGTTTGAGTAGCTCTGCATTAATATTATCGCCACCAGGAGCTTTATTTCTTTTAAGCTTGGATATTACTTCGTCTATTTCTTCTATAGTGGGAGGAATGTTTTCTTCCCATCCATGGTTTCCAGGTTCTCCCAGCTGCGTTTCTCTACCCATGGTTGTGGCTGGATCAACAGTGACGCCTTCACCTATATTCAAGAGTTCTCCGAAATGTTCTTCCCATCGTGTTAGAATCTCTTGATTTGATGTCAGGAGTGTTCCTTCCTTGCTTCTGATCCAGTTATTGGTGGGTTTAAATCCATTCTTTATTGTCCCTATTTTCCTATAGAATTTCCTGCTTTCGTTTTTGTTGGCAGCCTCTTCAATGTCTTTAAGCTGTTCCTTTATTGTCTGCTTTTTCTTCTTTTTGACAATTTTCTTTGCCTCTCGCCTTGCTTCGCGGTACAATTCCTGTTGTCTGGTTTGTCGCTGCAAGCTCTTGTGTCGGAGACTGTTTCTTACAGTTCCGTTACTGCAGAAACTGTAGGATGTGTGGAGTCCAGGAGAAATGAGTGGTTTGATAGTGAATGCAAAGAAGCCATCGACAAAAAGAAAAAATTATTTATTAATTCTTAAATTGATTTTAACAACCAAGGGAAGTGAAAATCGTCTGTTGACCGCACCAGTTCTTTTTTCAAATCATTACTGATATTTACAAGAACATAAAAAATACAAGTGAATGCGTGAAAGAATATTTATGACCTTGATAAAGTCTTGTGAAGAAGCTACCCAGATATCCACTTCAATGTTTATTTTATTAGATAAACATTGAACGTCTTTTCAGGTGCCTCGGAGGATTATCCGGAGTAGAGGGAGATGTGAGGAAATGGACAAGTGGTAGTTTGGAATGAAAGGAAGTATGTCTGTTTCGGGCCATGTCTGCAACTAATGGGATATTCAGGTCTTTATTTGTGACAAAGTAAGAGGCATTTAGGATTTTATGACTATACAGCGTTATAAATTATGATTACATTTTTAGAATTTTGCGATAATAGATTCTTTGTTTATCTCTGTAGGCTGAATAGGCTCCGTTTGTAACAGTAATTAAAAATGTGTTTGTGTTAAAAAATACGAACAATATCATTATCATTCAAGAATACCTGCTCTTTTTTTATTTATTTTTTTGTTGACGACAATTATCTATAAAAAAATAAAAATTACAATAGAACAAACTATAAATCAATTAATAATTTTGAATTTCTCAAACTTGGTGATTTAGACGATGAATTTTTAAATAAGGAAGCCTTATAAACGTAGTATGAATAGTCATACATTTTAGTAATACCTCATTTTATTCATATTATTACGAATATATGGAACATTATAATATGGGTGTTTTTTTATTCAGGATTTTCGCGGCTTTAAATAATCATTTACATTAATGATGATTCTTTTCTTTTAAATTTACTGAATGTTCATTTAAAAAAAAAAATACATGCCGCTTTTTTTCATGGACCTATAACGTTACTTGTAATCGTTTACGAAACGCTAATTCATTCAATTCAATGTTATCTTATATAAAAAGTTGTATAAAGTAATGGAGAGAGATAATAATGGCTATTGTATTATTTAATCGTTAATAAATGTTACCAGTGAAACTGCTATTAATGACCATTTAATGATATAACAGTTAAATCAATCTTTTTGTTGTTGTTTTTTTTCAAAAACACAGTAAAAGTTAATAAAATGGATTATATATAACAGTGCTTATTGTAAGTCGATATTTATGATTCCTCAACTTTACATTTATGAAATTTAATTGTGTATTTTTATGTTTGTTTTGGAGATGGTGCACTCACACACATTTCGTTTGATAAAGATAGAAAAAAAGAGCTCATAGAGTACAGTAGACAACACTTTCATTTCTTCTTAAAGTATAGAAAACAACTATTTATGTCATTAAGATTGTCTAAAAAACTTAATTCGTCCTACGTTATAGCAATCTAACTACTTTGTCCTCACTTATGTAATTAATATTATTATTGTTATTTGAGACATATTTTGTGAGTATTTTTTTTTAACCTAGTATTTTTAGCAGCTTTAAATATGTTTAATAAACATTAATGATTATTTGAGGTTGGTGATCATTAAAAAAAAAAATGCGCTGAAAGTCAAACCGCGTTGTTTTCATGGACCTTGAACGTTACTTGTAATATTGTACGAAAAGCTAATTCATTCAGTTATTTAGCATGTATTCCATAAAGAAAAAATCTGGTGCGGGCAACACACGACTTTCACTTACATCCGATTTAAAAATCGATTAAAAAATTTACAAATACAGTTAGAGATTAAAACAAGTGAAACCATTAAAGAATTAATTATATTGAATTTCAAAAATTTCAAAATTTAATCAAAATCGTTGTAGCCGTTTTTGAGATAATCATAAAAAGGTGCAATATGCATGGTATAAAGTGGCTCTTCTGGTTAGCCGATTTTGATGAAAAGGTTTTTGTTACATCTCGGGCTTACAGCTGTCTTAAATATGAAATTTCAGTTTCATAGGACTTTTTGTTTCCGCCTGGGAGTTACCACACACAGACCTTTTTGTGGGACTTGGTTATTTTGACTCAGGGGAACCTAAAATATGTATTTCCGTTGAAAACTGTAATTCGAAAATTTTCACCATCGCAACACTTTCCCTTATAATATACAGAAATTGAAAGTAAAAATTATTACAGTTTTATCTGTGAGTATTTATTCAATACTGAATTATGCCAACAATAGATAATGACATGTTCAACCTAGGTATCAATATCATTTATGCCACATTATTTATATTTTATGAAAGCATTCTCTTGAGTATTCTAAAACAAAAAGGATAATGTTTGTATAATGTCACTGACAGCTACAGTTACACAATACATCCACTATTCATACAATTGCAAATGAATCATTATAGGAACGGGGAATAGCATCGTAGCCCGAAGGGGAGGGATAGAGTACATCCATGGATGGTCCAAGAAAGGGAAGGAAGGGATGGAGGGGGTAGGGGGCGTGGCACATTTCGTCCAATGGAATGCCGTTGGAGGGAGCGCAGGTCAGTCTGCCGTGGCCTGACGGCGGTGCGGGATCGTCCTAGCACAGATGCTGGGGGCACAGCACTCGCCGCAGGGGGGGTCTGCCCAGCTCCTCCCGAGCTTCGGCTTCACACAGGAGCAAGTGGCATGCGTTTGCGAAGTACTTCAACAAGCTGGCAACATGGACAGGTTAGGGAGGTTCCTCTGGTCTCTTCCGGCCTGCGAGAAGTTGCACAGCAATGAGAGTGTTCTCAAGGCGAAGGCGATGGTAGCCTTCCACAGGGGAAATTTCAAGGAGTTGTACAGGATTTTGGAGAATCATCAGTTCTCAGTGCACAACCACGCCAAGCTGCAAGCACTCTGGCTGAAGGCGCACTACGTCGAAGCAGAGAAGATGCGAGGTCGGCCTTTGGGTGCCGTCGGGAAGTACAGGGTACGCCGCAAGTTCCCTTTGCCGAGGACGATCTGGGACGGAGAAGAGACATCCTACTGCTTCAAAGAGAAGAGCCGTTCCGTTTTGCGGGATTGGTACGCACACAACCCGTACCCGAGCCCGCGGGAGAAGAGGGAACTGGCCGAAGCGACCGGGCTCACGACGACACAGGTCTCCAACTGGTTCAAGAACCGGCGGCAGAGGGACCGGGCAGCAGAGCACAAGGAAGGGTATGTAACTATTTCTTATATTCAGTGCTTAGTTGAGTTACCTATTAATATCAATCATCAATCATTCAAAAGTGTCATGTCTGTCATAATTTATCATAAACCATCATGAATCATTCTAAAGTATTTTGTTATATCTAGTTCTGATGGAGATAATTCTACTGAGAAAACCCAACATCGCGTTCTGATTTGTCCATGTAAAATTTCTATCATATTTGACTTTTTTAGTAGATTGGTACTACGACCCAACCCATTATTGTGACTTATAAATGGACCAATACTTTTTAATAATATCAATGATTATTCAATTTATTATTAATAATGCGTTCACCGATTACCAAATAATTACGATTGATCAAGCAATATCTGTAGAGCATGGATTATAACCTGGCGATACACAGGTTCTTTCTGTTGATCACTACATTCTTCTTTTTATATCAGTTATTCATTCAATATTGGCGTTACCTTACTGAAAGGCTAAGCATGTTTAGATTTTAGTTTTTTGTAAATTGCCAAAATTCAAATTTAATTTTCAGCCATCATAATGAAATATATAATGTTGAAGTGTAGTATACATATATTGAAAATAAAAATTGTAATGAGTTTATTGGAACATGTAATGAAGGTATGTAGCTGCTGATTCCAATGTAAGAGATGGAGGCGATGCGGGAGACTTCCTTTTGATATAATCCTTCCTGGTCAGAAAGAAGTCTTCCAAGTCGCCCTTTCCTTTCAGATGCCAGATATGGTTATTTCAGATAATTCAGTGCATTTTTTTGTTATATATGTACATTATTTATTTTCTCAATTAAATATTTTAATTTATCCAATCGGAATATTATTATTTATTCACCGACATATCTTTAAAAATAAATAAATAAAAACTATTTATAAATACTGTTCTAGCTTGATAAATTTGACTTTGAAAACGAGTTCGTTTCAGATTCTTTTGTCATTATTAAATTATGTAATTCAAAGTCGGATCACCAAGTGTTTCTAAATGGAAATTCATTCATGTCATAATTTATAACATTATCATTTATTAGTCATAATTATACTTAAATAAATAAAAAAAAGTTTTTTAAGTTATAGATTTACATTCGGCAATGAACATTGTTTTATTCCACAATTAGTAAGTAAAGCGATAAATTTAATTTCTATCAATTGTTTTTTTAAATATTTTAGACTGGTTCGGAAGTAAGTTTTCTATGAAGGTGAACATAATTACACGTTTATCGGATACTTTTTTTTTTACAAATACTAAAGATTACAAGTTATTTATTTAAGATAATAACCTGCTTACGATAAATCTATGTTTTTAATTTTATTTTTAGTGTGTACATATACTCAAATCTATAATTGGATACATAGTACTCGTTCGTAGTAACACAAGTTAAGCGGATTTTTAGAAAAGCCTTTGACAAATATTTAGAAACGGCAGAGTACTTGATATTTTGTAGTCTTACATGAATTATATGATTATTTTAAACATAAATAATTAAAATAATATTAAGGTCAATTTACAATTTGACCGAAATTGTAAACACCAAATAGCCGCTTTGTTAGATATATACCTACAATTTTGTATTAAATATTTTATATCACAGGAATTTTATTTTTGCAAATTGCACTAGAAAAATGTAATGGATAATTCCCGGTCATCGATTTTGAAAGAGATTATTAAATAATTAATAATAACAATTTATATCAGTTAAAGTCACTTTTAAAGGACATTAGTATATTGATTAGGTTGAAATTAAATAATTGAGAAACAAAGTACGATATAAAATTTAATGCGCTACAATGGAATGTAAAGTACTTTAAAATTACTTAAAAATATAATAATTTAATTATTAGACTAGTGATTGAAATTACATAAATTTAGAAATCATTAATTGACATTATATTAATTGTTATTTTTGTTCTTCGACTAGCATATTCATTGATTATATAAAATCATGAAATCTGAAACATTAAATTTTGTTGATGAAAATTGTTAATAACTGTTAAACAATATACATACTATACCCGCACACACACACACACACACACATACATATATGTATATACATATATATATATATATATATATATATATATATATATATATATATATATATATATATATACACACACACAAACTCTATTCTATAGTTTCTCTCTTATTTGTTATTAAACCAATTCTTATTGTAATAAAATCAAGAATCTTTTTTATATAAAATATGTATGTATATACCATACAACATACACCCATTTATTGATATAAATTACTACATTAATTTCACATCAATTGATGATATTATATTTATATCATGAAGATTAACTATATTAGACTTTTTATCCAGATATGCAAAATAAAATTAATTATAAACTGCAAATTACAGAGAAATTCTGTTTTTTATACCGTCCAAACAGTTTTTTTTTCACGGGTAAGGTCGCGGGAGATTCCGGGTCTGATAATTTTTATTATTCATGAGAGTTGGCTTAAAAAATACCTATATTTGTTTATATATGGCTTTATAAATATTATTTACAACTGTGAATATATGCTATATTAAAAATTTATTACATTAATCTACGATAGTTGATCGACATACTTAAGGATTTAGGTAGGTAAAATATTGATATTTGTTTTTTGTAATTAATAAAAAGATTAACGAAATGCACTTTATGAATTTAATACTTTATTTATCAAAATAAATATAAAATAAAATATATGTAACTTACAGACTTACTTATTCAGAATCATTTAGTTACTGTTTAAATTTCTGAATTAATAATAATAATAAATCTGAAGATGAGCCAAAAAAAAAAAAAAAAAAAAAAAAAAACCTCGAAAAGTTATAAAAAAATTATTTATGTAAAAATAAATAGAAATATAATAATAAAGGAAGAGAGAGTTCCAAATATTTTAAAATTCGAACTGGATACTAGAAAAATGATTTGACTACTTTATAATTGAATAGCTACTTTTATTAGAAAAAAACAAAACAATCAAGAACAATTCATTTAACAATAAAACATATTTTATTACTTCATGAACGTTTTGTGAAAATTTGTGAAAAATATTTATAAGTATTTCCTGAAATAAAATAATAAAATTGTTTTAAATTTTATTTGTCTATACCATTATAGATAATGTTTTCATACTACGAATCCCAATTCACTGTGGTAAATATTAATAAACAGAAAATTACTACATATAATTTTTGATTTTCCGGATTTGTTTCATTAATTAAAATAAGATACAGAAAAATGTTAAGAATTTTTCTTCGTGTAGGTATCATTTTATTTTATTTAAGACAATGATATCCAAAAAATAGGTATAGGAAAGATTTTAGAAAACGCGAAAATCTCTCGCTTATTTCTTATTGAACCAATTGACTTGATTTTTTTTTTGTAATAAAATCATGAATCGTTTTCTATTTTGATAAGAATTTTTTTTACACTATGGAGGAAAGTGTTTTCAGTATATTTTTAATGAAATTAAATATATGCTTAGAACATTTTGGAAATAACAGCAATTTCCAAACACGTTTTTAAAAGACTCTATTTTATTTGAAATCAGATGACGGATTTGGATACAAATACTGGAATATAAATTTGATGAGAGATTGGATTCATAAAACCTTTTAATCCTTAAAACTCTATTCAATTTTTTAATTATTTTAATTAAGCTAAAATTTATATTTTTTAATTTTATTTTAGTAAGAAGTAATATAGAATTTTATTGCATGATATATATATTTTTTTTATATTTTATTTTTGTATATAAAAATTTTCTGAATTTCATTAGTTCAAATATAAAGTAATGATCATTATTAAAAATATATATATATATGTGTGTTTTTGTATAAAAAATGAAATCGCGATTCCTTAGTAATCAGTTTGATTTCGTGTCTTATCTCTATGAGACATAATTTTATCTAATAAGCCATGAAATAAGCATGATTAATAAGTGATCAGTTTTTTTAATCTGATCTGTTTACTGGAACATGAGACTGTGATTAATTCTCCTGATATGAAATTTATATCTGTACCTCGCCAACATTCTGTATACATTGTAATAATCGATTCATAAATAAAGTGGTACAAGACGTGGTTGATACTTGAGCGTCAAACAGATAAAAATAAAGCTCGTACAGGAATAAATCCTTTTTTCACCTCACACGTTATTTCAGAATGGCAACATTAGACTGAAAGTGTTGGCGGTTCTAAATTTAATTAAAATTATTTTAAAACGCAAATTATATTTTTTAAACCTTTCTATACATTTTTAACATATTGTATTTTATTGTACAAAATTGTATCTTAATTTATTTATAAATTATATAAAAAGTGTGCTCTTATTTAAACTGTTTAAAAAAAATATATATATTTTTTGTGTCATTACTTACTTATCTATATTTATTTTACCGTTTTCTACATAAAACAATATTACTATTGAACAAACTGAAAATAAATTAAACTTATTAAGGAATTTTTTTTAATATAATAATTTATTTTAATATTATATGGGGAGCTGCAATAGTAAAATATATTAAATAATTTAAAAACTGAAAATTAGATTTTCAATCATAGGTTCCTTTCTCTCCATCATATTACTAAAAACGTACAATACCAATGTTTCGGAGATTCAACCATGGGCAGTTTATATATCTTTAAAAAATAAAAAATAAAAAATAAATACAAAATAATAATATATATATATATATATATATATATATATATATATATATATATATATATATGATATGACGATATTAAAGACAAAAACCTGTCAAAATATGCATGAATGTATGAATATTCGAAGTTTCTTAAATTGATAAATTAAACAATAAAATAGTTTTTATTTTTTTAGATTAGTATAAAAACGTTAAACTTATTTAACAAAATTTTAACTGCCATTCTATGGTTCGTATCTTACTTGTCTATATTTATTTATTTGAAGTGCCCAATTAGAGGTGTTGAGCAAAGAAGCCTACCTATATTATTGTTTTATTGATATATCAATTAATCATCATAAAATTAAACTTTTTAAAAGAATAATGAAATTAAAAAAAAAAAATTATAATAATTTATTTTTAAGTGGTGCAAAAGAAACAGTACCTTTAGATTTATATTATGAAATTGTATGTTATTTCCTTCACATTAACAAGATCTATTTATTGAAAGATTGTTGTAATTTGCCATGAATATATTTTGAAAATTATATCAAAATTACTCGTTTTGATCATAATTATTTAAAGAAATATTATGATTTAATTAAAAAAATTTGAAACCTAATTACTATTAATTTTCAATAATAGGTTGTAAAAATTTTAAATCTTTCTCTTTATTGTATCATGAAAAACGTACAATACCAATTTTTCGGGGATTTTTATAGATTGGGGTAGTTTATATCTATATATATATATATATATATATTATATATAATATATATATATATATATATATATATATATTATATTTTTTTTTTTTTTTTTTTTTATATATATGTGACTTAAGGTCTACAGCACTAATGCGACTCGAACTCACAAAATCCAGAAGAGGATATATTTTTTATGTTTACATATATGAAGAAATTTAACTAAATAGTTTATCGAAATATGTGCAAATGTCAATTTATTTTATGGAAAGTTGTATTCTAAGAAAACTCCTATCAAAAAATATACATACAGAATTTATTTAAACATTAAACGAATATTTTGTTGGTGTAATCCATATTTTTAATGTTCAATAAGATTTTTGATATGCGAGTTTACAATTTATTTATTTTTTAATTGTCTAAAAATATCTACAAAGGAAAATTAAAAAAACAAAACAAAAAAAACGGTAGTTTTATATGTCAATTGTTAGACCGCTGTTTGGCAAATAGGAAACGCTCAACAGACTAAAAGTCTGGTTGGCTAAATCCCTAGCTTTGCAGTTTGCCAAAAGAATCTAATTTTGTATCTCACTTTAACAAAAACCGCTCCAAAAATGGTAACGAGGTCGCTAAATTAAGATATACTTCCATTTTCAAAACTATTGCGTATATGATAAAATTAATTTTGGTAACAATATTTTTAATTGTATTGTAATATTAATTACTTTTGAATGTTATTGTAATCGAGTGAGATGGCACTTTCTTTTATGAACATCTATACTCGTATAGTGAGAGAACGTGAGAATGTTGAAAATTTTCGAAATTTGAATTTTCAATGGAAATGCATGTTTTATAGTTAATAATGAAAGTTAATAATGATATTAAGAAAAAATGAACTCCAGGAAGAAATAAAGTCCAGGTCAAAGGCGGGAAATTCGTGTTATTATTCAGTTGTTAAGTTACTTAGCTCGCGGCTTCTTTCTAAAAACTTAAAGGTTAGAATTTATAAAACTATTATTCTTCCGACGGTTCTTTATGGATGTGAAACGTGGCTGCTTACTTTGAAGGATGAACAACAGATTAAGGTTTTCGAAAATAAGGTACTGCGTAAAATATTTGGTCCGAAGAGAGATGAAGCCATTTGGGAGTTTAAAAGGTTGCACAACGCGGAATTGCGGAGTTTGTACCCTGTGAATATAATTGAGTTGATAGCATCGCGGAGACTCAAATGGGCGAGTAAAGTTGTTGGGCTCGGTGAGGAACGGATTCCTAGAAAGTTGATATTCGCTGATCCGACTGGTTGGCGTCCGAAAGGTAGGCCGAAGCGTCGATGGGAGGATTGCGTTAAGGTTGATCTCGGGGGCTTAGGCTTGAACGGGGAACATTGGACGAGTCTGTGTAGGCGAAATTTGGTGGTATCGGCATCGAACCTTCGGGTTCGATGAGCCTATTATTATTATTATAGTTAATAATATAAAGTCTGTTTAATTGTCTTTAACTAGAATCTAAAGTCCTAGTCAACTTTCATTTTTTTAAGATTTAATATTTAAAAAAAAGTAGGCCTCCGGTTCTTCTTACTTAAATAAACATTGAAGTTCTACCGCTGGGTAGTTTCTTCACAAGTCTTTTCTCGCACTTTATTATAATTCAACACTTTCACTGATTGTATTTATGTTATATACAGTTTTAAAATTTAGTAGAATATTAATAAAAAAAAAATCAGAAAACGAATAGTAAATGTTTGGAATGTTACAGCGACGTTTTACCATCGTTGATTGACCGAAATTTTCATTTTATAAATTATTACAGAATAATCCACAGTGCATTTTACATATGTTCATTATTATTATTATTATGAAACTGAATATTATTATTTTTTCAATCTTAAATTTGTTTAAAAATACCAACATTAAGTCAATGAAGAGAGTAAGTGATGGTTGCGAGTTTATAGATTTTTTTAAACATTTCTTTTTAACTGATACTTTAGCATTGAGTTTGTTAATTACATTGAAGAATTAAATTATTCTTATTATAACGTAAAAGTATAAAGCTGGACTATAGGAAGTCAATAGTGAGCGGCTTAAAACTTCGTGCCGTGACCCCCCTATCTCACCCATCAGCGTAATTGGATGAATAACTAAGTTGATGTAATAAATCATATAACTTATTTAAGTAATCATAAACTACTGGTATTGCCTTACAAATTAAAATCTATGTGTTTGTATTTTCACTTTTGCGTGATATGTTATGAATAGAAAAAAATGCCATTTTCTTTCTTTCTGCCGGATAATTTAAAATTTCTTTTTTCTCTTGGTCTATTATTTATTTAATATATAAAAATTTCGTGTCACGGTGTATCTTGTCGTACTCCTCCGAAACGTCTCGAATATTTTTTATTACACGTTGTGCATATATTTTATAGGTGAAAGAGTCGGTCCTTAACTATATTTCATACCGTTAGGCGATTCGGGTGAAAATTCATACAAAATGTTTTTGTTTTTTTTTCACGAAATTTTGTTTTTATATTTATTTGGCATTAAAAAAAACTATAACCCTAAATTTTCAACCTCCTTCCCCAATATCGCATTTTTTATAAGTACTTATGTATGAAAAATAAACATTATTTAAATGTTCGTATTACAACAATCTGGTGCGGAAAACACACTACTTTCATTTACCTTGGCTGTTAAAATCAATTTAAGAGCTATTAAAAAAACTTTAAGTTAAAAAAAGTTTAAAGTTTAATTTACTTTAGTTTGAAAAATATGATTTAGATTAAATAATTAAATATGTAAATTGTTATGTATATTAACTAGTTTAAGCCCCATTCGTCACCTTTTACAGATTTGTATATAAGATAATATTTTTTTATTAAAATCTTTAGCTTTCCAACGGCATGTGTTAACGCCGGTACGTAGTTAACAGATATGAAATGCATTTATCTGTATATTTATATGCAACTCGTTGTATCCTCTCTTATTTTCCCCCATTTTGACTATAGTTGTGTGGTATATGGTGGCCTCTCGAGGTTGCTTAAGGGCAGATTGAAACGAGTCATGAACTGTTTCTTAAGATTTGTCTTCGGTACCTCTAGACGGTCACATGTGTCCCACCTCTATGATAAGTCAAATTGGCTATTTCTCTCGATTCGAAGGCAATATTTCCTTGGTTCCTTTCTCTATCAAGTCATCAGCTCCCATCGCCCCTCCTACATCAATAGTGTCCTGCAATTTAAACCCACAATCCATACTCAGGAAACCAGATCCCCCCGTCTTTCCGACCTCTATACGCCTCCCCATAGAACCAAAAAAATATGAATTTTCCTTCTCAGCCCGGTCCTCTTTCTTCTGGAATATTCTCCCATCACACATCCGTCATGCTCCTTCCCAATCTTCTTTCAAATCTCTCCTTTTTAAACACCTTCTTGCTTCCCAATCAGACGCCAACTAATTTTAGTACGAAGATTAAAGTGATGTGAGAAATGTCTACACTTCATAACATAAATGATAGTAAAGTTTATTTTCATTTCTATTTTTAATTTTTCTGATGTTTTTTGTTTTGTTTTTTTGGTTTGTTAGTTATATATTACATTTAGATATTACTGTATTTTTTAAATTTATATTTTTCATTTCTCTCTCTTTTTATCAGTTAAAATAATTGTAAATAATTATTGCAATCATTAATATTATTAGTTTTTTTATATGTGTTTTTTGGCCAGCTGTAATCATTATTTTTTTTGTACATGTGTATTATTCTAAAGGGACTTAGTCCCAGAATAAAGTTCTTTTTTCATTCATTCATTTAATTTAGTAAATGAATGGATGTTTTGTTTTTATCGGTTATCTTCGTCTACAGCGTTCCATTCCTCTTTCCGTCATAGGTCCCAGTCTCAAATACATACAATACATTCGTTATTTTTTATTTAACAACCAAAATGTTCACTAAAAATAATTTTAGTCATTTTAGGTCAGCTAGCGTAATAATAATATTCTAAAAATATTTTTACTTTTAATCACCTATATGTGAAATATATAGTAACGGAAAGTATGATAACCAAGCCGCGCGAAAAGGTGTGTGTGTTCGGCAAGTTCAGCACGAAAACGAAAATCCATACGAAACTGAAATTTCATATATAACATAACATAACAGCCCGAAATGTAACACCAACTTTGTCAACAAAATAGGCTGACTGGAAGTGCTACTTTATACCATGTATTTTGCACCTTTTTACGGTTTTTCTCGAAAACGGCTCTAACGATTTTATTTAACCTCCCAATGTAGAATTTAATCGGCTTTAATATATATCATGTAGGTTTCTATCTGACTGAGCAGTCTAACAGGGGTTAAATAACGATATTTTAAAGTTTCTACTTCTAAAGTCCCTTTAATTATATAGGTTCGAAAAAATTAAACGTATTATCTTATTAGTATTGATAAAAATCCGCTAACTATACATTTTGAACGCATTAGAAAAACAACTGAAGGAGAAAAGACCAAAAATATTATTTTAGGTATTTTTTTTTTTCCGAACGCAAATAAATAGATGTATTTGCACTGTTGGAAAGCTATAGATCTAGAAAAAAATATGTAACCTTGCATAAAAATGTATTGAAGGTAATGTAAAGTGATGAATATGGTATTAACTTAGGTCACTCTTATACGTAACAAATTTTATACTGTTATATCATTTTATCTATACCATAAGTTTTCAACGAAACTGAATGTAATTCTTTAAAATTTTTTGAGATCTTTGTTCGTTTAAAAGTACTTAAATTGATTTTAACAACCGAGGCAAGTGAACGTTTCTGAGATAAGCGCACCAGATTTTTTTAAAGGTATTTTGTTTGATGTAAATAGCTTTAAAAATTTCCGGGCAAAAGGTAAACATTTGTTTTATTTTAGTGAACTAATTATTGAAATTAATTAAAATACAATAATAAATCAAAAATGTGTTTTAGAACAAAAAAGAAACTCCATACTAACAAAATTGATTTTTTGTAATTTTAAAATGATAAATGCATATATCTTACATTTTATTAAATAATTTATTTAAATTTTTTGTAATGTTTTGTTTTCATAGTAGTTATTTTATTAGATATTATTTTATATTAGACGGAGTATTATAAATAAAACTCCCTGACGATTTCGTTGGGTCAGTGATCTTTAAGCTGCCTCCTATGGCTTCGCAGTCATTTCTACAATCGTTACATGCACACGAAATAATTTAATAAATTTCATTTTAAGTGTTACTACTAAATATACGAGGAGTTTAGCTATGTTTAAGCTGTATTCTTGAATATAATAAATATTAAAAATATAAACATTTAAATTAGTTCCAAAACTATATAATTTCCTATTGGCCGGACATAAAAATTAAGTTTGTTATTAAATGAATGTGATTAATTATTTTAAATCTGTATAGGCAAAATTTAGGATTCCTAGTGAATCGTCCGATTAGCCTCAGCAGCATAATGGCGTTGAATGGATAAACTAAATGACTATAATTTAATCAGAGCTACAATAAAAAGTAGACAAATGATACAAACTATTAGCATGTTCAAACAACTTATCATGTTAATTTTACTAATTATTCTATTATTTTGAAAAACATATGTAGATTTTCTCAGCTTTATAATTGAATCCGAAACTACGATAAAATACTTTATGATATTAAGGAAATATCACATATTTTCATTTTTAGGTGTCGTCAAACATTTTGTCATGATTGAAATCTTTAAGCGAATTCATCATATGTTATCATCGTGCTGAATATATTTTGTATGTAAAAGTTTTAAATATGAATAAATTAATTTTTTAAACAAAAGATAAATAGACATTACTAAAAGATTAAATTGCAGGTGTAATAAACATTTAAAGTAAAATTAACCTTGATAATTAATTATTAATTAGTTAACTGAACCTTCCTCTGGACAGTCAATAAAGATTTCGAACCCTTTCTCATACAGAAATTATTAATCGAAATTTATAAGTCTATTGATGGGTACTATTACTGATTAGTTCCTCTAAAATTTTATTACAAGTTATTTTATTTTCGTGCATATTTACTAGTTGTGTGAGATAATACAGCAGTAAATTTCAATTGATAAATTTAGAAAAAATGAACAACACAAGTAAATGAGTCATGATTATTATTATTTAAGGGTGGCATTCCAAGTTAAAAGTTTCCGGGACTGGCGATTTTCAGTATTGAGGTAAATCTTAAGTTTGAAAACAATTATTTTAGTGTAAGTTGAAAAAAAAAATATAGGAATGAAAGGTATATATTTCGAGCCATGTTTGCCAATTTCAAATAAAGATAATTAATTTTATTAGTATAATTACATAGAGCTTTGAGTATTTTTTATTGTAATGATTGGTTACCTAAGATTTATAAAAAATAACGGGCAGTTTCTAGTGTCATTTCATTCAGGGTATGATAGTATTTACAATTATTTAGTAGCTTGTTTAGAATAAATCTTTAAATTCTGGTAATTTAGACTTTCAAATACAATTAATTTATATTAAAAAACATTTTGAGAAATTTCCCCACCTTCAATTAAGACCTTGATTTCCAAAAATTACTATATCCATTCTACGAAATTTTACAGAAAGCGGAAAAATCTCTCATATTGTAATATATTATTGAACCAACTTATCTGATTATTTTTGCATTAAAATCTAGAATCTTTTTTTTTACTATATTAAAGTAATGGAATGCAATGTTTTAGTATGTTTTGGAACGAAACTAAATGCATAATTAGTACTTATACATCGCGTTTTTAAACGACTTGAGAGTTCATTGGATTAAATAAAACAAAATATTTAGATAAAACTAGATGATGAGAATACAAATATGTCAAAATATCAATTTTTTTAAAAACTGTATTTTAGTACATTTTGGAAATCAACGGCTCAATACTTAACACACCCAGTACATCAGAATTAGCGGGAGAAGTTTCTACAAGGTGCCATCAAAATAACACACAATTAGGATATAAACTTAATAAACTGGTGCCGACGTTTCAGCCTAAGTTTATATCTTAATTGTCTGTTGTTTTGACTGCACCCCGAACTAACTTCTCCCACTAATTTTGATGTACTGTAAAGTGTAAAGTATTGAGACCTTGATTTCCAAAATTTACTAAAAGACAGTTTTTAAAAAATTGATATTTTGATATATTTGTATTCTCATCATCTAGTTTTATCTAAATATTTTATTTTATTTATTTATTTTTTTTTTTATAAACTTCTTTATTTGAATCAAAACACAGACATATTACAGTGCAAATAGAAGTCACTATCCCACTAAGGCGAGCCCGTGTGTGGGAAAGGAGTTCACCTGCGGCAATTCAATAAAAGTACAATAACAAACAGTAACAGTGCACAGTATGATGCAATACAATACTTAAATAATATAACAAAATTTTATAAAGAAACAGTAACACACTATACAGCAAAAACAATATAATACATAAGGAATATAAAATACAATTATAAATAAAGTAACACAGTATGAAGCAGTAATTGACTAAGCTTAAAAGCTGTAAGGAATACATATACATATATTTAATTCAATGAACTCTCAAGTCGTTTAAAAACGCGATTTATAAATGCAGTAATTTTTATTCTGGGACATTTCCTTCCCTAAAAATGAAACAATGAATAGAGGATGTTCGATTCGGCTGGCTTTATTTATTACATGATTTCTAGTCGAATAGTAAATTATATAAAGTCAAAATAATCAAAAGATACAAATTAAAACAGATAGCAAATTCGAATTAGTTTACTTTCGTATTATTAAGTCAAATTATCTTACATATGTGCAGAAGATTGATTTTAATGTATGAATGTAATTTATGTATGCATGTAAATAATTCTAAAGTGTGGTAGAACGGATGATAAAGGAATTTTCATAGGAAGGAGTTCTGTGAGAGGATATTTATAAATAGGTAGGTTGAGATCTTGTGTTTAGGGTATGCACGGAAGAGCACGGGGTAAGGAGGTCTAAGATATAATAAGGTTTGTTTCACTATAATTTCAACAAATGTATTTTTCTGAGACTCATAAAAATTTTGAAATCGTTTAGCAAGAGAGTCCCTGTTAATTTCCAGTATATCCACAAAAGGATAGTCTTATGTATTTTTTCTATACTAATTAATAATGGTAATTTTAACCATTCTACGAAAAAATGAGAATTCTTACAATCCAGATCGTAGAAAGAGTTGTTCTTGACATAACGTTTTAGCTGTTGCCTATCTTTTATAAAAATGATCATTATTGTTTAAGTCATCCTGCCTTTTTTTTAATCTTTTTAGAAGCAGACCGAGATCTATTTTCTTTTCACGTTGAAAGTGACGACAAAGAAATCTTTTTAAAAATATGTGCTCTCAACCCTCCGGTATTTCCGACATGATAGATTCTTTGAAATAATGCCAAAAGCAAATAAAAATCAACAACTGTCAGGACATGAGATTTATCTATTTTTTTAAATAGACTTGTCTTAAGCAGGTGGTAATGCATTTCCTTCATTAACGTATTTAAAATAAATTTATGTGACGAAAATTTAATTAGTGAAAATATCATACTGTTATGTACGGAGATGATGTACTTATACGAATATTTTTCAGTTTATGGAAGTTTTGTACTAAGATAAGTTTCTAACAAAATATATTCAAACAAATATTTCATTTTTTAAATATTAAGTTGTTTATTTATACTAATTGTTCCTGCTCGTTTCAAGAAAATTAATAGATGACCATTTCTGGAAGAGTTTAATTGTAACGATCACAATATTAAGTGGAAAAATTGAATGTACATGATTATAATTAACTTATTGTTGTTGTTTATTTATTTAACGTCACTTTATGATACAATGGCTAATCGCATAGGCTTGGGCCAGCTTTTTACGTCAATTACGAAGGACGGCAAAACTAAGGATTTTTGTCTCCGATAAAAAACCCTTATGAGGAACATCTACAAGGTTGCACGCGCGACATTGGCCATAAAAAGCTGTTATGCTAGCCGCTACACCAGACCCGTTTTAATATTTAGTTGTGTGCATAGTTTCTTGTTGCTTAAGATAATATTAATATATTTGTTAATTTCACAAAACAAAATTAAGAATAATTATGAATTGCATGATAACCATAAAGATATTATGAATTATGATAAGCTAAAAGGTGGTATATTTATAAAAGTTCACTTTGACAAATACATTGCATGGCAGATATTTCCTGTAAAATTCTGTTTTTACAAAGGGTGTTTTATCATAAAATAAAATTTATTAATTTTAAAATTAGGTCTCTAAACCATCAAATCCTTCCCGTATTCAATCCCTACAATCCTCCGAGGCGTCTGAAAAGAAGATGGCCTCGAGACCTTCTAGTTTAGAGTATTTCCAGAGTGCTGCCATTGGGTAGCTTCTCTGCATATTTTGTTCATGTATATTTTCTTTTAATCTATTTACTAGATGTGTTGTAGAATACAGTTGTAAATATCAATAAATAATTGAAAAAAAAATTAATAAATAAGCCTAACATGGAATTCTCACACTAGACTAAAACTCGTAGAAACCGGTTACTACAAGGCTCACTCGACATAAAATCAAAAATCCTATTTCCGAAAAAAATCATTTATATAACCATTATCAGGCCTGTATGTATGTAAGGCATTGAGCCATGTTGGTCCACTAAACCATTTAATTTATCTCGCATCTAATCCTTGCAATCCAAAATTCGTAATACTCCTTACTTTGTTATTAATAAAATCGTTCATAAAGAGCTAAATATCACATTAGTTGAAGACTTAGTCGGGAATAATTGTACTTCTTTTCATTCCCAACTCCCTGCCCATACAAACCCACTTATCCATGACATCTGCTCCATATGGATTCCCATAAATCCAATGGGGCGACTTAAAAGAAGATTATTTAAAATCAATCAATAAAAACAATTGAAGTGAGAAAGATGTATATTAACGTAAACTTTTCATAATAAGCTTTGATTTTATTTTTCCATAAACACAGATCCTACCCATTCTAGGACTGTCCTTACTACTTACGCTGATGACACATGTGTGTTATCCGTAAATAACGATCCTATGGCTGCATCCCAAATCCTACAGAACCATATATCAGCCATTGAAGTTAGGTGTCAAAATTGGAGAATTAAAATAAATCCAAATAAATCCCATCAAATCACCTTTACTCTACGTCGTAAAACTATGACTTCCTGCCCTACTGTTTCCTTTAATAATACCTCACTCATCCATGTAGAACAAATACGACACTTAGGACTTCATCTTGACAAACGCCTTACTTTGAATCCTCATAAAAGACTTAAACGACAAGAAACTGCTCGCAGATACCGTTTAATACAAAGATCAAAACTCCCTATTTACTACAAAAAATTGATTTGTATAACCATTTTTAGACTAATTTGGACATATAGGACATATACATTGAGCTATGGAGCTCTACTAAACCATCAAATTCTCCCAGCATCCAATCCTTGCAATCCAAAATCCTCAATGCTCATGACTATTTCATGCCATACTTGTAATTTTAGCCCTTTTACTTATTGTATATACAGTTGTAAAAATCAATAAAAATATATTTAAAAAAAACAACACATATATGATAGAAATAGATTGATGAAAAATTTCGTAATTCTCTAAAATACTATTATACTATCGCATAAGTAGAAGCATTACTGCCGCGACAGTACGATTGGAGTTTTTGTATATAAATAAATGAATAGCCCTTCTGGAACTGAGACAGGGCGATCTAAATTTATTTTCTTCTAAAAACACTCCTACCTCAGCATTGAACCCTTCCCTTCCTAGCGACACTGTTGTTGCTGGTTAGGGTTATTTTGTTTTTCAAATCCCCTCGACTGAAACCCAAGGTGTGAGGGAATTGATCCCTTGATAAAAGGTTACTTATATCGAAGAACGTTGATCATATTTTAACACTTCTGCTAAAAAGTTTTAGTAAACTCTAAAAAATAATATTAATTTTAATTTCCACGGAAACGCTTTATTTTTTAATGATGTTATAAAATAAAAATTGGGAGAAGTTAGTTAAGGGTGCAGTCAAAAGAACAGACAATTAAGTATAAACTTAAGTACTGGTACCGACGTTTAGGCCTACATTATAGGCCTTCTTCAGGGCTATAAAAACAAAAGATAACATCCAGTAGTCAAATACAATATATATATATATATATATATATATATATATATATATATATATATATATATATGATAAGTAAAAGAAAAATACTGATAATAAAAAACAAAGTGAAATGTTAGTTATGACAAATGACAAATATAAAAATAATTAGAAACAAAAGGGACAAAAGAAATATAAAAAAGGTGAATAATTAGAAAATAGAAAATTAAAATATTTAAAAATTTTAATATTTACAGTATGAAAAATGTGAAAAAATTGTAAAGTTAAAAAAAAATATTTTGACAGAATGAGAAAAAGAGATACAAATCCACGACTTATAAAAATGCCTATACTTTCATAAAATGTGAAACATTATAATATAAAATAAGTGAATACGTATGTATACATATCTATCTGTGAGAATTATATATGAGTATATATATTTAAATAATTTTCTTATTAAATTTTTTTTTTTTTGGTGAATTTCTTTTTCCAAACATTAGAATAGTAATACAGATGTACAGAATACCTTGCTAAAGATTTAAAAAAAAAAAATTCATCTCATTTACAAAATTTTAAATTACGTAACGCAGAAAGACGAAGAGTGCATAAAGTTGAGATTATTTTTATTGTTAGATTATTTAATCCGCTAAAAATGTTTCCATCTAAATTCAATTTAATTTTTTAACCTTTTTTTCAAATCTTAAAACAAAATCTGTACCTCTACAACCCATGAAGGGTCTTGGGCTCAGTACATATAGAGATTCGTACTCTTTCTAGGCCAACGGCAGTGCAATGAGGTGATTAGGCCTTAATCACGCTCAGCCGCCAGGTTTTTCCCCAATTAATTTAGGTACCCACTTTATAGAGGCTGGGTCTGCCCCAGGAGGGTCTCCATACCCTAGGGTCGCCCCCCGACCGAATTAACAGAATAAATAATATTTCTGCCACAGCCGGGATTCGAACCCAGGACCCGGAGCACAGCAGACTAGTGCTCTATCCACTAGACCACGCCGCTTCTTTATTTAAAAAATCTTAAATTGGTTAAAAATCAATCGGAGTTGATTAAAAGTCTTGTGTTTTGCGCACCAGATATTTTTATAATATTATCAAATATTTAACTCATCAAAGGTACATTATATTTCACAGGTTTTATTTCTTAAAAAAAAAATAATCACGATCTAGAAAAAGATTGCCCTATCAATATGTTTTAGTCAGCCATCAATTTATTTATCAAATTCCAATTAGGATAAGAGCTAAAGACTGATATTAAACATCAGATGATTGCACATCGATGAAAAGATAAAAATTAAGATTGTTAAAGCTTTTTAGAAGAAAATTTGACAAAATCAACGAGGTAAAATGTTTCTTTCGGTAAAATAAAAAGTTTTTAAACATAAATTTTTACATTTGTCAATCTTAAATGTGTTATTTTAGTTTCGTATAAATTTTCGTTCTGTGGAAAAGCATTCAGTGTGACTTAGTCATTTGGATTTCTACGTTTAACTTATCTTCAGAAGAAAAGGCGGTCTAATATTCATCTAAAAGATTTACAAATTTTACCATAATATGTTTAAAAAACATTAATAATACAAAAAAAAAAATAAGCTCACCTGTATTTAATTATGGCTATAAGTAGGACGCAATCAGCTTATTTTGATAATTTCTTAACCCTGACGCAAATATTCGAATTTCGGAAATAGAATTGCGGTTTTTTCTGTTTAAAATTTAATTAGTTTGTTTATAAATTTATAAGTAATTATTTTAATACCAGAATCTCCCGAAAACGTTTTCCGAAACCGCAATAGAAAAACTTGATTTTTTTTTTTAGTTTTTATATAAGCTAGATAGAATTACTTGGTGGAGGAACATGGCATAGTTTCCATGAGAACTTGCGTTGTATGTGTTGACTAAATCGAGACATAAATTTTTTGCGGTTTGTGGTGAAGCTCTTCGTGGTAGAAAAGATGGCGGGCGTTCTTCTGTGGTGTGCTTAAGACTGTGTGAACATAACATTTTTTTTTGTTTCTTATTGTATAATAATTTAATATAAATTACCCTCTTGTGTCTGAAGATTTTCACTCTTAAGGGTGTGTAAAAAAAAAAACTTATAAATTTAAATCCATATATTAATAAACTGTCTTAACATTTCCACTAAAAATATTGGACGCACAGATACGTGTTTTGCCTACTGTATCAATAAAACTTGCAAAGTACTTAAAACAAAATACGATATTATTTCATTCCGTGAATATAAAATTAACAATAAAAAAATTGAACAGATTAAAAATATTCAACATGTCTTCTTCCTTCTTATTAAGCGGCGTTAATGAACAATAAAATAATTTTTACTAACCAAAAACATAATTAATATTAGAAAACATATAAAATACTTAAAGGATATTTGGCTATATTTAGAAATTCATATAGGGATGGCACAACTAGATAGAGGTGTTAAAGAAATATATATTTTTTTAATAATAATAATAATACTGAAAGTTCTAGAATAAAATTTACTTTTCTTAAAATAACTTAAGATTTTCACTCTTAAAATAACTTAAATTTTAAGTTATAATTTTAAACTCTGAATTTAAATATTAAATGAGGAGATTTATACAAACATCAGAAATATTTTCTCAGGTTGAATTTTATTCCTTACAAGTATGAATGCTAATACATATGTGTAATATACCGTTGGAAAATTAAAGATTTAGATAAAAAATCATACGAAACGGGGGATGGTAATGGAATGTGACTAAAAGCAGTTTATTCGCTAGATTTGTGGATCATAATGTCTATTGTTTTTCTTACCATTTTTTTGGTCCTTTCTGTATAAATAGCAATATGATAGATTATGGTTATTTAAAAAAACAAAAAAACAGTCAGGTATCTTGATTTCCTTCTATAGGCTTAAATGACAAGAACTTTACCGACAATTTGGCCAATTTTACTGAATATTAAACCGAAATTCTCTAATTTACAAGACAGTAAAATCTAACTGCACCTATGAACTTGAATTGAGGGGATCAATCCAAACTCTACCGAACAATAGTTAATGCTCCTTATGCCAACACCACGACCTAAATATTCCATCTATTTTAGAAAAAAAACTATGTGTGTGCTTAAGACCGCACGGCAGAAGTTGAAACTTCATTACGAATAGTAATTTATATATTTATAGTAAACAATACTATGTATTATGTAGTATTATTATTATGGATCGGATTAGAAGGATAAATGAGAAACAAATCAGAAATTAATGTTCTAATTTCTTTTAATTCAATACAAAACAAATTATTCATCCATTTTTGTATTCTACAAAGAAAACAATGAGTTTGTGATAACTAAAATGAGAAAAAAATACTTTTGATAGAATTTACTTATACATATAGAAAAAACGGCATCAATTGTAGTGCCATATTTTGTAGTACTTTCATTTCTATTTTTCGACATTTTCAAATCTAATACGGTCTTTAAAAAATCAATTAAAGGCTTGGATGTTTCTTGTGGAAAGTCGATATTTATATTTCCACTCAAGATCATGGGTAATTTACCCAAGTTCCGATTAAGAAAAGCAGACCCTTCTGTTTATATGACGTATAAGTAAATTTTCATGAATGATTTTGGAAAAAATATAAAAATATCAGACTTAAGTTTTCTACTTACTTATCACCCCAATCCCTATCCAGCTCTGCACATTCTTACCATCCCCCTAGAAGGTTAAAACGGCAGTGGCCCCGAGACCACTTGTAAACATTTATTTATATTGGAGTTCTGGCACTGCCTAGATTCTCCACTGAGTGACGTACTGGTGGCTTGTTTTTAGGCATGCGTGCTTTATAGATGTTTATTTGTTTTTATTTTAAACTTTGTACATACTCTTATGATTTTTTTAGTGTATATATTTTGTAAAAATTGTATGGATGTTGTAATTAAGCACTATTCGTCGCAAGTATTTCCGCGCATCATTCCTTTACCAAGTTATCCAATCCCGCCATCCATCTTACATTTTTGACCTCATAAAATTCATATCCTCTGTCCATCCCCGTTGTACACGCCCCAGGCCTTCAGATTTATACAGTACGGCCCACCGAACTGCACATTTCGACAGATCCTTTCTCATTCGATCCTCAATCCTATGGAATTCCGTCCCTCCTTCCATCCGTCACTCCAACTCTCTTTCTACCTTCAAATCCCGCATATTTAATCACTCAATGAATATCCAGTCTCAATAGAACTGTAAATAAGCTTTTTTTAAATGTATTTATTGTTTTTAAAAATTTTGTTAAGGTTTTTGTTTTCTTCATATTTAAATATGTCTAGTTTATATGAGTAATTCTTAACTTGTTTATATGTATTTAATTCACTTTTAAGACTACAAAGCACACTTTGTACATTCAGCATATTTTATCCTAAAGGGACATGTCCCAGGATAACAAAGAATTTATTTTACTATTTATTATTATCAATGCCCTAATTTGAACAAATTGTGATAAGAATGAATTAAATTGTTTTTTTTTTGGAAAAAAATAAATAATATTAACAGAACTGTTAATACTTAAATAATAATGACTACATAAATATTATAGCGATAAAAACACGACGGCCAAGCGTTAGATAATTATCCCAAGAGATTTATCGGCCGACGTTTGAGATATTTACATAGGACAGGGACTACCATATGATTTAGGTAAACGGCGTTGTAAAATAAGGGAATGGATTTTATTGCCGGCTTATCAGGGGAAGTGTGTTGTTTCCAGATGAATTGGGAGGTTGTGAGGATGGGAGGTGGGTCCAAGAAGATGGGAGGATGATATCGGGAGTTGAGATAGCATCTCCACGGTCGGGCCCACCTTCACCTCCCTTATCGGGGAGGAAGTAGCTAGTAGGCTCGGGTAATATCAGCGAGTCGTCGATACGATAAACCAGGCGATTGCTTTGCAAGAAAGGATCCCTCCTTGTTTTACAACTTTTCGTTAAGGCTATCAGTTCGGTATTTTCTCATAGTTTGCATACCAAGGAAAGTTCGAGAAGAAACGCTCAAATTAAAGTTTTTTTTATTAAAAAGGTTTGTATGAACTAGATAAAAAATAATAAAATAAAATAAATAAATAAACACAGCGTGTAAACTTTTTAGGTGGAATATGAATGCTTACATCCCTGTTTGTGCCCTTCCCCTAACGAAATCTCTGATTGAGATATAGTGAATCGACAAGTATAAAAGTATGATTTTTATAAATATTTATTTATTTGTTTTTGGAGGACCTTTTTTATTTTATTTATTATTTTTTTTTCGTTCACCCTTGTTTTTTTCAAGGGGTTTCTCGGGGTAAGAAGCGAGGGCGGGAGATAAATGCTGAGATAAAAGCCCCCTCCCCCCAGTACCGAGACTCGAACTCATAATTATTTTGGTTTCAAATTTTGTTCATCTGTGGTTGCTAGGCAACACACGTTCAAACCCACTCAGCCACCCCTCCCCTATTTATTTTGCAGAACAAATAGATATATTAAAAATAAAACTATTGAAAATTGGTAATATTTAGTTCAGATAAAATAATATAATATATTTGACCACCCCCTTAATACTAAGACTTGATACATTTATGTTTTCAAGAATAGCTCAAACGATTTTTATAAAACTATGGATGTATAACTAAATGACTAAATTTTAAAAAGTTACTTATATTCAGAATTTCTTCTAAAGTAACTTTAGTTTTGTATTTTAAATAATTCACTCTCTTTCTCTGCTACCATTAATAAAATGGGTATAAATATAAACAATGAAGTTAGTTCATGTAGGTTTTGTCCTCACTAGAATAGTTCGACACTGCTTAAATGCAGAATAAAAAAAGAAAAAAATCTCTGTAAGTGAATTATTTTTTAAAAATTATAATTCACTGTCTCTAGTTGTTAGTAGTAATATAAAATGAAAGATTTTTTTTTTTATTGAAATAAATATAGATTTATTTTATAACGTTTGCAAACTCTATATTTCTATGAAAAAACAAACAAACAAAAAAACGTAGAATGCAATAGAAAGTGACGAAAAGCACTTAAACTTATGCGATGTTGTAGATAATAGTTAATATTGTATATAAATTACATGTTACAGAAACGTAATTTTATTCAAAACTCTCTAAATAGTTTTTAAAAAGGGTAGTAATAGAAAATTCTTTCGCACCAGAATTTAAGCTTTTTGATAATCTCTCAATTTTAATGGAAAATATTATAAATATTTTCCACCACACAGAATATGATACAAACATAAAATATTTAAGTCAATCCAAAAATATATGTCTATTTTCCTTTTTTAATATATCCATATTATCTGTTCGACTGTCTGGGTTGTGTGTTCGAATCTCAGTCCCGGAGAGACTTTTTAAGCATATAATACAATGGGGATTCACTCATATGTGAGGCCCGACAACCAACTAGTGGCCAGTCTCAAAAACAGGCATATGTAGTGATGACATATAATTTATCATCGAGAATCACGGTGTGAAATCCACATCTCGCGGCCCTGAGCCTATACGGCGTGTTGTGCCTTCCGAAGTAGATTATTTGTTTCACTGTTGCTTTTGCATCGACGCAAGGTGTTAAGCAATTTACAATATGAACCGATAGTAAAGTATCGATAAGGTCTATTACTAATGAGAGAATGTGTGATAAAGATCTTCGAGATAGGTGGTATAGCAGGGCCGCCACTTCCTCCCCTCAGCGTGTTCCCTTGTCTTCGGTATCCATCTACTCCTTCCACTACCGACGCAGATGCTAACTGGTCTCTCACGAAGGTTTATTTTTGATCTATTACAGAAGATTTTTGGGGAGGCTTTCATTTAAAAAATCATATTCAACAGAGCACTATATCACTATATATCAATGCACAGAGCGACTACCGAAGATCGCCTGAAAAGTTGTCCATAGACTGGTATACTTAACAGATTTACTCCATATTTAAACTACCATTCCCGAACCTCTTATCATATAAAAAAAAAAAAAAAAAACTTAATGTTTCTATAAACTTCAAACATCGAGGTATTTCTCTCTCCGATTCTCATATTCATGAAACCAGTATTTACCGTGATAAACAAATCCTCCAAGCCAATACCCATTCTCCCAATAACAAAAAAATGTATTCCCCTTACTCTCCATTTCCCAACTGTCAGGAAATCTTTGGCAGTCGTCCTGATGAAGTCCTCAAGCGTGGGCCGAAACGTCGACACAGAATAAAATATAACATGAACAAAGTAGCTGAAGACTTTAATAACTTTAAAAGGTGTAAGAATCATTCCAACATAATTAGTTATAGTCAAACTTATATTGGGTATATGCTGTGCAGATCCCTGAAAAATACCTAAGTCGGACATGTATGGATAAGAATGCGTAAAGATTTTCTATTATTTTTTCTTTGATTTTTTCTCAAAGGTTAACTAAGATATGTTTTATTTAATCTAGCATTGAAATATACCGTTGATCAGGTGATATTGTTGAAATATGGGTGGTAAAATTTCGGTTCTAGGATATGCGGATAATTCGGTACGGTAGGTTTAACGCGGAAACTACACAAGTAAACAAAAGTACTTTAATAAAATCCAGTAAATATGGGATAAGGCGAAATATATGATTTATAATAGAAGCGTTGATGATCTTGGTGATATGGGTGTTTCAGGTTATACATTCGAACATGTGAATACGTTTTTGTATTTAGGTTGTGATAACTAAAAAAAAAACACCTATCCTCCTCATAACAAAAAAAAAAAATATATTAAGAAGTCTTCCTGATGAAGTCCTTAAGTGCGTGCCGAAATGTCAAAACTTATACATTTAAACATGTGAATACGTTTTAAATTTAGGTTGTGATAACTAGAAAAAAACAGAAGCGGTTAAAACCGGGAAATGCGTGTTATTATTCAATCGCGAAAGTATTGGGTTGTAAAATAACTTCGTAAAGTTTTTTCCTTGTGATTTCAAAAAAAAATTCAGATTCTTGTAAATATTTTAAATTAATTATATACATAGATACATTCATACATTCGGCGCGTCAACCCGTTACCGAGCCTAGACCTCCCCAAGCAGCCTCTGCCAGACGGTTCTGTCTTGCGCTGCAGCAATCCAGTTCCTAATGTTAAGCAGGCTCCTCGCATCCGCCTCTACATCATCCATTATATGATTAGGCTATTTAATCAAAAATTAAATATTCTTGATTAATTGTACTTGAATTAGATCACCGACAGTTGGAAGACGACTTTCCGTCTTCCAAGTTAAAATCGGTGGCATGTGCAGCGGATTATCCTTTTCCGAAATAATAAATCATTAAACAACGAAAATGATTTTTTTTCTGTTGCATTTTGAGCAAGCGAAATACCACTTAAATATTAGGAATTTATGTTGAAACTGATGCATAAAAGCACCTTAACTAATCCTTTTTTAGAATATGTAAACATAATAGAACAAGTAAACATCATTTCAGAGGAGAGAGAGAGAGAGGATTACATTGAACTATTGAAAACACCACGAACTTATTTGACAACTCAATACTAAGCTCGCAGCGTCTCTCAAGAAACTTAAACAAAAGAATTTACAATACTATTATTCTCCTGCCGGTTTTATACGGGCGTGAAATGTGGTCGCTTACATAGAAGGACGAATAACTCCCTGAGGATGGAACCCTCAGCATTCACCATATTTTTCAAGAATGCCCGTATTATTGATTACACCTGAATAAAATGGGACTGAGCCCATGTATATCAGCTGATAGAATTAGTTTTTGATTTTCTCAAGGAGCAATTATTATTGTCTAAATTGTGAAGACTATAATCTTAATTAAATATAACGTTGAACATTCCTGTTCATTTTTTAAGTAATTAAATATTTATTTTATCACAACTTCCGCTGGAATTAGTACCTACCTGGACCTAAGTCTAGGGTGAGGCTAGTGATAGTTATTCAATACCGTACATCACTTTCTAACAATACTCACAGTACCGAGTAAAAAAGCTTTCTGCATCTCATTAGGATGACTTTAGTTGTTTTTTTCTTGTTTTTTTACTATTGTACCGTTTTAAATATTGTTGTTATTTGGTAATCATCAATTTGTAAAAAAAGTATTATTATTTCAATTAAAGTATTGATTTTTTTTTACCTAATAATCATTAATTTGTTATATACTTGTTGCCTGGTAGTTCTTTCTTATAAAGGCTAAATATACATATAGCATTAGTTGATGACCTTAGGGTTTTACGCCTAAAAACCAAAACAACAAACTAACTCCTTAAGGTTTTCATTTAACTCCTTAAGTTTTCAAATTAGATATACTTCCTTTCACTACAAATTACCAGTCCACCCAAACCCAATTGTTCGCAACCTCTCGATCATCCTCCGAGGCGGCTGAAAAGCCGTAGGCCTCGAAACGTACTTTATCTAAATGCTACCACTGGCTAGTTTCTTCTCACGCCTATCATGCCTATATCTCAATGTTCACATTTACTTGTTGTATTTTTTTGTTGTTGTTAATACAGTTATAAATATCACTATAATAAATAAATTTAAAAAAAAGTTTTCAATAGAATAAGGTTACACAACCCGGAATCAAAGAAATTGCACCCACTAATAAAGTTGTAGCATCACGGGGACTCAAATTTTTAAGTTTATTAAGGAACGGAATCCAAAAAACTGACTGGTGGGCGTCCAAGAGGTAGGCCGAGGCGTAGGTGAGAGGATTCCTTCACGGAGGTTTGCGCTTGGATGGTAGTCATTGGATTGAATTATGTGGGCAAATATTGGTGGGATCTTCGGGTTCGCTAAGCCTATTGTTATTAACATTTTCTTACCTTTTTTTTTCTGTTGCAATTAGCGGGGTGAACCTGCTGATGGACGGGGCGACAAAGAGACCACCACCCCCTCAAGGACGGTTGATCCTTCAAGACAAGTGTACATAAAGAGCTCCTTCTCGGGTTACTCCCATTGTTCCTCGGAAGGCGGCATTAAGAATGCAACAGTGGGCTGCTTCATATAAGATTTCCTCCGGCAACGAGCTATGACATCCAAATGGTTGACCTGTCAACGGACCTGTTAGCAATACAGCAGAATCCCGATCATTCTTTTGAATACGCTGGTCCCTAGAAAATCTCTGAATAATTCGTACAAAAACAAGTCCCAACGCAGTTTGGACTTCGTAATTTATTTTTATTTACGCCTTCACTTAAATTTGGAAATATAAAACCTGCAAACTCGTAATGCTTTTGAACAAGGGTGAAGATTTAGGCTTTTTTAAAAATTATTTGTTTATTGATATTTACAACTGTATCTGTTAATACATCAAGAATATATAATGCCCGTTGGCAGCACTTTAGTTGGTAATCTAAACTAAAAGGTCTTGAGGCCCTCTTCTATGAAGATGCCTCGGAGGATTATCAGGATCGGAAGCAAGAATTGAAACTAGTGGGTTAGAATGAGAATGGAATTTGTCATGAAAAGATTGATATCTGGTTCGGGCCAAATCAGCTACATATGGAACATTAAGGTCTTCATGGATGAGTTTACTTGTGACATGTAAGGATAAGCATTGAAGGATTTTGGATTGTAATGGTTGAAGATGGGAATTATGTTAGGTTACATTTGTTTTATTTAGAACTGTAGATTCTGCTATCATGGTTTGTTCTCGATCAAGACCCAAGACGTTTCCAAACATTGTAACCCTCATAATTGTAATGTTTAGGCATAATGAATAGGGATTGAAGTTCGATTGATAGTATCGTCAGTAGACGTTTATGCCGAAAACGATGATTTGCTGATAAAAGTACTAAATAACAAAATGATATATCAAAAACCATTGGGGCAGCCCGTGGCTGTGTGTCTAGCTCGCTAGTTTACCGTGTGAGGTACTAAGGTGTGAGTCGAATCCAGGTCCCGAGTAATTTTTTTTCAAAGATATATTTAAAAGGGGTTTCACTCAAACATACTCCTCTCCTCCGAGTAAAGGGCTCGACAAGCAACTGTTTACAACTTACAAAAATAGGCAAAGGAGTCATGACCTTAACCTATAATTCCTAGCAGCGTGGAGTTCTAGAAAACTAAGGGAGTATCAGGCCTAATAGGCCTTACGTGGCATCGGAAAATATAAAAAGTTATAAAATAAGCTCATTATATGCATTAAAAATTTATATAGAGCTAAATATTTGTGTGCATATATACACATATATATTCCAAAAATAATGTATTAATTCCCTGTTCTATCACATATACCAACTCTACTTCATTTCATTTTGTCTCTATTATCAAAATACACAACACAATGTATATAATTGAAACACAGTAACTGGCACTTATTTGTTTAATGCTGTTCTGGACACACATAGCAGATTAAGGAATAGGATAGGAAGTACTAAATTATTAAAGAGCGATTTTGACACAAACTAGATAAAATCGTATTTTCCGAACTTTAAATAGGCTAGATGGCGTTTTTGGTGTACCTTATACCCTAAATTATTTATTCATATTATAACAGCACATTTTTCTTCCAAATCTTTTTTATTTTCATTTATATACAAATTGTCATAAGTGTTAGTCAACGTTTCGGGGCCTTTTACCCATTTTCAAGACTAAAAATTTTTTAAAAAACATTTTGCTTTAAGTAACAATTTATTAAATAATTTTTTTTCATAATATATATTTAAATTCAAATTACCTTTTTTTTGTCTGTACATTATAATTTTCTATGGCTCACAGTCTTGGTCCAAAATTTCATCCATTTTTTCTTTCAGTTGTGAAGAATTATTCCTCATATGGTTAATGCCATTTCCCATATTATGTTGTAGTTTTTTAGATCCGTATTACTTGAGGAAGATTTGCTTATTTATTCATATTAAAACAGCAGTTTTTTCTTCCAAATCTTTTTCATTTTCATTGACACACAAATTGTGGTTGTCAACGTTTCGGGGCCTTTTCCCCATTTTCAAGACTAACTAATTTTTTAAAAACATTAACAAATTATATTTTTTAAGGACGTTATCAAAGTAATTAAAAATTTATATTTCTTAAACGCATGTTTTATTCAATTTTATTTGTTAATGTTATAATACAATTATAAATCAGGCCTAAAAAACGACGGAGTTGTATGTCTAATCATCCAATCTAACTCTAACTCTAAATCATAAATATTGTTAGAAAATAACACAATACTATATTTTTTTCATGTTTTCCAGTTAACTATTTCAGGTTAATACATAGCTTATAACATGGTATTCTATAATAAGAAATTTATAAACTATTACTGCTTTCAATTAGAACTTAAAAATTAGAATGAGTAAATATGCATACAATAATTATAAACTAAAGATCCTTTCTTACGGTAGACCTGGTTACAGTACTTCAGAAATATACTTTATAACATTATATTGAAATAAATAAATACAATTTAAAATTTTGATATAATTGCAATTAAATGGTTATTTCGAAAAAATTAATTAGCGAGAAACCTTTGACCGAAAAAATGTGTTGAATAAGTAACTCTCAGTTAATAAAAGTGATCACTCACGGCCTCAAATAATGATTAATTAGCGGTTGGTTCTAACACATTTATGATTAATTCACCTCATTATTTATGACTAATTTACTCGTTAACCATTACTCACTCACTGCAGTCAACACTCTACCAAGTTCCAAAGTATCAATTAAGGATGACCGATTTTGGAACGTTTGCTGAATATGAAGCACCTAAAAATACGTATACTTAAAGCTCGGAGCCTATTAAACTAATGGTTTTAAGTAATGATTAATTAACTCATTAACACTAAATCATTTAGCCACATACAAATTAATCTTTACTCGACGCTACCAGAAACCGGATTTATGTGCTGTTGCATTTCTTGTTTGTCGAATTTTTTTTTTCTATTCGGTTCATTTATATTGGGAATTACATACATTTTTGTCTTGCTTACACGTGGATAAACGAACAAATAAAAAATGTTATGGTAATACGATATTTTTTTACAATATTATTATTTTACCTGTATTAAAATAAGTATTAACCTGACTGTTAGTGACTCGAATCATAAAGAACAGCACGGTTCTAAAGAGAAGAGAGACATTATTAAGTAGTACAGATTTTTTTAAACTTTAATTTGCCTATATGTATTGAAAAAATATAATTTTTTTTTTATTTTACTTAAAATATATATAATAAGATAAAGTATTGCGAAGGTCAAAATGTTCGTCCCCTGAGTCCAAATGACCAAGTCCCGCAAAAAGGTCTTTGTGTGTGTGGCCAGTCTAGCTTGTATAAAACCGAAATGTTATATTTTTAGAGCGTTTATGCCTGAGAAATCGGTCAACCAGAAGAGCCACTTTATAACAGAAATTTTGCACTTTTTTACGATTTTCTCAAAAAGGCCCCAGCCATTTTGATCAAACTCGCAATATTGATGTCAAGTTACTGGGCTTTAATATCACATAGGTTTCATTCTAATTGAAATATTCTAACAGGGCTTAAATGCCGACATTTTCTACTTTTAAAGTACGATTAATTTTCTAGATTTGAAAAAATGAACCATATCTTCTTATTAGTATTGTATAAAAACGGCTAAATATACAGTATAATACATATAGTTGAACGAATTATATAAATCTAAATGAAGAAACAGCAAATAATTTAATTAATGTATTCTTTGTTTTAACATAAGAACATTAATATAGATGTATTATATTTCTCCGACTTAATAGAGAAAAGAGAAAAAATATATTTTTTAATGTCATTTTGTTTTATGGAATATATGAACAGTAACTGGCATTTTCACGACTTTTCTTCATCTTTATTTATAGCTGTAAAAGGTAATGGAGAGTGATCAAAAGCGGATAAAACTAACTTAAAATGGAAAAGAATAGAATAGAATAAAAAAAAAAAAAACTTGTATTCTTGGACTTAGTCGCTTAAGAATAACATAAACGTTACAAATAAAGATAGTACATCTGTCCAGAATACATTAGACATATTAAATTATTTACATAGGCAATAGAGGTAGAGAAAGAAATTTATATATATATTTTTTATATATACACATCTATGTACAAAAGAAAAGAAAAAGCATAAAGAGGGTGTCTAGCAAATCAGCTCAAAGAGATTCTCTAACTTTTTTATATTGTAAGTCTTTTACTTGGCCAATCTCGGTGAAAATCTACAATGAACAAAGAATAATTATAATTAATATGGTATACTAGATTATAAATATATATAATGACTAATAACTTTACGATAAGATTCAACTATATCTACCCGACACCAATTGAAATTGTAGTTGTTTAAGTTGACTTACCAATGAATTATGATGAACTTGAATACTGTTGTTAGTAATAATCAATATCTACAAATCTGACTACAAAATTATTTAAGTTAATATATTTATATAAACCTTAAGAACTTTTCTTTAATGTTTGAATCTCTGCAGCCAAATCATCTTGGAGCAGTTTTGCTTTTTTTTGCATCCAATTCCTTCACCTGAAGGTTGACCTTTCTCTACAGCCTTCCTGTCCTTCTTTAATATTAAATATTAAACTCTCTTTATGATATTTGCAACATCACAACAAGTAGGCATATTGGAATTTTTTCTGAGTGAAGAAGAAACAATGTTTTTTAACGAACATTTTTCCTGACCAAAGAAAGAATTTTCTGACTTTTTCATGTGTTTTTGAAAACCCTGACTTTTCCTGGTTTTTTCTGATTTTCCCTGTGGCTAGAGTATATTAATGCAGTAAATAAAAAGTAAAAAAACAACTAATTTTGAAAAAAAAAAAATTATATATATATATATATATATATATATATATATATATATAAATAATTTAACAACGGAGGTACGTGAAAATAATGAGTTCCGAGCAGCAAATTTTTTTTTCCCAACTTAAAATTTCGCTTAATGGGCCGTAAATAGTGGCGTTTTTTAAAATAAAGTTCATTAAGGAAGAGGCTCCCTTGGAGATGTAGTCACCTCAGCTAGATAAATCCCAGGGCAAAGATAGCACCGGGAATTGGCACCGTGCCATCCATTCTAACCGAATTATAGAGCTGTGGGGGGCTATCGCTTTTGTTAGCTTTACAACCCTTTTTCTCAGGTTTTACAGCTCAGTACTCCTCTCATAATAAAAATATTTTTAAAAATTATATTTTTAGAAAAAATAAAATCTCTCACGCACAACACACGGCTTATACTTTTTTCGAACACGGTCCCAAGGAGCGATTTTTTTTTCCCTCTTAGTATTGTTCATTTTTGATAAAAAAAACAAAAAAAACATGTTTACTGTGGAAATCACCCAATTTGTAAGTGAATTCACATAAATAAAATCATTGAACACCATGTAAGGTAAAATTAAAATGTATCATTAAAAAATGTATAAACATTTATTCAAAAAATAGTTAGATAATATAAAATCGTTATTTTGCTTTCAGTAATAAAGAACAAATTATAATGCAAAGACAATTTTTAAAAAGTAGTAAAAAGTTTTTAAAAATAAATAAGTTGAATCATGAAAAAAATAACATAAACGAGAAATACGTTTTTAGAAAAATGTACTACATAGTATTTTTCATATTTTAATATCAATTATTATTATAGCAGAGTAAATATAATTATGAATGCAGTAGTTGGAACTATCTCTTCTCTTTCTTTATATTGTTATTTATTAAAACTTGATTATAACGTTTCGAAGTAATTTCATTGCCTCATCTTCAGATTATTAAAAAAATCATCTAAAAAACAATTTAATATTATAAACGCAACTACATAAACAATAACAAATGTTATCAACAATTCAGAATTCAATTAGCACTTTCATATTTAAAATCTGTTTCTAAAATAACTTTATTAAAATTGTACTTACTAATATTTCCATATTATACTATAATATTGGTCATATAATCATGCACTATTATTTACACATAGCACCTATATACGAATCATTTTGTCAATTGTTGTTAAAATTTGTTAAAAAACATGATTATATGACCAATATTATAGTATAATATGGAAATATTAGTAAGTACAATTTTAATAAAGTTATTTTAGAAACAGATTTTAAATATGAAAGTGCTAATTGAATTCTAAATTGTTGATAATATGTTTTATTGTTTAAGTAGTTGTGTTTATAACATTAAATTGTATTTTAGATGATTTTTTAATAATCTGAACATGAGGCAAAGAAATTACCTCGAAACGTTATAATGAAGTTTTATTTATGTTATAATAAATAAAAATATAAAGAAAGAGAAGAGATAGTTCCAACTACTATATTCATAAGTATTTTTCATGTACAAAAGACTTCAGATAGGTTTTAGATTTTTTGGAACACAGTAAAACCAATGCCAAATTTTATTTTCCTGTACTTTACATATTTTAATAGTTCGAGAAAAATCTTATTTGGCGACAAGTTGAGAATAACTGATAATTGTCTACGGTGTGCAATCGGTCTCGAGTGGGTTAAATCAGTCGTTGAAACCATTTTCAGAACTTTCAGAAGATAAAAGTTTTTTTTTTAAACGTATTTTAAAGAAATTTACAACCGTAATATACAATAAAATACATTAAGATAATTTGTTAATTAATCATATGGGCTTGATACAGGCATATGAAGAAACTACCCAGTAGTAGCACTTTATTTAATTAATGTAGTAAGGTCGCGAAGGCATCGTCTTGTCAGCCGTCTCGGTGGATTATCAGGAATAGATGGTGATGAGAGGTTGCGGACGAGTGGGTTGGAGTGGACGAGTCATTTAGATTGAAATGAGGTGTAAGTTCGGGCTAGAGCTGCGATTAATAGGATATTTAGGTCTTTAAGGATTATTCTATTGGTGACAAAGTAAGGGCCAATTATGATCTTTCAGAGGATTTTGGATTGCAAGGATTGGATGCGGAAAGAATTGGATGGTTTGGTGGATCCCTGTAACTCAATCACATATTTCCAAATAGGCCTTTTTTAATTTATTTATTTATTGATTAATATATCTAGTAAATTAGCTGTTAGATAAAACAAATGAAAAATTATGAATTTCTGTTAGGTTTTTTTTTTTTTTTTTTTTTTTTTTTTTTTTTTTTTTTTTTTTTTTTAATAATTTGTTTATTGATATTTACAACTGTATTGGTTATTAAATCAAGTAAATGAACTATTAGATAAAATAAATGAAACAGGCATGAAGAGAAACTGCCCATTGGCAGCACTCCAATAGGTAATCTAAACTAGAAGGTCTTGAGGCCATCTTCTTTTCAGACGCCTCGGAGGATTGTCAGGAATAGGAGAGGAAGCTAGGATTGAAACTAGTGGGTTAAAGTGGGAGGGGAGTTTTGTCATGGAAGGATTGATACCTGGTTAAGGTCTTCATGGATGAGCTTATTCGTGACAAAGTAAGGAGCGTCGAGGATTTTTCGAAGGCTTTTGGATTGTAAGGATTGAAGACGGGAAGAATTTGATGGTTTAGTGGAGCCCCAAAGTTCAACTCCATAAGTCAATGTAATTAATTCATTTACATTCATGTAAATAACTTCACCTACCTATATATTTTTATCTCTAACTGTATTTAAAATTTCACAATTGGTTTCAATAACGCAGGCAAATGAAATTCGTGTGTTGCGCAAGCAGATTAATTAATATTTTTTTAATCAGAATTATTTAAAAAATTGGAACTTTAAAGCAATATTCTTTATTAGTACTTTATTTGACTATATGGATTGAAAATTCATATCAAGAAGTCATACATTTAAAAAATTAAAAATGACACTGAATGCGTTCTTAATATACAATGATCAACCTTTTTAATTTGTCGCTGTCCAGCTCAAATTAAAATAAATAAAAAGAGCTACCAAGTGATTTTAACTCCGGGCTTCGACCCCAAGAAGTCTCTAGAACTTACTTTGTAAGACCTCGAAAAAATTGTTTTAAATAAATAAATAAAGTTCTAAAATTTAACAAAAAAGTTCCTTAAAAAGTCTGCTCAAATTTAAAGGGAAGGTGCCGCAGAACTTTTTTATTTATTTTTTTTTAGTTAGCGACTACAAATCCAGCTGCAATCAATCCATTAAGGTCGGTTGCTTGATTTGTATTTAATCTTTCCCATTTAATAAACGACCAAATGTTCAGAACTCCATAAACGTTTAATTTGTTGCTGTCCTTAACAGTCTCTACAAATACCAACATTTTCCTATATAAGATTTGTCTCCGATATGGGCCGAGTTGAAGTAAAAACAAAAAAGACTATTCCTGGCTCTCAACGAAAATAGAACATTTGGATACTCTGGTGGGAGGTAGGACAACTGGATTCCTTTTGACAACTGAATATTTACTTTAAAATTTAAAAATTCAACTTGATAATTTAAGTTTTCACTAAACTTAATAAAATTGAATACTTTTATCCAAATTATATAAAGCAATAAAATTGTGTAAGTTTTCTAAGAGTTACATATGTGAAATAAAAACAAAGGATTCTTAAAACGTATAATTTCGTTTGGTTAAATATATCGCTATTAAATGATCAATATAATTACCCAATTTATTTACCAGTAACCTAACTAAATATTTTTATGTTTTAAAAATGTTTCGGACTCCCTCTTCTGGCAATCACTAATGATACTATGACATTACACACATGTTGGTAGATAAATTACCTGTCTATAGTACTCTAATAACAATTCTATATTATAAATTACTTACGGAGGCTCTACTAAACCATATCCAATCCTTACAATCCAAAATCCTTCGGAAAATCCTCAAAGCTCCTAACATTGTCACGAATAAGCTCATCCCCATAAAGACCTTAATGTTCCATATGTTACTTTATTAGCCCGAACCAAGTATCAATCATTCCATGAAAAACTCCATTTCCACTCTAACCGGCTAATTTCTATCCTATCATCCTCTTCGATTCCTTATGATCCTCTGAGGCATATGAAAAAAAGATGGTCCCGAGACCTAGTTCAGAAATTTTTTTTAGGGCTGCCAATGGGTAGCGTCTCTACATGTATTTCATGTCAGTTTACTATGTCCATCACATTTACTCGATGTATTATATAATACAGTTGTAAATATCAATAAATATGTATTAAAAAAAAATTAAAGTAGGAGGTCCCGAGGCCATCTTCCTTTTCTGAAGAAGGCTTGAAACTACTGAGTTAGAATGGTATGGAGTTTGGTTGGTTCCTGGTTCGACAATAATTTTAGCTAAATCATATTGAATTATTTTATTAATGACAATGTAGGTAGCATAGAGGAATCCATTATAAGCTACGGTTTTGGATAAGAGAGAAATTCGATGTTTTAGAAGAGCTCAACTTCGTTAGTCGAAATAGACTAGTTTTGATATTTTGTCGATTAATGGTTCCAGAAAAAAAGGTGAACATTATTTTTTAAATTTTAACATTTTTTGTCTTATTATTAGTGTAACTTTTTGTTTTCTTGGAATACTTATTCAAGGCTGAAATGACAAGGAACTGCTCAATCTTTTCGAATACTTCAGAACTTACTAGACAAATCCTTCCAATAAATTACAAAAGCATCATTTTGATAAATGGCCTGGGGACCTACTATTGTTACTTAAATAAACATTGAATTGCTACTTTTGGGTAGTTCCTTCACAAGTCTTTTTCACACCCTAATCATAATTCAGCACTTTTACTGCTTGTATTTATTGTATATACAGTTGTAAACATATATTATATATTTTATTAAATATATAAAAATGAAATATATTTAAATAAACATCATTGTGAGTGTGGTAACTCTAGTACGAAAACGAAAACTTAGTAGAGATGTATAATATATCGTTGGGAAGCTAATGATTTTTTTAAAAAGATTATCTTAGTACTATTTTTATGTTCTATTGTACATAGGTATGAATGAGACATGTTTTGTTTATTTATTTGTTAACTTCATTTATTTGTATTTATTTTGTCTATAAATTTTGTTATTGTATACGTTTATTTATTTTGATTTTATTTTATGTAATTTGACTTTCCTTTTGTTTATATTGTATGAATGAGGTCCTGTAGCACTATTATTATTGTCTATTATGACAAATTGTAATATATACGAATAAAAAAAAAAAAAAAAAAAAAAAAAAAAAAAATTTATGTTCAAAAATACAAAATTTGAATAAAAAATATTTTAGCTCTTTTCTCCTATATTTGGACATCGTATTCGTTCAAATTTTATATTCATTAGTTTTTTATCAGGGCTGAAAATATGATATAGTTATTTCTAAAGGATCTTCAAAATTAAAGGTACTTTAAAGGAAGAAAATTTAAAATATTGGCGCCTAAGCAGTGTAAGACTATTTCAATCAAAACGAAACCTGCATCGTAGTAAAACTCATTAAATTTTAGTTTGATACAGCGAGTTTAATCAAAATCATTAGATCCGTTTTGGGGAAAATCGTAAAAAGGTGCAGAGAACGTGGTATAAAGTGACTTTTCTGGCTCGCCGATTTTGATGAAAAAGTTGCTGTAACATCTCGGGGTATAGTTGCCTCAAATATGGAATTTCAGTCTCGTACAACTTTTCGTTTTTGTGCTAGACTTAACGGTCACACAGAATTTTTTGAGGGACTTGTGTATAAGGTAATATTTTTCTCAAATCTTTAGCTTTCCAACGGTATATTATACATATATATTACTGTTCTTATGTTCAAAAAACAAAAACTGCATTAAACAAATATAAGTACAGTCTTTTCCTTTAGTTAGATATTGAACTCGTTCAACTTATATATTTACGTGTTTTTCATCAGTGGTATCAAGATAAGATGGTTATTTTTATAGAATCTACAGAATTAAAGGTACTTCAGAGGAAGAAAATTTAAAATATTGGCATTTGAGTCAGACTATTTTAATAAGTATGAAACCTACAGGATGTTAAAGCCGATTAAATTGCACACCGATATAGCGAGTTTAATCGAAATCGTTTGAGCCGTTTTTTAGAAAATCCTAAAAAGGTGCAAAATGCTTGAGGTATAGTGGCTCTTCTGGTAAGTTGATTTTGATGAAAATTTTTTTTTACATATGGGGCTAATAGTTGTCTTAAATATGAAATTTTAGTTTCACAGGACTTTTTGTTTACGCGCTGGAGTTATCACACACGGACACTCAGACCTTTTTGTGGGACTTGGTTATTTGGACTCAATACATTAATACATCCCCTTACTATATATTTCATATATAGGTAAGTGTAGGTATAATCTTACGTAGTAGTTGTAAAAGTTATTAGAGATTAGTAATAAAAATCTCTTTCCTCCGATTCAAAGAAACAAAAAAGATGGAGGTAGCGGATCTTGCGTAACCCCTAGGATCATCCATTAGTCGAGGCGGAGATTCAACCTAGGCTCTACTGCTATTCTGTTACTCATAATCTGAAATTAACTCCCCTCATGTAATAAAGTGAAAGGTTCAACTAATTAGAGTCAACGACATTACAATGACTGGAGCGGTCGAACATGGCGGTTGGAAAAGCGAATTGCTCTTGAGTAATGATTTCGGAGGGTGAATGGCTGCCGGTTATTACAAAACAACCCCCCCTCCGGTCCCCCTTCAACCCTCCCTCCCCCCGACCATACAGGCACAATACATTGCATTAGTAGAGGAACCCCTCACTGGCGCCGCTCCTCCAATCGATTGTCGCTGTTTGGATTTGTCTATTTGTTGGCAACACTGGCCCCTCGCCCCTCGCTACCACCAACTGCCTATCTCTGCTTTCAACAGATTTATAATTTCTCTGAAGATGAATTTAATCGTTTTGTATAATTACTAGCCTTTGAGTATAATTGCTATAAAAGTATAAGAACAATAAAAAAAACTCTATTTTTCGGAGTTACTATCTCCTATACCTCTATATAAATTTGAATAAGCTAAATTTAAGAAGATATATTAAGTTTTTGGTTTCAGAAGAATACGTTTACTAAGTTAATTAAAAATTAGTCTCACGAAATTTTAACATGCATTCTGTAAACCCATGCTTCCCATCGGCAATCTAGAATCACTATTCTTTATTTATCCTTTTCATTAAGTCTGAGCGTTGGGACTCATCTGTACTAATGTCGGAAATGGCCGATATTTAAGTGTAGTATCTAATTGTTAAAAACTTTGGAGTTACCTTTGACCAAAACCTATCCTAGAATTACCATATATCCGAAATATCCCGAAAATCCATCTCCATACTCAAACAGCTCTATATATTTCGTGGATCCTTACCTTTGAAAACCCGTCAGCTACTTGTTTCCTCTATTATCTTCCCAAACTTTGACGAAGGGTGCCTGGTGTATGGGGGTCTAACTGATGAACTAGAAATAAAATTAAAACGACTTATGAACTGTTTTATAAGATTTATTTTCGGAGCCCGTAGACGTGACCGTATTTCTGGTCTTTCTATTATAGCATCTAAAAATGGCTCTATCCTTCTGTACGACGACAATATTTCCTTGGTTCTTACCTATTCTAAACACAAAAAAATAGATAACCTTCCTACATAACTGAGCTTTTCACCCTCCGCTCTGATATCCATTCGTTCAATATTAGAACCCAATCAATCAATATTTATACCTCATCATATAAAACTGCATCCATTCACAAATCGTTTCTCGTTCGTTCCTCATCCTTCTGGAATTCGCTGCCCATCTCTATTCGTAAAGCCACCTCTCTTTCTTTTTTCAAACATCAACTCCTTCACTACCTACTCGCATCTCAATCTTCCGTTCCAATGTAAAATATAGGTATACGAGTATATAGTATAAGTTTGCAAATATTTATAGTTATAATTAATATTTGATCTTTTATATGTATGCATATTTCTTTTTTATATATATATATTTAATATAAATATTTTCTTTAAGTAACCAGACCATAAGGATTTATTTGTTTTAATTGTTCGTTATTCTAAGGGGAATTGAACCCAAATAAAAATAGTTCTTCATTTCATTTCAAATGTATAATTCCTAATCAAACCTGAAGCAGTCAAGGCATTGAATCTGATGGACACGAGTTAGCAGTCGAAGTATGCGGACTCTGGATACCAAGCGACTGGCAGATTAAGTATCCTTCCTTTGGCATGCGGTGCTCTACCCCAATTGACTTCATTATCCCTCGCTTGTGGGCAATCAGAAACTAACTACTAGAACGGTTGTTTGATCTGTTTTAACCTAAGTATCAGTCACCTACAGCACATATCAAGGGTATTTCAAAATTCTTAATCAGCTTGATGGAAGAAAGTGGACTGGACTATCTCACCAGGTAATTATTTACATGACATTGGTGGAGTATCATAATTTTTGCCTTATGGTACAAGAAATTATGTGTTCTCAGCAAATTATGTGTTCCTTTGCCTCTACCCCTGTACTTCTTTATTTTATAATATTCCGAATCTACAAGACTCGGCATATAAACATTAGCGGCCTACCCTGGTACTTCATAAATTAAATTATAATATATAAATATATAGCTAGATATATCCCTTAGGAAATGTTGTGCTTACTAAAAAATATATAATTTCAATGTGCCTCTAGACGAAGGGGGAGTTTCTCGCAAATCGAGTCTAGTTAAGAAGGGGTTTCTCATCCCTAAAAGTATTAATATAAAAATAGTTCCCTTTCCGAGTATGAGTGACTTTTCAACATTCATCATGGTTGCTGATGAAGAATGAAACAAATAGGTAATACATGACCGATATTTAAGTTAAATCGGCCCTCCCTTATTTAGAATGCACAAAACTAAAACGAAATGTTGTGTTGTAGTAACCCAGTAAATTTAAAAGTCAACACACGTTGGTTTCAAATTAGCCACTGTTTATTTTTTATTGTGTGGATTACTTCAAAAACTTAAGTTTTTAATGAACCTTGTAAGTCATATCCTTTTAAAGGCGAAATTGGTCCCAATCAACACTCTGACCAATGTGAAAACGATATCATTATGTGAATTCATTATGTTTCTATCTCGTTTCTTTTAAGAATCGGCCTACAAGTACCACGCCATTACCATTTATTATTATTATTATTATTATTATACATACCTTCTGCCCTCCATCCATTCTGATACTCACATCCTCTTTGACTGTTACTCTTGCGCATCCTTAGTGGAGAATTTCTCTCCCTTTTTCACACAAGAACCCTTACCCCTTTTAGTTTTTTCCTAAAAAGCTCTCCCATCTAAGCAGTCTTTATCCGTTAATTTTAGCCTAACCAGTTCCTATTTAATTTGTTTTACATATCGCTGCTCCCCATACTATTATAGCTACTGACTTTGTCGAAAATTTTTGATCTATAGAGTCTCAGTCTCCAGTCATGACGTCTGCTTCCAGATCCGCTAAATTCCTATGTATTTCTTCATTGATTTTCGGATATGTCCTTCTTGCGTTTTTCTGGGTCCGTTAATAGCCCTCAGAATTTTCCTCTGATTCTTCAGGATTTTCTCCTGGCCCTTAAGTCTGACTTTTTTCCATACCATAAAGGATTATCGGCCTTACTATCGTACAGTAGTTCCTTATTTTTTGCATAAGAGGAAAGTTTTTTTTGTTGTGATGTTTCTGGAGACGAAGTTCAGTCTTTCCAGTTTGGCTATTCTTTCTCCTATTATAAATATGTTTCTATTATTATCGGAAATCAGAAACAAACTACTAGAACGGTTGGTACTATAAGTATCAGTCACGTACAACATATATCAAGTATATTTCAAAATCCTTAATTAGCTTGACGGAAGAAAGTGGACTATCTAACAATGTAATTATTTACATGACATTGTTAGAGTATCCCAATATTTGCCTTAAGGAAGTAGACAAAGCTCAGCACATTCCGTATGCCTTTGCCTCTACCCCTGTAATTATTTATTTTATAATATTCCGAATCGACATGTAAACATTAGCGGCCAACCCTTGTATTTCATACAGTAAATTATAATATATAAATATACAAATTCCTATGCATTTCTTCTTTGATTTTCGAAGATGTCCCCCTTACATTTTTTCGGGTCCGTGAATCCTCCTCAGAATTTTCCTCTGATTCTTCAGGATTTTCACCAGGCTCTTAAGTCTGACCTTTTCTGTTAAATAAGTAGTTCCTTATTTTTGCATAAGAGGAAAGGTTTTTTTTTGTTGTGATGTTTCTGGGGCGAAGTTCAGTCTTTCCAGTATGGCCATTCTCTCTCCTGTTATACATATGTTTCTATTATTATCGTTTTGTTTTCTTATTATGAGGCGTTGCCGCATTTTTTCTCATTCACCGTGTAGATTCGACGATCAAGGGGAAGGGATGTGTAAATTAGCTTTTAGAGGCTACAAGTGGGCGAGGCATAGTGTTGATATAAACGGGGGCTGAGACAATAATGAGCTGCGGTATGGGAACAATGAAGGAGCAGCTTGGAGTCAAGTGGACGATAGTGGGCTAAAGAAAACAAAGTGGGTACCTGCGCAGTCGGGCGCCTCTCGGCAAACAGTTGCCAACCCTAGGCCGCTGTCGCAGATTTTACACTCCTTTTATTTTTAACGCTTCTTCTCAAAAGAAAGTAACTTGATAAAATAATCATCCCTTGATGAATGAATGAAACTTACTTGAAATTAATGTTATTTTTAGACCGTTACCGTAGCCGCACATTTTAAATTTAACGATCGTGCTCGGAAACACATTTAAAAAAAAAATAGATGAGGAAGATGGTTGGGGGTGCGGTCATAAATTAGAAACACATATTTAAAATAAGTGTTATTTTAATTATGTGCCGACGTTTCGGCCTACAATGTGGGCCTTCATCAGGGTTAAAAGAAACAAGATAACAACCAATGTAATTATAGACTTAATAAAGTTAGGTATATAATAATAATATGACAGTAATAAATTCGTTATTACCTAATCGTCATTTATCATCGTCATCCGTTATTACTTAATATCTTTTAATCTTTACCTCTTCACTATTTCTTACAATTTTATCAAATACTCATAAGTAATAACTCAAGTACTCTCAAGTAATAACTTTTGGCTATTTTTTAACAATCGAATCAGTAAACATAACTTAGCTTCTTGGAAAAGTCCTAACTGACATTCTAGTTCTCATATTTTCCGTTCCACGCAATGAGCGTTTTTTAAACTGGGAAACATCACTCCTTTAGGCAGCGTCTTCAGGTCAGAGTCAAGTATGTATCTTTTTTCTTATTGATAAGGATCTTTTTTCATCGCCCATTTCTTTCTCCCTCTTTCCATACTCATATATTTCTCCGTTACATATCCTGACATATAATTATTAGTTTAATATTACATTATTTTAAAATTTAAAATTATTTTTTATGCATACTGTTTCTCTTTTGTAATGACTATGTTCTTTTTTATATATTACCTATACTCTTAACTATGTTTTTAATATATTACCGTCATATATCACTTCAAAATTGTTAATATTTAAAATTTTAATTGTTCACATATTTTTCCTTTGTCATTTTTTTCATTTGCTTAGTCTCTCTTTGTATATTCTCATTACAATATTATCATCTCAATTATGTTTACTTCCATACTTTATAACTATCATCTTAATTTTGTTTATTTCCATACTTTATAACTGTCACCTTATTTCCATACTTTATAATTGTCATCTTATTCTCATTTTACATTTAATTTTATTTATGTTCCCATAATTTATTACTGTCATTTTATTATTATATACCTAACGCATTATTAAGTCTATAATTACATTGGTTGTTATCTTCTTTCTTTTAGCCCCGATAAGTCCACATTAGCCGAAACGTCGGCACGTAATTAAAATAACACTTATTTTAAATATGTGTTTCTAATTTATGACCGCAACCCCAACTATCTTCCTCATTTAATTTCTCAACGGTCAACAAAACTCCATCATTAAAAAAAAATGTTTATGAGTGCCAGATGAAATGCAAACCGAAATAGACATGTAAGGGCACCGTGTCCAAATAACCTTTGAATGGTAGCTAATTAAAAAAAAAAGTAGATGCGGTCTACATTACAGATATCATGTGTCATAATAAATGTAAAATTGCTAGTTTAAAAAAAAAGTTTAAATGTATTTATTAATAATTAATAATACATGCATTCATACATAGTACAGCCAGGTTCCTTTCGTGATAGTTTACCACTATCAACCTTTTTATTTATTTTTTTTTTAATTTCACTACCAATACATGAAACATATAGTAAGGGAAAGTATTGCCATCGTGAACATTTTCTAATTTCATTTTTCAAATAAAATATACGTTTGAGGGTCTCCTGAGCCCAAATAACCAAGTCGCTCGAAAAAGTCTGTTTGTGTGTGACTATGATAAGCCTAGCACGAAAACAAAAAGTCGTACAAATTAAAATTTCCTAGTAAAAACCATCTTAACTTACAATTAGTACGGCCATACTAAAAACTTATGTTAATCATTAACTTTAAAGGTTTATGCGTTCTTAATATTTTTTTATATGAAACTATTATCAATTATACACTGATACCTGTGTACATATTCTGTCAACGAATTCTACTTTTTTATTTATTCAATTTTGAGGAGAATAATTGATATATGCTTACCCAATTCATGAAAAGATACAGAATAAATGGTTCGTCTTCACAAGAACACTCTTTTCAACTGCATGAACTGAAATGTACTAAAGTGTGGGACGACTGCCGAATGTTATAGCCGTCATTTGTCTCAAGATGCACAAATGTTTCGATGCGGTCAAGCATGAGAAGATAGCATAAAAAAAAATTGATATGCTGCTGGCTTGCTATACCTCTTTTTTTTCGATGTACTACTTAATAATGAACAATTGAGACGTTGATTTCCAAAAAGTACTAAAGGACATTTTTTACAAAATTGATTTTTTTACATATTTGTATTCTCATCAATTAGTTTATCTAAATCTCCTATTTGATTTTATCTAATGAACGCCCAAGCCCTTTATAAACGCAATTTAGAAATATTATTATTTTCTAAAGGAAATAATTACACATTTAATTTCTTTCCAAATTATACCAAAACATCTCATTTCATATCTTTAATATTATGTTATTAATATACTAAAAAAACAATTCTAGATTTTAAGCGAAAAGAATCATAATTAGTGATTTTCGCGCCTCCTGTAAAATTTCCTAGAATGGATATAGTACCTTTTGGAAATCAACGTCTCAATTGTATGCGGTAGTACACTTCGTACTAACGCTGTCCTTTTTCTTATTGGCTATAGCCGTCATTTGCCTACATATTGCCAAGTCGGACGGCCATAGCCGTCATCCGCGGCGACGGGTTAAAGTAAATAAAGTAGTGCTCGCAACACGCGACTTTCACTTACCTCGGTCGTTAATGTTTTTAAAGAATATATTAATTGATATTTACAACTGTATAATAAAATACATTTAATAAATGTGATACTAGATATACTGTCATGATTCACATGTAGGGATACTAATCATCAGCTCTCCAAAAACTATGCTAAAGTAGATGGTCCCGGGGCAATCTTCTTGGTTGTTAAAGAAAAGAAAATCTTAAAGAATTACATTCAGTCTCGGAAACATACGTTTTTGATTAAATAATGTAACAGTATAAAACTGTCATGTTCAACACTTTTCTACATTTATGCCCTATTCGTCACTTAACATTATCTTCCACCGCTTTGTAGTCAGACACACTTTATTTAATAAGCTATGGTGCCCACAGCTTACTTATTTTTCTTGATTGGACAATTTTTAATATAGCAAATCTTAAAATACAAAAAAAAAAAACATTAACTAACATTTTAAAAAAAATTATTTTTTATATATATATATATATATATATATATAAACGGAAAATGTTCCAAAGATATTACAATACCTTTCATTTATGGCATACAATTTAAATCTAAGAATTCAACTCTATAATATAAAAATCTGGTGCGGGCAACACACGACATTCACTTACCTCCGTTTTATAAATAGATTAAAAAAATTTCAAATACAGTTAGAGATAAAAATTATTAAAACTATTAAGGAATTAATTAAATGGAATTTCGATAGAAACATGTGTTTTATTAAAAAATCTATTATACTGTTATCTAAAATAATCAGTTAGTATTATCGTCTTTTCATCACTCTTTATTAACTTTTACAAGCTCTTGTGTATTAGATAATATTTTTTTCTAAAATCTTTAGCTTTCCAAGGGTATATCATTACTGCCCTTATGTTCAAAAACAAAAAAATTGCATTAACATTTTTTTTTAGTTTTCTCCGTTAGTTGTTTTTTAAATTCGCACAACTTACATACTTAGCTGTTATTTATCAATGCTAACAAGATAATTTGGTTATTTTTATAGAATCTACTAAATTAAAGGTACTTTAGAGGAAGAAAATATAAATATCGACATTTAAGCCCTGTCACACCATTTTAATCAGAATGAAAACTTCATGATATTAAAGCCTATTACATTTTACATCGATATAGCGAGTTTAATCAAAATCGTCGGAACCGCTGAAAAAGGTTCTGTCACGTCTCGGGCGTATATTTGTCTTAAATATGAAATTTCAGTTTCATAGGACTTACCGCTTCCGCCCGGAAGTTACCACAACACACACACACACACACACACACACACAGACCTTTTTGCGGGACTTGGTTATTTGGACTCAGGGGACCCTAAAACGTGTATTTCCGTTGAAAACTGGAGTTCGAAAATGTTCACGATTGCAATAATTTCCCTTACTATTTATAGTAAGGGAAAGTAAAAAAATGTTATAATTTTATAAGTACCTCATCATTTATTTATTCAACAAGGAAGTCAAGCTTGATGGTATTAAGTACCCTAATTTAATGAATATAATTTACTTATTTCTTTTTTTTAATACAACCCATACATGTTAACAGACACGAAATCGATTGTAGAGTTTTAAGTATCTACTAATTTTATTTATTATTAAAACTAAATACTATTTTTATTTTGTATACCTTCTAGTTGTGAAATTTTCGTTATGCTGGAATTAGCATAGTTTAAAATTTTATAATATAATTTAGATGTGACTGTGATATAAAAAAAAATGCTATTAACACTTTTACTTGTCCAAACTCACAAATTGGTTCAATGATAACGTTCAGGAAAATCGTTTCTTGAAATTTCAAAGGAAATATCCGAAGAAGCTCCTCTGAATATCACCCGACGATTTCCGACCCTTCCAAGTTCAGACTCGCTGACACGGCGCTGTGTGCCTTCCCCGATGGTTTGAAGAGCGCTAAAAATATCTTCTGGCCTCGCGCCAGAACGATTTTTGACAATAGTTGATTTGCATGCCAATATTATCCTAACTCGAGTTAGAAATACCAGATGCATTAGTTTGTTTGTGTCGGAGTGTACAGGTGCATCTAAAGATAATCTCCCTTGACACCAATACTAAAAAAGAAAATTTAATTCCAACTTATCCCACGCTAATGTTTTCTTTAAATGGTAGCTATTTAAAAAAAAAGGTAGATGTGGTCTACATTACCGATATCATGATCATAATAAATGTAAATTTGTGGTTTAAAAAAAAAGTTTAAATTTATTTATTAATAATCTATATTTATAAAAGAAAGTCCAATTTTACTGGATTTTCTGGTCATCGCAGTTTCTCAAAAATGACTAGGGTTGTGGAGTTGAAATGTTTCCTGGAGGTTCGTCTTACCGCCTAGTTGTGCAATAAGGCTGGGTTTAGAAAAATTCGTTCTCTGAGTGGTTGTAAAAAAAAATTGTCTAAAACGTAAAACAAAATTGTTTTTCGAATAACTCAAAAACTACTCATTTGAATGACAATCATATTTCTAACTACCTAGAAACAAAATCGTCTTGATCTGATCAGTAATATAAAAGATACTAAAATACTTATAACAAATATATTTAGGTATATTTTATTTCATAGCCATGTTCCGTGTGTAGGTTTCTATCGAATTCATATGTGTTATTGTTGTTGTTTTTTTAAAATGATCAATAGGCTGAAAAAGGTTCAAGTTTTTAAAAGATATTAGAACTTAGAGTTATGATTCCTAAAAAAAAAAGCGAGCTTATTGAGGTGGATGAATACCCTCCCGAGTGGAAAAAATACGCATTTACATTACATAGAAATTACGATGGTATAGAATAATTATGTTTTAAAGCAAAAAAATTCAGTATTAGATAATCACGGGTATGGATAATCCCTACTTGCTACGGGTACGTTATTGTAGATTAAACTGAATAAAATTGATATCTGACAATCAAAAATAACCATTTATTTGTCATACATAGACATAGTTAAAAGTTTAACTCACTGCTACCTCAGATATATTTCTATTGTATAACCTCACCTAACAAAGTTATTATAAACAAAAAAAATGAAATAGGTGCAACAATAAGATAAACAGCATATAACATACAAAATAGTGACTGACAGGTTCCTTTTGTGATGGTACACCACTATCAACCTTTTTATTTATTTTTTTTTTGCATTCACTACCAATATATGAAATTTATAGTAAAGGAAAGTATTGCCATCGTGAACATTTTTTAATTTCATATTCAACGAAAGTTGACATTTAAGGGCCTCGTGTCCAAATAACCTTTGAATGGTAGCTAATTAAAAAAAAATAGATGTAGTCTACATTACCGATATCATGTTCATAATAAATGTAAAATTGCTGGTTTAAAAAAAATGTTTAAATTTATTTAATTATAATTAATAATACATACATAGAGACTGGCAGGTTCCTTTTGTGATGGTACACCACTATCAACCTTTTTTTTTTTTTTTTACTTTTACTACCAATATATGAATCATATAGTAAGGGAAAGTATTGCTATCGTAAACATTTTCTAATTTCATTTTTCAAATAAAATATACGTTTGAGGGTCTCCTGAGCCCAAATAACCAAGTCGCGCGAAAAGGTCTGTGTGTGACTATGATAAGCCTAGCACGAAAAGTCGTACAAAACTAAAAATTCCTAGTTGAACCCATCTTAAGTTACAGTTTATCTTAACTTAACTTACGACGATACTAAATATTTATTTTAATCATTAACTTTACCCATAATAAAAAAGCGAATAGGAAATTTATTTATTTTTTCAATAAAAATCAAACTTACAATATAGGTTAACTTATTTTAATTGATAACTTAATCACTTAAGTATTTATGTGTTCATGAAAACTCAAATTTAAGATTTCTTTTCAGGAGTGCTGCCATTGGGTAGTTCTTCATGTTTGTTTCACGCCATTTAACTTTTGTCACATTTACTTGTTGTACCTTGAAGTACAGTTGTAAATTTCAATAAATGATGTAAAAAAAAAAAAAAAAAAAAGATTTCTTTTAGTTATTAAGTAAATTAATATTAATGTTATCAATTACTATTAATTTTGTAAAGTATAATAGAGAAATTAAAAAACAAAACTTAATTAGTCTTTTTTGAATTCATGTTTCATGTTTAATTACTTATTAAAATGTATAAAAAATATTTAGATAATCCATCAGGTTTTATTAATCGATCAAGTCTATCTATCCGATTATCAAGGAACAGTCAGCGATAAAAAAAGGTTCTGAGGTGTCAAGATACAGAATAAGCCAAGATAAATTCAGTTTAACAGATCTTATGTAAATAATAAAAACGTTTTCTATTACCTCTGGGAAATGGAAATGTTATTTTAATTGCAATTGCTTTTCCAGTCTTGGTAACTGGAACGTCTGGATAAATTCAGCAGAAAAAAAAAATTAACTTCTATGTCAAATAATTATTTATTTAATCGATTCACTAACGAGGTAAGTGAAAGTCGTGTGTTGCCCGCACCAGATTCTTTTATTTATATGTCGTGAATACAACTTTTATAACCAATTTGATTCATATAGGTATAACCTTATTTTTCATTTTTTTTTTTTTTTTTGCCAGACACGAGACTGTTTTTGTACACTACTATTCTTAGGGGTCTCGAAGTCCCAGAATAAAGTTTACTTTTCTTTCTTTCTTACATATTTTATGTATATTAAGTGACAATAAAATTTCATTATCTGCTCAATTTAATTAGTTTCCTTTTTAATTATTATGAACTACATAAATTAATAAATTTCTTTTAATCGATTTTTTCAGGGCAGGATATGAACTTGCTAGAAATTATTTTCATATTTAAAATTCCGAAAAGAATTAAATAAAAATAATGCGTAGGGAGACATTTTCGTTTCCTATTTAGCACCCTCGTGGCCTATATTGTAATTTTGCGCAGCCTCTCTTGCTTTGAGGCCATGCAAAAATAACCTCTTCTTGACCGGGTGCTGCGTTTGTTTTCGCAACGCTTTAAAATTTTATCGAGTCAATGGTTCATTCAAAGAAGTATTTTAAAGAGAAAGAGAGAGTATTTTAGTTTTAAAATGAGATACAATGAGATATTTTAAATTAACGAAATCAAAGGTGCTTTAAGTGGAACAATTTTAACCTGCCCATCGAGACTTGTCGGACTATTTCCTTGAGAACAAAACTTAGCTGATAATAAAAACCATGTAATTAAATATTAACGTAACGAATAGGACCAAACCTTTAATGACAAAATAGTATAAAATAAATAATATAAAACGATACTTTGGTTAAAAATGTTAACACAGCATTCTTGGCAAATACAAAATTTCATTTTGGAACTTATCTTGCCACCATGCATGTAGTCCATTTTTTTGACACTAGGGGAATACATATATTTTGATGAAAAACTAGGGTTGAAATTTAAGCTCGAAACTTAAGAGTACAGCTATAGGGCTCTACCAAACCGTTTCTGGTCGTATCCAACCGTTCAAATACAAAATCCTGAATGTTCCTTACTTTGTCACGAACAAACTCGTACATATAGACCTTAATGTTCCATGTTTTGTTGCTTGACCCGAACCAGGCGCAATTCCTTTCTTGAAGAACTCCTACTAGTTCCAATTCTTATTTCTTCTTCAATTCCTGATAATCCTCCGATGCGTCTAAAAAGAAGATACAAGTGGGACCTTCGGATTTAGAATATTTTTGGAATGCTGCTAATGGGTGTTTTTTATATGTATTTCATGTCAGTTTATTATATTTCTATGACATTTACTTAAAGTATTTCTTTATATCAATAATTCAATGATTCAACCTGAGACCTACATCTAGGGAAGTATTCTTAATTTTGATATTTTAATAATTATTGAATAACATTTCCTCTTTAATATTTATGATTTTGGTATATTTTTCTTTTAGCTATTTAATTTAGTTTATTTTGTCATAGTACGAAAAGGTTTAAACCTTACACACATTTCTAATATACCTACATTTAAATCCTCCGTCCTCTCCCTCAACACTCGTTCGTACTTCATCGTATTTCATCTTTGGGATATCCAGGGACACCTCTGTAACCCGATTCTACGATAAGTTAAAGTAGATTTACCCTTCCTACCGTTCTAAGTATTTCCTAGCTTCCTTTTTCTTCCAATTTCTCCAATCCCAATGCCCATCGAACATCACAGATATATTTTCATTTAAATCCTCCATCCACTCCTGCAACACTCGTTCTCGATCTTCGGACCTGTATATAACCTATCATCGAACAGCAGCTTTCGACAGATCTTTCCTTATCCGATCCTTGTCTGTATGGAATTCTATTCCTTCTCATATTCGTCATTCCAATACTCTTCCGACCTTCAAATCCCGTTCCTTCAAACACTTCCTGTCTTTCTAATTTTCAAATTGCCCCAAATAATTTGTAAAATTCAATAAATATCGGTGAATGGAGCAGAAAGAAACGATTAATTATCATATTTTATTTTTTACCGTATTTAAAGATTTATGAATCTTTATTTCACACATTATCATAAGAATTTTGAATTTATTTTGCACTATATATACGAACATTTACTTATTCTTGTCTAATTTGTTTTGTTTGTTTTTCTGAATTATTATAAGAAGATACCCATTAATTTATTGCTATTATGCATTTTCTTTTTTATTTCTGTAGTTTTATTTTTTACTTTCACTTACCTATATATAATATATATATATAAAATATCCTAAATTATATTGTGGATGTATAGTCGACTGTAGAAACTATTTTAGGTGGGAATTATCGGGAGTCTGTGGTTGTTTTTCCATTGATAAATCAGTTTCGTAAACTTACACAATCAGAACAATTTTTATTTTCACTTCCCTATATATGGAATATACAGCAAGGGAAAGTATTGCGATCGTGAAAATTTTCCAGTTTTCAACGGAAATACACGTTTTAGGATCCCCTGAATCCAATGACCAAGTCACGCAAAAAGGTCTCTGTGTGTGTTAACTCCCGGGCGAAATCGAAAAGTCCTATAAAACTGAAATTTCATAATTAAGACAAAAATATGCCCGAGACGTTAGAAAACCTTTTTCATCAAAATCAGCTTACTAGAAGAGCCATGCATTTTCTCGAAAACGGCTCAATCGATTATGATTAAACTCGCTATATCGCTTTAAAATTGGACGGGCTTTAATAAGGTTTCATTCTGATTGAAATAGTCTCATAGGCTTAAATACCGATATTTTAAATTTTCTTCCTATAAAGTACCTTTAATATTGTAGATTATTTAAAAATAACCATATTATCTTGTTACCTCTGATGAAAACTAGGTAAATATGTATATGTTGAACGAATTCGCTATCCAACTAAAGGAGAAAACTGAAAAAAATATTTTTAATGATTTTTTTTTGTTTTTAAACGTAAGTACAGTTATATACATGTATAATATACCGTTGGAAAGTTTAAGATTTTAGAAAAAATATTATCTTATACACAACCTTGTAAAGGTTGATAAAGAGTGATGAAAAGTCGATAAAACTAACTTTGTTATGGATAATAATATAATAGAGTTTTTAATAAAACACACGTTCTTAAATGTATTCACTCATTTTTAACTTTATTTAAAAATTATTTAATCGGTTTTTAAAACGGAGGTGAAAGTCGTGTGTTGTCCGCACCAGATTTTTTTTTGTGTTTGTACTCTAAGACACTGAAGCTCTAATTTGATTTGTCTGTAATATTATTCTGAAGGGAATAGTCCCAGAATAAATAAATAATTTATTATTATTATTACTGCCGTATACCTGTGATTCATCGCAGAAATGTCCATGGTCATGCTAAAACCTAATTAAGCATACAAACTAAAAGTTTATTTTCTTCAAGTTCGCCATGTTCACCAGGAACAGGTTCCTAGCTATTATAAGTAGGGCCAGAGGGTCGACTTTGTTATGATTCTCGAAAAGGAAAAGGTACGTGCCAGCTAACAAATGCTTAGATAAATATGAAAGGCAACATTTTTCATAAGGCCACGGGCGAGTTGGTTTTGTTCTTGTTTCTTCGTCCCCCGGCGAATACTAAGTCCATCCCCGCTGGGGGTCCCCGCGATCATCTCGGAGATAACTGCCAACCACCTTTTCGACGACAATGAGGATAACGGCTTTACGGGATATTAACATCCAGATAGCGCCAGATAAATTCTCTGCGAAAATTATGGAACACGTATGTAAGATTTTAATGGACGAAATATAGATAAATTTCCGAATTATCGTTGAAGTATTTTGAGATGTTTGGAACATTCTTTAAACATTTTTTTAAAAGCCAGATAAGAAGAATTTACAAGTGGCCGCAAGCCTCAGAATTTATACCTTACATGTTACGGTATTGCACCAACTACATGTTACACTAAGTATTATGTACAAGTGGGGTAAATGGTAATAATAGACTAAGTTAGTTTCGAACAGTAAGAAAAATCTACTAAAACCCTACACAATAAAAAAAAAAGATATAATGTGAAAACAAAACAAATTATAACATAAAGATAAATAAAGCGAGTAATCAACATGAATAAATAACAGAATAATGGTGTTATGCAGATATACTTAACCACTAAATTTTTATATTACACAAATAATGAAGTAATATGTGTTTCGTACGTTTGTGTGTGTAATGTTTTTAAGTACTCTTGTCATAGCTGCGAAGATGTCATAACCAGACTGTTCAGATTTCTGAAAGAAACCAAATTAATTAAAGCACTCTAGCCTTTAGATGGCTTAGTGGCTAACGTTTTCCAATTGTAGTAGTTATAAGTAACGTATTAAAAAAAAAAAATAAAAAAAATAAAAATAATAGAATAAACAAATAAAATAACTAAAAAAAAATATATATATATATATACAAAAAAAAAAAAAGAATAAAATAAATAATAATAATAAAAAATGTATATATGTATGTGTGTGCCTGTGTGTGTGTATATATATTATTACTTAATCTGTATGCATGCTATATAACTTTAATTTTATAAAAGGAAAACATATTTTGATTGCTAAACAAAAATTCATACCACTATTCATAACAAACAAACAACAAAAATTCATAATTTACCCAACAATTAGTATATGGCGTAAAAAACCATGAAGTTAAACGCCTTATCATCATTCCTAATCCTAATCCTCTTGTCATAGTCACTTATTTTTTGAATGATTGGATTGTCGTAGTGAGAAGTAAGAGAAACGAATTTTTGTGCCAACGAGTATGTATATTTTTTTATGGATGGAAGTTGTAGTGGAAATTCGGGTGTATGGAACATAATTATTTATAATCCTCATACATATGTTTTGTAGCTCCATTTTACGGTAGTTGGAATCACAAGTGTAACACCAGATTGGGGCAGAATAGGTCAAAATAGGACGGATGATAGTTTTGTATAATATTAGCTTGTTTTTAGTGAAAGGAAACATATTTCTGATTCTATCCTTGTTTCTTGTAAATATGTCTTTAATTTTAACAGAAAAAAAAAATATGAAGACCTCAATATCCTATTTTAGCACAATATAACTTATAAAATTTTGGCTTTGTAGTTTAGATTTTTAAGTATGGTTGTATGTCAGTATCCCCTCTTTAAAAACCCAACTTTTCATACTCGCAGACCAAATACGTTTTTCGCCATATTGAAAAAAACTCTTTTCGCTTCCAGTGGATCGGTTACAAAATTAAGCCAAAAACCTTGCTCCAGCCCATATCGATAAAGGCACACAAACCAACTTGTATTCTCGTAACCTATCAATTCTGTGTATTCCAGATAATCCTCCGAGACGACTGAAAAGAAGTTGGCCAAGGGAAAGAGTAGTTCATTTTCAAGAAATTATCATGGGTTATATTTACTTATTATTTGTTTGGGTTTTAAGGATGAAAAACCATAAACCCATAAACGCCTGTATATAATGTATATATTCAATCGCTACAAGGAAAAATTATTTGTTAAAAAAAAGTAGTTATGAATACAAAATAACAACAGTAACTTCAACGGAAAAACAGTAAAAAAACATTTTAAAAAGAAACTGGGTATTTATAAATGTATGTTTTGATGAAAATAGACTTTATAATTTAGATAATGGTTATTGTTTCTGAACTAGAAGGTCTCGAGGCCACCATCTTTTCTGACGCCTCGGAGGATTGTCAGAAATAGACGAGGAAGCAAGGAATGAAACTAGTGGGTTAGAGCGGTAGTGGAGTTCGTCATGGAAGGCTTGATACCTGGCACGGGCCTAATCAGCAACATATGGTAACATAAAAATCAACCTTTGTAATCAACCAAAAAAAATATATCTCAACATACGTAGAACACGAATAAATAATTAAAAATATGTTTATTTGAAATTATTGATAAATAAATACACTGTTATTGCTATTCGATGGAGAATTGAAGTTCCTACATTACGATAAAAGAATCACTGAATTCGGTTTAGAAATAGCAGAGATATAGCGTTTGGAAATTAGCAGTGGGGATAGGCCATTTTCCTTTGTATTATTTATTTCTTTTCATATTAATTAATTGCATGTGAATACCTTTTAAACAGTTATATCCTCATTTAGTACTTTGGAAATAATAAGGCATTGTGTAATCATTTTTTTAAATCAAAATCCAGCATTATTTTACATACATTCCATTAAAGTCTGAATATTTAGGTTTAAAAAAAAAAAAAAGATGGTGGATCAAGAAATTCCTGTACAAAGACGCGCTGCTCACACACATCTGTTCCTTTAGAGGATGTGATTTACCTAAAACAAGGCGGCTGAAATGAGTTACGAGGATATTTGGGATGAGATATTTTTTTTGACCCAGAGGTACCTAAGCTCCTAAGGGTACCCGAGACATTGTGTTAGCGGCTAAACATTTTATCTGCGTATCTCGTTCATTGCCCATTCCAAGCGACCACTTTAACAGCATCATCCTTCATCGTAGGCTTTATCGGATCTTCTTATCGTGCCGTTTGCCTTAACCACTGTTGCCACCTTATTAAAAAAGTCGGGCTCCTGCAGGTAATGAATCCCGAGAGTGAGGTCTAGCGCTGGACTCGATAGCACCTATTCCTTATTCAGATTCGAATCTATGATATAATAAGATATATTATATTATTTTCAACATCTTAAAAGTAATAAAAGATATATAAGAAAAATATGACGGTTAATTTCCAATCGAACTGAGATCGTACAAGGGGGAATCTCGTAGAGGAAAGTCATGGTAATCGACAACGAAAATACAAGGGTATGAACTGAATCTATAGTTTTTTTACTTTACATATCTGGAATAAATTGTAAATAAAATATTAACATTTTTATGATGGAGAAGTCGGTTGGGGTGTGTGGTCATATTATCTATAAAAGCTATATATTTTTATGACATAAAACTGAGTTTAAAAAAATGCCAATTGATAGTGAATTTACTAAGAAATAAAATGACGTTAAATTGGCTGATATATCTTAAATAGAACGAAAAGTGCAGACTTTTGTCCTGAGAAAGTGCGTTTGAAACCACTATGCGCCTTTATCAGTCTTTTATATGTGAATACAATTAATTTAAAAAAAAAATATATATATATATATATATATATAATTTTATTTGAAATTGTTTTCGGGTTTTAGGTCTGTAACAAATTACTTCTTCTTAATTTTCTTTATTTGAAGTTTCGATCCTCCGTCACAAACATAGGATCCTTATCAAAACAAAGGATTATTGAACACCGGCATACCTTTAATACCTAGCTACAGGGCTAACACACACAACTCAGTGCCCTGTAGCTAGCCTATGTATATATATTAGAATCAGTTTGATAGTTATGACAAATGATTTAAATTATATAACTAAAATCAGATCACTGAAAACAGTACTACCCATAATAGATCTATCATCAAAAAAATTTTTTTTTTTTTTTGTTTCTCATTTAGTTTTTACAACAGAAAAAAACCATGTTAGCCTTATTGATTACAAATAAATAATATTGGCTTATATTGCAAAGCAATGGGAAAAGGTCAGTAATTTCTTCACATACCTGGCGTTGTTGGTCTCCAGGAGCTGGTAACTCAACACCCCCTTCTTGGAGATATCATTTTATCTTAGTATCATTTTACCTTCAGTGGGAAATAGAGCATACGTAGTCCTAGTGACGACTTTGGACCACCTTCACGGGCTCTTCAGCATTCTTTTAGTAGCCCATTGAATTCTTAATATATATATTAGACTGTATAGTATAAGCTGCGCAAGCTTGCTCATACTACGATTCTGTATTTCTAATAATTAATTCACTCTTATCATTATAAAATTTAAAATACAATAATTACTTAACTTAAATAATAATAATCCATATATATAAAAATGAACCCCCTTTTTCCTTGGTGGTCGCATCACGCGTGAACAGGCTTGACCGATTTCGCTGATTCTGTTTTTGTTTTGTTTATAACAGTCAGGAGAAATATAGTGAAATTAAGTAGTTAGGTTTTATTTTATTTTTAATTTTCTAAGGTAGTAATAATCTCTCTCTCTCTCTCTCTCTCTCTTATATATATATATATATATATATATATATATATATATATATATATATATATATATATATATATATATATGTACTTTCAACTTGGGACGGAATTTTTTATTTTATAAAAATCCTAGAGTTATGGATTAATTCATTTATTTTATTTATTTGGATTGTTGAGCTCTATTTTTTAGAGCAGATTTTTTTCGTTAGTTTATATTCCATAAACTTTGTATATATCTATATAAATAGGTTTTTTTATTTTTATTTTTTTAAACATTCGTAAGTAAAAATTTATTTATTTGGTCTGTCGGCCAGACATATATATATATATATATATATATATATATATATATATATATATATATATATATATAAATTAAAGTTTAAATTTACTGTACAACATTGTTATTCTTAAGGGACATAGTCCCAGGAAAAGTTATTTTTATTATTATTATTATCATTAAACACACACATAAATATATATCTTGGTGGTTGCATCCCGCGTGGACGGTTTGACCGATTTCACTAATTCTTTTCCTTTTTTTGTATGTGTTTATAACGTCATGAGAAGGATCTTATGAAAGAGAAATATTGTGTTAGGTTGTTGTTTATTAAATTTTCTATGGTAATAATAATTTATCCATCTACATATATAAAAATCAACCCCCTTTTACCTTGGTGATCGCATCACGCGTGAATAGCTTGGCAGATTTCGCTAATTCTGTTTTGTTGTGTTTACAACAGTCCTGAGAAAGACATACTGAAAGAAAAAAAGAGAAAAGTGAATTTGGTAGTTAAGTTTTTTATTTTTATTCTTTTGCTTAAGGTAATTATAATTTCTCTCTCTCTCTCTCTCTCTCTCTCTCTATATATATATATATATATATATATATATATATATATATATATATATATATATATATATACATAAATTAACTCTCTTTTCTCTTGGTCATCGCATTACTTGTGAACGGCTTGACCGATTTTGCTAAGACATAGTTAAGACCGGACATCGTCTGTTAGGTGAGCTAGTTAATAATAAAATTAATTATTGGGGAAAAAATATATTGATAATAAATAAATTGTTCATAGCTATTTTACGCAGTAATACAGATGTATAATATACTGTTGGAAAGCTGAAGATGTTAGAAAAAATATTATCTTATAAACATGTGAAAGTTAATTGAGGTTGATGAAAAGCAAATAAAACTGATTGCCGTTGATAACAATATAAGAATTACTATATAAAACATATTCATCGATACAAATCTAATTAATTCTTCAACATTTTTTACTTTCACATAACTATGTACATCATCTATAACTGTATTTAAAAAACCTTTTGATTGATTTTAATAACAACGGAGGTAAGTGAAAGTTGTGTGAGCGAGCACCAGTTTTTTCTGTCTTATAACACGACGAAGAATCACCTCTATTTTTCTGATTAACGAATTCGTTCCACCTTAAGAAAAAATTGCTCGCAAGGTTACCCCGGAAACTTCGCTAGGGCTGCCAAACATAAATATGAATTGAATAATTAAAACATACACAAGTGAACCGCCCTGTAATCTGCAATGCCTCGTAAGATAAAATATTCAAGGGAACTTCATCAATATTCATGAAGTAGGCCTTAATTGTTAGGACCTAATAAATTAACAGCTCGCAACAGTTAGCAGTCGTTATAATACTCGTAATTATGTTTCTTTCATAAAAAGATAAGCATGTTTTTTTTAGGACGCTTTTCACACATAATTCATTCTTTATGGTATAAATAACCAAATTCGTCAGAGGGTCCAAGTTGTCTGAAAATATTTAAAGGAGAGCAAATGGCTTAAATGGCCACTCTGTCTGTTAGTAAGATAGGCTTCACTTATATATATATATATACCCGCCTCGCGGCCTTCTGATCCGTATTCAACGTCCCATCGATGCACAGCTTTCGATAGATCATTCTTAATCCGATCCGCAACCTTATGGAACTCCATTCCTTCTAATATCCGGAACTCCCAAACTCTCTCAACATTTAAATCCCGTCTATTTAGCCATTTCCTATCAATTCAATTCCCAAACAATCCCAAGTAAATGCTAATTTCAGGGAAGATCAAGAGATAAAGCAGACAGATACATTTATATATTTATGTTTTATCGTTTACATTAACAGCAAATATTATTTAAAGTTTTTCTTTTAATCTATTCAAAGATGTAAGATTAAATTATTTATTACTGGAAGGAATTAGTCCGGGTGGCGGTCATTAAATGAAACTTTTAAACTATTTAGTTGTTTCATTTAATGACCGCCACCCGGACTAATTCCTTCCAGTAATTCTCAACGGTCAACTAATTACAACCACAATGCTTAAATTATTTATTATTTTACAAACACTCAGTAGAGTTGTAATTTCTTTTCTTTTTATATTTCATTTTTAAACTGTATATATTATAATATATATATATATATATATATATATATATATATATATATATATATATATATATATATATGTATATATATATGGTTCTTATGTTAACATACATTGAAGAATTGTAATTTCTTTTCTTTGTATATTTTATTTTAAAATATAAAAATAAATCATTTTTTTTATTATTCTCATGTTAACATACATTTATTTTTCTTGTTTGTGCATTTTTATTAGGATTTATCTTTTATGTTATCTTCTTTGTTCAGGTTATTAGTTCAATTCTATTGTTTTCAATTATTGTATTATACTCTAAGACTATAGTCTTAAGTCCACTTTTTGTTTCCTGCTGTATTATTCTAAAGGGCCTCGTTTCAGAATAAAGAATTATTATTATATACACAGGGTGCTTATAAATGTCTCACCATATTGGGGGAGCAGATATTAGTCCTCATGTGGAACAAAAAAGTTCATACTACCCATATCCGATTCTCAACAGTTAAGGAGGAAAATCAAATTTTGAGATTTTTAGTTGCCCAGGATTTTCATAAGAAAAACAAAAATTTATCTACTTGAGCACAGAAAAACAAGCAGTACCAAATAAAAGAAAAGAACATTTTTTAGAAGGTTATGCGAAACCCCCAAAAAAGAAAATAAGCGTCGCACAACGTCAAACAGTAAATTAAATTTAAATATTTCTAAAGCATGAAAGTCTTCTCGTATCTAATCCTTACAATGCAAAATCCTTCGCAAAATCCTTAACTCTCCTAACTTTGTCACGAATGAACTCACCCTCAATGACCTTAATATTCCATATGTTGCTGATTTGGCCCGTACCAGGTATCACTCCTTCCGTGAAAAACTCCACTCCCACTCTAATCCATTAGTTTCAATCCTTGCTTCCTCTTCAATTCCTGATAATCCTCCGAGGCGTCTGAAAATAAGATGGCCTCGAGACCTTCTTGTAAAGACTCACTACTAAAGAGTGCTGCCAATTAGCAGTTTCTCTTCATGTTAATTTCATGTGTTTTATCATTTCAGCATATTTACTTGTTGTATATTATACAGTTGTAAATATCGATAAAAAATATATATTTTAAAAAAATATATAATTCTAAGAATATTTGGACTCTCAAAAATCTCAAAGTTTAATTTTCCTCATGCATTACATGGAAGGATCTGCCAGTGAGGTAGGACTGAATGATAAGGAAGTATGTTGGGGGGTAGGAGTTTGCGGAGTTTGTAAAGCCATCTCGGATGCCAGACTCGATCAAGGGCCTGAAATATATATCCTGAAATATACATTGAAATGATTGGTACCACTGGTCTAGACTATACGCAAGAATTCCTACTTTCATATTTGACTTTGAAATATAAATGATATGTATCATTTACTATTATTCAATTAATAACATAATTTCATAAATACATAATACAATACATAAGCGACATAATGTTCCGGTAGCTTGGGGGAGTGTGGTCTGTGGTAGTGGTTAATTGTGAGGGGGGAAGCTAGTGGGGTGGTGAGGGCGATTATATTGATGTAGGGCATATGGCGAGCCTCGCCTATAGCATATGCTATCTAAATCTAACAATTACAGTTTTCCTCCCCACAATGAAACAGTTACTTTTATGGCTCATTAAAAAAAAAAAACATTTAAAAAAAAAATAGATTTCTTTTGAAACATTTTTACTTTGCATGAAATACATGATAAAAGAAACTATTGTGATCTCTTAGAATCAGAACTTTTAATCGCAATACACGTTTTAGCTGGAAACTTAAATTAATATTTATATTATTATATTTATTTGTTGCTGACATAGCCCGTGATAGATACTCCTCTTTTCATTCTAAACTCCCTGCCCACACAAACCCACTTGTCCGTAATTTATCTTCCTTAGGTATCCCTAATAACCCTCCGAGGAGACTGAAAAGAAGGTGGCCTCGGGACCTACTGCCTTAAAATAGTTAGTGAAGTGCTACCAATGGGTAGTTCATTCTCAAGACATTTTCATGACTTTTTTTTTTTTTTAATACTCATATTTACTCATTGTGTTCTTTAACACAGTTGTAAATTACTATAAATAAATTAAAAAAAAAAAATATATATATATATTATATATATATATATATATATATTATTATTATTATTATATATTCTTGCACGAACTGCATCACTCCTTTTCAACCACCTTTTCCTTTCCGTTTCAAATAGATAATGACCTCACAGTGCAGATGCTGGAAATATCAATTCTGCTTGGTTTTTTATATTATTTTAATTTTATTCAATTATTAGACAATTCGTGTGTGTGTACATATATAAACATAGTTTTAACTTCAGTTTAATATTTTAATTTACCTTTTCATATTTAAATTTAAGACCTCTCTATTCTGGTCATTAAACTTTTATTCTTAAGGGACTTTAGTCCTCTTGAAGTGGTTGAAAAAAAAAAAAAAAAAAACATATCTCAAAGGTTACAAAAAATTATTCGAGTATCTTAGGAGGGGGAAAAAAATCGTGCCTCTACAACCCCTCAGTACATGTAAAGATTCATACTGTTTCTAGGCCAACGGCCGTGCAAATAGGTGATTAGGCCGAAATCACACGCAGCCGCTAGGTTTTTCCCACATTTTTGGTTTTTCATGTTTTAATCGAGTCAAAAGAAATATAACTTGAAAAATAATATTTGAAGCAAATCGAAACAAAAGAAAGTTATTAGGAAATCTGTGATCCCAATGCGCGGCGAGATATCCCGATCTGAGATTATTTAACCCTTCACCTCGAAGATGGCGACAACAAACTGGTAAACAAACTCCTGCCAAACCCCGCTGAAGGATACGTCCTGTTTGTCAAGGGCCATATTTTATGTTGTGATAGAATCCACCTTGGCACGCGGGGCCGTGCTGAAGATTATTTCTGACCACTTTCCAATAATATCTGTAATGTCAAATCTACAAAAGTTTGACAAAATATTGAAGAAAATACCAGCCAGTGTTATCGGGTAATGATTGAGCTCAGTAACATTGTGATAAAAAATATTTCCTCGAAATATACAGTAAACATTTCTTAGCCACATCAACGTTCGGCCGTTTTTTAAAGGTAACTGTATTTTAGGAATCCAAATATTCTTCCACACCTAAAAAATAGTCTGCTTTTAGATGAGCTAATAGACTAATTATCTAAAACTATCACGTATTTTGTTAGACTCTTTTGACTTCAGCTACTTTATATGTTATATAATGTTTTTCCTAAAATCTTTAGCATTCCATCCATATATCTTTATTTTCGAAAATAAATTTTCAACAAAGGAATATATGCTTTTTTCTACTTTTATTAATATTACATTTTCCATTTAGTTTATTTAATTAGTATTTATTCATTCATTAGGTAATTTGCAATAAAAACTATAGAAGATAATGTAGTTAAAAATCACTTAATTTATAGATATTCCTCTACAGGATTATTTCAAAGACGAAACAAGGCTTCAATTGTATGATTTGGATAAAAATTTAATGATTTTTATTTATTTTTTTATAATATATTTTATTGTTTTTTACAACTGTATATACAAATACAATAAGTAAAATAGCTGAATTACAATACAATAACAGGCATGAATAGACATGTAAAGAATCTATCTAGTGGTAGTACTTCAAAGTTTGTTTTATGAACAGGTCTCGAGGCCACCGTCTTTTCAGGCGCCTCGGAGGATTATTGGGAATAGATGTAGATGAGATGTTACGAAAAAGCGGGTTTGAGTGGGCAGGTAGTTTGGAATTAAAGGAGGTGTATCTATCGCGGGCCAAGTCTGCAACCAGTGTGATATTTAGGTCTCTATGGATGAGTTTATTAGTTACAAATTTTATTTTTTACTTTGTAAAATGGAACTCGCTATCACTTCCAAGGCATATCGCAAATATGTGTAATCTCAGTTTTTTTTTTTTTTAAATTGTCGTTTTTCAGCTAAACGTCAATCAGAATTCACAAACGAACATACACAAGAATGGACCACTTTGAATGACTTTCATATTTTTACTCGCTAGGATGAACGCGTATTCTCGTTGAAAATTGGGATTTCAATTTTTTCAAAATCCCTATATATTCATCTCAAATTTTCTTAGAATTTAATTCAGACGTTGCGTTCCAAAAGTTACTATATCCGTTCCAGGAAATTTTACCGGAAATCTATAATAGTTTTTTTATTTATTTTTTTAAATTTATTTATATATATATATTACAATTTGTTACAAAATGAACAATAGTAATAGTGATATGAGACCACATTCAAACAATATCTACAGAAAATAATAATAATAGTCAAATTACATAAAATAGAAAAAAAAAATTCATATATATATATATATATATATATATATATATATATATATATATATATATATACAATAAAATAATAATAAATAAAAAAAACAAAACAACCTATAATTGAGGTAAATAAAAAGTTGGCAAATAAATGAACATCATACAAACAATCATAACTTTTTTACAATATTAATGACACTATTTCAAAGTTATGGAATGAAATGTTTTAGTATGATTTGGAACGAAATTAAATGTGAAATTACTACCTATAGAAAATATTTGTATTTCTAAATTGAGTTTTTAAGGAGTGTTTGTTTGATAAAATCGAATAAAAGATTTTGATAAAACTAAACGATGAGAATACAAATATGTCAACATATCAATTTCGTAAAAAATGTCCTTTACTACCTTTTGTAAATAAATGTCGCAATTCATTTATAGGCAGCTGTGCATTTCGAAGATATCTTTCATAGAGCTCTTCCAGCTTTCTTTTTTCGAAATAACAATGCTTTTTTATAAAATTGTACATTAAGAACAGCTGTTTACAAATAATAATGATTAATTCTATAAATTGGATTCGTTCAATGCTTTAATCTATTTGTTGTTTTTAACATAAAATATTTTATTTGTTTACGATCTGCCCCACTGTATCCTTTAATAACATCCCACTCACTCCTGTAGAACAAATCCGAAACCTAGGACTCCATCTTGACAAACGTTTAAAACTTCCACTCCATTACGAAAAGCTCATATATGTTACCATTATCAGACCCATCTGGACATATGGAATTAAGCATTGCAGCTCTACTAAACCATCTGATTCCTACCGCTTTCAATACTTACAATCCAAAATCCTCCGCAAAATCCTAAATGCCCCTTACTTCGACACAAATCAAATCATTCATGACGGCCTTTATATGCCATTTGTTGCAGACGTTTCTCGTACTAGATATACCACTTTTAATTCCAAACTCCCAACCCACATAAACCCTCTTGTCCGCAACCTATCTACCTCACATATTCCTGATAACCCTCCGAGGCAATTGAAAAGAAGATGACCCCGGAATCTACTTACTTAAATAGACAATTAAGTTCTAACGCTTCACAGTGGGCAATATCACCAGTTTAGTTGGACAAAAGTCAAGTCAAAAGTTTGGAATTTTTCAGTGCTTCACATTTTTAGTATTAAGACTCTTAATACTAATATTTCCCGCCATACCGTGTTTACAAATAAATAGTAAATGAGTGAATTATTCCTGTTCATACAAGTGCCAAATAACCGGCAGTGGGATTATCTTTATTCGATCGTCACTTATTATGTTCAAGGTTTATTTAGAGCAAAGTCTTTTTAGTATTATTTAAGAATAGACATTGCTGAGACAGGTAAGACATTATATTTCCAAACTCGTTATTGAATATACATTGCAATCTCACCTATAGAGTTAATTTAGCAATTATAAAATGTATACCCCTATTCAATAACGAAAAACTATATAACCCCCAAGTTACCCCAAGGATTTATTTGTAGGATTTGTTTCATCAATCCTTCTAGTCTTTAGATATTACAAAGAATTTTTGATACATAATTTTTTTCTGACATAACACTCCGAATCAAAAGTTTTACAATCTATAACTTCAAGAATTTCCTAAATGATATAAAATAAATCTATTAGCAGGTTTTAGCAACTCCGAGCCATAACTGAATTTTTTGTATTATTTTTCCCATATTCTGGGACTTCAAACGTGAAATATAGGGAAGTTTTAGCAAGTAAATTTGATTTTTGACCACTGTGCGCCCGCCAATCGTGTCAAAAGATTAATTAGTTGTCATAATTTTTTCTTATGATTTTTTAAATTTTTTTTTTCCGTAATCTGGGACCCTAACGGTTAAATATAGACAAGAATCAGAATTTTGTCCACCTAAATCGGTCATATTGCCGACTGTGCGCTGGTTAGTTTCTTCACAAGCCTTTTCACGAAATTTGTTATAATTCAGCACTTTTATTTGTTGGATTAATGTTATATACAGTCGTAAAATTCAATAAAATGTAAATAAAAAACCTATTTTCTACGCTCTCTATTTAATATATTCGTCCAGACATTTATTGAATAGAATTACAGTTGCACCTAATATGTATTCTGAAACTTTTAAGTGTGTTTTGCTTTGTATTTCTTGGGGATCGGAATAGGGGGGGTTGGGTGTTTGGCTAACATTTTCATGGTCCTAGTTTCGAACTAGGATGGGGCTGGATAACTACTTATTCCGTTTTATCAGGCGTCGACTCAGAGTAGGAGACCCTCTCGGGATTTGCCAATAATAACCGATAATTGGAAAAAAATGTGTGATCTGGACATAATCATCTATTTGCCAGCCGTTGTCATAAATACAGTTTGATCCTTACTATATCGTTTTGACCGCGACCAATTGCTGTAGTCGTACAGTTTTCTTTTCTTGTTAGGGGGGTATCCTTCGGATATTGGGTCGATTCATTAGTGGGGTTTGATGGCGGATAGAAACGCTAGCCATCTTCCATTACTCAACAGCTAATGGTTGCTGTTTTCGAGAGTGAAACTGAATATCAAAGTGATTTATAGTTGATTTATTCATAAAATAGCTGCTAATAGTTGAAAGCGGGCACGCAATGGAATCAACACGCTCTGGCAGATGCCATGGAGCGATAGGGTTCAACCCCATCCCTCAAGTAGGGGATGCTCCTCCCTTCTCAATTGAATACAACGGCATTAATTAGACAACTTCCACTCCTGTAATTACTAGGAGTGCTGCTTCAAATTGATTTCTTCTCGAAATAGAAGTTTATCTTTCTCTTTAGTTATAAAGTTATCTCTTCCTACTCTATTACTAAATGACCATCCCATCACTTTCAACTCCTCTGTAAAAAAACTTAGGCATCCATATTGACCAAACCTCATCCTGGAAACCACATGTGGCCAAAAATTCCCGAAGGTCAATAAGCACTCTTAAGCTATTCCAAAGTACTTCCACTGGGTATTTCTTTCTCAAAATATTTTCGTGACTTATTGTGTTCTTTAATACAATTGTAAATTACTATAAATAAAAAAAAATCTTAGTGTGAGTTGTAGGGAAGATGCATAAACAATGAAAATAAACGCGCCGTAAATATTATCTTAATGTTTCCTCACGTATAGGTATACTATGAAGAGTGTTCGAAAAGAAACGATCCTGAGAACTCTGTGATGTGAAAGGACACCGTATTTTATTAGGTATTATAAGTGAAGTTGAGAGTTGTTGTGAGGAAGGAGGTGAGGAAGAAGGTGAAGAGGAGGTGGAGAGAGAAAGAGAGAGGGAGAGGGAGTGAGAGAGAGGTGTAGAATTAGGAAGAACCCCCAGAACGCGGTGACATATGCCCCAGCCGCGCCGTCAGATCCAAATCACAGATTTAGGACCTTTGCGTCAGATAATGGTTGTCCCGGATTCCAGGCCGAGCCACCCAGCCGGGGTATTAACATTTTAACTACAGGTCCCACCTCTCACGACCCTCGCTCTCATCGATAGCCGGCTTCGGTACCGACCGGACAAGGCGATTTTTAATTGGGACGTCCTCACGAAATTGGATGCAGCATTTAAATGGGGCTTTTCCGTAGAGCGTACCGAGCCCGAGTGAGTCGGCACAGCTATTCCTGATTCCTGTCCATTCCATCCAACAAAAAAAAATAACTGGCGCGCGTAACACACGACTTTCTCTTACATTCTCTTATCTTGTCAAAATCAATTTTAGAACTTTTAAATAAAGGTAGTGATGAAAAATGTAATGCTGGCAATACACGAATTTCTCTTACGTATCTTGTTAAAATCAATTAAGGAACCATGAAATGGAGATAGAGTTGAAAAATTAGAAACATATGGTTTATATTAAATACTGTAAAATAATAATAAATACCTATACATAAATAAATAATAATATATAAAATAAAAAAATAAATTCTTTATTATTCTGGGACATGTCCCTTTAGAATAAAATATACAAAATGTACAAAAAAAGGCTTTAGAGTCTTAGAGTAAATTAATTAAATATAAACAAGTTAATAATTAATGGTATAAAATATACATATTTAAATGAGATGTAAACAAAAAACATAAATAAATAAAAAGCTTATTTAGAATTCTATTGAGCCTGGATGTGCAATAAGTGATCAAATATGCGGGATTTGAAGGTAGAAAGAGAATTGGAGTGACGGATGGAAGAAGGGATAGAATTCCATAGGATGGAGGATCGAATGAGAAAGGATCTGTCGAAATGTGCAGTTCTGTGGGCCGTACTGTATAAATCTGAAGGCCTGGAGCGTGTAGAACGGGAATGGGCAGAGGATTTGAACTGTAGGAGGTCAAAAATATATGATGGACGGCGGGATTGGATAATTTGGTAGAGGAATGACGTAAGGAAATACTTGCGACGATTGGAAGGGTTAAGCTACTTCAACTCGCCACAAAATTGGGATACAGAGGTGTATCTAGGGCTGGATATACATAGAGCTGGATACATCACTTTTTTACTTTCACTTATATATACATGAAATATATAGTAAGGGAAAGTATTACGAACGTGAAAATTTTCGAATTCTAGCTTTCAACGAAAATACGCGTTCCAGGGTCATCTGAGTTCAAATAACCAAGTCGCTCAAAAAGATCTGCGTGCGCATGTTTTTCTGGCAAGTCTAGCACGAAAACGAAAAGTCGTACGAAACTGAAATTTCATATTTAAGATAACTATACGCCTGGGATGTACGATTCCAAAAACGGAACTTATTACCTTGCATTGTTCACCTTTTTACGATTTTCTCAAAACGGCTATGATTAAAATCGCCAAATCGATGTATAATTTAATGGGCTTAAATATCATCATTTTTTTTTTCTGGTTGAAATAGTCTGACAGGGCTTAAATGCCAATTATTTTATATTTTCTTCTACTAAAGTACCTTTAATTCTGTAGGTTCGAAAAAATTAACCATATTATTATGTTAGCATTGAAAAAAAAAATACATAAGTATGATGAATTCGATGTTCAACTAAAGGAAAAAGGAGTTATTCGGTTTATGTTATTTTTTTGTTTAGCATCAGAACAGTAATATAGATGTAGGGGGTTAGGGTATTGGAATAGGGGCTCAACTTCTTGGTTATTAGCCCCAAATTTATTAATACCAACACTTTTTTTTTTTTTTTTTTTTTTTTAAATACGTTTAAAATAACACACGCCTATTTCTTCACTATTATTTTCCTTTAATTTGTTGGTTTTTCCCGTCTAAATTTTTTTTTAAAATTAATTGATTATTATATTTAATTTGTTTTAAATATTTTTTTCCCTCATAGTTCCCGGAGCACATGACATTTTTTGATGAACCTCAGTAGTGAACTAACTGTTTTACTTAATTCCTTCAAGCTTGCACTCAGCGATCTTTGTAAATCAAATTTATCCCTTAGTAGAACTTCGAATTTGGGGCAGTGCTCAAGTATATGTTTTAGTGAGAGAGGCACTCTGCACAAGTCACACATTGGCCTGGGGATGAGACATGTGTGAGTCTGCTATGTCCATGAAGTCTCACCAAAGCAGTTTCCTCGCGGAGCACAGTGGGCAATATGACCGATTAAGGTGGACAAAATTCTGAAACTTGTCTATATTTAACCTTTGGGGGCCCAGATTACGGAAAAAAATATTAAAAAAATTATAGGAAAAAATCATAAAAACTAATTAATTTTTTGACACGATTGGCGAGCGCACAGTGGTCAAACATCAAACTTAGCTAAAATCTAAAACTTCCCCTTATTTTACGTTTGACGTCCCAGAATACGGGAAAAATAATACAAAAAATCTAATTATGGCACGGAGTTACTAAAATCTACAATGAGATGTATTTTATATCACTTAGGAAATTCTTGAAATTATAGATTGTAAAACTTTTGATTCGGAGTATTGTGTCTGAAAAAAATTATGTATCACCCAAAACGCAAAACTTCTTTGTAATATCTAATGACTAGAAGGATTGGTAAAACAAATCCTTGGGGTAACTTGGGGGTTGCATGGTTTTTCGTTATTGAATAAGGACGTACATTTACAAATTGCTAAATTAAATCTACAGGTGAGATTGCAATTCATATTCAATAACGAGTTTGGAAATATAATGTCTTACCTGTCTCAGCAATATCCGTTGTTAAATAAAAGTAAAAAAAAACTTTGCTCTAAATACACCTTGAACAGAATAAATGACTATCGAATAAAGATAATCCCACCGACGGTTATTTGGCACTTGTGTGAACAGGAATGATTCATTCATTTACTATTTATTTGTGAACACGGTATGGCGGAAAATATTAGTATTAATGGTCTTGCCAACTTATAATAAAAAGGTGAAACACTAGAAAATTCCAAACTTTTGACTTGACTTTTGTCCACCTAAATTGGCGATTTTGCCCACTGTGCGGCGGTGACCTCGTAATGATGTCTTCCAGGGAGAAGGTGATGGCTTGAGTTGTTTTAACGTATTTGTGTAGTCAAGTTCTGTTCTCAGGCCTGAGTGATTTTTATTTTCATGTAGTTATTGGCTTCTTTTTTTTTTTAAATGTAAGCTGGGTGAATTTTGACGTTAGATAATGCAGCTTCTTTTGCAGCCTTGCCCGCTTCTTTATTGCCTGCGATGCCTACGTGGGATGGAATCCACACACAAGTTCTATTTTTAGTATTTATAAATCTCCCCCATATTTTCGGATATTATTAATTATTGGATGTTCAGTGTACATTATACTGTACAGTAATCAAATCAGTAAGTAGGCTCTTGAGGGCAGAAAGGGAATCAGTGCATAGAATGAACTTTGACTCATTACGTGACATAATGAATTCGAGTGTATTTGATATTGCTACAAGTTCTGCAGTATATATGCTGCTTAGGTTTCGTAGCTCATACTTGAGGGTACTTATAGGTGTAATAATAGATGAACCAACTTGCTCATCTATTTCGAATCCATCTGTGAACATTCTTGCATGATCTGAAAGATTAGAGATAATTTCACTGCATTTGTCTCTCAGTACAAGGGCGGTGTGTTATTTTTGGTATACATGGTCAGAATCAAATTTATTCTTGGTACAGTTTGGTTCCATGGTGATTCTATTGTTTTTGGGTTATTTATTTGAATGTAAAGAAGTTTCTTGACGAAAGCCCTCGACCTTATTCCTAATGGTGCTGGTTTGGTAGGATTATTCATATCGTTGGAAAGCTAAATATTGTAGAAAAAATATTATCTTATATACAATGCTATGGAAGGCAATGGAGAGTGATGAAAAGCCGATAAAACTAAGTAGATAATAATATAATAGATTATTTAATAAAACACATATTTCTATCGATGGGAAGCCCGTGGCTGAGTGGCTAGCGTGCTAGTCTCTCATGCTAGAGGTTCTGAGTTCGAATTCCAGTCCCGGCTAGGCTTTTAAAAGGATATAATTAAATAGGGATTCACTCACAGCCTCTCCCTCGGGTATGTGATATCCATCAGCCAAATAGTGGCCACTCACAAAAATAGGCGTAAGGAGTGATGACCCTACCCTGTAAAATCTCATCGTGAATCGTGAGTATATTCTCCCAAGAGATTATACCACGAGGCCAAGGGCCTACGCAGCTTGTCGCGCCAGAGAAAAAAAATTCTATCGAAACAAAATTTAATTAATTTCAAAAGTATTTTAAAATTCTTAAATTGATTTTAACAACGAAGGTACGTGAAAGTCGTCTGTTGCGCTCATCAGATTTGTTTCCTAACGAATACTTATTTGTATTTAATAATTCAATCCTTAAAATAGAAAATTGTAGGAAGTTTAAGTAAGAGATCTTTGTTTGAGATTCTTCTCCCAGGATGTTGTGTGTTGATTTTACATGTCGTTTAAGGTCACTACTAACAAGAATAGGAACGGCTCGCTATATTTAAACTGCAACTTGTTTTCCTAAACGGTGGAACGCCCAACACAGAAACAACATTTTGTACATCTCACGCCTCACAATATCTCACTGCAACCCAAACATTTTATTATAATAGTTTGTATTTTTTTTCTGTTTAGTTGTTAGCTTAATTGACCATTACCTATTAAAATAAAAATTAAAAAAATATGGCGCGGACAATAAGTTTTTCTTGAAATAACGTCACTTTATTGAACTATTTTAAGCATACCTAAAGTTGGATAAAATTAAAATAAGTTATATTCAGTTTCGTTGGAAAAATTTATTTTAGATTAAATAATCTTACAATAAAAACTATTACCTAGATTTATTACATTAGGGGAACTCACTACGTTTGCTATAGCATGCTATTTGTGTTATTTTGCTAAACCCGCCGAGTTTCTACAGTTATTTCCTGTATAAAATTGATGGATTTAGCACAATAGCACAAATAGCATGCTATAGGAAACGTAGTGAGTACCCTAGTGCAGAAAATGTTATCTAACATATGTATTTTTAGAAGATAAATTTACAAACTTAAGTGATCATAGTTAATAGTAGGGGTACTCACTACGTTTGCTATAGCATGCTATTTGTGCTATTGTGCTAAATCCATCAATTTTATACAGGAAATAACTGTAGAAACTCGACGGGTTTAGCAAAATAACACAAATAGCATGCTATAGCAAACGTAGTGAGTATTCTTGTTTTGGTGTGGTATGGTAGATAAATACTATCCTGGTATTTGTTTCTATTTTACGTGGATTTTGAGATTTTTTTTTTTTTTTTTTTTTTTTTAAGGATTTTTTATTTTCATCAATGTTAACAACGAGAAATGGTTGTTTCATCAAATTCAACAAACATAATGTTAACATAATGGCACTTTAAAAGAAGAAAATTTGGGATTTAAAATTTGTTAAGACTGGTAATGAATAAGAATGAAATCTACATGATATTTATTGGTGGGACAAATAGAATTTATAGCGAGTTTAATCAAAATTGATAATAATTAATTAACTAATTCAAATACTTTATTCTCTAATCCTTTGCTGGTTGATCATTAAATACCAAATATATCATTCAAGACTTCCGAAAGAAGAAGTGCAGTACACACTATGATAAATAAATCTAAAAAAAATATAGTAGTGAGTTGGGTAAGCATTCATTGAAAAAACACTTTAAATCAGTATTTATTTACACCTTTAACTATTTATTAATAACTTTGTTTTATAATTCTGGCAATATTTATTATATTTTTGTATTAGATATTGTTTTTAGAACTGGGTGTTGTGAAATATAAATTAAAAGTCTAATCAAATAAAAATTTATTAAAATATTAATAAAAACGTTGACTATATATAATTATGAAGTGCAAAATTAATTTTTTAAATTATAATTTTTGTAGACGATTGCAATGCACATCAACACTTACACTTCAGACATTATTAATATTCCTAAGTAGGCGTGCTGCACCTTATGTTATTTTTTAACTCCTTCCTTTTTTTTTTTTTTTTTTTTTTTTTTTTTTTTCGAACACCCCCCACCGTTCTTCAATGACAGGAGGCCCCATAGGGGAAAATATATCCTCGGGCGAGCTAACGAAATTTCCTAAAGTAACATAAAGTAATGATCGCATTTGCCGAGAGACAGTGGGCGTCGGGAACACGGTCTGTGGAGTTTTAGTGAGCGATTCTCATCTCCCGGTTTCCCGTCACACCGGGCCGATTCTAAGTCACACTAACAACGTCTTCCTCATTCTCAAGCTAATTTTTTCTCACGCCACCCAATAACTCTCACCATATGTAAATTAACAAATATATTTCCGATTGACTTAGTCTCGGGCCGACCGACCTAAATCAAATTTAAATCTAGCCCATCAAGTTCCCGATCGGGGAGTAGTTTATGCTGGACGGTGCCCCATAAGTTTGCCCCAATGGGACTTGAATCTTCCTCACTATCCTGCTCTCTAAGAAATACGCTTTTTGTGATATCTCGGTTGAAGCGGCTCTTGGACAGTTTATAAAATTGGCTGTTATATATAAATTTCAACACAAAAATCAGAAATAATGTTGATAAATTCTTCTAATTATGATAAAAAAAAATCAGGCATTTCACAGGGTGTGGAACATATTTGTTTTTATTTCCTCTGTAAAAAATCTTGGCATCATCATCGACCAAAACCTGTCCTCGAAACCCCAAATTGCCCAAATTTCCCGGAATAGGTGACGAAGGGAATTCGGTCGCTTTAAGGTGGAAGGGAGATTTCGGAAATATGTTTTTTAAGTTATAGTGTTTAAAATATGAGTATGAGTCGCTGAATTCTCTGTCATTGTTTAATTCCGTCAAAGGCAAATAAAATAAATAATAATAATGAAGAGAACATAAATTAGCCTTATATTACTAGAAGAAGAACTAAATACAATGTTGCATGTATGTGCAAGCGACAATTGCTTCATCTTAATAGCGACTTCCTCCCCTCTAATCTTAACAATTTACATTAAATTATTTTGAGATTTGTTTGGAGTTATACAGTTTTCTTCTAAGCAACCGACACATGCCCACACACACACACACACACACACACACACACATACATACAAACAGACACACACACACACGCAGCGGATTGCCCTGGGCACATGATGACGCGTTCGCAATAAGCCTTGACAGCTAGCAGGCGGGAGACCACCGCTGTGCAGTTTGTTCCAAAATGGTTCAGCTCAAAAGGTTGGCATAATCACAAACACGTGGCTCAAGCCTGCACTTGGGACCACACCAACAGGTTCCAGTCTTTCTTATCTTTTTAAACCAGCATACCGTAAATATCTTAAAATAAATAGAAAAAGCTTAAATATTGTCCTAAAGATTCCGTAAGTAATCCATTGAGTCTAATTCCAGACTGATTAAACTTCCTTCCAGCTAAGTAGTTAGATGTCAGTTGCCTTGTTACTAATGTATATATATACATATATATATATATATATATATATATATATATATATATATATATATATTGTAACAATAATATTTTTTTTTTATAAACTTCTTTATTTGAATCAAAACACAGACATATTACAGTGCAGAAGTAGAAGTCACTATCCCACTAAGGCGAGCCCGTGTGTGGGAAAGGAGTTCACCTGCGGCAATTCAATAAAAGTACAATAACAAACAGTAACAGTATACAGTATGATGCAATACAATACTTAAATAATATAACACAATGTTATAAAGAAACAGTAACACACTATACAGCAAAAAAAATTATATAATACATAAGAAATATAAAATACAATTATAAAGAAAGTAACTGACTAAGCTTAAAAGCTGTAAGGAGTACATAAACAATATACAAGATATAAAATTAAGGCATGCGAATATAAAATTTAGGCATGCAAATATAAAATTGAATTACATAATCCCTAATTAATACAAAAAACAATTATAAGAAACAGTTAAACAGTACACAGAAATAAACTGTAATTGGCTAAACCAAATGCAATAAGGAATACAAATTCATATATTCAAGATATAAAATTAAGGCAAGTAAATACAAGATTATATTGAGCGTGTAATCACGTTGGATTGGTATATACAGCTCAGGAACTGAGTATTTATTGACATTAATGTATTAACTGTGCGGGTAATTAACTTAAAAATCATATTGGATGCTTGAAAGTGAAATTTTGAGCTTTAGAAAAAAAACTTACCACTTTTACTTAAAAACAAAGCAAAACAAAAATGAGAAAAAGGAAAAATATTGTTTTAAGTTCAAGGTCAATGATATAATTTTATTTTGAAATCACCTTTAGCTGCGTTATTTTCTACCACTTTAATGATAAATCTCAGCAACGTTTCGGCCTAAATATTCAATAATAAATATTAAAGAGATCAATTGAGGAATATTGGTAAGCCTCATTTATGGTTAATGTAAATTATAACGGTTATATAAATTATAGTGTTTTTAAAATGAAAATCAAATATTTCCTTTTGCTTTGGAAAAACCCGTGTACCGAGTCCTGTACATGAATCAGTGCAACGGACCATATATTTCATTATGATAAAATATTTCGTAAAACTTGTAAATTGTATCCTTAACACAGAAACTTGAAAGCACGAAGTCCTGCAAAACAATTTACAAAACGAACATCTCGTTAATTTAAAACCGTAAATGAAAAACGAAGGGGACGATTATCAAGCGGTTATTTTCACATAATTTAAAGCAAAATAAGCAATGAAAAAGGACAGTTAATCCGAGCGTGTTATTTTTTATATTTATCGAGCCCTACCGCAAGGCCCTGGCGTTCTGTTTTTATTTTCTAAATTTGCATCTTTCTCCCGTTTCGGACGCCGTTTACACCAGCCGTGATATTAAAGATAAACTGCCTTCGCTTTTTATTATATAATTCCCGTGAGATATTTGTTTATGTTCGCGTTTAAAACTATAACATTAAGAATGTGGCTTCGTGACACTGGTTATTATTATTAACTTATACAACACTTCATTACCGACGAATGGTAGCATTTTACTTTACTTGTCACGAACTGTCATGTACGTATCTGTTTACAGTATAATTACTTGATTTTATTGTTAATTAATTTACTTTCAATATATCACTACGCACAGTGGAGCGTCAATACACGGAGATCGCTTTAAACCTCCGCAAAGTTAAGTGGCGCGTTAGGAAAAACGACGATGATCATATTACGTCTCATTTTTAACCCATCACTTGCCCTTACAAGTTTTGTTTCTCTCCCATACAATGAATTTCCAATTTATTCAGAAAGCAAATGCTATATATTTTTTCTCTTGAACCATAAGCCGTTAATAATAAAGTACTCTCATAAATTATAAAGGATAGATGATCTCTCGTAACCATCTCATTTATACGAATATAAAATAATAATCCTTACACTAGATTGAAACGAGAAGAAACAGCTCGTAGAGACCGCTTACTACAACACTTACTGGACAAACGATCAAAACTTTCCACATACTACAAAAGATTAATTTATATAACCATCATTAGGCCTATTTGGACATATGGGATTATGGAGTTATGGAGATCCACCAAACCATCCAATTCTTCCCGCATTCAATCCTTGCAATCCTAAATCCCATGAAAGATCCTAAACGCCCCTTACTTTGTCACCAATAAAATAATTCATAAAGACCTAAATATCCCATTAGTCGCAGATCTAGCCCGAACTAGATATTCCTCCTTTTATTCCAAATTACCCGTCCACTCCAACCCACTCGTCCGCAAACTCTCATCTCCTATTCCTGATCAGACCCTCATCTCCTAGGCGGCTGAAAAGACGATGGCCTCGAGACCTACTTAGCTGAATGAACTTTGAAGTGCTACCACTGGGTAGTTTCTTCACATGCCTGTATCACGCCCACTTGATCTATTAGCACATTTACTTATTGTATTTTATTGTAATACAGTTGTAAATTTCTTATAAATTATTTAAGCCGTTTTCGAGAAAATCGTAAAAATATGCAAAATGCATGGCATAAAAAGGTTTTCCTATTTGGATGATTTCTTTGCAGTAGCATCTCAGGCATATTCGCTTCTAAAATATGAAATTTCAGCTGAATATTACTTATCTATTTCGAGCTAGACGTACCACACACATACATACCTTTTCGTGCGACTTATTTGGACTCATGGGACTCTCGTTGAAAAATGGAATTCGAAACTTTTCACGATCGCAATACCTTTCCTTATTATATATTTCATATATAGGTAATTGTGAGGAAAATAACAATAACATTGATTAATAGCTTATATTTCATGTAATATCTCTTAAAAACTGCTGCATTGATCCCTAACTTACTTCATGGGCGTTACACATTCAATCGTTCTAAACTCTTTGCTAGAAGCTTCTTCTTCTTCTTCCAGTGGCGTGACAGGCCGTGTAGGCCCTGGGTCCCGCGGTGTAAATTAAAGTGTAAACTCACGTTTCACGATGCAAATTTTAGTGTAGGGTCATCACTCCCTACGACTAATTTTGCGAGTGGCCACCCTTTTGGCTGACGGGTCTCACATATCCGGGGGAGAGGTTGTGAGTGAATCCAAATTTTTTTACATCCTCATAAAAGCCCCATCGGGACTGGGATTCGAACTCAGAACCTGTAGCATGAGAGACAAGCGCGCTAGCCACTCAGGCACGGGCTCCCCAGAGCCGAAGCTTGAATAAATCAAAATTAAGAGAAGACATTAACAGACAGAGGACTTCACAAGTCTACATCTCAGAATCAGAGCTTCAAATTTCTGTAAAAATCGAACAATCGTTTCCAGACGTTGAGCTGAAGATCTGGATTTGGGTTAAATTTGAATATATATTAAAAAACAAAACAAAGGAAGCTGTCCTGCTATATTTCGACATTTTCTGCATCTATCCTTTAATGATCGTCACATTTTTCCGAGCTTAAATAACGGGAGGAAGATTGTTTACAAATGATTCAGGTATTAAAAATGAATTTTATGACTTTCAAAATTTCACGCTACTAATTAATACAAAGCATTTAAGCTTGATCGAATGAATGTCTGCTGGGGAAAGCTGCAATAAATTACATTTAAGCATAATAATACTAGTCTTTATTGATATACATATAAACATTTGTAATACATTTTTTCTTCTTTCTTTATACACATATATGTACATAGATCGTCCTTTTCAGGAGATTAAATTCTTTAACGGTAACTACGCATACTACATATAAGTATAAAAATTAAAATAATCAATCAACTGATAACCAATTGTTTATATAAAGTAAACTCGTCCTGGACATAAAAATAATTAACGTCACTATCCCACTAAGGCAAGCCCGAGTGTGGGAAAGTTTACCTACGGGAATTCAATAGAAGTACAATAACACAGTACACAGTAAGAAGCAATATAATATTTGAATAATATAAAAAATAAAAATAAATGTAAAGAAACAGTAACAGTCCACAGCAAGAAACTGTAATTGACTAAACCAAAAAGCAATAAGGAATCCATATACATATATACAAGATATATAATGAAGGCATGTAAATACAAAATTGAATTATATAATACTTAAATAATATTTGAAAAAACAATTATAAAGAAACAGAAAAAAAATTTTAAAATGGGCATTTCGTGTGTGACGGTCCACTGGATAAAACAATCCCTTTTCAGTCCCATTTTGAAAAATCTGGATAGATATAAATTGATCTAATGCATTTATTTCTTCGTGATTTAAAAAAAAGAAAAAAAAAAAAGATATCGCTAAAACATATTAGGATAATGTTCAATTGAGGCTCGATAAAATACACTAGGTGGAAACCTGGGCAGGTAGATGAGATCCGATCAGCTGTCTTTTCATTGGGTTGGAATTCGATACCCAAATTGATGGGACTAGTACGCTTTTCACAACCGTCAGGTGTTTGTAAAACGGCATTATATCAAAGGAGTAGAGAAAATATTCTATTATTTAAGGTCTCTAACTCCGCCCTCAGACAATAGACAGGTAAATCGATATCCCACCCACTTGACATCACGTATCCGTTACGCTAACTACTTTAAAAGTTTAATATGTTGTTTGTGATGTTATAAGTATACAGAATTATGTGATCCTGTCCCGTAACAATAATGCTAATAAATATTTTAAATAGGTAAAAAAACAACAACAAAAATAAAACTATTATTGTTCCGATGGTTCTTTACGGATGTGAAACGTTTCCGCTTACTTTGAAGGATAAACAACGGCTTAAGGTTTTCGAAAATAAGATACTGCGTAATATATTTGGTCCGAAGAGAGATGAGGCCACTGGGGAGTTTAGAAGATTGCACAACGCGGAATTGCAAGACTTGTATACAGTAAATATAATTTAGTTGAAAGCATCGCGGAGACTAAAATGGGCGCGTAAAGTGGTTGGGCTCGGTGAGGAACGGATTCCAAGAAAGATGGTACTCGCAGAACCGACTGGTAGGCGTCCAAAAGGCAGGCCGAAGCGTCGATGGGAGGATTGCGTTAAGGTTGATCTCGGGGGCTTGCATTTGAACGTTGAATACTGGACGAGTCTGTGTAGGCAGACTTTGGTGGTATCGGCATCGAACCTTCGGGTTAGGTAAGCCTATTATTATTAAAAAATCCTGTACGTCTACAACCCATGAATGTCTTTTAATTCATTACATATAGGTATTCGTATTGTTTCCAGATGCAGATCATTCCTCCAAAGTAGTCTTTATACCTAATTTATAAAAACAGGCTTGATGAGCGCTGGGAGGGTTTTCTCTCACCACGGATGTAAAAACAAATAATTACACCCGTAATTAAAACGATTATTTAACTGTCTGATAAGTTTCATCTTTGGGATATCCAGGGACACCTCTGTAACCCGATTCTACGATAAGTTAAAGTAGATTTACCCTTCCTACCGTTCTAAGTACTTCCTAGCTTCCTTTTTCTTCCAATTTCTCCAATCCCAATGTCCATCGAACATCACAGATATATTTTCATTTAAATCCTCCATCCACTCCTGCAACACTCGTTCTCGACCTTCGGACCTGTATGTAACGTCTCATCGAACCGCAGCTTTCGACAGACTTTCTTTATCCGATCCTCATCCGTATGGAATTCTATCTCTTCTTATATCCGTCACTCCAATACTCTTCCGACCTTCAAATCCTGTTTGTTCAATCACTTTCTGTCTATCGAATTAGCCCAATTAATTAGCGAATTTCAATAAAAATCAGTGAACAGAGCAGAGAAAAACAATTATTTATTTTGCATCGTATTTAAGCATTTATGTATTTTATTTTACACTTCTCATAAGCATTGTAAATTTATTTTAATTAGCCCTGTATATATGAATATATAAAAATTTTATTTTTTTTATAAATTATTATTATTAGAAGCTACCTAATAATTTATTACTATTATTCATTTTCTTTATTATAACTGTTGTTTTTTGCTTGTGTTTTTATTCTAAGACACTGAAGTTCCAATTTAATTTGTCTGTAATATTATTCTGAAGGGACTGCTCTTAGAATAAATAAAGAATTTATGATTATTATTATTGATAGTCACACCTGGATTCGAACTTGAAACTGGAGGTCAGTAATATAGATTGATAATCTAGTATACCCTATTCCTTGTACCACCCCGTACTCTTTATATAGCTTTATACATAGACACAAAAACAAAACTGGTAATGAATTACTGAAATTATTTTAATCTATTAGTTCCACACTACGTTGCTACATTAGAAGTCCGCCTTACACCGTCAATAGTATTGAGTTAGTATCAAATTTCGTCAATGTATCGATCGCCTGTGGGGTATAGCCGCGTTCTGTTACCTTACCGGATTATCCAAACCTCCTAAACCTTTTCGGTAGTGCGGTTTAGATGGTGCAGCAACCTAGAAACAATAATAATATGCAGCATATTGAATAATACGCAACCATTTCATGTCAGTTAAGCGTTTTGAATTTACTCGCTGAGCTTAGTTAAAATTTATAATTTTTGCCTTACACTTACCTATATATGAAATACATAGCAAGCGAGAGTATTACGATCGTGAAAGTTTTCGAATTCCAGTTTTTAACAAAAATACACGATTTAGGGTCCTCTGAGTCCAAATAACCAATCCCAGAAAAAGGTCTGTGTTGCTGTTTTACAAAACTGAAATTTTATATTTAAGGAGCGTCTATGCCTGCGATCTTAGAGCAACTTTTTTTATTAAAATCAGTAAACCAGAAGGCCCACTTTATACTATGCATTTTGCACGTTTTTACGATTTTCTCCCAAACGGCTCAAATGATTTTGATTAAACTCACTATATCGATGTAAAATTTAATGGGCTTTGATATGTTGTAGGTTTCATTCTGACTGAAATTGTTTGACAAGGCTTAAATGCCGATAATTTAAATTTCCTTCCTTTGAACTATCTTTAATTTTGTAGATTAGAAAAAGTTAACTATTTCATGTTGTTAGCATTGGAAAAAAAACCCTAAATATATAAGTTGAATGAATTTGATATTCAACTGAAAGAGAAAAGTGCATAAGTATTGTTTAATTAAAATAATAAGTATATCAGAACTGTAATATATATGTATAATATACCGTTTGAAAGCTAAAAATTTTAATCAAGATATTATCTTATTCACAAAGTTGTAAAATGTAATGGAGAGTTGTGAAAAGCGGATGAAATTAACTGATTGTTTTAGATAATAATATAGTAGATAATAATAAAACACATGTTTCTATCGAAAATCAATTTAATTAATTCTTCAAACTTATTTCATTTCTAACGGTATGTAAAAATTCTTAATTTGATTTTAACTTCGTGAGGCGAGGTGACACTGTTGCAAGTTCCAACGTGTTTAGTGCGAGATCACAACAATTCGAGGCTTCGAACGCGCTAAATCTGAAATAGTAACGGTCTTGTCATGTTTTCTTAATCGCATATTTCTTGCTTCAAGTGTAAATGTAGGAACAATTATCAAAAGATTATAACATTTAAAATGTAAGAAAATTTTTAAAGAAGAGCAATCAAATGAAATTAGCCGATAAGAGTCTTTTGAGGGGGAGAGTGCTGAAGGTTATAAAATATTTAATAAATAAACCCTTATGCTTGTTAATGCCTACAACATATAGTAATTTTGTATCTAAATGAAGCCAGATAGACTGGATCTTATTTGTTCATTGTTCTTTATTTTTAGGGGACGAAATGTCCTTGACAAAAATTTTCATTAAAAAAAAATTATCATAAATGGATATTTATCAATAAAGTAGTGGGAAATAATACAGAGAAAAATTAAGATTAACCATGTTATTTTTTTTTTTTACATTGTCTACGTCCTCGTCGGGATTCGCCAGTCCTTCTCCCATTAAAGGATATTGAACCATTTAATTCTTTATTAAATAGAGAAATAAAGTAATTTCGGTTCAAATCATTCCGACGCCTGTTTAGTTTAGAAAACCCGATATCCTAGAAATAACAGTTTAAAACAACATCTAAACAGAAAAAAACAACTCCGAAGGCTAGAAGAAAGAAAAGAAAAAAAATCCTGGACGGACTGAGAAGAATTAGTGGCGGTGGAGTAGCTATAGGCTTGCTTTCGTCATGTCTTGTATTTGTTTCTTGTCTAAGGCAGCCGCTCTCTTGGGGGAGATAACACTTGAAGGAAACGATTCCACTTGTAAACTGATGTTGCCCCGCTCTTAGTGTGCGTGTATGTAAATGCGTGTAAGGCCGCATGTGTCCGTGTGTGTGGCCGTCCCCAGGGGAGGGAGAAGATCCGAATCGAGAGATTTAGAATTCACACGTCGAATTCTTTAGCGACGCACAAATCCGATGAGATCTAGAGATAAATGGCTCACTTAATAATTTCTCCTCCGTCGTTTTTATAAATACCTTTCTCCGTCCCCTCTTCTCTAGGGGTCGTTATTTTATTCACGCGATTCCAAACAGACAAATTTTATTTCTTGATTTTTTCAATTCCTCGACGAAATATGCTGTCCGCACTAGAAAATAATAAATATAGTGGGGTAATGTTATTTAACACGTTGAATGTTAACAAAGCTAAATTCTGAATCATGAACGACCCTGTATTGTGTCTATACTGGGTATATACTGAGGGGTGATTCTAATATTCAATAGGTACTAATTTTTCATAAAAATTATTACTTTTACGTATTCTATTCTATTCTAGTGTATAAAGCATTAGGCTAATGTTCTCCAGGTCCCAGGTTCGAATCCCGGCTGAGGCAGAAATCTTTATTCTGTTATTCCAGCCGTGGAACGACCTTAAGGTATGGAGACCCTCCGGGGGCACATCAAGCCTCTGTAAAGTGGTTACCCAAAATTGGGATAAAAACCTGGTGACTGATTTAGGCCTAATCACCACCTTGCATGGCCGTTAGCCGAGAAACAGTACAAACTTCTATATGTATTGAACCGGAGATCCTTCACGGGCTGTAGAGGAACAGGTATTATTTTTTTCGTTACGTTTTATTGATAATTAATTCATCTATAAAGACCTTATTAGAGGTGGAATAATCAGGAGTCAGTCTTTTTCTAAATATTTTTAATTTTGCCGACGTTTCGGCTCAAGCTTGAGAGCCATCCATCATCAGGGCTACAAACATCAGAACAAAGAGATACATATTAATGTGATAATGAAATTTTTTGAATATAGTGACAATGATAACATTTAAAATAAAAAAGAAAATATACCAACATACTTAAATGTTATAGATACAAATTATGATAATATGATAAACAATATGATGATGATAAGTATAAAAACAAAACTTTAGACTTTAATATAGAAGTAAGAAATTGCATATAAGCGTACCATTACTGAGCCATGTCCAAGCATAAACTGAGGAAAACCGAAATCATAGGTAGTATGGGGAGGGGTTCATGTAAAAACCCTTGAAGGTTTTCCCCTCTATATATAAACACCAAAGCTTATCTTTGTTTCAAAAAGTTTTACAAAATTATACAATGGAAATTTTAGAAAAAGACTGACTCCTGGTTATTCCACCTATTATAGTTTCTACAGTCGACTATACATCCTCAATATAAAGACTTTAATGTTCCATATGTTACTAATTTGGCCCGGACCAGGTATCAATCCTTCCATGAAAACTCCATTCTCACTCAAGCGCACTAAGTTCTATCTTAGCATCCTCTTCGTTCCCTGATAATCCTCCTAGGCGTCTGATAAGATGGCAGCGGGACCTTCTGATTTGAAATTCCTATTGGAGTACTGCTAATGGGTACTGTCTCTGCGTGAATTTAATGTCATTGTATTATTACCTATCATATTTTCTTGATGTATTTCTTAATACAGTTGTAAATATCAATAAATATGTTTAAAAAAAAAAAAAAAAAAAATTGAAAACCGTCATCCAATTCAACTTAAAAAGGCCTTTGAAAACGCGATTCAAGTATGAGATACTCTCTCAGAGTCAGCCATGATGAAGGCTCACAATAAAGGCCGAAACGTCACACAGTAGAGAGTGTTATTGGTACTAAAATAGCATGATACAATTTGATCGATCAGTGTAATACCGATTTATAGATCTGAGGCCACATTTTTAAACATTAATTAATTCAAAATTCTAAAATATGCCTCATATTTTATAACTATTCCATTGGAATAATATATATATATATATATATATATATATATATATATATATATATATATATATTATATATATATATATATATATTCACGGGATAAGTATCAAAAATATATTATTTTGTTAAGTTAAATTTGTCAATTTTTTGTCTTTAAACAATAATTCCTTAAAAATTGTGTATACGTCGTAAAATCGCGTCTAAGGCAATTATAAACGCAGAAACCTCTATAGAAGCGAATATTAGGTTATTTCTTTCGATTTGAATGCTCCTATATACCATTGTAAACACGAATTAATTATGTTTCTTTGATCTGGGCCACAACAGAATAAAAAATTTATATTATATATTTCTACTATAAAAATACATAACAAAAGAATATAAATTTTTAAAATGTTATTGTACTTAACACTGAGAAAAAAAAAATTATGAGATCCTGAAACAATTAAATTCAACGTCATTGTTTATACGAAATTGTTTTGATTTTGTTTTAAATAGACCATTTAGGCGGATTAGATGGACCCTCAGATAAAATGGCTAGTTTATTTGAGAGAGATAAGCATCTTATGCAAACGACATGGTCCCGTTCCAACCTCTTCATGGTCTGGCTAGCCTTAGGGCATTACTGATTCTCGTTTGTCGGCTCTCACTCCATTAAATCTATTTGATTGTTATTATCGCTAAATAATAATATTTAATTAATTAATTTCAACACTATATGACTCCTAACTTAAAGAGAAAAATCTGGTGCGGGCAACACACGTCTTTCACTCACCTCGACTGTTAAAATCAATTTAGAAACTATTAAATATACTTCAATTTGAAAAATATTTGAACAAAACGTGTATTCATTTTCGCTGTAAACATGTGATTTAGATTAAATAATATAACTATATTAAATTGTTATTCAGTGATAAGTTTATTCTCTATTCCTCAGTTTACATTACCTTTTACAACTTTTTGTATCAGATAATGTTTTTTTTAAATATCTTTCTCTTTCTAACGGTATATTATACGTCTATATTACTGTTCTTATTATCGAAAAACCAAAAATTATAATAAAAAATAATTAATCTTTTAGTTTGTAATCAAATTCGTCCAACTTGTATATTTAGCCGTCCTTCATCAATGCTATTAAGATAATATGGCTAACCTTTTGGAATGCACAAACTTACTTTAGGTACTTTAGAGGAAAAAAAATTAAAATATCGGTATTTAAGCCCTGTCAGACTATTTCGATCAGAATGAAACCTACATGATATTAAAGTCCATTAAATTTTACAACAATATAAAGAGTTTAATCAAAATCGTTACAGCCGTTTATGAGAAAAAAGTGCAAAATGCATGGTATAAAGTGGCTCTTCTGGTTAGCCAATTGAGAAGTTGATTTCCAAAAAGTACTAAAGGACATTTTGTACAAAATTGATTTGTTTACATATTTGTATTCTCATCAGTTAGTTATATCTAAATCTCCTATTTGATTTTATCTAATGAACACCCAAGCCCTTTATAAACGCAATTTAAAAGTATAATTATTTTCTAATGGAAATAATTACACATTTAATTTCGTTCCAAATTATACCAAAACATCTCATTTCATATGTTTAATATGATGTTATTAATATACTAAAAAAACAATTCTGGATTTTAATGCGAAAAGAATCAAATTAGCTAATTTAATAATATAATAATTAGTGATTTTCGCGACTCCTGTAAAATTTCCTAGAATGGATGACCTCTTTTCGGGACTTGGTCATTTGGACTCAATGTACCCTATTGTGTATTGCCATTGAAAACTGGAATTCGAAAATTTTCACGATCGCAATACTTCCTCTTACTATATATTTCATATATAGGTAAATGTAAATAAAAATAATTACAACATTTAACCAATTAATTTAAACTCTATATTACACCTAACTTGAAGAGAAAAAAAATTACTACCTTAAGAAACAACTTAAAAACATTACTGATCCTGGTTTGTCGGCTCCCACGCCATAAAATCCATTTGATTGTTATTATCGCTAAATAATATAATTTAACCACTTAATTTAAACTCTATAGAAAACCTAAATTGAAGAGAAAAATAATTACTACCTTAAGAAACAACTTAAAAACATTACTTATTCTTGTTTGACGGCTCCCATGCCATTAGATCCATTCGATTGTTATTGTCGCTAAATAATAACATTTAACCAATTAATTTAAACTCTATATTACACCTAACTTGAAGAGAAAAATAATTACTACCTTAAGAAACAACTTAAAAACATTACTGATCCTGGTTTGTCGGCTCCCACGCCATTAAATCCATTTGATTGTTATTATCGCTAAATAATATAATTTAACCACTTAATTTAAACTCTATAGAAAACCTAAATTGAAGAGAAAAATAATTACTACCTTAAGAAACAACTTAAAAACATTACTTATTCTCGTTTGACGGCTCCCATGCCATTAGATCCATTCGATTGTTATTGTCGCTAAATAATAACATTTAAACAATTAATTTAAACTCTATTCAACACCTAACTTGAAGAGAAAAATAATTACTACCTTATGAAGCAACTTAAAAACATTACTGACCCTCGTTTGTCGGCACTCGCTCCATTAAATCTTAATTAAAAATTTAAAACATTAATGAAATCTTTTTAATTATTAAAAAAATAATTACTACGTTGAGAAACAAATTCAAAACCGTATATCTGGCAGACCTCCAGTATCTAGTATTACCAACATACGAACAAAACGTTATTTTTAAATTATATTTTATAAAAATAATTATATAATTATTCTATTTCTTAATTATATATACATATATAAATATATATATTATTATAATTATAATTATAAGTGTATTAATATCCGTCACTTTTGTTGATATCATTCAAAGTTTCAGCCCTCAAACCATCCCTAGATAAATTTGAAAAGAACTGGATAAATTTTAAAATACTTCTTTATATATATTATATATAAACCTTACAATTTCTTAGCTAACATTTTGATTTCAATTACTTATATATGAAATATATGGTAAAGGAAAGTATTCCAATCGTCACAATTTTCTAATTCCAGTTGTCAGAAGAAATACACGTTTTAGTGTCTGAGTACAAATAACAAAGTCACGCGAAAAGTTGTGTCTAGTTAACACCATCTACAGCAGCAAATACAACAAAATACAAAGTACAAAAGAGCGAAATACAAAGTACAAAATACAAAGTACAACAGAGAGTATTTACAATTAGTACGACCATACTAAATATCCATGTTGGTCATTAACTTTACGAATAACAATAAAACGAATGGGTTTATATATTCTTCTAATAAAAATTACATTTAAAATGTAGGTTAACTTTATTACTTGATAATTTAATCACTCAAATACATGTGTGTTAATAAAAACTCTTATTTATGTTAATTCATTTTTAATTACTTATTAAATGTATACAAAATATTTAAATAATCCTTCGGATTTTATTTATCTGTCAATCCTATCTGACTATCAAGGAACAGTCAGCGATAAACAAGGTTCTGAGGTGTCAAGATACAGAATAAGCCTTGATAAATTAAGTTTAACAGATCTTCTGTAAATAATAAAAACGTTTTCTATTACCTCTGGGAAATGGAAATGTTAGTTTAATTGCAATCGCCTTTCCGATCTTGGTAACACTAATTGTATCATGAAGTCTGGACGAATTCTGCAGAAAAAAAAAAATCAATTAACACTTCTATGTTAAATAATTATTTATTTTATTTATAATGTCAAGCACGAAAACGGAAAGTCGTACGAAACTACAATTTCATACTATATTACAATTTTATATTCAAACGCTTGATATGTTACACCATTTTTTTTAACCTAAGCCACTTTAAACAATGCAGTTTGCACCTTTTTACGATTTTTCATTATTGGCTCAAGCAATCTTGGTTAAACTCACCAAATCTATGTAAATTTATTCGGCTTTAATATTATAAAGGTTTCTTCCTGAATAAAATAGTCGGACAGGGCTTATGTATGTACAGATATTTAAATTTTATTCCTCTAAAGTACCTTCGAACAATTCGAAAAAATTAAACATATCATCTTGTTATTATTAATAAAAAAACGATTAAATATACATATTGTACGACTTTGATAACTCTTTATTGGAGAAAAGAACAAAAATATTTTTTAGATTATATTTTTTCTGTAACACAATAAATAGTAATATAGATGTATAATGTTATGTAAAACCGTTGGAAAAATAAAGATTTTAGAAAAACTGTTATCTTCAACAAATTAAAGTGACGAATAGAGCATAAACCTCAGGTGATTGTTGTACATAACAATTTTATATTATTATATTGTTTCATCTAAAACATATGTTTCCAAAGAAACTGAATGTAATTCTTTCATTTTTTTTTTAACTCTAGCTTTATTTGAAAGTTATGATATTGATTTTAACAACCGAGTTAACTGAAAGACGTATGTTACGCGCACCAAATATTTACAAAGTATTATTGTTTTACTACATAATTAAATAACTAAATGAATTTATCATATTAATTTTATTGTACTAGTTATAATATTAGTTTTATAATTAATCAGTTTAAGATCGTTTTTATAATGCTATCACCATTATTTTGTGTTTTAGTAGAGGAGAAAAAAATGGAAGTCATCATTTGCTCACTAAATATGATTAATAAAATAAATGTTCTTTTTCCGTTATATAATTAATAGAAATATGTAATATTGAAAAAAATATTTATAAAATAATATTTCATTTCCTGTTAAACAGTCACGGCCAATCGATTATTTTTTTGTTTTATTTTATTAATCTTTGATTTATTTCTTTTATTTAAAAAAAAAATTCGGTAGCATATTAAAAAAAAAAAAAACTGACAAAAAAGATGATGTATGTGTTAAGATGAAAAAAATGATAGTCTCCAGAAGTATTAAATTCAAACAAGATATCAATTAGTTCAATTTTGACGAAGGCCAGCCGAGGACCGATTGGTCGATAAATCTAACCGTTATTATGGAACGGGATTACTAATATTCAAAGCCGCCTCTATATCATATCCCATGTAAATCACAGTTAAATACACTTAACAGCTCCTATAAGTTATTTACCCGTTTACACCTTGTTCCCGCCTCTGACGTCACACTGCCCCGGGCTTAAAACCGTTTATTGCAAGAAATAACGATAGTTTCATTGATATGTCGTTCCATAATGGATTGTAACTGGTTCCAGAAAAAAAAATCTTTAATATTTCGTACTTTCTTGTTCATTTGTATTCTCTAATAAATTTTGTTTATTTTAAAAAACATATACTGTATATATAAAAAAAACCAAAAAAAAAAACCCATTGGGTTAATTAAAAATAAATTAGGCTCCCTTATCGAACACCAAGAAAGAGAAATTATCTAATGTATAATTATTAAAAATGATACAGCGATTTTTGGTTTCCGCGTTCTCCTTCTAAATCACTGGACGGATTTTTATATTGTTTTCACTATCATTAAGGGCATTATTTACTGGAGATATATAAGTAAAATACATAGTAATAATTTTTTTTTCTTTTCATGGGAAATTTGAATTTTCTGTAATCAAGGCATCAAAAAATCTTTCCGGAAATATGAGTAGTAATATAGACGTATAATATACTGTTGGAAAGCGCAAGATTTTAGAAAAGTTAATATGCAATAAAATAACATGTACAAGTTACCAGAAATGTCGTTGTAAGCCCATAAACTTATGAAAAAATGTTATTTGTAATGAGAGAGGTTATGGGATTCAGTGTTGCCACCATAGAATATCGTACAAGTTATATTCTTCCATACAGTTTACAAGATTTTAGAAACTATATTACGTACCAAATCGTATCATAGTTGTTATAGTGAATAAAAAGTTGTTATAAATCCATTAACTGAGATAGTTATTAATTATTTCTAATTTAAACATTATTTTATGAAAACAGAAATTTCACTTTAAAATAAATGGGAATTTCATGGAAATTAAATTTAACTTTTTATGTGTATTTTAAATAGTTTATTTAGTAAAACAATAATAAACCGAATAAAATTGGAACCGTTGTTATTATATTTATCTTTTGTTATATTATTTTACCCATTTGATTCTTTTAAAAATTTCAAATGGAACTTTTTTTCGGAATTTGGTTATTTTGTCTTTAAAACTTTTTTTTCCGTTAAAAACTCAAATTCGACATTTTTCATGATCGAAATACTTTCTGTATATTACATATGCATAGATAAGTATAAGTAAATAGATAAAACATACTAATCTTTAAATATGAAAAATCTTTTAAAGGAACCCATACTGAACAAGAAATTGATTATTGGGAATAGTTTCAGTAAAAGGATTGAATTCACGAACTCGAGAAAAAAATGTGAATTAAAAAAAACCTGTACCACTACAATCCATGAAGGTTTTTGGGCTCAATATAATAATGAGATTCGTTGTTTCTAGGCCAACAGCCGTGCAATAAGGTGATTAGGTCTTAATCATGCTCAGCCGCCAGGTTTTTCCCCATTTGTTTGGGTACCCATTTTAAAGAAGCTGGGAGGGTCCCTATACCCTAGGGTCACCCCCCCCCCTCCTCCCCGACTGAAATTAAAGTTAAAATAAAACCTTTAATTATAAAAATGAAATAAGTAGAACAAACAAACGAAAATGTATGTATAATATGTCTAATAGGGGTTGATTAATATAATCTGATAAAAGCAACCTGATGTATTTGGGTGGAATTGAAGTAAAGCATTTCTCTATAGACCGGATAGAAATTAAACTTTGCTCTTTTTGCTAACCTGTCAAAATTGTCAAGTATAATTACATTTTTAATCTACTTTTTAGTTTATTCATCGCATCTAATATGGATATAATATTTAATTGTCCAAGATTCATTCAATATATGCGTTAAACTTCTATAACTTTAGGAATTTTCAATACTAAAAAAACTCAGCACTTGTCTTGTTAACTCTAGACTCAATTAAATCCTAATGAAGGTAAAAATAGTTCAATTACTCCAAATTTTAAAATTTAAAAAACTCACCAGAGTGACTTTTATTTAATCTGTGTCTGTTAACATCCGACCCGGTCGGGTTAAAATTTATTTCGTGGTGGCCCAGAGAATAGATCTCCACTTTCCCTCCCTAGATCTAGAGATTGGTTGGTAACCTGTATGATAATTCGTCTACTTTGGCTCGGTAAGAATGTTAAACACACCTAAAAAAAATGCCTCTGGATCAGCCCCCACCACAGTAAATTAGAATGCAGATAGAGGTGTTCTAAGAATCCATTAATCTCTCCTAAATTATCATTGTATCAACTTTTTTAATACACTTTATCTGAATTGATCAGTAAATTTGTATAATGCTTCGTTTAACATATTTTTTTAAATTTGTTTCTTCCTATATATTACAATCTATCTCAATGAACAATAATAATGTTGCTATAAGTTCACATTCAAACAATATTTACGGTTTAAACAAAAGGAAAGCCAAATTACAAAAAATACAATTAAAATAAAAAGAGGTATATAATAACAGTATTTATAAATTAAATAAATACTAGGTTAACAAAAAAATGAACAAAACATTAACACACTCATGCTTATGTACAATATTTACTATCTGCTGGGGAACCCCGGGATGCAGAATCCGAGCGATCCCAGCGCCTCTTATCCGTCACACTGGTGAGAGACAGCGAGGGCTGAGTTAGGGCGACATAGCCACAAACACACCGCTTGTGAGAGGAGAACCTGACCAGTGTCAGAACTCCAGCATAGGTATTTACAAAATTTCTTGGGGCACTGCCGGTCCAACCATCTAGGACTCAAACATCACATATAGTGAAGGAAATCTAATCATTTTTCATCATCCTTAGGGATCATTCAAATTTGTACTTTTAAGTCAATTGCAGTTTGGTTACAATAACGGTGTAGAAACGCTATCAGCTTCAAGGAGATATTAAATTTTAGGGTACCCGCAGGGCCTAACCATTTGCGGTGATTTTAACCGAGTTATTGTTCCCTAAATTGGATGGAGCCATCCCAGTAGCATCCTCCAAGAACAAGAGTACTCCAAACAAAAGTGGGGAGCGATGCGGGGGTACAATGCAGGTGCTGGGGCGGTACAATGCAGCAGGTGAGCAGTGTTGCCTCCGTGTGAGGCCTTTGTCTTGGTAACACTACACCAAGGGCCTACCAACCCTTTAATGGGCCTTATCAATCGCCATCTATTGTTTTCGGCGATGCTTTCAAGAATGGAAATTAAGATTTGGATGAGATTCATAATCGCTCACTGCGAACAACTCAAGCGAATTACAAGTAATTAAGTTTGGGTACTTTTTGATATCAACAGATGTGGATAACAGACCCCCTTGGAGAACTACTCCTTTCCACCATCTATATTAATAGAAGTTTTGAATGATTTCAGTTTCCTTCCCCCTAGAACCACCATTAGATCGACATGAGAGGAAAAGAAAACAAGTAACTTTATAGAGTTAACCGCGATTTAATGAGGGTAGAAAAGTATAACCATTTCATCAGAAAAATAATGAAATAATATCATATGTAAACATATTCATAATATCATAACTAAATAACAGCCCTATGTGAACCCTATTTCACTTATTATTATTTAGCACACAATTCTTGTATTGCGGTCAGACCTAAAAAACACAGTAATGACACACGTCCTCAAGCCTTCATAAGTTCTGATAAAAACGAGATTAGAATAAATCTAGTCGAGTTACATTATGGAAAATTAATTTAAAATGTGGTGCGGACATATATGTTTTTTTGGAATATTTCTATATTTTTTCACTAATGTTATAATTAAATTATAATTTATAAAAAATTCCAAATTAATGATAAATAATTGGTTCTGAGTTCTTCCTAAAAACTTTACTTCACAAAAGTAATTATTTGGAGTCTGCGCTTCGGTAGTTTTCCGAATCTTCAGGACTTACTTTACTCTCTCTCACATTATATTGTAGGATTTCTGATAATTTGTCACTAAAAAAATTCTAATTTTCTTCATATGGTTGTAACCATCCTCCATATATAAATTCATATTAAAATTAATTATTCGGAAGAAACATATATTAATATTAAGTAATTGATTCTCAATTCTTCCCCTAAAGTTTATTTTACACCAGTAATTATTTGGAGCGGAACGGATTCCGAGAAAGTTGGTATTCACTGATCTGACTGGTAGGCGTCCGAAAGGTAGGCCGAAGCGTCGATGGGAGGATTGCGTTAAGGTTGATCTCGGGAGCTTGGGCTTGACCGGCGAACATTGGACGAGTAGACAGAATTTGGTGGTATCGGCATCGAACCTACGGGTTCGGTAAGCCTATTATTATTATTATAATTATTTGGAGTCTACGCTTCGGAGGTTTTTTCCCATTTTTAGGACTCTCTTTCACATTATATTGTAGGATTTCCGATAATTACTCACTAGAAAATCTTCTAATTTTCTTCATATGGTTGTAACCATCCTCCACGTATAAATTCATGTTATGAGTCTCTTAAAAATTTTTAAACTTTTCCCCTACGATAAATTCATAAATACAAATAAATTTAAAAAATGTATAATTAGATTATTCCTTGAATTAAAACACAGTGCGCAATCATTTTTACGTTTTATTGAAATTTTTCGAATCTGAGTTTTCAGCGGATACTACGAGTATGAGCCCAAATAACAAGCCTATCAGTATGGTCTGTTTTTAAAAAATAATTTCATATAAAAATAAAACAAAAGTATTTAAGTTATATTGAACGCTCTTTCACTTAACAGATGTTGAAGATAGGTAATACAATTAATATAGCGTTGACAGGGTAATGTATAAGACTAGATATCTTGTATCGATATGAGGATTGGAGTGGTGGTAGTGGTGGTATGATGTGGTGGAGTGCAGTGGTGTGGTGTGATATGGAGTGGTGTGGTTCAGAGGTGGGTGGTAGCTGGGAAGGTTAGGTCCCCGACCTCTCCCAAAAATAGTCGCTCCTATCTCAACCATGTCAGGTGTTTATTTGAGCACCTTGTCTCCTACCTCATTCCTTAACACGTTTTTTTTTCGCTTAGCAAGTATACAACAACAAAGATTTTATTTATTTTATGTTTGTAAAACTCGGATTCGTAGCTTAGCTGGAGTTGATACCAAAGGACTTTAGTAAGCGTGATTTTTACTTTGCGTATGAAACGTTCTTCTAAACACAAGAACACTCTTCACGGGGAGTGTGGAAGAGGGAAGATTATTATAAAATAAATAAGGGCTAGTTAAAAATACTACATTCCCTAAACCAAGAAACGGAGTTACTGTTACTAATAAGCCTCTTCACTAATTTGTTTTCCAGAAAATTATGGATTTTGGGTTTTTCTTTAAATATCCATCTATATATATTAAATTGTTAACGTTTTCTGGACTATTCACTTGTATAAATGTAAACAATTTTCCAAAATAATATGTTGGTTTACCTCTGTAGAATTTCGTGACTTGGAAATAATTCAGTATTTACTGAGATATCAAAGCGTGATTCTCGTTCTTACGACTTTAAACGCGGCCGGAACAGGGTATAAACGCCCAGGATCGTCTCTGAAATATGGGGCATGGGTTATATTAATGCGTGTAACGTTCTACGGTGGTTTAAACAAAAATCGTGACGAAAGGAAGGCATTTTTCTCCTGGTAAAGATGTTCTACGAGGTTTGGGAGAAGAAAATCCCAGAATAAGTATTTAAGTACCCGTGATCTTGGGCATAGAGGCTGTTATGCTAGACACTATACCGCAGTTGACTCCTCACACAACGACAAAGCTCCAGTCTATTACAAAAAGTTCAATTACGTCACTATTGTATGACCTGTTTCATATGGACATATGGAATTAAGCTGGCTCTAATAAACCAACTATTTCCTCCTTACAATCCACTTCGATCCGTGTAGTCCAAAATTCTAAATGCTCCTTATTTAGTCACAAAAAAATTATCCATAATGAACTTAATCGCAGATCTATCTATGTAAATACCTCTTTTAATTACAAACTTCCTACCCACAGAAATTCCCTTGTCTGTAATCTGTCATACCCAAATATTCTCAATAACCCTCCGAGGCGATTGAAAAGAACACTGTCGCGGAGCCTGCTAACACAGAGGTTCTTTGAAGTTCTTCTTGAGAAGCTATTATCAAGTCTACACATATATTAAATTTTCAAATTGTTTTCTTTCGTACGGCAGTAAAATTCAATAAGTTTTTATTTTTTTCATTAGTGAGAAGAACAATTATAATATTTCTACATACACATATGTTTATTATTATATGAAGATATGTATATAGTACTATGGTTCTATTTACTTCTTTTATAAATAATTTAAGTAGTAGTCGTATGTCGTACAAGTAGACATATTTACTACTTTTATAAATAATATAAGTGTGACCTTAAGTTTGTTTTTGTAATGTTTTTATTTTTGTGCCAGACACAAGATTCAGTTTTTGTACCTTACTGTTATTCTTGACTGAAGGTCCCAGAATAATTTTTTTTTTTTTTCTTTCTTGCTTCTTCTAAGTACATAATCTCATGATCTCACTGAGCGGCATGTTTCAAAACATAACGTGCAAAAATTGAAAGAACTGGGCTACGAAGTTCTTCCGCACACACCATATTCTCCCGACTTGTCCCCAACAGATTACCACCTGTTCAGGAATTTAGACAATTTCGTCAAAGGAAAACATTTTGAAAATGATGATCAAGTGAAAAGTGCGTTTTCAGATTTTGTTTCACTTCAAAGTTTGTTTCACTTCAGAGTTTTTCAGTTCGGGGATTAAAAAGTTGGTGTCACGTTGGGAAAAATGTGTAGAAAAAGAAGGTACATACTTCGAATAAAATTATCTTGTTTTCATATCGTATTTTTAATAAAGATCCTTTACCTTGAAAACGGACATTTCATGTGACACAACCCAACACTATCAAGCCAGTGCATAAGACTGATATCGACATACCCGATTATACCTGACAATTGACAGTTGGTCCAGGTAAAGATTAAGGCAACCCAACGGCTGCACATTCTATACGTTTGATACTTTATATCTGGGTAAAAGTCTTATTATCTTGATGTTGCAACATTAAATTAAAAATATTTTTTTTTTAAATAATTAAAAATTGTCTGTCCAGGATTTTTTTAGACTACCCATTCTTGAAATATTTTCTAATATGCTAAATTTGTTATAAAATATTTTTCATTCAATCATCAGCTCGGTGAAGATCGTTTCAAGTTCGGATCTTCTTCTATTAATTCATTTCCGATTATAATAAATCCTCAACGTGTAATGCTTAGGTGAGGCAAGAATACCCTGTTATCAGTTGAATCTAGTGAACGTTGCGTCACCATCTTTTCCTATAGGCATCCTGAGAACTTATGCAGCATCATTTCTTATACGCTAATATAATTGGAGTGCGTGACGAAATGTTAAGAAGGGGAAAAGTAGGCGGTTGGAGGCGCACGTCTCATGAGCTTAACGACATCCTTCGCTCCTATTACAACTCCTCGCTTATTAAGTGACAAGAATTCGTGTCATCGTAGTCTTCCGAGGAGAGAAATTAAAAAGAAAAATACTCAATTTTTTTTCAGCTTAAATCTTTCCAATAAGATATATGAAAATAACAACTATTGAGAAAGGGTTTTAGGGAATTCTTTTTTTTTTTTTAATTTATTTCAACGAGTAAATTTGAGTGAAATATAAAAAGGCATGAAACATATGTAGAGAAGCTTCCCAATGGAAGCACTCTAAAAATATTCTAAACTAGAAGGTCTCGGAGCCATCTACATTTTAGACGCCTCGGAGAATTGTCAGGAATTGAAGTAGAAGAAAGGATTGAAACTAGAGGATTAGAGTGGGAATGGAGTTTGTCATGAAAGCATTGATATATGGATCGGGCCAAATCAGCAACATACGGAACATTAAGATCATTATGGATGAGTTTATTCGTGACAAAGTAAGGAGCGTTGAGGATTTTACGAAGGATTTTGGATTGTAAGGATTGGATGCGGGAAGACTTCAATGGTTTAGTAGAGCCCCAAAGCTCTACTCCTTAAGTCCATATCGGCCTTATGATAGTCATGTATATGAGTCTTTTGTAGTTAGTTTGTCTAGTAAGTATTGAAGTAGTCGAAAACGTCGAGCAGTTCCTTGTCGTTTCAGTCCTGTATGAGGGTTGATTTTAGGGAACAAAATAGAACGAAAATATTGCCTATTTTTGGAATAAAAATATTCTTACAGTTTCTAGGACAAAGGCTCACAATAGAAAAAAAAACGCGATTTAGTTTTGGTCAAATTTAGATAAAGAAAAAATTATTTTTTTATTTTCAGAGCGTGAAGTCCTTTATTAGTGAGAGTAAAAAAAATACGCTCCTTGTGTTTCCGGATCTTTGAAATCATTTGTTTTATGAACTGATTTCCAAATATCTGTTTAATGATCGAGTTTAGTTGACCGTTGAGAATATTAGATGAGGATCTTTCCATCTTGGTCATTTAAAAAATAAAAAAACTTATTTTAATTGTGTGCCGACGTTTCGGCCTACACTGTGGGCCTTCATCAGGGATAAGAGAAACAACATAACAACCAATGCAATTAGAAAATCAATAATAAGTTAGGTACATAATAATAATATGATGACAGTAAGCATAAAATTAAGCAAACATAAAATTAAGTTCATAATATTTCAATAAGAATATTTTAAGGATATAAAGTGAAACTAAGCAAATAATTAAATGTTAAAAGAAGAAGAATATGTGAACAATTAAACTTTTAAATATCAACAATTTTGATGGGATATTTGACAGTAATATATAAAAAGAACATAATCATTAGAAACCAGAAACAATAAGAATCATTTTTTTTTTTTTTGTAAACATCAAATAGAATTAATATTAGATTTATTTTAATTACTGACGTAAAATACCTGACTCAAGGTTAATTATAAATGTATATACAATTTCTGTTCATTGTAAAAGAGGACCAGTTCGTCCTAAATGTAACAGGTCAATAATAAACTTTATTGTAATATATAATTCATCAAACTTTTTTCAACTCTTAACGATATTTAATAGCTTAAATTTATTTTAACAACCGATATAAGCGAAAGTTGTATGTTCCACGCACCAGATTTTACTATATTGTCTTTAATTGTTCTTCCTCATATAACTGTTATATTATCTTTGTATCTTTCTTAGCCCTGATGATACCAACAATGTGGGTCGAAACGTCAGCGTGACAACAATTAGTTAAAATTGACTCATTTTTAATGAGATAGTTTTTAATCACCCAGGCTAATTTTCTTCTGTATTTTTCATAAAAATTACACCTGTCTGAAGGTGCAGGTACCCACTTTTAATGGACACATAAGAGGCTTTGAATCTGCGCTGCACCGTTGCCCTTCAGGAAGGAGGCGGGGTTCGAGACCCGTCTATAATTAGAGCAAGTTAGGTGTAGAAATATAGCATCGGGGGGGCCGGCCCAAATATCCGACCGTCTTCTTCCCGTCTTCATTCCCCCGCCGGTGGATCCGTGGATTACCAATTCCTGGCAATATTCCACAATAGTCGTCCGAAGGCGGCACGAAAGAAAAGTTCTATTAGCAATTAAGTAAAGTCTAAAAATAAAAGACTGGTGTAATTAAATTAAATTTAATGACGAGAAGAAGTTTATTCTGGGTGGTCATAAAACACTTTAATTATGAAAAACTTAATTTAATGTAAAGGTTTTTAAAGAACCAAGTTCTTATGGGACTCTGGAGGACTACCGATTTCCTTCTTCTGCTGCCAAGGGATGTGACCGTCTGAAGAAAAAGAAGTGTTTTTATGACTGCTCCACGAATTAACTTCTCCTTAATACCTGCATTGATATTCTAACTTCATTTAAAAACAATAACAGTTTTTTTAAAAAATCTGGTGCGCGCAATACTCGACTTACAATTATCTCCGTTGTTAAAATCAATTTAAGAATTTTTAAATTCAGTTGAAGATAAAAATAAATTTAAAATGAATTAATTACAATTAATTTCAATAGAAACATGAGTTTTATTAAATAATTTATTATATTATTAACTATGACAATCAGATAGTTTTTTTTTTTCCTGTTTTTGATCAATATTAATTAAATTTTAAAATTTTGTGTATAAGAAATTGTTTTTTTCTAAAATCTTCAGCTTTCCAACAGTATCTTATACATCTGTATTACTGTTTTTATACTCATAGAACACAAAAAATTATATTAAAAAATAGTTTTAATCTTTTCTCCGTTAGTTGGATATCGAATACGTTCAATATATTTATATGTTTTATTATATATATCAATGTTAACAAGAGGATATAGTTATTTTTTAGAATATACAAAATTAAAGGTACCTCAGAGAAAGTAAAATAAAAAATAATCGGCATTTAAGCTCCGTCAGACTATTTCACCAGATATACTACAAAATTACCAGAGCTAAAAATATTTCCACAACACCTGTTTTCAGACGCGAAGCTCACTTAAATCGGCTGCAACACTGAACGTAATTGCCAGAAAAATATTTCATCCACGGTTTTATATTCAGGAAAGGATACAGAATAAAAAAAATCATAAAAATCAAAAATGTTGAGCTGCAAATTAATTAAATTTGGAAAATTTCAAATGAATCTTTATTGCGGAATTTGATTATTTCGTCTTTAAAACTTTTTTTCCGTTAAAAAAAGCTCGAATTCGACAATTTTCATGATGGCAATACTTACTGTATATTACATATATATAGATAAATATAAGTAAATAGATAAAACATACAAATTTTTAAATATGAAAAATCTTTTAAAGGAACCTATACTGAACAAGAATTGGATTATTGGGAATAGTTCCAGTTAAAGGATTGAATTCACCAACTCGAGTAAAAAATGTGAATTAAAAACACCTGTACCACTACAATCCATGAAGGGTCTTGGGCTTGGGCTCAATCATAAAGAGATTCGTTGTTTCTAAGCCGACAGCCGTGCAATGAGGTGAACAGGCCTTGATCATGCTCAGCCGCCAGGTTTACCCCATTTTTTTTGGGTATCCACTTTATAGAGGCTAGGTCTGCCCCAGGAGGGTCTCCTTACCTAATGACGCCTCCAGATTGAATTAACAGAATACATATTATTCTGTCACAGCCGGGATTCGAACGCAGGACACGGAGAACAATAGAGTAGTGCACTCTCCACTACAGACTTCAGTAGAGTAGTGCTCTATCCACTAGAGACTCCAGTAGTGTAGTACTGGATCCACTAGAGACTCCAGTAGTGTAGTGTTCTATCCTCTAGAGAGTCCAGTAGAGTAGTGCTCTATCCACTATAGACTCCAGTAGAGTAGTGTTCTGTCCACTAGAGAGTCCAGTAGAGTGGTGCTCTATCCACTAGAGACTCCAGTAGTGTAGTGTTCTATCCTCTAGAGAGTCCAGTAGAGTAGTGCTCTATCCACTATAGACTCCAGTAGAGCAGTGTTCTGTCCACTAGAGAGTCCAGTAGAGTAGTGCTCTATCCACTAGAGACTCCAGTAGTGTAGTGTTCTATCCTCTAGAGAGTCCAGTAGAGTAGTGCTCTATCCACTATAGACTCCAGTAGAGCAGTGTTCTGTCCACTAGAGAGTCCAGTAGAGTAGTGCTCTATCCACTAGAGAGTCCAGTAGAGTGGTGCTCTATCCACTAGAGAGTCCAGTAGAGTAGTGCTCTATCCACTATACACTCCAGTAGAGTAGTGTTCTGTCCACTAGAGAGTCCAGTAGAGTAGTGCTCTATCCACTAGAGAGTCCAGTAGAGTGGTGCTCTATCCACTAGAGACTCCAGCAGTGTAGTGTTCTATCCTCTAGAGAGTCCAGTAGTGTAGTGCTCTATCCACTAGAAACTAATGTTATAACAGTCTTACGACTCTAAACCCTTAAACGTCCTATACAAAAATTAAACAAACATTAATAAAATATTGATACTGATAGCCTTGAAAATTAAGACTTTTTTTTTTCTTAACTTGAGAAACTTTCAATTGTGTTTTTTGAAATAATTGAGTAATTTTTACTTCCAATTATGTTTTATCCCGTCAACAATATCATAAAAAAATGTTGTCTACGTTTCGGGGTTTTCACCCCATTTTTAAGAATTTTAATTTATGTGTCATACTTATTAATAAAGGGGAGCGGCGTGGTCTAGTGGATAGAGCGCTAGTCTGCTGTGCTCCGGGTCCTGGGATCGAATCCCGGCTCTGGCAGAATATTATTTATTCTGTTAATTCAGTCGGTAGGCGACCCTAGGATATGGAGACCCTCCTGGGGCAGACCCAGCCTCTATAAAGTGGGTACCCAAATTAATCGGGGAAAAACCTGGCGGCTGAGCGCGATTAAGGCCTAATCACGTCATTGCACTGCCGTTGGCCTAGAAACAGTACGAATCTCTATATGTACTGAGCCCAAGACCCTTCATGGGTTGTAGTGGTACAGGTTTTTTTTTTTTTTTTTTTGTTTTTTTTTTACTTATTAATAATATTATTATAGCAACATTGCTACGCGCCACTACTAAATAAATTAACATTGAGCCAACAAAATTCATTTATTAGGGACACATAGCAATGTTGCTTTACTAAAGTTATTAATAATTATGACGCACAAATTTAAAGTCTTGGAAATGAGGCGAAAACCTCGAAACGTTGACTCGATTTATTTATGAAATTGTTGATGTAGAATAAAACCAATAATTTAAAAAAATAAATTTTATATCTTTTGTTATTTTTAAATCCTATAGGTATGACATAGTACCTTAAAATAGTTGATGTAAGATGGTCGTGATAAATATTGGAGCAGCAGCTGTTCCCAGTGCGCGTCCTTTCGGGCATTAAGCTATAAAATTCTCTTCTGGGATATTTCCGGTACAGCTACGTTGTTCTTCTTATTTCTGGCAATATTTATGAACAATAAAAAAAAATCTGGTGCTCGAAACACACGACTTTCACCTACTTCCGTTGTTAAAATCAATTTAAGAATTTTTAAATACATAAAGAATAAATATTTTATTTTTTTAATTTATATATAGTAATTTACAACTGTATTCAAGAACACAATGAGTAAATATGTAGAATGAAAAAAAAAGTCATGAAAATTACTTGAGAAAGAAATACCCGGTGGTAGCACTTCACTATGTTAACTCAGTAGGTCCCGAGGCCACCTTCTTTTCAGTCGCCTCGGAGGAATCAGGGATATCTAAGGAAGATAAATTACGGACAAGTGGGTTTAGAATGAAAAGAGGAGTATCTATCACAGGCTATGTTTGCAACAAATGGGATGTTTAGGTCATTATGGAGGAGTTGATTTGTGAAAAAATAAGGGGCATTCAGGATTTTGCGAAGGATTTTGGATTGTAAGGACTGGATGCGGAGGAATTAGATGGTTTCGTAGAGCTCCGAAACTGGATTCCATATGTCCAAATTGGTCTGATAATAGTTAAGTAAATAAGTCTTTTGTAATATACTAGAAGTTTTGAGCGTTTGTCGAGTAAGTTTTATAGTAATCGATGTCTTCGAGCAGTTTCTATTCATTCCAGTCTTGTGTGAGGATTCCAAGTAAGGCGCTTGTCAAGATGGAGACCTAGGTATCGGATTTGTTCAACAGGAGTAAGGGTAATGTTATTAAAGAATACTGGAGGGCAGGAAGTCATCGGTTTGCAACAAAGGGTAAAGGTGATTTGGTGGGATTTTTTTTAATCCTCCAATTTTGCCACCATTCTTCAACAGCTGTGATGTGGGACTGAAGGGTTTGGGATGCAGTAGTTGGATCATTATGGACGGATAAGACAAATGTGTCATAAGCAAAATAATTGAAGACAAAAGAATTAATTAAATTCAATTTCAAAAGAAACATGTGTTTTATTAAATAATCTATTATATTTTTATCTACAACAATCAGTTAGTTTTATCAGATTTCATCACTCTCCATTAACCTTTACAATGCCGTGTATTAATTTTTTTTTTTTTTTTAAATCTTTAGCTACCCAACGGTATATTATACGTCATCATCATATCATATCATATCATCTTTTTAGCATTGCTAAAAACCAGGTAAATATATAAGTTAAACGAATTCAATATCTAACTAAACGAGAAAGCTGCAAAATTATTTTTTTAAAGCAATATTTATTTTTTGAACTTAAGAACAGTAATATACATGTATAATGTATCGTTGGAATGCTAACGATTTTAGAAAAAATATTATCTTATACATACTATTGTAAAAGTTAACGGAAAGTGATGAAAAGCCGATAAAACAAACTGATTGTCGAAGATAATAATATAATAGATTATTTAATAAAACTCATGTTTCTATTAAAATCCAATTTAAATCATTCATTAACAATTTATTTTATTTTATGAATTTGTTTAAAAATTGTTGAATTGATATAAATAATGGAGGTAAGTGAAAGCCGTGTGTTGTTACCAGATTTTTTTTCAAGTAAGAAGCTGAGGGGGTACGGTATGGACTACTGATTTCAGAACTCAGGGCTCGATCCCGACTGTGACAGGATAATTATTTATTCTATTATATTAGTTGAGGGTCGGCCATGGTGTCGGAAGGATCTCCATAAAGTGAGGAAAAACTTGGCTTGATCAAATCATCTTCTTGTACAGCCGTCGGCCAAGAAACAGTTTGGAACCCTACTACGTATTGAAACTAAGACCCTTAATGGGATTTAGTGATACAGTGTGTTTAAGTGAGCTGGTTACGAGTTTATTTGATATAAATGATATTTCCACTGGATACTTTACCTGCAAACACCCTATAACATACCTCGTATATCAGCAAGGTATGGGTTAGAATGTTCTTTAACATAATAATTGGCATATTTTCTAGCTGACACAACCCTCCCTCTCCATTTCAGAAGGTAATATTTCAGTTAGAGGTATGAGCAGGATGGGGCTGCACCGACGAGGGGCGGCCTTAATATAGGAAGCGTTCCTAAGGACTCGGGTTACCTCTGGTGTCTCGCAGTCTACACCGCACTTCCCTTATTATTTTCAATTTTTGTCTCCACCGCGCGCATGGAAGCTTATTCTAAAATTTCAAGACCAAGCAAATCATCAGAAGGATTGGAATTATTTACAATTCAGCTTCAGGTATTAAGAAATATAACTTTGTTTGGTTAGATAAAAATGTTTGTTTACTCAATTAACTTCGTGGCTATTCGGACGATGCTACAGTTGGAGTCTTAAATTTAGCCAATCTAGGTTTAATAGAGATCTGTAACGAGTACCTGACATCGCACAGGTTAGGGATCACCATTATATGCCCCCTCCGGGCATAGAATGCTGTTTTGCTAGCCACTACACCCCAGGTGACCCCCATTAAAATAAATTACGAGTGTTTTTAGTCGTAAATGGGGGAGGATCACCTAAATACAACTAAAGGGATATAATTTATGTTTATTATATATGATACTTTTGACTTTATATACAGATTTGGGGTGTTTTGCGATCCTGAAAATTTTGGAAATCGTATTTTCACCGCAAATACACGTTTCAGGGTCTCGTGTGTCCCACAAAAAGGTGCGTGTATGCATGTGGTAAGACTAGCTATATAGAACTGAAATTTCATAATTAAGATTAATAGAAGCCTAGGATGTTACAGCCATTTTTTCACCTAAATATACTGTCAAGAAGGGAGCGGCGTGGTCTAGTGGATAGAGCGCTAGTCTACTGTGCTCCGGGTCCTGGTTTCAGCCTCTATAAAGTGGGTACCCAAAAATGGGGGAAAAAACCTGGCGGCTGAGTCACCTCATTGCACGGCCGTTGGCCTAGAAACTGTACGAATCTCTATATGTATTGAGCCCAATGCCCTTCATGGGTTGTTGTAGCACAGGTTTTTATAAGAAGTTACACTTAATACAATACATTCAACATCATTTTGTAATGTTCTCGAATACGGATCTAACGAGTTTGATTAAACGCGCTATATCAACGTAAAATTTAATGGGCCTTTGTACCATGCAGATTTAATTTTAAATGAAATAATCTAATAATAATTAAATTTTTTTTTTTTAGTATGTATTACAATTTGTGACAATGGGAAATAATAATATCGCTAAAGGATCACATTCATACAATATAAACAAAAAGGAAAAACAAATTACATAAAATGAAAACAAACTAAATAAACGTATACAATAAAAAAAATTGTAGATAAAATAAATACAAATAAATGAAGTTAATAAAGTACCATTGTTATGATTATATTAATCGGAACATTCTCTTCTAATTTGTTTATATATATTTATTTATCATAACATATCAAAGATGATTATTACATTACGTTTCGAGGTACCTTATACCTCATCTTCAGATTTTCAAATATTATATATATTTCCATATTGTATCTCAATATAGGTCAATTACTATTATATACTCTTCATATTAAGCTCATAGATATGAATAATCATTCTGTTAAAATCTAACTTTTTACTATTACATATTCATTGTTTCAACCTTTTTTGGATTTTAGTATACATGACAGTTGCAAGTGCACAGCAACAAAAGGTTGAAACAATAAATATGTGATAGTGAAAAGATAGATTTTAACAGAATGATTATTCATATCTATGAGCTTAATATGAAGAGTATATAATAGTAATTGACCTATATTGAGATACAATATGGAAATAAATATAATATTTGAAAATCTGAAGATGAGGTATAAGGTACCTCGAAACGTAATGTAATAATCATCTTTGATGTGTTATGATAAATAAATATATATAAACAAATTAGAAGAGAATGTTCCGATTAATATAATCATAACTTAAATTACTCTTCTATTAATAGTAATTGATATAAAAAAAAAGTACCATTGATTTTGTAGATTTGATAAAAAATACCTATTTCATCTCCCTTGCATTTATTAAAAAAACAAAAAAAAAACGGGTAAATATACCGGTTGAACCAATTGAATAACCAACTAAAGCAGAAAAGAACAAAAATACTTGTTAAGTAAATTTTTATTTTTTTAAACATGAGAACTGTAATATAGTTGTATATACAAAAAGAAAAAAAATGTATTAATGAGTTGTAGAAAAAGGGTTATCTAATTTTATAAATTCTAAGGATTCCAAATGCTTCCAATAGCCGATTCTCTTTTCCTTTATAAACTTTTATCTCGCTAAAAATCATGTTTTTAAAAAATTATTTCTGAGAACTTTAAACAATTTTCTTCAGGTAGCTATTTAGGTAGCTTGTTGTGAGGAAAAAGAATGTAAAGCAAACCCATATCGTATTTTTAGTTTTTGTTTTGATTCGATACTTCAAAATTACTAGAACTAGTGATGTTTTCCCAAAACATATTTTCAGCCTCCAAGCTGACTTAAAATAGCTGCCAAACTAAAGGTATTAGTCAGATATTTTTTTATCCAATTCCGTTTCAAATTTAGAAATAGATAGACAAAAAAAATATCAAGAAAAACAAAAATATTGAGCGGGAAAATTAATTAAAATCCGACGATTTCAGATGGATTGATCCCTGCACAGAATTTTCATAACGTTCTTATATTATTTTTCATAGACATTTTTTGACGGTTCAAAAAAAAAATTCAATAGAAAGTAAATGTGAATATAATTCAATTAACTAATAGGAAGAATTAAGTAAAATGGGATCTTTAAAGTTTGATAAATAATTACATACATCAGTTTATTATGGTCATAGAGTCCTAATTTTATTTGTGGCAAATAATACTCAACAAGTGTTCTCTTAATTTCATCAGATAGATGAAGTATTAATTGTATTTTTTTTATGTTGGGATATTGTTCTATTAATTTCAGTTATCATCTTTATATCTATTGAATCTTTATTATTATCTATTATTTTTTTTTTCATTTTTGTAAAACTCTATTATAGTTGTTTGCTTAGGTTTTACTTTTTTATTGTTTATATTAGGGGTATTCACTACGTTTGCTATAGCATACTATTTGTGCTATTGTGCTAAACCCGTCGAATTTCTACAGTTATTTCCTGTAAAAAATTGATGGGTTCAGCACAATAGCACAAATAGCATGCTATAGCAAACGTAGTGAGTAACCCTATTATTATCAATTTTTGGTTCATTTTTAGTATTGATCAATTTATTATTATTAATGTAAAGGTTTTTTGTCACGGGTTCATTTTTATTTTTACGGTACCAGATTTTATTTATTATTTTTTTTCGGGTAAAATTTGTCTACTAATATTTTATATACTAGGGGTACTCACTACGTTTGCTATAGCATGCTATTTGTGCTATTGTGCTAAACCCATCAATTTTATACAGGAAATAACTGTAGAAACTCGACGGGTTTAGCAAAATAACACAAATAGCATGCTATAGCAAACGTAGTGAGTACCCCTACTGTAGTTTTTATTTCATTTAGATACTATTTGACTATTAGGGCAATTAATTTTGATATTAGGTTTTTCATAACATTAATTATTTGAATTTTCGGGTAATTGGAGCAATAATTTAATAATGTGTTACTTGTTATTTCTTTTTTGTCCGTTTTGTTTTTATGTTATTATTATAAAAACAAAGTCTATATCTAAAAATCTTACTTTGTTATGTATGTTGGAGTTTCCTATAGTAAATATCATCCGTTTATAAATTTTTAATGGAAGATAAATTAAGGAGCCATTTATTGTAATTATAAACTTTTTAAAAATTAATTTTAATTAAGAAAGTATTTGGAAGTTCATTTTATTTTTAGGTCGGCTTTTAACTACCTTTATATATCCATTTAAAATATGTGATTGTAATTGAAATAAAATATTTTATTGTAAAATTCCTCGGTAGAGGCATATATGGGGGAGTTATTGAAAGAGTTATTTCCCCGATTCCTTCCTAATCTGGTACTGAAGTTAAAGGCTTGGGGCTCAGTGGGAATGGTTTAGCAACTAATGCATAATTATCAGGAAAGGAGACCATCTAAGTGCTATCCACTTAGCACACACATATACCAATAATCTTTTCGGATCAACAATTATGAACTCTTGTTATTCGTCCTAAATTTGTCCCCTTCTGAAGGAGTCTAGCTGGTTCACTGTTGAAGTAGAGTCCATCTAAACGATATTAGTAAAGTATTACAAAGGATTCTCTAGTATGATTGCTATAAAAAAACGTATATTTAGAATGGAACAGAATAAATTTAAAAAAAAATTCTAAGACAGGGTTCCTTAAGAATAATTGATATCTATAATTAAGATAAACAATGTGTTTGGCCAAAAGACCAAAGCATTATAATTAATTCTTATTTACAATGATATAAGAAGAAAAGAATGGATTAAAGTATACAATAAAACAAAAGAGTAAAATAAATAAATAACTTCAGATAGATTTATGTGCTGAACAAAACTAAACATTGAAACTGATTCATAATAAGTTATCCATTAACTAAGTAAAATATGAACAGAAAATAATAAATGTTCTTTTTGAATTGAAATATCATAAATTTTGAATTTTGTTGGGATGACAGGAGATACTATAACAGCTAGGTGATGGTAGGGAAGAAGCATAGCGGATATAAGTAGGTAGGGAATTCCAGAGAGTAGTAGAGCGGACACGAAAGGAATGATCAAATGTATTTGTTCTATGTGTAGGAATGTAAAAGTCAGACTGGCGTGATCTTGTTTCGAGTGGACTGACGATTGGAGTGGATGGTTTGGTAAAGATTTGGTCCTAGGAAATATTTTATGCGGATAGAGGGAAGAAGCCAGTTTAACTCGCTGTATAAATGGGTCATATGAGGCCTCTTCAGTGTACCGAGGACAAATCTTAAAAATATGTTTATAATTCGCTTTAGCCTGTACTCGAGTCGAGAGGCCACCATATACCACGCAGCAATAGTCAAAGTGTGGAGGATATGGTAATCTGAAATATAAATACAATTTTAGAGAGAAGAGAGAAAATGCTTTATTAAACATTATGCTGGCCAAATACAGTGGGTTGCTATACAGTACACACCATACTAAATCAATGAAAAGTAGAAAAAGTGAATACATTTTTTTTTTAATCTTCACTTATGAATGAATGAAATTGATTTACAATGCAAGCCTGACTTTTTAATTAACGCATCGAGTAGAATAAGATAAGATGCGGTCGAGAGTCAGAAACCCCTGCACATGTGTTGGGTAAATGTCCTAATAAACATGCTTCTCGTTACCCGCCGGCACAACCATATAAAAAACGAAATAGCGGAACTTCTAGAAGGGAATAACTACAGATGTTTTCAAGAAGGTTTTTGCCCTGATGCCGAAGGATAAACAAGATTTGTGGACATCTTAGCATTAAGTGCTACAGAAAATGAAACTCTGATAGTAGATCCCACTATCAGATATGAGGCTAATGACCAGAAACAAGGCAACAAAGTAAAAGGAGAAAAATAAAACATTTATGCAAAATGTATTCCCTACATGCAAGAGTTCGCCGAAAGAACATTTACTGTCAAAGGGCTGTGGCTCGGAAGAAGGGATACCATCCCATTAGCAACAAGAGTATTTTTGGAAAAATATGGACTAAAAAATAATCAGCTCTAGAAAATGCAAGAGACCATAATCCTGGACTTACTGGGCATCTTGTACCATCGTATATATTAAGGCTAACCTAGATTCGTAATTTTTTCACGACCGATCTCAATATAAATAATATGGCTAAATAGGTTTATTTAGAAATATATCTCCCCTTTTCATTTATTTATTATTATTATTATTATTATTTTTTGCAAAAGATTGTCTTTAACGTTGATTAAAATGCTGTGTATTAATAGCAACTCAGCAAAGTTGAGCATCCGATCCAATAGGGAATTTCTCTCTTGATCAAGAAATACCCCATTACAGTATTTATCAACTTTTTCTAATTAAAAAAATACAAAATTGATGACACAACTACCTGATAATTAAAAAAATAAATAAACAAGAAAAATATTAATGCTAAGTAAACATGTACTGTGTTTTACTTCAAAATATTTATCTTCGAAGTTTAATTTGTTTTTAAATGTTCTTGAAAAAATCATGTTTAAATATTACATCCAAACATTTCAATCCTGTATAATTTTAAGTGATGATAATAGATTTATAAATTACTAGTGACCCGCCCAAATAATTTTAACAAATTCTAGAGTAATTAAAATTTTTAAAGGGGATATTTATTCATAATTGCTTAAAAAATTTTCCTTTGGCAAGGGAGCAATTTGAATGCAAAATGATTTATTTTAAGAAAAAATCACTGTTTGAACGATTTATATCCCATCACTTGTTGATAAGTATTGATCGTTCATCGTTAATAAAATCGCTTGGACAATGTTTATTTTATAACGCTTATTTATTACGACATTTAATGGACACTAATTTGTTTGTTGTTTCACCGTGAAAATACATAAACATTTGTCCACGGCTTACAAATTTGAGTAATTTTATGTAGTAATGACATTAATACGTGTATAATTATTATCATTATTTTAAACATCTAGTAGTACATTATTACTCATATTTATAGAAATATTTTTTGACGACTTGATTATAAAAAAAAATAGTTTATAATGAAATGTCAGCTTGTATTATGATCTTAAATTGTTACGAAACAATGACGGGTATTTAATAAGTAATTTAAACCATTCACTATCAAAATAAAAATCGATAGATCAGAAAATCGTTTCTTATCTTCAAAAGGCACGATTATTGTTTACTATAAAACATACAATTATTAATGACAGCTTTCCTTTAACTTGTTCGAATCAGTTTGTTTTATTTAAATGTTTTCTAAAATCTTGTGTTTTCAAAAGTATACTATACGTCTATAATACTACTTTTATTATAGAGCATATCCATACCTCCTATTTATGTTCATGTGAAAAAATTTACATGTAAAACTTTTTCCATCCCTTGTCTAGATAATTATGCAGATTTACACTTTATATAAATATATATCACTTATTACAAATGAAAAGTAATACAGAAAAATATACATATAGGAAAATTTGACGATCTAAGTCATAAAAATAAATGGAGACTATTAAATTAAATATCACTCTAGATGAAACAGCCTGGATTCAAGCTTAGCTCCGTTATGAAGCCGTAAAGGGATGAAGATTGAAACCTGTTTTTATCCAAATTCTCTCTCAAGAACTTCATTTAATTTCGAAAAAGATCTGCCAGGCACGCGCTATTATCATTCTTTTCGTTAAAAAAAAGAAAGAAAAAAAATCGAATTTGCATCGGAATGGTGACCGACGAGAATCCTGTCAAATCGTGTGCCGAAGGTGCCAGGGAAATGTAAAAATGGCCAACATTTTTTTTTTCCTTTATCAGATCTTCTATTTCGTGAATAAATATACTTAATATACCTTCGTGGTGGCCCGGAATTATTTCGGATTTATATCTAACCGTAATAAAATAAAAGGAAATAGTCTAAATTTTAGAAAAGTGAAATCATATGTTTATGATAATATCATAAAGATATTAAAAAAAAAAAAAAAAAAATGTGAATGTTTTTAAAATAGCAAATCATTCTAAATTGCGAAATCCCGATTCCGTCCATCTTCTTTTCTTACGCCTTGGAGGAATATTGTGAAGTAAAATTTGAAATTAATAAGTTGGTTAATGGCTTAGAAAACATTGATATTTTTTTAAAACATTGTTATTTAATTAGTTTACTTTTATTTATTTAAAAAAAGAGTTGTTGAAATATAATTATAAATAGGATTTTTTTTAAATTGAAAAACACCTACATAATACTGATTTGATTTTTTTTTTTTTTTTTTTTTTTTTTAATACGAATTTATCACTTTACGGTTAATGATTTCAATCTATATTTAAAAAAATCGTTACAACCTTTAATACTATCATAAACACAATAGACAATAGCTTAATAGACCTAAATTATAATAATGACTCTTATTAATATTAAATGAAATAAATTATAAACAATTTTCTTATTAAGTTACGGTATTGATTACAAAAATCTTATTAAATATAAAAAAAGCTTCATACAATAATATGAATTATTTTATAAGATAAACTTTTTAATGGGCATAACAAGTCGTTATTGCTCTTTTTATTTAACATTTGACTACACATATATGTGTAAATTTTTTTTTTTTTTTTTTCGGAACAATCCTTAGTCTTTTAAATTTAGCCGTCATTAAACTATAATAAGTATATAATAATGACTGCTATGTATGTTTAAAAAATATATGGACACAAATATAACAGGAAAAATGAAATAATAATAATAAAAATAACACGAGTTTTTTGTTTTAATTAATCAAAGAAATAGTTCACTGGCTCGTCGGAAGAGAGCGGGAACAACCAAGACGTCTTAGTTTGCAGAAATTCCTCAAGATAGCGCTTCGTGTAGTATAAATATATTAAATTTATCATGCTTATAGCAGATAGACAATATATTTTTATTAATTAAATTGGAGATATTGATTTTAATGTTATTTATATATTTTTTTAATATAAAAGGTGACAACGGTAATCTATAAAGTCAAAACTAAAAAAATATCATTCAGATCATTTTATATATATTTTAGCATAATCTGGCATTACATCATATTTAATAAATATGAATGTTAGTTATATTAAAAAAGATCATTATGTATAAATTTAGCAACATTTTCATAATGATTATTAAATTATAATATGACAATTGAATAATTTTGTAAGAAAAAAACTGTGAGTCCAATTTTATGAAAAACAACTCTTGCAATAAAAAAGACGTATTAAATTTTATTATCATAAATATCATAATACATAGTGTGTATATAAACATTACTGGCAAAATAGAACAAATCAAGTGTTGAGTGAGAAACGTTATTTTTATTTTTCTGTGGGCCATGGACCACCATAATGCTAATATAAAAATATTTTAATTATTCACATTTTATATGCAATTAGTTTCAGAATTTAAACATATTCAATTTATATTGTCACCAAATTTTTTATTAAAAAACATATTTAAAATATCTAGAATTTTAACTTTTTTCATTAGGGAATTGCAATCACAATAATATAAAAAATAGAAGGTCCCCTGAGTCCAGATAAACTAGATGGAGTCACTTTATACAGCTTTTGGCAACTTTATTAAGTTTAAATTGATGCAAAATTTAATGTACTTTAATTTAATCTAGGTTTTATTCGCTTTGAAATTGTCTGACAGACCTTAAAATACTAATTTCTTCCTCTAAAGTACCTTATATTTCGTTGATCAGAAATAATTAACCATTTAAGATTGATAAAAATTAAGTAAATACGAAATGATTTGATTTATAACTAAAGGAGAAATCAACTGATATATTTTTAGGGCTAAAGAATTTAGTAAAACTGTTATTCAACATCATATGCTGTAGAAGTTAATGGAAAGTGATAATAAGTTGATAAATTTATGCGAATGTTGTATATAATAATTTCATTTTTTGATTTATTATTTTCCACAATGGACCTTTGTAATCGATCAAGAACATTTGAGGTCTTACGTTTCAACCTAAGAACCTGAATAATAAAATTATATAACCGAAAATTATACTACAAAACAAAAAAAAAAAAAAATCACAGAAATATGTTAAGAAATAGCAGGGATATAGCGTTTTGAACTTAGCAGCGGTGCTTGGCCATTTTCCTCGAATATAAATGGACAATTACTGGAAGGAATTAGTCCGGGTGGCGGTCATTAAATGAAACAACTGAATAGTTTCAACTATTTTATTGTTTGCCAACGTTTCGACCCCCATTGTGGGTCATCATTAGGGTTAAAAAGATACAAAAAGGATACATTTAAAATGAGATTAAAAATACTATTTAAAAAAAATAACTATTGCGCTAGAGAATGTCAATATGATAACATAAAAGGAACAAGATGTGTAAAGAAATCAATTAATTAAATTACAATGATAAAGGTATACTAATGAGAGCTATACAGACCAGATAATGACTATAGCGCAATAGTTATTTTTTTTAAATAGTATTTTTAATCTTATTTTAAATGTGTTAGTCATTATCTGGTCTGTATAGCTCTCATTAGTATACCTTTATCATTGTAATTTAATTAATTGATTTCTTTACACATCTAGTTCCTTTTATGTTATAATATTGACATTCTCTAGCGCAATAGTTATTTTTTTAAAATAGTATTTTTAATCTTATTTTAAATGTATCCTTTTTGTATCTTTTTAGCCCTGATGATGACCCACAATGGGGGTCGAAACGTTGGCAAACAATAAAATAGTTGAAACTATTCAATTGTTTCATTTAATGACCGCCACCCGGTCTCATTCCTTCCAGTAATTCTCAACGGTCAACTAATTATATCCACAATGATAAATGAACAATGTTCCTGATTCGTCTTTCTTAAACTATTTGATAATTTATCACTCTAAATATAGTTAATTGCCTAAACAGCTACATAATAAATACAATTATTATAACCTAACATAGTTATATGGAAATAATATAACATTGTGTAATAATTTCCAGCGTTTTATTTTATTCAATCCAAAAAATTTTATGCATTAAAACATGAAATTCCTGTTTCAATTTTAAGGTTATTAAAAACTTGATTTTTTTTTTCAACAACAATTTTTATTGAGTAAAATAACAATCTGTCCCAATTTGGACATCAATAGTAGTGCTGAAAGATATCATACATACTACATTCATACAATATTTACACAGCATAAAATTACAATAAATATATATACACAATAATGAATCAATAAAATAAAGTCAAGAATTCACTTATACCTATATACACATACACACACTCATACATGCATCACATTGAGTGGAGAATCTAGCCAATGCTAGAACTCCAATATATTTACAAAAGGTCGCGGGGCCACTGCCGTTTCAACCTTCTAGCTGGATAGGGATTGAGCTAGAGGATTATGATGATGAATGAGGTTCTGGTGGAATTTAGAAAATTTGGATGGAATTAGGTCTGAAATAAATGGAACATTAAGGTCGTGGTGCAAGGTATAGTTGGAGACATAATAAGGTGCATTTACTACAAAAAACTTGATTTAAAGATGCGTAGTGACTTAGTGAAAGTCTTGTGTTGTGCGCACCAGATTTTTGGATTTCCGTGGATCCTAGTATATCATCCTTATAACCTTTGACATCTTATATCAATCTCGATCGCTAAATTGTTAGTCCATTTAATCCATTAATAGTAAAAGGTTACTATTAATACCAACAAACATTGCAAGAGGTGTTTTTCATAAAATTATACACAGTTGTTTTCTGATATATAAAATATGTTTATTGATAAAATATTGCGATTATCAATTAACCCCTAAAAATATACTAGTTGTTTTTTCCTTCAGTTGAAAATGAAATTATTTCATTTTCACTTAATTTTCATCAATCGTAACAAGCGTAAATGGATAAAGGGATTGAAACCATTATTAATAAGTAAATATTATTGCTAATAGCATGTGCTGAGAAGCTACTAAGTACAGTGGTGTGCTGCCCATCGCCAGTGATGTTATTGAGTTTGAGAGGATGATGGCTGGGAGCACTCACATTTAAACATACGGAGAATGGAGCATGAATGGAATATAACCCCATTCCCAAATGGAGCGACCCACCATCTGATAGAGGCATCATTCAATGAAGCCAATTTTGGCACAACACATCGATAATGTGTCCCAAGCAGATGGAAATAATCGAGTTGGGGTCCGAGTTCGTTAGCGCTGAGCGGGGGAGATGGCAGGGGGCTCCATAGGAAACCTGATATTTAGCTACTATCTCATAATAGGGGCCTTTTAAAAATCTATTTAAATTTGAACACAATGGCTGGAGGGGGCTGACAATGGGATTCGGTTCATCCTTACTCCGCCGCACCCTTCTTTGTTTTCTCTTTGCCCGCTTTTCTCATATAATCATTTCCTCTATTGTTATCCCACAGTTTTCGGTTACTTTATCTTGTCTCTCAACCAGTCATCCAATCCGGGTCCGGTGATCTATCGTTTTCTTGGAGCTCGACAATAGAATCCCTACCGAAGCAGGTAAAACAGAAATCGATACCGAAAAAATAAATGACAAGTGCGAATTCGGGTAAGGTATTTTTCTTGGCATGGCTATTAAATAAAATATCCGATTACTCTACTAAAAGGTATACACCCACTCAAAAAAGTTTCCGTACAGCATGCTTTTATTTTGCATAGCTATGTATTTTCAACTTAACACTTTCCTAATGTACAAATTATTATTACTGATATTAGATTGGATCTACGGACTTGAACTATGGGAAACAACCAAGTTTTCTATCATCCAACGCATTCAATTCTTTCAATCGAAAGTCCTCCGAATAATAGTTAATACTCCGTATTATGTCACCAACCATACCTTGCACCACGACCTTAATATTCCATTTATTCTAGACCTTATTCCATCCAAATTTCATCAGAACTTTATTCGTCACCCCGATCCACTAGCTCAATCCATATCAAGCTCCACACACCCTTACAACCCCCCTAGAAGGTTGAAACGGCATTGGCCTTGAGACCTCTTGTAAATGTTCTAGCACTGGCTAGATTCTCCACTCAATGTGCTGTATGTATGACGTGTGTATATCTGTATGAGGGATTTCTAGATTTCTAGACTTTGTATACATTTTATTGATTCCGTATCGTGTATGTATTTTATAATTTTATTGCTGTGTAAATATTGTATAAATGATGTATTTCATTTCTATTATTAATGTCCAAATTAGGTCAGGTTCTAATATTACTCAATAAAAATTGTTGTTGAATATTAGATAAAAAAATTATATTTATTTATTTTCATTTTATCTTTTAATATAAAAAGAGGCAGAATGTCATTTGTTAATGATAAGTCAAAGACGTTTCCATACACTTTCAATATTAATCCTATTTGTTGTACTATGACCATATATGTATAAATCATATCTCTATAATCAAATCTTAGTTCAGTATTTACTTTACTTGGGCCTGTGAAACTGATTTCTTTTCATTATGCGCGTTTTTTCGTGATTTGTGAGAGCTTATGGTTCTCAGGGCTTATCTCAAAGATTACATATTTGTTAAATAAGTCACATGCTACTGTACAGTATGTACTTTTTTTTTTTTTTTTTTTTTTTTTTTTTTTTTTTTTTTTTTTTTTTTTTTTTTTTTTTTTTTTATTGAGATATATTACAATTTGTTTCTATATGAACATTAGTAATAGTGATATATGATCCCATTCACACAATATATACAATGATAAAGTCAAACAAATAAAATATAATATATATACAAAATAAGAAAACAAACAACAACCTATAACTGAGATAAATACAAATAAATGATATATATAGAATTAAATAATAATAAATATAAAAACAAAACATTAACCTATAATTGAGATAAATAAAAGTTTGCAGATAAACAAACATCATTCAAACAAACATAACTATATACAAAATATACAAGTGCTATAGAGGGACCCCAGACTGGGCTTTTCCCCCCACTTGTGGAGGAAAAAGCGGAATCCAAAAGATCCTAGACCCTCGCTCTCAGCCGCGTCACTGGTGTGAATCAGTGGAGGCCGAACTAGGGCGTAATAGCCACAAACATACATTACATGAGTGGAGGATCTGACCAGTGTCAGAACTCCAATTTAAACGTTTACAATACGTCTCGCGGCCACTGCCGTTTCAATCTTCGAGGAGGATTGTAGGGATGGGTGGTACTGGATAGGGATTGTGCTAGAGGGTTAGGATGATGACTAAGGTTCTGATGAAATTTGGAAAATTTGGATGGTACCAGGTCTAAAATAAATGGAATTTTAAGGTCGTGGTGTAGGGTAGAGTTGGTAACGTAATAAGGAGCATTAACTATTGTTCGGAGAACTTTGGATTGGAAGGATTGGATGCGTTTGATGTTAGAATGTTTAGCTGTCCCCCACAGTTCAAGTCCGTAGGTCCATATTGGTTTCAGTACTGTCTTGTATATTAGTAATTTGTTGTCAACTGTAAGATGAGATTTTCTATTTAGTAGTCTGTATAACTGGCCGAATCTGCGGTTAAGTTCTTTTCTTTTAAGTCTTGTGTGTGGGTTCCACGTCAGTCTTTTGTCTAGTAAAAAGCCAAGATACCGGACTGTGTCAGAGGAAGGAAGCGGTAGGGAATTTAAATAAACCGTTGGACAGGATTTGCGTCGAAGAGTGAATGTGACGTGTGAGCACTTGTTTTCGTTCACCTTAATACGCCAAGCGTTACACCAGTCTTCGACAAGGGAAAGGTGATTTTGTAAATTAATCGATGCTACTTCAGGATCGGAATTGGATGACAAAATGGCGGTATCATCAGCAAATGTTGCCAGAAAGGTATCGGGATCGGTAGGGATATCGGCGGTGTAGAGGATGTAGAGGACGGGTCCCAAGACGCTGCCTTGAGGAACACCAGCCTCAACAATATAATGTTTGGAAAATTCTGAGCCACAGCGAACTCGGAAGGAGCGGTTTGATAGATAGGATCGGAGGACTAGGTATAAGGATTGGGGTAAATGGGTTTTGAGCTTAAAGAGCAATCCCGGGTGCCACACCCGGTCGAAAGCTTGAGATATGTCCAGAAAGGCACCCGAACAATACTCCTTGCACTCAAGGGCAGAGGAAATGTGGTCCACAACTCGGAGTCCTTGCTGAACCGTGGAATGTTGAGGACGAAATCCGAACTGATGTGAAGGAAAATTTTGAAATTTGGCTAGGATTCGTTTTAGTAGGAGCTTTTCGAAAATTTTTGAGAGGATCGGAAGTAGGCTGATAGGTCTGTAAGATGACGTGTTGTTAGAAGGTTTGCCTGGTTTTAGGAAAAGGATGATAGTTGAATGTTTCCATAAGAGAGGAAAATAGGTAGTGCGTAGGATACAGTTATAGAGATATGTAAGGAATGTAATGGCTTTAGGTGGAAGTTGTCTTAAGATTTGAGGAGTAAGGAGATCGTATCCAGGGGATTTACGGAGAGGAAGCTTTTTAAGAAGATATCTGACCTCAGAGGGATTAACTGCTTTAGGTGGTAAGGAAAGCGGTATTGGTGATATAAGGAACTCTTCAACTGCCGCCGTATGGGTAGGATTAAGCTCTGGATGAGGAGTAAAAACTTTGGAAAGGTGCTGTGCGAATTCCTCGGCCTTATCCTTGTCAGAAGCAGCCCAGGAACTATCACAGCGCCGGAGAGGATGGGAAATGGTGTGGGATTTTAGGATTCTCTTCGTGACATTCCAAAGGGAATTGTCACGAGTCGAGAGAGAGGAGAGGTAACAGTATGTACTAAAAAGACATAAAGAGGTAAAGTATTGGGTTGATGCAAAATTAATGCAGGTTTTTAGTAGGTATTGTAAATACGCCATATCTTTACTTTAACCATATATATTTAATCAAAATAATTTCCATCTGAATCAATGCACTTTTGCCAACGTTCAACAAGCTTTCTTATTCCACCAGAAAAAAAATCCGAATCCCTGGACTCAATGAAATCACGAAAAGAATTTTCAATGTCGTCCTGGTTTTGAAAATTTTTCTCCCTCAAAAAGTTGTCCAGATGCCTGAAAAAGTGGAAGTCTGTAGGAGAGAGGTCAGGTAAATAAGGCGGATGTTGGAGAACTTCGTAGCCCAACTCGTGCAGTCGTCGAAGCGTTGGTTGTGCAACGTGTGGTCTGGCGTTATCGTGGAGCAGGATCGGCCCCTTCCGATTCATCAATGCTGGGCAAAGACGTTGCAATTTTTGAGTTCCGAGTTCCGCCGCCATTTCTCGTGTGGTTTTGGTTGGGTCTTCTTCCACTTTTGACCTCAGCTGGTCGTTGTCCAGAGCAAGATGACGGCCCCGACCTTCCTTGTCTTCGAGGTCGAAATCTCCTCTGCGAAACTTCTGGAACCAACGCTGCACCGTGCACTCATTAATAGCCCCCTGACCCCACACTTCATTAATATTACGAGCCGTTTGCGCAGCGCTGCGCCCTAATTTAAATTCGTAAAAATAAATTTGACGAAAATCGCACTTTGACATTTTCGATTCAAGACCTTTGAACACACTGAACAAAACGATTTTACTAAACAAATTCATGGTGAAAGAGAGGGTATTAGATAAGGTTTGTTTTGGTATAATAATGATCAATGTTAGGATTAGCTTTGTTTACACAATTGGAATTAAGATATTGCAATAGAGGAAACCTGCATTAATTTTGCATCAACCCAATATTTGGAGGGTTGACCACTTCCAGGAAGACAGGAGACTGGACAATCGCAAGAGGCGAGGTACTATGGGATTCTAGTCCACCCTGAAACAGTCAAAAATATTCTAAGGGAAAGAAACAGTGGTCGAGTCGCAAGAAGAAAGCTCTTCATCAGTAAAAAAAAGGGGCTGTAATTTGCTAGGGAGTTTGTAAATACACCCTCTCTGACGAATCCAAATTTAATATTTTTAGGCCAAATGGGAGGTCAAAATTTGCAAATTTCTCCAATCCCTTTATTTTAATTTATCCAATTATATTTGGGTGTACGACAGCTTTTATAATTAAGCTGGTATATCCTTTGAAAATATAAAAACCTCGGGAGGGAAGCATACGACTTCCACTTACCTCTTTTGTTAAAATCAATTTAATAACTATTAAATAAAGTTACACTTGAAAAAGTCTTTAAAATTATATTCGATTTAAAATAATCGAAAATTGTAAAAATAAATACTTTACAATGGAATTCATAACTGTATTAACAGATAAAATTAGTAAATATGTAAAATTATTAAATAAATCGAAAAAAACACCCAAAGAAATTACCCATAGGTATCGTTTTGAGGTAAAAGATTTCGCGGCCATAGTCTTTTCAAACGCATAAGAGGACTATCAGGAACTAATAGGTAGAGTGGGAAAGGAGTTTGTCACGGAAGGATTCAATAAATGTTATACCGTCATTATGGATGATATGAATATCTTAATTTTTCTTTTTCACAGTTGAGGAACTTTGCACTAAGCAATAATATAAAAATAATACCATGAGTCCAATTATGGTTCACTCTTTATCTTTAGCAGAATATAAAGTAACAGAAAAAAATTAAGGTGCTCTGTAATACATAGGTACAGCTATATACATAAAAAATATTAAGGATTTGCTAAAGGGTAAGATGCTTAGAGTGGAATAGGTACTAAAAGAAACAAAATACTATATGAATAAGCCAAATCCTCTAAACTCAAAGAAAAAATGCAAGGCCAAGAAGCAGGCATGGCAGTAATCCGCGGTAAATACGCCACTGTAAGAAGTCAAAATCAGGTGAGTGGAGATCAGGAGATTTAAGTCTGTTAGAATTATGTTCAGATGGATAGTTACCCTCATCCACTTACACCAGATGATCCTGTAGCCCAACTAATCCCATGAGGACCTGTTTGGTCTAAACCGCGCCCGATACTTGTACTACCGCTCCGCCCAAAACAGAATTTCAAATGAGGTATGTTTGTTTATTTTATCATAATGGGTTGACTTGAACCAAAGAACATTTTTAAAAAAACAATTAGTGAGAAATGGATGCCGCAAACATCAAACCGTTTCCTCATTCCTTCAAACTACATCAGAAGCCCAAAATGTGTATGGTTAACAAGCTTTTCATGCCAGTTTAACGCTGATTGTTTGTTCAGGTTTTAATTATGGTTTTTATTAATTGGGTGATATGTTCCGTTATCAAGAATTTTGCAGCATTCTGAATTCTCTTGTAGTCTCATTAGTTTTTCTGGAGAGATACTTCAGGCTATTACATATTTTCGAAAACCTTAAGGGATGGTTCCTTCCTTAATGTTAGTAGCCACTTCAGTAGAGTAAGTTTGATATTCCTGCCAGTTCAACGCTGATTGTTTTTTCTAGTTTTCATCATGGTTTATATTCATAGTATGATATGATCCGTCATTCAAAATTTTGAATTCTCTTGTAGTCTCATTTCGAAAACCTTAAGGGATGGTTCCTTCTTTAATGTTAGTAGCCACTTCAGTGGAGAAAGTTTAATTTTCATGCCAATTCGTGGCTTACGACTGGGGGTGGGAGTAAAAAAGTTACCATCGTTTTTCGCATAATAAAAACTTTATTTATAAAAATATTTAAACATTAAATATTGAACGGTTTAAAATAAAATAGTAGCTAAATTTAATCCAGGTTTAGACTAGAATCAAACTTTATTATAATTAATCTATTCGATTTTCAGTTTTGTTTCTCTTTCAGATTTTTAAATTACTAGCCCCACTGACGCCTCGGCTTAAACCTCAAGCGCCTACCAATCGGTTCAGCGTATAAATTTTTTTCTATAATTAGTTCTTCACTGAGCATCCTAGCGAATTTACACACCTATTTGAGCAGCCGAGATGCTATGAACTCAATTATATTGACTTTACAAGCTTCGTAATTCCGCATTGTGTAACCTTCTAAATTCCCCTGTGGCCTCATACCTTTTGCAGTATCTTATTTTCGAAATCCTTAAAGCATTACTCATCCTTCGAAGTAAACCAAGTTTCACATCTGCATTTTGTCAGTAGTGCCCTACGTTGATGGACAGTAAAAGACCTTCCAGAAGTAGGCTTATCGTATGTTTTATCTGGATCGTTTCATAGCAAATTGAAAAAAAAGATAATAATAAATTTCATACGAATGCATGTAATGACGTGCTATTTTCTTCATACAGACCGAAATAGGCTTGTCACTAACACGCACTAAAATTGCTCAAGACTTAGTCGTTTGGACTCCAAGGAACTAAAAAAAAAAAAAATATTTATTTTTTTACGAGGAAAGACTTATTCTCAGACGGGACAGATAGATAATAACTATTTTCCTTTCTTTTCACAGTATTTTATTTCAAAACTCTGTTCCATAAAATTTCCACGCAACATAAACCTGACATTATTGGAGGATAAATCTGTCTTCATAACTTACAAAAATTTATAAACCGCCATTAGAAGATAGGAACGGCTGAGCCGGAAAGCAACTGTGAAGAGACGGAAAGTTCCAAAGCCATAACGGAAATGTCTATATATTTTATAGAAGTATCTCACTTGGCACGCGTTCAAGACCGAAGAGGAGTAAATACCCCCTTTTAAATTATTTCTTATAGAACAGTTCATTTCGTCATTTATTGTTTTTTATGCCCTAATAAATAACATAATTCAGCCAGTTTGAATAAGTAACCTGATACCATCAGTTGTTTCGTCCAAGTATAGTTTATATACAATTGGGTAATCCTTATCTTTGCTATAACGTGGTATCTGTGTTATTCGTCAAATTTCTGCTATAAACACGCCTTAGAAAACAGCCAATAACAGACCCAGTATAAGAAACCTGATTGTTTTATACCCATTGCTAGAAAAATGAACCTATGTTTGATGTTTTAGGTGTATTAGTTGTTTATGTTTTTCAAAACTCACTTAAATATAATTACCTAGCCCTACCGTAAATATTTCAACAAGGAAATATTTACAGTTTTCAACAGAAAAATGAGTTTTTTAAATATCTTTAGATAGATATTTTTAATAAATTTTACATGTTTCTTTACAGTGTCTAAAAAGCACAAAATACCTGGCATGGATTTCCGTCCGCCAAGAAGTTGGTTTATTTATATATATTATTAAAAAAACAAAACAAAAAACTCGCAATCAACAAAACAAAAAAAATAAATAAAAATTATACACTATTTTCAAAAGATAGTGGGATAATCTACTTGTTTCCCAAATATAATAAACAAAATATAAATATAACTTATCTATAACAACTTATTTTCTGTTTATTTTTTAATTGTAATTGAATTTCTTTATTAATAAATCTCTATTTATTGTAATTGAATTCCTTTATTAAAAAATCTCTATATTTTACAGCACATTTCATAAATCTGTATAATGAGTTCCAATTATTTCCGTTTAAAATTTTTATTATTTTGTTTTCAGTTAAAAAACTCTCTCCAAAATACTTTTTCCTGAAATAATTAAATGCTTTACACTTACGTAAAAAAATATTTGTATTTTCATGATCCTTACTGTTACAAATTAAGCATGTGTAAACTATTTCCCTCATCCATGGTTTACAATTTAAGGATATCATTTTGGCTCTTGTTTTAAAAATCATTCTTTTTTTTTATATTTATTGTGAAATAAAATATATATCTATCGAGAGTAAAAGAAAAATTAAATTACTCAAAATGTCTCCCTTTAGCCTTAACACAGGCATTTAAGCTTCTTGGCCAGTCATAAATAACAGCACACAGTACTTCTTGAGGAAAGCGCTCAACTGCTCGGACCATAGATTTTTTAAGTTAGGGTTATGCTCTGTGACATACCATCCTCTCTAGTTCGGACCGAAGTCGGTAATCTAGTGGGTTGAGTTCAGGGTTTCCTGAGGGCCAATCAGAACCAGAGATGAACGCTGGAATGTTCTTTTGATGCCTCAGCAATGATCAACAGCAAAACAGTGATCTGAGAAAGATTCCCATTTTCCGAGACATCGCTTGTTGTATACGAATTGGATATATTCTGATTAGCGCAGCCTCCTCTCTCACATGATTTGTCGTTCTCACAGTGTGGAGACGAACTGTCACATACAGAAAGGGTTTCAAAGAGTTGAAAATGTCTAACCTACATTTTCAATTTTGTGTAAGGCGACCACAGCTATTCGGTTTTCTTTGTCACCCCAATCTATGTAACTGAGCAAAAGAGAAATACAAACTCATTGGGATTAATACCCTGGCATGTAAAAATAATGTATAGCATTTAATTATTTTAAAAAAAAAAATTTAAAAATTTAAAATAAGAAGAGGAATTTATTTCTGAGATACTGAATATTTGTCACAGAAAGGTCGTTTTTGGAAGCAATATATATGTAGAATAACAGGACCATTACAAAATAATGAAAGGAAAGAAAAACCAGAGGGTCGATCTATTTTATGTATCTCAAAATGGAAGATAAACTCATTAGCATGCCACGAATGGGGAAAGAACCCTCCTCCATAGCAGGGGGTTGGAGAGGGGTGCCAACCCCCTAGTGATATTATGGTGATCCCGGGTGGCTATAATCTACACGCTATTAGGGTGAGCGGTCAATTTGTGGCTGGGTGGATTACCTTACCGCCAGTAATTAACAAATGTGCTAACCAATGGCAACTCCGCGAGGCTAAATGTTTTCATATACAAAGAGTACTCACAATGTTATTTATCCCGAATATTTAAAATACCCGTCATTCTCTGCAAACAAATGTTTTTTCGGAACATGGTTCATAGAGATTACACCATAAATTTTGTTCTTGCGTTCCTTGTATTATACAAACGAAACAAACAAAATAACAATCATTGAAATAATTAGGGGGAATATTATAATTGATGAAAAGATCATTTTGAATTGCAAGATACAAAGGTCATAAAATGTCGAAAGAATCTTGAAACGTTGTGAATATTGTATGAATAAATAATAAATAAACATGCGAATTGGAGTTCACAATGTTATCATTTTTTTTTTAAATAGCAAAGTTTTAAAACTTCGCTGATATCTTCTTTGTACAGTAAGCAAAAAAAATCTTACACCTGGTTTATTCGATAAAAACCTTTTAACAAAGTTATGCTTCATGAAAAAAATTATGGTAATTGTAGTAACTGATAACTTAAAACTTTTTTTTTTTTGTAACTATTTATTGATATTTACAAATGTATTGATTAACACATCTACCAAATTAGCTGTAAGATAGGATACACGAGAAAGACATGAAGAGAAACTGCCCATTGGTAGTACTCCAATAGGTTATCTAAACTAGAAGGTCCCGAGGCCATATTTTTTTCAGACGCCTCGGAGGATCGTCAGAAATGGTAGAGGAAGAAAGGATTGACACTAGTGGGTTAGAGTGGGAGTGGAGTTTGTCATGGAAAGGTTGATACCTGGTTCGAGCCAAATCAACAACATAAAGGTATTTATGGATGAGCTTATTCGTGACAAAGTAAGGAGTGTTAAGGATTTTGGATGGTAAGGATTGGATACGGGAAGAATATGATGGTTTAGTAGAGCCCCAAAGCTCAACTTCGTAAGTCCTGATGATCATGTAGATGAGTCTCTTGTAGTTGAGTGGGAGGTTAGAGGTTGGAGCGTCTGTCCAGGAAGTGTTAAAGTAGCCGAAAGCGGCGCGCAGTTTCTTGTCGTTTCAGTCTAGTGTGCGAGTTCCGTGTTAGTCCTTTGTCAAGTAGGGGTTCCTAGGTAGCGGATCTGTTCTTCTGGGGCAAGCGGAATATTATTAAAGGATACTGTAGGGCAGGATGTTATAGATTTACGACGAAGATAACTTAAACCTAGACAGATTTACAACTTTTTCATTTAATCTGAATAGTCACGACTACTTAATACATTTCATACATACATTAAGTGTTGGCAACTTTTTCATTCCCTCTGAATAGATTTCCCATCTTTAGAATTTTGTAAGGTTATCTGGTTCCATGTATCTATTTAATTTTTTTATCACGAATGTAGATGTCCAGGTGCCTAAAAAAATATAAAACTGGAAATCTTGCATTGTTTCCTGGAAAACCCAATATAACTGTTTTTAAGACACGCAGAATGGTATTCGATCAGAATGAAGGGGCTATTAATATTTTTAGTTAATATTTTTCCTCAGTCTGTTATTTATTATAAAGATTTTACCATAAGACAATTGTTACAATAATATTAAAAGGGAATGCTCGTAAAAAATTCATGTTTTTAACCGGAGTTCAAGATTCTGCTAGATGAGTCCAAATAAACCAAATCTCCCAAACACTGAAATTTGTTATGTAAGGTAGGAATGCACCTGGTATATTATTACGTTTTCTATAAAATGTATTATACATGCAGAAATTGTCACTTTATATTATTTGTTCATTTTCTCGCAAGGACCTTGAGGGCTATGATTAAATTCATTATATCTATGGAAAATAAAATGGTTTTAAATATTCTTCTTTTTTTGGCGCGACAGGCCTAGTAGGCCCTGGGTCTCGTGGTGTAAACTCTTGCGAGTTTACACTCACGTTTCACGATGCAATTTTTAGTGTAGGGTCATCACTCCCTACGACTAATTTTGTGAGAGGCCACCCTTTGGCTGACGGGTCTCACATATCTGGGGGAGAGGCTGTGAGCGAATTCCTTTACTTTACATCCTTATAAAAGCCCCGCCGGGACTGGGATTCGAACTCAGAACCTGTAGCACGAGAGACTAGCGCGCTAGCCACTCAGCCACGGGCTCCCCTAAATATTAGCTGTGTCATAACCACGTCGAAAAGTGCTTAAAAAAAAATTCACTTATTAATTAAAATTGAAGAACAAATCGAGAAATAAGACTAGTTATGATGAAAAACGTAAGGAAAGATTTCGGAAAGAAGATAAGGTATTATTTAACATATAAAGTCGTGGACTTTAATTCGAGTGACGAAAAAATCATTAACTGAAGTAATTGTAAAAAAAAAAATAATAATAAATAATAAATAAAAAAAGAAGAAGAAATGTTTTATTAATATTCTTTTATTTAGTTGTGTCACATGAAATGTCGGTTTTATACAAGATAATTTTATTCGAAGTATTTACCTTCTTTTTCTACACATTTTTCCCAACGTGACACCAACTTTTTTTATTCCCGAACTGAAAAACTCTGAGCTTTGAAGTGAAACAAAATCTGAAAACGCACTTTTCACTTGACCATCATTTTCAAAAAGGTTTCCTTTGACGAAGTTGTCTAAATTCCTGAACAGGTGGTAATCTGTTGGAGACAAGTCGGAAGAATATGGTGGGTGCGGAAGAACTTCTTAGCCCTGTTCTTTCAATTTTTGCACGGTATGTTTTGAAACATGGGGGTCTAGCTGCCGCTCAGTGAGATCATGAGGTACCCATGTATCGAGCTTTTTTACTTTCCCAATACACTTTAAATGTCTTCCTGGTTTCCATCTACTGTATGTTTGAGGACACCGTTGTATATTACGGAAGAAAGGTCTTCTCGGGGCAAGTTTTCCAAGTCGGTACCCCCAGCTGAAAACTTAGCAAACCAACGGCGAATGGTCCGTTCACTAACACTCCCTTCCCCAAACGCCTTGCAAATATTTCTAGCGGCCTCAGCTGCTGAATGGCCGAGTTTAAACTCGTACAAAAATATTACTCGAAAATCGCGTGTTTCCATGTTCATATTTGGAGGTATACTAAAAAGTGGGTAATTGATTGGGAAGCTAATGTTTATAATACATAGGTAGAAGATTAGTAACTGTTTACTTTAAATATGTAAACATTCGGAAGAAAACAACAGAGACCTGCAAAATCCTTTATGTATTTCAGAAACTATAAAAACGGACATTTCATGTGAAACAACCCAATATAATATAAATGTTAGCAATGAAATTATTATGAGCTTGAGGAAAAAACATATGTAGGGTAAATTGTCCGGAGAATTACATATCATTATTTATTTGAATATTTCATTACTATTTGATTGTATTTTTATGAGAGAACATCTGAAATAGTGCCTGACGTTGAAAAATATATCAAGTTGCGTTTATTTGAATTCTTTATAACAATTTATAATTAATATATTGATACGACTGAATGTTATGCGACGCCCGGAACATGAAAGATTATTATGTTTTCAAATAATTTAGTCATTATTATTTAAATACTGTTTATATAATAAAAATTAAAGATTGTCAACGATAAATATAACTGTTTTTTAACCATTTGTATTAGAAAACTATGAAAAATAAAAAATAAAATAGTCCCATGTCATGTGTTGTTATATCCGATCCGTTCCGGCCGAACTCAACACACTGCTGGGCACACTTCCGCACCAGAGCGCACGCCAACAAAAAACTTCTTAAGTCACACTTGTCATTTTTTGTTTTATTGAGGAATAGAATATCCGTAAATACTTCCTATATACCACACTATATGGACACTTGTCTTCTATACTATTTTAATTATGTATGTATATATTCAAAGAAAAATAATACTAATAAAAATAACTTTATTCTGGGACTATGCCCCTTAAGAATAATATTTTCTTACAGTAAATAAACACTTTAATATATACATGTCTGGCCGAGAGACCCATAAAATAAATTTTTATTCACAAATGTGTAAAAAAAAAACCTATTTATATTGGTAGATATTTGCAAAATATATGGAATATAAACAAACGAAAAAAATCTGCTATAAAAAAATAGAGCTAAACAATTTCCGACTAAATGAAATAAATGAATTATTCCATAATTCTAGGATTTTGATAAAATAAATAATTCTGTCTTACGTTTAAAGTAGGATATTGGATTTACAATTTTACATTTAGTGTGCGTCTCTTTGGGATGCTAGAAGGTGCTGGAAAAGATAGGATTGGAATGAGAGAAGGGAAGAAGAAAAAATATATAGTAATAGTAATAATATTTTATTTGAAAATGTTACCACCTTGTCATGTTTAAAATATAAGTTTTTTTTTATGTTCCTTTAATGTTCACATTAAAACTACATGAAATATAAAATATTGTGATCTTGAAAACTTTTCGAGTGAAAACAGCTAATGATTCCGCCAAATCTAAATAACTATTTCTCACAAAACGGTATGTATCCATTTCAACAACTTAGCTGAGAAACTAAAAAAATATGTTTAAGTAAGTTATATGTCTGAAAAGTTACAGGGATTTTGCCGAAATTGACTTACCAAAAGTGCCACTGTATATCTAGTTGCTTACACCTTATATTTTTTATTATTGTATAAAAACGCCATTTTGCATGAAAACTAATTTTTAAGTAACTCATATAAATTTTCAGTATAACTAGGTCCTATTTTCATTAAAATAGCTTGACAGGGCTTAAATACTTAAATTCTAAAGTACTTGTAATTATATTTATTTTAACATTTATTAGACAAAAACCCGCTTAAATACAAAAGATTCATCAATAAAAATATCATAAGGCCAATCTGTACTTACGGATTTTTGGAGCTCTTATAAATCATCCAATTCTTCTCGTATCCATTCCTTAAAATCCAAAATCCTTTGCAAAATCAGCAATACTTTACCATGAACTCATCCATAATGACCCTAATGTTCCATATGTTAAAAATTAATGATATAAAATGGACATACATAAATAACAGGAAAAAAATAAAATTAAATAAAGCTTATTTACAACGCTATTGTGACTGGATAAAGCCACTTCAACTCGCTATAAAATTGGGATGCGGAGGTATGCCAGTAGGGACCCCGAATATGAATCAGACAAAGCAGAAATTTACTAATACAAATTTAAGAAATTTACTAATACAAATTAAGAAATTTACTGGTTCTAATAGAAATATGCTAATAATTGTAATACAGTTGTCAATTTCAATAAATAATATTTTTTTTAAAAACTACAAGTAAAAAAAATAATTCCAGATCATACAAAGTTGATGAAAACAGAAATATAAAAGCTAAGGACCATTACTATTGTATTAGTATTTCCTGGGAGTATTTCTATTCCGCACTTTTAAAACCCAAAGTCCATCCTACGTTCATGACCTACTCATCCCTTGTTCATCAGTACATTCGTTTAACACAAGATCCCAACCTACTAACCTCTATTTGCCCTCTCATCGAACGTCATTCTTTAAAAAATCTTTTAGTTTGCGTGCCACCTCTCTTTGGAATTCCATACCTGCCTCTATACGCAAAGCTTCTTCCTTAATTTAAAAACAAATTATTCCATCATCTCCTCAGTAATCAGTCTTCCGAATAATTGTATAAAAAAATTAAGAATAATAGTCATATTTCAAGTTAATAAAAACTTTTTTTTCTACGATTTTACGATATTAGTGCGAGGTTCAATCATAGTATCTCTGTATGCACATGTTTTCAGTATTATATAGTCATACATGAATGTTCTATTGTCGTTGTATTTACTACACTATAAATAATGCAAGTAGTAGTCATATGTCGTTCAAGCAACAGTATTTACTATGTTTATATATAATATAAGTTTAACCTTAAGTTTGTTTTTGTAATGTTTTTATTTTTAAGCCAGACTTAATACTCACTCTTGTACTTTTTTTATTATTCTTAGGGGACAGAAGTCCCAGAATAAAATTTATTTATTTTTCTTCTTCTTCTTCTTACTAACCGAGAATCCGCATATGTTTTTATCTTGGACTTGTATCCTGAAAAAAATGGTGCAATTCAAACCACAACCAATACGATTATACATATCGTCATACGTTTTCGCCTTTCACCGATATCGATATAAATACTGAAACTGTTTCGATCGGGTTAATCAATCATTGTTTATCTATTTGTAATTTATGGAGTGGTGACATCCTCCGACGGAAGGAGTACGCGAAGGCAGAAGAAGTTGGTCCGGTGGAAAGGTAGCCGTGAGAAGGGCGATAGCCGCCGGTGGAATCCGCAGGTCCGGTTACCCGCCCGACACCCGACACCGCTGGGAGGGACCGCCTTATAGACAAATGAAAAAACACCAAGCTTCCAAACGGGATTATAAAAAAAACCGACGGCCTGGGTGTGAGCCCGTCCTGTAACCGGAGAACCCACCGGCAAAAGTTATTATTTTATAAACCACATCTTGTCCGACCCTCTCGAAAAGAAAAAGGAAAAAGAAGGAGAAGGCTTTTCCTTTTTATCGATTACACAATTATAATCCTATCGGAAATACAGTCAATGTTTAGAAGGCGCGAGTATTCCTGGCTACTTCACTGATTTCTTCCGTGAAATCCACACTGCTTGATCTTCAAGCACTATCAACATCATCGCGGAAATGACTGCGAAAGACATTCAATCTTTTATAAATCTACGGTATCCATACCGCTAAATCTAATTGAAATACAATAGACGAGCACGGAGTCTAAAATTAACAAAATAATAGATTCTGAAATATAAAGCGTTTCATCTACACGAAGGGTTTCGGGTTCAGCGTATTTAGGAACTGAGGTTATGTCTCTGAAGTTAAGGCGAGGTGTATTTCGTCTTCCTGAGGATGCCTAAATCGGTGAAACGTCGATTGGTTTAGTTTTTTACCCGTACTTAGGACACCACATGCTTTGTTTTTACTTTCACTTACCTATATATTAAATATATAGTAAGGGAAAGTATTGGGATCGTGAAAATTTTCGAATTCCAGTTTTCAACGGAAATACACGTTTGAGGGTCTCCTGAGTCCAAATGACCAAGACCCGAAAAAAGGTCTGTGTGAGTCCGTGTGTGGTAAGTCCAGCGCGAAAACGAAAATTCGTATAGAACTGAAATTCCATATTACATACAACTATACGCCCTAGATGTTATAGCAACTTTTCCATAAAAATCAGCTAATCAGAAGAGACACTTTACACCATAAAACGGCTTTAAAGATTTTGAATAAATGCGCTATATCGAAGTAAAATTTCATGGGCTTTAATATCATGTAGGTTTATTTATGAATAAAATAGACGGACTGGGCTTATATACAGATATTTTAAATTTAATTTCTCTAAAGTATCTTTAATTTGAAACTCGAAAAAATTAAACATATCATCTTATTAGTATTAAGAAAAATCGGTTAAATATACATATTGGACAAATTTGATAACAAACTAATGAGAAGAGAACAAAAATATTTTTTTCATCTATTTACTACCTATTATTAGCTCATTAAACGCCAATGTCTATAACGGACATTAAGAAATCGATACTGGAGGAAAATTCAACAAACCTTTCTTCTTCTTACAAAAATTGAAAAAACTGATAATTGACACAAAGGGAAATAGGCTATACACGATGTTGTTTTTTTATTGAAGATGTCATATTTCATTGTGGAATAATGTGATAAAGTCTTCTGAAACATAAAATGGTGAATTCGAGCCAGAGGTACATGTTTTACTTCTAAGCTTATACAAATATTCTCCACAAAATATTGTGGTATGCTCTTCCGTGCTATTCAGATTACCAAGTTCAACATATTCACACTTGTCAATTAAAAATAGGATAAAAGTATGTGGTTTTAACTTCCGATCATCATCAGTACCGCACCGAAAAACACTCATTTTATCTTATCACAAGTAATCGCTGATCGACGGAAGTCGGGTATACCATGTTATCTGATCGCTAGTTTGGGTTTGTCAGAATTGGTAATCTTCACGATAAAGCATTTCTCTTCAAAATGATAAGGACGTGAATAATGACTTTTTTACTTCCACTTACTATATATAGTAAGGGAATGTATTGCGATCTTGAAAATTTTCGAATTTCAGTTTTCAACGGAAATACACGGTTTAGGGTCCCCTGAGTCCCACCATAACCACAAGTCCCGCCAAAAGGTGTGTGTGTGTGTGTATGGTAACTCCCGGGCGAAAACGAAAGGTCCTATAAAACTGAAATTTCATATTTAAAACAACTATAAGTCCGAGATGTTACAGAAACTTTTTCATCAAAATCAGCTGACCGGAAGATCTACTTTATACCACGCATTTTAAACCTTTCTACGATTTTATCAAAAACGGCTCTAACGATTTTGATTAAACTCGCTATATTGATGTAAAATTTAATAAGCTTTAATATCATATGGGTTTCATTCGGATTGAAATAGTCTCATGGGGCTTAAATGCCAATATTTTAATAATTTTCTTCTTCTAATGTACCTTTCATTTTGTAGATTACATAAAAAAAAAAAAAAAAAAACATATCATCTTGTTACTATTGATAAAAAAAAACTGGTAAATATATCAGTTGAACGTAATCTATATCCAACTAAAGGAGAAAACTGAAAAAATATTTTTTTAATGCAATTTTTTTTATTTTGAAAATAAGAACAGTAATATACATATATAATACACCGTTGGAACGGTAAAGATTTAGGAGAAAATATTATCTTATTCACAAACTTGTAAAAGTTAATAAATAGTGATGAAAAGCCGATAAAACTAACTGATTATTTTAGATAATAATATAATCGATTATTTAATAAAACACGTTTCTAAAGTAATTCAATTTAATTAATTCTTTAATATTGGGTTGATGCAAAATTAATGCAGGTTTCCTCTATTGCAATATCTTAATTCCAATTGTGTAAACAAAGCTAATCCTAACATTGATCATTATTATACCAAAACAAACCTTATCTAATACCCTCTCTTTCACCATGAATTTGTTTAGTAAAATCGTTTTGTTCAGTGTGTTCAAAGGTCTTGAATCGAAAATGTCAAAGTGCGATTTTCGTCAAATTTATTTTTACGAATTTAAATTAGGGCGCAGCGCTGCGCAAACGGCTCGTAATATTAATGAAGTGTGGGGTCAGGGGGCTATTAATGAGTGCACGGTGCAGCGTTGGTTCCAGAAGTTTCGCAGAGGAGATTTCGACCTCGAAGACAAGGAAGGTCGGGGCCGTCATCTTGCTCTGGACAACGACCAGCTGAGGTCAAAAGTGGAAGAAGACCCAACCAAAACCACACGAGAAATGGCGGCGGAACTCGGAACTCAAAAATTGCAACGTCTTTGCCCAGCATTGATGAATTGGAAGGGGCCGATCCTGCTCCACGATAACGCCAGACCACACGTTGCACAACCAACGCTTCGACGACTGCACGAGTTGGGCTACGAAGTTCTCCAACATCCGCCTTTAATTCATCCTGAGCTCTCTCCTACAGACTTCCACTTTTTCAGGCATCTGGACAACTTTTTGAGGGAGAAAAATTTTCAAAACCAGGACGACATTGAAAATTCTTTTCGTGATTTCATTGAGTCCAGGGATTCGGATTTTTTTTCTGGTGGAATAAGAAAGCTTGTTGAACGTTGGCAAAAGTGCATTGATTCAGATGGAAATTATTTTGATTAAATATATATGGTTAAAGTAAAGATATGGCGTATTTACAATACCTACTAAAAACCTGCATTAATTTTGCATCAACCCAATAGTTTCACTTATTTTTATCTCTAACTGTATTTGAAAATTTTTTAATCGATTTTAAAAACGGAGGTAAGTGAAAGCGTTGCCCGCACCAGATCTTTTTTTTAAGATCGGAGAGAATTTCTTCTACAAAGCCGACTAGGTTCAATACCGTCCCGTTTCGAACTCAAATTGACTTCATTACTTACATCCCTTGTTATAAAAAAAAAAGTTGATTATCGTCTATAGGGAGGGAGGGTGAATAGTATTTTGTGGACCTTGAGCAGACTTTGTTTGTGAAACTGGATCTCTTGTGGGAGGCAGGGGGCTGCTTTTAGATCTCTTCTCAGGTCAGGCACTAACAAAGGGTGCTTCTTATTAATTTGCTCAGGTGCATTCCTCGTTATTTTAATTCATTACTGTTTTTAATTCCATTTACATGTATAGTAAAAATAAAAATCTGGTGCGAACAACAAACGACTTTCACTTACCTCCATTATTTATATCAATTTAAGAATTTTTAAACGAAAATAAATTATATTGAGGATGTATAGTCGACTGTAGAAACTATTTTAGGTGGAAATTATCGGGAGTCTGTGGTTGGTTTTCCATTGATAAATCAGTTTCGTAGACTTACACAATCAGAACAATTTTTATTTTCACTTCCCTATATATGAAATATACAGCAAGGGAAAGTATTGCAATCGTGAAAATTTTCTAATTCGATTTTTCACCGGGAATACACGTTTTATTGTCCCCTGAGTCCAAATGACCAAATCCCGCAAAAAGGTCTGTGTGTCCGTATGTGGTAAGTCTAGCGCGAAAACAGAAAGTCATATAAAACTGAAATTTCATATTTAAGATAACTATGCGCCCGAGATGTCACAGCAAGTTTTTCATCAAAATTAGCTAACCAGAAGAGCCACTTTAGACTATGCATTTAGAATCTTTTAAAGATTTTCTCAAAAACAGCTCTAGCGATTTTGATTAAACTCGCTAGGTTGATGTAAAATTTAATGGGCTTTGATATAATGAAGGTTTCATTCTGATAAAAATAGTCTGACAGTGCTTAAATGCCGAAATTTTAAAATTTCTTCCTTCTGAATAACTTTAATTCTGCAGATATTCTAAAATTGGCCATATCATTTGGTTAGCATTGCTAAAAAACAGCTAAATATACAAGTTGAACGAATTTGATGATCATCAAGCTTGTGAGCCATCATCAGAGCTACGAACATCAGAACAAAAGAGACACATATTAATGTGATAATGACATTTTTTTTTTTAATGTAGTGACAATGATAACATTAAAAAGAAAACGGAAAATATTATAGATACAAATAATGACAATAAGATAAGCAATATGATGATGATAAGCATAAAAAGAAAACTTTAGACTTTAATATAGAAGTAAATGGTACCTTCAGATATATTTTTTTACTTTAATGAAGGCGGAATAAGCATGTGAAATCTGTCCCCACGCATATCAGCACCATATTTATACCATTAATTCACACCTATGATAAATCAAAATTTTAACCCCTTACAATGGTAGGGGTAGTGAAAGGTTAGGGAAAGTAAAAACGAAAAACAATTTTTTCTCCTAAACGGATCATCCGACTTTCCCAAGAAAAAAAAATACATGTTAAGAGTTTTCAAATATAGCTTCAAAAAAAAAATTTTAATATAAAAAAAAGTTAGAAACGTATGGAACTAATTTGATTAAACTCGCTATATCTTTGAATAATTGAATGGGCTTTTATATCATGTAGATTTTTTTATCTTAATTGGAAAAAATCTAACAGTGCCAAAACCTTGAATTTTCATCTTTTTTTTCCCTTAATATGAATTATGTTCCTTTGGATTAATTTAACGCAGCCCATTTATATGAGTACTATGGTATAAATATAAACTATAAATAACTAAAGGAGTGTTATTATTATAGTTTTTTAAAATTTTATTTTTCCGAAACAAAGAATATTACTGATTGATCTTACATAGATCACTTGTGCAAAAATAATGATTGTAAAATATGTGAATTATATACCTATAAGAAGCACATAATTTCATAAATGTTAATAGGAAACAAATAAAGTCGTAACATTTATTTTTCATTTTTTCTGTTTGGGCTATAAAGTTCTTTTAATTTTTTTTTTTAAACCTCTGCCTACTTTATTTTTCTTGTTGTATTATGGTCAGACATATTTTTTAATTAATGGAAGCTTTTTAGTATTAATAAAATATTAATTTTTTGAGTTTCAATGATTCATCAATAGTCATAGTCCGTCCTAGTTTTTCTTGGGTATGATAGTTACCCACAATATAATTGTTCATTTATTATTTATCTATGAATACTCAATTGCTTTTATTCATTGTATTTAATTTATATTATATTTTCAGGGGCAGTCCTCCTCCAACCGCAGTAAATAATAAAGTAGTAAGTGCTGGAACTTCAGCGTTAGATTCCAGCTCTTGCGAATCCCTCGACACATCAGATTTACCTCACAGGACAGCCTTACCTCCGAGTCATGTAAGTTCATATTCTAATAAATTGTATTTGAACAAAGTATCCTTTATCTTAGAGATGAGCAGGGTATAACAAATAATGAGTAACGTCAGTTTTTTAAACTAAAATAAAGCAAGCCTATAATGAGACGTAGATTTCTGAATCCACGTTGGTCTCCAGAGACTAACGTAGATTCCGTCCAGACCAAACTGATCATTACGCATATCTTCGTATAAATAGTCCTACAAGTATATCAATGGATAATAAACAACTTAGCGAAAGGAGTCACCTCTGCCATAGTGGCATAATAGCATTCTAAACCCAAGATCGTCGGTTCAAACCTGCAGATGGCCCTTGGATTTTTTGATGGAAATAAAAAATCCTTAGTTATACCGCTCTTCGGAGGGGACGTAAAAATGACAAGCCTGTTCGATGCCAGGTACTTGTTAAAGATCCTTATTCTAATTAAACCTGGATAGGCAAAATTTAGGACTCCCACTGTAGCTTTCGGCGATTCGTCACAGTAGCAAAAAGTGACGTTAAATGACTTACGTCAGCAACTTTTGTTGTGGCTTTACCCTTCCTACCAATGTAAGTACTTTCTGGCAGTTCTTTAATCCCGCCATCTGTTATACATCTCAGATATTTTTCTTTTCAAATCCTCAGTCCACTCCCGCAAAACTCGCACACGGCCTTCAGCCCTGTATATATAACACCCCATCGAACCGCAGCTTTCGAGAGTTCATTCATAATTCGATTCTTAACTTTGTCACCAATAAAATAATTCATAAAGACCTAAATATCCCATTAGTCGCAGATCTAGCCCGAACTAGATATTCCTCCTTTTATTCCAAATTACCCATCCACTCCAACCCACTCGTCCGCAAACTCTCATCTCCTATTCCTGATCATCTTCCTAGGCAGCTGAAAAGACGATGGCCTCGAGACCTACGTATCTGAATAAACTTTGAAGTGCTACCACTGGGTAGTTTCTTCACATGCCTGTATCACGCCCACTTGATCTTTTAGCACATTTACTTTAATGTATTTTATTGTAATACAGTTGTAAATTTCTTTTAAATAAAAAAAATAATAATTCTATTCTCGTCCGTATGGAACTCTATTCCCTCTTATATACTTGACTACAATAGTCTTCCGACATTCAAATCTCGTCTGTTCAATTACTTCCTGTCCCTCCAATTCCGAAGAATCCTAATTGAATTACTAATTTCAATCAAAATTAGTAATAAAACAGACGGAAACGTTTATTTATTTATAATATTTTATGTTCTATTGTATTTTTCTCAAGTTATATTATTTTTTTAAAAATCTGGTGCGCGCAACACAGGACTTTCACTTACCTCCGCTGTGAAAATCAATTTAAAAATTTTTAAATACATTTAAAGATACAAATAAATTGTTAAAAAAATAATTATTTTGAATTTCAATAGAAACATGTGTTTTATTAAATAATCTATTATATTTCTATCCACCACAATCAGTTAGTTTTATTGGCTTTTCATTACTCTCCACTAACCTTTAAAATTCCGTGTATTAGATGTATTAGATTATTAGATTAGAGAGTGTATTAGATTAGAGAGTGTATTATTTTGAATTTCAATAGAAACATGTGTTTTATTAAATAATCTATTATATTTCTATCCACAACAATCAGTTAGTTTTATTGGCTTTTCATCACTCTCCACTAACCTTTAAAATTCCGTGTATTAGATATAGATATATATGTATTGTGTATTTTTTCTGAAATCTTTAGCTATCCAACGGTATATTATTTACATCTATATTGCTATTCATGTGTTCAAAACACAAAAAATGCATAAAAAAATATGTTTCAATTTTTCTCTTTTAATTGTTTATCAAATTCCCTCAACTTTTATATTTACCCGTTATTTAACAATGCTACTAAGATGATGTTCCATTTTTTTTTTTTAAATCTACAAAATTAAAGGTACTTTAGAGGAAGCAAATTTAAAATATCGGCATTTAAGACCTGTCAGACTATTTCAATCAGAAAAAAAGCTACATCACATTAAAGCTCATCAAATTTTAATTTTAATCGCTCATCAGCGATATATAGAGTTTAATCAAAATCGTTAGAGCCGTTTTTGAGAAAATCGTAAAAAGGTTCAAAATGCGTGGTATAAAGTAGATCTTCCGGTCAGCTGATTTTGATGAAAAAGTTTCTGTAACATCTCGGGCGTATAGTTGTCTTAAATATGAAATTTCAGTTTCATAGGACCTTTCGTTTTCGCCCGGGAGTTACCATATACACTTCACACATAGACCTTTTTTGCGGGACTTAGTTATTTGGACTCAGGGGACCCTTAACCGTGTATTTCCGTTGAAAACTGAAATTCGAAAATTTTCACGATCGCAATACTTTCCCTTACTATATGTTTGATATATAGGTAAGTGAAAGTATAAAACACTATGAATTATTATTGTACATATCTCTTATTTTGTTTATTATCTAGTTTCATTTTCAATGTTATTATTTGGAGGTTGCTTCTTCATTAATTATTATTATTTGTAACTTTTAACTTGTTGTTGTTTTGTTTCTTTATTTACTCTAAGATACTAAAGTTTTTATTTTAATTTTCTTGTAATATTATTCTAAAAGGACTTGACACAGAATAAATAAAGCATTTATTACTATATGTTCAATTCAGGATCATACCTTAAGAGTTTGCTAATATTATCCTGAAGATTGTATTTGTTGTTATTGTATTAATTATTTCGTGTTTCCTGTTGCAGAGTGGCCTGGCTGCGGCGTACCCAACCCACGGAATGGAGACGAGCGATTCGCTGCTGCATCACTATCACTCCTTGTGACAATGGGCCAATCAGCATTAAGGATTGTCTTGATGCACTCGCCATCACTAAGTCTATGTCTGTTTCGAAACAAAAAAAACCTATGTATAGATTCTGATCGGAAAGAGAGAAAAAAAAATGTATACATCTTACTTAATACTGTAACCCAGTCAAAGATTTCAAATCTTTATATTCTTATGTAAGAACGCGCACTCGAAATAGTTTTTACACCTTGTCAATCGCACATTTTCTTTCTTTTACATTGTAAAATTTTAATAATATAACTCTAGTTAAACTGCAGACTGTAAGTACTCGATGGTAAAAAAGCAGTGAGTCGCCATGTCGAATCGGAAACTCCTTCCAGATTCTCATCGGCTGAATAAGGCGTAAAGAATGAAATTCTTTTCGCGGAGTATATCGGATAATTTATGAGTTCGACTTTGCCTATGTACATATCCTCTTTGTGTCGGACATGGAATGATTATAGAACCATTTGGAGATGATATAACACCTTAATTGTATATTTAAACGAAGTGTCCCATGGGCCTTCGTCAGCAGAAAAAGCTGATAATATACCCAGTGACTGATAAAGCAAAACGATTCGTTCATGCTCGCCGTTAATGTACTTTTGTCTGAAAGTTTTTGTTTTTTTTTTTGTTATCAATATATTAGTTGTTTCAATGTTGAATATTTTTATATTTCTATAAGAGTGTACAATATTTATCACGCTCTCGTGCACTTATTTAACATTTCCATTTGCATTTCAAATGAATGAAATTAACATTGTCACATTAATGGCACAAACTCTTTGGAATTATAAAAGTCGAAATAGAAATAGTTGTACCAGTGGTAATTACATCAAAATAACTTGAATATAAATTTGGATAACCACATTAATTCAAAAATGTAGGATTTAACTGTTATTTTCCCAGACTATGTTAGACTTAATCAACAACTTAAGAAGGGAAATTATACTCTTTATTACAGTTTCTGTTAAAATTTATCGGATTCCCGTTAGAACGATACTAAATTTATAATTAAAAAAAATCCTTTTAAGATGATGTTGAGATTTAATTGCATACTTACAGGAATCCTTTAGATTTTATCATTTCAGTAGGTATTTAATAAAATTTTATATTAATCCGTTAATTTGGATTGTAACTTTAACGGGCATTGGATACAATTACCATTCGGCCATAGTAGTGGTAATTAAACCCAGTTCCCGTTGAAGATTTTGCAACATTTAAAGGTATCCATCAAATGTTACAAATATCTATGTATCTTTGAAAACCATAATACATGATTAATTGATGTTTCTTTACCTCCTAGATTTATGGTAAAAAGCTCTAGCACTTTAAGAAAATGTAAAAATATTACTAAATTATATACATATATTGTCATTCACTTCTATTTGTAATTTGCAATGATTGGAATAAGCTGCTTAAATGAAATTTTAAACAAAATAATACGCAGTCACTGCTTCAACTATTTGTATTTTGATGTGTATGTTTACTTACAATTATTAGATATTTATATTTTTTGTATTTTTTTAGAAACTAGAGAAACTTTGTAATTAAAAACAAAACAAAAAAAATTATCCACTTCTTCTCAATACTCGACTTGTTTTATGATATTTATACTGACGGCCATCGATTTGAACAAATAACTATAAACTATAAACTACAAATACGGACTTGAAACATTATCGGTTAATTATTAAATAAATAGTTTATAAGATAAGCTAAAGTTGAGACAGTGTTTATATCTATTTTTAGAGTTCCTATTTTTTTTTTAACATGAATATTTAGGTATATGCTGATAAATTGTGAACTTTTTAAAATTAAAGTTTTATTTATTTTTTATTAACATTTTGTAAATAAGACGATTTATTGAAAATGTAAAAAAAATATATATAGTAATAATAAGATATATGAACAGACCTATTCGCCATGGAAAAAAAAAAACTTTAAAAAAAAGTTCGTATCCAAATATGCTTGAGCAAGCATAAAAGTCAAAAATGCTATAACCCTTTAGTTTTCTTTTCATCTTCAATAAATTTTGATTTTTTATAAATTTATTAAATACTTCGGATATCGAGATTTGACATTGGGGCATAGGTTATTTAACATTTTGTAAGTATTGCTCAAACAATTCCGCGTTCATAAATTGAATATCTTTTTCAAAATTAAAATTTGATGTTATAACGTAAGTAAAATCCTATTGCCAGCTATTTTGTGATCGATTTATTGCGAAAATTGATAAATCTGATTTGAAGGTTTATGTATCCAGAATAATTACAAGATCTAAGAGAATTTGACGAATACGTCATCAAACCAGAGTTTATTAACTATGTGTATATGTACATATACATAATGTATATACAGATAATCTATTCGAATCCTCAAGATTCATTAGCAGATTTAGCATTCCTTATGCTGTTGTTATTTATTATTTTATTTATTTAATTATTTTCGAATTTCGATCACAACATCCCACTGATAGATTCGATTTTTTTTCTAAGCCGCTTTCTGAAGAATTCATTAGTTAATACAAAAAGTTTGTTTGTAAATACATTTTAAAAAAAAAATTAGAAGTTATTAAGTTTATAGAGGTTGTACTTGGCTGTCAATTTTAAGGGACTTGGTATACTTACGTACTACTTATAATACAGCTCAAATATTAAAATTTTATAATAAATAGCTCTTTTTTGAAATTTATGATGTTGCATATAATTTATGTTAGTAGTGTTATAGTCACCTCGATACTCACAATTCTTGCAACTCCTACAGAAATTATACAGGTTTTTCCAGTTGAAATGTACTGGATAATATTGCTTATATTAAGCACTTTATTAACCTGTTGTAGTATTAATAAATTGTAATAAATAGAGTACCCTAATTTATTTGAAAATATTTTCATGTATAGTGGATAATTTAGTAGAGTTTTAACCATAAAAAATGCCAAATTCTATCAAATGCACTTATGCACCTTGTAAATATTTAACAATTTTCTTTTCTTTTCTCTATTTTTTTTTTTTTTTTTTTTTTTACTTGAAATGAGTTATGTAAAATGTATTAAAATAAAAATATGATTTAAACTAAAGTAGTTTTATAAAAGCTAAAATGGTGATGTTATTAGGCAAATATTATATGAAAGTTATTAGATTATTTGCCCTTAAAAAAAAAAAAAAAAATGTACCGACTCTCACATGGCTTCCATGAATAAATCTTGTAAATAAATGTCCATATTATATCTAAATATTTGTTGTTTTTATATTTATTTTTTTATTTCCTCACACCCTGAAACCAAAGTTTAAAGAATAAGAATATATTACAAATAAATAAATATAATTAAGATATTGAGGATGAATGGTCGATTTGGTGATATTCGCATAGGCAGAAATAATAGGGAATCAGTCGTATGAAAAATATTTATGTTGGAGATGAATCACAGATGGTACTTAATATATATTTCTTTACCTCTCTATTTCCTTCTAAATTTAATTTCATACTTATCACCATCTTATTATGATTATTTGTATTTATAATATTTTTATATATTTGTTTTTTTTTTAAATTTCATAGCCAAAACATTTCATTGCCATATTGTATTGATATGTATCTCTTTTTTCTACTGATATTTGCAGCCCTGATGATGGCTCATTTGTTTAAGCCGAAACGTCGGCAATTTTTTTTTTTATTTTTGTATTGGAATTTACAACTGTATAATGGAATACAAATGTACAACATGTGATACAACATGTAAATTTGAGTGAAATATAAAAAGGCATGAAACACATGTGGAGAAGCTTCCCAGTGGAAGCACTCTAAAAATATTCTAAAGTAGGTCTCGGGACCACCTTCTTATCAGACGCCTCGGAGGATTGTCAGGAATTGAAGAGGAAGAAAGGATTGAAACAAGATGATTAGGGTGGGAATGAAGTTTGTCATGAAAGGAATGGTATCTAGATCGGACCAAATCAGCTACATACGGAACATTAAGGTCTTTATGTATGAGTTTATTCGTGACAAAGTAAGGAGCATTGGGGATTTTACGAAGGATTTTGGATTGTAGGATTGGATGCGGGAAGAATTCGATGGTTTAGTAGAGCCCCAAAGCTCTATTCCGTAAGTCCATATCGGCCTTGGGATAGTCATGTAGATGAGTCTTTTGTAGTTAAGTGGAAGATTAGAACGTTTGTCTAGTAAGTGTTGAAGTAGTCGAAAACGTCGTGCAGTTTCTTGTCGTTTCAGTCTTGTATGAGAATTCCAAGTAAGGCGTTTGTCAAGGTGCAGTCCTAGATATCGGATCTGTTCAATCGGGACAAGAGAAGTATTATTGAAGGAGACAGTAGGAACAGGATGTCACAGGTTCACGACGAAGGGTAAAGGTAATTTGATTGGATTTTTTGGCATTTATTTTAATTCTCCAGTTCTGACACTATACCGGATCAGTATTGACTGATAACACACAAGTGTCATCAGCATAGGTAGAAAGGAAAGTGTTAGGATGGGACGGAATATCTGCTGTATAAACTGTGTAAAGAATGGGTCCTAGGATACTGCCTTGAGGAACACAAGCAAACTGACTAAAAATGGATGAATAGGAATTATTGTGATTGACTTTGAAGGATCTGTCAGTGAGGTAGGACTGGATAATAAAGAAGTAGAATAGAATAGAAAAAGATATTTATTCTGTGACAAGGTCCCTTAAGAACAATTCATATGTACAATTAAGATATATATAATGTGTCTGGCTACAAGACCAAAGGAATATAATTATTTCTCATTCACAATGTTACATAAAGAAAAGAAAGGATATAATAAAACAAAAGAGTAAAATAAATAAATAATAACTTCTGGTGCATTAAACAAAACTAAACATTGAAATTGATTCATAATTGATCCATATAAAAATATTAACTAAATAACAAATTTTCTTTTTGATTTGAAATATCTTATTGAGCGTCTATTTGGGATGACAGTAGGTACTGGATAGCTGGACTTAATGATAGCAGGGAAGAAGCATGGCGGATATGAGTAGGTAAGGAATTCCATAGAGTAGTGGACGGACAATAAAGGAATGATGAAAGTTGTTGTTCTATGGGTAGGAATATAAAGGTCGGAATGGCGCGATCTTGTTTGGAGGCAGTGGACTGACGATTTAAATTGCAGAAGTCTGTAGATATATGGAGGTAGCTGGGAGTTGATTGTTTGGTAAAGATATGATCCTAGGAAATATTGTCTTCGGATAGAAGGATGGAGCCACTTTAACTCATTGTATAAATGGGTCACATGAGACCTTTTCGGTTTACCAAGGGCAACTCTTAAAAATATGTTCATAATTCGCTTTAGCCTGTCCTCGAGCACAGCCGAGAGGCCACCATATACCATACAGCAATAGTCAAAGTGGGGGGAAAATAAATGAGGATACAAGGAGCTTGCGGGTAGACAGTGGAAGATGACGGGAGCGATTGAAAAAGTTGAGGGTACTTATTGTTCTTCGGGAGATTTGGGCAATACGGGGTTTCCAGGAAAGGGTTTGGTCGATGGTAATACCTAGGTTTTTGACAGAGGAAGTGAAGGTGATTGGGTGATCATTTAGGGTTAGACTCGGAAAAGTAGTATGGGATCTGAGGAGGGTATTGGAACCTATAACAATCGCCTGAGTTTTTGTAGCATTTAGACTTAGTTTATTCAAAGTTGCCCAGGCACAGATTCTATCCAGGTCTTCCTGAATATTGGCAAATGCTATTAGAGACTCGGAGGGAGGAAAGGATAGGTAGATCTGGAAATCATCAACGTACAAATGGTGGGAGCAGTGATGGATGGCATTGGGAAGGTCATTAATATAGGAATTAAAAAGGAGAGGAGATATGCTTGAGCCCTGGGCCACACCTGCCGAAAGGGCAAGTAAGGAAGATAGAGGATGGTTAGGAATGGTAACAGCTTGAGTTCTATTTGAGAGAAATGATTTGACCCAATGAATAGTGCTGTTGGAAAAGGATAAGGACTGTAGTTTGGAAAAAAGGATAGAGTGATCAAGTGAGTCAAAAGCTTTTGAGAAGTCCAGAAGTATTAGTACTGTAAGTTTCTTTTCGTCTATGGCAGTATGTATGTCACTAGTGATTTTAAGGAGGGCGGATTGTGTGGAAAAACCGAGTCGTAAACCGGATTGGAGAGGATCAAGACGTTTGGACTTTTCGAGGAAGTTTGACAATTGTGACTGGACTATTCTTTCTAAAGGTTTGGAAAGGTTAGATAGGATGGAAATTGGGCGATAGTCTTTAGGGGATATAGGGTTTGAGGTTTTATTTATAGGATGAACTATCGCTTTTTTCCAAGTAGTTGGAAATACGGAATTTTGAAGTGAAAAATTATACATAAAGAGAAGAACTGGTAGGATGTCGGGAAGGCATAATTTTAGTAATTTGACAGGTATTCCATCAAATCCTATGGAGTTGGTATGGGATTTCATAACAGAGGATATAAGGTCAGTTGGTGGGATATCTGAAAAATAAAAATTATCAGGGTTAAATGATGGAATTATTGAAAACTCTGGAGGAGATGGTGTGGAATTGTCAGAGGAGTTGGATGAGAAGTAGGAATTCAATTCATCAGGTGAGACTTGAAAGACTGGTGAGGAAGATGATTTTCAGAGTGAGAGTTTTCGGAGGAGTTTCCATTTTGACTTGGAATCGGTAGTGGAGGAGAAGGCTTCGTGAAAGTAGTTAGATTTAGCCTGTCTAATTTTTGTCTGAGTCAGATTGCGGAGTGCCCTGAACGCATGGTAGTCCTCTGTAAGTCTTGTGCGTCTAAAGCGTCTACGGGCTGCCTCACGCCTCTTTTGTAAGTATTTTATTTCTGGAATCATCCAAGTACGTAGGGGGAAGGAATTACAAGCTCCGCAGTAAAGAAATCCCGGGCGCCAGAAAATTAAAATATTTTTCACACGACTGTTTTCCGATTATTTCTACCTACGATAATTAAGATAATTACAATTATGGAAGTGTAGTTAACTGTAGGTGAAATATAAAGAGCAGTTGGTTGGGGGTGTACTTATAGAAATGTTTCCACTACAGGAACAAATTAAGCAAGAACTAATTGAAATTAAGTTCACATAATTAAAGTGTTTCTATGACTTAATAAATTTTAAAATGCAATTCACATGAGGTAAGAAAATAAGTCATATTTGTGTGATTAATCATGCTTAGAAATTTAAAGGAGTAAGAAAAAATAATAATGTTGATTTTAAACCCCCAAAAAAATAATGTTAAATACTTTATGTATACTTCATTTAACGTTCTGGATGTGTTTTACTTAACTATTCTTGATTTTATGGTTTGAAATACTAATTTCAAACAATGAATAGTTTAATATAATTTTCTTCAATAATTTTCACAACTTGTGTTTCCATTTGACTTTTAAAAGTACTATAATATATTCTACAGGCAATGAAAGTACAGTGATTACATAATATGTGCAAAATATTGGACTTAAAAATTATTAAAGAAAAATATAATGTAAATGGAATCTTCTACAAAAACATTATAATGAAGAAATAACCTTGAAAAACGATTACAAATAAATTAATAATAAAAAATGGTCGCCTAAGACTAACATATAATTACAATTAAAATATACAATATGTCTGGCCAAAAGACCAGAGGAACATAAAGCTTATTTTAAAAGGTGAGAAGAGAAGAGAAAAAATGGTACACAGCAGAATCAAAATAATAAATAAATAAACCTCAGGTAACTAAATTTGTTGAACTTAACTTGAATTTGAGCAATTAATAATTATTTCATTTCACTCAAAGTCAGAGATTTGACAGTTAGGGAAGGCAGAAGTTATTGGAATATACAATGTGTCTGGCCAAAAGAGCAAAGGATCGTAATTAATTATTTTTTGCAATGATATCAAAAACAAAAGTAGAAAATAAAACGAATGATAAAAATAATTATATAACTTCTGATAGTGTTGAACAAAACTCAAACCATAAATTAATCGATTAACTAATTTAAAAAATGAACAATAAATAATTTATTTTAATTTTATTTTATTCATTCTGAAATTGATTCGAAATATCAGCGTCTGTTTGGGAAGTCAGAAGGTATTGGTACAGTTGGGGACATTAATGATAATATAAAAGAAGTAGTGGCGGATAAGAGTAGGTAGGGAATTCCAAAGAGAAGTGAAGTGGACAAGAAAGGAATGACCAAAAGTTTTAGTTCTATGGGTAGGAATGGAAAGGTCAGAAAGGCGCGATCTTGTTCCAAAGGGAGTAGACTGATGTGATTTACTTTGCACAATTCTGTGGTTATAGGGAGTTAATAGTTTGGTAAAGATATGATCCTATTAAAGATTGTCTGCATTTGGTGGGAAGGAGCCACTTTAACTCACTGCATAAGTAGTTCACATGAAACCTCTTCGGAACACCTATGACAAATCTTTAAAAAATTTGTTGCAATATTCGTCTCTGTTCCCGACAACATTCGTCGTAAATATTTTATTTTAGTAAATAGTATGTTCACAAGACTGAAAATTTAGGAAATTCAAGGGCACTTAAGTATATACGAATTTCAATACTTCGGGGATAGGAAAAGTTTCAGATTTTCAATCATAAAAAAAAAAAAAAATCATATACCATTAAATTTATAACTTGTCAGTCTGCAGTGAACGTGAAAATGATGAATCTTAGGACGAAAATTACTGTGATTCACATCTGGGACTGTAGCCAACACTTCCTTCTGCCATCTGTTGGCTGACTGGCAACTAATCATTTTTAAAGGTCTCATCTACAAGGATATAAAATATAGAAAGAAAAAATATATAAGCCCCTTGAAAGACATATTTATGATTTTCAAGTACATTATTAAGTATAAGTTCTTTCACCTCTTGCTCAGGATATGGAGTCTCACGTGGTTCTCATCTCAGCAAGGTCAGTATTTCGGTAACTTCTGTGGATAGACTTATGACAAAATCTGCTAATAAAAAATGATAAAAAGTTAGATGATAAAATCTGAACACTAGTTGTCTCTAAACCTGATACCATCCAATTTTCCAAATCCCATCAGAACCTTATTCATCATCCTAATCCTCTTACATGATCCCTAACCAGCTCCACTCATCCAAATAACCCTCCTCGAAGGTGGAAACGGCAGCGGCCCTGAGACAATTTGTAAATATTTGTGCAAGAGTTCCGCTACTGGCCAGATTCTCCTGTGAAGTGCTGTATGTTTGCGGCTATGGCGGCCACACTCAGCTTCCGCTGGCTCTCGGCAGTGACGCGGCTGAGAAGGAAGCTCTGGGATCCCTCGGATTCTGCTTCTCCCTCCACAAGTAGGGGTGCGAACCCCGTCTTACATTCTCGGGCAGATTGTAAATATTTATAGGTATGAGTGTGTTAAAGAAATCCATTTATTAGTAAACTTAGTACTTATTTTATGTAAATATTTGGTTATTATATTAATTTATTGATTTCATTTTTATGTAATTTGAATTTGCCTATATTTATTCTGTAAATATTTAATGAATGCTACGTCAAAGCATTATTATTATTGTCCATATTCAGACAAATTGTTTTATATCTGGATAAAAATTACTTTTAAATACAAATAACAACATCGAATGAGTTTAGTTAAGTATTATCTATGCCAGGATTTATCACAGAAGTGCGGATGATTGATTTTTGAGGAGGTGGATAAATAATTGGTGTTTGAAAGTGGTTAGGGATGACACTATACCGAGGGAAATGGGTAAGGATTTACAAAGTATGGAAGCACGGATGATAAAGTACTTTTCAAAGGATGCTGTTCTATGTGAGGGTAGGTTTTGGTCGGTAAGTTGAGATCTTGTATTTAGGGTGTGCGCGGAGTAAGGAGGTCGAAGATATAGGAAGATTTTCTGGCTCGCAAGGATTGGAACAGGAAGATGTCAAGAAGGTATTTTCTTCGGGATTGGGGATAGAGCCACCTTTGACTAGAATACCAGTGAGAGGAGTGTTTCTGTCTGGAGAGGCCATGCAATAAATCTTATAAACCTATTAATTAATCTTGTTAGCCTCATCTCGTTTTCGCCACTGAGCCTCCTATATACTAGGCATACATAGTCAAAGTGGGGGAGTATGAGCGAAGACACTAAGAGTTGACGGGTAATTCAAGGAAAAGAGTCACAGAAACGTAGAAGCTGTTTGAGGATAGAGATGGATTTTCTGGTAATTTTGGAAATATGGTTACTCCATGTTATGTTTCGATCAAACATAACTCCTGGCGGGCACCAACCTCCATCTTACTCTCTTCCTATAATAAACACGCATTGTCGAGGCATTCTGTGATCCAGCTTCACCTATGGTAATGACCATAACTTGACAACAGGAATAGAGTATTTAACGATAGGAAGGGGAATGAAATAAGACGATGGTTTAAGCTGCTACAAGTTTTATTTATATTATATATGAGTATATGGAATTAATCTGCAAAAACCAAACTGAGAAGTTCTTTCTTAGGCGAAGAAACCTGTGAAAAAAATACATGAAAATAGTTTGTTGGGGGGGGAGGGGTCGGGGTCGGGTCACTTATTTATGGGAGAGACTATGAATGATAATAATATGATAAAAATACATATCAGGAAAAAAAAACTTTAAACCTATATAATTTATATCTATCGAATAATAATAACAATTTTTATTGAAATTAATAAGTTGGGAAGAAAGTTATTTGGGCTTGCAACAATGGATAACGTCATGTTTTTTTCGTTATTCTTCTGTTAATGTTAGAATTTGTTTCTTTGAGGTTTGGTCGTTCATACTTTTAGGTTGCTATAGAAAAATAATCCTTTTAATTTTGTTTACAACTGTTACTTTACGGTCAAATTTATCATGGGGAGTATAAATAAGCATTATCGATATTCTTAAACGCAAGAAGGCGGCAAAGGTTAAACAGAGATTTGAGAAATTAATTGCGTTAATTGTTAAACAAAACGCACGTGTCAGAACTAGTTTTTTTCGTTCTGGAGATTTTTCACATAAGGATGATTAACGTTCTGGTCGACCTTCTGAAGTTGATGAAGACCAAATGAAAGCCATAATTGAATCGAATCGCATATAACAGGACAAGGTTAAACCCAAAAAGGTAAAATGTATCACATACAACTGAAAATCACATGAAACGTTTTGGACTTGTTAAGAAGTCAGGTATCTGGGTTTCGAATGAATTGAAAGAAATTCACTTAAAAAAACGATCAATATTTGCGATCCCATACTTAAGAATAATGGGTACTCAAAACTTTCACCAAAGAACAAACTTATTCTATATAAACCTGTTATCCATCCCATATTGATGTATTCTGCCCCAGTCTGGAGCAACACTTGCGATTCCAATTACCGGAAAATGTAAGTGGTCCAAAACTCATGTATGAGATTCGTAAATAATTACGCTCGTTACACACGAAGCAAAACTATGTTATGCGATTTACAACTCCCGGCGATTACTTCTACTTGTGACAACCCACTCGTTCAAAAAATAGGTGATTACGACCAGAACACTCTAAAACGATACAAACATAAACGTAGTAAATACGTATTACTGCATTAATTCTGAAAAGTAATAAAAAAATCTGGTGCGGGCAACACTAGACTTTCACTTACCTCCGTTTTTAAAATCGATTAATGAATTTTCAAATAGAATTAGAGATAAAAATGAATTAAACCATTAAAGAATTAATTAAATTGAATTTCTATAGAAACATGTGTTTTATTAAAAAGTCTATTATATTATTATCTAAAATAATCAGTTAGTTTTATCGGCTTTTCATCACGCTTTATTAACTTCTACAAACTTGTGTATAAGATAATATTTTTTCTAAAATATTTGGCTTTCCAACGGTATATAAAACATGTATACGGTATATTATATACATCTATATTGCTAATCTTATGTTCAAAAACAAAAAATTGCATTAAAAAAATATTTTTTCAGTTTTCTCCTTTAGTTGTTTATCAAATTTGCTCAACTTTCATATTTAGCTGTTAATTACCAATGCTAACAACATAATATAGTTATTTTTATAGCATCTACAGAATTAAAGATACTTTAGAGGAAGAAAAGTTAAGATATCGGCATTTAAGGCCTGTCATACCAATTCAATCAGAATGAAACAACTACATGATATTAAAGCCCATTAAATTTTACATCGATATAGGGAGTTTAATCAAAATCGTTAGAGCCGTTTTTGAGAAAATCGAAAAAAGGTGCAAAATGCATGGGATAAAGTACATCTTCCGGCCAGCTGATTTTTATGAAAAAGATTTTGTAACATCTCGGGCGTATAGTTGTCTTAAATATGAAATTTCAGTTTCATAGGACCTTTCGTTTTCGCCCGGGAGTTGCCATATACACACACACACACAGACCTTCTTGCGGGACTTGGTTATTTGGACTCAGGGGACCCTAAAACGTGTATTTCCGTTGAAAACTGGAACTCGAAAATTTTCACGACCGCAATACTTTCCCGATTAGTTACTACTAGAGTATCATGTAATTGGTGCAATACCAAAACATGAATCAAATCTGAGGCTTGTAGCCACCTCTAGAATCATGAAAAATAATAATGTTAATATTAAAAAAAAATTTGTGATACGTAATACAATCGACCCTTTTTTTAAAAAATCATCACAAGCAAAGAAAATCGTCTACAATAACATTAATCGAAAAAGATCATGGTCCAGGCTGAATTGCCAGAAGAAGGCCATACTGTCCATTTAATTGGATTACAAACGTGTTGTCTATTATGAGCGACTTCCAACCATCAACTAAGATGTTTATTGCCAACAACTTATGAAATAAGAGGAAGCAATAATTTAAAAAAAAAGCCAGAATTGGCAAATCGCAAACAAATCGTGCTTCACTACAACAATGCGAGGCCTCAAACTTCTTAAGCAACGCGTACGAAATTATTGAACCTTGGTTGGGAGGTGATGTCGCATCCCCCAAATAGCCTCGACCTTGCAACATTGGACTATCATTTATTTCGAAGTTTACAAAACTGTTTAAATGGTAACAATTTCAGTGATAACGATGACATCAAGTCGTACTTGGCTAAGGTTTTTGCTGGTAAGGCCCAGAAATTCTATTAGCACGGAATTATGAAATTACCAGAATACCGCAAAAGGTCATCGAAGAGAATGGAAGATATTTAACTGATTAAAATTGATTTTTGGTATAGAAAAAATTGAGTTTTATTTCAAACTAGAAAACCGAAATTCCTTTCTTGGCAAGCAATGTGTACTTGGGTGTATTCTATTTTAATAAAAACGTTAATACATATTTTTCAGAATTATTATATTGAATATTTTATATTTTGCAAAAATGAAATATAAATATAAGATTCTCCTGGACCATAGGATGGGGAAAATTTTAATTGGAGAGTCATCAAACTCACACCTGCCCTCACCAGTTATTTATGAGAGCCTAAAACTTGGCCCTATTTTTAATAATTAGTGTCCATAAATGATTTAATGCCTGTCAAATTTATTATTTTTTTTAACGAGCTGAATTTTAGTATAATGATGGATGGGCAGAAGATGAAGATTACACGGAACTAATAACACCAGTAGTTTAAAAGATGTTAACAAATTAGTCGGATCCGAGGCGTCAAACCCTCAACGAAATTTCTAATTCGGTAGTGAAATTCTTAAGTAATCAATTGAAAATGAAAAACATTCATTTTTTTTTTAATGCACTTGATCTCAAAGTGTCTCAGTGGATGATAGGTATGAAATAAATATGGGTCAATACATTTGAAATCGTCCGGATCTTGAAGCACAACAATTTTTTTTTTTATCTGTTATTCTCTATCCTTTCCTGAACATAAAACGGTAGATAAAATATTTTTCTGGCTAATACTTTTACTGTTACAGCCGTTTTAAGTCAGCGGCTGAAAACATGTGTTTGGAAAAATTGTCTACGGCTTGTAATTTTGTAAATATCAAATTAAAAAAAAAAAATAATAAGAAACAATAAGATATGGATATGCTTTATATTTTTCTCCCCACAACTCATTACCTAAATAGTAAAGAAAGTAGTTTAAACAATTCTCGAAAATAAATTTTAAAACGGGACTTATAGCTAGATAAAATAATATAAAGGAAAAGAATCTCTTCTTTGATTTTTTTTTTCTTTCAAAGTTTAGTCATAGCCCTACTTGACGTAAAAATGTAGAGAACATAGTCCCTTTTTGGCGATGTTTACACGAAATTATCTCAAAAGGGATTGAGAAGCGATGCCAATGGGCATTTTCTCTTCATGTATACTATCTGACAGCTAATTTACTTGATGTATTTACTAATACAATTGTTAATCTCAATAAATGGAAAAAAAAGGAATGAGTGAAAAATTATGAAACTAATACAGATTACACATCTATACGATGGGTATAAGTGGTATAAATTTGGTTACTGAGACTAAGCTGGTTCCGGAGTTATAAAACTATCTTCGTTGTTAACAAAACGTTTTCTTTAAAAGTTATTAACTTAGGTAAAAAAAATCTAGAATGATAATGAGAGTACTTTATCCAATTTCGGTCCTTACTACAGTAGCCAAGTAATATCAAGGGACTGTCACTCTTCTATCGCAGGGTTTTATAGTTCCCGGATCTCAGATAAACTTCTTCATTCAATTATCGAGTTTTTTCACATGAAATGTCTGTTTTTATAGTTTCTGAAATACATAAAAGATTTTGCAGGTCTCTGTTGTTTTCTTCCGAATGTTTACATATTTAAAGTAAACAGTTACTAATCCTCTACCTTTGTATTATAAACATTAGCTTCCCAATCAACTACCCACTTTTTAGTATACCTCCAAATATGAACATGGAAACACGCGATTTTCGAGTAATATTTTTGTAAGAGTTTAAACTCGGCCATTCAGCAGCTGAGGCCGGTAGAAATATTTGCAAGGCGTTTGGGGAACGGAGTCTTAATGAACGGACCATTCGCCGTTGGTTTGCTAGGTTTTCTGCTGGGGATACCGACTTGGAAAACTTGCCCCGAGGAAGGCCTCCGTCCGTAATAGACAACGATGTCCTCAAACATACAGTAGAAGGAAACCCCTACCAAACAGTTAAAGGACTCTCAGCACAACTAAATGCAAGTGCATCTACCGTTTCCAGACATTTAAAGTGTATTGGGAAAGTAAAAAAGCTCGATACATGTGTACCTCATGATCTCACTGAGCGGCAGCTAGACCCCATGTTTCAAAACATACCGAGCAAAAATTGAAAGAACTGGGCTACGAAGTTTTTCCACACCCACCATATTCTCCCGACTTGTCTCCAACGTTTCACCACCTGTTCAGGAATTTAGACAACTTCGTCAAAGGAAAACTTTTTGAAAATGATGATCAAGTGAAAAGTTCGTTTTCAGATTTTGTTTCACTTCAAAGCTCAGAGTTTTTCAATTCGGGGATAAAAAAGTTGGTGTCACGTTGGGAAAATGTGTAAAAAAATAAGGTAAATACTTCGAATAAAATTATCCTGTTTTCATATTGTATTTTTAATAAAAATCCTGTACCTTGAAAACGGACACTTCATGTGACACAAATAGCTTTAAAAAGGTGCAAAACAAACCTACTTTCATTTACCGATCAAGCATGCGAGGAGGCAAGAATTTAAAAAAAAAAAAAAGAACCAAAAACGAAAATTTGTTCTTAACATATGTCTCATTAATGTGCAGTCATATTGTGGGAGCCGATACTAGATCTTTAGGGACACAAAAAAGTTTATATAACCCATTGTTCGATTGTCAACGGATAAGGAGGAAAATCTAATTTTGAGATTTTTGTTCAATGAAAACCATGGATAACACCAAACATCTAAAAAATAAGATTTTTAGCCGAGGCCCCCTCTGTGTACGGCCATGATAAAATACAAATTATATTTCTTCTTTTGTTTTTTATTTTTGTAAAAAAATTAAAACTGTTCTGATCAGGGTAATAGAAGAAAATAGCCCATTCGTCCGACTGATTTAAATTATATTAATACGAATTTAATTAATTAAATAAATGATAATTGAAACCATGACAACTATTGTTAACAAGTAATATATGCCGCTAATGACTTGCTAGGGTAGCTCAGATAAATTAATAATTAATTGAAAAAAAGAGATTGCTAAGACTGACAAGAGTAGGAACCGATATTCTTTGAAGGGGGGATGCTCGGAGGGACGCCAACTTATCACCGGAAAAAGAATTGTGATAATCAGTTGAGTTAGGTCTCCATCACCAGTTCCTTCCCAACATGTACCTCTTTCTCCTCCTCATTATAGGTCGTAAGTATATTTATTTTACCATTACATGATTTAAAAAATGAAAATAATGTGATAGTATCATATTTTCACTTTTTTAAACTATCATAAGTTAAAAAGAATATTAAGTAATTATTTTGGAGACCTATCATTGTAGAATTTCTCTACACGTTGTTTCAAGTCAATTTTCATATTTACTGGATTTATTACAAAATTCTGTTTTTTATTCAATAAATACGGATCAATCCATTCGAAATCGTTCAGGCCTTGCCGCTCAACATTTTTGATTTTTCTACAAGTTATTTTCGAAAATTCGAATTTTTTCGAACATTTTTCTGACATTAAAATACTTCTAGTTTAACAGTCATTTAAAAACTTTTTAATTCTATTAATTTGCAAAAATCAAATCAAAACAATATCATAAGGAAGAAAGTGGTCATAAAAATTCTCCAAAATGAATGAATAACGAACTTTTTTCGGCGAGTAAAAAGTTTTTAAAGGAAAAGAGACTCGCCTTTGATTATTTTTTCTTGTATAGCATACATAGCCGTTGTTCTACTTGATGTAAAAATTTCGATCTTGAGAACTTAAGTTCTTTTTTTATATGAATTTTCAAACAACGTGAAACAATGTCCACTACACGACGAAATTGCTGGATAGTGAGTGGGGTGGGAATCCAGGGTGGGATAAACGCGTTTGAGCAGTTTTTCCATGAGTTTATTACTCTTAATCTTGTTGCAAATATATTACAATTCACAGAACACTTAAAAATTTGTACAAAAGGGGATAAAAAATTGAGAGCATTTGAATTCAATAGAAAGACTGCAGCTTTCTAAATTAGGTGCATCATTTCTACTGGCTTTGATTTAAGAAATACAGCAAAATCGAAGAACAATATTTTATATATTTCCTACAACAGCAAAATCATGTGATTTCTCTGATTTTCAAAGCAAAAGAGACAATCCTGACATTAATAACACTGACCCTGAAACGTCCAGTTTTATTGTCCACATGAGAGCAAGGAACAGATTTAGGATGATTTGTTTTATATTTAGTTGTTTTCAAAAATTCTTCTTCTTGCATTAATCTAAACAAACTCTTAAGCTTTTGTTGTTGACTTTATCTGTATACCATTTTCTTTCGATTTTAATAAAACTTTTTTTTTACCACTCTGAGTGTGAACATATAAAAAAAAAAAATAAAATAAATAAATAAATGAATTTAAGTTCAAACTGGAAAAAATACTAAAATAAATTCGTTATTTTCACAATTATTAAAACAGAGAATAGTTTAATTAAAATGTCTAATGATAATAAGAATTAGATATAAAATCTCAGGAAGATGAGTTATCTAAAGAATTAAAATTGTAGACAATATAAATATTCCATTATATAATATCTATGGAAGAACAACAAATCAGAGTGAAGACGACTGGTCGAAGAGGCCAAGGTCTTTATGGACAATAGCACTGAATTTACTGTTGTATATATATATATTCGGGCCCAAATTATGTAAATAGTATCCTACATAGAACTAAACCAAATGTCATAACCTTCAAGAAGACATTGAACAGTTTTATCTAGAAGATTGTAATATGATACGAGAGTTCTTTCATAAAACAAAAAGATATTGTGAATATGTTATTTTATTATCGTTACTTAAGATGAAAACTTGGAAGAATGTCGGCCAAGCTAGCAGGGCTTTGAATATTTCAAATTAACAAAGTCCTCAAAAACTTACATTAATATGGATATATAGGATAATTTATGTTGTTTACTAAATAATTATAAATTATTGAATTTTTTTTATTATATTATATATATATTTTTTTTTTTAATAGTTTCTAAAGGAGATGACAACTTGGAAGACTGTCAACCAAAGCTAGCAGATCGCTGCTTTGAGCATTTTAACTTAACAAAGCTCCTTTGTTATAATATTAAAAATTGTGAATTTAATCCAGACACAGTTTGTGAGTAAGTCAAAATAAATCTATTTAAATCAACTATAACTATATAGTTTGTTCTTATACCATATCTTGTGTACCAAGTAGCCAAATTAGTTTGGGAATACCATTGATTTTATAAACACAGAGAGTATTAAATTGAAATACTGAAAAATGTTACAAACTTATTTTACAACCCAATATTTGCCAATAGATCTACATCTATTTTGTATAAATGAATTATTACATTCAATATAAAGTGATTAGAACTGGTCTTTATCCATGGATTTGAAAGAGGATCTACTGAGTGATATTTTTTATGTGTTGGTCAATAGATCTGATTCAAAAGTATTTAGTAATATTTCAGTATGATTTGCAGGGATGACACAATTTATTAAAAATATCCAAATAATTCTTAAGCATGTGATAAATTAAATCATAATTTTTGACTGCCCTAAAAAGTTTAATTTTAAATTATGATTGATTAAATCATATCTAAGATATTAACAAAAATCATCTGTTACTTGAACTTGACTACTTTTTGTTTTCAGCACATTAGAGGATGAAATGGACTGTGCACAGGATATAATTGATACAGATTGCCAAACAGAGGGAAGAAATAATTTTGACCGATGGATTAATGCCATTTTGGCTGTTCACACGTTTGTTTGCAAATACAATAACAACAAAGAGGCAATGATGGGTAATGCATGAATTAATAAATAAATAAATTTAAAAACAATTATAAATATTAAGGTTGATCTTGGGCTGAATAATTCTTCCATTAATAATCATTCTTTTATTTCATGACGTTTCGGGATATTCTCCCATCTTCAGAAGTCTCGTTACATATTCTGTAATCCTAAACATTTTCACTAATCATACATTGACAGGTAAAAAAGTAAAAATGAAGTCAATGTCTAAATACATCAGATCTGAGCAAGAGTATTGCTCAGATCTTTGTCCTCAGCCCAAGATCAACCTTAATAATTAAATGAGCTCTTCCTTGTTTATAATATATTGATATAATTATAAATATATATAAACTTTTACTATAAGAGGGTGGTCTTGGCTGTGTTGCTATTCTGCTATTCTACCAAGCCAAAGATTGCTAGTTCAAATTCTATTCACTCCCTGTAATTTTTCAAGCATATAATTAAAAGGTGGCTAACTCACAGCAACCACCTCCCAGGTGTTTGAGGAAATCATCCAACTGGTGGTAATTAAAAAACGATAGGCATAAGGAGTGATGACCCTACCCTATAACATATCATCAAGAATTGTTGAGGGGTTCGCCAAGAAGAGTACATCAGACTGTTGGGTATTATAAACGAATATAAATTATAATATATGAAATAAGGAATTAGACCATTAGACTATAGAGTATTAGGACTTAATACCTAAACTAAAGTGTATAATATAATATAATAATAGGCTTACCGAACGTGAAAATTCGATGCCGTTATCACCAAATTCTGCCTACATAGACTCGTCCAATGTTCACCGTTCAAGCCCAAGCCCCCGAGATCAGCCTTAACGCAATCCTCCCATCGACGCTTCGGCCTACCTTTCAGTGAATACCAACTTTCTCGGAATCCGCTCCTCACCGAGCCCAACAACTTTACTCGCTCATTTGAGTCTCCGCGATGCTATCAACTCAATTATATTCACAGGATACAAGTTGTACAATTCCGCGTTGTGCAACCTTCTAAACTCACCAGGGGCCTCATCTCTCTTCGGACCAAATATTTTACACAGTACCTTATTTTCGAAAACCTTAAGCCGTTGTTCATCCTTCAAAGTAAGCGGCCACGTTTCACATCCGTAAAGAACCATCGGAAGAATAATAGTTTTATAAATTCTAACCTTTGAGTTTTTAGATAGAAGCCGCGAACTAAGTAACTTAGCAACTGAATAATAACACGCATTTCCCACCTTTAACCGGGACTTTATTTCTTCCTGGATTTTATTTTTTCTTGTTATCATTGAACGAACTAAAGTGTAACTTTAAAAAAATAGTATGTGAAGGCCAACAAAAAAAGTTGTTATATACACTATTTGACAAAATATTTACGACAACTGCGGTGCTAGGATGTGATGCAATTAGGATCGTGTCCAACCATTTGTTTAAATCAATCAATAAAATGACAAGTCCTGAAATTTTGAATATCTCACAGTGTCTAGTCTAACCTTAAAATACATGAATGAAACATATTCTTTATTTCAGCTTTGCTGACCGAAGAAGAAAATGGTAAAAGATGTTGGGACATTAACATATTTCTACAATGTGTTGAAGAAAAAACAAGAGTTACTCATATAGTAGATATGTTGCAGGTGATGGTCGATGTAAACGAATGCAAGTAAGTAAAATATTACAAGGATTTGAGATCATGCTTAAGGGCAACTTAGGACTTATGCTGTTTAGATGAGAGGGGGTAACAGATTTTATGGCCTAGGATATGTGAGATGTTACATGGTTACTGTTAATAAAATAACACTTGAACTGCAGATTGAAAACATAAAAAAATGCATTTAATAGTCACTAAAAGCAGAACTAATACTAAATGTGCTCTTATAATTACTTTTTATTCACAAATTGTAATTGTCTTGGGCTTTAATACCTGTCTTAAAAACTCCTTATTGTCTATTTATACTGCTAATTTTTTTATCATACATAATTATATAGATGGCAATCAATAAATGATAAAATGGCTTTTATGTTGTTTTTTTTGCAGCTGGATTTTAATAGCACTTACTACATGTAATATGCAAGCAGAAAGGTGCAAAGGACGAAAAGATTTTTTATCAGAAATATTTCATATCTTCATTGAGCAAATTAAATGCACCGTTTATTGCTCAAGTAGCACAAAAACTTTCAATAGCTCAATGAATATATTAATTTTCATTTTATGTATATTAACATATAATCTTATACTTAAATAATTATGAGTTGATTTTTTTTAATATTACCTTTCCCTTTCAAATTTAATACAAACTGAGAACAACTTTCACAAACTGGTTCTTTCATAACTTTCACTAAAACTTTTCATGAAACCGAAGAAGAGGAACTTAAGAGATAAACTTTGTTTTCACATAAAAATATCTATCTTCATTTAAAAACAGAATTCTTCAGTTCTAGGCACTTGCCAATCATTGAAGCTTTGATGGTGAAATACTAAACTCAGTCAGCCAGGATAACATAAACACCTCAACCAGCTTAAAACTAATTATCATCCATAACAATAATATTTGGAAATCCTATCCTGCTTTTGATTTAAGCGGATAAGTAAACTTTAAATTATGGTGAAACAACTTAAGTGGGACTCATGTATATATCTGAAACAACCAGTAAGGAATCAAGATTGCATTTAAATAGGAAACCTTTTTATTAACTTTATAGTCCATATAATATAAATTAATATATAAACAGTAATATAAATTTCTTCTAATATTTTGCGGAATTACTTTCATAAATAAATTTTTGTTTGACCAACAAAAATTGAATTCCATTTTCTCTACTAGTATGAAAATATGTATTAAAATATCGATTTTTGCTGAAAGATTGATCCAAAATTGAGTAATATTAAAAAAATTCTTAAACGAAAGTTCTCTTCCAACCAATTTTTATAATTTAATGTGATTACTGCCGAAACAATGATAACTAAATGTAATAAGGTTGCTGTTAACTGAGCTATAAAAATGAGAATAAACCTGTATCGCCATAACCCAGGGAAGGGTGTAGGATTAACTACTTAGGAAAAAGTAAGATAAAGGCAAAGAAACAAATAAGAAAATAAAAGTTATTATATCTATAATTAAAAAATATATTAACATCTATGTGTATAAAAAAATTCATAAGTATATAAACGAAAACATTCTTCTAAACAGTTTAACAGTATTTCTTTTTAAATATATACATACAAACAGATCTATTTTGATGTATTTAACAGTAAATTATATTTACTTGGAACAAAGAGTTCAGTAGACATGAAATGTAAATACTGAAGGTTTAGAACAGCATATTTTGATTGCAAAAGTCTAATTTTGGCTAAATATACCTAACTAATACTTTTCTTGATCTATTACAATAGGAAAAAATCCTGTACTTCACTTAGTAGATTACATTATGCATTTCGGGATGTAATTATTAGTTTACCAGAAATAAATTTAGACTAAGAGTTAAAATAGCATAAGTTATACAAAAAGTATTTCATACAAAACTTTGTTTTCTGAGCTTTGAGCTATCTGTTTTTTCATAAATTGAAACTATGATTCAAACTGAAAGGAATGAAACTCTGAATCAAGAATAGTCAGTCAATCAAATATTAAATGGTAAGAAGACAATTAGTAATAACAAAGGACTATTAGATTACATAACACCAAAACCATTAGTTATTCTATTCAAACCAGTTATTTTCAGTCCCGTAACAACTAAACAAGAGTTATATACCATTTAAACTAGTTAACTTGTTTTTATTTACATATAAAACTAATGGTGCCAAAAAAAAGAAAGACTTAAGTCAAGTTTACATAAAAAAAGAAAAGAGGAGATTCAATAAAAAACAAGAGAGAAGGTATAAAAATTGTCTGTTTTGACAATGTGAAATCAAATTTATCTTATGATTTGGAGAATTTTTTTTATAAGAGTAGCTAAATATTTCAAGGGCTATTATTATTTATTACTAAAAAGAACTAATAAAGTATAATAAAAGTATAATATATAACAATCAATAAAACATTCCGAAAAGTCATAATAAAAAACATGAGTGAAATATGATCTAGATTTCAATTCTTAAATTGTTAACAACCAAGTAGTATAAAACCAAACAATCCAACAATTCAATCAAGGTTATCCTATACATAAATTGCATCATATTGTTAAGGAGGCACTTTGGGAACATTATAAAGATAAATAAAGGTGTAATTTTCACAAAACATAGATATTCGAATGACATATGTCAACAATTTTATTTCTGGCACATTACATTAATCGAATAAAAGGTTTTTCTGTTCAACACACATATATTATTTGCATAAATGTTACACAAGAAAATATGTGTGTGTGTATGTAAATTCCAGCTAGTGTATGAAGATTATCATACATTGACTGTAATAGCTAATCATAATAATAACGTGTAATTAAATTTTCAACATTATGAGTTAAGCCTCTGCTATGAGGAGTCTGTTGGTTGGGGTGGTTCCAGTGGTATATCCAGAAACTCAGCTCACTCTTGAACAGAGTTATGCTCTAAAAGAACTCATTTCCAACAAGGTTGAAGACTTAGATAAAGATAGTGTGTATCACCTGGCCTTCGACGGTGCAAGCTACAAGTTGGAAGGCTGCAACGTTTCTTGTAAAGATAGCGCCACCAAATCCTGGCTGGAATCAATAATTCCGTGCCTGAGCATGGAAGAGGGAATGAACCTTCGAACATGTGAGGCACACGAGTTAACAAAAACTGGTAAAGTGGGGGGCTTCTTCCCAGGAAGAGTTCTAACGGAGACAGATCTCATGAAGAGAATTTGAGTCCAGAACTTCTCCATCAACGGTGTAAATGCATGGGCTCTGACTTACCTAAAGGAGCTAAACAAGGGGTTTTATGCGATATTTAAAACTCCTGATGTTAGCAAAGGAAACCTTATAACCAATAAAATTGTCTTAAACTGAGGCATCCACAGTGTCACACTAAAACTACTTGAAGACAAAGCTATGATAGAACCTCCTTCGTAACAGGGAGAGCTGCAAGATTTACTTGAGAAACTAAAACTTTTTTTTTTTAGAATGTTACTGATACATCATACATTATATTAAGCTTGTAACTTTTTTTTTTCTGCCCATACAAACCCACTTGTCTGTAATTTATCTTCCTCAGATATCCCTGATAACCCTCCAAGGCGACTGAAAAGAAGGTGGCCTCAGGACCTACTGCCTTAAAATAGATAGTGAAGTGCTACCACTGGGTAATTCTTTCTTAAGACATTTTATTTTCATTCTACATATTTACTTATTGTGTTCTTCAATACAGTTGTAAATTACTATAAATAAAATAAAAAAATAATAATAAAAAAATGTTCATACTTTTATAACTGATTTTATTAATCTGTAAAGATTACAATGACATTAAAATCAGTTACAGTTAAAAATTAGATTACAAGTTATTATTATTATTAGCTGTTACAGTCAACAATCATATCTTGTGTATTGTCCACTGAGTATGGTACAAATTTTGCAGTAAAATTTAAACTCATTCTGTTAGGGTTTCTAATATTCATTGCAGAAATTAATCTGGATAATAATCAAGATTTTTCTTTTTTTTTACTTTTCCATCAATGAACCCCTTAACTTAATGGAACTATTTTTAAAAAATAATTTCATGACTAATGATGCAAGATACTTGATTTTTAAACATAAATTAAAGCATTACATAATATAAAAGTATATTTGTACATTCAGAATATCATTCATTCAAGATAAAATTTTAAGGGATTCGTTTAGGTACAATGTTTTGTAACCATTACAAACCAAAGAGTTACGCATTTAAGGGCATTTAGTGCATGCAATTAAGACCTCTTACGGCATATTCACAAAAATAAATATTACAAAAAAATACATACTACTTTAATAGTAAGAGTAAGAAAACAAAACAAAAAAACATACATATTAAACTAACTAATAACTAAAATCATGCATGAGTTTTTTTCTGATGAATAGAAAAAATATTACAATAATAAAATTTGGTTTTGTTAACTAATGTCAGATCAAATTATAAAAATAATTAATAAAAACAAATCTATTCTATAATTTGAGGTAAATGGACGGACATTTTATCACATCTCTATTCAGTACCAAAAATATATTTACATACAAATATATCTGCATAGAATTTATAAGTTATAAACAACTAATAAAAAGTTATAAAAAATATATATTGTGTTAACTAGTAATATTTTAAGTAGACCCTAACCAACTTTAAATCTCTGCCATAGGTAAACAATGATCTCTATTACATTCTTCTATGATTTTCACATTTTCCATACCGGTAGAAATATAATTTAATTATATACTTTTCATATAACAATAGTAGTAATGTTAATATAACATTACTTTCAGTGGCAGGATATTGTAATTAATTATATACTTTATTTTATTATAAAAAATGAATCATACAAAGAGATGATAAAAAAGAACAAGAAGACTGACGTAGAGTGAGTTGTAATAAGCTCTACTAGCATAGTTACGGAATAGAGCTTCATCTCCTAAAAATTAAAAAAAAAGAAATATTATAAACAAGAATCAAAGGGAAATTGGAACAATAAACAAAAAATTAAGACATATTTGGGAAATAAAAGGTTCCATTAAGTTAAGTATCTCTAATTTATTACAATAAATTTTAATTTGCTGACCAGAAAAAATATATTCTAAGCATAAGATAGACAGCAAGCCAAGGTCAGAGTGAGTTTGTGGTGATGCACAGTAGGCAGTAAAATGCCATGTTACCCTTATTTTTGGTACTATTAACCTTATAATTTCAAGCGATATTTATTTTGACCTTCCATTATGAAAGTTATTATTCATTAACCCTATATTGGTAATATGGGTGTTGCATCACCACAAAACTATTTCAAAGAACGTATAGAGGCTTCCATAGACAATATCTAAGTTACCTTTATCTTTATAGAGGTTTTCTGGTTTGGTGTTTTTAATTTTTTTCACCAATGCTTTAACAGGCATGCTGCCAGTTCTTTAGGGCTGTATGTAAGAATCATGAAGAAACCGACAGCATGTCTTGGTGAAAAATTAAAAACAATGGCAAAACCAGAAAACCTCTATAAAGATAACAAAGTAGATGTTGCATCCTGTGATCCCATAATTTGTGTAGTCTCCTTCCTTCAGAAGATATTTCTATTTTTTTAAGATATTTCTAGTATATTTACAACTTTCCTGCGAGTAGTTAACCAGTTATTCCATATCCAGGGCTTACCACTCACCCCCACTTTTTTAAGTCAATATTTCCAGATTTTAATATCAAACTATTTTTTTTTTCATTTATGTAAAATTTTTATTTCTTCTCAATAATATTTTGTACATTTTATTTATACAATCTTGCCCGTGTTGGCATTGAGACAACATACAGCGGTCGCAAAGATTTTTTTTTTTTCTTATAGGTAATTATAATTATTTTACCCTCTTTCTTTATAGATTTTAAAGTTTACATCAATTTAACTAAGTGTAACTGAATTTCACTTCAAAGAGGGGTAGAGATAAATTGGCTAGCCCTTCCAGAAGCTCAACTAAGATCGATGAACGGATATACTCTCGCCGTGAATCGAATTAGTATGGAAGTTGAGGATGACATAAAAAGTCTGAAATCTTCTTAGGAGAAATATGAGAAACTTAGTTTTCAGCTGAATGACTGTCATACAAAAATAGAAAAGCACCTCGAGGGTCAGGCTAAACACTTAAAGGAAGTCACAACAGAAAATAAAATCACGAATGTGACTGAACTAGAGTACTAGAGTAGTCTGCCTCAATAAGGCCGAGCAGGGTCTACTCAGCAGGTCTGATGAAATTGGTGGCATCCCAGTAGGCCTGGGGGAAACACCAGTGGCCCTTGTGACCAACATAGATGCTATTGTGACTCCGACGCAGGCCTGAAGATTAAAATCAGCCCAGAAGACCTGGACATGGTTAAGCAACTTAGACCGAAAAAGGATGACCACTAACCACCTTCTGTGGTCGAGCAGTTTGAAAGATAATCTACGCGCGACGAGACAGTGAGGAGTAGGAAAGTGAAGAGAGACTTCTTGACATGGACATTGGGTGGCAGGAGAATGACTCACCGAATACATCTAAGCAAGATGTCTTCAATGAACAAGCATCTATAAAGGATCGCCAAGTAGAAGAGGTTGGAGAAAGAAAAAGTATGTGTGGTATGCTACCGGTAGAGTGCACTGCCAGGGGGAAGATGGAAATCCTGTCATCTTTATTGACAAAAGTCAAGACCTGGATGTGTTCGGCTGACTAGATGGCACCCGTCAACCTAGCAGCTATGAACTGGAAATAGTCATGGGATCTACTAATATCTTTGAATTCTTAAGATTTACTTTTGTAATATTTATGTTTTCTCTAAAGTTCCTTTGTTTTTTAATGTATTTTACATATATATTTTTGAAATTGTTTTTCTGTAAAGGCTTTTTGCATTATTTTTGTAGTGGAAATTTAATTTTGTATTTTGAACAGTATGTTCTAATTATTATTCACTGTACATGTGGTAACATTTATCGAAGTAATAAAAATACTTTTTTGTAAAATACTGCTATATCTAATAAAACCCAACAGGTTATGTGCCCAGTGCATTGCTGAAATAAAAGTAATAAGGATTAAAACTAAAAACCAGTGAAAATGAGTGAGTATGAGTACCACATAAATAATATTGAAAAGCTAAGACTCAGCATCGTTCCCATTAGGGAAATTCGAGATAAACATTTTATTTGAATCAAAGGGATTAATAGACATAGTGGAAGGTAAGTCCACATTAGCAAGTGATGTTAAGGAGGCCGAAAAGATGGAATGGTTTCATTTAGTGACCGCCACTTAGACTAATTCCTTCCAGTAAAAACACTAATATTTAAAAATAATTTATCACCAAAAATTAGCTATACTCATCCTCTTAGATTTCTCAAAGGCGTTTGACACGGTTGACCATAGTATCCTTCTTAACAAACTCCAAAATCTACCAGTATCCAACAGTGCTTTACGCTGGTTTCAATCCTTCCTCTCTGATCGTTCTCAGTATGTAGTAGTGCCAGATCAACCTCCTTCCAGCACCCTATCTCTATCCTGTGGTGTCCCTCAGGGATCGTCTCTATCTCCTACCCTATTCGCTATCTACATTAATTAACTACCTTAATTAACTCCCTCTCCATATTAATCACTCTAAATACCACCTCTATGCTGACAATTTCCAAATATACCTCTCCTTCCCAACTGTTCCTCATATTCCAACCCTGTTCCTAAATATTAATCCTATAAATTTCAACCCTACTGTCAGAAATCTGAGGGTAACCTTCGACCAAACTCTATCATTAAAAAATCATATTTCCGAAATCTCTCGTCATACCCTTTCAACCTTAAAGCGACTGTATTCTCTCCGTCACCTATTCTCGCTTGAAACCCGAAAACTCCTTGTTACCTCTCTAATATTACCCCACTTTGACTATTGCTGTACGGTATATGGTGGTGTGTCTGGAGATCTCGAGGTAAAAATAAAACGCTTAATTAATTCCTTTGTTCGTTTCATTTTTGGGGTCCCTAACACCTCTGTATCCCAATTTTATGGCGAGCTGAAGTAACTTAACCCTTCCAATCGTCGTAAGTATTTCCTTGCGTCATTCCTTTACCAAGTTATCTAATCCCGCTGTCATCATACATTTTTGACCTCCTACAATTCAAATCCTCTGTCCCTCCCAGTTGTACACACTCCAGGCCTTCAGATTTATACAGTACAGCCCACGGAACTGCACATTTTAAAAGATCCTTTATTATCCGATCCTCAATCCTATGGAATTCTATCCCTCCTTCCATCCGTCACTCCTATTCTCCTTTTACCTTCAAATCCCGCATATTTGATCACTTATTGAATATCCAGACTCAATAGAATTGTAAATAAGCTTTTTATTTATTTATTTATTTTTTGTTGTCTTCTCATTTAAATGTGTCTATTTTATACCAGTAATTATTAACATGTTTATATTTATTTAATTTACTCTAAGACTCTAAAACCCTTTTTGTACATGCTGTATATTTTATCCTAAAGGGACATGTCCCAGAATAATAAAGAATTTATTTATTATTATTAATTTAAAAACATATCTGCATATAAATATGAAATCCAATTTGAGCAGGAATAAAAGAAAATTCATCAAATGAAATATACAAAGGATAAAAATAAATAATTAAACAGAAACTGGGAATGCTTGTATAATGCAATGTTAAAGGAATTTTTAATTAAAAAAAAAATAAAAATAAAACCTGCCATACTTAGAAATTGAAAAATAGAAATTCTCAACAAATAATGTAACACAACTGATCTATTGATTTTAATTTATTAAAATAAAGCACTAATACATTTCTGTTTGTTAAAAAATGATGTTTACCAACATATGGATATACAGTATAAATATGTATTTAAAGAATAAACAATTTACCTATTTCAATTAAATGTCATAAATGAATGAATTAATTATATAACACTTACCCATCTGAAAAGTGTATGTAGGAGAAGACATTCTTCCATCACCCCCATTTGAAAATGCTAAAACTCTCATGTGATACGTTTTACCTGGAGTTAAATTTCTGACATATGCTTCTAAAACAGATCCTAGTGGGACAATCGTATCATTAGCTGTGCTCATGTCTTGATCTATTTCCCATACACGAACCTGAAAAAAAAATAATAATAAAGAAATGAATTCATTTCTAGCATAGGAAAATAACCCCATATTGTTAACATAAAAAAATAATAGGAAAGGAAATCATCTATGGAAGCGAACCAAACATAATAACATGAATTTTTAAGTGGTTTGGATAAGATGGAGATAGGTCTAAAGTCAAAAACTTTGGGGGAAACAGTTACTTCATTCAACAGGCGTACTATGACTTTTAAAGTATTTTTTGCAATGACTTTTTTGAATAATCTAATTGTAATGGGGAGCCCGTGGCTAGCGCACTAGTCTCACACGCTAAAGGTTGTGAGTTCGAATCCCCGTCCTAGAAAGACTTTTTCAAGCTTTTAATAAATGGGGATTCACTCACAGCACACTCCCCCAGTTATGTGAGACCCGTCAGCTAAATGGTGGCCACTCACAATTAGGCGTAGGGAGTCATGACCCTACCCTATAAACTACATCGAGAAACGTGAGTGTAATCTCCCAGAAGATTCCTTCCAATCCAATCCAAAAACTTTAAAAGGACATCGATAATATTAATAAATTAGCTGATACCAATGATTTGAGGCAAAACCAAGGTCCCCCTCATTGTTCCAAGCACCTTCTAAATTCTTTTTCCATATTATCCCTTACCTCAATTACCTACCAATCCACTTCCACACCTCAGTAAGAAACCTTGGAGTGATGTTTGATTAGCCTATTCTGGTGTAATCATATTTCTCAAATCACCTGAAAATCCATCACTATCTTTGAACCATTCCTCGGACTTTGTGGTTCCATCCTGTCTAAAACCCATCAGTTCTTAGTTTTCTCCTACTTTGAATATGGTTTTCTCGTTTATAGTGGGTTGTCTGATAAGTATGACAAGAGACTAATGAACTGTTACATTAAATTTATATGAAGGATTCACAGATGCTCCCATGTCTCCAATAGGTATACCAAGTTTAAGTGGCTCTACCCTTCTTTCTGTAAGCAATATTTTCTTCATGTCTGTGTTTTCCTATATTTCCTATTTGTTTTACTGTTTTCCTATATTTCCAACCAAAAAGCCTCTTAATATACTTAACACAGAATCTTCTATCCACTCAGTAAACACAAGGACCCAACCCATATATATCTTCTCCCAGATCCACCTCCTGCAAAAATAATTTTCGTCATCCATGCTACCCTGTTTTGTAACTCCTTGCTCATTTCTATTCGCAAAGCCTTATCATTAACCTCTTTAAAAAATCAATTATTTCTCCACCTCCTGAACAATCAATCTTGCCTACGTATGTAAAATTTAAAGTTATAAATGAAAGCTAGACATTCCTAACGAATCTGTTCCAATTCAATACTGAAGCCTTAAAAATAATAGACAAATTAATTAAATGTGTACATTTTTAATTATTCTTAGAGGATCACTAGTCCAAGAATAAAATTTATTTTCATTCCAAAAGAAACAAGCACAACTGAAAAGATAAATAAAATCAAAATAGTAATTTAAAAAGCACCTTATAGCCAATCACAGGTTCCTCATCTAAGCTAGGTTGCACATAACGCCATAAAACTCTTACAGTCGATGGGTCGATACCATACACATTAACTGATGAAGGTGGTTTTTGTGGAGCCTTTCTGTAGGTTTTTTCTATAAAAAAAAAAATTGATTAAAAAATAATTACATGGATAAAAAATGAGAACATTATTTTAATAATTAGTTTTTTATTTTAGATTAAATACAAAAAATAAATCCGTTTCAACTACAATTTTTAAGAACATAGCCAAACAATTAAAATATAATAACAAAATTGAAAACCTTTAACTATTCTGAAAATATTGAATAACTTTTACATAATTTTTAATGTTCACATTCTCATTAAACCAAAATTAATTTTGAAAACTATTCCCACAAAAAATTGGTTGTTCTGTTTTAATAAATTAAAACTCATTTAATCACCAAATAACCATGATCAGTGGGATAAATAAATACTATAAAAATATAAGTACCTAAAAATCTTTCACTTTCTGGTCCTTCTCCTGCAGAATTATAGGCCATTACTTTCACAAAATAATAAGTATTAGGTTGAAGTCCAACAATAAGAGACCATGGTCTTGTGCTTCTACTTAAATAATAAACTGCATTTTCTTCTGTAGTACTTTGTTTCCAATACTTCAACTACAATAATTAAAAACAAATAAGTTTCATTAATCATCAAGAATATCTACTATATATAGAATATGTAAATAAATAAAAAATATTTACAATCCCAATACAATATTTATTGTAACATTTTTTTTTTTTTCATTTCAAGACTAATATCCACAAGAAAAAAAAAGGAACCAACATAAATAACCATAAAATACAATATGGCAATTACATTTTATGGCCAATACAATGCCAAAAAAAACAAATATACTATCAAAAGCTTCAATTTTTACAAAATATATTGATATTCTAATTATTGGTTGTTCTAGGTATTTTAAATAGCAGGTTGAAGGGGAATATTTCATTGATAACATTGTAAATATATCAAAATTAAACAAAGCATTGATATCATTAACAAAAATTAAAAGTAACAGACAAAATCAGTTAATAAATTTAAAGGTTATAAATATATAAAACTATTTCATTTTGTAAATAATTTTATACTGAAGTGTCGGTATCTTGTACAATGAAAAAATATTATTAATGTATACACTTTTAAAGAGTTGCTATACACTGAATACTCTGAAGAATACACTAGAGAGATAGCATGAAATGGGCATGTAAAGATATTGGGTTAAATAATAAATGAATACCTGAAAATATTTGAATGATGGCAAAAACTATTAATTATCAGAGAGTATACATTATACCATTTATACAAGATTAAACATATTTTACTAAACTTCTTTTGTTTTGTTATAACTGTAGATGCAACATGGTATTCATTTGAAGATCATTTAATACTTAAGAACTGGGTAATAAATACAGGACATATTTGATCATAATAATTGAATAATTAAAGAAACTTTTTTCCAATAAATCATTAAGTGAGTGTGATTACCCAAGTGGAACTAAAAAAAAAAAGTATGCCATGCAATTATCAATATGAATAATAAAAATACCCTGTGTCCAATAAGCTTTCCTCTTATCTTCTCCCGAGTTAGCTCAATAGGTGTCCATGTAACATTGATTGATGTTGAATTGAATGGACGGGCTGATACTTGTTGGGGAGCAACCTGTGGCATATCTTCAGCTGAATAAATTACTGTCATATTGGAAATGGGTCCAGCACCATCTGCATTAGATGCCTAAAATCAATTACAAAAAATCATAAGCAATTATGGTGACTACACTATTTTAATAGAATACATTACTTGAAAAATTAAAATAAAATACCTGCACTTTGACATCATATTTAGTGTAATAATCTTCTAATGGTACCCTCACTACTGCTATTCCTACATTTCCCATTCCAGTTAAATTCTGGGACTGATATTCATTTTCTGACGTACCATGGCGTTTCCAAAATATTTTATAGTAAATTCCTGGTCCATTTTGATCTTTAGGTGAGAGGGGCTAAAAGTAAAGAAAAGTTATAAAGTTGTAGATAAATAATAAGTGTAAAAGAAATTTATCAACAAAACATTGTTATTCAATAGTTACAAAGAATAAGTGCAGTGAAAGCTAACCATAAATTGATTTGAATTACTAAATTTTGTAATTAATAGTAATTATTTGTTTTAATGCAAGAAAAGAACCACTTTGTTTTAAGTAGGAAATTGGCGATTAAAAAAAATTATTATTAAAAAAAATTTTTTTATTTACAAAAAAAAAGTTTAGTTTCATTACATAAATGTGAGATATGCTAAAAATGCTCCATTTCATAAACTCAAACTTAGGATTTTTCTCTGAATTAGAGAAATCTTTTAAGTTAATTTGATTTAGGTGAAATGTTAAAATGATTTAAATCAATATTTTTCTGACTTATTGTTAACAAATGATCAATGGGAACAGTGGTAACAAATAATCTGTGGAATGATTATATAAAAATTACGCCTAGAGTTGAAAAACAGTGAACAGTCATTCATATTTGAAAATTAAGATTGAGAGTTGACCAGAAAGTGTATATACAACTTTTATAATATTTACGCATTAAGAGCATAATAACAAATCATCTATATTAATAATTGTACCCGATTAATTGTATAAAATAACTCTCTTCCTTGATGTTGAATTAACTATTAAGAATAAAATATATTTGATGTATGGACTCAAAATGTTTGACAAGGCAGGTTTTGAAGACTATCTGTTTTTGCTTTCATGATTTTATTTTAAAAATTAGTTCAGGATAAGAATATAATAAACAACTTTAAATTATCTCTCAATTCTTTTAAAGGTTTTTTTTTCATTGTTACTATAAAATAATGTCTTTGTTGGAGCTTATATGTTAGGGTCTTGAAGATTAATACACCTAAAATGCACAATTAAATATTTCATATTTTAAAAAACTAACGCACGAAAAGGACTAATTTTACTATTTCAAAGGATATGCCCGATTTTCATATTTTAAGGACTGTTTTAATCTGTTTTTTTTTTTATTCTAAGTTAAAGTCGCCATTTTCGTTGAAAGGATTCTTAACAATTGACATATATTGTAACCAGGATACTGTTCAAAATGGAAGAGAAAGACCATTTTTGACTCAATTCTCCTTTTAAAAGGATACAAATCAAAATAATTCACTGGTAACTGGTATAAGACATAAAGTATAACATAACATAAAGTATAAGACCAACAATTAATCTCATAATACAGAACAATAATATAAATGGTCAAATACTAATACTTTATATACATTAAGAACTGACCTCCCATGTTATAATAAGGTCACCAATTTTTCCTCCACCTCCACTTATTTTGTCAGGTACTTTGTAAGGTTTGTCACTACGAGTTCTGTATTTAGGAGAAGGTAATGAAGGTATTCCAAGTCCTAATATATTTCCAGCCTGGACAACAAATTCATACAATGAATAGGGTGTTAACACATTTTCAAGTTGAGCTTCTTTTCTACCATTATATCTATCAACTTCCCTTGCAACTATATCTGCAACAGGTAAAACACATAAATTACAAAATAAAATTAGAATATGAAGATTGCAATAATGTAATGTTTACAGGACCTATTAAGAAAAAATGATATGATCCAAATTAATTATATATAGACAATAAAGAAATATAATGATATTACAGATTATAAAATAAACATTATAAACTTTTGATCAGCATGTAATCTAAGATAAAATATCTAGAAACTTTTACCATGTTACATAAATTTTAAGAGACAACAATAGCTATATAAATAATTCAAGAGGCCAACCACAGGGGATTTCAGTTATAGTTGATTGTACTGTCCAGGAAATTTTCTGCCATCTGAACACCTTCATGAGTACGAAATTTTATAATGGTGCATTGAACACTGAAGGGGCTCAATAATTACTTCTGGCATCATGAGCTTTATGGACAAAGTAGTTGGGAGTGTGGAATGGCCCTCCCCCCTTCAAATTTCCCCGATTAACCATCAAATAGAAGCATGGGTCTGGTCCTACCAAGTTTATATAGTTCCTAAGGAACACACATGTGTTTTAAATGTGATTCGTCTGCATATAATTTAAATTGCTTATGCTGAAAGAAAAGTTCAGAAGTAGTCTTATTCACTGAACATTGAATATGGACATATGTCTTAAAGGAAGAATTGTGACTTTAAAACATGAGTTTTATAAAAAATAGTCAACAATTTAAAAACAACTAGAACCTAGCATAACAAATAGGAAACCATGTTATTTGATAACGTTTTATGGTAAAATAACTAAAAATTTTATCTTCATAGCTTACTTTGAGCAATAGGAACCCAGCTATTGTTCCAAGGTGTTCGGCCAGAAATTAGATAGTGAGTGATTTCTTTTCCATGTGTGGCTCCATCAGTCCATTGAATAATGGCTGAATTTTTTGTGATTTCTATAACTTGAACACCCCCTAAAATAAAACATAAAGGATTAAATATGTCAATTGATCTTTTTTGTAAATTAAATATTTATTTATATATGTTTAAGTATTAATCAATGAGTAACATCTTATAAGGTTTTAACAGCTATATAAAAACTTTATAGTTATTTAAAAAATCACTTCAATAAAGCACCATTAGAAAACAATAATAGAACTTGTCACAATGATATATGATATCATATAATTTTAATTATAAAAATAGCCATATCAACCTATTAAAAAGCATGTAACTCCTCTATAACAAAAAAAAAAAAAACTTAACACTACTCCCCATCAACTATTTAGAGAGCTGATCATAAGAAAAAAAATTCCATGAATATGTTATACAATACTAGTTAATTATATTCAGAAAGAGAGTCGGTGTACTAGTGACAATATAATATGCACAATTTCATTACTATATACAACATAACTATTACAGTTTTACAAATGTAAAGTAAACTAACTTGTAAACATTATGAGACACATATTTAACATTTAAATAAAATTAACTGAATATAAAACTAACTGTTATTACTAACATGATATCATTTACATTAACAAAATTAAAAGTACTCTTACCAGGTGGTCCAGGAGGTCCTTCAACAACTATTGTAGTTTGTGTAGATACTCTACCAACAGTGCTTTTTAATGAACACTCGTACTCACCAGCATCAGAAAATGTCACATTGATTATTTCTAAATAACCGCTATCAATTTTCTATAACAAATAAACGCATATTCAAAAAGAATATACGCATACATATATATAAAATTAAGAAGTTAAATATTGAAAATAAAATAAAATAAATTAGAAAATAGGCTAATAATAATACTGGTTTTAATATTTTTAATATCATTTAAATTGAACATAGAATATATTTATTAATATGGACACATTAAATGTATGAATGAGGAGAGGTGATAAACGATGGCAGAGTATTGGGAGTTGGGAAATGGGGAGATGTTGCCTTGGAGAGAGGCTTATCTTGTTGCGCAGGTCAAGGGTAACATCTACCTGTATCACTATTGAGTATGTAATTAAGATTTATAATTTTAATCACTATGTAATAAGATAATTGATATTTATATTATCTACAAACATTTTAAAAAAACCGGCTATTACAACTAATAATGGGTCTTGGGTTCAGGACCGACATAAGAAGGGTTCAGTACATAGAAGTTCTGTTTTCAGGCCCTAAGTTGTGCTTGGAGGTGATTCGCCCAAAATTACACCTAATCATTAGGTTTTCCCCCCTCATTTTTGGGTATCTGCTTTGTCAAGGCCAAATAAGCCTCATGAGGGTCTCCTAAACCTGGGGTACACTGAAGGATGATTTTATAGATTAAATAATTATCCTGTCACAGCCAGGTTCAATCTCAGCCCTTGGAGCATAAAAGTATGATGTCCTAAGCACTGAGCCCTACTGCACCCTTGAAACAAACTTAATTCAATAAATGATTAATTTAACCAAACTTACAACTCTATGTTTCTCAGTTGCAGAACTATAAAGTCTTATTCCATTATGCGTCCATATAAAAGCATGGTCTAACATCTCTACAGTAACAGCTTTGCAGTGAAGATAAATACTTTTTCCAATTGAGGTAACTATTTTTGGGGGCAAATTTTCAAGCAAAGAAGGTCCTCCTGAAACATGAAAAACAATTACACAAATCCTGATCAACACAAAATGGTTTTATCTGTATCATAGAAATATAGTCTAGAGAATGAAATCAAGGGGATAATAATGAAGGATGAGATAGTTTAGTTGGCGGTTAGTAAATTATTAAAAAAAATATTTTCCTAAGGCATCATTTTCATTAATTAATATGTAGACATCTTTATTGTTCTCAACCCTGACTGATTCCCAACATATTATCATCCTTGAACACCTACCAACCCCTCCTTTGATTGACCATTGAAACAAAAAATAACAAGTCTCCCCCATCTTGTCTTCCTTATCCACTCATTAACATACTGTTAAGTATATATATATATATATTATATATATATATATATATATATATATATATATATATTGCTACATCCTTCCCGCCTGCCTCATAATTAGTAATAACAACTTAGTCCTAATTGTCTAAGAGTATGTTCCCTGAAGGGGAGAGCCACCAAAATCAGTGATATTAACTATAACAGGTGAGGGAATGCAACAAAAATATAATTATATAAGATATTTAATATCAATTTAACACAATTATAATTAACATTTATTATTCAATATTACAATGTTTGAAATCTTCACTTTCTATAAACTTACAAATTTACCCATAACCAAAAAATAATACTTTCTAGAATCACTAACCCATGTCCACAGAATAGATGGATGATGAGAAGCACAGTAGCTGGAGTAGAGCAGCAATGATGCAACAACCCAAAGATTTGATGCCAATACCACCAAATTCCGCTTACACAGGTTTGTCCAATGATCACTGTTTAAGCCCATGTCACCTACCAGTCGGTTCAACGTATATCAATTTTCTCGGAATCCATTTCCCACCGAGCCCGACAACTTTACTCACCCTTTTGAGTCTCCGCAATGCTATCAACTCAATTATATTCACAAGCTACAAGCTCCGCAATTACGTGTTGTGCAACCTTCTAAACTCCCCAGTACCCTAATCTCTCTTTGGACCAAATATTTTACGCAGTTTCTTATTTTCGAAAACCTTAAGCCATTGTTCATCCTTCAAAGTAAGCGGCCATATTTCATATCCGTAAAGGATCGTCGGAAGAATAATAGTTTTATAAATTCTAACCTTTAAGTTTTTAGACAGAATCTGCGAGCCAAGTAATTTAGCAACTGAATAATAACACGCGTTTCTCGCCTTTAACGGGAACTTTATTTCCTACTGAATTTAATTTTTTCTTGTTGTCATTGAACATAAATACTTAAATTTCTCAACATATTCAAAAGTATGTCCAGATATATCAATATCACCAAGATCGTCACCGTTTCTACTACTAATCATATATTTCGTCTTATCGGTATTTATATATTGTAATATACACCCATGTTTTATAATTATGGTATTTATTTATTATTTGATTACTGTGACAGGCAGGCTAACAATAGGATAAAAGGGAAATTTAAATTTAAAAAACAGCTCATGTTTGGTTGTTTGTCTACAAACATAGCATTCATTTTGGATGCTAAGAAAAAAGGTCACTAGCAGGTATCTTTATACCTGGAGGGTCAGTTAGTTTAGTCAGTTAGGTTTGAGTGGGGACCTGAGGGAGGTAGGAGCTGCTGTCTGAACATGGAGAATAATTATAGTTAGCCTGCATATTGTTTGTATTATTTTGTAAGTTATTATTATGATTAAAAAGTTGTATAAACATTTGTGCCTGATTGTCAAGAACCCATACCATACCCTGAGAGTAAAATGAGTTATAATTAGGTAAATATTGTGTTAATTGATTTTTTCTTAAAAGAATATTTAAAAAAAAATATATATTTTTTTTTTATTTAAATAAAAATAACAAAACATATCTAATAGTTCCATGGAAGGTTCCATTAAGATACCAAATCTCTTTAAATAATTTTTAAAAAAACATTTACATATCATTTCTTACCAGCGATCACTCATCAATCCTTTGAATTTCAGTGCTCTGATTAAATTATTTATCAGACACTTCAATATTCCAAATAATTTAATGTATATTCCACAAAATTAATGTATATTCCAAACAATAAATCATGCTAATTAGCAAAAAAACCTGATTTTGGCAAAGTAAGAAATATAATCTAATTACTAATTAAATTTCAAAATAAATTGCTAAGACACTGATATGAATTATTTCAATGTACAAGAAGATTTTAGCTTTAAACAGTAAAATCGATTTTTTTAAATGTTTAATTCCTCCCTTATAATAAACTTCAAAGCACTTGTTTTCAACTGATTACTTAATTTAAATGTTACATATAATCATAAACATTCACCTAGCAGAGATATGAAATGTAATTTAGAGGTATACATACTGAGTACAATTAATCTTCCTTGGCTTTCAGCACTACCATGCATATTTTCTGCTACACACGTGTACATGCCATCATCATCTCTTGAAACAGGAGCTATTATGAGGTTGCCATTTTCTAATATTTTTCTTCTTCCACCAGATCCTAAATATAAATTTAATGCATGAGTTTAAATAAATTATTATTAACTAACTCCAACAGCAGTAATGAAGGAGCAGAAATAGAACTAAACCCTAGCTGCAAATAAGTGGCTACGAAGTAAAATTTCAGCACATAACGTTAATGGATACAAGAATAAAAAAAAAAAATTATTGTGTGAAAGGAAACAAACATTTAACAGATTACAATGTTAAAGCAAATTTTTAAGTTGAAAAAATAAAAACAGAACTCGAAATGACAGCCATTAAATCAAACAGATTCATTAAAAATATGTTTATGTGTGCGGATATAGAAATAGAAATATATATATATATATATATATATATATATATATATATATATATATATATATATATATATATATATTTATTTTTATTTTTTCATTCTTTATAGTGCTCTAAAGTTCAGCTGATCTTTTATTAGCATTTTGTTCAAAATATGCTTATTATTAAGAGTTCAGTTTGCATAAGTCATAATGATTCCATTATAATTTACAATATATCATAAAATAATAATAGTGATATACTGATCTATATAAATAATGAACATATCATGAAAATGAAAGTTTTGTGGGTTTTTGATAAATGCAGGATTACTCCCATACTTCTATGCCTCTTAAAACAATGGCCAGAAATACTACAAACATTACAGAGATCTAGTACAAGGTTTCATAAAATATTTCTTAAATTAACTAAAAAATTTAGGATTTTATGATCCATAATGACTGATAAATTTTTTTTCTTTTTTACAACTTACAATATTGTTTTACAAACCCAATATTGAACAATATGCTTACCAATAACGTTTCCATCTTTCATCCATTTAAATTTTGGGCGAGGAGCTGCTTCAGGATTACATTTGATTGTCACATTTCCACCTTCCCCTGCATAAGTTTCTGGTTCAAGAGGGTGTTTGCGGAAAGTTGGACGAAGAGCTGCAGAAGAAAAATGGAAAAATTAATGACATAGCAAACATTGAGCTACTGCAAATATTTATTGGTAATACACTGAGGTCTATGGTTTTATAACACTATGTTATAGTGGGAGGGTTAGGTTTACATTATCTTAAGGATTATCTATAGATAATATATACCTAACCACCCCCCCTCCACAATAACGTGTTATAGAACCATTGACCTCAGAAAGTGTATTACCAATTACTTACTTACAGGCCCATACCTCGTACTCTCGAGATACAACAAACAATGAAAAGCAAAGAAAGATATAGAGCCGATCAGACTTTATGGCAACGGACATGGTGAGGAAAACGGATTACACGAATCGGTACATGGAACGTTAAAGGCTTGAATGGGAAGGAGGAAGAACTAGTAGAGGAAAAGAAAAAAGCTAGGATAGACATCTTAGGGATCACGGAGACTAATAAGAAAGGTAAGGTAGAACAGAGGATAGGCGATCAAATTTTAATATACGCTGGAGTCAACCCTAAAGAACATCCAAAGAGCGGAGTGGCCTGCCTATTCCATCACGACTTGGCTCAATATATAAAGGACTGGAAGGCTGTTAGTGACAGACTCATGCAAGTAGAAGTGTGCAGTGAAAATGTTCTTTATTCATTGTTCATTGCCTACGGGCCAAATGACAATGCAACCACCCTGGAAAAGGAAACATTTTTTGACACAATCCAACATGAAGTTGACAATTGCCAAGGCATCCCCATAATTATGGGAGACCTAAATGGAAGAGTAGGAAAGGATACAAAAAGGTGGTACGACGCTTTGGGACCGGATGGAGAGGAAAGTATTAATGACAATGGTATTAGGATTCTTAATTTCTGCCTTGCAAATGACATGCTTGTCGGAAACAGTTTCTTCCCTCACAAAATGATCCACAAATACACAAGAGAGGAACCAAGAAGGAATGAGAGGTCTATTATCGACTACTTCCTAATAACTAGAGACCAAAGAAAGTATTTAATAGACGTAAGGGTTAAATGTGGTTATGAAATAGGTAGCAACCACCGTCTACTAATAATGGACTATCAAGATTATCAAAGCGGTCACCTGGTTTTAAAATCAAATACTTCAGACTCAGGGATCCGGAAGTGGCACAAGTTTACCAGGACCTTATTGAAGAGAAGGCAGGAAGTGATAGATATAGATGGGACAGCGATGATGTAGAGGAATCTTGGACAGCAATTAAGAAAATAGTCCTACAGACTGCAGAACCAGTATGTGGAAACAGTAGGCTGGGATAGAGGACTAAGAAAACTCCTTGGTGGTTTGATGAAATCAAAGAGGTCAGTCTCAAGAAGAGTCTCTGGAAGCAATACCTGCAAAACAAGTCAGCTGCGGCATACTCTTTGTACAAGGAACAAAGAAAGAAAGCCAAGAAAAGCCTGGGAGGAAGGAGTGAAGGAGGCCTTTAAGAAGAGAGGAATAGATTGGAGAAGGAGAAGACAGCTGGTACAGGATAGAGAACTTTGGGTCGGGCTCTATAAGACAGCATCTCACACTGCTCCACGGTAAAGAGGACTCGATTAAATAAGTAAGTAAGGGTGTAAGCTAAAAACAATCTGATTTGTTTCAAATACAAACATATTTTTTTAAAAACTTTCTCTATAATTTTGTATTTAATTCAATCATATGCCAGGGATGATACAGCAACATTTTCACTAAAATCAACATACCAGAAGAGCCACTTTATACCTTGTATTTTGCACCTTTTTTTGCAAATTTCTAGGCTGTCTGTCAATTTCTAACAAACTCCACATATTGATCTAAAATTAAATGGGCTTTAATTTTCATGTAGCTTGTTTGTTTATTCATTTAACGTCACTTTATGCTACTATGGCTAATCGGACGATGCTACAGTGGGAGTCCTAAATTTTGCCTATCCAGGTTTTATTAGGATAGGGATCTTTAACGAGTACCTGACATCGCACAGGCTCGGGACCACCTTTTAACGTCCCCTCCGAAGGACGGCGTAACTAAGGATTTTTTACTCCCATTAAAAAATCCTAGGACCACCTGCGGGTTTGAACCCGTGACCTTTAGCATGGGAGGCTGTTACGCTAGCCACCCAGCTACAAGTGATCCCTAATTTCATGTATCTTTTATTCTCTTTGAAATAGTATGACAGGGTTTAAACATATTTTTTTAAATTTCTTCCTCTAAAATACCTTAAATTTTGTTGTTTAGACATACTTAAACATTTGTACTGGTTAAAATTTTTTTTCCGCAGATAATGTAGTAACTAATGTATAATGTGACATTGAAAAGCCAAAGATTTTGGACTTTTTTTTTTTCAAACATATGTTTTAAACGGACAGCTGAGAGACAAATGGAATATAAGTTAAAGTGATTGTTGATAACAATAATTTATTTTATTCATCTAAAATTAATGTTTCTGGCATAATAATATAATTCTTATTTCAATTTTAAAATTAAAAACTGGAATTCAACAAGCATAGTATGTGAAAGTGCAGTACAAGAGTTTCATACCAGATTTTTTATTTAATGGAAATGGAAAAACATTTCAGTGGGAAAACCAAATCAATTCATTTTCCAAACTTGAGATATAAAATACAGCAATTTCAGCCTTCCTCGTTGGGCCAGTGGGCAACAGAAATGAACTTCAGGACAAAAATACAACTTTTAGTAAAAACATCATGTAAAAATCAATGACCTATTGATTACATCCTCCTCTAAAAAGTGATTCTGAGATAGACAAATTACTGAGTATTGATAGTACATTTTTAATATTTTGTACCTCAAACATTACTGAAAAGAAACCATATTAGAATCCTTTTGATCATTAGTAAATAACACTAATACATGATGATTTGATTAAATATTTAACTATCAAATTCTTAAATACAGTAAGTACATCAATCTAAACCATATTTTTCTTACACAGGATGTTTTTCAACAACCTTATATACTTATATAATTTTAACTTTAAAACAAATTGACATTGAGAGGCATACATTTTAGAACAGCAGATATTCTGTTACCTGATAAAGGATGTACCTAGTTTATTTGCAAATAAATAATATTCATATTCCATTTACCACATAGAGAACAAATGATGTTATGAAAATAATGAAATCTAAACATTTATCAATATAAATAAACTAGATAATATGAATTAAGAGCTCATAATTTTTAAGATGCTTACATTAATTTAATATTTAGACTTAAATAATAGTTTTAATAAACTTACTTAAAACCCTTAGCTGAGCAGAAGAATATTTTATTTTCAAATTGTTTTGGGCTCTGCATTGAAACATTGCCGGATCTGTTTCAGCATTTAGATATTTTATTGTTAAAACATTATCTTGAATAGCATAACGATTTTGATCTGAAGGAGGAAGACGGTCAATCTAAAAATAAATTTCATTGAACAATATGCTTGTCTTATAAAAATTTTTTCATTTAAAAATATTAACAAAATTAATATAAATATCTGACTATCTTTAAAATATACAATGTTTACAAAACATTAAATAGAATCAACCAACAACCATGGGGTGATAACAAAAAGGAGGTTATTATACTTGGATTATTGCTTGAAATTAAGACTTAAATATTGTTATGGTAATTAATTAATGATATATTCCATTCCAAGTGTTAGTGTCTTTCATTAGTAACTGAATATTAGCTAGAGTACTGTGGCATTTGTTAAGTCATGACCAGGAGCTTTCTTTTTAAGTATATTGCACACATAGCTGGTTGCTGGCCAAACGGTTTAGAATCCTAGGTTTATCAGCCGGGCAAACAGTCGTTGATAGAGGGACATAGTTGGAGGTTTCACACCCACCCTGGTGGTGGCTAGGCAGTTTATAATTTATACAGCAGCCGGGTAGCGACCAGATGGCACATTTCCCTATCTTAGCAACTATAAGAGGGGCGGCAGCTGGGCAATACATGTGCCAGAGGGGATTAACAACCGGCCCAGCAGAATAGCTGTACCCAGCTGCTGGCGATGTGTGCAAAGACCCCTACTCTGATATCAGCTGGGGGAGAGGGATTTCATTCAATAATATAGTTTTAAGGACTTTTTTAACAACCTAGTACCATAAGCAGATATATGACAAATTAAAGCACATGATTTCTAAACCCATACCTAATTACTAATCTTAAATTAGAGTTGAAATATGCCCAAATAAAATTATAAATTTAAATATTTTGTTAATTTAATATAAAATAAAAAATAAATGTATTTATACTAACTTGAAGTAAGTTCCCATTTCTAAACCAACTATAAGTAACATCAGGAATACCAAAAGCTTCACAAGTCCACGTTAGCTCACCTTCATTATCAACATGTTTGTCAGTCAAAGGAATTGTAAAATTTGGTTCCGCTAAAAGCAATGATGAATTAATAAATAAACAGATATATTATAAACAATATAATTATAACTACATAATTTAGTTATATGTCTGAAATAATTTTAAGCTAACTGTAAAAATTCAAGAAACAAGCGAGAATGGCTAATCCCTCACTCCAGTAAATAAGTCTTCAAGTAGAAAGGGAGAAATTAAAGACATAAAAAGTCATTATAAGTTTACCAATGAAATATAAAAAAAATAAATTAAAGTTAAACAAAAAATATTAGGTTATTACAGGAAGATTCTAAACTATAACATTTTTATTTCTTAGATTTGATCTTTTTTTGGTACTATAGATCAACGTGTACCTAGGCTTATCACAAAAGATCTTGTTATAGAGCCATGTCCTCCACTGAATGGCTGCCCGCTCGCAGCATATCCTCCAATACTTAGTCCTTCCAATGCACTCTTTGTTGCTCATGGCTAAGATTTTATCTTGGTATATCTTCTTCATTTGCTTGTGCTCGCTCATCCAATTAACTTGCCATACTATTTCAAAGAACAATTTATTTTATACCTACATCTTTTAGCTGTTACTTTAGAATCCTTGTTATGATAACTTAAGTTACTATTTGTCCAATCAGAGTTTTCTTCAAGTGGGTCTTTGTACAACATAGCAGGCTATTTATTACCATGTTCCTTGGTGCATAGTATGCTCTGTCACAAGCTAAAATCTTTTTTTTTTTACTTCTGTTTAGTTAACTTTGAGTGTCATTAAGGATACAAAGTAAATCTTTTGTCTTAGAGGTGCCCAAACTTAGGGGTAACAGTTTCATAGCTTAGCATCTTATGATTGATGAACATGTCAGCTCAGCTTATAACAAAGTTAAATGAAAGATTACTAAATTAAAGGCTTAAATTTTGAGAAAAAAAAACTCAAATAAAAGAGAACATAAAACAAAATAAAAGGAGCAAAAAACAAAATAAAGGTGCTAATTAAATATAATTCAAACAAAATAATGAACCTAAAAAAGATACTAAATTGATCAAGAGAAGAAGTTGAAAACAAAATTAACACACTTGACATGCCATTACGATTCAACTTCCACCCATATATCATAGTAATAACACTGATCACAGATGCCACTTCAATACAAGTTCGATCAGCATATAATAATTCCACCAATCACAGAGAGATTTGGAACATGCTTTTTTTGCCTTCAATAATACTGGACAGCACATGGTGCTTCAAGTAAACCAAACGTAGCAAGGACTAAACATATGCTTCTTAACACTAAAAGGTTGCTAGAACCAACTGTCATATTTAGTACCAAAAGCTTCAATCAAAAGTTTTATACATTTGGTTCACTGCCCAAAGCAAACAACTCAACATGTCCAGGAGTACGCAAATATTCACAGCTAATAAATTTAATTTTTGGATTTAAGAAAACTTCAATAACTTGTCTGTTAACCAGAAAAACCAAGGGTACACTTTAATAAGTTCTGATATAGCTTAGAAAACTGGCCTCTGTCTAGATTAGGCTCTAATGGTTTATATTCCTTTAAAGAGGAACATATAAAACAGAATGCTTGGAGCAGTAAGAGTTGGTGAACAATCCAGACTAAGGTATAAATGTACAGCTGTGAACTTAAATAATATTATTCTTTTTCACTTGATATTATAAACCAAAGCATATAGAATATAAAATTAAAAGATCAACAGAGCTACAAGAAATCTACTGGCAGCAACTAAAGGGAGATCTGTAAATAAAACGTTTTCATTTAAACAAATTATAGAGACATTAAACCATTAAAATCTTATTTTAGGATCCCAAATTCTTTATTGTACCTTGAATATTAAGCTGAACACTGTGTTGAATGGAAGATCTACCATTATAGGCACGGCAAATATACTCTCCTTGATCTTCAACATTAACGTGTGGTATGATTAAAACACGATTGAAACTCATAGCTTTTGCACTTCTAGGTAAGGATGCTCCTTTCCTTGTCCAGTTATAAGAAGGTACAGGACTGAAATGAAAACAAAGTATTACTATTCTACATAGGTAATGAAGTGACATGAATAAAAAATTTAAAAGAGAGTCACCAGGAGTAAATATCTATAAAAATGATTGAAAATATTCCATTCATAAGGATAAACAGTAACATTCTTGTTATTACATTAAACATGTTTAAAATTCATAAAACAGATTACTATTCTGATTAATTAAGGAACAGATTACTATATTAAATTACTATTTTGCATAGGTAATGAAGTGACATGAATAAAACATTTAAAAGAGAGTCACCAGGAGTAAATATCTATAAAAATGATTGAAAATATTCCATTCATGAGGATAAACAGTAACATTCTTGTTATTACATTAAACATGTTTAAAATTCATAAAACAGATGTCAATTCAAAGAAAAATTTATAAAACAAACAAATAGAACTTACAGATAGAACCAAGGAAGGTTGGACAAATAAGAAGAGTCAATATAACAGTGTTCATACTTTCATAAACATATATGATGAAGTGTGTCCATTATGAGAAAATTGGGGTATATAAAATATTTCAAATAATTAATCAGTGATTATTAACAACAATTAACCCTATTACAACTACAATAATAAACCCCAAAACCATTTTATTGATAAAATTCAACAGATTTTGTTAAATTAATGTAAGTGTAGATTTAATACTACTACCACATCACTGGCTTTTTCTAATATTGTCCATTTAATCATCAATTTATCATTTTCCCTTTAGATTCTCTAAACTAAAAATCTAATTTCATCATAATCATTCAGAGTTGCAATAATCATTATCTTGTAATACTTATCTACTCGGTAACTGTAATTAAAGTGAGATATGATTTTAATGGGTAGTTTTCAATAAAGTAATTATATTTTGTATCATGTACATAAAACTACTTAATTTACCCAATATAGAATTTGTATGTTTGTTTAACCAAAATTAATATTGTGTGATTTATTTATGAGTGTTTTCACCGAGATGACCATTGTTATTATTGATGTTCAAGTGATATTAGTTTTTCAAGAAAACATTTAACCATTTATAAGATATTTCAATGAGTAGTATTTATCTATAAACTATGGTGTTTATGTGTAATAAAAATTGTAGCTAAATGTAACAGCGTTTCTTTTGTTTAATTACGTAATTTAAAAAAAAAAATTTTAATATGATTAATTAATAAATTAATTGTCCCAAAACACACGCATGCACACACACACACACACACTGTATTACCAATTTATAAGTGAATATACTTTTAATATACTGCCAGGTAAAATGATGGAATAATAATTTTAATATAATAAACAATATATATATCTACAATTATAGAATTTCCAAGTCAATTGTAACCTTTTCCAAGTCAAATGTAACCCTTCCCATTTCAAATGTCACCTTTTCCATTTCAAATGTTACCTTTTCCAAGTCAAATGTCACCTTTTTCTTCACTTCTAGCCTCAAATATTCCGTTTTATATATTTATTTATTGAAAAATAATTAGTTTAATTAACATTATGACTTTTTTTAATAATTTTGGCATATCCTATCGCTATCTTTTTTGTTTTTTAGATATTTGGTATCAAGTTCTGTTTTTTACTAGCTATATATAAAAAAATTAATTATCGTCTATTTAGTTATAAGATAGTTATTGATTTTGAGTTTGTAAAGGGGAGGGATAGTTTTTGTGAATAATTAATGTGTTTTCGGGTATTATAATTACATTTTTCGAGCTGTATTTTTTACCGCTCGCGTGCATATTAACTCGCATTAAATTTTAATGTTTTTTATTGATATAGGGATTAATTAATGTGCTTTCGGGTGGTTATGATTACGTTTTTTGAGCTGTATCTTTTATCGGTCATGCTTATTTCAACTCGCATTTAAATTTAATGTTTTATATTGATATAGGGATTAATTATTGTGTTTTGGGGTATTAGAATTACGTTTTTCGAGCTGTATTTTTTATCGATCGCGTGCATGTTAACTCGCATTAACTTTTAATGTTTTTTATTGATATAGGGATTAATTAATGTGCTTTTGGGTGGTTATGATTACGTATTTTGAGCTGTATCTTTTATCGCTTATACGTATTTCAACTCGCATTTACTTTTAATCTTTTTATTTTTATAGAAATCTATCCTTGTGTTTTCGCGGGGTTATGAAAATGTTTAAAAGCTTTTTATTATCACTCGTGCGGATTTCAACTCGCCTTTATTTTTGTAATGTAAGGATTAATTATTTTTCTTTCGGGGGGGCTATGATTATGTTTTTCGAGCTGTATTTTTTATCGCTCTCGCTTATTTTAATTAAAATTTACTTTTTATGTTCTTTATTGATATAGGGGTTGATAATAGTGTTTTCGGGTCCTATAATTATGTTTTTTTAGTTTTATTTTTTTATCGTTCCCACACATTTTAACTCAAATTTACTTTTAATGTTTTTTATTGATATAGAGATAATTAATGTTCTTTTCTGTGGTTATGATTACGTTTTTGAGCTGTATCTTTTATCGCTTATGCGTATTTCAATTCGCATTTACTTTTAATATTTTTTATTGTTATAGAGGTTTGTAATTATCTTTTCGGGTCTTGTGATTACGTTTTTAAGCTGTTTTTATTGTCGCTTGCTCTCATTTCAACTTCCATTTGCAGTGGTCTTTTTTGTTTTTGTTTTAGGGGATTCTCATAACGTGTTTTAAACTTTATTCTTTTATGTGCTTGGGAATTTCTACATACCGTAGGTATTATGGTATAATTTGATGTAAAAATTATTTATTGTGTTTTTGCAGGATCTGATTACATTTTTGATCTGGACGTTACATCGCAATTGCGCATTCTTCTAGATCACTTTTCATTTAAGTTAAAATGTGCACTAGCTATAAAAAAATGTCATAAACTATATTAGTATTCCCGAAAACACTATAAACGATCCCTCTATCAAATATTTATGAAATAGGAACAGTAACTTAAAATGAGTAAAAGTGATAACAAATTTGGTTCAAATAATATTATCAGAACACCCGAAAATAGAATAAACGATTCCTCAATTAAATTATCAAATAATTGTAAGACCAAGTTAGGAAGCGGGTCCTTTACAAAAGATTTAGTTGAAAAAACTTACTCAGAACGCTAGAAAAGGAACTATAACTATAAAATAATAATTCTAAAAAAAAAGCTAAACGATGTATAATCCAGCAACGTTATAATGAGAACCAAAAACAATATAATCAATCCCAATATCAATAAAAAAATATCAAAAATAAAGGCGAGTTGAAATCCGCACGAGTAATAATAAAAAGCTTTTAAACATTTTCATAACCCCACGAAAACACAAGGATAGATTTCTATAAAAATAAAAAGATTAAAAGTAAATACAAGTTGAAATACGCATGAGTGATAAAAGATACAGCTGGAAAAACGTAATCATAGCTCCCCGAAAGCACATTAATTAATCCCTATATCAATAAAAAACATTAAAAGTAAAGTCGAGATAAATGCGCGGGAGCGATGACAAAATAAAACTCAAAAAACGTAATTATTGGCCCCGAAAACACAATTATCAACCCCTGTATTAATAAAAAACATAAAAAGTAAATTGTAGTTAAAAAAAGCGTGAGCAATAAAAAACAGTTGAAAAATGTAATCATAAGCCCGAAAACACAATTATCAACCTTTATGACATTAAAAAATATTAACAGTGAATTTGAGTTAAAATGCACACGAGTGGTAAAAACACAGCTCAAAAAACATAATAATAAGACCCAAAAGACTATTATCAACCCTTATGACAGTAAAATATATGAAAAGTAAGTTCGAGTTAAAATGCATGGGAGCAATAAAAAAATAATAATTATAAAACTAAACTATCAACTCCTACATCAATTAAAAACATTAAAAGTAAATGCGAGTTAAAAGCACATTAATTATCTCTATATCAATAAAAAAAATTAAAAGTAAATTTGAGTTAAAATGTGTGGGAACGATAAAAAAATAAAACTAAAAAAACATAATTATAGGACCCGAAAACACTATTATCAACCCCTATATCAATAAAGAACATAAAAAGTAAATTTTAATTAAAATAAGCGAGAGCGATAAAAAATACACAATAAAAAACATTAAAAGTAAATGCGAGTTGAAATACGTATAAGCGATAAAAGATACAGCTCAAAATACGTAATCATAACCACCCGAAAGCACATTAATTAATCCCTATATCAATAAAAAACATTAAAAGTTAATGCGAGTTAACATTCACGTGATCGATAAAAAATACAGCTCGAAAAAAGTAATTATAATACCCGAAAACACATTAATTATTCACAAAAACTACCCCTCCCTTCTACAAACTCAAAATCAATAACTATCTTAAAACTAAATAGACGATAATTAATTTTTTTTAAATATTGCTAGTAAAAAACAGAACTTGATACCAAATATCTAAAAAACAAAAAAGATAGCGATAGGATTTGCCAAAATTATTAAAAAAGTCATAATGTTAATTAAACTAATTATTTTTCAATAAATAAATAAATAAAACGGAATATTTGAGGCTAGAAGTGAAGAAAAAGGTGACATTTGACTTGGAAAAGGTAACATTTGAAATGGAAAAGGTGACATATGAAATGGAAAGGGTTACATTTGACTTGGAAAAGGTGACATTTGAAATGGAAAGGGTTACATTTGACTTGGAAAAGGTTACATTTGAAATGGAAAAAGTTACATTTGACTTGGAAAAGGTTACAATTGACTAGGAAATGCTATATATAAATTTACCTATTTCACTTCTTTGGCACTGAATTACTTTAATGGCCATTTCAAATATCTTTTTCAGCTTGATCAAAATAGACAAGTTTTTTAAAAGTAAGTAAGCATAAATTTTATGACCTCTTATAATTGTTTCTATCGTTATTTATAATATATTAACAGCTTTAAAGAAAAGAATGATAGAAGAGCCAAAGCAGAGATGTGGAATTGCCAATAATAATAGTCATGTTTAAATCTTAATTCTTATATTATTAATTATTTATTATAAATATTTAATTTGTATATGAATTAAGCATTAAAAACTAAAGTCAAATATTTTAATACGTAGTTGTCATAAAAGAGCTATACTTTTATCAGATAGGTTGAGTCAGCTTAGATTGAAAGTTAATCAAATCCAGTTGGTTAGTCATACTTTGAAAATGATAATAAAAATTAAAGATAAATGTATAATTGAAAGTTAGATATAGAATAACTATTTGATGGAATTTTAAATCAGAATAAAAACAAAAGGATCTTAACTAGAAGCATCATGTTTTTAATAATTAATCAATTATTAACTATTAGTATAAATAATTATTGAATAAAGCTGATACTTACTATCCAAAAGCTACACATTCTAATCGAACTTCTTTACCAGCAATAGGAGCTTCAGGGAATGCTTTAGGAAAATTGTTCGGAAACTTCAACTGCTGATAATTAGCTGCAAAGTTTTAATGAATTATATACATTAGATAAACATACATGTTTTAACAAAATAAATACAGAATAAGAAAGAGGTGAAATGAAGGGGAGAGTATGGAGAGAGGAAAAAATAAGAGTGCAGTCTGAAAGAATGATGAATAGATGGGGAGAGGGGAATGTGCAGGGAAAGTTGGGAGGAAATGATATTCGCGTGGTCTATAAAGCTATTTCGCATGAAAAAAAAATATATATATATATATGTATATATAATACAAGCATATTTAATAACAGGAAAAAATAGTTAATAAAGAGATAAGATGTAAAATGTCTATCAAAACAAATCAAAAATGGTATTACAATATTTTAATAAACAGAAAGCACTCTTACAATTTGGTAAAACTCTCAATGGAAAAAAGGGGCCATTTCTGCCAGTATCAGACACTTGACTCTGAACAGAGCAGCTGTAATTTCCTTGGTCAATAGTTTCTAATGCAGAAAAATAAAGAGCTCCATCAAATGAAACAAATACTCTCTTATCTTCCTCCACAAAGTTAGGAAAATAATCTCTTGTCCAATGATAAATCACTCCTAAAACATAAATAAAAAATATATAGATAATAAAAATTGTAAAAAACATGCATTATTTTTTATAAAAATTTCAAGCAATAAATAGAATCAGATTCTAAATAGATTAAATTTTGTGTTTTCAATTGAAAAATATGTTTAAATAAAACTACTTAAATTATATGTCAGTGTTCATAAGTGGCTATACTTTTCTCAAAACAGTTTTTATTGCAGAGAATAAAAATCAAACCTGGAAAATGTTGTGGAGGATCACAAGCTATAGCCTTTCCCCAATTTTCATTGCCACTTTCTGGAGGCCTTTTCAGATTGAAGTCTCCAATTGATCCAAATGACAAGGTAACAGTTTCAGAAATTATTGTACCATAATCGTTCAAAGCTTTACAATGGTATGAACCTCTATCTTCCACCTAAAAAATATAACCAAAGATTCAAAGATTAAAATGCATAAAAATAGAATTAATCAAAACTGTTATTATCATGAAATGCAAGTATACTCGAAGTCTTTAATATTCTATAATTTAAAAATATTTAAAGAGAATAAAATAATTCAAATTATATTTATAACACACTTTTATTTTGAATCACCAGAAAACATAAAAAGAAAAATCTAAGGATAAGAGGTACCAAAATAATAAAACAGAAATATTAGGGGGAAAATATTAGTTAACATTTTATTTTAGAGAAATTTACCTGTCTAGGAGAATTTATAATGAATGTACCACCACTGATTGTAAATCTTGCATCAGATAAAGGATCGATTCTCTTAGCAACAAGCACATCATTGACATAATCTTCTTTGTACCAATCATATGTAGGAGTAGGATAGCCTCCAGCTAGGCAACTAGAAAGAAGTACATTAATATTACTGAAAATGTAAATTACTTTGATATTAATGAATTAGGTTTATGCAAATAAATCTGTAGTGTTTAAATATTAAAATATTCTAAAGTATACCAGAAAAGACAGTATTGATAGTAAATTTTCAAATATATATATATATATATATATATATATATATATATATATATATATATATATATATATATATATATATATATCTTACACCATGTAGAAATTAAGATAGTAAATTAATAAGAATAGTAAATATTGCAAACAAATCCTAAAATCTAAACAGTCAATAAAACTAAATGTTTATCCTCAGTAAAGCAGTGTAAAACATAATATGAGGATTATGAACATAAATAAACTTAATCTCTAAGTGATGACTTTTTGTTAGATGTTTAGTATAAAAATTAATCATTTAAACCGAGTGTTAATCTATTTGTGTGCATGTGCGGATTGAAACATGTAACAGCAGTTGCCCACCCAAATATGAGGGAGTTAATTTGAGGTGTAGACCCCAGACTATGCTTCAGGGCTGTATTTTTTATCAACATGCTATTCTGGCAAAGATAAGACACTTAAACTTTTAGTCTATTTTGACCAATTTTCTGGTTCGAAACAATCAAACTACTTATAGATGGAGCTTTCTCCTAAGGCATTATCGCCATACACAATGCAATTTTTTTCAACCTTCTGTGTAGCAGATTTTCCTTTTCGGAAATAAAATATCATTAAATAACAAAATTTAATTTTTTTCTCTTACATTTTGAGCGAGCAAAATACCACATAAAGATAAGGCATCTCGGTTGAAACTGATGCTTAAAAGCACCTTAACTAACCTTTATTAGAATATGTTAACATTATTGACCAACTAAACATAATTTTATTAACACGGATAAAATTAAATTGAAATATTGAAAACGCTACTAACTTATTTTAAAACCCAATAACAGAACGTTTTTTTAGGCATTTAGCTCTTTCTAGGGTAGTACAAACCCGAGATAGAATAACTAGAGAAGGTAAGTCCATTGCTGAGGTATGAATAAAGCTGTTTCTTTGTCAAAACAGTACTTCTTGCGATGATGTACCCCAATGTTTTTTTTAAGGTACCCCACATGTGAGACACTAGAAAAAAATGGGCAAAATATTTTTTTGTTTTTTAGATGATTGAGAAATCAATTGACTGGACATTAATAAAATATATCCCTAACATATTAGACAGTATTTCCAAATCGTTTACAAAGCATACATGCATAAATTTAATTAGATATGCAGGATGTCCCGCAATGCAATTATAGATACATCATATGATTCTACTGGATGATATTGACAAACATTGATAAATAACTCATTCATAGCTTAAAATTAATCAAATAAAAAAAAAATAATACCTTAAAGTAACATAATTGTGAATTTTAATTTTAGATAAATCAAATACAACATCAACAGGCTGTTTTATAAAATATGGACCATGGGGAATTTTCGTGGGATCTTTCACATCAACACCATACTGATATGTTCTATCATCTACTACTAAATAATGGACTTTTGTAATGGGAAGTTCACATATGTACAATAGTTCTTCTTCACCACTAGCACCTTCAAAACCCCATCTTTTAACTTCATTAGAGAACCTAGAAATAAATATGAGAAAATAATGAAATGTGATAATAAGACAAAAAAATTAATAGCTAGGTACAATATAAAAATCTGATACCAACAAATAAAAGAGACAATACATGATACATGAATGAATGTATTTTTTTTTTTTTTTAATGTTTTAATAACAAGGTAAATTATAATTACAGAACAATGTCAATAATCCAAACAAGAAAGATGTAAACTTCAATTGACTGACGAGATACAGGAGTGTCACCAAGAAATTGCTCGAGTGAAGCAGGGATGATTACTGGTATTGCTTCTAGATAATACATCCTACCCCCTCACTACTACACTTCTAGAATCACAATTGTCTTTTCTTTCTTCTTGCCTTCTCACCTACCCCAAACTTCAGTTCAATTTTCTGTAGTTCAGTAAGTATCACTGAAGATGATCTTCAAAATATTTTTATTAGTAGATTTTGCAGCAGAGATTATGAGAACCCTCTTTGAATGGACACCCTTTTTTCAGAGATATATAAAAGGGTAAGTTTTTCTTGAATAATTTATTTTAGACAGTTAACTAAGCAGATTTTAATGCGAGCAAAAGTTGGCTAGATAATTTCAAAAGCATGCATGGAATACATTTTTTATCTAGGCCTGGTGAATTTAATTCTGGGAATGAAGATGTGTATACTGCTCTTAAAAAGACATTCAACAATTTATTAAAAATGAATAATAGCAGATAAAGTTTACAATGCTGGCAAGTTTGGTCTTTATCGAATATTAATCCCAACTCTAGTAACCTCTAAAGAAACACTCAACACTCACTTATTCTTTGGACTCCAATAACACTGTCCTAAAGCAATGCCGGATAAAAACTGACTAAAAAATGATGGTATATTATAATCATACCGCGACAGGAAATGTCAGGTTTTCTCAAGCCAATCAGATCGGGAGAATGGGATTCACAAAACTTTAAAGAGGCCCTGGGGTCCTGTAGACCCCATCTCACCAGTTAAAGGTTAATGTGTTTTTATATTCAACAGTACATGATCATTTCATCAAATCAATTCAGTAAGTTAAACGCTACTTATTTAGTTCGAGGACTGAAAGAAATTTATTTCCGTAACAAGTGTGGTATAAAACTAACTTTTAAAACTACTTCCAGATGTATATTAAATTAGTTAGTTAACCAAGCATCTGGCTCCTAGACTATTAGATTTAATAACATATTTATCATGGAATAAAATAAAATAAGAAACTTACTTATAAACAAGATAAGAACTTTGAGCCAAATCATTCCCTCTTTCATTCAAGAATGCTGCATCTAAATCATTCAAGGACGAACCATCACCATCATTTATCCAGTAATCTGGGCTCTGTTGTCGAGCTCCAATGTACCATCTTCTGTGCTGTGGGTCTTGCAAAGATAGTTGATAAACTAGAAAACCATGCTCTTCCGGACTGCTTACACTTGCAAGTTCCGCTTCATAAGCCTAAATGTACAAAATAAATTTTAAAGATTTACTTTATAAACAGATTTTAAAATTCAAATAATTTGAATTTGTAGCCCAAAAGAACTGCCTTAAAAAAAAATTGTTAATTTCAGTTAAACAGGATCTTGAAAGATAGAAGTAACAGAGGAGTTTTAATGTAGGGTGGGGTGAGGGAGGGGGAGGGGGAGTTATCAAGGGGGGATAATAAATATCCTACACAATGTAAATTTATTGAGCACCAAATCCTTATAAAAAAATATTTGATAAAGTTATCACCCAGGCAGTTGAAACTCCTTCAGTTGCATGGAAAATGAATATTTAGTAAAGCTCACACTAAATGAAAATAAGTTAAATTTTAATCTTTGTTATACACATTTGAATTTCAAAAAAATTTAAGAAATAAATAAGAAATATGACAACAATCAAGCCACAAAACGGGAGAAGACTGCCATTACAAAAGACACGGATGCTTCCATAACATAAATGAAACTCAAAAAAAGGTAATCATTCAACAATTTAATTTATTGGAGGACCAAGAAATGACAAGAATATAGCAAAGGTTCAACGATGCATCTTATCGATACAAAATAAGGGTCACCCAAGGTTCAACAAACATTTCTGAGGATTATGATTTATGTTATAAGGCGTTTCTGTCTTTACATGGTATCGGAAAAAAAATACTAGAAGCTATCTAAAAATAGAATATCAAAATATTATATGGATTGTGTATTAATATCACCGTTTCATCAATAAAACAAGGAAAAAAGGGAGAGCTTCCAGGACTATCCTCTTTTATTTTATGTTTAAATTGTTTTTTTTAATAAAACATTTTTTTTTTTTTTTTTTTAGAGCGTATTATGTCTGTTTCGGGCAAATTCATTATTTTGACACACAAAACAAAAAGGAAAAGGACATGTAAAAAAATTGAAGAAAAATGATAAAACATACTTAAGTAATTATATATATATATATATATATATATATATATATATATATTTATATATATATATATGCCATTCTCAACGAAACGTACAACCGCAGTCCAAATGATTTCCCTCTTACTAAAACTGGTTATTTTCCAACTTTTTTTTTTTTTCTGGTAGATATTTTCCTGCTCTACTTGGTGCACATTCATAAGTTCAAATAAATGAATTATTCCTGTACGAAAAACTTGAGTAAATGTCCGAAACATCATTGGCTTACCCGGTCCAAATCAGACTTTGCCAACTTCAACGTGGTACCCAATCAAGGTGCTGGAAAGATTAAACTGGTTTGGTCCATCGCGTTCATAAATACACTCAATAGTTTCAGAATACAGAATTGCAGGTTGTGAAAACGGTTATATCCTTATCAAATAAATAAAACTGAAATGTCTAAGGGATTTTGCGTCGTGATCTCCCTTCAATCCATAAAAAGGCAGGAAAAGGCTCACAGAAACCGTTACACCTTCGGCAAGCCGACCAAGAGGTTTGTAACCGCCTTCTGTATCTTCCACGGTGGCAGGGAGTGAAGACGTACTCTAGTGAGTGAGAGTATTTTTATTGGCCGTCATTGTCGTACCCACTCTACCTCTGCTAGTTATTTTTAATTGATTAATTTTCTATTTTTCCGTAACAGGGTTCAGCTTATTAAGTAGATTGATGTACTTGTTTATTTTGATACTTTGTTTTGGAGAGAAAATTTTTTTGAAAACCTTCGATTCGTCATAGACTTCACCTATCATTAGCGCACCCCACAGAATAATTATTTTATAATTAATTAATTAATAATTATTTCGATAATTACACCGAATCAAGCTCTGCGGAGTGCTACATCAGATCAGATTTCATATATAGGGACACAAAAAAAAGGACGGATCAAAAATTCAACTTTTGAAATTTTCAAGAAAGACGCACCCGATTGTACGTTTTGCTGAGAATGGCCCATATATGATCAATCAATTATTATTTGATTCGTACCTTCAATAGTTACTTAGATTGTGAATTAACAAAACATTTAATAAGTCATGTAACAATTTGCTGAAAACAGTTAAAAGAATTGATCAGAAATGCTTGTGAATAATAAACAGGGCTATATTATGTATAACAGGATAATTAATTAAATATATATAATTTTAAATAATATTCAATATTAATTGACCGATATTTTCCTATAGGCCTATTTTGTTTTTGCTTCAATATATGCTTGTGTTAAGCTAACAACAAAATAAATAATAATTTTTATAAATTACACATTAATCATGGAAATCCAGTCTCTATTAATAACCATGTTCTTATAAATAAAGTTTTTTTTATTGGGGTTTCTCTTAAGTATTCTATCCTTTATCATTCGCAGTTATGACTGACAATAGACCAAATGGCAAATACTTAATCTGTTAGTACAAATGAGTGAATAAATAACATTAATAATTGTTCAGGAACAAATATTTTCTCAAAAAAAAAAAACATTAAGTGAAACAAATATAGCACTTACTATCTAACTTAAATAATTTAACAATGAATTACGCTAACCTGGCAGTTTCTATTAGCTTCATTTCTTGATTTACGTGGAGATTTGATGAATCTATAACATGAATTTTGAAACTTCACCCAATACGGTGGACATTGTAATTCAATACCTTCTTGTTCCAAAATGTCACAATTAACCAAAAGAGGAATGAAAAAATAAAATATTATCGTCCAGTACATTTTTTATCTAAAACAGATATACAGATTAAATGGTATTAACAATCAGGAATAAAATACATAAGATTAAAATATACTGTTTACATTTTATTTTATTGGTTTAAATTATAGGCCTTCAACAGGACTAACAATAATAAGGTAGGAGTATAATAGAAATGATAAAAATATTTATACTAAGGAAGATATGTTCTAAAAACTAAAACTAAATAGTTAACATAAAAATAATCAAGAAAGAAATGGTTAGGACGACAGTCGATGGTTTGGGTTTTGAGGCGTAAAACCAGATGGTCATCAACGCAGACGACATTCAATATTAACATAAAAAATAGCATAAGCTATGAAATAGCTTTATAAATCATTTCCATGGTATTAATTGGTTTTCTAATATTCAATAAATATAATACAGAAGTTATGTATTAAAACAAATATCAATTTCAAAATGTTTAAGGTAAGAGGAATTAATTTGGAGCTAAAGGTGAGCTTAATACTCTTGGGGTTTCCTTTGTGTATTAAACTCTCTATGGAGGTAGTGACGGTAGATTACTACCATTCAAACCGCAAATTTCATCTGAAGACCAACCAATTTTTCCTATTCTTTATCAACTAAACACAATATGAATTTTTAGATAAAATATGAACCAGGACCGGGGTTAAAAAACCAATAGAAAGGAAAAATTTTATCTGAATCAGGAAATGGCAAAGAAAAGGAGGAAAGATGATCACTTTCACATCGATCCGCTGGAAAATTACATTATAAAGGACTAAGTAATAGATGGCAAAGTGGAAGTCAAATTAAACAATGCAATACAAACATTACACTCTTGGATAAAAGAGAAAAATAATATAGGATACAGAAGTGATAACAATGAGAAAACAAATAAAGAATATAAAATCAATAAAACAACAGGTAATTATAATATAATAATACTAGGCTTATTACAATTTAATCCAATGACCACCATTTAGCATTTAAATACACATGATATCAAAAGTATTAGTATACCTGCTAAAAACATACAAAATAAATCTTTAAGATTAAAATTTTGTATTTAATAAAACTATATCGAAATTTGTTTTCAAACAACATTTTCCGGGAAAAAATATGTTCAACAAAATTATTGATAAAGTGACATGATAAGACAACAACAAAATTATAGGCATTTATATTAAGATCAAGGTAGGCAATTAACATCCCCTAAAGTAAAAGATAACGATAATAAAACTGTGACTTATTATTATCATTATTCCTGATAATAGATAACTAACATAATATTTTAATAGTGAACTATTAATACCACTTAACACTTTCACTAGTAAAGCAAAGTCAGATATGAATCATACAAACAATCAAAAGGAGCAAAGTAGTTAACTTAATATTAAAAAAATAAAGAATAAAAAGATAAATAAGCATACAATAAAAAATAATAATAATATAAGGTTTGAAACACATAATAAACAATAAAAATATTTAAAAAATTTAAACAAAAGTTATTCAAAATAATGAACCCAAAACTACATACATATTAAATATGATAGATGGTGATATTATTACACATAAATGAAATAAAACCAAACCTTTCATTTCCTCACGACAAAATCGCCAAATTCGAACGTAAACAAACAAACGGTTAGAGGTTACACCAGACCACACCTATCTATATAGGCATTCCCAATCCAACGATTCTAATCCAATGACGTTATCTTGACTATTCATCATTACTCCTTTTAAAAACTGAAGTGGGGGAGAGAATAATTGAACTGTGACGTAATGCAAAAACATGATTCACACAAAAATTTTAATTTAAATTTCTACGAAATCTATTCGGACTTTAATATGTCTTTTTGGATTGAGAACATTTTTCTAAAACATATAGGACGGATAGAGAGTTAATATTTGAATGCATTTAAAAGATAAGCGAACACCGAGAGCTATTGGGAATTAAGGTTAGTTAATATTTTAGATTAAAATAACCGATTGAAAACTAACCATCGTTTTTATTCTTTACTCTTTATAAATTAGAAGATTAGACGACGAAAGGGTGCATTTAACAATAAAACTATTTGTTCTAAAAAAAAAAAAAAAAGCCGTTTGGGTGCGTGGCTAATAGAACACTGCAGTGAATAAGTTACATATGTAATTATGACCCGAGGTATCAGGCAAAGTTTTAGGCCATCATCAGGACTGAAAAAATATAGATATAACGTTTGAATAAAGCGCTGTTCTTAAATGTTTTTTTTTTTTAAACCATTTAGAAATTATTCCCAACGGTTTTCAAGTTCCGCGTTTTTCTGATTCCACTTTAAAGGGGTTTTGATGGCACAAGACAAATCTGTTTTCGACATATTTCCTTCTCTTTTATATTTCTATCTTTATCCATTTCTCCCATATTCATATATACAGTTAGTGACATATTCATACACCCTCAATTATCTTTCTTTGGTTGCCTGCGGAAAGAATCAAACGAATTTCAGACAGAAAACAAAAGACATGCGCAAACGTTGGAGCAAAAGACCATTAGGTGTGTTCCCTCGTTGCTTCTTTTTTTAAGAGATAAGGCAGGACATGCTCAGTACATTTTTATTCGTTCTAATCAGGGGTCATTGGAACGGAAAAAGTTTACAGCGCAAGACTTGCCTTATCTCTAAGCAAGGAGGGAACATACTCAAAATTCTTGATCAGCCAAGTTCGTACATGCGCACGTAAATAAACAGGATCGACTTAAGAGGTGGAGTGGGAATCAAACTGTAACGGGCCTGATGTGTGCGATCAAGGTGTTTATATACAGAGAGGTGGCCTCGTTCTAATTTGCGAACCCGCACAACATATAAGTACACGTTATTTTATTTTATTTGGCAATTGTGCTACAGGCGAATAAAGAATATTTTTATAATTATTGTGTAACAACTGGCTATTTAATTCTTAAATCACATAGGAAGATATCAGCCCCAAACCTTATTGATAAAGTCTTTATCGTTCCTATGGGCTACATAATTACATCACATCATAATTATTATTATATAATTAACTTATGTAATTCACTGACAATAATTCAATGTAGCGAAACATGTAGGAGAGATCAATGAACGAATTTGGAAGGAGGATGGAGGTGAAGATTTAACTATTAGTTAAATATGACGGAAAATAACTGTCGCTGAACATTCTTAAAGGCCGCACTACATCACAGAACATTGAATATAATAGAAGGGGCAAGGGCTCGATCGGAGTGGCACCACCTTCCCTCCGACCCTCCACTCTTGTAACCCATCGTTGGTTTTAATTAACAGCGAATTCAGCTTCTTATTAGCTTTTGTTTTCTGCTATTGATATTTTTTAATCAATATTTTTGATTTATTGTGATCTAATGACATAGTTGTATCCATAATAGAGTAAGATAATAAAGGCGGTTGTTGTGTCGCCTTTGGTCCTCATACAAAAAAGACTATAACTTTTCACTAGTAAGTTTCTTAATTTAATTGCATAAAACGATTTCTTTACAACAATTTTTCGTATAATTTTTCTGCGTCTAAGGTCTGAGGAGAAAATTAAAACACGTATTTATACGAACGGAAAAAAAAAGAAAAAGTTTTCATTATTTAACACATTAAAACTAATTATTATTAAAAACACTAAAAATTTATTTATTTAATTAATTATAGGGATTATTTTTATTGTGTTTTTTATTTTAATTAATTGAATATTAAATTATTTTTTAACAAATCTAGTTTTAAATTAGATTAGATTTTCTACTCCATGAAAGTAATCAGTATATAATTTCTGAAAATGAAGTTTTTATATTAAAAAAAAACATATTTTCATGATTTTGTATATTACACTTGTTTGTTTTTATATAACTTTATCATTTAGTTGTTCTTTTTTAAATAATAAACTCCCCGTCAAAAGTATTGCAACACTTTTTAAAATTTTCTTTTTTTACAATTTTAAATTTAAATTACAATTTCAATTTTTAATTTACATTTAATAAGATGATAATTCATGCATTAGCAATGATTCAGAGCCTATGAATGGTATAAAAGGCACATATGATCTTGAAGAATCATTTCCACATACGTCAAAGCATTCAAAGCCCCTCCTTGGATTGGCACTTTTTCGGTGCGCGCCTCCCAAGATATGCCACCCCAGAACATGACAGAACCCCTTCCAAATTGCTCAGTTTCTAATATGAAGCACTGACTATACCGTTCTCCAATCGTTTTCACGGCCATCTAGGCTGTTAAGGGCCACTCTCGTCTCCTCTGTGAAAAAAACTTTTTTCCATTCCTCCACAGTCCAAGATTGGTGTTCCCTTGCAAATCTTCATCTTTTTACACGGTGTTCTTGCGGTGAGAAGAGTACCTTTCATTGGCTTTCTTGGCCTGAGGTTTGACTCTCTCAGTCTTCTAATGACCGTTGACTCCGAGATTGATAACCCTCGAACACCAGCGATCAAGTTTTTAATGGAAGATGCAGTAGAATTATGCTTCAGATGTATTTTAATGAAGCGGTCATCTATAGGGTTAGTAACCCTGGGACGCCCAGAAGTTGGTCCTCTCAAATGACTACCATTCTCTCCGTACCTTATTATGGTCCTTGAAACGGTAGAATAGATAATCCCAGAGCGATTCGCAATGTAACGCAATGATTTGCCTTCTTCATAGAGAGTGATGATTCTGACGGCATTATCGTGACTTAAACGATTCATTGTGAATAAAATTAATTGTTTTAACTAGATTTAAGAGGAAAGAGAGAACAGACTTGAGGAAAACGAAAGATAAACATGGTCTGAATGGAAATTAGAAATGAATGAAACAAAATTCCATCGTTTGTAGGTTAACAGCGAATAAAAATGATATGCCTAACCCCTAATATCTCTCATTTAATAAATAATATTACTATAAATATAAGCAAAGTAAGGATTAAGGTCAAAACAAAAAAAAATCTCGAGAATAATGGGTGTTGCAATACTTTTGACAGGGAGTGTATTTAATTGTATTACAGGATTTGGTGAGTTACCACGCGAGAGGTGGGAGCGGCGGTCTGCCTATCATCAGCGTGGAGGGAGTCGCATGTCTGGTGGACACCGGGAGCTCATGTACCATCGCATGTAGAGAGGCGTTAGAGAAGTGGAGCGGCGGAGAGAGGGCACTCCAGGTTCAGGTATGCCAATGTCAATTGATCACCCTAGGGGGGCCATGCAGTGTAGAGGGGGAAACCGAGATGGGTTTGCACACCTGGGGGGATCGCGGTGGCGGTTTGTCAGTTCATGTTGTCGCTAGGATGCCGCGGGACTATGGAGTCATTATAGGGAACGACTTACTGGGCGCGGTAGGTGCGCGGATCCGGAATCAAGGGGGCCAGTGGGATATACGAATTGGGGGGAAAAGATATTCCTGTACCCGCATTGTGGGGAACGGCAAACCACGCATAGGGGCGGTAAATCAGGTGGAGGATTGGAAGGCGTCTGTCCTTGCGGAATTCGATGACATTTTTTTAAAGAGGGGGATGTTCTTGGGACGACCGGGAGGACGGTACACGAAATTCCCCTTAAACAGGATCGGGTCACTTACATTAAAGAACGGCGGTACCCGCAGGCCCTCCGCAGGCATATTCGGGAGGAGCTGGAAGATTTACGGCGGCAGGGTATTATAGTGGACAGCACTTCTCCTTATAATAGTCCGTTGTGGGCCGTGAAGAAGAAGAGTACGCCGGGGGATACACGGGAGAAATATCGGGTCGTCATTGACTACCAGAAGCTCAATGAGAATACGGTCGACGAAAAATATCCCATACCGCGCTTCGAGGACATTTTGGACCGGTTGGGCGGTGCGCGAATTTTTAGTACTTTGGACCTCAAGGCGGGGTATCATCAGATCCAAATGCACCCTCGTGACCAACATAAGACCGCGTTCACATTCGAGAGGGGCCACTATGAGTTTACGCGGATGCCGTTTGGCCTTAAGAATGCCCCTATCACTTTTCAGCGGCTGATGGATGAATTCTTGAGGGGTCTGGATGAGTCCGTGTGTCAAGTATATATGGATGATCTTTTGGTCTTCAGTAGGTCGGATCGGGAACACGTTGAGCATCTGAGGGCTGTATTTCGTCGTATGCGGGATTTTGGTCTCCGCCTTTCTCCGGAGAAGTCGACCCTGGGCCTGCGCGAGATCAATTTTTTGGGCCACACCATCTCTGCGGAGGGTGTGAAACCGGATGCCCAGAAGGTTGCCGCCTTACAGCGGATTGCCGTGCCGACCGAGGTTAAGGGTGTCCGTAGGTTATTGGGCGCGTTAAACTATTACCGCCGTTTTGTGCCGGCTATGGCTGCATATCTCGTGCCTCTTAATAATTTGCTTAGGAAAGGCAATAAGTTGGTGATGACCCCCGATATTGCGGACCAGGTTCGCCGGTGCATAGAGCATCTACAGCGTGAGCCGGTGCTCGCGTTCCCCGATTTTACCAAGCCGTTTACGATCACTACGGACGCTAGCGAGTACGCCCTGGGTGCGGTGTTGTCTCAGGACAGCGAGCGGGGGGAGCGGCCCATCGCGTATGCCAGTAGGCGCCTCACGGAGGCGGAGGCCCGTTATAGTGCCTTGGAGCGGGAACTCCTCGGGATTGTCTGGGCTGTCGATCACTTCAGGCCTTACGTTTTCGGGAGACGTTTTCGGGTTCAGACAGACCATCGCCCTCTCCAATGGGTGGGGAAGCTTAAAGAGTCATCTGCGAGGGTTACGCGGTGGAAAGAACTCCTTGGGCAATATAATATGGATGTCGTGTACAAGCCGGGTAAGGAAAATGTTGTCGCGGACTGGCTTTCGAGGGCGCTCATGGTTAATGCCGTGGAGGAGGACCGGGGCGGGCCGTCGCGAGATGTTCGTCAGTTCTTGAGGGAATGGACCCCGGGGGAGGAGCAGCCTCCTTCCGCGGAGGGGATTTCGACTGAGGATGCGCCGTCGGGCGACGAGGGGTCTACTGAGGGGCGTCCGGTGACCATGGAGGAACTCGACGAAATTGTTAACGATAAGCGTCGCCAGATCGTCTGGAAGACGAGGACTTCGGGGCTGCTGAAGCTCGACTTTCAGCGGGTTGCCGGTTGTTCAGTTGTGACTATCTGGTCTCAACCTACCGTCGGGGAGGAACAGATCTGTAGGGCTCTTGCCGACGCTTCGAAACCGGGTCAGACCCATCACTTATACGTCGGTAACGCTGTGGTCTGGGAGCGTATTCAGCGCTTGTGGCGGACGGAACGCATCGGGATTGACCGAACGTTTATCCGTTGCTCGATGCTGGTCGAAACCGTACACGATGTGGAACGTCAACGGGAGGTTACACTCGCTTACCACCAGGGCAAGACGAACCACCGGGGGCTGACCGAAACGTTGCACGCGTTGCGCCGTCGGTATTATTGGCGGGGGATGAAGCGTACCATCCAGGAGGCTATCGGGAATTGTGATGTATGCATGCGCGCGAAATATGATCGGCATCCACCCCGGGAGGTCCAGGAGGAGACTCCTACTGCGGCTGTTCCGCTCAGTGATCTGCAGGTCGATACCTTTACCTGGAAGGGATTTACGTGGGTCACGGTGCTGGATCTCTTTAGCAAAGTCGCGATGGCGTATCCCATTCAGGAGCGTACGGCGGAGGCGGTGTTGCGCGCCCTCTGGATTTGGTTCCAATTTTACGGTGTGCCCGATAGTATTTCCTCTGACAGTGGTCGGGAGTTCGATAATGCCAGTATCAGGGAGGAGATGAGGCTCTTGGGGGTCAGATGGCATCTAAACACCCCGGGACATCCGAAGAGTCGCGGGGGTATCGAGAGGCTTCACAGCACCCTTAGCGACCATCTTAGGGTCTTTCAGTTGGAAAAAGGGTTGGAACCGGACGTGGCTATGGAACGCGCGATCGTCGCTTATAATCACTCGGTTCACTCGGTGACCGAATTCACACCTTTCGAAATTCTATTTGGGTTACAAGGTCGTCGGCGTGATTGTCGGGGTGCGGCGACTGGCGAGGGTGAAATCGTGAGCAACAGCCTTGCGCTTAAGAAACTTTGGTTTACGGTTCGCGATCGCATCGAGCGGGAGAAGCGGCGTCGAGTTGCGCGCCATAATCTCGGTGTCCGGGATTTGATGGGCCTCGTAAAAATCGGTACGGTGGTGTACCGTCGGGTCGGAACTAATCGGGGGAAGGAACTTCGGCGTTACGAGGGTCCCTTCCGCGTGGTTGTGATTAGGGAGCATAATTTGGTCACAATTGAGGGCTTAACTGACCCCAAAAAGAGACGTACGGTGCACCTGGAACAATTAAAGCTCCCGACTACGGAGGCATCCTAAGCCTTTGGAGTGTCCTCGGCTTCGGAAGTTTTTTTTTCTCTCTAGTGTTCTTGTTCTGTTCTTCACAGTGTTTTTTTTTCTTTTTCTTTCTTTTTTGTTGTTGTGTTTCAGGTGTTTATTTTATTTGTATTCTTCTGTTTTTCAGCCGGTGTGGCGATTTGTATTCGTATATTTCTATCATGTACCCTTATTTTATTATCATTTTTTTTGTATTCAGTGTTTTTCTTTTCAATATAGTTTACGAGGACTGTTCGTAAACTGGTGGGGGGGAGTTAAGGTCTGATAAGGCAGACTATCAGCCTTAATTCCAACTCACCTGATGTAAACACTTTGAAAAGTATATATAGAGGATTGATTATATGAATCAATAAAGCAGTATTTGACTAGCCATCAAGTGAGTTGTTATTGTGCCCCTTTTCCTTATTTTTTTTAAGTTTTATATTGGCCAGCTCATAAGTTATATATATATATATATATATATATATATATATATATATATATATATATATATATATATATTATAAAAAAAAAAGTCGTCGAAGAAACACATCTATTATCAACCGAATAAAGTCACGGTAGCGAACTTTCTTCGGGAAGAACTAAAATGATGACGACACTTATCTTCACATTTATTACAACTTTTTTTGAGGGAATGTTGATGTTTGTACTGACCGTATACTAATTTACCTCTTTGGCCAAGAAAACAAACTATTCCTTAACGACTATTTGACATGTGTTGTAAGTGGCAACGTAGGGTTTAAAAGTTGTCCCTGTTAGGGTCTCTTTTGTTTTTTTTTGTTTGATTTTTGTAATAGGCCCAATATAATTTCATATGTTTTTCTAATTTAAATCACATATAAAGCAGAAGCCCTTTTTATTAAATATGCCACCAAGTGTACAAATTCTTGACAACGTTTTAAAGGTTCAAATTTTCTTAATTTTTAGTATATTTATTTTTCTGTTAATAATTGTATTTAAAATTGGTTGAAATTTCGTTTGTTTTAAAATTTTCAAACTAATTTTTTATCTATTAGCAGCTTCCATGTATATCTCTCTTGCATGTAATTATATGTTATGTTTTCTTATAGAGACTAGAGGATGTGTATTCACCAGTCGCAGGTTGTCTGTTTGGTGTTATGTATGAGGGCAAAGTTTTGGTTGTTGGCGTTGGTTTCGAATTGCACAAGCCTGGTGCAAAAAGACCAATATGGTATGATACAACTCAACAGTTATACCCAACTGGCATAGACTGGTGTGGCGTATTTACAATCGAACTTGATATCAATGTTGACCCAAACGCTTCAGTTGTAGAATCTATGAAAGTGAGTGAATGTTTTAATGTTTTATTAGTATTATAATTAATTATTGTATGAAAATAAACCATGTATTATTGCTCTGAACCACACCTGTGTCTACTTAACAGGGGAATAATGAACATTGAACTATAAATAGCCTCTTACTTGACTTCTTCTATAGCTTTTTGTGTTCTTTTTACTGTAATGCTGTTATACAATTTTTTTGGTACATGTATTATAAATAAATTGACTAAAAACTTACATATTTAGATATTTTTATTTTAAATCATCAGATCATTATAATATCATGATAATTATCACCATTATCATGCCAGTTTCATGAAAGTGCATGGCGATTGTAGAGACTGATATCTATTTGCTTTAACATAATGTTTTTTTGGTACTAATATGACACTGTTGGTTCTGTTTTGACTTACTTTAGATATTTCAGAAACGTGTTTTAACTACTAACATGCAGAAAAATTTAAGCAACTATGAACCTGCATAATATTTTAAACATGTTTCTGAAGTAACATATTACATTTAATTTTTAGGAATTCTTTTGACCTTTTTTATAAGCATGGTTTAAAAATTGTACTTCTTGTTTCATAACACTGCTCCCACAAACAATTTATCCTTATGTACCACTTAATATCATTCTGTATTTTTCACTCTTTCCATGTTGGTAAAGAATTTTGATTTTGTGGAACTAGTTTTGACTAGCTAGCTGAGTTTGGTTTCAGAACATCTCAGTTTGGTTGTCAATAATTATTTTCAAATTCCTTTTTTTTAGAAAAAAATAATCATTGTAATATGCATTAAACAAAATCTACAATAGTGCTAACACTGGAGCTAGCAATGGTGCAAAACAATTCATTTCAGTATGGCTGGTTTGAAATATAATTGCATAATAATTTTTCTTTCAATAAACTTCATTATTGATCTTAAGGAGTTTCATGGAGGAGCATTTTTACTGTTAGTGGAGAATCCATAAATTTTATTCCTGAAATATCTGTGTAACCATTTATGTGCACAAAAAAAAAAAAAAAAAAAAAAATGCATTGAGACATTATTATAGAAATTGTTTTAGTTGTTTAACTTGGTCTATTAATGGGATGTATAAAAAAAAAATAAATAAAAAAAAAAAAATAATAAAAAATAATGATTTCAACGGTCTATAAATAATTTAATGGTATTTAATACTTCTTCTTCTTCCACTGGCGCGACAGCCCATGTAGGCCCTTGGCCGTGCGATATATTATGCTGTGAGAATACATTTGCATTTCGTGATGAATTTTTTTAACAACCAGCTTGAGCTTGTCCCCGATTTTTTCGGGTACAGGCTTAAATTTAATACTTAATAATCCCTTTCTTCTTCCGAAAAAGCCTCAGTTTAGTTATTTGTTTCCAAACAGAAATATGTGAGGGGTATCACACATAATTTATAAGGTTCTCAAGGCTACGATGGGCCAGGAACATAGCAAGAATAGACCGGGACTCACTAATCAAAAAATACTCTTTGGTTATGTGGATAGAAAGAGAAAGAGAGAAGCCGATGCAAATAAGCTTCTAAACAACAGAGCTTGGCAGACCCTGGCACAGGATAGGGATCAATGTAGGCGAATTCTTGATGCGGGGAAAACCTATATCGGCTTGAATGGCCTTTGATGATGATGAACAGGAAGGATAATGAAAGATTTATGTAGACTTTCAGGTTCCAGCTGACAGACTTGTCATATCTTTATCAACATTCAATAACTATAGAAATATAAAATAAACAGCTGTACTAAAATCAAGTTTCAAAAGCGTTGCTAGCTCTCTTACTAAAAGCAGCTGAAAAAAATTTAAATAGAGAGAAAAGATTGATAAAATATTTTTATTGTTTTGTTTCTGTAAGCTAAGTCCATTCAGTGTTATTAGTTACTACTCTTACATAATATACTCGTAACTGACTTTTTGGTTGGTCTGTAATAGTTTAAGTTACAAAGTTAATAGATTATGACTGAAATTTTAAAAATTATGTGATCATCACTCATTCATTTTATTTTGAGTAGATTTCTTTATTTTGTATTGATTTTTTTATTTTTCAGGAAGTTGCTGTAACTAATAATCCATTATTTTTGCGTAAAGATATTAACACAGGAAGTGTTAGTGTTTATTATTCGGATGGTTCACAATTGAAATATTGTGATTTTGAGATAATGAAGAAAAGCGAACTTATGGAAAAGTTTGTATACCTTCGTTTAGTTGGAATGACCTATATTTGTTTGCCCCTTGATTTAAAACCACGTCATGTAGAAAGAGCAATGGAAAAAATTTCTGCTAGAGTATGTATTTGAATTTTCTTTTTAACTAATTATATCATTATTATTTCTTTATAAATAAGAGTTTGGCTTGACTTCTATGGTTCTACAAGCTGTTGTGGATCTTGGCCTTCTTAATAAGTATCTGTTATTCTACCCTGCCTTGTCTAGCCACTTTCCAATTATTTAAGGGCCCTTGACAATTCCTCATATAGGCCGCAAGCAAAGGTTCTGTTGTCCAGCTATTGTGAGACAACCATTGGCTTTGGATTTTCTTGGGAATATAGCATGTGTGGGATATAACATGCATATGTACCACTTGACTCCCCCAACTCAGTTTCTCAAGTTTAATGCCTTACGACATTGGCATTGACATATATAGTTTTGCATTTTTTTCCCTTTAGTCCTCTCTAAAGAGTATTTGTTAGAGGGTCATTGTAAGAAGTAACACTAGAATTGAAGGAGGTCCTTTTTGCCCTTACAGAATCTATGATGCATATGTGAGGGCTAATCTTATGAATGATTTACATAATCAGTTCTTGGTTTGTCGAAGGCATTATTGTGACTGCTGAATTGTTTGCTTGATTTCCACCTAAGTTTCATTTGTAGAGTTAACCTGTGCCACTATGTAGGCAACTTCTGTGACCCTTTCTAAGGTATGTCACAGTCGTTATGCTCTGCGCATGTGGTTCTCTGCCACTATATTTGGTTAGTCTCTCATTTACTTTGAGGCCCTTTGAAAATCTAACTTCCGGCTGAGTGAGAAAGGTAGGTCTGCAAGAGGCAATCATCTGTATACCCATTTAATCGAATCAATCTTGTGAAAACATGTGAATCTGGATACCTGAGACTCCAACAACTTGCTCCAAGGCAGAATTGAAAAGTGAGCATACTAAAGTATCCTTTTGGTATTAATCTCTAGGCAGGATGGAATTCAAATGAGGAACTGTCAGACTGAACACATACTCAACATCAAACATCTATGTTCATTTTAACCAGTCTCATGAACTTAAAAGTGATCTTAAACTTCTCTTTTATTTCATAGATTGTTTTTTCTGTTGTTTTTGTATACTTTGTGGCATTCCAGAACATAACAACATTGATATACGATAATGGTTGTACAACTCCAACTCTCTCTCATTTTTATGTAATCAGGTAATTATCTATGAAGATTTCTGCCTGCTTCAGAAAACATAAATTTGGTTAGTATCAGATTATTAAAGACAATTTCATTATTCAATAAAACTGAGCCAAAAATTTTAAAAAATAAAATAAATGGCAGGAGATAATTGGAAGATTCTTTATATGTAGGCTTGTTATGCATAAAATGACTGTTTGTAGGAAGAGTAAATAAAAATGATTAACAAATCAAATATATTTTATTAAAAATATTTACCATATTTTTCATTAATTCTTGTCCACAATAAACCATGTTTTCTATCCCAGATTTAAAAAAGGTTGAGCCATGTGTTGAAACAAAGTAAGAAAACATATGTATGTAAAAACACGTTTTTTAATTCCCTTTGTCCATTAAATTTTTTTTCTTGTAAGCATTGGTTTAGGTGTCTAAAAATGGTAATCTGTTGCCAAGAGGTCCAGATAGTAGGGTGGCAGAGTTCCATAGCCAAGTTCCAACAATTTATGTGACACATGTGGCCAGTTGTTGTCATATAACAAAATGGTACCCTTTGACCACCCCAATTGACAAAAGATGGTTTCGTTATTGCCAATTTCTGTTGCATTTTATTAATTTTGTGACAGTACAATTCTACATTGATGGTTTATCCAGGATTTAAGAAGCTGTAGTGTATCAAAATAAATGAAACCCACCGTAACCATCACTTTTTTTTTGATGTGTTGAGTTGTGCTGCTTATTCTTTGTCGAACCACTGTCCAGAACATCTACTTTTGTCGTTAAGTATCCACTTTTCACCACGAATAACAATTTTGAACAGAATAGAGTTACTTTTGTTTTGGCATGAAGTTCAGACTGAACTTAATAATGCTGGATTTTTTTCAAAGCAGTCATTTAATGTGTGTGGAACCCATCTTTCAAGGATTTTACTTTTCCAGTCACCTTGAGATGGTCATCAACAGTTGATTTAAGGTTAAGCTTCCCTTCAAGTTCTGGAATAGCTGTGGGGTTTTCTTCCAGCAAAGCCCACAGAATATCGTTATCAAGAGAGGAAGTCCTACCATGACTTCATTCTTCTTATAGGCTGAAGTCTATCTCCTGAAATTTTATGAACCCCTGTCGAACAGTGCACCCATTAATGCTGCCTTTACCCTAGACTTTATTGATGTTCCTGGCTGTCTGTGTCCCGTTCCAGCTGAGTTTAAATTCTTAAATACAAAAGTATATGAATATCATGCTTTGACATCTTAGTAAAGACTAAATTATTTCTAAATAGCAAAATGCGACTGAGGTAAACAAATTTTGTTCAGAAGTGGATTATTAACTGTTGGCATTCATACAAATGGATAATCTAATAAGTTTAAACAATCTATTATTTTCCAGGCAACCTAATAATTATGTGTCATATCTTTTATATATATGTATATATATATATATATATATATATATATATATATATATATATATATATATTGATATTTACAACTGTTTTTTTAAAATACATTCAGTAAATGTGATACAAGCTTTACTGTCATGATTCACATGTAGAGATACTGCCCATTGGCAGATCTCCAAAAACTTTGCTAAACCAGAAGGTCTCAAGGTCATCTTCTTTATACATATATACATACACATCTACATTATATACACATAAAAGCATAATTGAAAGAAACATATCTGACTCATAAAAAAAAATTAATAATAAAAATAAATGAAAGAATAATAAGGAAAAACTCACAAAAATATTAAGAAATAAAATAGAACAAAAAATAACTTTAAAGAAATAATCGCAAAAATAATGTTTATATGAATAATGACTCGGTTACGAAGTGGGAAATGACAACACTGCTGGCTGAGACCTTGTAAACAATAGCTGGGCAGAAGGAATTAGTAGCCTCTCGGCAGGTCCCGAACTATCCTCGTCCCACCTCCAGGCCCTGGCGATCACCAGTCTATTACGTGCTTAAGAAATTTAACTGCACTCACCTGTCTCTCCAGTTGTGATTTATAAAGTGTTTAACTGGTCACTAACTCACTATTCACAAAGTTTGAGGGCTGTTTACTCTGTAAAACAGAAATGGCAAGGTAACAAATACAGAGCGATATGAATATAGAACTGTAGGAGCGGCCATCTTCCTTTCACTGTCAAATTTTTTAAATTAATTTATTTTATTTTTAGTTTTCACTTAATTAAATTGTTTTTATTTGTTTCAGATTGCTGCTGGCATGTTTTTTCAAATGGGCAGCTCTAAAATTTATTTGAATAAATATACTACTAAGTATGATCATTCATGTCTTGGTGTTATATTTGATAAGTTAAGAAAGGAAAAGGACTTCCGGAACAATGTGGTAAGATATTTATATTATTTAGCTTGACCACTTAACTGTAAGCTTAAAGAGCTGTAAGAGAAGTTAGTTACCTATAAATTAATTCCAGAATTTTAATCCCATCATATTTATAACCTTTACCTATCGTCTTAGTTAATGTTATCTTGATTAACCCTTAAAGACAGTGGGTTGGTATGGGAGAGTTGGCTTATTGCATGGAGTACTTGGGTAGGTAACTGGGCTACTAGGACAAAATGCTTTTCAATAGAAAATGGCTCTCTCATTATTATCTATTTAAATGAATTTTTCATGCATTTAATATTTTTTTTTTTCAATTTCTTCAACCATTTTTCTACATTTTTACCCTGATATGCAATTTTAATAGGAGCCATAATTTGTTATAGATATTACTTTATGTCTTGATTATTTATTAGATGTGAATTCAGATTATTAATGGCAAGTATTAATAAATTCAAGCATTAACTCTGACCTCATAAAAGTAATTTATATAAAAAGTAATATATGTGTGGTTGGATACCTAATAAAAGTTGGACCTTACCTTTCTCAACCTTTTCTAACCCTATTCCAGGGATTTGGTGCATTTCCATCCCTGTTCAAAGTTTATGTTAAAAAGAATGGATGAAAAAATATATAGATAACGAGACTTTGGTTATCAATGTTGAAAAGATGGAACTTATGTCATCCAATTCATTTCATCATCATCCGTGGCGCTACAGACCGATGTGGTCCTTGGCCTCCTCAATAAGTCTTCGCCAGATGGTTCGGTCTTGAGCAGCCGCTCGCCAGTTGCGGGCGTCAAGTAGGCGAAGAGCATCCCTGGCAACGGTGTCCTCCCATCTAAGCCGAGGTCTTCCTCTTCCCCTTGTCCGGTGGAGCCTCCCATCCAGCAGCTTTTTGGGAATTTCATCGTCTGGCATCCGTACTACGTGGCCAGCCCATCGCAGTCTTCCTAAGCTGATTAACCTCATCACATCAGCTTCACCATAGATCCGGTAGATCTCCAAGTTTGTCCTCCGCCTCCAGCTTTCCCCGATCTTAACTGGCCCAAATATCCTTCTTAAGATTTTTCTTTCAAATATGAGGATATCCCTCTCCTCTTTACCAGTGAGGGTCCACGTCTCAGATCCATAAGTTAAGACGGGCCTAATGAGAGTCTTATACAAAAGGCACTTTGTGCGACGGGTGAGGTAGGCACTTCTCAGGTGCTTTCTGAGACCAAAATAGCACCTGTTGGCTTTGAGGAGACGCTGACTTGTTTCCCCGGAGATCCTATTTCCCCAATTTACCACTGATCCGAGGTACACAAATTGGTCAACGCTCTGGAACGCAAATGGGCCCATTATAACAGGATGTCGGTCTGCAGTCTCTGTTCCCGGCCCAGCTCTCATGTATTTTGTCTTCTCCTGATTGATGTGCATCCCCATATCCTTCGCTGCCTCCGCCAACCTGAGGAAAGCATCTTCTAAGGGCTCAAATGACCTTGCGACAATGTCCAGGTCGTCAGCAAAGCCGAGAATTTGGACCAGCCGATTGAAGATGGTGTCCGAAGTCTGTATCCCTGAATCGCGCATTACCTTTTCCAAAGCCAAATTGAACAACAAACAGGCGAGGCCATCACCCTGCCTAACACCTTTTGCAGTTTCGAACTGTGGAGAGAGGTCTGTTTGAATGCGTACAGTGCACCATGTGTCATCCATTGTCATCCTGATCAGCCGAACCAATTTCAGAGAAACTCCAAGCTCTACCAACGCTGCGTACAACTTCGGCCTTTTTATGCTATCATAAGCACTCCGGAAGTCCACAAATAGATGATGGGTAATCATTCTGTACTCCTGGGACTTCTCGAGAATCATTCTCAGGCCAAACATTTGATCCGCTGTTGATTTACCTCCCCTGAAACCAGCCTGATATTTACCTATTTTTTCTCTCGGCAAATGGTAGAAGCTTACCATAAATGACGTTGGAGAGAACCTTGTAGGCACACTGTAAAAGCGATATGCCACGGTAATTAGAGCATTCCAGGATATCACCTTTCTTGTGGAGTGGATGAATAATGGCTTTCTTCCACTGTTGAGGCATTTTCTCTTCGGTCCAGACTGTGAGGATTACGTTGTAGAGGGCTCTCATAAACTCATTTCCACCATGCTTCAGGAGCTCAGCAGGAATCTCATCCTCACCTGGAGCCTTATTGTTATTGAGTCTTTTGACAGCCTCTTCGATATCATCAAAGGTAGGTGGGTCGGGAGTTTCGGTATTATTTGCACCTGGTATTTCCCACTCCTCTCGGTCTCCCGCGTTTAAAAGAGTGTCGAAGTGACGGGACCATCGAGCAAGAACTTCATCCTTTCCCGTGGCCATGGACCCGTCTTCATTTCTACATGCCTTGACACGCGGTTTAAAGCCGGCCCTACTCTTATTAACCTTTTGATAAAAGGTTCTAGATTCTCGTAGATTGCTGTGCTCCTCTATTTCCTCAAGCTGCTTCCTCTCCCATTCCCTTTTCTTTTTACGGTGAAGCCTTTTTTCATCTCTCCGCCTATCTGAATACGCCTTGGATGCTCCTCTGGTGTGTCGCTTCTGAACCATGTTTTTGTACGCTTTGTTTTTATTTTCTGTTGCGATCGCACACTCTTCATCAAACCATTGAGACCGCAGTCTTCGTTCCTCATTCCCAAGGGTTTCCCGGGCCACTCTTTTAATTAAGGACGAGAGCGCATTCCATTGTTCTTCCACAGGCCCATCTGGTACACCATTTTCCACGATTGCTTCATCAAGCTTCCGACTGTAATCTTCACTAACATCCGGCATTCTCAGTCTGGCTGTAGCTATTCTCTCTCTCTTCTTTCCCATGGATTTCCTAACGTTTGATATCCTGGCTCTCATTTTGGACACTACCAGGTAATGGTCGGTGTCCATATTAGCCCCTCGGTATGATCTGCAGCTCATCAAACTGGATCTGTGCCTCCTACTCACCAATATGTGGTCAATGTGATTCACTGTCTTACCATCCGGAGAGCGCCATGTACCTTTGTGAATCCTTTTTCCAGGGAATAGGGTGCTTCCCACAACCAAGTCCTTTGATGCGGAAAAGTTAATGAGCATACGTCCATTATCGTTTGTTTCGTAGTGGAGGCTATATTTTCCTATGGTCGGCCTAAAAACTTCCTCCTTGCCGATTTTGGCGTTGAAGTCCCCATGATGACCTTAATATCAATCCTCGGACCGCTGTCCAGAGTCCTGTCTAGCTGATCGTAGAATTCTTCTTTCTCATCTTCTGGGGCTACCTCAGTGGGAGCATAGCAACTCAGGACAGTGTAATTGTAGAATTTTCCCCTCAATCTAATAACACAGATTCGATGGTTAACTGGAGTAAAGCCTATAACAAGATCTCGGGCTGCTCCCCTGACCACAAACCCAGTACCAGAAATATGCTGCTGATTGTGGCAGCTGTAGTAGATGGTGTGGGACCGCTTCTCCAGGATCCCTCTTCCCCTCCACCTCACCTCCTGTAGAGCGACCAGGTCTATTTTATAAAGGTCCAGCTGCTGTAGGAGTTGCCGAAGCGAACCCAGTCTATGTAAAGATAAAATATTCCATTGGGCAAATTTTAGGCAAATATTCCGGCTATTTCTTTATGAGGTCTCAAAACAGTATACGTTTTCCGGGGACGGGTAATTAGCCCTTCGCCCAACCTTTTTACCTGAAGGACAGGGAGATTTGTGTTCAAGGTTCTCACCCTCTAGACGCATTGTCTTCACCACGACTTTAGAGCTGCGTCCACCCTCGCAGTATGTATTCTACTCCTTGATTCTCATTGAGCCTAACCAGTCAATATGCCACCTTCAGCCTCATTGAGATACTAGCGTTGCCGCTGCACAACACTAGCAGGTTTGAGTTCGTGGTCCTGATCCCCTAGTAGGCCTGCCTTCACCACGGCTCCGAGCGCCTACCACCCGATCCTGTAACCCTAGACAGGAGCCCGCACAAGGTACTACCAGCCGGGCCAGCTGGACCAGGGTTTATTAACGAGGTGTTACTCCTCGATCCCTCCTCCTTTATCCTGGCTTGGGACAGGCCGTGGGTTCCTGGTACGTAGCCAAATCCTCACGGGCGGAGTTCCAATTCATTTAGCTATGTCAAAAAGCAAATGTTTTAATCTATTGAAAAGTTGTGGATTTTACTACATTTCATTGCATAACGTGATTCTTTCTATATTTTAGTCATCAATACTAAAGTATTTTCTTCCTGATACGCATTGCCCATTTTTTTTTTGTTTTATGTTTTGCTAATTATTTTATTGAATTGTTTTTAATACTATTTTTATTTGAAAATAATCATATTAATGCATGAGTGTTATTTGTTTTGAGATTCTAATTTTTAACTTTATTACATTAGTATTAATTGATTATAAATTTCAGGAAGTCTTAAAAGTATCAGCCCTGTTTCCTCAAGGACCATTTGTTACAGACGATAACAAACTTTATAAGCCTCAAATTTATGATTATTCTTGTAAGTAAAAATATTTGTCTGACTACATGAAAAAAAAAAAAAAGTAATTCCTTTAAAGAAAAGTACATATAACACCAAATACTTGAATGTTGCTGTTTTTTAGTTTGTAAAAATTTGATTATTTAGGCATATACCTTTATTATCATTATTTTTTTTTTTTTTTCAATCTATAAATTGATTTCATTTTAAAATTAATCTCTAGTTTTCTTTTTCTTTACAAAAAAGTTATTATTATTATTTATTTTCCTTGTTTCATCTCAGAATAGAATAAGCTGCTTTTGGTTTGTTTTTGTATTATATTTAAACTACTTTCTATGAATACTAGCAATAATTGTGAAAATGTCAAGTTATTCAGGATATTTGTTGCTTAGATAATTTTTTCCTCTATGTAAGTATTGGATGAAAGCAACTATAAAGAAAAAAATCAAACAAACCATAAACCAACAAATAACACAATATAAGGAAATAATAATAATAATAATAATAATAATAGGACTACAGTTATTTTAGGAATGTTCTTAAAACATTAATTGTTTTTATGTTTATTTCAGATCCTCAAATTTTGGATAAAACTGAGACTGAAAAACATTATAAGTTTGTAATGAACTTACCTTTTGATGCTTTGTGTATAGCCCATAGAGACAGAGAAATGGATGAAGTATATGATCTTCTAATCGATACTGCTGAGAGGACAGTGTTTCTTTGTGAAAGTTACTTGCTAAAGTATATACGTGACCCATTAAAGGTTCATAATATACGTGCACACCATTTTTTCCCTGATGAATTAGCACATGCTTTATCATTGGTATTTTCCACTGAACAAAATGATGAAAATCTTGGTAAAATATTTTATTTACTTTTAGAACCAATAGTTTTTGAAGTGTCAACAACAAATGATTTATTTTATATTTATATCTATGAATAGAGACAATCAACAATAAACTGACTTTTTTGACAGGCCATTTTTAGCACCGGGAGCGGCGTGGTCTAGTGGATAAAGCGCTAGTCTACTGTGCTCCGGGTCCTGTGTTTGAATCCTAGCTCTGGCAGAATATTATTTATTCTGTTATTTCAGCCGTGAAGCGATCCTGGGGTATAGAGACCCTCCTGGGGCATACCCAGCCTCTATAAAGTGGGTACCCAAAAATGGGGAAAAACCTGACAGCTGAGCATGATCTCGGCCAAATCACCTCATTGAATGGCCGTTGGCCTAGAAACAATACGAATCTCTATATGTACTAAGCCCAAGACCCTTCATGGGTTGTAGAGGTACAGGTTTTTTTTTTTTTTTTTAGGACCAAACTACAGATATTTATATATTTTTACTTATGTATGTATAACTTCAGATATAAAGTTATTAGCCTAAATTAAAAAATAAAAATAATAATTATTTAAAATAATGGCTAATAACTTTTTTTTTTGTACAAGTTTGCAAAAAAAAATGTATAATTAATAATTTAAAAAAGTTAAATGCTTACCAACAAATTTAACAAACTAGACTCAGTTATTTTGATTCTCAGAAAAAGTGGTTCTTGGATACATCTTTTGTTTAAGGCAGTGATTGAAAAATCATTAAACTGAAGACTTTTGCAATTTAAATCTACTGCTTTCCAAAAACAAACATTAATACTCTGACTAAACAGTTGAATTGTAAAAAAAAAACTATAACATTGGAAAATTAATATTATTAACACTCTGTGTTTCTAAATATGATCAATTTTTTCAGTATATTCTTATTTTAATGTATGTAACTGAATGTCTAATACATATAATGAATTTCAGATGATTTAACAGTAATTAAATTCTTGTTTTCAGAATTGTGGATAGTAGGGACAAGCTGAGTGATTTAGGACAAAAAATTAAACAAAGGCGATAGAATTGCTTTATATCATTTTCTCATATTTATATCAATTATAGTTTTTACAACTTCAAGTTAGAGTACCAAATGATCTATATAGTCTAGCTAGGCAATTTGCTTTTCTATCGAGAGTTGAACCTTTCCCAATATAAATTACTAAAGATCTTTGTGGACATGAAGGTTTTTCATGTATTAACCATTGATCTTTATCACTTCTACTTCCTTACATACTTTTACATAAAACATTAATTTATTAATGTGTAATGTGCATTTTTTTTAAAATTATTTAAATATGTCATTTGGGGGCACATTACTCCTCAGAATTCTTTATTACTTATTTCATTGAAATAATTTAATCTCTTTAATGGTTAATATTTCCTTATCACAAATGTTTTTATATTTCATATTATAAATGTTTATGTATCTGACCATGCTCTGAATGGTCCTGGTACATAAGCAATAATTAATGTTTCCTCCTTTTCTTTTTTCCAGCTTATCCTTTTGCACTGCAGCCTTAACTAGGCTTATTGTGTGCCGTCCAATTGTTTCCTTGATTAATATTAAATGTCCAGTTAACCAGCTATTATTTTCATTTTGTCCAGAAATTTTTAGCTTCTGTGAAACTCTTAAAAATTTGATCCATCATCTTGTTCCTTTCACATTTATCCCTGTAATTATGTTCTTATATCATCCTTATTCTTTAATTTTGACTCTGACATTTGTTTTTTAGTTCGCATACGACGACAAGTACATGCCTTCTTAAATTTAACACTTGACAGGCCTTATTTTCGAAGAGCTAATAGTTTAATATTAATTCCATCAACCCATATAACGTGTCCATTAATGAACGTTCATCTAGGAGTAAAGCCATCTGGAAGTAAGTTTGTTCTTGGTCTTGTAATATCTGTAAGAATTGTGAACAAGTGTCTAAGTCAAAAATTATACCTTTTAAAGGTGGCTATTTCAAATTCATATTAGCATGAGACTTCAAGGAATCATGTAATATCAAATAGCACTTGCTATCTACCACCTTAAGTCTTTCATCAGTCATTTATACACAATATAGAAATGAAGTTTTAAAATCCAGTGATTGACCTATATAATTTTCTTAGTAATTTGACTTGCTCTCAATCACAATTCTTTTATGTGTGTATATATATATATATTTTACAACCTTTGATTTATTCTTTATTTGTATAACTCTTGTTAAAAAACATTTTATATACCTGAGTATGCTATTATGAAATTATTAATAATCTTAGTTTAGAATGCAATGATTTATAATACTTTCTGTTTCAATATTTATCTGCATTTGTCATTTAATAGAACTGATAACTTACAGTGGCACATCAACCTGTTCCTAAGTCAGGGTCTCCACTATTAGCCTTAGCCAGTTTTCTCAATCTTGATTTGCTGGCTTCCAGTTCTGGATCATAAGTAGATGTCTTGCATAGCTTAACACACATTCCTTTTATTGAAACTTAGATTGATCAAATCTTCCAATATTTTATAAGTGTTCAGATCAGGTTTCCTTTGGGGTTTTCAGTGTCTTCCATTATCATAATTTGCTCAGCCCACCTAAGCATTCCTAGACTTATAAATGTGACTATATCCACATCATACGTAAATGAACTAGTCATTTATCTGCCTCCCTGTGTATATTAAAGTGTCCCATAAATTTTTCCTCAATGAATATTTTTCATGTAAGTCTCAACAATTTTGGAAAGTGGATATAATAAGACTTCCTAAGAGAAGTAGGTCATAGAGGAAAACGATTCATATCTAACTGTAAATTAACCTTAAATGCCAAATATTGTCTATTGATTTTGCAAAAAAAAAAAAAAAATAATAAAAAAAAAGATGAAACTTATGGTCATCCTATTGAATTGGTCCATAGATAGATTTAGCACTCATACAAGGTGTGGTAGTTAATTATTATTATTTTTTTTTAAATGTTTAAATTGGGAGAAAAGTATAGAATAGTTTATTTAAAGTAAGCTTCATTGGTATGTGTGCGTATTTACTCTCTCTCTAGCTGTTTGTAGATGCCCTCACCAAAAAAAAAACATCTTTTGAGGTGTTGCTATCATGAAGCCATAGAGAGACATGAACAAAAACAAGTGGTAGTCAGAAGGGGTCGAGTCTGATGAATAAGTGGGATGGGGTATTATTGTCTTGCAAAATTACTTTTCTATTTTTTTTTTTAGCCAGTAAGATTAGCTTGTGTTGATAGTACTGCTGGTCCCTAGTCTCCCAGGAAAAAAAGGTTGTACCACAACTAAAAAAAATATGGAATACTTAAAATTTTTAACCAAAATCAATAAGAAATAATCATTAGGGCATAAATTTTGAGATAGGTATTTCATCAAAGTATGAAAAGAATGTGTGAGCTTTTATAAAAAAAAAAAAAAAAAAAATCCCATGTTAATTGTGAAAAAAAACACATTTAAATACCTTTTGTTTCAAGTAATAATATTATAATTTTACTTATTATTTCGTTAATGTTTTTTTGTCAATCTGGAGGAAAAAGAATGGGCAAAGAAACTTAAAATACTGCACGAGAACTGCCCATAGTTAAAAGTTAACACACAGCCAGTAATTGATACTCACCTTTCTCTAGTTAAATAGGCTGTTGCTTTTTTTGTTTTAAACAGTGCTCAGTAAGAGTATATTTATTTAATAACAATTTATCCTTATTAAGATTTGACAAATTTTGCCCAACTCATGTATGTTTTTAATTTTTTTTTGTAACATTTCATAAATTATTAGTAAATTTTGCATTAATGATCGTTTTATTTTTTACTTTCGCTTACTTATATATAAAATATATAGTAAAAGAAAGTATTGTGATCATGAAAGTTTTCGATTTTTTTTATTTTATATGCAACTGTGATTACATTATTAATGTTGTTTTATTTTTTCAGTTCGCACAGACCGCAGCAAATCATCACTGGTAAAAGGTGCCTATTACTATTATCATTATATGATGGGTGGTATCAATGATAGTGGCTGGGGTTGTGCCTACAGGTCTTTCCAAACCATTTTTTCATGGTTTAAGTAAGCATACTTTTTTTTTTTTTTTAGATATTGTTTAGCTCCTAGATTTATGAAATATTTTAAAAAATCAAATTACTTTTATTGATGCTACGTTTCAATATAATTAAATAGCTAAATGGAAGAACATATCATGTGACATTTTATTTTGGGAAAAGTATGGAAATTCAGGTTGGAAATAATATTTTGGGTATTACTTATCAAGTTACTTCAATAACTCCAAAATACTGTGCGAAATTACTCTACATTGGCCTAATATGACAAATCCAATTGTGTGTGGCTTATTTGTTGTGTTCGATGCTCTGAAGTATTTTGCTCATTTCTGTTTATCCAAACATATTTGAATATAATCATATTCTATAATAGCAAATAGTTTTATAAACATCAGATTACTATAATAAGATAAAGTTATTTCAGTGCAGTAAAGACAGTGTTACATAATCTATTTATCCTTATGTGATAAAACTTGCACTGAGTCCTTTAAATTCTTTAATTTAGTATCGTCATACGACATATAAAATATGATTGTGAGTACCCCTATTATGACTCATTTTTACATCCCTCCTTGTGTAATTTTTTTAAACTTTCAATTGTTTGTAGTTTTCCAAAGCAATCAATGTGCCTTTGCATTTTTAGGTTTGATTTTTGGTCTAATTTAATCAAATTTTTGGATATCCTCAACTTTTAGCTTTACTATTGGGTTATGTGAGGCTCTTTTTAGTATTTGAGGTACTTGGTTGTATTTTCATAAAAAAGGCTCCTGATTATCATATGAAGGACCGCACTATAAGATATATCCAAAAAATTAAAATAAATTTATACGAATATGTCATGGAAAGAAGTCATGTTTTTAAAAAAAAACAAAAAAACATAGCTTTTTAACTTTTTCGGCCATTTAATCTGCTGGCAAGACATGGCCTCCTTGGTCTACCTTTGTACAGTTATCACATAGAATCTTTGAGATTGTTCAATGATCCCAAATATTTTGATTTTTAGTGTTTCGGCACTGGGAGGGGGCTCACACTGAACTTGCCGAAACCGGCCACTGTGTCTTGGCTGGTGAAAGAAAATAAAAAAAGTATGTATACATGGAGGCTCTGGTAGCTATAGATAATGTGGAGAGAAATATGTCGGAAAATCACACAATCCAAAACTTTCAAATAATACTTATTTTTATTTATATGTACAGAAATAATAATAAATTAAAAGAGCTCTTTGCAAAAAAAAAAAAAAAAAAGAGGGTTTAACTCTAACAAATTAAAAAATAAATGAAACTAATATCTTTAAAAAAATTAATAATGATGATAAAATGTATATATAAATAAAATGTTCCTTTAACTTTTTTAAAAATAAAATCAAAATAAACCAAAATGAAACTCATAAAAGTTTAGTGGTATTTACATATTAATAGAATAAGTATTTGGTGCCTGGTACAGATGGGAAGTCTTGTAGAAAGATGGTCGGTGAGTGAGAATAGATGGTCCATGGGACGTATACTTCGACGCACTCACTGTGAGACACACCGACTGTCTAACACTGACTGCCTTATATCTGATTAGGTTGTAACAATAAACCTAATAATAATACTAATGAGTCTAGTATTTAACCGTTAATAAAACACATAATGTTGCATCAGCAGTCAGAATTAATTATTAAAATAATGAAAAATAACTGGATTACTACAGCAGCAAGCTTAAGTTTGTTAAAATTCAGGAAGATGATATAACTTTCTTATTTTATTTAGTTACATTTCGGACATATCTTGTCCATTATCAAATTTATAGTTTTCCTTGTTATTAGATTCTCATCAATGCTCTATTTGTATCATTTTAAATTATGTTTTTCATTAGTAATTGCAGGTCAGGTGTGGACTAAATAAAGAAATTAATGAATTAAATAAAGGATTTATCATCTTCCTGAATTGTAACTATCACTCATCAAACTTCAACAGATAAAACATTTATAAATAAGCCAAAGTTTATTAATGTTATTTTTCTGATCAGTAATTTTTCAGACAATCTTCTTAATTAAAATTATGTTATAGTGCAATTTTATATATTACTTTTTTAAAATAAATATATGTTAGATTACAGGGTTACACGACAATGGAAATACCAACACATTTAGAAATTCAAGAATGCTTAGTTAAATTGGGAGACAAACCGAGAGAATTTAGAGGCAGTAAAACATGGATTGGATCAACTGAAGTTGCATATGTGTTGGAAATATTTGTAAAATCTCAATCAATTATTTTAAATGTTGCCTCAGGTTCTGAAATGGGTTCTATTGGACAAGCAATTTATGAACACTTTGAGCTACATGGTATTCCAGTCATGATAGGTAACGTGCCTAATATATAAATATATATTTAATAAAAATTGAATGTTACGTTTTTCCTTTGGAAATTTTTAATTCCTGATCAATTGAAAACAAAAATAAAATCTAAATTATCTTTTTTCAATTTGTATTTAACTTTTCTGAAAGTGTTCTAATTTAATATTTAAATAATATTAAGCACTTAACTGCTGACATTAGTGTTAATATTAAAAAAGAAAGAAATTGAATAAAATATACTATAATTAATCAATGGTCCAAAGTTGGAGTCTACTGTCTACGATCTGCTGGCCAAAGCTGACCCATGATTATCTGTAATTTGGCCCAGCAAAGATTAATTTGTTTGTATTGTGTGACAATTAAATTGATACAGAGCTATAATCTCTTTTTTAAACATTGTTTTAATTAAAAAATATTAAATTATTGTAAATAAACAGACACAATAGTCATATGAGGATAAATGAGACAAATAGATGAAGTAATAGTTAATATTAAAATTAACTATGTGGTCCTCATTTGTAACATTGTGAATAATTACTAATATGACTATAGATCACTCTTAAGCATGTCAATTTATCTGACATATATGATTTTATCTTTATACGTGTATTTTTGTATATACTTATTTCATTGTATTTGTGAATACAATAAACTTCAAAGTGTTTTAATTTCAATTAAAGAGTTTTGTGTACATTTGCAAATTATTTTCAACTAAACTCAATGTTGGTTTTTGTTTTTTTTAATTTAGGAGGAGGTGTACTTGCTCATACAATACTTGGAATTGACATTGATGAAGAATCTGGTGATACAAAGTTTCTCGTCCTCGATCCTCACTATACTGAAAATGATGACTTAACAAAGATACAGAAAAAAGGTTTTGTTGGTTGGAAGGGCATTGATTTTTGGGACACAAGATCTTTTTATAATATTTGCCTTCCTCAGAGGCCGAGGTGTTATTGACTTGATTTAATTATTATTCAGTTTGTATACCATTGTTTATTAATATTTGTGATAAAAAGTATTTAAAGCAATTCCCCCTTCCCTGCCCCCCCCTAAAAAAAAAAATAAACAAAGAGATTAAAAATAAAATAACTCATGATTTGCAAATTTATTTTTATGTATTGAATTGATACGTATTTCAAAGTAAATATTTAATACAATTCATTACATGTTGGTACCATTTTGCGTATGTGTGTTGTAATGTAACTATTTCCGTCAGCATTAAATCTGAAATTTTGATATTGATATATTTTGGTCATTATATATACACATACATTCACATCACTTCAATTCATAATCATACTTTATTTTGAATTTGTTTTTGTTTAACTTAATGGTGTATGTTCATTCATTTAATATTTTGAAAATTTGAAATAGTGTTATATATCTAAATATTATTACACTATAATATTACATTCCTTAGTAACCAGGCCTATTCCTTTGTTCCCTGAATTGAGTGAATTAGTGTTTGTACTTTCTTTTTATTTATATTTGTGTATTTATTATTTATTTAATGAATTTGTAACGCTGGTTGTGAGTTGACACTGATACATTTTATTTCCATGAGTGATGAAGTGATAAAATTAAATGTAATAGAAATTGAAAATGAGTGGAGAACAAAAATTATTCCAAGGTTGATTTGTTACTGAAATCAATAATTACTTTATGAGGTAATAACAAGGAAGTTTATTAATCACTTATTTAGTGGGATATATTTTTTTCATTTATTAAAATGTATTGGTTGTCATTTATATTAAAGATTCTCTATTGGAGATATTTGTATGTTAATTACAAATCCAAAAAAATGAGTTAATTCTCTTGTATTTATTCCAACTCAAATTATGGTTATAAACTTCATGGAATGTTTATTTTTACACACTGTACTATCAGTTAAATATGTTTTATTTATTGATTTTTTATATGTTTATCTGTGTATATATTTAATTTGGTTGTTACGAAGTTATTTTATTTTATATTATTTGTACAAATATATATACATATATTTTTTACTTATGAAATTCTCTCTATTTTTAACTTTAACCTCAATATGTTAATGTGGTGACAAAAGAAAGTCTGTAAATCAGTATATCAATGGTTTTATTATTTATATATTTCAAATTTTTTAATCCAAGAATGGCATATATATATATATATTTGAGAGGATTCAGTTTTGTCAAATGTAGCAGAAACAAAATAATTTGACTTTCCTAATTACAGCTTAATTACTACAGTAAAGATTTAGTGACTAGTGCTTATTGTTGCTAAAAGGATTATAGGAATAACTTTTGTCACTACTTTCCTTCAATTAACATGTGTCAAATTCCATTTCACAAATATTCAGGTGGCTGTCAAAAAATATTAGAAAATAGTGAAATACTATTTCTTAATCAATGTTTTGACCCACGTGGGTCCTCATCAGGGCTTCTCTCCCCAAGTCCTAATGAAGAACCACATTGTGGGTTGAAATGTAGGTTTATAAATGTTTTTAAAAATATTTTCTCATGTTTTTTACTGTCATCTGAACCAGCTCATCCTGTATATTTATCACACGGTCAACTATTTAATATTCAAAAATTCTTTTAGTTACTTTTGTCCATTTTAGTAATGTAACATAGACTTTTTCTTATAGTTGACTTCTTGGTGTAAACTTTCATTGATTTAGAGCTGTCAAGGGGTTCATATTTTGTTTATTGTTAACTAAGAACAATCAGTATAAGTCAAGATGTACTTAAAATGCAAACTAATTAAGCTGTAAACATTGTAACTTCAGCACCTCATAAAATTGGGATAGAGGTATCACCATTCTACATATCATCTTATTATTATCATTTTTTAAAGACTATTAAGAAAACCTAACCTACACTTGAAATTCTTGATGACATGCTATAGGGCGGGGCCTTTACTTCCTACGCCTATTTTTGTGAGTGACCGCTATTTGGCTGATGGGTCTCACATACCTGAAAAGAGGCTATGGGTGAATCCCCATTTAATTTTATGTTTGATAAAGTACTCCCAGAACTGGGATGAAACTCACAAACTTTGGTGAGGTAGACTAGCGTGCTAGCCACTGTCACAAGCCCCCCCTTATTGTAATAAACAAAATAATAACTTTTTTAGAATGCCATTGTAAGAAATTATTGTGAGGCCCCACACCATTTACAAATATTGTTTAGCAGAATTATGAAGTATGGTTGATTGATATTTACATGGTCGAGCCTAACACCCAATGTTCCATCTGAAATGAGGAGTTAATTTCCCCTTTCAGAATGACTTTGAAAAAAGAATGAATAGATTATGACTTTTTTAAAAAAACACTGATTTATCTTAGGTTAGTGAATCAGTGCCATGAAGAAAGATATTGTCCTGATGGCGGGGGCTCATTTCCAAAACATCAACATCAGTGAAATGTTAAGAATTAAAAATACTATAAATAAATATAACATAATAAAATGGATTAAATGTAAATGAAAATAAGTATAAAATAAATTACTTATTGGAGAGTTGCCATTGCTCATCTTTAAATTAATGAAGGACTTCCTTCCGTATATTTGTTAAAGAATTAATAGACTTTTTAAGACTGCTACCTTACCATCTTTGTGAGATTCAGAGCCAGATTTTTTTTTTTTTTTTTTGTGAGGGAATAGATATAAGAAATAATTACTACACTACTTAATTAAAAAAAAAAATCTCTGGTGAAGAACGAATCGGAGCAACAACCTTAGATGCTATTACAATTTTTCTTTGGAAGTTGTTCAGGATTGGCAATCTTTGAACCCAGAAGACAAAATTTCCTCTATAATTTTAAATGAACGTGTGAGAAATAATTTTATTAATGAGAAAAATTAATGAAAACAGAAACAGTATATCTTATTTGTTTAAATTTAAGTATATTAAAAAAGTAATAGAAATTTTGTTGAATCACTGCTGCAATAAACTAGTCAGGAAAACACAGGGATAACATCAAATAAATTTGAAGCTTAAAATACATAATCTTCCAGAAAATATTTAAGGTGTAATTAACGATTTTTGACATGCCGCTATGATCTTTATGACGCATTTTGTATGTAAAGTGCCTCAATGACAGAAAATTGTGAGGTCTGAAATACGAATGGTTGGAAAGTTTTTATATTTGATTAAATTCAATAAATCTATTATTGGAAACCAATTTCATCAGTGAATTTTTGTGCTTTCGCTGAACTAGCTAGTAAATATATGAAAGGATTTTTAGGAAATTTCCGTTTTGTCAAGCGCGGTACTAAGCATTCAAAGTTGAATTCACACGTACTTCTCTGCTCAGTCCCAAAAAAAAAAATAAAAATTTCCAAAATAAAAATGACAAGTAGGTTGAAAATATAGTTTTTTTTTTTCAAAAACTATATACATATCGATTTGAATATTAATTTTATCATAAATATCTTATTTTATTTTAATTATTTTTATAAGTCCCAGCAATTTTTAGTGGTTAACAGCTATCCCCCTGCCGTCGCCCATGCGTATTTTTAGTAGTGCAGATACTGTGAGTGACTTATTACATACTTATACCAGTGGACCTGTGAACAGATTTGATTTGACATTTCACAGTTCATTTCTTCACTTAATGAAACATACACATATAGCTATCTACAGATGATGACTTAATTATTTGTGTACAAACATATTTAGTTACATATGGAATTTTAAAATCTGGTGCGCGCAAAACACGACTTTCAATTAACTCCTTAAAATCAATTTAAGAATTTTTAAATACATTCGAATATATGAAAACAGTTTAAAGAATTATTTACAATGAGTTTCGATAGGCGTAGGGAGTGATAATCCTATCATACAAAATTCGTTGCGAAACGCGAGTGTATTCTCACAGCATAATACACCGAGCGGCCAAGGGCCTACACGGCCTGTCGCGTCACTGGAAGAAGAGTTTCGATAGAAACATGTGTTCTATTAAATAATCTATTATATCATTATCTACAACAATCAGTTAGTTTTATCGGATTTTCATAACTCACCATTCACTTTTTCAGTTTCGTGTATAAGATAATATTTTTTTCTATTTTTTTTTTTTAGCTCACCAACGGTATATTATAAATCTATATTATTGTTCTTATTTTCAAAAACACAAAAATTGAATAAAAAATATGTTTCCTTTTTTCTCCTTTAGTTGGGTATCGAATTCGTTTAACTTATATACTTACCCGTTTTCTATCAATGCTAACAAGATGATATGGTTAATTTTTAAAATATCGGCATTTAAGCCCTGCCAGACTATTTCAATCGTAACAAAACATATATTATAGTAAAGTCTATTAGATTTTATATCAATTTAGGGAGTTTAATAAAAATCGTTTGAGCCTTTTTTGAGAAAATCGTAAAAAGGTTCAAAATGCATGGTGTAAAGTGTTATACCATGCATTTTGCTCCTTTTTACACTTTTCTCGAAAACGGGTCTAACGATTTTGATTAAACTTGCTATATCGATGTAAAATTTAATGGACTTTTATATCATGTAGGTTTCATTCACAGATATTATAACGATATAAATTATTACCAACAACAATCATTTAAGTTAATGTGCATTTCGTGTATAAAGTTAATGTGCGTGCATGGTATAAAGTGGCTCTTCTGACTCACTGATCTTGCTGAAAAAGTTGTAACATCTCGGGCGTATAGTGGTGTTAATATAAATTTTCAGTTTCGTACGACTTTTCGTTTTCGTGCAAGACTCAGTACATTCACAGACACATACACATTCAGGCTTTTCGTTCGACTTTTGGTGGTTTTTCACTGTGAGGACAAGAATATGAAAAGAATAAATTCTCGAAACGTAGCCTAAACACAATTGTTTATTTATTGAACCTCGAGACCCGCTAAAAATAAAACTTAAATTGTCAACAGTCGAGAATGAGTACACACACACTCATATATAAAACTAAAGGGCATTTAAGTCTAAATTAGAAGAGGACATTATTCTTACAGAGACAGAAAACATTTTTGAATAAATTTAAGAATGCAGTCAATTCACAATAAATGGAAGTTTAGTAGTTAAATAAACATCTTGATTGGAATTCACATTTTTATCCTAACGTTAAAATACATATAAATGAAAGGATTACAAATTTTATAGTTTCTTATTAGAATATATGTTTTCATAACGTTAAAAAAAAAAAAAAAAAAAAAAAAAATGTAAATTCCAATTAAGATGTCTATTTATACACTTTTTATTCATTCAATTCGCGTTCATAAAATTATTCAAAAATGTTTTCTGTCTATCTAACAATAATTTCATCTTCTAATTATTATATAAAAATTTTGATATTCTGTTTTGTTTTTATCGCATTATCGTCGCTTGAAATTAATTATTTAATGCTGGTCTCTCATGCTACAAGTTCTGAGTTCGAATCCCAGTCCCGGCGGGGCTTTTATAAGGATGTCAAAAAAATGGGGATTCACTCACAGCCTCTCCCCCGGGTATGTGAGACCCGTCAGCCAAAGGGTGGCCACTCACAAAATTAGTCGTAGGGAGTGATGACCCTACACTAAAAATTGCATCGTGAAACGTGAGTGTCAACTCGCAAGAGTTTACACCACGAGGCCCAGGGCCTATACGGCCTGTCGCGCCACTGGAAGAAGAGCTTAATTATTTATATATTGACAGCCTTGAGACCCGCAGAAAACTTAAATATATATATGTAAATTGAATCAACCAGACATAAAGTTTTATTTAATTTAATAGACTTTAATATCACTCAGATTAAAATGGTCTGAATGGGCTTGAATGCCAATATTATAATTTTTTTACCTCCAAAGAACCTTTAATTTGGTAGATTCGAAAAAATTAAACACATCATCTGGTTAGCATTAATAAAAAAAAAGTTGTACGAATTCGATACCAACTAAAAGGGGAAAAAAAGCAAACATATTTTTTAATTCCATTTTTGTCTTTTTGAAAATAAGAACAATAATATAGATGTATAGTATATCGTTGGTAATCTAAAAAAAATAAAAATATTATCTTACGCACGAAATTGAAAAAGTTAATGGTGAGTGGTGAAAATCCGATAAAACTGATTGTTGTAAATAATAATATAATACATTATTTAATAAAACACATGTTTCTATGTAATTAATTCTTTAACTTTTTTTTTCATACATTTGACTGTATTTAAAAATTGTTAAATTGAATTTAAGGAGTTTTTATACAATAATTAATATATTATATTAGGGGTACTCACTACTTTTGCTATAGCATGCTATTTGTGTTATTTTGCTAAACCCGTCGAGTTTCTACTGTTATTTTCTGTATAAAATTGATGGGTTTAGCACAATAGCACAAATAGCATGCTATAGCAAACGTAGTGAGTACCTCTGTTATTGTTAGAGATATAGAAAAGAATACATAGAACTATGAACAGGCATAGAGTAAGTAAATAGATATTTCAATTATAATTTACATTAAAGATATAAGTAGAAATTTAATTTAATAGAAATTCTGTTGAAAGTCTATTCATTGTCCAATTTATTCTTTTCTATATCTCTATAGAATAAAATAACATCATCTCTATACAATATCATCATCTCTATACAATAACATCATATTATACTATTAATCATAGTATAAAAATATTAAAGGTCTGTTTTTTGTTTTCCACTGTTAAGGCATGATTATCAGAACAATAAATTCTCGAATCGTTGCATAAATAAAATTGTTTTATTTATTGACTGAAACCTAAGAACAGTAGAAAACTTAAATTATTAACATTCGAGAACTGATCAGACAATATGTATATAATTCACTACCAGGACTTTAAATGTATGAGAAGCTACAGAAGCGACCTCATGGTGTCCCTTGGGTAACGCCAAGCGGGTGACGCTGATAGTCCGGACCCAATTCCAGCCTACGAGAAGGGTCCAGGCACCACTCAGGTACCCTAGAAAAGGATGCTGGGACTTTTTTTTTCTTAATCCTGAACCCAAAACTAACTTTCCCGCCCAACTACCTTTAAATATTACGCTCAAGTTGACGACGGATGTAAGTTTGGTTCCTGCACAAAACGAAAACCTTTAGCATTATTATTATTTACCACTGCTGAAAAGGTATGATGAATATAAATTATTATATTATAACTTGGAATTGATCTTATATTAATTTTTTTCCATCTCAGAGAAATTGTTCTTTTCATTCCTTAGGAGTTGAACATGGAATAAAGAGAAATCTGGGCAGAGGCCGATTGTAAACAGACGCTGAGGTGGTGTGTTTACTAGGAGAAGAGTGGCCTTGGAGAAGGAGGTTGAGGGAGGGGGATTTAAAAGGAAGAGGCTGGAGGGGAGAGGGGAATGACCGAGCCTCTGGAGGTCCAACCCAAAACAGAGCCTCCAGCCACTCCAGCTAATATCATTCCGCCTCCAGTTCCCTCCAAACATTGCCTTATCCACCGCTGTGGCCCTTGTTCCAGCCGGGGGGAAAGTTTAATTTTGCTACCCTTATTCTTCCAACCCCTTCTTACAGTCAACAATTTTATTACAGTAATTTAGATATATTTTGGAATGAATATCTCCCAAGAATAATCGTTATATTGGCTGAACTAATGTAAAATCTACCGCCCGGGAGCTTTATCTTCCTTGTTTATAGATTTTATTTTTATTTCCAGGGTTTTTCAGTTTTTTAATTTTAAAGTTGAAGAAACTTTGGATTCATGAGCGCGTAGAAAGGAAGGGTCTGCTACCCCCTTCTCCCCCTGCTAAATAGAATTATGACAATTGAAAATTATTAAAGATATCTTAATAAGATAAAGTATTAGGATAAAAGGTGTGATTAACGACTGTTTTTACTACCAATCATGAACTTAATTAACAAATTTATGCATATATAACCGTGTTTGGAATAAATAACTTAACATTTACAACCCTTTTACCTCTTGACGATTTTCAACCAGCTTGCTCCCCTCCTGAAGAAAATCTTTCGTACGTATGAATATTTTTTGGATGAATACAAAAGCGTTCCAAATAAAAGGTAAGACATTGGATTTCCAGCCAGCCGTCGGGTCCAAAGTTTCTGTAATGTATATTATATATATATTATAAACTCCATATATAAATATATATATATATATATATATATATATATATATATATATATATATTTTTTTTTTTTTTATATATTTTTTTTTTCTTTTCTAAACTTCTTTCTCTTCCTCTTCGAGCCATTATTGGTATAGAGGGGCCTCGATCCAGCGCTGCCACTCACTCTGTTCTCTGACAAGTTGCTTCATTTATTATTGCTTTGAATCGATTCTACTTTTTCTTAACTACATTACAATTTTTTTTTTTCCGGATCCTACTTCGTACACCAAACCCCTATTAATTAACTCTTCATTTTATGGAATTAATTAGTTGTTGAATGTTGATACTAAGCTGGTACAACCAGAAACTACATAAATCATTAAAGTAATGCAACCATGAAAACTTGATAATTGTTAATGGTAGAGTTTCGATATTTTTGTAATTAAATTCAGCTACTTCAGGATTATGTTATTAACTTATCTAACTTAAGTAGTGACATATATAAAACGAACATTCGAATTATGTCTTGCGAAAATTTCTGTTAACTGATTTTTGGAATTTGAATATTCAAAATGCTGGCCTGAGCTGGGTACACGCCTTAGAAATTCTTTCTCATGCACACTTTTGGTTCAGATTTGTTGTCTACCAGATTTCATCATTGGGTTCACCCATCCGAGTTTATAAAAAATATTAAGGAGTTTTAAATGATTATTAAATATTCCGTCTCCTGATAGTTCATATCCTTTATGTTTTTAATTAATATTCTGATGGATTACATCAGGTGTGTCATTGCCATTGTGAATTTTTTTTATCCATTTTCAACAAAAATATTTGTTTATGTACGTGAGTTGTCATATTTTTTGGCTAATTATAATTATTAGCTGTGTCAAACAATAATTTTAAAAGCGGGTAAAATCTATTTATTCAAAAAATTATTTGTAAATAATAGATTTTTTCCGTGTTTTTTTTTTTAAATAATTGATAAAATATATTACGACTAAAACATGTGATTTTAAAATTATAGTTTGATACAGCTAATTATTACTGCTGATGAAGCGGTGAAAGAATACATATAGATAAATATGCGTGGTAGGTAAAGCATTTGTTTAAAAAAATACACTATTAATAAAATAATTAATTTAAATGTTGACATTAGATGTAAAAAGTGTATAAATGCCATACAAATTTAATTGTTACAGGTGCTTGAATATGGCCCTGGAGGCTGAAACGTTGTGATGTGTACAAGTAAATAAAATAAAAAAATATATCAAAAACATCTTTTGTGAAGCGACCAAATATGTATCTTACAAATATTGAACCAAAAGAAAACTCAGGACAATATAATGAGAACATCAAATTATTATAAAAATTAATTATGGGATTTTCCAAAAAGTAATATTTGATGTTATTATCCGAATTTATTTTTAAAAAATATGTCTTTCCCCTCTCCCGCTACTTTCATAGGCCTCGCTCTCACGAATTTTCACCTACCTCTTCTCACCGTGTAGACCGGCCCACAGTGGGCAAAATCACCAATTTAGATGGACATAAGTCAAGTCAAAATTTTGGAATTCTTCAGTGCTTCACCTTTTTATTACTAGTTGGCAAGACCCTTAATACTAATATTTCCCGCCATACCGTGTTAACAAATAAATAGTAAATGAATGAATCGTTCCTGTTCACACAAGTGCCTAATAACCGACAGTGGGATTATCTTTATTCGATGGTCATTTATTGTGTTTAAGGTGTATTTATATCAGTATTTTTGCTTTTATTTAACAATGGACATTGCTGAGACAGGTAAGAAACTATATTTCCAAACTCCTTATTCAATATACATTGCAATTTCACGTGTAGAGTTAATTCAGCAATTTGTAAATGTATGCCCTTATTCAATAACGAAAAAAATACATAACCCCCAAGTTACCTCAAAGATTTGTTTGTAGGATTTGTTTTGCCAATTTTTTGCGTTTTGAGTGATACATAATTTTTTTTTAGAAACATCACTCCGAATCAAAAGTTTTACAATCTATAATTTCAAGAATTTCCTAAATCATATAAAATACATCTTTAAGCAGGTTTTAGCAACTCCGAGCCGTAATTAGATTTTTTGTGTTATTTTTCCCGTATTCTGGGACTTCAAACGTAAAATATAGGGTTTATATTTTAGCTAATAAAATTGACGTTTGACCACTGTGCGCTCGCAAATCGTGTCAAAAAATTAATTAATTTTTATAATTTTTTAAAATATTTTTTACCGTAATCTGGGACCCCAAAGGTTAAATATAGACGAATTTAAGATTTTTGTCCACCTAAATCGGTTATATTGCGCATTGTGCAGCCTTTATTTGAAGGCCTAGTCCACAATAGATATACCCGACTCCTTACCTACACAAAGCCTCTTGTCCGTAACCTATCATCTGAATTTATTTTCAGCATCCCCCTTCTCTCACCGTGTAACGCGGCATTCAGTCTCGGGTGAGAAAGTTTCTGTTAGGGTAATATAAAACGGTAGCGAGACTAACAATGGACGGCGGGCTCAAGAATGTTTTCTTGTGTGTAAGACTGGAAGTTTTAAAGCTGTTTAAAGCGTGAGATTGAAGGAGGGTCCAGGATTTAAAGAGTTTGTTTTTTAACCGCCCCGGTATCTTTCTTGTCACCCGCTCTTTATCTTCCCTATCGGCCCTTCCCTCACCCGCTTTAGAAAGGCATTCTTACCTTTTTTTCTCTCATTTTTACTTTCGCCCACGTATATTGCTTTCTCTTGAATCCTATTTAGGGTTTCTTCCTCCTCTTTCGTTGTGTTTACAATGACAACATATTGTGTGAATGTGGTCTCATATCACTATTACTACTGTTCAATTAGAAAGAAATTGTAATATATCTCAATAAATATATTTAAATAATGACAAATATATATATATATTTTATTTAAACATATTTATTGATATTTACAACTGTATTATTTTATGAATATATTATTCGGAACATATGGGTGACAAGATTCCGGTTTTGGGGTATGCCGATGATCTGGTACAGCTAGGTGAAGACACGGAAACCATACAACTAAATACAAGTGTGTTAATAAAAACCGGTAAAGAAATAGGACTCGAATTAAATACCGATAAGACGAAGTATATGATTAGTAGCAGAAACGGTGTCGATCTTGGTGATATTGATGTATCAGGTCATACTTTTGAACACGTAGAGAAATTCAAGTATTTAGGTTCAATTATAACTAGAAAAAATGAAATCCAGGAAGAAATAAAGTCCCGGTTAAAGGTGGGAAATGCGTGTTATTATTCAGTTGCTAAGTTACTTAGTTCGCGGCTTCTATCTAAAAACTTAAAGGTTAGAATTTATAAAACTGTTATTCTTCCAACGGTTCTTTAAGGATGTGAAACGTGGCCGCTTACTTTGAAGGATGAACAACGGCTTAAGGTTTTCGAAAATAAGGTATTGCGTAAAATATTTGGTCCGAAGAGAGATGAGGCCACTGGTGAGTTTAGAAGATTGCACAACACGGAATTGCGGAACTTGCATCCTGTAAATATAATTGAGCTGATTGCATCGCGGAGACTCAAATGGGCGAGTAAAGTTGTTGGGCTCGATGACGAGCGGATTCCGAGAAAGTTGGTATTTGCTGATCCGACTGGTAGGCGTCCGAAAGGAAGGCCGAAGCGGAGATGGGAGGATTGCGTTAAGGCTGATCTCGGGAGCTTGGGCTTGAATGGTGAACATTAGACGAGTCTGTGTAGGCGGAATTTGGTGGTATCGGCATCGAACCTTCGGGTTCGCTAAGCCTATTATTATTATTCGGAACAGTTTCTTCTTTTTTATTTATATATTTATTTATCATAACATATAAAACATGATTATTAAAACATTACGTTTCGAGGTACCTTATGCCTCATCTTCAGATTTTCAAATATCATCTAAAATACAATTGAATAAATATTATAAGCAACTATACATACATTAACAACACATTATCAATAAATTAGAATCAATTTATCATTTAAAATATTTACAATCTGTTTATTATTAGAATTCTACTTACATCTATTTCCCTATTATATCTTAATATAGGTAATTTAATATTGTAGTATTATTTAAGTTTAATTAAAATTATGACATTTTTAATAATTTTGGCATAACCTATCGCCATTTTTTTTTGTTTTTTTGATATCAAGTTCTGTTTTTTACGAGCTAATATTTTAAATAATTAATTATCGTCTATTTAGTTTTAAGATAGTTATTGATTTTGAGTTTTTAGAAGGGAGGGATAATTTTTGGGAATAATTAATGTGTTTTGGGGTATTATAATTACGTTTTTCGAGCTGTATTTTTTATCGCTCGCGTGCTTGTTAAATCACATTAACTTTTAATGTTTTTAATTGTTATAGAAGTTGATAATTGTGTTTTCGGGTCTTGCGATAACATTTTTTAACTGTGATTTTCTCAAAAACGGCTCTAATGATTTTGATTAAACTCGCTATATTGATGTAAAATTTGATAGGCTTTAATATAATATAGGTTTCATTCTGATTAAAATAGTCTGATGGGGCTTAAATGCAGATATTTTAAATTTTCTTCTTCTAAAGTACCTTTAATTTTGTAGATTCTATAAAAATAATTATATTATCTTGTTACCATTGATAATTAACAGCTTAATATGCACGTTGAGCGAATTTGATAAAAAACTAAGGGAGAAAACTGAACAAATATTTTTTTATGTATTTTTTGTGTTTTTGAACAGAAAAATAGAAATATAGATGTACAATATACCGTTGGATAGCTAAAGATTTTAGAAAAAATATTATCTGATTCACGGAATTGTAAACGGTAATGGAGAGTCATGAAAAGCCAATAAAACTGGTTTTTGGGTTCCCGAAAAGGAAAGTTCATGTTGACGGTGCTGCAATCCGGCGGCTTGTCAATGAAGCACAGCGCGTCAATTTTGTGTTTTGAACATAAGAACAGTAATATAGACGTATAATATACCGTTTGAAAGAGAAAGACTTTAGAAAATATATTATCTTATACACAAGCTTGTAAAATTGAATAGAGAGTGATAAAAAGCCGATAAAACTAACTGATTATTTTAGATAGTAATATAATAGAGTTTTTAATAAAACACATGTTTCTATATTAAGTCAATTTAATTAATTCTTTAATGGTTTCACTCAATTTTATCTCTGTATTTTGAAATTCTTTAATCGATTTTAAAAACGGAGGTAAGTGAAAGTCGTGTGTTGCCTGCACCAGATTTTTAGGAGTATTGATGGTATTATTAATGTCAGAAAAATCTATTGCCTTGTTATTCAATCCTCTATGCCATAATTTGTGTATCAATTTTACTGGATACCAATATTCTATTAGAATATTGTAGATCTTTCTTTTCGTCTAAATTATTTAAACTCGTTAATTAAATTGCTCTGTATATATCAAATTATACGCGGTATTATGTATTTGCTATGCTTGCTGTGGTTACTGTAGTAATTTAATATTCTGTTACTGGTAATTTCTTTCTTGGTCCATTCTTTAGTCAGTATGATATTATTTCTGTATATATTGATGTCAAGGAATCTTAAATGGTGATCTGTTTCTTCTTCATAGGTGAATTTAAGGTTAGATGTTGAATTGAGTATATGTAAAAAAAGAAAAATGTGGTGCGCGCAACACACGACTTTCACTTACCTCCGTTATTTATATTAATTTAAGAATGTTTAAACAAATTTAGAAACGAAAATAAATTGTTAAAGAATTGTTTACATTAGATTTTAATAGGAACATGTGTTTTATTAAATAATCTATTATATTCTTATCTACGACAATCAGTTTGTTTTATTGGCTTTACATCAATCTCCGTTAACTTTTACAATAGTATATATAAGATAATATTTTTTCTAAAATCGTTGGCTATCCAACGATATATTATACATCAATACTCCTACTCTTGTGCTCAAAAGCACGAAAATTGTATTAAAAATATTTTTGCACTTTTCTCCTTTAGTTGTTTATCGAATTCGCTCACTTTTTATATGTAGCTGTTATTTAACAATGCTAACAAGTTGATGTGCCTAATTTTTTGAAATCTATAAAATTAAAGGTACTTTAGAAAATTTAAAATATCGGCATTTAAGCCCTGTCCGACTATTTCAATCAGAATGAAATCTACATGATATTAAAGCTTATCAAATTTTACATGGATATAGCGAGTTTAATCAAAATCGTAAGAGCCGTTTTTGAGAAAATCTTAAAAAGGTGCAAAATGCATGGTATATGCATGGTGGCTCTTCTGGTTAGCCGATTTTAATGAAAAAGTTTTTGTAACATCTAAGGTGTATAGTAGTGTTAAATATAAAATTTCAGTTTTATAGGACTTTTCGTTTACGCGCGGGAGTTACCACACAAACCTTTTTGCGGGACTTGGTTATTTGGACTCAGGAGACCGTAAAACGCGTATTTCCGTTGAAAACTGAAATTCGAACATTTTCACGATCGCAATACTTTATCTTACTATATATTTCATATATAGAATAGAATAGAAAAATAAACTTTATTCTGGGACAATGTCCCTTCAGAATAACATTAATGGTCAAAATAATAATTTATATCTGGCCTAAAACAATATATAACTACTTTTAAATAACAAAAGAAAGAAGAAAAAAAAATAAATAAAAGGTCATTGTGACATCTCTATGTACATATTCAAAAATAAATAAGAATCAACCTAAAATATATTTTTTACATCTCATTAAAGTATATAAACAAATCACCTCACATAAATAGGTATAATAAAAATAAAAATTAGCTTACATCGGACTGGAGAGAAAGTAAATATTGAAAGAAGAGGGATTTGAATGATGGTAGGGAAGGAGCATGTCGGATGTTTGAAGGGAGAGTATTCCATAAGGCAGTGGAACGGGCTAAAAAGGAGCAATCGTATTTTTTGGTTCTGTGGAAAGGAGTTTGGAGGTCGGACAAACGGGATCTTGTTTCCTGGTGATGGGTTGAGGATTTAAATACCAGAAGGCTGTAGACGTAAAATGGGCGTTAATGATTTGATAAAGGAATGATCCAAGGAAATATTGTCTTCGAAAGGTTGGGGTTAACCACTTTAACTCGTCGTAGAGGTGGGATACATGAGACCGTCTCGAGGTACCGAACACAAATCTTAAAAAGCAATTCATAATTCTTCTCAATCTGTCCTCGAGCACCTTCGAGAGGCCGCCGTATGCCACACAACTATAGTTTTGGGAGTTTACGGGTAGATAGTGGTAGGAGGTGGCGGGATCGGTGGAATAATTTTAAGGTACTAATCGATCGACGGGAAATTTGGACAATTTGGGGTTTCCAGGACAGGTTTTGGTCGATGATGATGCCAAGATTTTTAACAGAGGAACTAAAAACAATAGGGTGATCATTTAGCAAAAGCGGAGGAAGGGTGGTGACAGATCGGAGGAGGTATTTGGAACCAATAAGGATGGCCTGAGTTTTTTTAGGATTAAGCTTTAAGTTATTCAGGTTTGCCCAGGCACTGATTCCATCTAGGTCTTCCTGAATACTGGCAAATGCTACAGATAACTCGGAAGGAGGGGAGGATAAATAGATTTGGAGGTCATCAGCATATAGGTGGTAGGAAGTAAAAATAGCTAAGTGAAAGTAAAAATTAAGTCATTATGATCCATTAATGTTAAAAGTCATCAATATACAATATTTAGCAATGATAGGTAATTGTTTGTTATATGTTATATAAACATTTATATATGTGACTAGTATCATAGCTATTGTCTACATCAGTGGTTCCCGATTAGTGTTCCGGACTCCTGGGGTTCCGCAGAATATGTCCAGAGGGTAAACGAGATTTCATTGGATAGTTATTTTAAATTACCTTAATGAAATATAGCCTAAACTTATAACAAGAATCACCCGCACACCTAATCACATTATGTTGTGCGCGGAAAATGGTAATTAATATGTAATCTAGTTATAAAAATGAATCGCCTTTTCCCTTGGTGATCGCATCGCACATGAACGGCTTGACCGATTTCCCTAATTCTTTTTTTATTGCGTTTATAACATTCAAGAGAAGGATCTTATGAAAGAAAAAAAGTGAATATTTACTTTTTAAGATAGTTTTTTTTTTTTTTTTTTTTAACTATTGTAAGGCAAAAATAATCTCTCTATCTATATCTATATCTATCTATCTCTCTCTCTCTCTCTTTCTCTCTATCTATCTATCTATCTATCTATCTATCTATCTATCTATATATCTATATATATATACTTAATGATGGAGTTTTGTTGACCGTTGAGAAATTAGATGAGGAAGATGGTTGGGGGTGCGGTCATAAATTAAAGAACACACATTTAAAAGAAATGTTATTTTAATTATGTGCCGACGTTTCGGCCTACAATTATATATTATATTACAATTATATACCTAACGCATTATTAAGTCTATAATTACATTGGTTGTTATCTTGTTTCTTTTAGCCCTGATGAAGGCCCACTTTGTAGGCCGAAACGTCGGCACATAATTAAAATAACATTTATTTTAAATGTGTGTTCTTTAATTTATGACCGCACCCCCAACTATCTTCCTCATCTAATATATATATATATATATATATATATATATATATATATATATATACGAGTATAAGTTTATTTTAAGTCTCGGTAAGTGAGAGTTGTGTGTTGCCCGCACCAGATTTTTTTTTACGTTATGAAAGGAAATGTTTTAGCTTGTTTTGGAATGTAATCCAATAAGAACTTTTGGATAAAACTGCAATATATGTGCCATGCTTACTAAATAATGACCAATGTGAAGTAGACAATTCCATCTATTCACATCCAGTACTGTTGCTGTATTATTGTTTCTTGATCCACTTATCCCAACCCCTTAGGTTAATTACTACGGATCAGCGATAGTATCCTTGAAACTTATCAGTTCTCTGAGTTGTATCTCGCGTACGAGCTCGAAATCCTTATATATTTTCTTTCTCCTGAAACCTCTATAGAACGTAGTTGCTGGCTCAATGGCGGTGGGAGATAGGGATTCCGGTTTAAATCACCTGGGATATCGTAAGCAATAGCGGGCCGGAGCGAGGTGAGTGTCCTGAGTAGGGTTGGGGGGCGGGGGTCAAGGGTGCAAAGTCCCTCCTCAGGGCCGAATAGTGGGGGGTTCCAAATAGTGGGGGGTTCCAAATAGTGGTGGGGTCCGAAATGGGTTTGATATTGGCCCCCTCGCTCACAACAGGCTTAACCTTAGGCGCTATTCTCTTTAAACCAGATCGCACGAGAAGCTAGAGTCTTATAGCGAGAGAATCTTCTCCAATAGGAGTAGACTGGTAAGAAAGGGATAGACTGCAGCAGCACCCTTCCCCCAAAAATGTTTAGGGGAAATATAAATACAAGAAAAAAAATCTGGTGCGGGCAACACACGACTTTCAATTACCTCGACTGTTAAAAGCAATTTAAAAACTATTAGATATACTTCAATTTGAAAAATATTCCAAGTTGATTTTAATAAAACGTGTATTCATTTTTGTTGGAAACATATGATTCAGGTTAAATAATATAACTATATTAAAATGTTAACCAGTAAAATGTTTATTTATATTACCTTTTACATCTTTGTATATAAGCTATTATTTTTTCCAAAATGTTCCCTTCCGTCTATATTACTGTTTTTATTATCAAATAACCAAAAATTACATTAAAAAAAGTTTCCTAATGATCCAATGCTAATCGGATGATATGGTGCATTTTATATAATTTACAAAATTAAAGGTACGTTAGAAGAAGAAAACTTAAGATATCGGCAAGACTATTTCAATCAGAACCCTACATGATATTAATGATGGAGTTTTGTTGACCGTTGAGAAATTAGATGAGGAAGATGGTTGGGGGTGCGGTCATAAATTAGAAACACACATTTAAAATAAGTGTTATTTTAATTATGTGCCGACGTCTCGGCCTACAATGTGGGCCTTCATCAGGGTTGACTCTAAGACGCTGCCTAAAGGAGCTTAAGTTAAAGGAGCTTAAGCTTGACTCCTTTAGGCAGTGTCTTAGAGTCAACCCTGATGAAGGCCCACATTGTAGGCCGAAATGTCGGCACATAATTAAAATAACACTTATTTTAAATGTGTGTTTCTAATTTATGACCGCACCCCCAACCATCTTCCTCATAAAAAATGTTTTGCTTTTTTATCCTTTCGTCGATCATCAAATTCTTCCAACTTGTATATTTAGCCGTCCCACATCAATGTAATTAAGATGATATGGTTGTTATTATAATAAAGCAACAATACTGGATATGAATAGATAGAATGGACTATTTCACATTGGTCATTATTTATTAAGCAAGGCACATATACTGCAGTTTTATTTTATTCCAAAAAATGCTAAAACATTTCCATTCATAACATAAAAAAAAATCTGGTGCAGGCAACACACGACTTTCACTAACCTAGACTGTTAAAATAAATTTAAATATACTTCAAGTTGATTTTAATAAAACGTGTATTCATTTACGTTGGAAACATATTATTTAGATTGAATAATATAACTATATTATATTGATAATCAGTAATAAGTTTATTCCCCATTAGTCACTTTATTATCACAACTTTGTGTATCAGGTAATATTTTTTTCTAAAATCTTTCTCTTTCCAACGGTATATTATACGTCTATATTACTGTTTTTATTATAAAACAAAACAAAAATTACATAAAAAAAAAAGTTTTTTTTTATCCTTTCGTCGGCCATCAAAATCTTCCAACTTGTATATCTAGCCGTCCTACATCAATGTGATTAAGATGATATGGTTGTTCTTTTGTAATGTACAAATTTAAAGATACTTTAGAGAAAGAAAATTTAAAATATCGGCATTTAAGAGCTGTCATACTATTTCAATCAGAATGAAACATACATGATATTAAAGCCCATTAAATTTTACATCCATGCAGTGAGTTTAATCAAAATCGTAAGAGCCGTTTTTGAGAAAATCTTAAAAAGGTGCAAAATGCATGGTATAAAGTGGCTCTTTTGGTTAGCCGATTTTCATGAAAATGTTGCTGTCACATTTATGGCGTATATTAGTCTTAAATATGAAATTTCAGTTTCGTACGACTTTTCGTTTTTGCGCTAGATTTACCACACACAGACACACGGACACACAGACCTTTTCGGGACTTGGTTATTTGGACTCAAGGGACCCTAAAACGTGTATTTCCGTTGAAAAGTAGTATTCTAAAATTTTCACAATGGCAATACTTCCCCTTACTATATATTTCATATATAGGTAAGTGAAAGTAAAAATTGAATAAGGTATGTTCAATAAAAACCATGGATAACATCAAAAATCTCAAGATATGGTTTTCCTCCCTAAGCGGACTACATGTAATGTGAGCTTTCTCTTCACGTTTAGTATCGGCTCCCACAACATGACTAGACATTAAATTATGATGAATGATTTATTCTAGCTGTAATACTGTAATACTTGCCCCAGAAGGTGGCAGATTGTATTATTTCTTGATAAAATAAATTAAAAGAAGAAGACATTTAATGGGCACATATCGAGATTTTTTTCGGTCCTTTTTTTTTTAATTCTTGCCTCTTCGCATCCTTGATTGACCTATAAAGCTAGGTTTGTTTCGCACAATTTTAAAGCGAAACTTATTCATTTAGTTTTTCAGAGATCCGAAATATCTAAAACCTAACCATAGGATAGTAATAGATCCTTGAAATCTCCGAATATTCTTAGAAATATTAAAAATTATTTTCTGCATGTCGTTAATAGAAACTTAATAAACAAAGATCTATGTGTGTGTATCTATATATGTGAAAAAACTCATAGTAAAGAAAAAGTATATTTTTTAAGACACAGAGCAAAGAAAAAAAATTGGTAAGAGCAACACACGACTTTTACTTACCTCCGTTATTTATATCAATTTAAGAATTTTTAAACATATTTAGAAACGAAAATAAATTGGTATAGAATTATTTACATTGAATTTTAATAGAAACATGTGTTTTATTAAATAGTCTATTATATTATTATCTACGACAATTAGATTTTTTTTTATCGACTTAAAATCACTCTTCGTTAACTTTTACAATATTATGTATAAGATAATATTTTTTATAAAATCTTTAGCTTTCCAACTGTACATTATACGTCTATATTACTGCTCTCATGTTCAAGAAAACAAAATTTTTTTTTTTTTAAATTCTTTTATTGAAATTTACAACTGTACAATTTCCATAGTACAATAAGTAAATGTGCTATTTACAGACAATTTACAGGCTTGAAAAGTCATGAGAAGAATCTACCCAGCGGTAGTACTTCAATGTTTATTTGTTCAGCAGGCCTCGAGGCCACCGTCTTTTTCAGACGCCTCGGAGGATTATCGGGAAGAGAAGTTGATGAGAGGATACGGACAAGCGGGTTTGAATGGGTGGGTAATTTGGAATGAAAGGAGGTGTATCTTTTTTGGGCGATTTCTGCGACTAGTGGGATATTTAGGTCTCTATGGATGAGTTTGTTGGTAACAAAGTAAGGAGCATCTAGGATTTTGGATTGCAAGGATTAGATGCGGGAGGAATTCGATGGTTTAGTGGACCCCCACAGCTCAATGCCACAAGTCCAAATAGGTCTAATAATCGTTGTGTAAATGAGTTTTTTAAAGTAAAGAGGGAGTTTTGATCGTTTGTCAAGTAAGTGTTTTAATAGTCGATATCTACGAGCAGTTTCTTGTCGTTTAATTCTTGTATGAGGATTCCATGTAAGACGTTTGTCAAGGTGAAGTCCAAGGTATCGTATTTGTTCTACAGTGATGAGTGGGGTATGATTAAAGGAAACAACGGGACAGGAAGTCATAGGTTTACGTCGTAGAGTGAAGGTGATTTGGTGGGATTTATTAGGGTTTATTTTGATTCTCCAATTGTGACACCATTCTGCAATGGCGGATACATGGCTCTGTAGGATTTGGGAAGCATCATTATTTAAAGAAATATTTCCGCTCTTTTCTTCTTTAGTTGGTTATCAAATTCGTTCAACTTGTATATTTAGCTGTTTTTTAGGAATGCTAATCAGATGGTGTGGTCAATTTTATAAAATCTACAATATTAAAGAAACTTTAAAAGAAGAAATTGTAAAGTATCGGCATTAGGCATAAGCCCTGTCAGACTATTTCAATCAGAATGAAATCTACATTATGGCAATTTTGGCAATCTGATTTTGATGAAAAACTTACTGTAACATCTCGGGCGTATGGTTGTCTTAAATATGAAATTTCAATTTCGTACGACTTTTCGTTTTTGCGCTAGACACATTCACACACACAGATCTTTTTTCGGGACTTGGTCATTTGGGGCATCATAAAACATGTATTTCCGTTGAAAACTAGAATTCGAAAATTTTCACAATCGCAATACTTTCCTTTACTATATATTTCATGTATATAAATAAATAAATGAATGTAAATAAAAAAATATCAACTCAAAAAAATAATAGTGTCATTCTGGAATAAAATGAAAAAAAAAAAAAATTAAATGTTTGTACCGCGACCTAAATATTCCATTTATTTTAGGCCTTATACCATTAAAATTCTCTAAATTCCATCAGAACCTTATCCATCACTCTAATCTCCTAGCTCAATCCTTATCCAGCTCCACACATCCTTACCATCCTCCTAGAAGGTTGAAACGACAGTGGCCTCGAGACCTCTTGTAAAATGTATATTGGAGTTCTAGCATTGGCTAGATACTCCACTCACGTGCTGTATGCTTGTGAATTGTATATAGGTATGAGTGACTTTTGTATATATTTTTATTGATTTTGTTTTGTATATATTGTATTATTATTATATAAATTTATTGTTTTGTATATACCGTGTGAATGCAGTATGAATGTTGTACTTTATCCCTATTAAAAATGTCCTAAATTGGACAGATTATAATATTGCTAAAAAAAAAAAAAAAATAAATAAAAAAAAATGTTTGTGTAAACTATGTTTAGAGATTTGTTCATAGCAAAAATTATAGCTGAATTTGATTAGTGCACCATAAAACCACTATAGAAAAGTTCATCTAAAATAAAAAATACGTTTTTTCTTACCATTTTGTGGGAGTTATTGGACTCGCAGGTAAGACGGTTTAGAAGTAGCTTCCATAAAAAATCATAACTTATATAGTTAATGATTTAACTATAATAAAATATTAATGATTGGACATCTGAGTGATCTTTTATAAACAAAGATCTATACAGACATATACATAACTAAGGAATCGATTTTTAAAATAAAATCTGATCATATGTCATTGATATAATGAATAGTTATTAGTAAAAACTTTAGTTTTTACGGTATAATTAGAAAAACTCTTTTGGTGGGCTTAAACTATTTCATATATTATACTATGTCATTTTTGTTATCGCATCTTTTTTGCTCGTTGAAGCCTAAACCGTGTCATCCTTTTTGTGGACGACTGAAGAATTTTATCTGTTTAATTAAGCAAGATGTTGAGGGAAAAAATAGCTGTTGTGCCTCCAAAATCCTGGCATAAAGTCTCCGTTAGCGTCGGTTATAAATTTTGGAAATGTCAGGTTTCGAGGCTGGAACGCCCTGGTGTCTGTTTTCAAGAGATACTGACTGGCTTTGATAACAGATGCGGTTGGATTTCCAAAGGGTGTGCTATATAGTAAGAGTATGTAGTATATAATAGGGGTACTCACCACGTTTGCTATAGCATATTTGTTGTGCTATTTTGCTAAATCCATCGAGTTTCAACAGGAAATAACTGTAGAAATTCGACGGGTTTAGCAAAATAGCACAGCAAATATGCTATAGCAAACGTAGTGAGTACCCCTATTATGTAGTGTAGTAGAATGAGAGAAAAGAAAGTGCGATTATTACTTTGACTTACCTATATATGAAATATATAGTAAGGGAAAGTATTGCGATCGTGATAATTTTCGAAATGGAGTTTTCAACGGAAATACGCGTTTTAGGGCCCCTTGAGTCCAAATCCCCGCAACAAGGTCTGTGTATGTGTGTGTGTCAGTGTGTCCGTGTGTGGTATGACTAGCGAGATAACGAAAGTCGTTTGAAACTGAAAGGGTATAGCCGGGTTAGAATGGTAAATCTGCCCCCGAGGCATTTTTGACTCAAACCTGGGGGATCAATTTGGTGTCGAATAAAAATAATTCATCCCATTTTATAGCGTTTTAATTCAAATGATTTTCGAGATTTTTTAAAAAAACTCTTTTTTCGATTTTAATTTTTTTTTAATTGTAACATTTGAAATTAATTAATGATGATTTTTTCTCTAATTTTTAGGAGTCAAGGGCATGAAAAAAGTTATAAGGTCATGATTCTTAAACGAAAAGCGAATTTTTATCGGAAGAAATAAAACAAAAATATGTATTTTTTTAACTTTTTTGAAAAGTGTCACTCACCGAATTTTTTCAGAAAGTGTCTATTATGCTCCTCTGTACTGTAGAATTTTTTCGAATTTTTCGAAGTGGTGGAACAAATTAAAAAAAAATAAAAGCTGTTTTTTTTTCCGAAATCTTGCGTTTTAAGAAACTTATAGTTTTTAGATTATCGAAAAATGTGTAGACAACTATTTTTTTAACCGAAAATACTTCCTTCGTGGAGAAATCCATAGCGAATACTCGGAAAGTAAAGCGAAACCTTTTAAGAAATGATTGATAGAGGCTTAATAGACGACGTTACAGAGCACTAGCCTGGCGCGCCTTTTGAAATACAGAGCTTTAATCCAATCATTTTGTAGAAAAATGATTGAAATTTTTTTATAAGTAATGCAATTCTGAATTTTTGGTGAGAAATAGTTGTTTACACATTGCCCAATAATAATAAAAAATATAAGTTGAATGCGAGATTTCCTCAAAAAATCCCGAAAAAATTCCTGTGTGTAGAGGAGTATAAAAAACATTTTTAGAAAAAAATCGGTGATTGACACTTTTCAAAAAGGTTAAAAAATACATATTTTTGTTTTATTTCTTCCGCTCAAAAGTGGTTTTTCGTTTAAGAATCATGACCATATAATTTTTTCATGCCCTTGACTCCTAAGAATTAGAGAAAAAGTCATCATTAATTAATTTCAAATTTTACTATTAAAAAAAATTAAAATTTAAAAAAGAGTTTTTTTTGAAAAATCTCAAAAACCATTTGAATTAAAAAGCTATAAAATGGGGTGAATTATTTTATTCGACACCAAATTGATCCCCCAAGTTTGAGTGAAAAAACCCTCGGGGGCAGACTTACCATCCTAACCCGGCTATACCCTTTCATATTTAAGACAACTATACGCCCGTGATGTTACAGCGACATTGTCATTAAAATCGCCTGATCGGAAGTGCCACTTTATAGCATGCATTTGCACCTTTTTACGATTTTCTCAAAAACAGCTTTAACGATTTTGATTAAACTCGGTATATCAATGTAAAATTTAATGGACTTTGTTATCATATAGGTTTCGTTCTTATTTAAATAGTCCAACAGAGCTTAAATACGGATATTTAATTTTTTTTTTTCCTCTAAAGTACACTTAATATTGTAAATTCGAAAAAAATAAACCATACCTATCATCTTGTTAACATTGATAAAAATATAAGTTGGGCGGCTTCGATATCCAACTAAAGGAAAAAGAGAAAAAATATTTTAATGCAATTTTTGTGTTTTTGAATAAAAAATAGTAAGATAGGTTTACAATATATACCTTTCGAAAGCTAAAGATTTTTGAAAAAAATGGCAAATATTTTTAATTTTTTTAAATGGCATTTCTACACTAAAAAAAAACATGTTTTCGTGATGTGTATATAACACTTGTTTGTTTTGATTTAGCTTTATCATGTAGTTATTTTATCTTTTATTAAAAATAATATTTAATTATATAATAGGATTTTTTTAAAGAGTAACATTTGATGTTATTGGCCGAATTTATTTGAAAAAACTATGCCTTCCCCCTCTCCCGCTACTTTCGTAACTCTCACAAGACCTTGCTCTCAAGAATTTTCATCTACCTCTTCTCTCACCGTGTAGCGCGACCTTTATTTGAAGACCAAGTCCACAATAGATATACCTGACTCCCTACCTACAGTGTAGGTCCTTCACAAAGCCACTTGTTCGTAACCTATCATCTGAATTTATTTCCGGCAATCCTCCTCGGCACCTGAAAAGAAGATGGCTAAGAGACCTATGTTAATTTAGCCATTGCTTAAAATGAATATCTCTATCGAGTCCGTGAGCCAGCAACGTAAAATGCAACCCTTTTTACCAACATTTTTAGTATATTTTATGCAAAGCATCTATCATGGTAAAGCAAAAAATACACGTCTGCCAACGCAAAAGGGGTGTATTATAAAATGGCGGCCATTCAAAAAGTGGACCAAAAATACGAAATTCTGACTTATTTGACCACAATTTTCGTTTCGACCTTATAATACAAGGTAGAATTAGGAATCAAGTGATACTAGTCTGCCATGAGACTATTGCACTGACATTATGTCGGTGCGTATTTGACCTACGGATTTCTATTACTACTCAAATTAAAGCTGATTTTATGCCTCGTAAAGCAGTTTCATACCATTATATTGTTAGGAACAGCTGTTACCATGATATCGACCAAATTAATGACGAAAATAAGAAGTTTCTCGGTTTCCGGTTTTTTTGTAACAACCATATCCCTATAGGTATTAGGCATAATTAACAGACGTGTTTAACAACTCAAAATACAGGTGATTTAATTGTCTATATTAATGGTTATAACAATTGTCCTTATAGGATGAGCGGTTTCCATGATAGTTACCATAATATTGTTAGAAAAAAGTGATAAATCGTTTTCCGCAAAATTATTATTGTTTTGTAATACCTGTATATCGTTGAATATTAGACATACAAATGTATTTTACCACTCAAATGGAAGCATATTAAATACCTGATGATTTAGTTTATAACGATTATTCTCATAGGATGAACTGTTTACATGATAGTAACCATCTTAATGTTAAACAAGATTGATAACTCGTTTTCCGCAAAATTAATTTTTTTGTAACACCTATATATTTTTGAATATAAGACATAAAAATGTATTTTACCACTCATATGAAAACTTATTAAATACTTGATGATATACTTTATAACGATTTTCTTCATAGGATGAGCTGTTTCCATGATAGCAACCATAATAATATTAGAAAAGAGTGATATTTCGTTTTGAATGGCAGCCATTTTTAATACACCCGTTTTTGAATTGGCAGACGTGTATTTTTTGCTTTACCATGACAGATGCTTTGCATAGAACATACTAAAATGGGTTGCATTTTTTGTTGCTGACTTACGGACTAATCGCAAGACTTTATCGTGTGTTAATACCATTAAGGTCTTTTACTCCATTTGTATTTTCCAATACAACAAATGATAATAAACAAAAAGTCGTAAGAGCGGCAATCGCATGACGGACGGGCCTTTACCATCTCGTTAGATTGTAAACAAAAACAGATTGGTCCCTGAACAAAAAAGCAGATTGGCCTATCTTGCGCAATACAGGAGATATTATCTAGAAATATAGCCGTAGCGTGATTCTAACTTTTTTTTTTTGGATGGGGAAAGGCACACGCTGAATTCGGCCAATCCCCTCCGCAAACCAACTGCCAGATTGGTCAAAGCTGCCAGCAGTCTTCAAAGTTTGTAAAATTATAGTTTTTTTCCCCTAATATTTCCTCAAAAATATTTTTTTCAACTTACAAGTATTTACCTCATCCAGTTTTTAACTCCACTAACCTGTATGTAAAATATATAGTAAGGGGAAGTATTGCAATCATGAAAATTTTCGAATTCCATTTTTCACCGGAAATACACGTTTTAGAGTCCCCTAAGTCTAATTAACCAAGTCACAAGAAAATTTCTGTTATATTATCGGTGGAATAATCAGGAATCAGTCTTTTTTTAAATATTTTAATTTTGCCGACGTTTCGGCTCAAGCTCGTTAGCCATCATCAGGGCCTTACTGAGCCATGATTATTCCACCTATAATAGTTTCTACAGTCGACTATACATCCTCAAAAGAGTGCTGTGTCCGCCTGTGGTAAGTCTAGCGCGAAAACAGAGTCCTACGAAACTTAAATTTTATATTTAAGACAACTATACTTCCGAGATGATACAGCAACGTTTTCCTTAAAATCAACTAACCAGAAAAACACTTTGTACCATGCATTTTATTATATTTCATTTATAATTGTTTGCACTTTTCTCAAAAACGGCTCTGACCATTTTGATTAAACTCGCTATATCGAAGTAAAATTTAATGAACTCTAATATGATATAAATTTCATTATGATTGAAATGATCAGACGCGGCTTAAATGTGGATATTTCAAAATTTCTTCCTCTAAAGCATCTTTAATTTAGTAGATTCTATAAAAATAAACATATCAACTTTTTAGTATTGATAAATATATAAGTTAAACGAACTCGATATCTAACTAAAGGAGAAAAAAGCAAAAATGTTTTTTAATGCAATTTTCACAGTAATGTAGATGCGTACGGGACTTGGTCATTTGGACTCAGGGGCTCTAAAACGTGTATTTTCGTTGAAAACTGTAAGTAAACAATTTTCACGATCACAATACTTTCTCTTACTATATATTTCATACATTGGAAAATGAAAGAAAATGATATGTACTCTTCAAATATAGTATTTTTTTTCACAAAAACTAATATGATGGTGGAGAAAAACTCGCAGTGTAGGTTAACTGGGGCAATAGCTTGGGATATAATTCATGGCAGAGGCATCCTATTAAACTCCCAAAACTTCAAACGACACACAAGAAAGGCAGACTTCTTGAAGGGTTTATTCCTAAGATATGCCAAGGAACAGAAATTTTGGCTTAAGATGGCCTGAGGGAAGGTTTTGTGTTGCTCCCTTTGAGAGTGGAGGCAGGCGTGCTCCAGAGGGGCGGCCACAGATTAGCCAAGCTTAACTTCCTTTTCTTCTGGAGCGATACCCTCCTCTGTCATCCATTCACCCTCCCCCCCTCCCCATCCATTCATCTATTCACCCCCCCCCCCTACCATTAGTCCATTCAACCCCCTTCGATATACTACTTGGCCTAGGTGCTTTCAAATTTCATTCCTCTACAGGTATTAGAGGATCCTGTTGTTACACTATCTCAAAACAATCTGGTGCGCGCAACATACGACTTTCACTTAACTTACTAGTTAAAATCGATTTTAAATTTTTTAAGGCCTTTGACCAACTCTGGCACCCGGTATTGCTTTACAAACTCCGTCTATTCCTCCCTCCTACATATTTTCTTAGTATCCAGTCCTACCTCGCTGATAGATCTTTCAAAATAAATCACAATAGTTCCTATTCCTCCCTTATTTTCCTCAATCAGTATCCTGGGATCCGTTCTTTATACAGTCTATACAGCTGATATCCCAACTCATCCTAACATTTTCCTTTCTACCTATGCTGATGACACGTGTGTGCTTTCAGTAGATAATGATCCAGTTACTGCCTCCCACATCCGAGACCTTGAAGCATGGTGCCAGAATTAGAGGATTAAAATTAATTCTAACAAATCCCACCAAATAACCTTTACCCTTCGTCGTAAACCAATGACTTCCCGCCCTATAGTTTCCTTTAATGACACTCCACTTAGCCCATGTTGAACAAATTCGATACCTAGGTCTTCACCTTGAAAAAAGTCTAACTTGGAATCTCCATACAAGACTGAAACTGCCCGGCGTTTTCGACTACTTCAACACTTACTGAACAAACGCTCCAACCTTCCACTTAATTACAAAATACATATTTATTTGACCATCGTAAGATCGATATCGACTTACAGAGTAGAGCTATGGGGCTCTACTAAACCATTGAATTCTTCTCGCATCCAATCCTTACAATCCAAAATCCTTCGTGAAATCCTTAACGCTCCTTACTTTGTCACGACTAAGCTCACCCATAAAGACCTTAATGTTCCATATGTTACTGGATTAGCCCGAACCAGATATCAACCATTCCATGAAAACTCAATTCCCACTTTAACCCACTAGTTTATATCTATTCTTTAATACCATATAGGTTTTATTCTGATTGAAATAGTTTGATAGGACCTCTTTACCGATTTATTTAAATATTCTTCATCTTCCTACTAAATAATAATCATATATATATATTCAAATAAGTTTAAGAAATCAAGTCTCAGTTGTTATAATACGCGAGTTATGTCAGTTTTAACATACATTATACATATGCAAATAAGTAGAAAATAAAATATATCCTTCTGTTATGACAGATAACAGATAAATAAAAAATCTGTATAAGCAGGATTTGAAGGTAGGAAGAGAGTTGGAGTGGCGGGCAGAAAGAGAAATGCAATGCCATAGTATTGAGGATCGGATAAGAAACGATCTGTCGAAATGTACTGATAGGTGGGCCGTAGAGTATAAATATGAAGACCTAGAGCGGGTATAACGGGAACTGAAAGAGGATTTGAATTGTAGAAGGCCAACAATGTATGATGGATGGCGGAATTGATGTGTAATGCGTGTAATGAAGAATGAAAGGCAAGGCTTTACAAATATTTTTTAAGTAAATTAAAAGAATTTATTAATTATACCTCGCGGAACCCCTAAACATCGATTGCGGATCACTTGTAGGGAACCACTGCCCTACGGTGTAGGGACCCTCCTGGGGCAGAGAAATTCTCTATAAAGTAGGTACCCAAAAAATGGGGAAAAACCGGCTGAGTGTGATCTCGGTCTCATCACCTCATTGCACGGTCGTTGGCCTAGAATCAGTACGAATCTCTATATGTACTGAGACTTTATGGGTTGTTTAGGTACAGGTTTTGTTTATCTTTACGTTATATACAGTAAATATTATGTGAATGAAGTTTCAGAGTTCTATTACCATCGTCCTTATTAAGGTAGCTCCTAATGCTAATCTATAAAAAAATTGTTTTATTGTAAAAAGAAACCACTTGAAAAGGTAAATGGTAGACTTCGAATGCCCCTTATGCCTCTTTTTGGCGTATTTGAGGTCATATGAAACATACGATTATAAAGATCTCGAAGCATTCAGTATTTTAGTGTTAGGTCGAATTCCCAATCAATAAAATTTGCTCCGGAAAAAAAGATGAATTATATCAATAGCTGTTCCCCAGATAAGGGACCATAGTTAATGAACTTTGGCAGGTAGAATTATAATACAAAACAAAATACAGAGTGTGCTGTAAACAAAAACATATTAAAATATCATTAAGTTAATAAGAAAAGTTGAGGATAATATATATATAGAAAACAAATGAAACTAAAATAAATACAAAATTTATTAAAAATTAATTTAAAAAAAAAAAATTTATTGAGATATATTACAATTTGTTTCTAAATGAACATTAGTAATAGTAATATGAAACCACATTCACACAATTTATACAGAAAACAATGATAAAGTCAAATTACATAAAAAATAATACATATAAAAAAAACAAAAAAACAACCTATAATTGAGATAAATACAAATAAATGAAATAAAGAAGTAAGAAATACATTAACATCATACACAAAAATCATAACTACATACAATATTTACAATTTGCTAAAGAAACCCAAGACTGGGCCTTTTCCTCCACTAGTAGAGTGAAAAATGGAGTCCAAGACATCCCAGCGCCTCTCTCTCAGCCGCGCCACTGGTGTTTGCCAGTGGAGGCCGAGCTATGGCGGAATCGCCTACAAATATTAAAGGAAATGAAAATAATGATAGATAACGAACAGAAAAAAAAAATGTCTACAATATATTATATAACACAAATAAAATAATCCTACAATATATTACAAAATCAAAATCAAACATAATTAAATGAACAAAACAAAATGTGAATCTCTGATGTTGATATTATATATGTTAAAGAGAGTAAAGTGAATTTTATTCGGTACCTTCAGTTCCCTAAGAATAATAGTTAAATACAAAAACTGAGTCTTGTATCTGACACAGAAACAAAAACATTTAAAAAAATTCAAACTTAGGATATACTTATATTATTCATAAAAGTAGTAAATGTGACTACTTGTACGACATACGACTACTACTTACATTATTTATAAAAGAAGTGAATAGAATGATAGTAGTATATATTTGTTTATAATTATTTAAAAACATGTGTATGAACATATATTATGATTGTACTTCTCATAAGATCATAGAGAAAAACATAAAAAAAAGGTTGTTGTTTACATATTTGTAGTGGTCCTCATTTTAGAATGCAATATGACCATTATCCTGACATTTTGTTTACAATTGCTCAGAAGATGCTTTGCGTATAGAAGTAGGTAAAGAATTCCAGAACGATGGGGCCACGCAAAGTAAAGGTTATTTAAAGGATGATGTTCGATGAAAACGAAAATAGAGGTTTGTGGGCTGGGATTTTGCGTTAAACGAATGTACCGAACAAGGGATGGGTAATTCAAGAATGTATGATGGAAGACTCCCAGGAAATACTGTCACCGAGAGACTGGATTGAGCCACTTAAACTCGGAGATGAATCTAATGAAACTGGGATTCAAAACCAATGGGTCAAAACCATTGGTTGACCTGGTAGCAATACTTCTGGAGATTTGGAGAGGATAACTTTTACTTATTTATATTAAGCACTATTACATATATATATTAAATACAAACTAGCAATAATTAAATAGATCATAAGAAAATTTTACCCGCCCGAGGTATATGAAAGAAAAAATAAAATAAAAAACGACTAGACAAAATCAAAATGATGCGAAACCTCAACAGATCTCTTATAAAGACCTCAGTATAGTACGAGGCATGTTTTTTAAGTTAGTACCGTTTTGGAATTAAAAAAAGACGTGCAAAGATATCGCAATAATTTTATTTTTACATGAAAGCCTGTACCTTAATCTACTTTTCTATATAATTCCCATGAATTTTGAGGCACTTGTCACAACGCGGCACTAGTTTTTGAATACCCTCCTCAAAAAATTCTGCCGCCTGACTTGTTAACCACTGCATCACAAATGTTTTGACTTCGTTATCGTCTTGAAGACGCCGACCGCCCAGGTGTTTCTTTAAGTGCAGGAACAAATGGTAGTCGCTGGGCGCCAGATCATGGCTGTATGGAGGATGATCTAGAGTTTCCCCATTTAAATGATTTGACGAGATCTTTTGTCCGATTAGCCACATGTGGACGGGCATTGTTATGCAGCAAAACGATACCCTTACTCAACTTGCCACGTCTTTTGTTCTGGATTGCACGAAGCACATTTTTCAATGTGTCACAATAAGACACTGCATTGATTGTCTCATTCCGAGGCAGAAACTTCTCTAGCAATACGGACGCTCACTCCGTTCTTTATTATGCACATTTGTGCGGCCATCTTTAAATGCTCTCACCCATTTCCTTACCATTCCATCACTCATAATGTTTTGTCCGTAAACTTCAACGATCTCACGATGAATATCGATCGGTTTTACGCCTTTAGCACTAAGAAATCGTATAACAGCCCGTACTTCACAATCAGCGGGACTCACGATTGTCGGAGGCATTTTAAACATCCAGTAAACAACGTATAAAATGAAGAAAATTCATGGAAATTATGTAGAAAAGTAGATTAAGGTATAGGCTTTCATGTAAAAATAAAATTATTGCGATATCTTTGCACGTCTGTTTTTAATTCCAAAACGGTACTTACTTAAAAAACATGCCTCGTATAATCACAACAAACATTTTTACTGAAGATCAAACCTTCATAGAAGAATAGAACATCACCTATAAAAAGTACTGAAAGGAATTCCCGCTTTATGGTTGCAATGACCCTTCATTGCAATGAATGAGGCAAGAAAAGATATAAAATGTAGGAAGTCAAAGCTCTCCGGTTAGCGGTGGTTTGGGATTCAGTTATTCCAAGGCACGACCTCCTCCAGGAACAAATAAACAATAAAACGGCTTCTGTTTTCGTTAACATTGTTAGGGTTATTCTTATTCCAGTGTGGGTTGGGGCGCGGGTGACGCTTTCTCACGGTAGCACCTTCTTCCTTTTTTATTATAATACTCAATTAACCGCTTGTTACTCCCTCAAATACTCAATTAACGCTGAACAATGCTTCTGTACTCGAAAATACTTCACTGTAATTCCAAGCAAGGTTATATATTTTTACTCTATTATATGGATTATGATGGTGATATATTTCGAATCAGAGTTTTAAAATGAGATGGTGAGCCAAAGATCATGCTCAGGCTCCAATTTTTTTCTCCATTTTACAGAATCATATTTGAATGACTTCGTTACAATATTTTTACAGTATAACGTTTATTAATCTGTGAAAATAGTTTTGGTTATTGCTACAAATCAAAGACGCTTTGGTTTTGAATAAATTGAGTTTTATAAAGGAAAAGATACAACAGAATCTTTATCATATCTTATTAATCAAAGTTTCGATCCACATCTTTATCAGGGCTGAAAACCAAACAAGATACAACATAGGTGTTAGATATTTATCATATCATATATGATCATTATTATTTTATTTTTTTTTTACAGTATCTATAACTCTTTATTTATTCGGATTTGTTACTACAATTTGTCTCAATGGACAATAATAATATTGCTATAAGAACACATTAATACAATATTTTCAATATAAACAAAAGGAAAGTCAAATTACTTAAAATAAAACTTAAATAAATAAAGATGGAGTATAGTTGACCGTTGAGAATATTAGATGAGGAAGATGGTTGGGGGTGCGGTCATCAAAAAGAAACACATAATAAAGTAGTACTTATTTTAATTGTGTTCCGACGTTTCGGCATACATTTTGGGCCTTCATCAGGGTGACTCTGAAGCGGTGTCTAAGGAAGTGTGGGCCCCGGTTGGGAGGACTCATAATGATGCAGTATAGTTGACCGTTGAGAATATTACATGAGGAAGATGGTTTTAGGTGCGGTCATCAGAAAGAAACACACATAAATAACTATTATTTTTTAATGTGTGTTTCTTTCTGATGACCGCACCCCCAACTATCTTCTTCATCTAAAACTAATGAAGGTATATAATAACAAAATTTATAAATTAAATAATTACAAGGTTAACAAATAAATGAACAAACCATGGACACACTCATACTCATTTACAATATGGTAGGGAACCCCCCCTCCCCTCCACTTGTGGAAGGACAAGCAGAATCCGGGAGATCCCAGCACCTCTCAGCTGCCACCTTGGTCAGATCTAGCGGAAGCTGAGTGATGGCGCCATATCCACAAACACACCATACATGAGAGGAGAACCTGACCTGTGTCAGAACTCCAGAATAGGTATTTAGATAATGTCTCGGGGCCACTGTCGTTTCAACGTTCTAGGAGGTTTGTATTGATGAGTGGAGCTGGATAGAGATTGCGCTAGAGGATTAGGACGATGAATGAGGTTCTGATAGAATTTGGAAAATTTGGATGAAATCAGGTCTAAAATAAATGGAACATTGAGGTCGTGATGCAAGATATAGTTGGTGACATAATAAGGATCATTTACTATTTTTTCAGAGGACTTTGGATTGAAAGGATTGGATGCGTTTGATATTAAAACGTTTAGCTGTCCCCCACAGTTCAAGTCCGTGGGTCCAGGTAGGATTCAGAATTGTCTTGTAGATTAATAATTTGTTGTTCGTTTTTTTCTGTTGAGTCGTCGGTATAACTGTCCGTATCGTCGGTTGAGATCTTAAATTAAATTAACTGAAAAAAAATAAAATAAAGGTTAAAACGTAGTGAGTTAAAGAGTAATAACATTAAAAGATGATGAAAAATATCAACAAAAGTTATTTATATGTGTTTTTTTTTTTATTTTAAAAATAAAAAAACTTTCCAATATTTTTATTTTTCCTTCTATAAACACCGAAAAACAATTTTGCTGGGAAATCGTGTCGATATAAATTTCCAAACACGATATATAAAATAATAAACAATTTTGGCCATATATTATTTTTTTATCAGCGTAAAGGGCTCATCGGATAAAAGAGAAATATTTTTCTACTTTTTCTCGATGTAGAATCACCGGACAAAATTTTATCGAAATCGGAAACGGAAACATCGTGGAATTAGATCAAATAGACCAAGAACCGGTGCAACTGCATATTTAATTGACCTCATTTTTTAAACAGTTGTCCAAACATTCATCCAAATTAATGGGACTCTTAAATCCATTTCCATCCTTTCAGTTTCAATCAGAATGGAACCTGCACCACATTAAAGCTCATTTAATTTGACATCGATGTAGGGAGTTTAATAAAATTCGTTTGAGAAAATCATAAAAAGCTGCAAAATGCACAGTGTAAAGTGGCTCTTCTGATACATTTCTAAAACATAAAATTTCAGATGTATAAAACCATTCGTTTTTGAGCAAGTTTTAAAACATATACAACACAAGACTATTTTACGGGGCTTGGGCGTTTGTACTCAGGGGACCCTAAAACGTGTATTTCCGTTAAAAACTGGAATTCGAAAATTTATACGATTAACATACCATAACATAACATACGATCATCACAGGTCGCTTCGTTAGGCAATCACCGCGGGACAAAATAGTACAGCAACGCAAAATGAAGAGGGTCTTCTCCATGCTGGATGTTGGGTGGGGGGAGAATGACTTCCGCCGTATTTATCTGGGCGAAGACATGTCACCAACAAATAGGCACCTGTACTGGCTCGCCCGTCAGGTGAGAGCGGAGAAGAAAATAAAATATGTGTGGTTCGCGGGCAGCAGGGTGCGCTGCCGGAAGGATGACGAACTCTCGGTTACTTACATCGACAGTTCTCAAGACCTCGATGTATTCTGTTGACACTCTGGTAACTGTCTACCTCCTGGCGATAACCTAAATGCTCCATCGGACTCATATCCTCAAGATCTTTTTTTGATTTATTTTGATTAGAGCATATTTATTTTTTCTTTACTTTTACAGGCGAAATTAATTTATTTTATTTTTCTACCAGATTGTGTTTTTTGTATACTTTCATCAACAGTCACTTTCTTCTTGATTTTTTTTTCAAGCGTCTTTCCTTCCAATAACTTTATTTCCTCTTCCCAGTGTCTAACGTCTTAACTGTCTGCCATGTTAACGCACAGCCCTTTCTCGCTCCTTATGACGAATTCCTGAATTATCTCACCCAAAATTCTCACCAGCTTGTAGCAGTTTATGAAACTTGGTTAAAATCCTACATTCCTTCTTCCGTTTCCACTCATGACCATTCCTTAATCCGACTCGATCGGTTTCTCTCCAGTCTTTATCTGCGCCTTCATTTAACCCTGATAACTTTTATTTCTCCGACATCTCTCCAAGATATTCAGTCATTATAATGATACGTTATGACTTTATAATATAATTAAAATTATAATGATCATTATGATGAGTACTTTTATTTATGAGTAATGTTGAGTAGTCGGTATAATTGTCCGAATCGTCGGTTGTGATCTTAAATTAAATTAACAGGAAAAAAAAAGATTAAAACGTAGTGAATTAAAGAGTAATAACATTAAAATATGATGAAAACAAAATCAACATGAGTTATGTATAGGTGTTTTTTTCATTTTAAAAATAAATTACTTTCTAATATTTTTATTTTCCTTCTGGAAACACCGAAAACCAAATTTTCTGGAAAATCATGTCCAAGGTATTCGGTCATTATAATAACACTTTATGACTTCATAATATAATTAAAATTATAATGAGTACTTTTATCAAAAATCTAATGTATTATTTGAAAATTCTTGGATTAATTTTAACAATAGAGGTAAGTGAAAGGCTTGTGTTGCCCTTTTTTATCTATAGGTAAGTCGAAGTAAAAAATAGTCATAATTTTTGTTATTAATGCAAAAACCTGGTTTACATTAAAATAAATTATTGTAATTTATATGCATCCTTTGTGGAAATTGAAACTTTTAATTGTTTATTTATTTTATTTTGTTTTACAACAAGTTAAAATGCCTAACGGTGCTGGAAGACTAACGAATGGGCACTTTAAAGCCCCCGGTAGTTCGTGAGATGGGTCCGCATTGCTTGCAATGACCTGCACTGGAGTATTATACATTTATGTCAGAATCACCAATCAACCATTCAATGTGGGACAGTCGTCCTGTAATGGTTTAAACTCTTATTTCGTCTTGCTCACGATAAACAAGAAAAATAACTACTATTCTAGTTTAATATTTGTTCGTTTAATTTTTACTTTCACTCACATAAATAATAAATAAATAATAATAATAAATCTCTTTATTTGTTTTCGGGCTAGCCCATACAAATGGATTTGAGTTGTACAAAACAGATAAACATAAATCAAAGAAATCTATTACAACTGTACTAATCAAAATACGCTTCAAAAGCAAATACATAATAAAAGGCAAAATAAATTGTAACTATATAAATATTAAACAAATACATAATAAAAGGCAAAATAAATTGTAACTGTATAAATATTAAACAAATAAATCAATCATAAATAGTTTAACAAATTCAATTATTGGTATTTTAGTAATGTGCTTAAATTATTCTTGAATAGACAGATACAAATTTCTTAGCTTTAAACACTCTGTTACATAATAAAATAAATTTTCAAATTGCTTTTTATTTTCTATTTGCAACAAAAGTTGTACTATGAGGTCATTGTCAGACATATTTCCAATATACGTCCTCAAGTACTTATTTCTGGACGGGGAGTAAACAGGGCATTGCAACAAAAAATGATTTAAATCTTCTGGTTCGCCTGAATTACAAATAGGGCATTCAACGCTATTATCTGAATAACCATTTTGGAATCCGTAACTGGTAACTTTCAGTTTATTGGGTTGACATAGTCTTAGTTGACTGATCAATCTATGTTTCCTTATAGGCCCCTTTAATTTCAAATAATATTCCCCCATATTTAAGCTACTAATTTTCCTAAAATTAGGATTAAACTTTGAATGCAAAATAGCCTGAATATCTAGGGAAAGATTATGATTATTGAATTTTTCAACAGCGTTATTTAATTCTCTTTCAAATAAGGCTTTATTTTTGATATTTAATATGTCAGCCGCGTCTATAATTAACAATTTATTAGTAAGATGCCTATACCAATTGTACCTCACATCGACCCTCTGGTTCAAGGAATATTTTTTTAAAATGTTTAAACATATTTTGGGTAACCGATCCTCTTTCATTAAGTCTACCTTTCGGTACCAGCGAATCATTCTTTTTAGAACATCTGTTTCTATTGATTTCAGACCAGTTTCTATACGAACATAATGGTTAGGTGTATTCCGTGGCCAATGATATATTGTTTTAAAATAACTTAAAGCAACCCGCTCTAATTTTTGACAATGTAATGGGGCCCAGACTTCCGAGGAGTATAAAAGAACAGAATTTACCATGGAATTTAGCAATTTGAACTTAGTAGCAAGTGAGTCTGATCTTGACTTTAAAATAATTTCCCGAACTCTATGTGAAGCCAAATGTGATTTCTTTACAAAGTTATCTGCTGCTTGAGAAAACAAACCCGATGATGAAAAAAACACTCCTAAATAACTGTATTGTTTAGCTATTTCAATTTTAGATTTATTATAGAAAATAGATTTAACTTTGGTTCTATTGCCACCCTTTTTAAAAATCACACATTTGGTTTTTTTAACATTGACAATTAAAGAATTTGATTGGCAATATTTGTACAGAGAAACCAGTTTCTTAGTTGTTCCGGCCCAGCCATTATCAAGCAGAATTAAATCATCCGCGTACATCAGCCCCGATACTTCTACAGTATGATCGATATTTATCCCATTACATCCATCATTTTCAAAGTGAGAAATTAAATCTGAAATAAATAATGAGAATATTAGAGGGCTTAAAGAATCTCCCTGTAATACTCCTTGTGTGATCTTTACTGATTCAATCCTAAGTTCATCCTTCAAAATTATTGAAGCTTTTTTGTACAATTCTTGCAGAATACATATTATTTTGGAACTTAGCCCGAGATTATGAAGTTTTTGCCACAATTTTGTATAGTCCAGCGAGTCAAATGCACTTTTGAAGTCGACAAATGTCGCAAAAACTGTATTACCTTTGTAACCTAGTGAGATGTTGATGACCGAATTAAAAGTGAAAATACTGTCAACACAGCCTCTACCTTCCCTAAAACCATTTTGCTCTTCCGGTAATAAGTTTTTTTCCACCGCCCATTTGGTGCTTTTACTTTCACTCACATATATCTTTCTGTATATAAAATGATAAAATTCTTGGTATTCCAAAAATCCTAAACCACGCGACGGGTTTTAATACGGTTTTCACAATCACTTAGGGTATTATTTCCTGAAGGGCATTCTATAAGTAAAATACATTGAAATAGAGTTTTTCTTTTGATGGAAAAATTAAATTTTATGTAGTCAAGGAATTTAGAAATCATTCCTGAAATATGAGTAGTAATATAGACGTATTTTTGTTACACTCTCTACACATACACACTCTTTCGCGGGACTTGGTTATTTGGACTAAGTATTTCCGGTGGTAACTGGAAATCGAAAATTTTCACGACAATACTTTACCTTACCATATTTTTATATTTCACAGAAAAGTAAGTGAAAGTAAAAATATAAATTATTTTATCGAAATTATATTATTATCTCCAAAGATGCAGGATGAAAATGAGTCTAACTGCGTCTAAATGCATCAGTTTGGATGAATGTTTGGACAGCTGTTTATAAAATGAGGCCAACTAGATATGGAATTGCATCGGACCCTCCTTGTAACCAATATCTCTTGGATAATAAAGGATTAATTTAGATTTAATACTAGACTGGACAAATTGGAGAATAAAGTATCTGTTTTTTGTGAGGTTAAAGCCTAGTGTGAAAGCGTTTCTTCTTCCCACAGTTTGAAGACGATATTAATGTACATTCATCTGTCTCTGACAGGCAGGAAGTCGTAAAGGGAAGGCTTTGTAGGATCCCCCCGCTTTTAGGACAAAGCTCCTTTTGTTAGACTTAATTACTTATACTTTCCAAGTAAAATGGATTTTTTTTTTTATTACTACGCGATAAGACACCATGGAGAGTTTGAACGGACCTGAAAAATTATTCTGAACTTCGTGACGTTAAGGAATGGCCATTTGAGGAAGGGGCAAATGAGAGCAGCGGTTGATCTGAAAAGTTATTCCGCAGTTTCTCAATTATTAATGGAGTTAGAGAAAATTGTGCCGGGAGAACCAAGATGGATCCTCTAATACACTTGTTTCCATCTAGAGGTTCGCGGACAATACCTAGAGGGTCAGTGGGATGCCATTGGGAAATAGTTTTTAATTACCTTTACGAAAAATATTTGGGATTTAATAAAAATCCAAAAAAAGTTCTACACAGACAAATTTGACATTATGTGTGTTATAATTGCATGTGTTTATTTCTACTGTTTACAATCACACCCTTAAATCTTCTCGAAAATACATCATACATCATACATGAACAATATTTGATTTTTATTTTTTTATTTTATTAAATATCTTCTTTTATGAGTTTTAAATTGTTAGCTTATTTTTATTCATTTAACGTCCAACGGGAGCTGGTGGCTGAGAGGCTGGAGCGCTAGTCTCTCACGCCAAAGATGAGACTAGTGAGTTCGAATCCCAGTCAAGTATTTAATTAAATGGAGGTTCGCCCAGAGCCTCTAGCCCGGGTATGTGAGACCCGCCAGCCAACTGGTGGCCATTCATAAAAATAGGTGTAGAGAGATCATACTCTATAAAATTCATCGAGAAACGCGACTGTATTCTCCAAGGGCATACACGACCTGTCGCACCACCGGAAAAACAACAACAATAAAACAAAAAAAAAAAGTCATTTTAGACTACTGTGGCCATCGGTATATTGAAGTGGAAGCCCTAAATTTAGCCTATCCAGGTTTAATTAGGATGGGTATCATTAACGACTACCTGGTTTAGCACAAGCTCTGGACCACCATTTTAAGTTCCCCTTGAAGGACGGCATAACGAATTCTAGGAGCATCTGCCAGGTTCAACATTGAATTTTAGTTATTTATCGTTTTTCGGATTGAAGTAATCTTCTGGAGTCTTGTTCTTTTTCTTCATTTCCATTTCCCCTCCTTGGCCATTTCTAGAATATAGAGTTTCTGTAGAGGTATTTCGCACGAAATGTACGTTATACGAAGTAGCTCACCAAAAATCTAAATTTATACTTAATATTTAGGATTTATGGGGTCATTGCAATTGAAATAATGGTATGAATGGGTCCACGAATAATTTTGTTGGGGACTACTGCTCTACTACAAACTGAAACGTCTCAGGCAACAGTATGTTAAGCCTATTGAGGATCTGTAGGCTCCTTGTAAGGTTCTAGTCAAAAAACGCTATGCTTTAATTTTTTTATAATTCCAAGAGTGTTGTTAACGAGGCGGAAGCGGCGTGGTCTAAACTATTATCTAAATCACTAAACTACTTTTCTTCGGGCCCTACGTTCGAGCCCGGGTGTGGCAGGATAATTATTTATTCTGCTTTATTAGCCATGAGACGAACCTGGGGTAGGGAGACCCTCTTGTGGCTCAACCAGCTTCTATGAAATGAATACTAAACATTTGATGTTTGAAATTCTAAATGACCAAAATTCTACAACTCTTGATTTAATCAAGATAAATTAAAAATTATTGTTTTATTTATGAGTAGAGAATGTCCTTAATAAGCGAGTGCACTAAAATTACTCTCGTTACATTTTTAAATATTTTTCAAAGTTACTGATTTCATACATTTTTTTGTATTTGATCAATTTACTCTACATAGTTGCATTCAAATCGACAGAAATGACCTATTATCTGCTTCTACAAAGTATTTTGAGTTTATAATTGCCTTACTCAGGAATTTACGACGTATACAGAATTCACAAGGAATTATTGTTTAAAGGCAAAAAATCAACAAATTTAATTTTCATATTTTTATTGATTTTGTTTTGTATAATATTTTAATTGATTTTTTTTTTTGTATAATATGTTTATTGATATTGTTTTGTATAATATTTTTATTGATTTTTTTTTGTATAATATTTTTATTGATTTTGTTTTGTATATATGTATATTGTATTATTATTATTATATAAATTTATTTTTGTATATATCGTGTGAATGTAGTATGAATGTTGTACTTTATCACTATTAAAAATGTCCTAAATTGGACTGATTGTAATATTACTTAATAAAGAACTGTTTCTCAGAATTTAATATTAACTAAATTTAATTTAACAAAATAATATATTTTCGATACTTATCCTTAAAATTAAAAAAAATATTTTATTCCAATGGAACAAAGAAGAGGCAAATTATGAAATATGAGGCATACTTTAGGATTTCGCCTAAACTAATGTTAAAAATATGGTCTCAAATCTTTAAATCGATATAACACTGATCGATCGCATTTGATCCATCAAAGTGTATCATAATTAAGGACATTCTCTACTCATAAATAAAGAAATATTTTTTAACTTATCTTGATTAGATCAAGAGATATAGAATTTTGGCCACTAAATTTTTCCCAGTGTGTGGCGATTGAGAATCTCCTAGCAGGGCAGTCGATCTAGAAATTGAATCTCTATATACTGAACCCAAGACTTTTCATGAGTTGTATTAAAAAAATGTACAAAATTAAAACACACAAAAAAAAATAAAATCGCTTTAGTGACATTTTTTTGTAATTGCCGAGTTGGGCGTATAGTAAGGCAGCGAAATTTCTCGCCCCTGAAGCAAAAATTAATTACTTCAGTTTGTAGTAATAACCAAAAATATTTCTACTGAGTATTAATGAGCGTTTTTCTGTAAATTTAATGTAGTAACAAAGTCATTCAAATACAATTTCGTGTGACAGTATATAGTTTTGACCCACTGTGGTCGATTTTTTTTTTAAAATAATTAATTTATATCCTCATGTAATGTGGTTTATTTCATTTTTAAAAAAAATCGATTTAATAGATTATTAATAAAAACATTAAATGGTTGTATTAAAAAAAATACAGAAATGAATAGCCATGTTTTTTATATTATTTTTCTTTAAAAACATGTACTTTTGTTCCTAACTTTATAAGCACAGACCATTTTGTCAGGCTCATTATTGGGACAAACTTAAAATATTTTTTCTTACTGTGTCATGATAAGTAAAAGTAAAAATCTTATCAACAGGATAATCCTTTCAACACCGATTTCATGGATATAGAATAATATTTGATTTAATAGTAGCATATGTACAATGAGATATTTCGAAATTATATTCCTTTTACGTTTAAATTTCTCTTGCATGAAAAAAAAGAGCAGTCATATTTAAATTTAAAATACGATACTCAATTCTTATCAGTCACATTACTAGGTCAGAAGCTCTTATCAGTAGTGGCATGTTCGTGCCTGTTTTCAAGATAAATTTTGTAATGTGATAAACTCTTCTAGTATTTGACTGACATCATTTGGATTTAAAAAAAAAATTTAGATAACAAATACGTATTTAGAGATGTTGTAATAGTCTTAAAACAAATTGATTCATTTTGAATAAAAATATGAGTTTTCGTGAGCATATTTCTCTCATAGCGTCTATTCATTATTATATGTAATCATTGGCAGAAATGAGAAACCTAAATTGGTTCAATTTATTTGTTTATTTTAAAAGTAAAGCATAGATAACAGTAAATTTCATTTTATTTTCTAAAGAAAACGGCCAATTAATTTTTCATTGGAATACTATTTCATTTACAGTGTAACATCTATTTTTATTGAATAACAAAAAATTTGCAATAATTTATAACAATGTTAGGTTATAGTTTTATAACAACTTACCATTTATTTTAACAACTAAATTATTATTTGTTTTGTAATAATTTAAATGAAATCTTGCGTACTGAATGAAAGAATATAACTTGTAAGGTTCTGTACGACGCACAGAGGGAAAAATCACGATTTAGTGGCCAAAATTCTATAACTCTTGATCTAATCAAGATAAATTAAAATATTTTTTTCATTTATGAGTTGAGAATGTCCTTTATTAGTGAGTGTAAAAAATTACTTTCGCTACATTTTTTAATTATTGTTCAAAGTTACTGATTTAATACATTAAAAGAAAGACCTAGAAACAGTACGAATCTCTTAATAATTAAAAGTTGTTTTAAGCCCATAAACCTATGAGCAAATGTTATCGGTAAAGAGGGAGGTTATGATAGTTCAATGTTGCCATCGTCGTTCAATGTCGTACAAGTTATATTCTCTCATTTCTATAGTTTTTGAAAACATGAATTGCAATAAAGTTTCCTTTATTTTGGGAAATTAAATTTTCTGTTATTTATGCTTTACTTTAAAATAACAACAAATAAACCGAACCCATTTTAATTTATGGTTCTCATCTTTGCCGATGATAAAATATAATGTTGATAATCCTCAATTCACCCACTAGAGACTTGATCCCGTTTTTCCAACCTTTATATCACTTCCCACAGAACAAAAAAATACGAATGCTCCTTTCTGGCCCGTTCTACTAGTTTCTGGAATTCGCTTCCATCAAACATCCACCATGCTCCTTCCCTTTCTACATTTAAATTCCTTCTTTTCCAGCACCTTCTAACATCCCAAAATGACGCTGCCTGACATATATTTTAAATATAAAATATATATTTTAATATAATTTTTCTCCTTTGGTTCAATCTTTACAGTATTTGTTTAGTTTTTTATATCGTTATTTTTTTTCTAGAAGATTTCATTTCTTATATTTGTATTTTTTATTTTTATTTATGTTTTAATTGTATTATCTTTCATTAATTGAGACATTGATTTCCAAAAGGTACTAAAGAACATTTTTTACGAAAGTGATTTGTTGTCATATTTGTATTCTCATCATTTAGTTTTATCTAAATATTCTATTTGATGTTATCTAATGAATTCTCGAGTCCTTAAAAAACGTGATTTAGAAATGCGGTCATTTTCTAAAAGTACTAATTACGCATTTATTTTCGTTCCAAATCATTCTAAAAAAAATCATTTCATAACTTTAATATGATGTTATTATTATAGTAAAAAAATAATTCTAAATTTTATGGCAAAAAGACCCAAATTAGCTAGTTTAATAATATAGTAATGAGAGATTTTCGCGCTTCCTGTAAAATTTCCTAGAATGGATATAGTACCTTTTGGAAATCAACGTCTCAATTCTTGATCTAATATAGATCCTTTATTATTTCAGAGTTAATGTTATTTTAAGAATACTAAGTATTAGTACAATGTTACTAATTATTTTTGTTTTATTTAATTTTTTTTTGTTTCTTTTTTAATTTGGATTCTGTTATCAACTCATATATTTCTCATTTTTTTCTAACATAAATTAACTTCTGAAGATTGTTTTTATTTTATTTATTTTGTGTTGTATACAAATTCATCAATTATTGTAAATAGTAGTTAATCATGTTCATCTTTTCTGTTGGCCAGACATATTGTATATTTAAACTGTACAAAGCTGTTATTCTAAAGGGACCCAGTCCCAGAATAAAAATTATTTTCTATCTATCTATCTATAATGAATGGACTTTATAAAATCAATATATTTTCTTGCTGATTGCACATTTCGTTACGATGAACTAAAACTCCCAAAGCGATAAACTCTTAATCGGTTAGACAAAGCTTTTTTAAACATAAATGACACCTCATTCAAATGTCACGGATGCGAAGCAGGGGCGGGTCCACTAGTAAATCAATAATATATTATTTTTGAGGCTAGTGAGCCTTGAAAATACTCTGGCTGTGTATTGGAACTCCATAAATTTACGGCAACTAATGAAGGAAGTTTGAAATGACAGATTTTTTTTCATGTTGCAAAAATAGAATCTTCTAGTCCCTCCGGTGCTGTTTATCATAAAGATTTACTAGGAATAGCCTATTATTTTTAGCGAGCGCAACCACCGAGGTTGTTATAGGGTTGAGCAGGTTGTTGAACCTTTGGTGCTTGAAGGAAAGGCCGCCTGCACGAAGAATTGTCGTGACTTTTTATGCCTATTGAGATGCCATTGCTCTCCCTCTTGCAGGAAGTTCTATCCTTGTTTACTATTTAAAGTTCACCCTTCTTATATATAAGGCATATAAGCATTCATAAGTATGAATTTTCAGTTTTATACAGCTTATCGGTGGCGATCTTGATATATTAATATTTCAGGACATACTTTTGAACACGTAGAGAAATTCAAGTTTTTAGATTCAATGATAACAAGAAAAAATTAAATCCAGGAAGAAATAAAGTCCCGGTTAAAGGTGGGAAACGCGTGTTATTATTCAATTGTTAAATTATTTAGCTCGCGGCTTCTGTCTAAAAACTTAAAGGTTAGAATTTATAAAACTATTATTCTTCCAACAGTTCTTTACGGATGCGAAACGTGGCCGCTTACTTTGAAGGATGAACAACGGCTTAAGGTTTTCGAGAATAAGGTACTGCGTAAAATATTTGGTCCGAAGAGAGATGAGGCCACTGGGGAGTTTAGAAGGTTGCACAACGCGGAATTGCGGAGTTTGTACCCTGTGAATATAATTGAGGTGATAGCATCGCGGAGACTCAAATGGGCGCGTAAAGTTGTTGGGCTTAGTGAGGAACGGATTCCGAGAAAGTTGGTATTCGCTGAACCGACTGGTAGGCGTCCGAAAGGTAGGCCGAAGCGTCGATGGGAGGATTGCATTAAGGCTGATCTCGAGGGCTTGGGCTTGACCGGTGAACATTGGACGAGTCTGTGCAGGCGAAGTTTGGTGGTATCGGCATCGAACCTTCGGGTTCGGTAAGCCTATTATTATTATTATTACAGCTTATTGTGTTCGAGCTATACTCACCACACATACCTTTTCGGACTACTTGGTTATTTGGACTCAGGGGACCCTAAAACGTGATTTCCTTTGAAAAATCTGGTGCGCTCAACACACTAAATTCACTTACCTCTGTTGTTGAAATCAATTAAATAATCTTTAAATAAATTGAAGATGAAAATTAATCGTTAAAGAATTAATTACGTTGAGTTTCAATGGAAACGTGTGTTTTATTAAATAATCTATTATTTTATCAATTACGGCAATTAATTAATTTTGTTGGATTTTAACACGTTCCGTTAACTTCTACGATTTTGAGGATAAGATAATACCATTCCTAAAATGTTTAGCTTTTTGACGGTATATTATACATCTATATTACTGTTTTTATGTGCGAAAACACAAAAATTTCATAAAAAAAAAAAAAAAAAATATATATATATATATATATATATTTTTTTACTCTTTTCTCATTTAGTTGTATATCGAATTCGTTCAAGTAATATATTTATCCGTTTTTTATTAATGCTTAAAATATAGCATGGCAATTTTTATAGAATCTTCGAAACTAAAGGTGCTTTAGAGGAAGAAAATTTACATAATCGACATTTAAGCCCAGTCAGAATATTTTAATGAGAATGAAACCCACATGTAATTAAATTCCACATTGATAAAGCGAGTTTAATCAAAATCGTTTGCGCGTTTTTTTAGAAAATCGTAAAAACATGCAAAATGCATGGGATAATGTGGCCCTTCTGGTTAGCTGATTTTTATGAAAACGTTGCTGTAGCATCTCGGGCGCATTGTTGTATTTTTTTTTATTACCTTTTTTTAACATAATTTATTGAATTTTACAACTGTACTTCAAGGTAAAACAAGTAAATGTGACAAAAGATAAATGACGTGAAACATACTTGAAGAAGAACTACCCAATGGCAGCACTCCTGTAACTTTTCTAAGCTAGAAGGTCTCGAGGCCATTTTCTTTTCAGACGCCTGGGAGGATTGTCAGGAATTGAAGAGGATGAAAGTATTGAAACAAGAGGATTATGGTGGGAAAGGAGTTTGTCATGAAAGGAATGATATCTAGATCGGGCCAAATCAGCAACATATGGAACGTTGAGGTCTTTATGGATAAGTTTGTTCGTGACAAAGTAAGGAACATTGAGGATTTTACGAAGGATTTTGGATTGTAGGGATTGTAGCCCCAAAGCTCTACTCCGTAAGTCCATATCGGCCTTATGATAGTCATGTAGATGAGTCTTTTGTAGTTAAGTGGAAGATTAGAAAGTTTGTCTAGTAAGTGTTGAAGTAGTCGAAAACGTCGTGCAGTTTCTTGTCGTTTCAGTCTTGTGTGAGGGTTCCAAGTAAGGCGTTCGTCAAGGTGCAGTCCTAGATATCGGATCTGTTCAACCGGGACAAGAGGAGTATTATTGAAGGAGACAGTAGGGCAGGATGTCATAGGTTTACGACGAAGGGTAAAGGTAATTTGGTTGGATTTGCTGGCATTAATTTTAATTCTCCAGTTCTGAAACCATACCTCAAGTTCTCTGAGGTGGGATTGGAGATTTTGAGAGGCAGCAGTTGGATCAGTATTGACTGATAACACACAAGTGTCATCAGCATAGGTAGAAAGGAAAGTGTTAGGATGGGAAGGCATATCAGCTGTATAAACAGTGTAAAGAATGGGTCCTAGGATACTGTCTTGAGGAACACCAGAAAACTGACTAAAAATGGATGAGTAGGAATTATTATGATTGACTTTGAAGGATCAGTCAGTGAGGTAGGACTGGATAATTGTTGTCTTAAATTTAAAATTTCAGTTTTACACGACTTTTCGCTTTCGCGCTAGACTTACCACACACACACACACCTTTTTGCGGGACTTGGTCATTTTGACATAGGAGACCCTAAAACGTGTATTTCCTGTGAAAACCCGAATTCGAAAATTTTAATGATCGGGATACTTTCCCTCTTACTATATATTTAATATATAGTTAAGTGAAAGAGATAAACATAATATTTTAAAAAGTTAAACCAAATGCCCAGAAACTCCCGTTTTAAGGCTAATCTTCGTTCAAAAGTCTTTAATCTCCCGCTAAGGAAGGTTTATATGAATAAATTTAGTGTAAACATACACTTTTATTTTTTTGTGTTAAACTTAATGAAGATTGTTATTTTTTTTTTTGTATTTTCTTATAGATATACATAGGTAAGTAAAATCATACTTTTATACAATTCACACAAGCAGTTCACTCTCGGTTATCGGTCAACACATACACTTAAGGAAGTATTAAATGATTAACATAAACGTATGACGATCCAAGCTGGTCCATAAATCTTATCATTACACGAATTTAAATTACCCAAGGCGGATGGAGCCATGTGGCTATAGTAGGATGTTGGGAAGCGAGGAGCCATTCCCATGGGAACCTGCTCGTACTCTACGCCGCAGCATCCAAACGACGTTTTGATCGCTTCCCAAATAAATTGGTGCTTTTAAATGCTCCATAATTTCCAGATGGGACATTTACACTTTATAACCACAGTATATGGGAAACAAACTATTGGTTTCACAGTATAATAATACTAAATAATCTTTATTTATATGAAAATACAAAAAAGTAATTATATTCCTTAAGTTTAACACAAAAAAAAAAATCTGGTGCGGGCAACACACGACTTTCACTTCCCTCTATTTTTAAAATCAATGAAAGAATTTTCAAATACAGATAGAGATAAAAATACGTGAAACTATTAAAGAATTAATTAAATTGAATTTATATAGAAACATGTGTTTTATTAAAAAATCTATTATATTATTATCTAAAATAATCAGTTAGTTTTATCTTCATTTCATCACTCTCTATTAACTTTTAAAAGCTTGTGTATGAGATAATATTGTTTTCTAAAATCTTTAGCTTTCCAACGGTATATCATACATGTATATTACTGCTCCTATGTTCAAGATAAAAAAAATGCATTAAAAACATTTTTTTTTATGTTTTCTCCTTTAGTTAGGTATCAAATTCATCCAATTTATGTATTTACCTGTTTTTCATCGGTGGTAACAAGATAATATAGTTATTTTTATAGAATTGACAAAATTAAGGTACTTTAGAGAAAGAAAATTTAAAATATCGGCATTTAAGCCCTGTCAGACCATTTTAATCGAAATTAAACCTAAATGATATTAAATCCCATTAAATTTTACATCGATATAGCGAGTTTAATCAAAATCGTCGGAACCGTTTTCGAAAAAATCGAAAAAAGGTGCAAAATGCATGGTATAAAGCGGCTCTTCTGGTAAGCTCATTTTGATGAAATAGGTTTTGTAACGTCTCGGGCGTATATTTGTCGTTTTAAATTTCAGTTTCATAGGACTTAGTGTTTCCGCCCGGGAGCTACCACACACACACACACACACACACCCACAGACCTTTTTGCGGGACTTGGTTATTTGGACTCAGAGGACCAGAAAATGTGTATTTCAGCTGAAAACTGGAATTCGAAAATTTTAATCATCGTAATACTTTCCCCTTACTATGTATAGTAAGTGCAAGTAAAAAGATGATGAATATTTACATTAAATGTATTTATACATAAACTTCCCTAACGGGAGATTAAAATCTTTTGAACGGATATTAGCCTTAAAACGGGATTTGCTGGACACTTAGTTTAAATTTTTATAAGATAATTTTTATTAATTTCGTTTAACTATATATGAAATATATAGTAAGGGAAAGTATTCCGATCATGAAAATATTCGAATAACAGTTCTCAAAGGATATACAAGTTTTAGGGTGCCCTGATTCCAAATAATCAATGACGCGAAAAGGTCTGTGTGTGTGATAAGTCCAGCACGTTGCTACTTTATAACATGCATTTTACACCTTTTTACAGTTGTTTTTATCGAACGTAAGAAGTAATATAGATGTATAATATACCGTTGGAAACCTAACGATTTGATAAAAATATTGTCTTATATTCAAAGTTGTGGGAGGTGACGTAAAGTGATGAATAGGGCATGGACTGAAGTGATTATTGTACATATTAATTTTATATTATTTAATTTGAAACATATTTTTCCAACGAAACTGGATAAATTATTTAACTTTTTTTCGACTTTGAGTTTCTTCAATAGTTTTAAATTGATTTTAACAACCGAGGTAAGTGAAAGTCGTGCGTTTCCCGCACCAGACTTTTGTATTCACTTACATTCATATGAAATACTAATTGATTAATGGTTATATTAGTTTTATGGTCTACTTAGTCCAAATAACCACAACTTTAAGTCTGTTTTTAAAAAAAGACGTGGTCCTAATTGCTGACACCTAAGAAAGACTTCAGATGGCTGTCGGCGAATGGTTAGAAGAGCTTCGGACGAAGGGGATGGAAATAAATCCTACAAGTACTGTGATGCTCGTTGGTAGAGATGTTAAAGACCCAGTTCCCATAAAATATAATAATGAGCTGTTAGAAAAGGTTGATACCTACTTACTAAGTACTTGGGAACAATCATCAGCAGAAATGGAAGGATCGACGAGGAGGTTTTATAAAAAAAGAAGAAAGTCAATGGTGTGTTCTACTCCATCTACACAACAATATTAGGAAAACAGGAGATCAAGAAAGAAACAAAAATAGCATTGTTTAAAACAGTATTTTTGCCTGTTCTTTTTGTATGGTACGGAGAGTTGGACGATCTTTGACAAGTAAGCAAGCAAAGTAACGGCTTCAGAAATGAGATACCTTAGGAAAACGCGCAGACCTATAGAGGAATGATAGAGTAATTGAGGTATTGAGGGTAAGGCCTGCAAAACAAGTAAAAAAGGTACGGCAACTAAAGTCGTGTGTACAGGATTGGTGATGACCGAAACGCTAAATGGTTCCTATAAGCAAAACCAGAGGGTTGGCGATCTAGTGGCAGGTCCAGGCTGGTATTGTAAGGAAAGCCAGTGATGGGGATCAGTGGACGAGATGAGACGAGGCTCTTCCTCGGCTCTCATGGCTCTAAGAAAGTCGCGAAAGAAGAAGTCTTTAGATAAAAATGTTACCTAACATGTAAAGCTGTAGGAGGTAATGGATAGCAAGGAAAAGCCCATAAAATCAAGCAGTGATTGTTGTAGATAATAATTTCTATTGTTATGTTATTTAGATAAAATAAATTTTTTCACCGAAACTCAAAATAATTCAATTTTAAATGTACTTAAAACTTTTGTGTAGCGCTAATCAGATTTTTATGATATTTGGTAAAACTGTAACTTTATTTTTTAGCGAGTTTGGAGAATTAAATTGGCACATGTGTTTTTAATTGATATTATTCCATTAAAGCCATGACTCATAAGGATATCTTCTTGAATGATACTTTGGTTCATCTAAACATCTCGCTCGTACGATCGAATGCTTCTTAGGTTCGAATGATACCATCAGGTTTAGTTGCTGCAGTATGTGGGACAATATAACGTGTTTTTGTTGTTGTTTTTTTCGTTTGCGTGACAGGCCGTGTAGGCGCGGTGTAATCTGCTGGGAGATTACACTCACGTTTCTTATATTCACGAAATTTAATATGGTAGGGTCATCAGTCCCTGCGCCTATTTTTGTATGTGGCCACCATTTGGCTGACGGGTCTCATATACCCGGAGAAGAGGCTGTGAGTGAATCCCCACTTAATATATGCTTGAAAAAGTCCCGCATGGATTCGAACTCAAAACCTTTAGCGTGAGAGACAAATTCCGTTACATGTTTTGCAATTAGTTTCTCCCCTTGTTTGTTTCTCAGACGTCCATTTCATTCAGGATTGAACTATTAGATATAATGCAGAATTGTTCAAGGCCAATATGCAATGCTTCATAGCCTCTCTCTCTCTCTCTCTCTCTCTCTCTCTATATATATATATATATATATATATATATATATATATATATATATATATTTGCTATCTTAATTCCTTCAATAATACCGATTATGCAGTGTACCGAAAAGTGGCAGGTTTAGGAAGTCAAAGCAATTCCAAACTGTTACATTCCAAACCATGACATATTTCTTTTAGAAATTTTAGCCCTTCAATTTCGCCTGGTATTTGAGTACGTTTTTTTCCTTTTGGAAGGTTTGGTCCTATGGGCTCTTCTATTCACTCTAAATAATCCAGCTGATTTGTCCGTATCTTTTTTCAACTGAGAAAGTTACTTGAAATGAATCAAATGCCAAATTTTCTGGTTCAGTAATTTTTTGTGATGTCATCTTCTCTTAAGCTCATTGAGGATTATATGTTTAACTTGATTATATTATGGTTTGTGATTCTAACCACGCTGTAATATGAGTGTAGTGTTGGTATGAGGAAGATTTGCCCGCATTCTCAACCCGATCGTTAGTATCAGCAGCTTAACTTTCTGTCGATTTTTGTGATTCCGTTGAAGGTAAAGAAAATGAATAATGATGAAGAAAAAATAAATAAACCTTATATTAATTAGAAAGAGGCCGAAATATACTGTTTTTGCTGTGTATAGATAAATGAGACTATAAATAAGACGTTAATTAGCTTAGAATACGTTCATGAATGTATGTAAAATTACTGAGGAAAAAATTGATGATTTTTATCTGCGCAATAAATTTATCTGGCCTAGTATTGAATTGATAAGAAGCATAGCGTTTTGTACTGGAGGCTCTTTGGGATGACGTATTGCGGCAGATAAGAAATGCCGCCTTTGATTAAGAATGGGCCTTTTCTAACTAATCGAGGAAGAAATGATTCATCACAACATGCGATAATGTTCACCATTAGAAGAGAGTTATTCTCCTCATTTCTTCCTGCCAGTTATCATCTATTCTTTCCTTCTCCCCTCTGGTTTATTCCACGACAATAACATTAATGTCGAGACTAATAAATTATAAAATATATCACAGCTTATTCCCTGAGAAGATGGATGGGTAACATTTCTTCCGAAAGGATCGTCATCCTTAAAGGTTGATGTTCATGTGGATCGGCTTGATGGAAAGTAGTAGGTGTTCATCGAGGAAAAGGCCTTAATATTGAATAAATAATAAAAATCTGGTGCGGACACTGCACTACTGTCACTCACCTCGGTTGTTGAAATCAATTTAAGAACCATTAAATGAAATTATAAGGGAGCGGCGTGGTCTATTGGGTAGAGTGCTAGTCTACTGTGCTCCTGGTCCTGGATTCGAATCCCGGCTGTGGCGGAATATCATTTATTCTGTTATTTCGGCCGGAGGGCGATCCTGGGGTATGGAGACCCTCCTGGGGCACACCCAGCCTCAATCAAGTGGGTACCCAAAAATGGGAAAAAACCATGGCGGCTGAGCGTGATCTCGGCCGAATCACCTCATTGCACGGGCGTTGGCCTAGAAACAGTACGAATCTCTACGAATGTACTGAGCCCGAAACTCTTCATAAGTTGCAGTGGTACAGGTTTTTTTTTTTTTTTTTTTTAATCGAAATTATAGTTTAAAAAATCTCAACACACGACTTTCACTTACCTCCGTTTTAAAAATCTTTGAGAATTTTCAAATACAGTTAGAGATAAAAATGAGTGAAACCATTAAAGAATTAATTAAATTGAATTTCTATAGCAACATGCGTTTTATTAAAAAATCTATTATAGTATTATCTAAAATAATCAGTTAGTTTTATCGGCTTTTCATCACTATTTATTTACTTTTACTAGCTTGTGTATAAGATAATATTTTTTCTAAAATCTTTACCTTTCCAACGGTATATTATATATGTATATTACTGTTCTTATTTTCAAAAACAAAAAATGCATAAAAAATATTTTTTGAGTTTTCTCCTTTAATTGGATATTGAATTCGTTAAACCTATATATTTACCTGTTTTTTATTAATGGTAAGAAGATGATATAGCTATTTTTATAAAATGTACACAATTAAAGGTACTTTAGAGGAAAAAATTATTATTATTATTAAATTACCCAACTACAACAAATGAAATTATATTTAATTAGGTTATTTAGGAACAGTCTCTTCTTTTAACCATCATTAATTTATTCTTCATTATAAACAATTTACGTTTCGGGGCTTATACGCCTCAGAATTTTTAGTCATCCACTAATAACAATTTTATAATATATTATTGTCAACATTCAACAATAATAAATATCAAAATTAAATAATTCACAATCACACTGTAATAAATTAAATTAGTATTATATTTCTACTTACATAAAAATACATCTTTTAATATTGTCAAAATTCTTATAATCCTTATTTAATTCAATAATTGTCATTTTTTCTACTTTTTAGCTATTAATTATTACAATTTAAAATTGTTTTTGATATATCTATTCTATTATAACATTTATCATAAGGCAAGGAGTAGACTGAACTTTGAACCTTACATATATATATTTTAATATCAAAATATTAATAACAAAACAATACTTATGGTCGGAAGTTATGACTATTACCTATTATTTATTGTTGTAAATCATAATTTTAATTAGTTAATTATATCAGCATAATTATGACTTATTTTTTTTAAATCCTATTTATAATTTATTATGTTATTTAAATTCTTAGTTATGTAAATTTATTCCAATATTTTTTCTTTTTGTTCTGCATTTAAATATTTTTATTTTTCCAAAATTAAAACTGTGTTTATTAATTATACTATGGTTGGAAAAGGCTGTAATATTAATGTTTTTATATTTTTACAATAAGACATGTGTTGATTCATTCTATTTTTTAACATTTTAGAAGTTTTTCCAATGTAGACTTTAGGACAATCTATTTTATATATGGTCTAAATACCATTGTTATCTTATTATATTTTTTCCTTCATATTGGTCATATATGCATTTAATTTATTGTTATTATACAGTCCAAATTTAATATTACTATGGTCATATTGTTTAAATGTCTTTTTTATTTTGTCGTAAACGTAATTTATCGGAAACGTAATTTGTTTATAATGAAGAATAAATGAATGATGGTTAAAAGAAGAGACTGTTCGTAAATAACCTAATTAAATTTATATACTCTTCATAATTGGATAATCTAAAAAAATAAAATGATTTTAATTACAATCAATATTTAATATTTTTTTAAATGTTTATAAATGGTGTTGTAGTTATAGAATGTTGAGTACCTGAAGAATTATTAGGCCGAAACATTATTGTATGAAAACACACTACTGTATTTTTTATTTTGAAACTTACAGATAATAATACAATATACAAAAATACAGACATTTTACAGTGCAAAAGTAGAAGTCACTACACCACTAAGGCGAGCCCGTGTGTAAGGAAGTTCACCTGCGGCAATTCAATAAAAGAACAATAACAAACAGTAACAGTACACAGTATGGTACAATACAATACTTAAATAATATAACACAATTTTTATAAAGAAACAGTAACAGACTACACAGCAAAAAACAATATAATACTTAAGGAATATAAAATACAGAAGAAACAGTAACATAGGACACAGTATGAAGCAGTTGACTAAGCTGAAAAGCTATAACGGATACATATACAAGATATAAAATTAAGGCACGCAAATACAAAAGTGAATTATATTATACTTAATTAACACAAAAAACAATTATAAGAAACAGTAAAACAGTACACAGAAATAAACAGTAATTGACTAAACCAAAAGCAATAAAGAATACAAATTATACAAATATACAAGATTTAAAATTAATGCAAGTAAATACAAGATTGAATTACATAATAAGCAATTATAAAGAAATATAACATAGTACACAGTAAATATTGGAGAATAACACAGTCTGAATTGATTTCACACAACTAAATTAGTGTAATTTAGTCTAAAAAGAGCAAATTTAAAGCTATAAAAACGATCGAGAACGACTCGGCGGTTTTTTTTGGTTTTTTTTTTATTGACCCCGGATGAAAACCAGGCGTCCTAACTTCTAGGGACTCCACTATTACGCAGGCTGACGTAAGTTTTTCAGATGTTTTTCTGAGCTGGCATTGGGTTACGCAATTATTCCAGAGAAGAAAAAAAAACAAAAACAAAACAAGCATAAGGTTGCTCCTAAGAAGGAACTAGAAGAGTGTAGCTTGGGGTCAACACCCCCCGAATTAGAAAGAGGAATGATAAAAATTCCACGCTGGATAGTGTGCGTAGTCCCACGTTCTTTCTACGCACTCTGTCCGCAGGCTTCGCTTAAAATTTTTTTTTTTTTGTTGGGTGGGGGTTTGTTCACTCATGTTAAATGGGTTCAGAACCTGTAATTTGTTAAAATATTTCACTAAATCTATCAGTAGATTTTTTAATCAAATTATTGTTATACGATATATATTCTAAACTGAAGGTAGTGTGGATCATTTGTAATTTTTTACAAAAACAAAAAATAAATCCACGATTTTTTGATTTGTCTTAAACAAATTTGGCCTGGGGAGGAGGAGAGGGGGTTTGTTCACTCATGCTAGAAGGGTTAAGAACCTTTAATTTTTTAAAATAGAGACCAATGGGTAGTTTTTCTACACGTGTATCAAGTCATTATTTTATGTATTCCTTAAATTTACTTGATATATTCAATAATACAGTTGTAAAGTTCAAAAAAATGTAATAAAAAATGCGTGCAACACACGACGTTTCGTGATTAAAGAATTGTTAAATACAATCAGAGATAAAAATTAGTAAAAGCATTAAAGAATTAAATAAATTAAATTTCTTTAGAAACATGTGTTTTATTAAAAAATCTCTTGTATTATTATCTAAAATAATCAGTTACTTTTTTCGACTTTTTGTCACTATTTATTAAATTTTACAAGCTTTTTATACGATAATACTTTTTCTAAAATCTTTAGCTTTAATTTTAATTTTTTTAAAATAAAAAATTGCATTAAAAAAACATTTTTTCAGTTTCTATTTTAGTTAAGTATCGAATTCGTTCAACTTATATATTTACCTGTTTTTTATCAGTAGTAAGAAGATGATATGGTTATTTTTATACAATCTACAAAATAAAAGGTACTTTAGAAGAAAAAATTCAAAATATCGGCTTTTAAGCCCTGTCAGACTATTTCAATCAGAACGAAACCTACATGATATTAAAGCTCATTAAATTTTACATCGAACACAGTGAGTTTTATTTAAATCGTTAGAGCCGTTTTTGAGAAAATCATAAAAAGGTTCAAAATGCATGTTATAAAGTGGCTCTTCTGGTTAGCTGATTTTGATGAAAGCGTTTTTGTAACATCTCGGGCGTATAGTTGTCTTAAATATGGAATTTTAGTTTCATAGGACCTTTCGTTTCCTCCCGGGAGTTACCACACACACACATACATTTTGCGGGACTTGGTCATTTGGATTCAGAGAACCCTGAAACGTGTATTTCCGGTGAAAACTGGAATTCGAAAATTTTCACGATCGCAATACTTTCCCTTACTATATATTTCATGTATAGGTAAGTAAAAATAAAAAAACAATGCAAAGTTCAAAGCGGGAAATAAAAATTGAGTTAAGTACATGATATAAACATTAATGGACTTAAAATCAACAATAAACAATCTTAATATTGCTTTGTTCAGGGGCAACTATTTTTTTTTATCTGAAACATATTCAGTTACACCCATGAGTGGATTCTGTTCCAGTCCGAACACTCCACACACCCAAAAAAATTCCTTTCGTATCCAGGGAGTGAAATCGAGTGGTCATGGTTCCTAGCGTAACCACTACTCCGTCCTCGGCGTTTTAAAGAATAAAAAAACAAACAAAATGAGAACGTAGTTCCGAACCAGAAGCCGTCGGGAACCAGATTTAAAACACCTTTTAGTTGAAAACGGGACTCCACCTTGAATATTTAACTTTAAAAAATGTTGATTCATAAAGAAATTCATAATAGAAGGAAAGGTTATATCCCTCTAGTGTATTTCTTGTCTTAAATAGTTTTCCAACTTTAAGCATGAAATCATTTTTATCTGAAATATAGAATTTACCTGAGCAAAACAAATAAAATTGAGCTGCACACATCGTTTCATACACTTTTAGTCACGGACAATAATACTTTTACAGAGTTCGAAGTAATAATAAGAGAGGCAAAAAAATAATTCCATGGAGCTTTTTTTTCTCGCTTTCATTACACCTCATGTATTTTAGAAACTTGAAATGTCTTTAAAAGTATCGAAAAATATTGTTCATATACTAGGTTAAACATTTTTTTTTTTCGAAAATTCATTAAATCTTTTAATGGAAACATTTGGTTTTAGTGTTTCTTTAATGTAGTAGGGAGTTGATGGTACTAAAATACCATAATACGATCAAATGTGACCGATCAATGTTATATAGATTTAAAGATTTGACGCCATATGTTTTAACATTAATTTAGGCAAAATCCTAAAATATGCCTCATATTTTATTATTTGTTCAATTGGAATAAAAAAAAATTAAAAAAATTATTCACAGGATAAATATTAAAAATATATTATTTTGTTAAGTCAAATTTGTAAATTTTTTTTGCCTTTAAACAATAATTCCCTATAAATTCTGTGTACATCGTAAATTCCTGAGTAAGGCAATTATAAACGCAGAAAACTTTAGAAGCGGATAATATGTCATTTACGTTGATACGAATGCTCCTATATAGCATAAATAAATCTAATACAAATGAATCTATGAAATCAGTAATTTTAAAAAATAATATAAAGTATTAAAAAAATGTAACGTGGGTCATTTGTTTACACTCAGTAATAAAGGATGTTCTTTACTCGTAAATGAAAACAAAAATTTTAATTTATCTTGATTAGATTAAGAGTTAAAAATTTTGGCCTCTAAATCATGATTTTTTCCCACTGTGCGTTGTTCGAATCAATTTAAGAACTTTTATATAAATATAAAGTTGAATATAGGTTAAATAACTATATTGAAATTCGATAAAGACATATTTTTTATTTATTTATCCATCTATTATATTATTATCTACGACAGTTAGTTTTATCCGCTTTTCATCTCATTCCATTTTTATATTTAGCTTTCAAACGCTATGTTCTACTATTTTATTAATTAGAACCACCTCTTCTTATAATTTTTTAAACACATTAATAACTCCTATCATTAATAGTACATCTCGTACGTTTCGAGGTCCATACTGCCTCATCTTTAGAAACAATTCATTTAAAATATCTTCCGTATCAAAACAATATAAATCATATTAATTCTTTTCCCGTATAATCTATAAATGTTATTATTATAAAAAGGTCACTATATGGCTATTGTTATTTCAATGTCAGATATTCAATCAAATGAAATATATATTCAATGTAATAATAATAGGATATTCTAGATCTATATTGCTTTTCTAATGTTCAAAAAATTACATAAACAAATAGTTTTGTTATTTTCTCCTTTAGTCGGCTACAAAAGTGGTTCAAAATGTATATTTATATCAATATGTATGACCCTAAAACACGTAATTCGGGTGTAAACTCGAATGCTAATATTTTTACGATCTCAATACTTTCCATTACTATATGTTTCGTATATATGTAAGTATAGGTCCCAGTTTCGAGTCCCGGCTGAGGCAGGATTTATTATGTTATTTAAGCCGTGGAACCAACCTGGGGTATTAAGACCTTCATGGGGCACACCCAGCCTCTATAAAGTGGGTACCCAAATATTTGGGGGAAAACAGGTGACCGAGCGTGATTACTACAAATCATCAAATCACCTCCTTGCACGGTCGTTGGACATGAAACAGTACGAATCTCTATTAGTACTGAACCAGAGACCCTTCATATGTCTCTTGAGTGTGAGTTTGAAGTACTTTGGTGAAACAATTATTTAATTACTGAGGTTCATCGAAGAATATCATACTCAGGGAACTATGAGGATGAAAATTGAAATAAATTGATTTTTAAAGAATAGATTAATACAAATTTGTGTGTGCTATTTTATTTTAAACCTGTTTCAAAAAAGAGAAAAAAAAATCTGCTATTGTAAGTATATTTGGTACTAATAACCAAGAGGTGGAGCACCTATTCCAATACCCTAACCCCTAACCCTTTCATCGGTTGTAGAGGTACAGATTATATATATGTGTGTGTGTGTGTCTAAATTTGTAATATAGATGGAATGTATATATAGAATGGTTTATAAATTTAGCAGGACTATATCCTCATTGGCATTGTCTGTCGGAACATAAACAAAGATTTTTTTATCACCTTTAATTTCCATTAATTAATTAATTATTAATCTTATTCTGTTACTGATAAGTAGTATTTTTATATTAGTACAACTTTTTTTATTTTATAACCCTTATGTATAATTTCATAAATAATAAATGCAGAAAAAATAATAAATATTTTCTCAGGTTGAGGAATAGAGTAGAGTAAAGTAAAATATTTGTTGAGAAGGCAACAAGTTTGTTGTAAATATCTATATATAAAAAAAAAAATCATTAAAGACTTATTTTATTTTGTGTCGACTTTACAAAACAAGAAACAACCGTTTTGAAAAATGAAATAATAAGAAAATAGTAAAAAATAATAGAGTAATATATTTTGGGAACACATAAGTATGACCCATATTTACTATACACAGTAAATCCGTGAACAGATATATTTTATAAGTGCATGTAACTCGTGTCTTTTCTTATAACTCAGTAATCTATGGGGTGTCACACTTAAGCTCACAGTAAGTTTGTGTTTGAGACTTCCTTCTAGCAGGAAATCGAACTCATCTGAAAAAAAAAAAATACTTGAGGGCACACGTGTAGAAAGGGCAAGATTAGAGTGGACTAATAGCTTGGAGCGAGGCAGATGCCAAGTTCTTTCCAGCGCCTTCCAGGCAGCTGTTCCAGTCGGCTCCCTGGAGTCTGGCTATGCCTGGTCTCATTATTAAATAAGACTTGGCATAGCCACTGTTGTTTTTTAACTATAAAATAATTTTAGGGCAGTTGGAATGCTAAATTGGCGAAAAAATCAGATTTCATGGATGGCAAGTGAGGTGTTCTCAGCATTTAATTTTCAACAAGTGCATTTAAAGGAAAATTTGGAGTCTTTAAGATTACTGGCCACTGTCGCCAATCTTACCGACTATATCGGTAATGGAATACTAATAGTCCCGGTTTCCCTCCGCACAGCCCACTTTCCTCTGTTGTGGAAACACTCCATTATTATCCCCTTTCTTAAACCTGGTAAACCTCCCAACAACGCCTCATCCTACAGACCAATCAGCCTCCTCCCTATCCTTTCAAAAATTTTTGAAAAAATCCTACTTAAGCGTATCCTACAGTTGATTGAAATTCCTTCCCACCAGTTCGGATTCCGCTCCGGGCACTCCACTGTACAGCAAGGTCTAAGAGTGGTTGACCATTTATCCTCTGCACTTGAAAACAAGCAGTACTGCACTGGTGCCTTTCTGGACATTGCTCAGGCATTCGACCGGGTCTGGCACGATGGCTTGCTTTTCAAACTAAAATCCGTATTACCCCAATCCCTATATCTAATCCTAAGATCCTATCTCTCTAACCGTTCCTTCAGAGTCCGCTGTGGTTCAGAGTTCTCCACTTGTTACCCAATCGAGGCCGGCGTACCTCAAGGAAGCGTCCTAGGTCCTGTCCTCTATATCTTGTTTACAGCTGATATACCTTTAGATCCTGATACCTTCCTAGCATCGTTTGCCGATGATACTGCCATTCTATCAACCCATTTAGACCCAGAACTAGCATCTTTCCATCTCCAAAGACACCTCTCCTTTATTGAACATTGGTGCGATAATTGGCGCATCAAAGTCAATCAAACCAAAAGTAAGCACGTCACCTTCACCCTCCGACGTAAATCCTGTCCACAAGTTCATTTCCTACTAGACAAAAGACTTACCTGGAACCCACATACTCGACTTAAAAGACAAGAGCTCAACAGAAGATACGGACAGTTATACAGACTACTGAACAGAACATCACAACTTTCCGTTGGAAACAAACTATTAATTTACAAGACAATTCTCAAACCTATGTGGACCTACGGAATTGAACTATGGGGTACTACTAAATTTTCGAACATCAAACGTATCCAATCCTTTCAGTCCAAAGTCCTTAGAACAATAGTCAATGCTCCCTATTATGTTACAAACAAGACCATACATCATGACCTCAAGATCCCTTATGTCCTTGATCTCATCCCATCCAAATTCTCAACTTTCCATCAGAAACTTACTCTTCTTCCTAATCCTCTGGCACAATCTCTATCTAGTACCAACCATCCTTACAACCCTCCTCGACGGTTGAGGCGGCAGTGGCCGAGAGATCTCTTATAAATATGCAACTGGAGTGCTGGCAATGGCCAACTTCTCCACTCTCCTGAGATCTAATCCTAGTCTCCACTGACTAGATTGGTGACGCGGCTGACTGAGAGGCGCTGGGATCTCCTGACATTGTGCTTCGGCATCTATTTCTGGATGCAGAGGTTCGATTCGGAGTTCCCACGGGCAGTATGTAAATATTGTATATAGGTATGAATGTGGCCAAGATTATAATTATTTTCTTTTATTTCATTTATTTTATTTTATTTTTATTTATTTATTTTTTTTTCATTTGTTATTGAGGTATTTTATTTTTTGTTTGTTTTACTTTGTATATATGGAATGAATGACTTCTTTTATCTCTAATACTTATTGCCCAAGATAGTGGCAGATTGTATTACTTCTCAATAAAGCAATTTAAAAAAAAAAAAAAAAAAAAAAAATAGTCCCTGTTTCAAACTTGGCTATAGCACGGTTATTATATTGTCTGTTACTTTACCAGTGAGGCGACCCTCCTGTAAAGGTGGTGTGTAGGGTGGTAGGTTAGGTTTGGAAAATATGGAAAAACCTAGGCGGCTGAGCTTGAAATCTCCTATTTGCAAGGCCTTTGGGCAAGAAGAGCGACTTCTTATATGTACATGTGCTGAAATGAAGAACCTTAATGAGTTGTAAAGGAATGGTTTTTTTGTAGACATTCAGTCGGTTTTTTAAAATTCAAGATAGTATTTTCGTGCCGTAAAAATTATTAACATGACATTAATCAAATATTTCATTTTATTTATTTATTTTTGTTGGCTCTTAAAAGAATAAAACTTGTACTTCTACGAAATATTAAGGATTTTGGATTCAGTACTTACAGAGATTCATAACGTCGCATACCGCTGTGCAATGCGATGGTTAGCCTAGATTACGCTCCACCTCCAAGATTTCCTCCTATTTTTGGGTACCCACTTTAAATAGGTTAGGTATGCCCCAGGAGGGTCTCCATACCCCAGGGTCCCTTCAAAGCTAAAATAATAGAATATATAATTCTACCTCAGCCGAGATTCCAGGGACTAGGAGAACAATAGACTAGTGCCCTACCCACTAGACCACGCCGCTCCAGCGGCCCTTAATAGTTTGCACAATATTATTTGAGAAAAATCTATTCTGTACAAGATGAGCATTTTTTACTTTCACTTATCTATATATGAAATATAAATATATATGAAGTACGGGAAAGTATCGCTATCGTGAAAATTTTCGAATTCCAGATTTTAATATAAATACACGTTTTATGGTTTCCGGAGCACAAATAAACGAAAGCGGGTGGTACGTCTAAAAACGAATTGTCGGGTGAAACTTAAATTTCATATTTAAGAAAACTATGTTAAACCAATTTTGTCACCTAAATTGGCCGACCATAAGTGCTTATTTATAGCATGCGATTTACACCCTTGATGTTTGTTTGTTTATTTATTTAACGCCTCTTTATGCTGCTGTGGCTAATCGGACGATGATACAGTGGGAGTCCTACAGTTTGCCAACCAGGTTTAATTAGGATAAGGATCTTTAACGTATAAATGATATCGCACAGGCTCGGGACCAACTTTTAACGTCCCCTCCGAAGGACGGCATAGCTATGCATTTTTACTCCCATTACAAAATCCTAGGACCACTTGCGAGTTTGATCCCGGGACCTTTGGAATAGGATGCTTTTATGCAAGCCACCCTGCTACAGGTAACCCCTAACGGCTCTTGATTAAACTTGTTGAATCAATGTAAAATTAAATAAGCTTTAATATAATTTAGGTTTTATTTTAATCGAAATAGTGTGACAAACCTTAAACGCTGAAATTTTAAATTTTCTTCCTCTAAAGTACTCTTTATTTTGTAGATTTGAAAAAAATAGACATATAGTCATTTTGTAGATTTGAAAAAAAATAGACATATAGTCATTTTGTAGATTTGAAAAAAAATAGACATATAGAACTTTAGTGTCTTAGAGTAAAAACATAAAACAAACAAAAAATAATAGAAAATAAAAAAGTGAACAATAGTGATAAATTCAAAGGCAGCTTCTAATAATAATAATTAATAACAAAACTAGGCAAAAGATAAAATAGAAACATATGTGCAAACATACAAAATTTTAATCAATAGTGCTTTACTGTATTGATGTAAAATTATTGAAATAATAAAGTTATGCAATGCAATATGCAAGTGCACCACAATATAAGATATTATATCTAAATTATCATTTCTATATGTTTTTATTCAACCAATTTAAATTGAATTAGCAAATCTATTTAGGTTTCTTTGAAAATTAGAGAGGAAGTGATCGAATAGACGGGATTTGAAGGTTTGAAGAGTATCAGAATGACGGATATATGAAGGAATGGAATTCCATACGAAAGAGGGGCGGATTAGGAAGGATCTATCTAAAGCAGCGGTTTGATGAGGCGTCACATACAGGTCTGAGGAATACAGGAACGAGTGTTGCGGGAATGAATGGAGGATTTGAATGAAAACGGATCTGAGATGTAGGATGGGCGGCTGGATTGGAGAACTTGGAAGAGGAAGGTTGCCATGAAGTATTTACAACGGTAGGAAGGGTAAATGGGAATGGGGAAGGGCCACTTCACCACTTCGTAGAATCTGGTAACAAAAGTGTCCCTGAATATCCCAAACATGAAGCGAATGAAGCAGTCCACTACAAGTGTATAATATACCGTTGAAATGCAAAAGGTTAAAGAAAAAAAAATATTTTCTATACAGGGTTGTGGAAGGTATTGTAAAGTGGCGGATAGGATTATTTAATCTAAAAAATATGTTTCCCAAAAAAGCTGTATATAATTCTTTATTCTTTTTACAACTCTAACTTTATTTAGTAGTTCTTAAATTGATTTTAACAACCGAGATATTTTTTTTGACCCTTTAAAGTTTGCCTTTAATATTAAAATTATAATTCGAGAGAAAGCTGTTCCGTCCAAGATGAGTTTTTTTTAATATACAAGCGACCCAAATTGTAACCTCTTGAGTTTGAAAGCAGGGAATGTTTATAGTCCCCGGGTCCTCCTTCACATCTGTTTTCGAATCTAAGAGCGCTTGTTTCTCTGGAAATTCTTCGGGGGTCAGCTAATGGAATCGCCTACCTCGCCCTTTCAGGCTTGGAAGCAATATAGATATCTCTATCTCAGTCCAAAAGTCTCTTTTGTTAATCTCCCGGATCTTATGCTGTTTAGATTTGGAGGCAATAATCTTGCTGAAATATGTACCATTGTCATTTTTAAGTTTACCTAATTGTAGTGTAATGTGCTTTATAAATAAAAAAATTATAAAATAAAACAAGAAGCACTCTCGAATTACAGCGCTTTGGTTTCGTCAATCAAAATATCTACACAAGCAATTACATTTATCACCATTGTTAATTACAATTTACGATATTTTAAAGTAAGTTAATGTTATAATATAATAATAATAATGAAGTGACAATGGTTTACTGTGTGTATATATGAGAGGAGTTGGTTAAGGGTGCAGTCTATTTACCACACAATTAAGCGTAAACTTAATTTATTGGTGCCGACGTTTCGGCCTAAATTATAGGCCTTCTTCAGGATGGTTGTGTGAGCTGAGAAGGCGTCATTCAACAACTATGGGATAATTTAGTAATTATCTTTTTTAATTAAATGCATCTTTTTACGATTTTCTCAAAACAGTTTTACAGATTCCGATAAAACCATCTATGTTGATTTAAAATTAATATATATTATATTAATATATAGTGATAATTACTTAATTATCCCATTGTTGTTGACTGACGCCTTCTCAGCTTACACAACCACCCTGAAGAAGGCCTATAATTTAGGCCGAAACGTCGGCACCAATAAATTAAGTTCACGCTTAATTGTGTGCTAAATTGACTGCACCCTGAACCAACTTCTCTCAAATAATAATAATAATAATATTTATTTGTTTTCGGGGTAATCCCTATAAAAAAGGAGTTAGTCGATACAGTTTATATATCACAAAGTAAAAAATAAAAATAACTGAAGACTATTTACAGACATAATGAATATAAAATAAAAAAAAATTAGGCATACTTTTTTTAAATCACCTAAAAAACTGTAAAAAAACAAAAAATAAAAGAAAACAAACAATTGAGGAGTTTAGAGAAATCGTTAAATGAAACATAAATCTTTCAATTTTATTAAATCGATAACATTATTTAAAACCATGTATGGCTCACGCAGCCGGGCCATTTAAGGCCATTTAATTTTAAATCAACATAGATCTGTAGAACTGTTTTGAGAAAATCGTAAAAAGATGCATTTAGTGGAACATTCCAGGCTAATAATTAAATTATATATGAAATTACAGTTTCGCATACCCTTTATTTTTGTGCTTGACATACCACACACACATCCATACAGACCTTTTTGTAGAACTTCGCTGACGTCATTTGTACACTTATAAACTTGTATTTTCGATTAAAACTACAATTCGAATATTTGCTCAGTCGTAATACTTTCGGTTGCTATATATTCCATACATAGGTGAGTGTAATTAAAAGAAAGCTAAAGAAAGTTTTTTTGGAAAAGCCAAACACATCGGGACATTCACGATATTCTATGCTTCCAAATTAGCTTACAACGACATAAGGATGGAGATATTCGTTTCCATTTGTTTGAGTTCGTTAAGAATAAAAAAAAAAATTGTGAAGATATGGCGGTCTATAACCGAAGGACATCTGAAAATACTAGAAAAAAATAAAGGTGTTTAGGATTATGTCGGGATTGTGTCGTCCCACATAAAAACTAAACAAAAATACAACAAACGGATATTGCTTTCGGTCAACCACAGATAGAATATCTAATATATGTAAATCTATTTTTATATCAAGTTCATTTTTTCTTCGTATCGTACAAGACTAGACTAGTTCAATCCAATACTTAAAGTTTTTGTTTATCTTAATTAGTTCTGACAGTTGAGCTGGGAAGTTAATTAAATAGCAACTTTTTTTTTTTTCAACAATTTAGTATTATTAAAATCTGTTCCAATAATTGCAACTCTTTTAAAACTATTTAAGTAATTCTAATTGTTATTTATAATTGTTAATTGATAAATAATTAAATTAGAAAGAATTACACATAACAAAGTTTATCTCACAGTTAGGATTATTCATAAGAATTAATAATATACTTCTTTTTTTTTGTAATCGCTTCGAAAATGTGACATTTTTAAATTTCACTCACCTATATTTGAAATATATAGTAGGAGAAAGTATTGCGATCGTGAAAATTTTCGAATTTGAGTTTTCATCGGAAACACACGTTTTTTTTCCTCTTAGTCCTAATGACCAATTGAGACGTTGATTTCCAAAAGGTACTATATCCATTCTAGGAAATTTTACAGGAGGCGCGAAAATCACTAATTATTATATTATTAAATTAGCTAACTTGATTATTTTCGCATTAAAATCCAGAATTTTTTTTTAGTATATTAATAACATCATATTAAAGATATGAAATGAGATGTTTTGGTATAATTTTGAACGAAATTAAATGTGTAATTATTTCCTTTAGAAAATATGTATATTTCTAAATTGTGTTTATAAAGGGCTTGGGTGTTCATTAGATAAAATCGAATAGGAGATTTAGATATAACTAATTGATGAGAATACAAATATGTAAAAAAATCAATTTTGTAAAAAATGTCCTTTAGTACTTTTTGGAAATCAGCGTCTCAATTGCCGCAAGACGGTTTTGTGTGTCCTTGTCCGTATGTGGTAAGTACGGCGCGAAAACGAAAAGAAACTACGCTCACTAAAACTAATAATAAATAATATAATTAAAAGAATAATGATATAATTAATGGATATTTTTTGTTTTCTCTTACTTTGTCTTTGAGCGGGTTTCTCGGACCAGATGGTGAGGGCGGGAATAAATCCGGAGTTGAAAGCCCTTCGGCACCAAGATGCGAATTAGTGATTATTTTATCCCAAGTTTTTGATTATGTGGTTGCTGTTCTACGCGAGTTTACAGCAACGCGCGTTAACCCACTCGGTCACACCATCCCCTCAATAGATTTACTTGTATATCTTACTGCAGTGGTTTCGAACTGGTAGTCCGCGAGACGACATCGGAAAATTATTATAAGTTATTATAAATAAAAGTATAGGGACAAATTCTAAGTAATATATGTAATTGAATGTGATCACAGACATTGCACAATTGCAATCATTAAGTTAATCATTTTCTAAAATTTTGAAAATGATGAGCTTAAAGGACGGATGTAACTAGACATAAGGTAATGGACAATATTTGATTTATTTATGAGTGTTTAAATAAATATCTTGTATTAGTTTTGAATTTTAATGATTCAATGTTTTGCTTTTTGGAATAAACTTAATTCTGGTGCTACATCATTCGGATTCCACCAAATTTATTCCGGAAGCTCAAACTCTAGTTTTGGCTTGTCACTTAATACGTCACTACCCTCTCTTGCTTTTAGAAGTGAACATGAAACGTAATGTGGAATCTTATCTTTATTTACTTGCAACACCTACAGTATGTGTATACATATATATTTATGATTTTATGATTTAGAGGGTTCTTGGCATTGACGTGATAGGATGTAGGGGTCCGCGAAAAACAATTAGTTGGGAACCACTGTCTTACTGCATTATTTCAAAATCCCTATATTTATAGGGCTTCATTATTTATCCCTTATCCATAAAGACCTTAATGTTCCCTATGTTACTGATTTGGCCCGGACCAGGTATCAATCCTTTCATGACTCCATTCTCACTCTAACCCACTAGTTTCAATCCTTTCTTCATCCTCAATTCCGGATAATCCTCCGAGGCGCCTGAAAAGGAAATGACCCTTGACAGACGGGACCTTCTAGTTTAGATTATTTGTAGAGTGCTTGCAACGGGAACCTTCTCTACATGTATATCATGTCATTGTATTATATACCTATAACATTTGCTTGATGTACTTTGTTTTGTTAATACAGTTGCAAATACCAATAAAATGTTAAAAAAAAAAAAAAAAAATTATTTATCCCTGCCAAATATCTCAAAATACTATTTATTATTTTTTTTTTTATTTCACTTACCTATATATGGAATTTATGGTAAGGGAAAGTACTGCGATCATGAAAGGTTTCGAATTCCAGTTTTCAACGAAAATACACGTTTTAGGGTCCCCTGAGTCCAAATGACCAAGTCCCGCAAAAAGGTCTCTGTGTGTGTCTGCGTATCTGTGAGTCTATGGGTGGTAAGTCCAGCGCGAAAACAGAAAGTCCTATGAAACTGAAATTTCATATTTAAGGCAACTATACGCCCGAGATGATACAGCAACATTTTCTTCAAAATCAGCTGACTAGAAGAGCCACTTTATACCATGTATTTTGCACCTATTTACCATTATCTCGAAGATTGCTCTAACGATTTTGATCAAACTCGCTATAACGATGTAAAATTTAACGGGCTTTAATGTCATGTAGATTTTATTCTGATTGATATAGCCTGACAGGGCGTAATTGCCGATATTTCATAACTTATTCATCTAAAATACCTTTAATTTTGTAGTTTTAATGAAATTTACTATATCATCAGATTAGCATAGGTAAAAACAGGAAAATATATAAGTTGAACGAATACAATATCCAACTAAAGGAGAAAACTATATATATTTTTAATGCAATTGTTTCACCGCTTGGTCACTAGATATCGCTGTCATCGCCGGACGCTACAAGTAGTTGTAACACCACGGTGTGATGAAAAAAAAATGTTTGAATCTCATAGGCAATATTATAACATATTATTTAATAAAACACATCTTTCTATAAAAATCAAATGTAAATAATTCTTTATCAATTTATTTTCGTTTCTAAATTTGTTTAAAAATTCTAAAATTGATATTAATAACAGAGGAAAGTGAAAGTCGTGTGTTGCGCGCACCAGATTTTTAATGTTTGGAATAGGTAAGAACCAAGGAAAAGAAGGATAAAACCATTTTAAGATGGTATTGTAATGGCTATGGTATTGGCTTTGGGAGATTCCTCAAAATATTTTATCTCTTCCCTGTTGTGGCTTCATTATTTATCTACGCCGAAAACTTTACACTTCTATATATATATTTTTAGCATCGTTTCCTACTCCAAATTAAGCAGGAAGATTTATCTTCGAGATCAACTTTTCTAACCAGATAATTTATAAGGTAGATATAACCGCCTTATAAGTTTTAACTGACGCTGTTTCACTCGAAGTTGTTCAGAGATACAAGTACCATTGAAATTATATTTAGAGGAAGTATAACACAGAATTTGTTTTTGTGTACCTTGTAATTCTCTATCCCACTCAACCTTCTTCGGTGATACGTTGTTCTTCTATTAAGGTGAGCCTCTACTGGACTGGAACGCCCAGTCCGAAGTAATGCACGACTCTCAGCGGCAAAAAATCTTCAACCATCCCTGACATCATCTAGATGACAATGTAGCCTCTCAGGCTTAACAAATACAAAATGAAACATGTGTAATATCTTCCTTTAAGTTCCAAACCGATGAGATCAGAATAATGACTCATTGTAAGAAGCTCACTTGAAGAGCTATCGGACCCGGGGAGATATGCAAATGAGTTTGGTAGCGACCAGGGACAAAGGAAAAACAAGAAAGATATACACTTTACTATTCCGGGTAAGATAGCGACTAATGAATTGAGGTTTAAAGAAAACGAAATAAAATATAAAATAACTCCATAGATATTTAAAAAAAAAAAAAAATAAATAAAAAAAAAATACTAGTGCGTGCGACACACGACTTTTACTTACCTCTGTAGTTAACATTAATTTAAGAACTGTTAAAGTAAGATAGAGCTGAAAAAAAGGTTAATGAGTTATATAGAGTTTTAAAAGAAACACGTGTTTCATTAAATGATCTATTATATTATTATCTGCAACAATCAGTCAGTTTTATCCTTTTTTCCTCAAGCTCCATTGCCTTTTACGACTTAATTCATAAGATAATATTCTTTTAAGGTGAGTACATATAGAATGGTGGGCTCGTTCTAGGAGGGACAATATGGCGGAAATTCCTGGTGACATCACTGGTCCTTGTTCCTTTGTTTTGCTTATGGCTGTCTTGGTCTGGGCAGTTCATGCGTACATAGTTATCGCAAAAAAATTAACCGTTAACGGGTTGTTGCGCCAACTATGTATGTATGTATGTATATGCATGTGACAGTGAAAACATTTTAGTGATTCTCATGCTAACAGTCCGCCGAATGTTAACATTTCTTCCTTTAAAATACCTTCAATTTAATAAAAACGTAACGTAGTAATAAAAACGAATAACTATAAGCAATGAATAAATTTAATGATTATCAAAAGAAAAAAGTGTTAAGGGAACACAGCCAATGTATGTCGTCTAGATTCATTCGATGAAATGGAAATCGTAGATTATATTATTGTTAATTTAATTATCGCTGCATTATTTTGGTGAAGTTTCATAGAATAAATGTTTTCCATTTCCCCAAAGGAATTTAAATATTTCATTTGTTTTTAACACTTAAAAAAAAAAAATGATTGACTTAGGGGTTTGATGTTTAAAAAAATAAATATTTCTAAACATCGCCCGTGTCTGGTATAAATGCTACAATCGCTAACTTAAAAATGAAGTTCCTTCTGAATCCTGAATCTAAATTTTTCAATATCATTAAAATCCTGCATTGTAGATGGAACTTACTGACGAATATCTGTCCATTTGTCCAGAATGTGCTGGAGAGATTACGCAAGGGCTACATTTCATAGTGGAGAAGTTCACGTTCCAGCCATTAGGCTGGATATCACGTCGTAGGGATTCTCCAGGAAAGAGGACTTTCTCGGATCTTCTATCTTCATCACCGTCTCTGAAAATCGGCCAACAACAATATTAAATATTTTTCTAAATAATTATAAATTTTACAACTATTTAAATAGTGATAGGGTGCAGGGTTTAGAAATCGGTAGTTAATAGCATACTAGTGTTTGGCACAATCTTAATAAAACAAGCATCTATGAAAAATTATATGAAAAAAACAAAACAAGCATAAACGAAGGTTTTGTTGGAAATATAGATGTTTTGTTATTTTCGATTATTATTTATTGAAATTCACAACAGTAATGGGTAATATAGAAAATTAATAAGCTTAGAGATAACATGGGATTTTTTTAGAGATAACATAATATAAAATAACAATAGACGAACTGCCCGTTGACAGTATTCCAAACCAATGATATTCAAAACCAGAAGGTCTCGCAATCATCTTCTTTCAGACGCCTCGGAGTATTATCTGGAATTGAAGAAGAAGCAAGGATTGAAGCAGGTGGATTAGAAAAGGAATATAGTTTGTCATAGAAGGAGTGATACCTGGTTCAGACAAAATCAGCAGCATATGGAGCATTAAGGTCTTTAGGGATGAGATTATTCGTTGATTAAGGAGCGTTGAAGATTTTACGAAGGATTTTGGATTGTAAGGATTGGATATCAGAAGAATTCGATGGTTTAGTAGAGCCCTAAAGCTTAACTCTGCAGAAATGCCTTATCATGATCATGTAAATGAGCCTTTTGTAGTTATCTGTACGGTTAGATGGTTTGTATAGTAAGTGTTGAAGTAACCGAAAGCGGCGAGCAGTTTCTTGTCGTTTGTATGTAAAATATACCTTTGAATAGTTAATGATTCTAGTAAACAATTATCTATCGTACAATGCTGTATAATTTGATCCTGAGTGACTAAAAGCGCAACAATATGTAAATGTTTATATATAATAATTTCTATTGTGATATTATTTAATCTTAAATAAATGTTTCTATTATTTATTATTTTTATTAAGACATTGAAATTGGTTTTTACAAGGTAGGTAATAAAAACTAGTGTGCTGCGTGCACTAAGGGACGGTTATGGGATTAAAGTAAAAACAACATAATTAAATGAATTATGTACACAAATATTTCTTTTGAATTTTAATAAATCTGTAAGAAAATTTTGAAACGTTGATTAAGAGGTGAAAAGAACAATTACTTTATTAATAGTAGTAAAGTAAAGTTAGGTAGAGTTTATGCCACATTAAGATAAACGGGACCGTTCCTTTTCATTTACAAGGGTCTTGCATGTTTATAATTAGTGGAAATAATTTGTAGTCAGTTTAGTAAACAATATTGAAATATTTAATATATTACCAGATATTATGATGATGATTTCCACCGATTATAATTCCAACAATCCACCTTATATCCTCAATATAGTTACATATTTATGTTGAAAGCCTTTACATCCTGGAGATTATTTGGTCTCGAAAGCTAATTTTTTTTAAAAATTTTTATATATATAATGGAATTTACAATTGTATTGATTCAATACAACAAGTAAATGAGGTTAATGTATGGTTAAAACGTATGGTAGTCCCGTGAAGAAACTACTCATTGGTAGCAATCCTATGTATAATTTATGGTAGGAGGTTTCTTGGCCATCTTCATTTATGTCGTCTCGGTGGATTGTCAGGAATAGATGTTGAGGAGATATCACGGATGAGCGGGTTTGAGTGGGCAGGAAGTTTGGAATAAAAAGTAATTCTGTATCGGGCTAAGTCTTCAACTAAAGGGATATTTAGGTCTTTATGGATGATTTAATTAGTAACAAAGTATTGAGAATTGAGGATTTTTTGAAGGATTTTGGATTGCAGGGATTGGATGAGGGAGGAATATGATGGTTTAGTGGACCCCATAGTTCAATTCCGTAGGTCCAAATAGGCCTGATAATGGTTAAATAAATGAGTTTTTTTTGTAGCAAATAGGAAGTTTTGAGCGTTTGTAAAGTAAGTGTAGTAGTAATGGGTATCTACGTGCAGTTTCCTGTCGTTTTGGTGTTGTATGAGGGTTCCATATTATGCCTTTGTCAAGGTTTAGTCCTAAGTACCGGTAATGTCCAACAGGAGTAAGTAAGATATTGTTAAAAGATACGGTGGGGCAGGATGTCATAGGTTTACGACGTAGAGTGAAGGTAATTTGATAGGATTTATTTTCATTCTCCAGTTTAGACACCATTCTTCAATGGCTGATAGGTAGTTCTGTAGGATTTGGGATGCAGCAGCAGGATCGTTATTCACAGATAACACAAATGTGTCATAAGCATAAGTAATAAGGACAGTGTGTGGATAGATAGGAATATTAGCTGTGAACATCAAGTAGAGGATTGGGCCTTGGATACTACCTTGAGGTACACTGGTTGACTGAGTGAATAATGATGTGTAAGAGAAAAGAACACTTAACTTTCCATCAATATAGGGAGTTTAATCAGTATCGTTAAGCAATTCTAATAGATAAGCTGCAATAAAATTCAGGACATGTACGTATTTTGACAATGCAATTATATTTTCGATTTTTCGTTTTAGCGTAGGTAATAAGGATAGGGCTTGGTTGGTTGGAAATATCAGATGTATATACCGTCTAGGGGAGAAAGCTAAATTTAAAGTACTGCATTAGGTAGGCTGCCCTTTCCCCCTGATGTCCCCTAACGATGTCCCTATTACACCCCCCCCAATATTACCCTTCGTGACGTGATTATACATTACACGGATATACTCCCCCTCCCCCTCAACCTCCAAAGTCGTGCCTGTGTTCTTAGCGTTCTCTTTTTCTGTCATCCAGCGTTTTCATGTTCCATCACATTCTCCATGCGACTACAACAACTTAGAGCTTGAAATGCTCTGGCTTATTTAATTTTAATAGCTTCCACGGATTTAATAATAAAAAATATTTTCGTGCAGATTTATATATTACTTTCGTTTAGGGGTCAATCCATTTTAAATCGTCCAAAAATAATTAATTTTAATTTTCATTATATTTTTTTTTTTTTTTTTTTTTTTTTTTTTTATTCGTATATATTACAATTTGTCATAATAGACAATAATAATAGTGCTACAGGATCTCATTCATACAATATTTACAATATAAACAAAAGGAAAGTCAAATTACATAAAATCAAATCAAAATAAATAAACGTATACAATAACAAAATTTATAGACAAAATAAATACAAATAAATGAAGTTAACAAATAAATAAACAAAACATGTCACATTCATACCTATGTACAATATTTACAATCAGCTCGGGAACCCCAGACGGGGCTTGTCCCCCCACTTGTGGAAGGACAAGCAGAGTCAAAAGGATCCCAGCGCCTCCCTCTCAGCCGCATCACTGGTGAGAGCCAGCGGAAGCTAAGTGAGGGCGCCACAGCCACAATCACACCGCACATGAGAGGAGAATCTGACCAGTGTCAGAACTCCAGAATAGATGTTTACAATATGTCTCGGGGCCACTGCCGTTTCAACCTTCTAGGAGGGTTGTATGGATGAGTGGAACTGGATAGGGATTGTGCTAGAGGATTAGGATGATGAATGAGGTTCTGGTGGAATTTGGAAAATTTAGATGGAATCAGGTCTGAAATAAATGGAACATTAAGGTCGTGGTGTAAGATATAGTTGGAGACATAATAAGGAGCATTTACTATTGTTCGGAGGACTTTGGATTGAAAGGATTGAATGCGTTTGATGTTAGAACGTTTGGCTGTCCCCCATAGTTCAAGTCCGTAGGTCCACATTGGTTTCAGTATTGTCTTGTAAAGTAATAATTTGTTGTCAACTGTAAGCTTAGATTTTCTGTTTAGTAGTCTGTATAACTGTCCGAATCGTCTGTTGAGTTCTTTTCGTTTAAGTCTTGTATGTGGGTTCCAGGTCAATCTTTTGTCTAGTAGTAAGCCAAGATACCGGACTGTGTCTGAGGAAGGAAGCGGTATGGAATTGAAATGAACCATTGGACAGGATTTGCGTCGAAGGGTGAAGGTGACGTGGGTGCATTTGCTTTCATTAACCTTAATACGCCAAGCATTACACCAGTCCTCGATAAGACAAAGGTGTCTTTGCAGGATTAAGGATGCTATTTCAGGATCGGAATTGGATGATAGGATGGCGGTGTCATCTGCAAATGTTGCCAGAAAGGTGTCAGGATGAATAGGAATATCAGCAGTGTAAAGGATGTAGAGGACGGGTCCCAAGACGCTGCCTTGAGGAACACCGGCCTCAATGGGATAAAAGTTAGAAAATTCTACACCACAGCGAACTCGGAAGGAGCGGTTTGAGAGATAGGATCGTAGAATGAGGTATAGAGACTGGGGTAAATGCGTTTTAAGCTTGAAGAGTAATCCGGTGTGCCATACCCGGTCAAAAGCTTGCGCTATGTCCAGAAACGCACCAGAACAATACTCTTTGCATTCAAGGGCTGAGGAAATATGGTCTACAACTCGGAGTCCTTGTTGAACAGTAGAATGATGAGCACGGAAACCAAACTGATGGGAAGGAAGATTTTGTGATTCAAATATAGGCAGATAACATGCGTCATGGCCGCTACTGATGTTCAACTTACGTATCGCTCCATGATTTTACCTTATTAGCTCGAAGTCACTGAATCTTCAGCCTTCAAACTTTGTGAATGGTGAATTGTTAACCCACTGAACACTTAACAATCGTTAATACTGAGGTGAGTGCACTTATTTCACTAAAGCAAATTATAGACTGGTGGCAGCCTGGAGTGGGGGGAGCGAGGCTCCTAGAAGATAAGTCCTAATCCTTTTCATGTTTACAAGGTCTAGTTCGAGTCTCCTGTCATCTACGACTAATAATATAAACATTTTGTGTATATATTTAAGTTTAACTTTTTTTTTTTTTTACTCAAGACTTTTTATTTATTTTTCTAAAGACATTTTTTATTCTACCATAAGACTTTTTTTTCAATATGTTTAATTTATTTAGTTTAATTATTCAATATGTTTCAATTGATATGTATATATTTTTGTAAATAGATATAGTAGCTAGATTTTTCTTCTTTATTTAGGTAAATTAATATTAAAAGTTTATTTTTTTTTCTCTTAATTCTTCTAATTTTATTCATGGATCTCGACATGAATACTTCCTGTGACGACTCGGCAGAGGAAACGCCCTTCTCGGAAATTAGCGAGTCAGATTCTCAATATTTGAAGCCGCGTCAGAAACGGCAAAGAGCTTTAAATCCTGGACCTGGAGACTCTCCGAATAAGAAAAAAAATAAAGCGGCCAAAACCAAACAGGTTTCTAACCAAATAAATTCCCCACCAAAAACACGCAGTACCACTGCAGCCATCAAAAATGAGCATACGGCGCCGTCTACATCTATCACCACACCGTCTTCAGCGGCAGCACCATCGACCTCAACCGGTAACAATACTGTTGCAGCGAACAACTCACACGTCATCCCGGGGCCCCAGGGGTTTTCTGATCCGGAGCCACCACCCATATTCGTTAATAATATATCAAATTTCATTACGTTTGGTCAAGAAATCGCCAACTTGATCGGACAGCCAAACTTTAGATGTTTTTCCAGACTGAGCGATATCAAGATAAATACTAACTCAAAAGAAAATTACAAAAAGCTCGTAACCTATTTATCTACCAAGAACTACGACTTCCACTGCTACCAGCTAAGGCAGGAAAAATCATACCGAGTGGTTTTAAGGGGACTCCACTCAACGACCCCCACTGACGCAATTAAAAGAGCCCTGGAAGAGATAGGCCATACCGCTAGACACGTTACTTGCGTCTTACACCCCTCTGAAAAATACCCCCTTCCACTATTTTTCGTGGATTTGGAGCCAGCACAAAACAACCCGGATATATTTCAGGTGACGAGGCTCTTATACTCAGTCATCCGATTTGAACAGCCCAGACAAAAATCAATAATAGTCCAGTGCACAAACTGTCAAAATTTAGGACACACCAAGTCCTATTGTCACCATCAGGCCCGGTGCGTCAAATGTGCCGGCCCGCACACATCTGAAAACTGCCCGAAATCAAGAAATGAGCCGGCAAAATGTGCTCTCTGTGGCGAAGCACACCCTGCCAGCTACAAAGGATGTGCGATTTATAAAAATCTATACAAACAAAAATTTCATAGCCTGCAGTTAAAAATCACTGAACAGAAGAATTATACGCAGGCTCCTGTCGCTGACTCTTTGAACTTCCCAGACCTCAATCAACGCCAAGGTAACATCACTCACCAGACGACTACCTCAACCAACATGGTAAAAGCCACAACACCTCTCTCTACAATCACCTCGCAAAATCAACAGCCTCGACGACAGGCGCCTCCAAAACCCCAACCCAGATCTCAAAACTCCCAACCTCAGCCTGAAGTTCCGCTCCAACCGATTCCCTCCCATCATCTGCCCTTACAGGCCAAATTACCAACAGAAAAACCAAACCAAGTTCCACCCCGTCCTATTGTCCACACAAAACCAAATCCGCCTCCTCTATCATCCCAGAACGAACTTCCTCGTACCCCTCGACGGGTACAACCCACAAACAACAATCCTCCAACATCTCATACTCATCCCTCTCCTAATTCAAATCCTCCTGACATTTTTTCCATCTTGAATTCCTTCCTCTTGGACCTTCAAGAAACTATCAAACCTCTTATCACCCTTCTCACGCGAATCCTTTCTGAAATCCCATTTAATTTCCAACGATGAGTGTAAAGCCCCTAGCTGTCCTCTTGTGGAACGCTAACGGCCTACTTCAACACCGTGACGAACTCGACATATTCCTCCATGACAACCATATTGATATAGCACTACTGACTGAAACACATTTCACTCAACGATCACGTTTTTACATACGAGACTATATTACTTACAGAACTGACCACCCAGACAACACTGCCCATGCGGGTTCTTGCATCCTTATTCATAAATCCATTTCACATTCCTATGTCCCTTCTACTCCAACTGATGCTATACAATCGACCTCTGTATCCATTTCAAATCATCCTTCTCATGTAACTTTCGCAGCTGTATACTGTCCTCCAGGTAATGCCGTTTCATTTAACTGCCTCAACTCCTTATTCCTTTCCCTCGGACCGCGCTTTATTGCTGGAGGAGACTATAATGCTAAACACCAACGATGGGGTTGTCGAACATCAAATACCCGTGGAAATATCCTCTCCCGTGTTTCATCTTCAAATAGCTATTCCATCCTCTCGCCCATGAATCCCACTTACTGGCCTACATCCCGAAAAAAACATCCTGATATCCTAGATATATTCGTCACCTCCCAGCTTTCCTCCTCACATACATCTGTTAAATCCTTGAATGACCTCTCATCCGACCACAGTCCAGTTCTGCTTTCTTTGCATTCGGGCTTTGTTCCTAGGCCAACCCCTCCTAAATTGATCCTTGGACGAGTGGACTGGGACGGATTTCGGACAGACTTGGAGACAAAACTGGATTTAAGAATCTCACTAAAGACTAAACTAGATATTGACAGAGCCGTAGAACAACTTACTGACTCAATAGGTAGCAGCATACGTGATAACACTACAAACACCTACAACAGTAACACTCAACAGACTAACCTGCCACAGCACATTCGAATCTTATTAAGGGAAAAACGAAGAGCTAGATCGAAGTGGCATAGGACTAGATACCCAGCTGACAAAACTATTTATACCACTCTGACTAACAAACTTAAAGCAGAAATCAGGAAATTCAAAATTCAAAACATACTGAATACGACAGAAAATCTCACTACGACTGATAAATCACTTTGGACTACCACTAAGAAATTACTTCAGTTCAAAGATTTTAATCATCCTCTCCTCAATGAATCTCAATCCTGGACCAGATCCGATGAAGAAAAATCCCAAACATTCGCTCAGCACCTCTTTGAAACCTACAATCCGCATCCTAATATATTTAATCACCATCACCTTGAGTGCGTTGAAGCAGAGCTGGATATTCCACTCCAATTGGCCCTCCCTCCCAAAGCATTTCATCCTTCAGAAATCTCAAACATAATCCACAGATTACCTTCCCGCAAAGCTCCTGGACACGATCTAATCACTCCCAATATTCTAAAACAACTTCCCAGAAAATCCATTCTATTCCTTACCTATATTTACAATGCCGTTCTCCGAACCACATATTTTCCTAAATCCTGGAAGTTAGCCATTGTTAAAATGATCCCTAAACCTAAAAAGCCGCTGGAACTCCCTTCCTCTTACCGTCCTATATCTCTTTTACCCATTATGGGTAAAATCCTGGAAAGACTAATCCTTAAACGACTCTATCCTATCCTAGAGACGTTTCAGATAATCCCGGATCACCAGTTTGGATTTCGCTCATCCCACTCCACCATCCAACAATGTCATCGTGTGGTGGATGTTGTCTCTTCAGCATTGGAGCGTGGATTGTACTGCACGGGAGCCTTCCTCGACGTAGAACAGGCCTTTGACCGAGTTTGGCACCCGGGACTGCTTTACAAGCTCCGAAAATTCCTTCCACCTACATACTACCTCATCATCCAGTCTTACCTCTCTGAAAGATCCTTCAAAATAAACCACAATAGTTCCTATTCATCCCTTTTTACTCAGTCTGCTGGTGTCCCTCAAGGTAGTATCCTTGGACCCATCCTCTACACAGTCTATACAGCTGATATCCCAACCCATCCCAACACTTTCCTTTCTACCTATGCTGATGACACTTGTGTGTTATCAGTCAATAACGATCCTACTATTGCCTCTCAAACTCTTCAATCCCATATCAGAGAGCTTGAGATATGGTGTCAGAATTGGAGAATCAAAATCAATGCCAACAAATCCCACCAAATTACCTTTACCCTTCGTCGTAAACCTATGACATCCTGCCCTACAGTTTCCTTTAATAATATTCCGCTTGTTCCAGTTGAACAGATCCGCTACCTAGGACTACTACTTGACAAACGTCTAACATGGAATCCCCATACACGACTGAAACGACAAGAAACTGCCCGTCGCTTTCGCTTACTACAACACTTACTGGACAGACGCTCCAACCTTCCACTTATCTACAAAAGGCTCATCTATATCACCATCATAAGGCCTATCTGGACTTACGGAGTTGAGCTTTGGGGCTCTACGAAACCATCAAATTCTTCCCGTATTCAATCCTTACAATCCAAAATCCTTCGAAAAATCCTCAATGCTCCTTACTTTGTCACAAATAAACTCATCCATAAAGACCTTAACATCCCATATGTTGCTGATTTGGCCCGAACCAAGTATCAATCCTTCCATGACAAACTCCACTCCCACTCTAATCCTCTAGTTTCAATTCTTGCTTCCTCTTCAATTCCTGACAATCCTACGAGGCGCCTGAAAAGAAGATGGCCTCGAGACCTTCTAGTTTAGTTACTTAGTGGAGTGATGCCAATGGGCGTTTTCTCTTCGCGTTTTTTTCATGTATTTTATCATTATTAACATATTTACTTGTTGTATTACAAAATACAGTTGTAAATTTCAATAAAAAAAAAAAAAAAAAAAAAAAAAAAAAAAAATATAGGCAGGATTCGTTTTAGAAGGAGTTTTTCAAATACTTTTGAGAGGATGGGGAGTAGACTAATAGGTCTGTAGGATGAAGTGTTACTGGAAGGTTTACCTGGTTTTAGGAATAGAATGATTGTGGAATGTTTCCATAAGAGAGGAAAATAGGTAGTGCGTAGGATACTGTTATAAAGATATGTAAGGAATGTAATGGCTTTCTGTGGAAGTTGTCTTAAGATCTGTGGCGTGAGGAGATCATATCCAGGGGATTTACGGAGAGGAAGCTTTTTAAGAAGATATTTCACCTCAGATGGATTAATAGCTTTAGGAGGTAGGGAAAGAGGTATTGGTGAGAAAAGGAATTCTTCGACTGTTGTGGTATGATTTCTGTTGGATTCCGGGTGAGGAGTGAATACTTTGGAGAGGTGTGTGGCGAATTCCTCGGCTTTATCTTCATCAGACGCAGCCCAGGAGTCATCACCACGCCGGAGAGGATGGGAAACTTTGCGGTATTTTAGGATCTTTTTGGTCACATTCCACAGGGAATTATCTCGAGCTGATAGAGAGGAGAGGTAGGAATTAAAGGACTGAGAACGGAAGGTCGCCAACTCCCGCTTTAATTGCCTACAATAAAAGTTATAGGAGCGGCGATCTGTTGTGTGTCGGGTTCTTTGCCATAATGATCTGGCTCGGCGTTTTGCATGGATGAGGTCAGCTAGGTGTTGAGGTAAATGGTTTTGCTGAGGAGTTCTATTGGAGTGCTTAGGAGAGGAGGCAGTCCAGACAGCTTGCTGAATGGCGGTAGTAAAGGAGTAGACGGAATCATCAAGGTCATCCGGTGTTTTGAGAGTCACACTGAGGTCAATATTATCGGTAAGGATTTGGCGGAAGAGGTTCCAGTTGACAGGGCCTCGGATAAATGAAGGTGGAATGGGTTTCGGAATAGGAGTTAGGGATACTTTAAGGATCAGTGGACTATGGTCAGAGGATAGTTCATCAAGGCGAGTTACGGAATAGTTGAGGGAGCCTAATCCGCTGTGAATGAAGAAGTCAAGGATGTCAGGATTACGGTTGGGATCGGTTGGCCAGTAGGTAGGGGAATCAGGAGGCAGGAGATTGAAATGACGGGAGTTGAGTGCAGACAGCAAATTTCGTCCACGAGAATTCGTGGTTCTCGAACCCCACTGTTGATGCTTGGCATTTAAGTCTGCACCCAGAATGAAATGATTTCCTAAGGAATTTAGAAAGGATACAAATTCGGTGTTGGAAATGGAATGTTTGGGAGGGCAATATGCTGATGTAAGGGTTACCGGAAAGGAAAAAGTCTTGATTACTATGGCTGTGGTTTGTAGGAAATCATAGGTAGGAAGTGGGAGTAAGTGATGAGAGAGGGACTGGTGCACAATGACAGCAGTACCGGCATGAGCTTTGCCGTCTGGGTGGTCCGTACGGTATGTTACGTATTGAGGTATTTTAAAGTACTGTTTAGTGGTTAGTCTAGTTTCAGTAATAAGTGCTACGTCAACGGTTTTGTCTTGCAATAAAGCTGTAAGTTCGTCAGTATGATTTCTAACACCATTCGCATTCCATAGGAGAATGGATAAGGAGTTAGGTGAAGTCATTTAAGGATTTTTTAAGGAAGGGATTAAGTTTGATACAAGATTAGTAAGTAGTGATATTAGCGGCATTACGAGGGATTTGATTTCAGTGATGAAGGATGTCATCAAACTTGTAAGGTCTGAGACATTTGATGGAGGAGGAATATGAGAAATTTGATGCGGATGAGGTTTTTGAGGGTTGGGTAAATTTTGAGGAATAGTTGGTTGTGGAACGGTTTGAGGATTTTGAAGTGTGCGTTGTTCCGGCAGGGCCTCGGCCTCTTTGTTCTGGTTCCCACCTCCAAGTAGATGGGCAAATGTTACATTGGAATCAATTGTTTTTGAAGGTTGTCTTCTGCTTCTGATCGGTTCAGCTGTTTCATCCAGATTCTGAGGTTTTTGGTATCTGCTTTTGAGGTTCTTGTAGACTTGACATCCCTTGTAGCTAGCCGGGTGGTCCTTGAGGCACAGAGCACAAACAGCGGGTGTTGATCTTGGTCTTGTACATTCTTCTGACTTATGTTGTTCACCGCATTTCAACAGCGTGGTATGTGGTGACAATAACTTCTGGTATGACCATATGCCTGACAATTGTGGCACTGAACTATTTCTTTCTTAGTGTAAGGTTTTTCAACTCTTACGCTAGTATAGTATAATCTATTGAGGTCATAAATTTTTTCAACTCCTGCTGATGGTTCCAAGTCCACAAAGAATAGAGGCAGAGGAATTTTATCTTTTAGGACGTTGGTGACTTGTCGCACTTTATAGCCTATCTCCGTCAGTTCTTCTTGGATAGCTGCTGCTGGTGTCGAAGGGTGTAGGTTTCTAATTACAACCCTTAAAGCTCTCTCCTGGCGTAACTGATATGTATGAAAATCAGCTTTAGTCTCCGTCAGATATTTTACTATTTTTCTGTAGGTTTCGGCGGTAGTCGGGGATATTTTAGTATCACTGGTTCTACTTATACAATAATAACTGTTAGGATCGGTTAATTTGTTTAGATGCGCACACAGAAGTTGAAAGTTTTTAATATTTTTAACAAATATTGGTGGAGGTTGTGGTTCTTTTGGTATAGGAGAAGATTCCATTGTTTCTTTTTCAATTTGAAGGATCTGAAATGGGTTCGGTGTAAAAAACGGCGATTCTTCAGTTAATCCTTGTGATGATGTGCTAGGCTGTGGTTCAGATCCTAAAGAGGTAGCTGAAGCAGTCGCTGGTGGAATCATTTTTTTATTATTATCACGGCGAGGTCTCTGTTTTGTGGGAGACGAGTTTGAACCTGCAATATTTTTTTTTTTTTTTTTTTTTTTTTTTTTAACAGTTATTTTTTATCTTTTCCTTTATTTGAAACCATGGTTAATGTATACGTTGGGCTATCCGTGAAAGAATAATACTTCCAAGTGACAACTCAAAATTGAGGGTGGTTCTATTGGAATAAATAAGTGGACTGTATAGATTTAAAATAAATAAAATAATGAAAGCAAACGACGAATCACAATACATTTAATACAATGAAATACATATAAACAAGATCAGAAACAAATTAACGTAATAAATTTATATAAGAAAAAAATTAACCTAATTATAATTAAACAGCTGTAAGAAAATGTAGGAAACAAAATAAACCTAATTAAAATATTGTAAAAATAGAAGAAACAAACTTAACTTAATTAATGCTTAAAATGTAAAAAAAAAGTTATCAAAATTAAACAGTTTCTTGAATAAGAATTAAGAAATTAAATGTTTCCATTAATGGATAAAGATAGGTTATATTCACGTAAAGATGTCCAGTTGAGTGTTGAAGAAAACGACCGCAGGGCGGCTTGAACGAAGTCGTCTTGAGTATTGAAGAAAATTACCGCAGGACGGCTTGGACGAAGTTCTCTTGGGTGTTGAAAATGACCGCAAGGCGGCTCTTCCGTGTTCCAAGGGGAACGATGAGAAGATGAAGAAATTCGTTTCCAAACGTTCAAACGTTGAGAGGAATCTTGGGTCTATATACGGCACATCTTCACCGCTCAGACGCTAGCTTAAGACTCGACTGGCACGAGGCAGTCAAAAAACAATTGAAGTACGATCGTCTTCTGTCTTTCTCTTCTACTGCTCTCGTTTAAAAACTTTTAATTATATTTAAAATAACTATTTTAAAAAGAAATTAAAAAATAAAGATTTAAACAAAAAAAATGATCTTATTATAAATATCATAAAAATTATGAACTTATCATTTTTCGATTGAAAAACTATAAAAACCTTATCAGGCCGTAACATATGGCGTGAACAGTTAACAAAAAAAAAGAAAATAGAAATAAAGGTAATAGTTAAAGTGCGTTAAACCATTATTGGAGTAGAATTTCTTTGATATTGTGGCAGATGACGGTTAATTTAAAAATAAATAAGTCATGTCAGAAAAAAAAAAAGTATATTGATAGTATAACAATAGTAATATATACACTTATTTAGTTATTTAGCGTTTTTATAAAATAAATAAATTAATTAAACTATTATTCCAGTAAAATTTTCATCGTCAAAGACAGTAGAAAATCTATCAACGGTTGTGATTCTTTTGAACGGAAAGTAACGGAAAAGATATCTCCAGCAATAATCATTGGTAACTAATCAATCAAAATAATAAATCAAATCATGATAATGGATATTTAAAAGACTTGAGCCTTCAATAGTAAAGTGGATTAATTTCTCATGAATCAATTTTAAAATGAAAAACGAGGGAGCCTTACACTCGTCCCATATGATGCGTAACATTAACACTAGGATTAATACAATTTTAATTATTTAATTAATTTAAAATTAGTTAAGATTTATAAATGTAATTAATTTTTTTTAATTTGATTTTTAAGATGGAGTAAACTAGATCTAATTAATGACGAACTCAACTTCCTAATAGAGCTCGGTCAATCAGCGGGAAGTTAGACTATATTCCCTTCAGGAGAGGCCTATAAAGAGAAAAAACTTTATTTTATTTTAACTAATATATATTCAAAACTACAAGAACATTATTATTTTTATTGTTATTAGAGCTACAGTATCAGTGCATTTGCAAATATGTATTTTTCTAAAAAAATATTTATTGAGATATATTACAATTTGCTTCAAAATGAACAATAGTAATAGTGATATGAAACCACATTCATGAATTATTTACGGAAAAAAATGATAAAGTCAAATTACATACATAAGTCAAATACGTGAAAAAATTATATGATCATGATTCTTAACAAAACGCCGATTTTTAGCGGAAAAAAGAACATCGAAATATATATATATATATATATATATATATATATATATATATATATATATATATATATATATATTTATCTTTTTGAAAAGTGTTAATCACGGATTTTTTCCTGAAAATGTCTTTTATACTCCTCTATAAACAGGATTATTTTTTAATTTAACAATATGAAAATAATTAAAAACTCATTTTTTTCTGAAATCCTGCATCTATATTTCTTATTATCATTGAAAATGTGTAAGCAAAAATTTCTCACAAAAAATCAGAATTACATTACTTATAAAACATTTTAATCCAAAATGATGAGTTTTTTAAAACGCGAACCAGGCTAACGCCAAGCCAGCGCTCTATAACACCGTCTATTTAGCTACTATTTTTAAGATCTCGCTTGTTCAGGTATTTTCTAGTGAGGATTTATTTTGAGTTAAAAAACAATTTTCTACACATTTATCAATAATCTAAAAACAATAAGTTTCTTAAAATGCAAGATTTTATATTGTTCCACCACTTCGAAAAATTCCAAACAAATGCCTGTGTATAGAGGAGTATAAAAGATATTTTCAGAAAAAAATCCGTGACCAACACCTTTTAAAAAGGAAACAAAAATATCTATTTTGATTTTCTTTCTTCCGCTACAAATTGTTTTTTTGTTTAAGAATGATGATCATATCATTTTTTCATGTATTTGACTCCTAAGAATTAGGGAAAAAATTATCATAAATTAATTCCAAATTGTACTATTTTTTAAAAAATTTATTTATTTATTCAGAAATATTACAGTTTTTTTCGCAATGGACAATAATAATATTGCTAAATGATAACATGCATACAATTTTTACAATATAAACGAAAGAAAAGTCAAATTACATAAAATGAAACTAAAATTAACAAAAGGACTGCTGTATAAACTCCGAAAATTCCTCCCTCCAACATACTTCCTTATCATCCAGTCCTACCTCACTGACAGATCCTTCAAAATAAATCATAATGGGTTCTACTCATCTCTTTTTACTCAGTCCGCTGATGTCCCCCAAGGCAGTATCCTAGGACCCATCCTCTACACAGTATATACAGCTGATATCCCAACCAATCCTAACACTTTCCTTTCCACTTATGCTGATGACGCTTGTGTGTTATCAGTCAATAACGATCCAACAGTTGCCTCTCAAACCCTTCAATTCCACATCAGAGACCTTGAGATATGGTGTCAGAATTGGAAAATTAAAATAAATTCCAACAAATCCCATCAAATAACCTTTACCCTTCGTCGTAAGCCAATGACATCCTGTCCCACAGTATCCTTTAATAATATTCCACTTGTCCCTGTTGAACAGATCCGCTACCTAGGACTGCTCCTTGACAAACGTCTCACATGGAATCCACACACAAGACTGAAACGACAAGAAACTTCTCGCCGCTTTCGATTACTTCAACACTTACTAGACAGACGCTCAAACCTTCCACTTAACTACAAAAGGCTCATCTACATGACCATCATAAGGCCTATATGGACTTACGGAGTTGAGCTTTGGGGCTCTACTAAACCATCGAATTCTTCCCGTATCCAATCCTTACAATCTAAAATCCTTCGTAAAATCCTCAACGCTCCTTACTTTGTCACAAATAAAATCATCCATAAAGACCTAAATATTCCATATGTCGCTGATTTGGCCCGAACTAGATATCAATCCTTCTATGACAAACTCCATTCCCTTTCCAACCCACTAGTTTCAACCCTTGCTTCCTCTTCGATTCCTGATAATCCTCCGAGGTGTCTGAAAAGAAGATGGCCTCGAGACCTTCTTGTTTAAAATAGTTACTGGAGTGCTTCCATTGGGTTGCTCCTCAACAAGTCATTCTCATGTGATTTTTCTTTTAGCATATTTACTTGTAATATAAATTACAGTTGTAAATTTCAATAAATAAATATAAAAAAAAAATTAACAAAGGTATATAATAATAAAATTTATAAATTAAATAAATACTAGGTTAACAAATAAATAAACAAAACATGAACACACTCATACTTATATACAATCATACAATACATGCAGTATAAACAATATAAAAGTCAAATTACATTAAAAAAATAAATACAAATAAATAAATGTATATAATAACAAAATTTATAAATTAAATAAATACAATTTAACAAATAAATGAACACACTCATACCTATGTACAATATTTACAATCTGCTAGGGAACCACGGACAGAGTCCTCCGCCTCCCCCCAACTTGTAGAGGACAAGCAAAATCGCGGGGATCCCAGCGCCTCCCTCTCAGCCGCGTCACTAGTAAGAGCCAGCGGAAGCTGAGTGAGGGCGCCATAGCCGCAAACACACCGCACGTGAGTGGAGAATCTGACCAGTGTCAGAACTCTAGAATAAATTGTACTATTAAAACAATAATAAAATCGAAAAAAGAGGTTTTAAAAAAAATCGAAAACCGTTCTAGAATTAAAAAGGTAAAAAATTAGGTGAATTATTTTTATTTGACACCAAACTGATTCCCCAAGTTTGAGTAAAAAAAGACACGGGATCAGATTTACCTTCCTTACCCGGCTATATCCTTTACTAGAGTTGAGTTGACTAGTAAATTTAATTTTACATTAGCTATAAATCCTACTTAATTAAAAAAATGTTTTCATTAAAGTATTGTGGCCTGTTGCTTATCCCTCTTAGATAACCCTTATAATAAACTCTGAAGCAGTTCGCTTACAAGAATTGTACTTTAGGCTACGACACGAAAAAAAAAAAAAATTGTTTACAGCTGTATATCATCAGCGGGCGATAAGAAAGGTCATTTTTAATTGGCCATTAAGATAAATTAATTAAATTATTGCTTATGATTTAGCTAATTCTAGTGATTATGAACCAAACCTTTTGCATGTTACAGCATTTTTCGTTTTATGGGGGAAAAAATATGATTGTGTTCTGTCTTTATAGTTGGAGTAGATTATTTTGCAATGTGTTACTTCTTAGTTTTTACTGTTCAGTTACAATCCGTCTTTTTAGATTATTATATAGAATTTTAGATACGATGGTGGAGTCCCAAATTTTGCCCTGCCAGGTTTTAATCAAGATAGGAAACTTTCACGACTATCTGATATCGCGAAAGCCTGGAACCACTATTCCTTTAAAAAATCCTTTGGCCACCTGCCAGGTTCGAACCGCGATCTTAGGCATAGAAGGGTGTTATGCTAGCAACTACACCACAGAGGACCAATGTTAAAACATATTGGAACCTGTGTATAAAAAATCCAAAGAGAAAATGCAGTCAAGGTACATGATGCTTAGGAACCATTTAAGTTTGGAAAAGTTAAAAAAAATTTAGCCTGTAATACTTATTGCCCAAGATCGTTGCAGATTGTATTATTTCTCAATAAAGTATTATTATTAACAAAAAATTTCACATCACTATATTATTATTGAGGTTGGACATAAACCGTGATCATTTGACGAATTTGTGTTGTCAAGATTTGGTGATGTCGTGATTGCTAAGTCTATTATTATTATTAAATTTGACATCACTATATTATATATTTCGTATTTAAATAAGAGAAAGCAAAGGCAAATAATTATCCTTAAAAAAATCAAAGGTAATTTTCAACTGCGATATCCTTCAAAAAGAAGGAAAGAAGTAACTTACATGATACATTATATAAATTAAAATTCTCTATGTATGTATTGCTCCAAAATAGTTTAGTCTTTTATAAAAACTTTTATTACTAGCAACTAATTTGATGTCTTGAAATAACCATGTTTATGGGCGATGAAATCGAAAGAAACGATAACATTGGCATTATCAGTCTGTTCTTTGATCAACAATTCAGACAAATTTATGTTAAAACTTGAATATCTCCATATATTTAGTTAACATCTTAATTAGTGAATAATAAAAAGGGAAATATAAATAAATTGTTGTAAAAATGCAGGTGATACCAAGATCAGATACAGGCAACTTCCGGCTTGCTTAACCAGTTTCTCCACGTCAATAACTTCTAGAATTACTGAATTTCATCAAAGAACATTTCACACATTCGTAGATCAAAATGTCTGACAAATTAATATGTTTATCGGACAATTAATTCGTAAGCAGTAACCCCACATGCACAAAACTTTTTCTGCTATAGTATATATATATATATATATATATATATATATATATATAAATAGGACGCTCCCCTACCTCGGTCGTCAAAATCAATTTAAGACTATTTTTTTTTTTTAATTCTCTTATTGAAATTTACAACTGTACACAGTACAACAAATAAATGAGCTATTTACAGAAAATTGGCTTGAAACAGTCTTGAGAAGAATCTACCCAGTGGTAGCACTTCAGTGTATATTTGGTCAGCAGGTCTCGAGGCTACCGTCTTTTCAGTCTCCTCGGAGGATTATGGAGAATATATGCCGATGAGAGGATACGGACAAGGGGGTTTGTATGGATGGGTAATATGTAATGAAAGGAGGTGTATCTTTATTGGATATTTTCTGCAACGAGTGGGATATTCAGGTCTCCATGGATGAGTTTGTTGGTAACAAAGCAAGGAACATCTAGGATTTTGGATTGCAAGGATTGGATGCGGGAGAAATTTGAGGGTCTAGTGGATCCCTATAGCTCTATGCCGTAAGTCCAAATAGGTCTGATAATGGTTGTGTAAATGAGTTTTTTGAAGTAAAGAGGGAGTTTTGATCGTTTGTCAAGATAGTGTTTTAATAATCGATATCTACAAGCAGTTTCTTGTCGTTTAAGTCTTGTATGAGGATTCCATTTAAGACGTTTGTCAAGATGAAGCCCAAGGTAACGTATTTGCTCCACAGTGATAGTGGGGTATGATTAAAGGAAACAACGGAACAGGAAGTAAAGGACTAGCAAATAAAGTTACAGATGAAAAAAGTTCAGAGTTATTCAGTTTCGTTAGAAACATATGTTTTGGATTAAATAATATAAAATTATGTACAATAATCACTTTCGTTTAGGCCCTTTTCGTTACTTTACATTACCTTTTCAACTTGTGCATAAGATAACATGTTTCACAACTTTTTAAAAATTTCAATTAACTTCTTAAAATCAGTTTAAAAACAATCAGAATTTTTAAATTCAGTCGAATATGAAAAGAAGGTTAAAGAGCTAATTACATTGAGTTTCGATGGAAACATGTGTTTTATTAAATAATCTATTATATTGTTATCTCCAATAATCAGTTAGTTTCATCGGATTTTCATCATTCACCATTAACTGTTTTAATTTCGTTTATAAGATAATATTTTTTTTCCAATTTTTTTAGTTTACGAACGGTATATTATACAGCTATATTACTGTTCTTATTTAAAAAAAAAAAAAAAAAAGTTGGTATTTCCTCCTTTATTTAGGTATCGCATTCGTTTTTTTTTTCCTAAAAACAAAAACGGAATTTACCTAAAAAAAATATTTTTCTCTTTTAGTTGGTTTCCAAATTCCTTCAATTTGTATATATTTTTTTTTTCCAACAACAATTTTTATAGAGTAGTATTACAATATGTCCCAATTCGGAGATAAATAATAGTGGTGAAAGATAACATTCATACAATATTTACACAAAAATAAAATTACAATAAAATATTTATATACAATAATGAATCAGTAAAATGTTTAATTTGTATATTTAGCTATTTTTTATGAACGCTATTAAGATGATATTGTTATTTTTTTTTTTTATTATTATTATTATTTTTCACTTGTACAGTCCAACTTAAGATAGAACCTATTAGTGTGCATGAATTACGCACGAATAGGACTAGTTTTACTACTTCGAAGGACATGTCCGATTTTCATATTTTAAGGACTGTTTTATTTATTTATTTTTTATTCTAAGATTAAGTCGCCATTCTCGTTGAAAGCATTCTTAACCATTTACATATAATTGTAACCAGGATACGATTCAAAATGGAAGAGAACACCCATTTTTGACACGATTTTCCATTTAAAAGGATACGAATCAAAATAATTCACTGGTTACTAGAAATACCACACTAAAAAGGACACTTTTTAATACAGAAACTCCCATTAATTGCCCATTGGCAGCACTCTAGAATGAAAATAGTAAAAATATTTGTTAGGTCAGTGGAAATAAAATCATGTTTATCTGAATGTGTAGTTGTTACATTAATTTCTTCTATTTTACTGGTTTACTATACTAACGACCTATCTTCAAGCCTGCAGAAGCGTCATACCCTTTCCCATGCTTCTTGACCTTATCCGATCCCATTCCTTACGCCCCTGCTATCTCCTCAAAGACAGTACCCGGATGTGAACATGCGCCCCAGCCCGCATCCTCAGGGAAGGAACACGAGAGAAGATCGGTGACATCGGGGTAGGAAGCTGAAAAAGTGCAGCGGAAGAGGGGGTAAGTATTCTCGCTTATAAATCATTAACAGCCGGAAGCTGTGAGTGATGCTAAGGTGGTCGGAAATCTGGGGCCAAATATAGCACTGCAGCTGCACCGGCTCAAGCCCCCCACCTTCCAAATATATTTCTATTTCTGGTCAACATTCCCCTCACACACACACACACACACAAACATACATACATACACATACACTCATACACGCATAGATTGGTTCTCGACTGTTGATAATTTAAGTTTTCTATTAGGTTTCAGTCAATGAATAAACAATTATATTTATGCAACGTTTCGAGAATTTATTGTTCTCATATTCATGCCTTAACAGTGGAAAAACAAAAAACAAAACATTAAAATTTTTATACAAAAATTAATAGATGATGGTATTGTTAAAAAGACAAAAAATAATGCACTGAACAATGAATAGATATACTGTAGTTAAATAGATATTTCAATTAGAATTTACCTTAAAGATATTCTTAGAAGTTTACTTACAATTTGAGATAAAATATCTTACATATACATATGTGTATACTATAAACTTTCAAAGAACACTGTAGCAAAGAAGCTAGGAATACTTCAGGTATGGACGATTTTCCAAATTTATGACGTCAGGATTCCGAAGTTTTTTCCTTTTGTTTATTTGTTTTTGTATTTATTATTATTCAGACGTATTATTAATATGTGTTTATTAAATTTGAGTTACATGAATTAAGGTTTTGGACGTCAGATATTCTATTTAAGGCGCGATTTTTATATTTATCTATGTTAATCATTTCTTTCATATAACGTTTGAAGCTGTATTTTTTCATAATGTATAATTTTGGGTGAAGGAATTTGAATGTATGTCACGTTTTTCTGAAATGAGTAGTGAGGGCAGTTTGATCTGTTTTATTTGGGTTTTTTGTAATTGAAGCGCAGCTATATTTGTGTTGATACACTCTCCTTTTTAAATATTGTTCTGTTGTTCCAAAATAATATTTTCCGCATTAATCCTCACAAGGAATTACGCATACAACATTTGATGTAAGGTCTAATATGTTGGTGTCATAGGTTTTTGTGAATAGTTTGGATGAAGCATTCATATTTTTGAAAGTTATGTCAGAATCACTATTGTTTTATTTTTGTTGTTAATTGTTGTTAATATGGCTTTAAGGGGTAAAACATCAAAGGTCATCAACGCCTATACGAACCCACACATAATAGTCAGACTTTTAGAAGAAGGAGGAAATAAATAAATGAATAATAGTAATTATAAATAAACTGTATATATAGAGAAATCAATTAAGTATGAATGACAAAATTAATTTATAAAGATAAATGTAAAGTTGCGAAGAGCTAATGAAGAATGAATAATAAAGTTGTAACAAAAAAAAAAAAAAAAAAAAAAAAAAATCTGTTTTTGGAATAAAGTTTTAATGATGAAGATAGTAAAGTTTATAATTTATGCAGTAAGGAGTTTTTCCGAAGAAATTTAAAGATTAATTTAATTAAATCCTCATTATATCCCAGAACTTTCGATGTATCCTGAATGATTCCCATTCTGTAAAGCTGCGACGTATAATACGGGCATTCTTGAATGATATGATTAATCGAGAGGGCTCCATTGCAATGTTGGCACAGGGGTACAGGCTCGCGAGCGAAAAGGTAGGAATGAGTCATTCGGTTGTGTCCTATCCGCAGTCTGGTCATTGCAACTTCCTCCCTGCGGCTGCCACGGCTTGATGTGGACCAGAGCTTTATAGTTTTTTTTATAAGCATTAACTTACTCGCCTTGTTTGATTGTTTTATTTTTATTATTATTGTTATTATATTAACAAGTTTACAAGGCTGGTTTTAATATAGCATATATTTTTTATAATGTGACAAAATATATTTTCAGAAAGGGAATATACAGGACAGATTAAAGTAGGTAACTTGAAAATGGCAAATGCCGAAATAAGGAAGAGAGAAAAAAATAAAAAGATTGTTGAGTGTAAAATGGATCTTTTTCTTCTTCTTTTTTTTTTTTTTTTAATGTTATTAAAAAGCTACAAATAAATGTATTCACCCAAACAGATTAAAATTGAAAAAAAAGAAGGTAAATTATTATTATTTTAATATTCTATCGTAAATTTTAGTCTGTGTGAATATTTATTAAATTCTGTTAAAATCATTTTTTCTTTATTATTCCCACAGAATATAGGAATAAATAATAAAGCCCTACCATCTAGGGCATTCTTTTCTGAAGGTTTATAAGTAAAATAAATTACAATTTAGCTTTTCTTTGAACGGGAAAAATACATTTTGTGTAACTAAGTCATAAAAAATGATTAATGAAATATGAGTAGTAATATAGACGTATAATGTACAATTGGAATGTGCAAAATTTCAGAAAAGTTACTATGCAATAAAATAAATCGTACAAGTTAATATAGAGTAGCTAAAAGCTCATGAAATTATGAACATATGTTATTGGTGAAGAGGGAGGTTATGGTAATTTAATATTGCCACCATCGTACAGGATCTTTGAAGTTATTTTATTTTATTTAGTACACAAGATTTTAGAAACTAATTACCGAATTTTAACTAAGTTATTAACATTAACGGTAAATTGTTATAAACTATAACCTAATAGGAACCGGTGTTAGTTCTATAGTTTTTCAAGTTGCAATCAAGTTTTCTTTATATGGGGGAAAAGTTAAATTTTCTGTTATCTATAATTCACATTAATATAACAAACAAATGAACTGAACAAATTTTAATTTTTTTTTATTTCTACCGATAATTAAATTAATGGATAGACGTTATAAAATAAACATGTTTTCTTGCTAATATCACATTTCGTTACGATGAACTAAAACTCCCAAATTCTATAAATCTGGTGCGATAAATTCTAAATCGGTCGGAAGGAGCTTTTAAAAAATAATTGACTCTTCATTCAAATTGCAGCCTTGCGAAGCCTACTATTATAATATAATAGTATGTATATATATATATATATAACTTATGAGCTGGCCAATATAAAACTTAAAAAAAAGAAGAAAAAGGGGCACAATAATAACTCACTTGATGGCTAGTTAAACACTGATTTATTGATACATGTAATCCTCTATATATACATTCAAGGTGTTTACATCCAGTGAGTTGGAATTAAGGCTGATACTCAACCTTATCAGACCTTAACTCCCCCCCCACCAGTTTACGAACAATCCTCGTAAACTAAAATAAAAAAAAAGTGAATACAAAACGTAAAAGAAAAGAAGTTCATAGAAAACAAGTACAAAAAGGTCACACCGCTGAAAAACAAGAACTTCCTGAAACACCACACACAAAAAAAGGAAAAAACTGTGAACAAAATGAACAGTAACACTATATATAAAAAAAAAAAAAAACAGCACTAAAACTTTCAAACTGCCCAAACTGAGGACACTCCAAAGGGTTAGGATGCGTCTGTCGGAGGAAGTTTCAATTGTTCAAGGTGGACCGTACGCCTCTTTTTGGGGTCGCGTACGCTTTCAATAGTGACCAAATTATGTTCCCTAATCACAACCACGCGAAAGGGACCCTCATAACGCCGAAGTTCCTTCCCCCGATTAGTCCCCACCCGACGGTACACTATCGTACCGATTTTGAGGAATCCCATCAGATCCCGGACCCCGAGATTACGGCGCGCGACGCGTCGCTGTTTCTCCCGCTCAATGCGATCGTGAACCGTACGCCAGAGTTTCCGCAGCGCAAGACTGTTGCTTACGATTTCACCCTCGCCCGCCGTTGCACCGCGACAATCCCGCCGACGACCCTGTAGTCCAAAAAGGATCTCGAATGGCGTGAATTCGGTCACTGAGTGAACGGAGTGATTATAAGCGACGACTGCGCGTTCCATCGCCACGTCCGCCTCCAGCCCTTTGTCTAACTGGAATACTCTAAGGTGGTCGCTAAGGGTGCTGTGAAGCCTCTCGATACCTCCGCGGCTCTTCGGATGTCCCGGGGTGTTATGATGCCAGACGACCCCCAAGAGCCTCATCTCCTCCCTGATACTAACATTGTCAAATTCCCGCCCACTATCGGAGGAAATACTGTCGGGCACCCCATAAAACTGGAACCAGATCCAGAGGGCTCGCAACACCGCCTCCGCCGTACGTTCCTGGACGGGATACGCCATCGCAACTTTGCTGAAGAGATCTAACACCGTGACCCACTTAAAACCCTTCCAGGTAAAGGTATCAACCTGGAGATCACTGAGCGGAGCAGCCGCGGTAGGGGTCTCCTCCTGAACCGCACGGGGCGGATGCCTATCATATTTCGCACGCATGCATACTTCGCAAGTTCCGATAAGCTCCTGGATGGTACGCCTCATTCCTCGCCAGTAATACCGCCGGCGCAACGCGTGCAACGTTTCGGTCAGCCCCCTGTGGTTCGTCTTGCCTTGGTGATAAGCGAGTGTCACCTCTCGCTTGCGTTCCTCATCACGTATGGTTTCCACAAGCAATGAACAGCGGATAAACGTCCGGTCAAGCCCGATGCGTTCGGTCCGCCACAACCGGTGAATACGCTCCCAGACCACGGCGTTACCGACGTACAAGTGGTGGGTCTGACCCGGTTTCGACGCATCCGCGAGCGCCCTACAGATCTGGTCCTCCCCGACGGAGGGTTGAGACCAAATAGTCACGACGGAACAACCGTCAACCCGCTGAAAGTCCAACTTCAGCAGCCCCGAAGTCCTCGTCTTCCAGATAATCTGCCTACGCTTATCGTTCACGATCTCGTCGAGCTCCTCCATGGCAACTGGACGCCCCTCATCCGACCCCTCGGCACCCGACGGCGCGTCTGCAGGCGAAGCCTCTTCCCCCCGAGGCGAGTGCTCCTCCCCTGGGGTCCATTCCCTCAAAAACTGACGGACATCCCGCGACGGCCCGCCCCGATCCTCCTCCACGGCATTCACCATGACCGCCCGAGAAAGCCAGTCAGCGACCACATTTTCCTTACCCGGCTTGTAGACGACGTCCATGTTGTATTGTCCGAGGATCTCCTTCCACCGCGTAACCCGCGCAGACGACTCCTTGAGCTTCCCGACCCATTGGAGAGGGCGATGATCAGTTTGAACCCGAAATCGCCTCCCGAATACATAAGGCCTGAAGTGCTCGACAGCCCAAACAATCCCGAGAAGTTCCCGCTCTAAGGCACTATAACGGGCCTCCGCCTCCGTGAGGCGCCGACTGGCGTACGCGACGGGCCGCTCCCCCGTTCACCGTCCTGAGAAAGCACCGCACCCAGAGCGTATTCGCTAGCATCCGTCGTGATCGTGAACATCTGGTTGAAGTCAGGGAACGCGAGTACCGGTTCGCGCTGGAGATGATCGATGCACCGGCGCACCTTGTCCGCGATATCGGGGGTCATAACTAACTTACACCCTTTTCGAAGCAAATTATTAAGGGGCACGAGATATTCAGCCATAGCCGGCACAAAACGGCGGTAGTAATTCAACGCACCCAGCAACCGACGGACACCCTTAACTTCGGTCGGCACGGCGATCCGCTGCAAGGCGGCAACCTTCTGGGCATCCGGCTTCACGCCCTCCGCAGAAATGGTATGGCCCAAAAAATTGATCTCTCGAAGCCCCAGGGTGGACTTCTCCGGAGAAAGGCGTAGACCGAATTCTCGCATGCGACGAAAGACGGCCCTCAGGTGCTCAACGTGATCCCGGTCGGACCTACTGAAGACCAAAAGGTCATCCATGTACACCTGACACACGGACTCGTCCAGACCCCTCAAGAATTCGTCCATAAGCCGCTGAAACGTGATGGGGGCATTCTTAAGGCCGAACGGCATCCGCGTAAACTCATAATGGCCCCGTTCAAAGGTAAACGCGGTCTTATGCTGGTCACGCGGGTGCATTTGTATCTGATGATACCCCGCCTTTAGGTCTAAGGTACTAAAAATGTTCGCACCCCCCAACCGATCCAAAATGTCCTCGAAGCGCGGTATGGGATATTTTTCATCGACCGTGTTCTCGTTAAGCTTCCGGTAGTCTATGACCACGCGATATTTCTCCCTCGTGTCCCCCGGAGCACACTTTTTCTTCACGGCCCACAACGGACTATTATATGGCGAAGTGCTGTCCACTATAATACCCTGCCTTCGTAACTCCTCTAGCTCCTCCCGAATATGCCTGCGTAGAGCCTGCGGGTACCTCCGTTCTTTAACGTAAGTGACGCGCTCTTGCTTAAGGGGAATTTCATGCACCGTCCTCCCAGTTGTGCCAAGAACATCTCCCTCCTTAAAAAAGATGTCGTCAAATTCCTCTAGAACCGACGCCCTCCAATCCTCCATCTGATTAACCGCCCCTATGCGCGTTTTACCATCTCCCGCTGTGCGGGTACAGGCGTATTGTTTCCCCCCAATTTTAATGTCCCACTGACCACCCCGATTACGGATCCGCGCACCCACCACGCCTAGCAAGTCGTTCCCTATAATGACTCGATAATCCCGCGGCATCCTAGTGACTACGTGGACTGATAACCCACCACTTTGTTCCCCCCAGGTATGCAAACCCATCTCGGTTTCTCCCTCTACACTGCAGGGCCCCCCTAGGGTGATTAATTGACATTGGCATACCTGAACCTGGAGTGCCCTCTCTCCGTCGCTCCACTTCTCTAACGCCTCTCTACAGGCGATGGTGCACGAGCTCCCAGTGTCCACTAGGCATGCGACTCCCTCCACGTTGATAATAGGCAGACCGCCGCTCCTGCCTCTCGCATGATAACTCACCAATGTGCGGCTGCCACTCTGCTGGTACGCACCTCAAAGTTCTTCCCGGGCAGACTGCGCCGACGCTTCCTGTCGCCTCCACGCGCTCTTCCTGCTTCGCTGACCGCCTCCTCGAACAGGGACATCTGTATCCGTCTCTGTGTCTGCCGTCTCGGATCCTCTAGACGATCCACTCGCTGATCCGACTGACCTTCTTATAAACCTTCTTGGACGAACGTCCTGCGCATTGATCTCCATCGGTTCTGGCTGGTGTGTATCCCGACGCCGGTACAAGTGGGGACAGTGTCTCGCCAGGTGTCCGTCCGTTCCGCATTCAAAGCATCGAGTGCGCGGACACTGGGCTACTAGGTGTCCTATCTTGCCACACCCATGGCACTTACGATCCTCCCGCCGTCCATTGTTTCGTGGTCTCGCCTGACCTGACCGGCGCTCTCCTTGCTGGGGACGGTCTCTCCTAGCTTCCCGGTACTCCTTTTCTCTTCTTCTCCATGGCTGAGCGCTCCTTGGTTGGTTGTACGCAACTCTCGTCCATCCTGACTCCTCTATCTCCATTCGGGATTCCTCCTCTCTGGCACTGGCGTCCATCATTTCCTGCGCACAGTCGATGAACGAGCGCTCTCTCGGGAACCCTTCCCGTTTGCCTGTTTCTTTCGCCAGCTGCACCTTCAACATTATCGCCAGGAAATCCATTCTGAAGTGGACCTCCTCGACACTAGCAGTCTCTCTCATTTTTTCGGTTATGCGGTTGAACTTCGTAAGCAGCTCTCCCGCATACTGGCCATTAGACTGACGCGGCTTTTTTGACTCTCTAAGCATGTGGAACGCATCTTCTTCAGGGGCCCATCTTCCCCCTCCATACGCCTTCTTCAATCGTTCCTTGACGATATCCCAGGGTGTCTCTTCATCCCCCTGGATATGATTCAGGATGTTCCTCCTGACCCTGCAGACCACCGCAGCCTTCAATGCTGCAGCATCCTCCCCATCTAACAAGTTCTCAGACATTTTAGAGATGATTCTGGCCATCAGACGATCGCCCCCTTTTAAAAAATGATTCAGCTCACCAATCTCCCCGGTGAATCTGTCGAGGTCGGATATGGCTTTTCTCAGCTCCTGGGCCGTGGCGGTTTGGACTTTTATCCATTCTAATGTCGTTCTGTGCGCCTGCGCCAACGAAACTTCCGGAAGTGGCGGAAGTACATTTGCCGCCGCCGGTGCTGGTTCGGTTGGTGGTACGTTCAGTACTGCCGGTCTTAACACAACATTTTCCGCCATGATCACTATTTATACCAATTTTAACGGAGAGAGAGAAAGAGAGAAAAGAGAAGAGAAAAAAAAATTAAATAACAATAAAGCTGAAGATTTCCAGACGCGGAAAATAATAATAGAAAGGAAAAAAATATACTGTCTAAAGGTCCCGGGTTTCGGCACCACTTATGAGCTGGCCAATATAAAACTTAAAAAAAAGAAGAAAAAGGGGCACAATAATAACTCACTTGATGGCTTGTTAAACACTGATTTATTGATACATGTAATCCTCTATATATACATTCAAGGTGTTTACATCCAGTGAGTTGGAATTAAGGCTGATACTCAACCTTATCAGACCTTAACTTATATATATATATATATATATATATATATATATATACTAACAATAAGAGAAGGTAAATTAATTATAATAAAAACAATTAAAGGCACTTTTTGGAGGAAGTAATTTAGAAAATTCGGCTAATTAAGCCCTGTCAGAATGTTTGCATGTGGTACTTAAGTACTTTTTTTTTTTTTTTTTTTTTTACTTTCAATTACCAATATATGAAAGGTATATTAAAAGAAAGTATTTGACTACCGTGAAAATTTTTAAATCGAGTTTTCACAGGAAATATTTTAGGGTACCCTGAGTCCAAGTGACCGATTCCCTTAAAAATGTCTTTGTGTGTGATAAGGCTAGAACTGAAAAGAAAATTCGTCCCAAACTGAAATTTCATATTTAAGACAATTATAAGTCCGAGATGTTAAAAAAGCCACTTCATACAATGCATTTTGCACCTTTTTACGAATTTCTCATGAACGGCTTTGACTATTTTGATTAAAATCGCTATATCAATGTAAAATGTTATGGGCTTCGATATCAATAGTACTTTCTAAAGTACTGTTAATGTTGGAGATAAGAAAAAATTAACCATACTATCTTGTTAACATTGATAAAAACCGTGTGAATATATAAGTTAAACGAATGCGATATCTGAATAAAGGAGAACATACCCAAAATATTTTGTCAGGAAATTTTTTTGTTTTTGAACATAAGAACAGTAATATAGATTTATAATATGCCGTTAGAAAGCTAAATATTTTAGAAAAAAGTATTATCTTATACACAAAATTGTAAAAAGTTATGGAGAGTGATGAAAAGACGACAAAACCAACTGATTGTTGTAGATAGTGATATTATTATAATAATAAGATTATTATATAAAACACATGTTTCTATCGAAATTCAATGTAATTTATACTATTAAGTGAAAATCGTGTGTCGCGCTCATCAGTTAAAAAAATTGGTCTTTACCATTTTTTAAAATCATTTATTGAAATTTACAACTGTGTTAGTTAATACATCAAGTTAATTAGCTAACAGAAATACATGAAGATAAATGCCCATTGCCACCACTCCACTGGGTAATCTAAGCTAGAAGGTCTCGAGGCCATCTTCTTTTCCACTTTATATACAATAAATACAACTAGTTAAAGGGTTGAATTCATATTATGGGCTTGACGCAGTCTTGTGGAGAAGCTATTCAGTGGTAGCATTTCAATGATTATTTACGGTAGCTCTGTAATGTTTATTTTATTAGCAGGTCTGGAGGCCACCATCTTTTCAAGCGTATCGGATTATTGGGAATTGATGGAGAGGTTATATTCAAGCGAAATTTAGTGGAACTTCCTATGTTCATTAAACGTTATTATTAGGGGACGAAATGTCCCAGAGTAATAATTACTTTTCATTCGAAACTACTCAATGTCCTGACTGTTATTATGGTAGTTTTACATGCCATGTGCCACAGATACAGAGGATTGCAGATGCAGCCGGCAAGCCGTTCTTATCGGGCAGGAGCATGTCGTGTGTTCTGTTTATAAAAATCATAAAAGTTAACTTAGAAAAGTGGAGGGTGGTATACAAAGCTCTTTAACATATCCAGGATCTAAGATTCATAACAATTCTGATCCCGTTAATTTTCCAATAGTTGTTAAATGTAAATTAGCTACGTTTTGTTCCCCTCATTTACCTTGATTCGATCGCCTGAATTAAAAAACGAAACCTTGGAATAGGATATTCGCGATTATCTGATGAATATGTTAATTTTCCGTGCGATTGGAGGACTGATAGTCCCCAGGCTTTTAAAGAACCGCCAGGCGGAAATGATTATTATCCAATATAATATCTTGTATAATTTATTAATTAGATTGGTTTACTAATCTCAAAAACTCTCTCGTTGGGAGATACCTAAAGAGATCTGTTTATATGAATATCCTGAAAGATCCTAGTATTTGGAGAGAGTTACTGAAAAACTGTTCCTTAACCCCCCCCCTCCCCAAAAAAAAAAGGATTTGATTTCTGGATTACGTTTTAGTACGTTTTGCCGCACTGAGTGTAGCTTTTTTTGTCTCAGACAAAAAAACAGCAAACTCTTTCCCCGACCTGCTTCTACTTGAGCAGTAATGATCATTTACTCGTGAAATAGCATTTTCATTTTTACAATAAAATGGTTTATATCCAAATTATAATTTTTTTCTTTATATAATTAGTTTTAGTATTTAGGTTCCATGATGAAAAAATAAAATCCAGGAGGAAATAAAGACCGGTTAAAGGCTGGAAATGCGTGTTATTATTCAGTTGCTAAATTACTTGGCTCGCGGTTTTTCTCTAAAAACATAAAGGTTAGAATTTATAAAACTATTATTCTTCCGACGATCCTTTACGGACGTGAAACGTGGCCGCTTACTTTGAAGGATGAACAGCGGCTTAAGGTTTTCGAAAATAAGGTACTACGTAAAATATTTGGTCCGAAGAGAAATGAGGCCACTGGAGAGTTTAAAAGGTTGCATAACGCCGAATTGCGGCGCTTATACCCTGTGAATATAATTGAGTTGATAGTATCGCGGAGTAAAGTTGTCGGGCTCGGTGAGGAACGGATTCCGACAAAATTGGTATACATACGCTGAACCGACTGGTAGGCGCCCGAAAGGTAGACCGAAGCGTCGATGGGAGGATTGCGTTAAGGCTGATCTTGAGGGCATGGGCTTGAACCTGTGTAAGCGGAATTTGGTGGTATCGGCATCGAACTTTCGGGCTCGATAAGCCTATTATTATCATATAATTAGTTTTATGTACGGATTATTACACTCTAACTTTTGCGAAAAACAACAACAACACAACAACCTATTCTAACATAACCCATAAAGGGTTCTGAGTTCACTACATATTTGGATCCATACTGCATCTAGGCCAAATTTTTTTGGTTGATTACAAAGGTTGATTATTGAAAATAATAAACCAAAAGTACAGTTTTGATGACCGGAACAGTGTGGTCATAGATTTAAACAAAGAAAAGCTATACTAAAATAATAAATTGAGGTAATAAACTATGTAAATATTTACAAATAAATCTTTTAGAATAAAATAAATAAACAAAAATAGATAATTGAAATAGTACAAAAACAAAACAAAATAGGTATTTCTAGCATTTGCGGTTTGAGGTTATTTTCTGTTTGACTAGGAAAGGAAAATATGGTTGAAAATGAGCTATTTAAAGGAGGGGCGTGGTGATGACTCCTGGGCTGCGTCTGATGAAGATAAAGCCGAGGAATTCGCCACACACCTCTCCAAAGTATTCACTCCTCACCCGGAATCCCAAAGCAATCATACCGCAGCGGTACAAGACTTCCTTTTGTCACCAATACCTCTTTCCCTACCTCCTAAAGCTATTAATCCCTCTGAGGTTAAATATCTTCTCCAGAAACTGACCCTCCGTAAATCTCCTGGACATGATCTCCTTACCCCCCAGATCCTTCGTCAACTTCCACAGAAAGCTATTATATTCCTTACCTATATCTACAACTGCATCCTACGTACCACCTATTTTCCTCTCTTGGGGAAACATTCCACAATCATTCTCTTCCTAAAACCAGGTAAACCTTCCAGCAACACTTCATCCTCGGGGTTCCCGAGCTGATTGTAAATATTGTACATAGGTATGAATGTGACATGTTTTGTTTATTTATTCGTTAACTTCATTTATTTGTATTTATTTTGTCTATAAATTTTGTAATTGTATACGTTTATTTATTTTGATTTTATTTTATGTAATTTGACTTTCCTTTTGCTTATATTGTAAATATTGTATGAATGAGATCCTGTAGCACTATTATTATTGTCTATTATGACAAATTGTAATAAATACGAATAAAAAAATAAATAAATAAAGCATTTAAAGGAGGAAGGAAGCAGTTCTTGCATGACGGATCTTAGGAAGGATAGAGTTTTAAAGAGAGGCAAAAAACAGTTGTTTTTTTTAAAAATAGTTTCTATTATTATATTATTTAAGAAAAAATAAATGTTTCTATCGGAACAATATAATTATTTGATCAAGTTTATATAAATCTTAATTTCATGAAGGAAGGAAGGGATGTTGCGTGCACCAAATTTTTTTTTGAGCTCCAGGATGTAGGTATATTCATTTAAAGGTGAGTTTAAAACTCCTAGAGTATAAGAATATTAAGATTTTTCTATATATATATATATATATATTCTAAAAAAAATATGCTCTATAATTGTTTTAATTAATTGGATTAGAAATAAAATTTTCTTGGTATTTCTATGCGATAGTTCACATCATGTTATTACTTTAATTATGATTCTCTTGATTACCTGTGATTATACACACTTGTTCCGAAACGTGTAGAGGATATCGTTGTTAATTGGACTTCCTTTGCGATTAATTAAACACGTCATGTTTAATTAAAGCTAATGGTAAAAAAAATCGTGGAAGTAATATATAGCGTCCAAAACGACCATGGTAATAGTAGTATTACATTATTTAACTTTCCTTAATATTTCCTCGTTTTGCATATTATCATAATTATAACTTATAAATTTTATGTTAGTAAACTAATGGAACGTTTGAAGGTTTGAGTATTTTGTACTTTTTGCGGTATTTATATTTTTTTAACCACCAAGTTATTAATGTATTGTAAAACAGCAAGGACAGAAAAAAATCTGGTGCACTGATACATCTTATTTAAAATAAACTAAAACATGTACACTATCTGTTACCTTGAAATTTCATTAAGATTCAACGGGAATTAATTTTTATCTATATTTATAAAAGAAAGTGCTATTTCACTCGATTTTCTGGTCATCGCAGTTTCTCAAAAACGACTATGGTTGTGAAATTGAAATTTCTCCTGGAGGTTCGTCTTACCGTCTTGATGTGCAATACGGCTGGGTAATCTAACTTTATTTAAAAGTTTTTAAAATGATTTTAACAACGGAGGTAATTGAAAGTAGTGTTGAGCTCACCAGATTATTTTATTTATTATCCGGACATTAAAAAAAAATTGATGTGAATTATTAAAGGAAAAAAAAATTGAAACCGAGTTTTCAACAGCATTTAATAATGTGTCCAAATAACTTAGTATTAATTCCATGCCGTATTGTATATAATTGATTTTCTGCATTTTCTCAAACGTGTTTTTTCAATAATGTCAGTAAAAGTTATAACTAAATAATAATGGTGGTTCTTCCTCATTGAAATATTCTGACAAAGCTTTAATGTGCTATGGTTTTGGCCGGCTGCTTTTCTAAGGCAGCGGTTGTTCCAAAAACTAGACCAATTGATGTATTTAATCAATATATAAACTATATTTAATGATACCATTGGATCTCCTTTCCAAAGGTATCGTGTTTACCAATCCAATAGGTGGCATGCAGGGTAAGATTAAAGTAAACAAGATTCAATTAATACATTACTATAATTATTAATTTACACATAACCATTATATTAACACATTGCCTAGAACTCTGATTGAGAATACTGAGGGACATTGTCACTACTACCTTTGCCATACAATATTACATAACAGAGAAATACCTTTAAATACTTTGTCGGCTGGCGAAGACGGAATCAATCTTAGTTACCCCTTATAGGCTCTTAGATCTCCAGCTGCTCTCTCTGACCCCAGACGGACATCTCTTCTTCTAGATGGAAACCGACTCACATCTTCTTGAGGATGAAATAAGACTGCCTCTTCTTGAGGATAGAACTTGACTGACTCTTTCGAATCTTCTCCTCATCGTCGTCACCTCGGGCAGGGCTGATCGGGGAAGTGCCCCAAGCCGGGGGTCCTTTGTCCTAGTGTTTAGGAAGTTTCCCGAGGTACATATTGCTGGGGGGGGGGGAGCCATGGCGGTAAACACCTTTTGATGTTTTGCCAACAGAGGTTCGTTATCGTTAATTGTTTAATATTAAAATTATTTAATAATGAACTCCCCTCAGTATTCTCAATACATTACAAATGAAAAATCTCAAAGCGACTTCCTCAAAAAATATATATTTGATACAACCTACTGTCTATAATTGAGTCATAATTAAACAGATAATTATTAACTATCAAAGATCTGATAGTTAATAATAAAAAGAACGGAGAAATGTCTTCCTAGGTTAAAACTAATTTACGGAATAATAAGTAATATTAGATGTATAATGTGCATTGGAAAAGCAAAGAACGTTAGAAGAAATAATAACTAATGAAACCATCAATAGAAGGTAATAATGCCCGACGGAAAACCGCTTAAACATAACTTATTTTTGAAATTGATAATTTCGATTTTTATCTTATTTAATACTGCTACGGTCAAGACAATGACAGGTAAATCACTCCTAGAGGGGTCCGGATTTGGCTAGAGACTTCTGGACCTGGACGGTCCTCGAAGTACCTAGAACGGCCCAACCGCCTCTCGGCGTATACCTGCCTGCCGTGTCTAGGCTCTTCTGTAATGGTACAAATACCGGTCCACTGTGTGAGTGAAAAAAGTGAATAATCCGTGACAGTGTAGTGAAACTGTGTGTCAGTATTGTGATAACCGGTCGGTGGGAAATTAGAAGACTGTAGTTTATATATAATTTATAGTTGTAAGTTTTAGAATAAGTCTAGCAGATTGTATAAATTTACGTAAGTAGTTTATTTGTTAGGAATACCTGATTTTATATGTAGACTGTTTAGTAGTTAAGCTAGTAATTCAATTATTATTGTATAGTGGTTAGTAATCCCTTTGTATTTGTGCATTCTGTATTTAATAAATATTTGTAATTTGTGAACTGAAGTAGTTCATTTCTCACACCCCGTAGCCCGTAACAATACTATTGTATTTGATAGCTGTACCCGGCGGCTTTGCACGCGACTATTTCATTTTTTTTTTAAATTGCTGTGAATCAAGAAAGCTGTTTATAATAACTGTGTTAGGTGAGGTTATACAATATAAATATACCTGAGATAGCAGTGAGTTAAACTTTTAACTATGTCTATGTTAAATTAAATGATTATTGTTTATTGTCAAGAATTAATTTTATTCAGTTTGACCTACAATAACATATCAGTAGCAAGTAGCCATACTCTTGATTATCTAATACTAACATTTTTGCTTTAAAACATTTTCATTCTTAACTTCTATGTATTATAAATGCGTATTTTTTCCACTCGGGGGTGTACCCTTCCAACTGAATAAGCTCGCAGTTTTTTGAGGATTCAGAACTGAGTTCTTTTCAAAACTTAAACTTTTTTCAGCATATTGATCACTTTAAAAAACCAACAACAATGAACCATGTGAATTTAATAGAAACCTACATATGAAACATGGAAGCGGAACATACCTGAATATATTTGTTATAATTATTTTAGTATCTTGGCTATTGCTGATCAGATTAAGACGGTTTTGCTTCTAGGTAGTTAGAAATTTGATTGTCATTCAAATGAGTACTTATAGTTTTTGCGGATGCCTAGTTTTTGAGTTATTCGAAAACCAATTTTGTTTTACGCATTAGACAAATATTTTTTTAAATCACTAAGAGAACGAATTTTCCCAAACCCAGCCTTATTGCACACCTAGACGGTAAGACGAACCTCCAGGAGAAATTTCAACTTCACAACCATAGTCGTTTTTTCGTTTGAGAAACTGTTATACAAAAGTGTTACTGTTTGTTATTGTACTTTTATTGAATTGCTCACGCTGAACTCCTTTCCCACACACGGGCTCGCCTTAGTGGTCTAGTGACTTCTAATTGCATTGTAAAATGTCTGTATTTTGATTTTAATGAAGAAGTTTAAAAAAAATATATATAAAATAAAGAAATGATTGAAGTATATAATGATGATTCAAATATGTAAAAATACTTAAAACTTCCTCAAGTCGTACTAATACAAAAAACTTATTATTCTATTTCCCTCCAATCCATCTCAAAGCATTATTACTATTGTTCTTATTGAGAGAGATTGTAATATTACTGTTTATAATAATAAATATAATCAAAAAGGTTTTGATGTTATTACTACGTTCCATTCTTCAAAGATTACAATAACATTTAAAAAAATTACTGCGTAGTAAACCTACTGTATAGTAAAAAAAAAGCCGACTAAAAATAGCTACAAGACGTGCAGTATTTACTATGTGTACGAAACTGCAAAAAACTATAAACAAGGTTCAATGGCCTCATGCGTAAAAGTCGGACACCACCTGTTTCTTGTTTGCCTCCTCGCGTAGTTCGCGTACGACATCGTCCTCCCAAACAATACATGAGCGTTATTTAGTTTATACATTGACAACCGTGTATTTAAAAAAGAAAAACCAAGTATTAATGGCGAAATTTAGACTCCGACTTGGTTTGTCCTTACAGCTTTTACAAGTTTGCAAATATGCATGGGCGGTTCCAGGGGCTGTTTGGTGGTGGCTGGCTGCAATTGTACTCTTTAGAATTTTTTTCGTTTGATAGTTATTTTAGAATCTGAACAAATCATTATTATTATTATTTCTTGCTTCCTACACGATCTATTTCCTCAACTGAGTAGTAGTAAACATATCCATTTCAGCTCTGCTAATCATCATCAAATCTTGAAGTACGTAACGTCTCAAAAAAAAAAAAAAATTAAATATTCTGAGAATCAAGGAATTAATCAACTGTTTCAATAGAATTATCTGTGGAATTCCAGAAGCTCCTATGATTCCCATTGGTATGCTTTACTCGTTTTTAATAATTATACTATACTACCTATGTTCTTTTTATATACTACCGTTAAATATCACTTCAAAATTGTTCCTATTTAAAAGTTTAAATTTTTAGATATTGTTCTTCTTTTAACATTTAATTATTTGCTTATTTTCTCTTTATAGTCTTCAAATATTCTTATTGCAATATTATTATCTTCATTTTATATTCGCTTCCATACTTTATTACTGTCATCATATTATTATTATGTACCTAACTTATTATTAATTTTCTGCACTAACTGCATTGGTTGTTATCTTGTTTCTCCTAGCCCCGATGAAGGCCCACAATGTAGGCCGAAACGTCGGCACAAAATTAAAATAAGTATTACTTGTTAATATGTGTTTTATTTTTTTTTTTTTATGACCGCACCCCCAACCATCTTCCTTATCTTATATTCTCAACGGTCTACTAAACTCCATCTTTTGTCTATCGTGTTACCTTATTTTAGAATCACTTGTCTGCCTCAATTCGTAATGACTTAACTCTTCCGAACATCAATTATTTCTCCACACCCTGAACCATTAATTTTCCGTAAATATATAAAATTTAAAGTTATAGATGTAGCTTATTATCTATTACTTAATTAATTGTTAACAAGTTTGACTCAATACCGAACTCAGAACAAGGCAAGTCAAGTGCTACTATAATTGTACAATATTTGTTATTCTTAAGGGACTAATAGTCATTGGATAAAACTTATATTCATTTCAAAAATATTTGTTTTTAGAAAATTTATTTGTTTTGATATGCGTTATTGGAAAGGCACGTCGTTTTAAGTGGGTGATTAACCCGGCACCGAGTCGAGTACAGAACACTTGGGGATAACCCTTGATGCTTAACACATCACCTTCCTAATAATAACAGCTGATTTAGAAAAAGTACAACCTCTTCAAGTGCTCGACACATGGCCCTTTGATGGGAAGGGCTGGTATTTAGCCCTAGGGTATTTCAAATATGAGTTTAGCGTAAAATACAAGGGCTCAATTTCTAATTGGATGGCCATAGGGATGGTTAGGGTATAACGATACTGCAGAATAGGGATGTAAAACTCATTCGTGATCTTGAAATAAAATAATGTCCACCAAAATTTTTAAAGGGGCTGATGATGGAAAGTAAATTGGAGGTTAGGACAACAGGCAGGGGTATAGTCCTTGGATAATAACAATGTCATATGCACCTCAACCTCAATCATAGACTATTCATCTGCCTTTAAAGCTAAACAGATAACTGTAAGAGAATCACTCGTAGCACAAGACGGAACATTCGAAAAGTGTATTTTCTCGGGAAAGAGTGCAATTGAATGTTTTAAATATTCCAGGCGTCATAAGACGTAACTCAACGAATATTATATTTAAAACAATAAACAACTTATCAACCATTTCTCAATTGATTTTCGTTGATTCTCTGCCGTTGTGGGCGTTCCCTGAAGTGAAGAAGGATCTTTTTACTATACGAAGCTAAGTTACACCAAAAACAGTAGCGAAACAAACTTGGAACTACCCAAAATTTGCTTTATATTTCTCCAATCTTCAAAACCTAGACAAAATCCAATAGCTATTTATAAAATAATAGACCAGACATTTTATGTTTTTACTTGTAGATTAAATCTAGCATAATAAATCTACAAATACTGTATTGCAGTACTGCAGTGTAGACTAGGAGTGGGCATAATCAAATGACGATTATATGTTCATTCGATTATTTCAATTATTCGAATTAATCGGTTTGGAGAAACGAATGATCATTCGAAGTGAATTTTTGAACGATAATCGAGGGATTATAAGCGGTCGGGACCTTTTTCACATAAATTTTATGCATATTTGCACCTAGGCTCAACCTGCCCAGCAATCATAGAGAGGGCAATTGTGCCATATTGTCTTTCAGAATGGATATTAATCATTCCATCATTCGATTAGGGAATCATTTGATTATTTAAATCAGCAAAGTCCGATCATTCGATTATGACGATCATTCGATTATGCCCACCCCTAGTGTAGACCACCATCCTCTTCTCCTTTGATGGTACACATATCATTTTCTACTTTAAAATATCGGTCCCTGAGCGAAATTCATATATCAATCAACTTTCAAATCTTCACAAATATTATGCTGACAGTGTGGAACAAAAGAAATAAGAAAATTAAATAATTGTGGATGTAATTAGTTGACCGTTGAGAATTACTGGAAGGAATTAGTCCGGGTGGCGGTCATTAAATGAAACAACTAAATAGTTTCAACTATTTTATTGTTTGCCAACGTTTCGACCCCCTTTGTGGGTCATCATCAGGGCGCATGGTGGGAGAATGGAAACTAGGTACTGAATGAGAATGGATCCAGTACCTAGTTTCCATTCTCCCACCATGCGCCCTGATGATGACCCACAAAGGGGGTCGAAACGTTGGCAAACAATAAAATAGTTGAAACTATTTAGTTGTTTCATTTAATGACCGCCACCCGGACTAATTCCTTCCAGAAAATTAAATAAAGTAGAACTTAAATGCCGCTCTAATTTTCTGAAATTTATCAATCATTGCTTAAACCACATTCCCATATCCAAACCCTTTCACCCATAATTATCATCCGCTTCTCTAAAATTTAAAAAATGGTTCTTCCTTCCTTCTTTATACTTCCACTTTACCACTACAGCAGTGTGAGGGGGTCGCAAGTAGAGCCTGATCCAACCTATTCCTATCCTGCACTACTTCTCATGCTGAACTCCAGTCAATTTTCCTTTTCCTGCAGGCCTTCTTGATCTCTTCTTCCCAAATCTTCCCAAGTCTTCCTCTTGGCCTCCTTCCCTCCATTGCCAGTTCGTACGTCGCTCTTGCTTGCCAATCCTCCGACATTCTTGAGACATGACAAACCATCTTAGCTGGTATTCTTCAATAATATCCTCGGCCGATCTTACCTCGAAGTTAGATCTTCTTGTGGCATTTCTAATTCTGCCTAACTTCGTCTTAATTTCAACGTTCCTTAATCAGCGCAGCTCCATAGGCTGGAGTTGACTTCTATGTTTAGAAGAGAGGGCCAAGATTTCGCTGGCATATGTCAATATTGGTAAGAAGGTTGTCTTAATTTTATTTATTTTTTTTTTTTTTTGCGCTTTGAGACCTCTCCCTTGTAATTTTAATTTTTATTATAATTTATTTTTTATTTTATATTATATTTTTACTTTCACTTACATATATAAGGAATATATAGAAAGGGAAAGTATTGCAGTCGTGAAAATATTTTAATACCATACACGTTTTAGGGTCTCCTGAGCCCAAATAACCAAGTTCCTAAAAAAAGGTCTGTGTCCGTCCGTCTGTCCGGGTGTGTGTGTGGTAAGTCTAGCGCAAAACTATAAGCCGTACAAAAACAAACTTTCATATTCAAGACAACTATACGCCTGACATTTTACAGCAACTTTTTCATCAAAATCGGCTAACCAGAAGAGCCACTTCATACCATGCATTTTGCACCTTATTATGATTTTCTCAAAAATGGCTCTAACGATTTTGATTGAAATCGCTATATTGATGTAAAATTAACTGGGCTTTAATATCATGTAAGTTTCATTCTGATTGAAATAGTCTGACAGGGCTTAAATTCCGATATTTTAAATTTTCTTCCTCTAAACTACCTTTAATTTTGTACATTCCAAAAGATTTACCATACCATCTTATTGATATTGATAAAGGACGGCTAAATATACAAGTTGGACGAATTTGATGACCAAATATAAGATAAAAGAGAAAAAATATTTTTTAACGTAATTTTTGTTTTTTTAATGTTCAGAACAGTAATTTAGACGTTTAATATACCGATGCAAATAGAAAGATTTTAGAAAAAATATTATCTGATACACAGAGTTGTAAAAGGTAATATAAAGTGAAAAATGGGAAATAAACTTATTACTGATTAGCAATTTAATATAGTTATATCTTTATTCTAAATCATATGTTTTCAACGAAAATGAATACACAGTTTTATTAAAATCAACTTCAAATATTTTTCAAATTGAAGTATATTTAGTTGTTTTTAAATTGATTTTATCAGTCAAGGTAAGTGAAAGTAGTGTGTTGCCGCACCAGATTTTTATTTATTTATATATATTTTTAAATGCTTATTAAATTTAAAAATAATGCACAATAAATTAAGTTTTACTTAATTAAAGTAAGTAAGACTGCACCAAAATTAACTTCTCAATGTCTGCATAAATTGTACTGTTCACGCCATATGTTACGCCCTGATAAGGTTTTTATAGTTTTTCAATCGAAAAATGATAAGTTCATAATTTTTATGATATTTATAATAAGATCATTTTTTTTTGTTTAATTCTTTATTTTTTAATTTATTTTTAAAATAGTTATTTTAAATATAATTAAAAGTTTTTAAACGAGAGCAGTAGAAGAGAAAGACTGAAGACGATCGTACTTCAATTGTTTTTTGACTGCCTCGTGCCAGTCGAGTCTTGAGCGGTGAAGATGTGCCGTATATAGACCCAAGATTCGTCTCAACGTTTGAACGTTTGGAAACGAATTTCTTCATCTTCTCATCGTTCCCCTTGGAACTTGGAAGAGCTGCCTTGCGGTCATTTTCAACACCCAAGAGAACTTCGTCCAACCCGCCCTGCGGTAATTTTCTTCAATACTCAAGACGACTTCGTTCAAGCCGCCCTGCGGTCGTTTTCTTCAACACTCAACTGGACATCTTTACGTGAATATAACCTATCTTTATCCATTAATGGAACATTTAATTTCTTAATTCTTATTCAAGAAACTGTTTAATTTGATAACTATTTTTTTTACATCTTTAAGCATTAATTAAGTTAAGTTTGTTTCTTCTATTTTTACAATATTTTAATTAGGTTTATTTTGTTTCCTACATTTTCTTACAGCTGTTTAATTATAATTAGGTTAATTTTTCTTATATAAATTTATTAGGTTAATTTGTTTCTTATCATCCTTATATGTATTTCAGTGTATTAAATGTATTGTGATTCGTCGTTTGCTTTCATTATTTTTATTTATTTTAAATCTATACAGTCCACTTATTTATTTTAATAGAACTACCCTCAATTTTGAAGTTGTAAGTACTATTCTTTCACGGATAGCCCAGCGTATACAGTACCATTCCTACATCATAATTTTATTTGTTAGTTTTATTAATGGTATTCACGGCAATGATATAATACTGTAGCTGATGTCATTGCATTATTTTGCGTCACATGCAAACATGAGCTTAATACTCCTGTATTTTAAGTATAATGATGAGGGCTTCCGTGTTGTTCGTGAAAACCACCGATGGTTACGGCGGTTTTCGTCATTATAACTTATTATTTCGGGGGATGATTAGGCCTGGGAGGAAAGAAAAGAAGAAGAAAGAGGGATGCTGGGAGGAGGGCAGGTGCGGAGACAGATGGGAAAACCTCAAGACAAAAAGCAGGGGCATATGGGCCGCGGCTTTCCACCAAATTGGATAATTGCCGAAGGTCTCGCTCTGGGCGGCCAGGGACTGCTCCCCTCCCCCGCCCATATGCCACGCCACGTCTTCCTGTCACCTAGGGCTTCCTTCCCTAAATCCCTTTGTCTCCATCCATCTCGCCCTTACCAAGCTGTACGACGAACACAGCACCACGGGTGACGAGAGAGGGAAAGTATAAATGAACTTATCTCGATGCCTGTTAGACACTCACTCCAAAAAGTTTCCATACAGCATGCTTTTATTTTGCATAGCTATTTATTTTCAACTTAACCATTTCCTAATGTACAAATTATTAATACTATATTAGATAAAAAAAATATAGCCCATAGCATAGCCCAGGGAAAAAAAATTCTTTCTGTTGAAAGAGCGGCAAGGGTATCGAGAATTGAAAGGGTGAAAAATGTCACTACAAAGAGAAGCACTTGAAATAAAGCACAACATTCTTAAGGTGATGGAAGAAAGAAGGCTTAGGTGGTACGGCCATGTGAAACGAATGGGAGACAATCGCTTACCTAAAATAATTATGGATTGTGAGGCAGATGGTAGAAGAAGGAGAGGAAGACCCCTAGTTAGATGGAAGGATAGAGTGGTGGAGAATATGGCTGGTAGGGGGCTGTCGGAGGAGGACGCGATGGACTGGCAGAGATGGAAAGACCTGCTGGGGCCGGAGTTTGGTTGAGGAAACCTTCAAATTGAAGAAATTCCTGACGAAAAAAAAAACATTTATTTATTTTCATTTCATCATTAATATAAAAGGAGGCAGAATGTTGTTTGTCAATGGTAAGTCAAAAAAGTTTTCATACACTTTCAATATTAATCATATTTGTTGTACTATGGTCGTCTTTCCAGTGTTATATGTATAAATCTTATTTCGTTAATCATATCCCTTAGTTCAGTATTAAGTTTACTTGGGCCTGGGAAACTGGTTTCTTTTCAATATCCGCGTTTCTCGTGATTTGAGAGAGCTCATGGTTCGCAGGGCTTATCTATAAGAAAAATTGCATATCTGTTGAATAAGTCACATGCTACTATACAGTATGGACTACAAAGACATAGAGAGTTAAAATCTTTGGAGGATAGACCACGTACTGCAAGACAGGAGACTGGAAAATCACCACAGGCGAACCATCCTAGCTGAAGTCCATGCAAATCCTCACACTACCGGCATCTCAATGGCCATAATAATAAATAGGTACTATGGTATTCAAGTCCACCCAGAAACAGTCAAAAATATTCTAAGAAGAGAAGGACGGTCGAGTCGCAAGAAGAAAACCCTTCTTCAGTAAATTGAACCATAAGAAGCGACTGTAATTTGCTAGAGAATTTTTTAAATAAACCCAAACATTTCTTGGAAGTGGTCATGTTCTCTTAAGGATCCAAATTTAATATTTTTGGTCTAGATGGAAGATCAAAAGATTGGAGGAAATCAACCTCAGTTTTCAAAACTAAGAATTTATTTATGGGTGTATGGAAACTTTTTTGAGTAAGTGTATGTCTATTACCTTGCAAATAAAGCTTAATGAATGCCTCTTAATGATTATATATATATATATATATATATATATATATATATATATACTGATTACATTTCTTAAATTAAAGCATTTCAACATTTAATGAATATTATTGTAACTTATCAATATGGATAATAAAGGGGTAAGGCAACAATATCAATAATAATAACAACAGCAAATAAAAACCAATACCTCTACAATTCTGGAAGGGTCTTGGGCTCAGGACATGGAGAGATTCGGACGGTTTCTAAATCAAAGACCGTGCAAAAAGGTGATTAATCCGAGATTACATTTAGCCGCCAGATCTTCCCTATTTTTAGGTACCCACATTATAGAGGCTGGGTGTGCCCTAGGAGGGCTCCCATATTCCAGAGTTGCCCCAGGGCTGAAATAAGAGAATAAATGAGACTCTGCCACACCCGGGTTTCGAACCCGGGACTTGGATAACAGCAGACTATTGCTCTATCCACTAGACGCCGCTTCCAAAATTTCTACCTATGCCAGGAATTGAACACGAGCCTGCAGGGTCAAAACCAGATATCCTAAAGCCAAATAACAATATCAATACTTAAACAATTTAATATAATTTATAAAAATATTACGGACACTTTTTTTTTTTTTTTTGGATAATGCAAATCTGTTTCTATTTATTAATTTATAGTAATTTACAACTGAATTATACAAATATAATGAGTAATCGTGTAGGAAGAAGAAAAGTTTTGGAAATGTCTTAAGAAAGAACCACTCAGTTCTTCAGTAACTATTTTAAGGCCACCTAATTCAAATCTAAGCGTCGAAACTGCAGAAATATTATTTAAAAACAATACCAAATGATGGTGTGAACAAATTTCAAGGATGGAAAAAATCGCATTGACCTACGAGGCCAAAGTTAACGGTAGAAGATCTAGAGGAAGACCCCGACAAACTTAGGAAGATGGGATAAGGAAATGCTTCACAAAGAGAGGAATAGAATGAAATTGAAAAAAAAAATCTTTATTCTGGGACCAAGTCCCCTTAAAACAATAGCAATGCAACAATGCAAACAAATAATTGCTTAAGGTCTAGTTACTTTTTTATATAATGTGGATATATGAATCCCAAATTTTCGGAACCGCATTCTTGAAAAAAGACTCACATTAAAAAAATATAGACTTTTCAATCGAAAATGTTGAGACTTATAACACTCTCACCCTGGTACTTCAGTAACAAAACATTATATACAGACCAATGTATACCTATTGTTCAAGACTACATTCATACTTTATACAAGAGATTCCATGACAAACTTCATGGACATTACAACAGACTCATTCAAAACATGGCTACAACGGACATGCCAGAACTCCCTAGAAGAAGGCTGAAAAGGAGCTGGTTAAGGGATCTCCTGGTTTAAAACTTATGATTATCACGTTAGGAGGAGGTACCGCTAGGTACTGATCTCCCTCATGCCTGACATGTCAGATCTTACAATATATATACGAGCGTACAGCGCATCTGCTTATTGTCGCGGAAATGACAGGTGTAGATCTTAATAAATAAACATAAAAAAATAAATAAAACAATATATCAACAGTTCTATATATAAATCTTGTGATAAGTAGCGAATTCCAAAAAAATGAGGAGCGACTAAGGTTGAAGACGTTAACAGAGGTAAGGATCCGAAATACTGTCATTCACATAGTTGTAAACCCATATATTCGCAACTGCGTATCACATGATTTCAGTTTCATTTCCCCTCTTGCAGAATCTGCAGACCGGTGAGTCTATTATGGAGGTGCTCGTTAAGCTGACAGTGACTTGTGAAATAGATGTATATAAAACTGTAAAGTCATGTGAAAGAACTACAAATTGGTAGCACTTCAACGTCTAATTTAAGTTAGCAGATCCTGAGGCCATTTTCCTAAAATATCATTTGAAATGTACTTGTATGTATGTTTCTAAGAAGAAATAAAACTTGGTGTTTTGTCGATCTCTTCGCACAATTACGTACAACTTACTCATTTAATTAGTCGGCTGCATATTCGATGTTTGTTTTTCCCCAATGGAGGGGTATAATTCATTGTATATACAATGTTATTCCACTCGACTTGATATCCATTTAGAGCGACACTCATAATGGAGTATTATGACGGGTTAATTACAAAAAGCATAATAGAGGGACGGTACGGGATCGGGAGGTTATAGGAAACCGTCGAGGTGTGAAATGCCTTGTTGTGGTGCCACAATCCGGCTTCTTCACGGCCCAGTAAGTCCTCAGTCACCGCCCGGGGTTTCCTTTTCAGTCCTCCCGTCTACAGCTGTCCGTGTGTCCCAACAAACAAATCCTTTACACCTTCCAACAGGGTATACTTAAAGGATTCAACTTAAAACCAGATCTACAACAAGTCAAATTAAAAAATTAACAAGCCAAATTCAACCTTTTCCATGTAAAATTCAAACTTTTCCATTTCCATTTTAAGATTATAAGAAAATACAAAATAAAAATAAATCCGAAAAAGCTAAAATAAATCTTAATTTTAATAAAGTGTAGATTCTTTAAGGCGTAGTTAAATTTCTGTGAATAAAGTTGGAGGCTGATTTATACTTCACCACTCTATTATTAAAAATAAATGCACGACGTTTCGGCTAAATTCCATCTTCAGGTGCAATGGAACTAATTTATCGAAAAGTACAAAATATTGTCACAATCACAAATAATCATCTTACAATTTATCATGAAAATTATATAACAATGTAAAAATATATAATAATATATATTAGAAGCCATACACATCACTAAAAAGTATATAATATGTAATTTCCAACAAGACTAACATTATCTCTAAACTAAATATATAATAATAGGATTTTTATAAATGAAACCTCGTAATGACATTCATCATGTAGGTAATCAGGTGTTTTTCTTTTAATTTAATTTTTATGTTTATTAAATGATCTGCCATTTTTATTGTAACAGCGTTCTCTCCCCCTTACATGGACATCTGATTCAGACATGAAGCTTTTGCTTACAACCAAACAACGCTTACAAGCTTTTGGTTGTAAGCATCTACTCTCACTAGGTAATTGAACATTTTCAAAGTAAATTAGTTATTGGTTTTATATTTATTAATTAAATTTTAATCATTTTAATTAAATTTGTGCAATGATGATCATCGATTGATTCCATTTATTTATCATTTCTAAAGTAGAATGATTTTCATTGTTCTTCTTTTTTTTTCATGTTTAATGGTGAGTTTTTAAATTGTTTTGATAGAATTTTATGAATTTAACGTTAATCTCATAGATTATTCTTAACTGTATATATATATATATATGTTTTTTTTTGTTTTATATATTTAACATTGTTATATAATTTTCATCATAAATTGTAAGATGATTATTTGTGATTGTGACAATATTTTGTACTTTTCGAAAAATTAGTTCCATTGCACCTCATTTTAGCCGTCGTGCACTTACTTTTAATTAAAGAGTGGTGAAGTATAAATCAGCCTCCAATTTTATTCACAATCTTAATTTTCCATTTATTTTTTAAACTTACTTACGATTTGGTATGTGATTCGTTTTTCTACAAGAGTGAAAAATTACTATAGCTTAGTTTTGCCAAGACTAGAACGTATCTGGACGACACACTAGACTTGTTATTCCATTGCTACAATTTACAAAAAAATTCCTCTGAATTTTCAATATTCTCACACAAATCATCCATAGTATTAAAATTATTACTTCAATGTTAAAATATGGACGAAATCCCGCAAGGAAGAAAGAAATTGCTGAATCATTGAATTCAAATAGTAATTGATGTCTATATACAAGTAATCTTTGTAGACATGTCCTCAATGCCAGCCTGCGTTTCTGATAGTTATCCTGTATACATGTATATGTATTCTTTATTGCTTTTTGGTGTTGTCAGTTACTGTTTCTTACTGTGTAATGTGTTTAGTTTCTTTATAATTGTTTATTATGGAATTCAATTTTGTATTTACATGCCTTAATTTTATATCTTGTATATATGTTATATGTATTCCTTATAGCTTTTTGGCTTGGTCAATTACTGCTTCTTAATGTGTACTGTTTCTTTATAATTGTATTTTTACATCCTTTAAGTATTACATTTTTTCTCACTGTGTAGTGTGTTACTGTTTTTTTAAATTGTGTTATATTTTGTTATATTATTTAAGTATTGTATTGTTTCTTACACACGGGCTTAGGGGGATAGTAACTTCTACTTGCACTGTAAAATATCGGTATTTTGATTTTAAATACAAAAGCTAAAAAAAAAAAAAAAAAAAAAAAAAAAAAAAAAAAAAAAAAAAAAAAAAAAAAAAATATATATATATATTATATTATATTATATTATATATTATATTTTATTATATATTATATTATATTGTATTATATTGTATTATATTATATATAATATGGGTCAATCCATTCGAAATCGTACAGACTTTGACGCTCGACATTTTTGTCCAGTTCTTCTCCATCCTTTCGTGAATATATAACCATAAATAAAAAAAATTTCCGGTCAGTACTTTTAGTATTGCAACCATTTTAATTCAGCTCCGCGGTCAAAAACGTGTGATGGGAAAATCGTTCTAATTCCTGTAATTTTTTAGATATAAAATCAAAACAAAAACTAGCAATAAGGTAAGGACATGCTTTATATTTTTTGTCCTCACAACTTGGTGCCTAAATAGTGAAGAAAGTTGTTTAAAAAATTCTCGAAAATGAATAAAAAACGAGATTTTTAACAAGATTAAAGTATATAAAGGAAAAGACACTCCACTTTTAATTATTTTTTCTTTGATAGCTTAGTCAGAGACCTACTTGATATAAAATTTTCGATCTTGAGAACATAGTACTTTTTTGTATATGAATTTTCAAAATTTTTCGCGATGTATAGATGGAAATATCACAAAAGGGGCTGGGTGAGAAATTATGAAACTAATACAGATTATCTATCTATACGATGTGTTTAAGTGATATAAATTTGGTATTTGAAACTAAGCTGGTTTCGGAGTTATAAAATTCTCTTAACTGTTAAAATAACGTTTTCTTTAAAAAGTATTATCTCCGGTAAATTTGCGTATTTAAAAACCAAACAAAAACTAGAATGATAATGAGAATATTTTATATAATTTCAATTCTTATAAAAAGTTATCTAAGTAGCCAAGAAAATGGTTTAAAAAAACACGAAAAATTAAATCAACCGAAACCTTTGGCGCGCTATGACAAGGGATGTTAGAAATGATTTTCACGCTCAATTATTTATAGCCTTATTATTGCACTACTTGTTTTAAAATTTTTTATTGTGTAAGCTACATCCTTTTTTTTAATATAAATTTTTAAAGGAGGATTATTTTCCAGCTCAGTAATATTTATAGTAAAATATCTCAAAAAGGACTGAGTGAAAAATGAAAAAAATTACAGATAATACTTCTTTATAATAATTATTTCAGAGTGTACATACAAGAGTATGGGCTTATAACAACACTTTGTTAAATTGTACAACGTATTTTATTTTTATATTATACGTCTATATTACTAATCATAATTCAGAAAAGATTTTTTGATGGATTGGTTACAAAAAATTAATTTTCCCCATCAAAATCCGTCGCATGGCTTTGGAGGAGTCCGCAGAAACCAAGAATGGCGTTTTCATTTTATATAGAGCGAGATTTAAAGAAATAAAACATGAAAAGTTTTATTAAAGTAAAAAGATCGTCCCGGAAGCGGTTAGGAATGGGCATTGCCATAATAGGTTATGGTCAATGTTTTAAATACCGATTTTTCAATAAGATATGACAAATTGCGACACAAATGTCTTAACTCTTTCATGGATTCGATGATCATAAAGCTTTTGTAAATTATTTATAAAAACTTGCTGTATCGTTTTTGAACCATCCAAGTATCATAGCAAACAACTGACATTCAATGGAAAAAATGTGTGAATAAATTTAGTTTAACAAAATCAGCAATTTTGCTTAATTGTGCGTGGACTTGAGTTGCGTGTAGCGTCACCAGCTGCGCGATAGGTTTAAATTCTCTCTGTAAAAAACACACACACAAAAAAAAAACACGCAAGTAATTCCAACCCATCAATCATATGATTAAAACCCTAAATGGAAACTGAATCGACAGCGTACATCTGTTCTAAGAAAACTGATATTTGTAGGAATTGTTTTTTGTACGATATGGTTCAATTCAAGTAATTGTGCCTTAACAATTTATCTTCATTTATTTTTATATTTTTTTAAAAAATAATTATTTTTTTATTTTTATTGTTCATATTATTTTATTTTTATTGATCCTTAACACTTACGAATAAAATTATCCATAAATACCTTATTGTTCCATATGTTGCTGATTTGGACCGTACCCAGGTATCACTCCTTCCATGAAAAACTCCACTCCCACTCCCACTCTAAGGAATCTTGACAATTGACATTTATTGTAACCAGGATACGATTCAAAATCCATTTTTGACTCGATTCTCCTTTTAAAAGGATACGAATCGAAAATAAACCACTGTTGACTAGGATTAACACACTAAAAAGGACACATAATATAGCTTTATAGGATACAAATCTATCAGGAAAAATGTGTGGAATAAAAAATTAAAAAAGATGAATACTCAACGATTATTTTGTTACAAAATGCCTTGACACCTTGCCTAACCACTACGACTAAATAATGAAGTCAGCGTTGCCAACATTTGTCAAAATAATGACTATAGTTTGCTTCGGTCTGATCCTCCAATTAGGTTGGCCATGCTCTTAAGAGCCTCCGGAAAAGCATTATTTAGCAACATTACGAACTGGGGTGAAAGAACTTTTGCACGTTTATGGTGAAGAGCCAATTTTTGCACATTTCCTGTTTCGTTGACGAGCCTTTCCCACATCCAGGGAGCAACGTACCCTACCCAGCAATCATCCAAGTTTGAAAATAATAGAGTATGAATTATGTTCCAAATTCGTTCGTTTAAATTTGATTGATGTGGACAAACATAGCAATGGGTGGGTACAGGTTTTTGTGGACAAGGTAACGTCCTTTGTCTTATATCATATGTACAACATCGCAAATTTTATTCATTCCATTTATTATTAAAAAAATCTGGTGCGCGCAACACACGACTTTCAATTACCTCGACTGTTAAAATAAATTTAAAAACTATTAAATATACTTCAATTTGAAAAATATTTTATTATAAATTGTATATTATACGTCTATATTACTGTTCTTATTATCAAAAAACCGAAAATCACATAAAAAAATAGTATTGGTCTTTTATCATTTCGTTGATTATCAAATTCATCCAACTTTTATATTTAGCCGTCAATTATCAATGTTATTAAGATGATATAGTTAATCTTTTGAAATGTACAAAACTAAAGCCATCTATGCCCTGTCTGACTATTTCAATCAGAATGAAATGTTGGACTTACCACAAATACACAGACCTTTTTGAGACTTACCACAACTGTTAAAATAAATATAAAAACTATTAAATATACTTAAATTTGAAAAATATTTTTAGTTGATTTTGATAAAACGTATATTCATTTTCGTTGGAAACATATGTGTTAGATTAAATAATATAACTATATTAAATTGTTAATCAGTAATAAGTTTATTATCCATTAGTCACTTTATATTACCTTTTACAACTTCTTCTTTGTCTTTCTGACGGTATATTACATGTCTATATTACTGTTTCTATTATCAAAAAAACAAAAATTACATAAAAAAAAAATAGTTTTGGTCTTTTATCCTTTCGTTGATCATTAAATTTGCCCAACTTGTATATTTATCCGCCCTTCATCAATGTCATTAAGATGATATGGTTAATCTTTTGGAATGTACAAAATTAAAGGTAGTTCAGAGAAAGAAAATTTAAAATATCGGCATTTAAGCCCTGTCAGACAATTTCAATCAGAATGAAATTTACATTATATTAAAGCCCATTAAATTTAAATTCCATATAGCGAGTTTAATCAAAATCGTTATAGCCATTTTTGAGAAAATCATAAAAAAGTGCAAAATGCATGGTATAAAGTGGCTCTTCTGGTTAGCCGATTTTTATGAAACAGTTGCTGTAACATCTCAGGCGTATCGATGTCTCAAATATGAAATTTAATTTTCGTACACTTTTTTTCGTTTTCGTGCTGTACTTACCACAAAGACACGATCACACGGAATTATGAATACTATACTCGTATGTTTATGAAAATTATAAATAACTTGCAGTAGTGGTTTTACGGCGCACAGTGGACAATATGCCCGATTTAGGTGGAAAAAATTCTGAAACTTGTCTATATTAAACCTTTAGGGTCCCAGATTACGGAAAATTTTTTTAAAAATAATTATAAGAAAAAATCTGGTGCGGGCAACACACAACTTTCACTTACCTCCATTTTTAAAATCAATGAAAGAATTTTCAAAAACAGAGATAAAAATACATGAAACTATTAAGGAATTAATTTAATTAAATTTCTATAGTAACATGTGTTTCATTGAAAAATCTATTATATTATTATCTGAAATAATCAGTTAGTTTTAAGTTTATTTCATCACTCTCTATCAACTTTTAAAAGCTTGTGTAAGAGATAATATTTTTTCTAAAATCTTTAGCTTTCCAAAGGTATATCATACATGTATATTACTGCTCTTATGTTCAAAAACGAAAAATTGTATTAAAAAAATATTTTTTCCGTTTTCTCCTTTAGTTGGGTATCGAATTTATTCAATTTATATATTTATCTGTTTTTAATCAGCGTTAACAAGATAATATAGTTATTTTTATTGAATCTACAAAATGAAAGGTACTTTAGGGGAAGAAAATTTAAAATATCGGCATTTAAGCCCTGTCAGACGATTTTAATCAGAATAAAACCTACATGATATCAAAGCCCATTAACTTTTACATCGATATAGCGAGTTCAATCAAAATCGTCGGAACCGTTTTTGACGAAATCGAAAATAGGTGCAAAATGCACGGTATAAAGTGCCTCTTTTGGTAAGCTCATTTTGATGAAAAAAGTTTTGTCACGTCTCGGGCGTATAGTTGTCTTAAATATGAAATTTCAGTTTCAAAGGACTTACCGTTTCCGCCCGGGAGTTACCACACACACACACACACAGACCTTTTTGCGGGACTTGGTTATTTGGACTCAGGGGACCCTAAAACGTGTATTGTTTTGTTTTGTGTAGTTTTATCGTTGAAAACTGGAATTCGAAAATTTTCACGATCGCAATACTTTCTCTTACTACATATTTTTCATATATAGATAAGTGAAAGTATAAAATAAAATAAAATAAATAAACAAAAATATATAAAATAAATGAAAATGTTTCAGTATTTATTATATATGATATAATATAGTAAGTGAAAGTAAAAAATATAAAAATTAATTAATTTTTTGACACGATTGGCGAGCGCACAGTAGTCAAACGCCTAATTTATTTGCTAAAATCTAAAACTTCCCTATATTCTACGTTTTCTAAGTCCCAGAATACGGAAAAAATAATACAAAAAATCTAATTATGGCTCGGAGTTGCTAAAACCTGCTAATAGATGTATTTTATATCATTTAGGAAACTTTTGAAATTATAGATTGCAAACCTTTAGATTCGGAGTGTCGTGTCTGAAAAAAATTATGTATCACCCAAAACGCAAAAATTCTTTGTAATATCTAAAGACTAGAAGGATTGATGAAACAAATCCTACAAACAAATCCTTGGGATAACTTGAGGGTTCTATAGTTTTTTGTTATTGAATAGGGGCATACATTTACAAATTTCTAAATTAACTCTACAGGTGAGATTGCAATGTATATTCGAGTTTGGAAATATAATATCTTACCTGTCTCAGCAATGTCCATTGTTAAATAAAAGCAAAAAGACTTTGCTCTAAATAAACCTTGAAGACATAAGTGACCATCGAATAAAGATAATCCCACTGCCGGTGATTAGGCACTTGGGTGTGAACAGGTATGATTCATTCATTTACTATTTATTTATAAACACGGTATAGCGGAAAATATTAGTATTAAGGGTCTCGCCTACTAATAATAAAAAGGTGAAGCACTGGAAAATTCCAAACTTTTGAATTGACTTTTGTCCAGCTAAATTAGGGATTTAGCCCACTGTGCGGTGGAATGGGAAAAAAGAGGAAAGCATTTGTTAGTACTTTAAGACTTCCATCCTCTAAAAGGCGAAAGTTTTCCCTTCCACCCCTCCCCCCCCCAAATAAAAAGAAATACTTCTGATATGTCACTTGTAATTTGGAAAAACTCTTGGTAATTTCAATACAAAAGCAAATTACAATAAACTTAAATCTACATAGAAGAGGACCTCGATCTTTAAATATATAACTGAATTACAAATATTTTAGGGCTAACATTAACTTAAAACTATTACACTGTTAAACATTGAAATTAATAAAAACAATATGAATGAAACATTAATTAAATTTTATAGCTTTACAAATACAGGAATAGGATGCCTTTCATCCAATATAGCTATCGATAAATTTAATAATGGTTAAGAGAAACATAAATATTGAAATATGTATGTAGGTATTTCATTAAATATGTAAGACGAGTAAATGGGTTGAAATTTAATGTAATTCAAGTTATCAAATTTAACTTAAAAAATAAAAACAACTTTTAATTCAATGCAACCGAAATGAAAAACCGTCATTTACCCCCTGCCTTTATGTGCCTTTCATTTCATTTATCAGAAATAATTAACCATTTTTTCTTGTTAACATTGGTATAGAATGCACGAATATGAAACATTGATGAATTTCATAACCAACTAAAGGAGAAAACAGCAGAAATGTTTGTCCAAGTTAAATTTTATTTTCCGCAAAAAAAGTATGATATATGAATAGAAAGCTAAAAAAATTAAAAGAAATACTATCTAAGATAAAAAGTTGTGAAAATTGACAAATAAACTTGTACATAGGAGGAAAAATTTATGTGATTGTTTTAGAATTAATAATACTGTTTTAAACTTTAGTTTTCTCACAAATTATAATATTGATTTTAACCACTGAGCTAAGCAAAAGTCGTGTGAAGCAGGCACCTGATTTTTTATTTTAAAATACTCTACTTCAATGGAAGTAATATGCCTTCTCACATTTTTTGAAGTGACATCTTATTTTACATATCAGCGTTTATTTTTTTTCATAGAGCTTGCAATAAATAACAAAAATTAATAAAATTAAAATGAGATTTTCTTGAACGTAACTGCTTTTCTGCTTTCTGGTTGGCTGGCTTGTGAGCGCCCCATGCCCTTTGGGACCGGAATGGGATTTACGGCAGAGTTCACTTGGAATAAATTTTTGCTCCAAGGTCAAGAGTAATTATGCAAATTGTTGAATAGATAAAGGCGACTTTATGAGCCATCCTTAGTCCACGGTCTTCGGATTTAAGGGAACACTATATCAATGAAATGGTGGCAAGAAGTGCATGTTAGCCAGCACTTGATAAGGTGTAGATTTTTTACTAAATTTATTATTCATGTTTGGTATCCTTCTTTTAGTCTCTCATTTAAAGTGCTATTTCCGTTATCTTGACTTATGTTTCAAAGATCTGTTTCTCCCAACAATTACCTGTTCTGTTAAAATTAAATAAAAATAGAAAAGAAAATTTATTCTGGGAAGAGGTACGCTAATAATAACATACATGAACAAAAATAATAGTTATAACTGGCTGAGATACTAATAACACTGAAAATATTAATAATTGTATATAATTATGCTTTAGTGATCATAGAAGTAGACTTTAGAGTCTTATAGTAAAAATAACAATAAATAAAAGCATTAAACGAACAAAATAAACCAAAATTTAAAATACCTCTTAATTTTAAATTTTTTATTTTTTTTATTTATATTTTACTGAATTTGACAACTGTATATTAACATAAATACAATACAATAAGTAAAAGGGTTGAATTATAATAAAAGGCGTAAAAGGCTTTTGAAGAAACTACCCAGCGGTATTACTTCGATGTTTATTTAAGTAAGCAGATCCCTAGTCCATCTCCTTTTCAATCGCCTCAGAGGGTTGTCAGGAATATGTGAAGTTGATATGCTGCGGACAATAGGGTTTATATGGGTTGGGAGTTTGGAATTAAAAGTGGTATATCTGGTACGAGAAAGGTCTGCAACAAATGGGATATTAAGGTCGTTATGGATGATTTTATATGTGACGAAATTTTAGGATTTTGCGAAGGATTTTGGATTGTAAGGATTGGCCCATAGTTCGATTCCATCATGTCCAGATGGGTCTCATGACAGTAATATAAATGAGCTTTTTGTAGTGAATTGGAAGTTTTGAACGTTTGTCTAGTAAGTGTTGTAGTAATCTACGGGCAGTTTCTTGTCGTTTTAGTCTCGTCTGAGGATTAAAAAATAAAATTAAATAAATAAAAATTAAAAATACGCAGTTTAGATAAAAAATAACTTTACAGTACATCTAATTTTATTAAAATAAAAGTAATTCAAGAAATTTACAATACCTTTGAACACAAAAAAAAGAAATTAAATAAAATTTAAAAATAACAATTATACAGTTGGGATATAAAAAGAAATTTACAATGCCTCTAATCTTGTATTAAAAAAAGATTCGACTCCAAAAGAAATATTATACATACGATAGTGAATTATTATATATTTTCAACTTATCACTTTAGTTGACGTACCCGATACTCCTAAATTGTATATAAAATTTAAAGTTTTATTGTTATTAAATGGAATAAACAAATAAGTGCATCATGATTGTCGATTTAATAATAGTTACCGGAAGGAGGAAGTTCTTGGCGAAGCTATGATGTTTAATAGAAACCCAGGTGCAGGCGAAATGTGCCTATGAGGCGGAAATCGCGGCTGGACTTAGAAGAAGAGGAATTAAAAAAAACAAAACAATGCTGAGTCGACGAGCTCCGACCATAATCAGTTCCAATTCATTGCTAACATCTATTTTGGCTTTGGAATGTTTGCTTGGATAACGGGTTACGGGTTAGGTACTAAGAAAAATTTTTAATCATCATGCGATACCGAGGTTTATGCAGCTGCATCTTATGGCTTCAGAGAAAAGCGTTGATACTCCCTTCTCCTTCCATTACAAAATCCAGCGTGGGATAAAAAAAAACTAAAAGCTGGTGCGCACGAAAACGATTTACCGTTATCGTTTTAAAAAGAATTGCATTAAAATAATTTTATATATTAAATAATATTACAATAGAAATTGTTGCCTAAAACAGTCATGTAAGTTTATGCGTTCTTCGTTCTACAGCTTTAGCTATTTAAAAATCTGTTTGCGGGCAACACACGACTTTCACTTACCTAGACTGTTAAAATAATTTTTTTTTTTTTAATATTTATTTATTGAAATTTACAACTGTAATTTATATTACAACAAGTAAATATGCTAAAAGAAAAATCACATGAGACAGACTTGAAGAGGAGCAACCCAATGGAAGCACTCCAGTAACTATTTTAAACAAGAAGGTCTCGAGGCCATCTTCTTTTCAGACGCCTCGGAGGATTATCAGGAATCGAAGAGGAAGCAAGGGTTGAAACTAGTGGGTTGGGGTGGGAATGGAGTTTGTCATAGAAGGATTGATACCTAGTTCGGGCCAAATCAGTAACATATGGAACATTTAGATCTTTATGGATGATTTTATTTGTGACAAAGTAAGGAGCGTTGAGGATTTTGGATTGTAAAGATTGGATACGGGAAGAATTCGATGGTTTAGTCGAGCCCCAAAGCTCAACTCCGTAAGTCCAGATAGGCCTTATGATTGCCATGTAAATGAGTCTTTTGTAGTTAAGTGAAAGGTTTGAGCGTCTGTCTTGTAAATGATGAAGTAACCGAAATCGGCGAGCAGTTTCTTGTCTTTTCAGTCTTGTATGCGGATTCCATGTGAGACGTTTGTTAAGCAGGAGGCCTAAATAACTGATCTGTTCAACAGGGACAGGAGCGTTGAGGATTTTGGATTGTAAAGATTGGATACGGGAAGAATTCGATGGTTTAGTCGAGCCCCAAAGCTCAACTCCGTAAGTCCATATAGGCCTGATGATAGTCATTTAGAGGAGTCTTTTGTAGTTAAGTGGGAGGTTGAAGCGTTTGTCAAGTAAGTGTTGAAGTAATCGAAATCGGCGAGCAGTTTCTTGTCGTTTCAGTCTTGTGTGCGGATTCCATGTGAGAAAAATAAATTTAAAAACTATTAAATATACTTCAATTTGTAGAATATTTTAAGTGGATTTTGATAAAACGTATATTAATTTTCGTTGGAAACATATGATTTAGATTAAATAACATAACAATATTAAATTGTTAATCAGTAATAAGTTTATGGGAATTCATTAGTCTCTTTATATAAATTTTTACAAGTTTGTATACCAGATAATATTTTTTTCAAAAATCTTTGTCTTTCCAACGGTATATTACACGTCTATATTACTGTTCTTATTATCAAAACACCAAAAATCACATACAAAAATAGTTTTGGTCTTTTATCCTTGATTATCAAATTCATAAAACTTGTATATTTAGCCGTCAATTATCAATGTTATTAAGATATAGTTAATCTTTTGAAATGTACAAAATTAAAGGCATTTAAGCCCTGTCAGACTATTTCAATCAGAATGAACCCGACCCGGTATTAAAGTCCATTAAATTTTAAACCAATAAACCGTGTTTGATTAAAATCATCAGAGCCGTTTTTGAGTAAATCGTAAAAAGGTGCAAAATGCATGGTATAAAGTACCACTTTCGGTCAGCTGATTTTAGAGAAATAGTTGCAGTAACATCTCAGACGTATAGTTGTCTCAAATATGAAATTTCATTTTCGTACTCCTGTTAGTTTTCGTGCTGGACTTACCACAAAAACCGACCTTTTTGAGACTTGGTTATTTGGATTCAGGGGACCGTAAAACGTATATTCCATTGAAAAACTGAAATTCGAACATTTTCTCGATCGCAATACTTTCCCTTACAATATATTTTATAAATAGGTAAGTGCATGTAAAAAGGAAATATATGAAAAATATTTCGAATTTATTTTTTCTTAAAGTACATTAGGTATAGAAATTCGGCATATAAGATAATTATAGTATTTCAATGAGAATAAACCCTTTTTGATATTAAAACTCATTTAGTTGTATATAAACAAAGATAATTTAATAAAAATCGTTGGTACTGCGTTTGAGAAAAACATTTAACATGTGTAAAAGAGTAAATTGTAAAAAGGCGCAAAATGCATGGTATAAAGGTGAAATTTTGTTTCGTCAATTGTGGTGAAAACATTGCTGTAACATCTTAAGCATAAACATTTGTTATATACGAAATTTTAGTTTAGTACGATCATTTGTTTTGAGCCAGACTTACACGTGTATTGATCTTTTTGCAGTACTTAGTTATTTGGATATAGTATTTCAGTTGACAGTAATTAAATCAATAATTAATTTTATAGGGTAGAGAGTGGAGTGGTCTAGTGGATAAACTACTCAACAGTTCTCCTGGCCCGGGAGTTCGAATACCGACTGATAAAATATTTTTTATTCTATTATTTCATCCGTGCGGCGATCCTGGGGTTTTTACGCCACGTATATCATTTTTATTTTTTTTTTTTTAGGTTCTAAATTCCTCAAAAACTTTTTTTTATATAATTTTTATTTTCATAAAGTATTTTTATTATGTGAATCGGGAAAGAAAATATGTTTTTACTTGCACTTACCTATTATGAAATATATATTAAGGGAAAGTATTGCGAACATTTTCGAATTCTAGTTTTCAACAGAAATACACGTTTAAGGGTCTCCTGAGTCCAAATCACCAAATCCCGCAAAAAGGTCTGTGTGGTAACTCCAGCGCGTAAACAAAAAGCCCTATAAAACTGAAATTCCATATGGTTGTCTTAAATAGGCCCGGGATGTTACAAAAATTTTTCATCAAAATCAGCTGACCGACCGGAAGTACTACTTTATATCATGAATTAGGCACCTTTTTACGATTTTCTCAAAAACGGCTTTAACCATTTTAATTAAACTCGCTATTTCGATGTAAAATTTAATAAGCTTTTGTATGATGTAGGTTTTATTCTGATTGAAATAGTCTGACAGGCTTAAATACCGATATTTTAATTTTCTTCGACTAAAGTACCTTTAATTTTATAGATTAAAAAAAAAATAAGGCAAATAAGATTATCAAATATGAAAGTTGAGAGTATTCGATTCTCGATTTTTGGTGCCTCGAGGCGGTGTCCCGTGACCCATCGCTATGCCGAGTTGATGTGGCTCCTCCCCTCCATATGCAGACAGTACTTCCTTGGGTCTTTTCTCTACCAAACAATAAAATCCCAGCATCCTTCCTATATCTACAGTCTCCTTCAATTTAAATCCTCAGTCCACTTGCTTTAAACAAGATCGCGCCTTTCCGACCTTAATATGCCATCCCTCAGAACTAAGCCTTCGACCGGTCTTTTCTTGCCCGTTCCATTGCATTCTGGAATTCCATTCCTTCCAATATACGTCATGCTTCTTCCTTATCCACATTCAAATATCGCCTTTCCAACACCTATTATCCCAAACTGACGCTTGTTGAACATTAATTTTAAATTCGATTTTTTATTAAAATTGAATCATTATAATGACTGAATATCTTATATGTACCTTTTCATTTTCATCTTTCATTTTATTATTTTTTTATTTTATATATATATATATATATATATATATATATATATATATATATATATATATATAAATATATATGTATATATATATATATAAAGAAAAAGTCATGAATAGGAAATGCCCATTGGCAGCATTCCACTAGGTTATCTAAACTAGAAGGTCTCGGGGCCATTTCCTTTTCAGGCGTCTCGGAGGATTATCCGGAATCGGAGAGGAAGAAAGGATTGAAACTAGTAGGTTTAAGTGAGAATGGAGTTTGTCATGAAAGGATTGATAGCTGCTCCGGGCCAAATCAGTAACATAGGAAACATTAAGGTCTTTATGGATAAGTTTATTCGTTACAAAGTAAGGAGCGTTGAGGATTTTACGAAGGATTTTGGATTGTAAGGATTGGATGCGGGAAGAATTTAATAATTTAGTAGAGCCCCAAAGCTCTACTCCGTAGTTTGGTTTGTGTTGTTATTTGGTTATATATTTGCAATAGACGTTTCCTAATTTTTTATTCCTAGGTTATTATAATTCAGGGATCGGTATAACTATAATTTGTTTACACAAGAGGCAAACCAAGGCATAGCAATTAGCTTGGACCGATGCTGGCAGATGCCTCGCCCATGCAGACGTGGGCGTTAATAGCCAGTTCGCTTTTCGGCACAGCTTTAACCAGAGAAAATTATATATTGGGAAGGGACCACAAAAGTCCAGCGGGATCGGTAGGCTTTCATAGCTACAATAAGCGGCTAGAGGAATATTGAATACAATAATTGATGCAGGTGGCATTGCTATTAAACGATGATAACAATGAACGCCGGGCGAGCTCAATGGAGCGATTCACGGGCTGGTACAACAATTTAATTCAATGCCTCCCGGTGTACATGTCCCTTCTTCCGGCCTATTAGCCGAAGGGTATGGTACCCATCTGTTTGCTTAGCTTGGCAAGTGAATTCCAATATTCCGCCGAATGTTTAAAATAAAAAGATCCTCAATTCGATCAATTCTCATTCTAATAAGCCTATTATAGTTTATCTATTAAAAAATAGTTTCATCGTGACAAACTAAAAAAGCGGATCTAACGTGAGAAAGCACTTGAAAAAGTAACTTCAATGGCTCATCAAAAAGGCCCTATAAACACATAAACATTGTAAAATAAATTATAAAAAATAGACAAATGCAGAATGCATACTAGAGTAGAGCTATATAAATGTATACATGTACATAATACAAATATAAATTTGTCTTTGAACAATGGGATTTTGAGTATGAATCAAAGATCCACATCAATCACTATATTCTCGGACCTTAATCCAATGTGTGCAAAAAAAATTATACATAATCTCAATTACGAAGAAGCTGTATTTTAGAATGAATGAGTTACCACCGTTTTTTCACAAGATTAAAAATGAACTATAGCTCAGTGGTGCCAAGACCAAAACATATCTGGACGACAAACTATGTACAATATTTACAATTTGCTAAAGGAACCCCAGACTGGGCCTTTTTCTCCACTTGTAGAGAGAAGCGGAGTCCCAGAGATCCCAGCACCTCGCTCTTAGCCGCGTCACTGGAGTGAGCTGGTGGAGGCCTAGCTAGGGCGCAATAACTTGTGCTATTAAATGTCTTCATTTTGATTTCAATAAAGAAGTGATTAAACCAAAATAAAAAATAAAGATAATATATATATATATATATATATATATATATATATATATATATATATATATATATATATATATATATATATATATATATTATTAGGCTTAGCAAACCCGAATGCCACCAACCTTAATAGCTTGCCCCTTTTTTAAGGCTACGATACACGCCGAGAGAACAAGTTGTTGAAAACTTGTGAGACTAGGTGATAGTTAATTATACACTCACATTATTTCAACGTGTTATAATAAATATTCAATTACCGTATTGCTTTCACTTACCCATATATGAAATATATAGTAAGGGAAAGTACTGTTATCGTGAAAATTTTCGAATTCTAGTTTTCAACGGATTTACAGATTTTAGGGTCCCCAGAGTCCAAATAACCAAGTCCCGCAAAAAGATCTGTGTGTGTGGTATTTATATAACGCAAACGAAAAGTCGCACAAAACTGAAATTTCATACTTAAAGACAACTATACGCCTGAGATGTTCCAGCAACGTTTTCATCAAAACCGGAGAAACAGATAAGCCACTTTATGCATTTTGCAACTTTTCACGATTTTCTCTAAAAGTGCTCTAACGAATTTGATGAAACTCGCTATATCGATGTAAAATTTAATGGGCTTTAATACCATATAGGTTTAATTCTGATTGAAATAGTGTGACAGGGCTTAAATTCTAATATTTTAAATTGTATTCCTCTAAAGTACCTTTGATTCCATTTTGTTTAATAGATTGAAGGCCCTTCCTAAAAACAACTAACCGGAAGCAGGCTCTGATTTTCTCGTTCCATAATTTTTAGACTGCTCCGTACCCACATATATCACTAGGCACCAGACCTCTTTATAAAAAGAAGAGGCTATGAATTGTGCTCCTATTTGTGATGGTACGCTAAGCAATTAACGCTACCTTCTTCAGTATTTCATCTCGTTGTCTCCCACTACGCAGCAGGGAACTGGTAATTCATTTCCAGCTACTTGGGTTAACACACCTCAGCTCTCAATGTTTTTTTACTGTTCTACACTGTCTGAGAAGATTTAGAAGCAGAACCTAGCCATAGTAATAGTCGATTGTTGCTGTATTGTATTATTACTGATGTACCCAACAATCACTCCGAAAAGTATTTTTTTATTTGTAACATAAAGGCTTTTCAACCATAAAGGTTATTTTATCTCTAAACTAATAATACAAATACAATATCTTAAGTTACATACAAACAATTATATAAGATAAATACATATAAGAAAATAAAAAGATATATATAAAATATTAAAATAAAAAAAAACCAACATATTTTTTTTTTTAATTTTGTAAAATATTGATAATAAAAACAGGTCTAAGGGAAGATTGCAATTGATATAATTAAAATATTAGGTTTCTATTATCATCCAAAAAAAACTTGACTCTGCGACGGTGTCTTAAGAAGTCAAAAGTATCTATTTTTTTTTTATTATTTATTTATTTTTTTTAATCTCTAAAACCGTTTTAATTAAGGAGCCAAAAATTTAGGTAATTATTTTTATTCTACAACAAATCGATCCCCCAACTATGAATCGAAATGGGGAGCGAATTATCTATTCTTGCCCGGCCATACCCTAGTTATTGTGTTTTTAAATCAAAATAGTATACCTTTGAGGTTGGTCACATTTTATTTGTATCACAAACCGATGAAATTTCTTTTCTTTTTTTTGGAATTCGTAAACATTATTGGCCAAGTAAACATGATTTTATAAACAGAGAGAGGATTAAATTGAAATATTAAAAAACGCTACAAACTTACTATGGAACCAAATAACATTAAAAAGTTAGTTTACTTTTCGGAGTATTATCAATATTTTACAAAATTTAAAATATTAATATTTTAATATAAATAAAATATCAAAATAAAACATCAATATTTTACATAATTAAAATAGTAAGTTTCTATTATCTTCCATCATCAGGACTCAATTTTAATATATGTGTTAATTTGTCCAAAAAATTTCTTCTTATTTTCTTCAAATGGTTGAAACCATCCTCCATATTTAAATTCATAATAAAAACAGGTCTAAGGGAAGATTGCAATTAGTATAATTAAAATATCAGGTTTCTATTATCTTCCAAAAAAAAACTTTTTACAGAAAAACTTTAACGAGTCAACGTTTCGGGGGCCTTCCCCATCATCAGGAATCAATTTTAATATATCTGTTAATTTGTCTACAAAATTTCTTCTTATTTTCTTCATATGGTTGAAACCATCCTCCATATTTAAATTCATAATAAAAACAGGTCTAAGGGAAGATTGCAATTGGTATAATTAAAATATCAGGTTTCTATTATCTTCCAAAAAAAAGTTTTTACAGAAAACTTTAACGAGTCAACGTTTCGGGGGCCTTCCCCATCATCAGGACTCAATTTTAATATATGTGTTAATTTGTCCAAAAAATTTCTTCTTATTTTCTTCAAATGGTTGAAACCATCCTCCATATTTAAATTCATAATAAAAACAGGTCTAAGGGAAGATTGCAATTAGTATAATTAAAATATCAGGTTTCTATTATCTTCCAAAAAAAAACTTTTTACAGAAAAACTTTAACGAGTCAACGTTTCGGGGGCCTTCCCCATCATCAGGACTCAATTTTAATATATGTGTTAATTTGTCCAAAAAATTTCTTCTTATTTTCTTCAAATGGTTGAAACCATCCTCCATATTTAAATTCATAATAAAAACAGGTCTAAGGGAAGATTGCAATTAGTATAATTAAAATATCAGGTTTCTATTATCTTCCAAAAAAAAACTTTTTACAGAAAAACTTTAACGAGTCAACGTTTCGGGGGCCTTCCCCATCATCAGGACTCAATTTTAATATATCTGTTAATTTGTCTACAAAATTTCTTCTTATTTTCTTCATATGGTTGAAACCATCCTCCATATTTAAATTCATAATAAAAACAGGTCTAAGGGAAGATTGCAATTGGTATAATTAAAATATCAGGTTTCTATTATCTTCCAAAAAAAAACTTTTTACAGAAAAACTTTAACGAGTCAACGTTTCGGGGGCCTTCCCCATCATCAGGACTCAATTTTAATATATCTGTTAATTTGTCTACAAAATTTCTTCTTCTTTTCTTCATATGGTTGAAACCATCCTCCATATTTAAATTCATAATGAAAACAGGTCTAAGGGAAGATTGCAATTGGTATAATTAAAATATCAGGTTTCTATTATCTTCCAAAAAAAAACTTTTTACAGAAAAACTTTAACGAGTCAACGTTTCGGGGACCTTCCCCATCATCAGGACTCAATTTTAATATATCTGTTAATTTGTCTAAAATATTACTTCTTATTTTCTTCATATGGTTGAAACCATCCTCCATATTTAAATTCATAATAAAAACAGGTCTAAGGGAAATTTTACAGAAAAACGTTTTTTTTGGAAGATAATAGAAACCTACTATTTTAATTATATCAATTGCAATCTTCCCTTAGACCTGTTTTTATTATGAATTTAAATATGGAGGATGGTTTCAACCATATGAAAAAAATAAGAAGAAATTTTGTGGACAATTTAACATATATATTGAGTCCTGATGATGGGAAAGGCCCCGAAACGTTGACTCGTTAAAGTTTTTCTGTAAAAACTTTTTTTGGAAGATAATAGAAACTTTAGAAAAAAATTTTAATTATGTAAAATATTAATGTTTTATTTTGATTTTGATATTTTATTTATATTAAAATATTGATATTTTAAATTTTGTAAAATATTGATAATACTCCGAAAAGTAAACTAAATTTTTAATGTTATTTTGTTGCAAAGTAAGTTCTTTGCGTTTTTTAATATTTCTATTTAATCTCCTCTCTGTTTATAAAATCATGTTTATTGGCCAATAATGTTTACGAATTCCAAAAAAAAAAGAAAAGAAATTTCATCGGTTTGTGATACAAATAAAATGTGACCAACCTCAAAGGTATACTATTTTAATTTAAAAACACAATAACTAGGGTATGGCCGGGCAAGAATAGATAATTCGCTCCCCATTTCGATTCATAGTTGGGGGATCGATTTGGTGTAGAATAAAAATAATTACCTAAATTTTTGGCTCCTTAACTAAAACGGTTTCAGAGATAAAAAAAAAAAATAAATAATAAAAAAAATAAATACTTTTGACTTCTTAAGACACCGTCGCAGAGTCAACCCTGACGAAGGCCCACAATGTAGGCCGAAACTTCGGCACATAATTAAAATAGCACTTGTTTTAAATGTGTGTTTCTGTTTTATGACCGCACCCCCAACCATCTTCCTCATCTAATTGCTCAACGGTCAACAAAAACTCCATCATTAAAAATACTTTTCAGTTTTTTTTCACTACTAAAATTCAAAATTAATTAATGATAATTGTTTCCCTGATTCTTACGAGTAAAATACATTAAAAAATAATATGATCACGAATCATATACTTATTGTAATCTCATACTAATGCTGTGATAATCCCTTATAATGATGATGAGGGACAGAATAACAACAATAACAATACATGTTATTTAATTGTGGAACGTATAAATAGTCTCGATATAAATGTACTGAATTAATGAATGTGTTAGTTGGAATTTATTACACGCAATGACAAAAACTAAGAAAAATCCTTTATTGTTGTTAGGTTACCTGAACAAATGAAACCTTAAAAGAAATGATTTATAGTGATTAGCAGGCGGGGTTATAGTGCGCTAGTCTGGCGCGCGTTTTGGACATGCACTATTAACGCACTACGCGTTATGCAATATTTTTTAGTAAAATAATTGAAAATGTTTTATAAGTAAAGTTATTCTGAATTTTCGGTAAAAATAAAAATAAAAAAAATAGTTATCTACACATTTTCAGATATATAAAAAAAAAAGAAATGTGTTAAAACGAAAGATTTAAGAAAAAAAATGAGTTTTTACTTCTTTTCATATAGGTCGAAAACTTCATTAAATTCGGAAAAAAAATCCTGAATATAGAGAAGTATAAAAGACATTTTCTGATAAAATTCGGTGATTTACGGCTTTCTAAAAAGTTTTTAAAAAAAAATTTGATTTACCTTCTTCAATTAAGAATCTAAAATCAACAAAGGATTTTTGTTTAAGAATAATGATTATATGTTTTTTTCATGTCTTTGACTCTTACGATCCAGGGAAAGAGTCATCATTAATTAATTTATATTCCCCCCCCCCCCAAAAAAAAAAAAATTGAAAAAATTGTTTGTTTTTTTAAATATCGAAAACGGTTTTAGTCAAAGAGCTAAAAAATTAGGTGACTTATTTTTATTCGACACCAAATCGATCTCCAAAGTATGCGTAAAAAAACTGCGGTGGAAGATTTCTCATTCTTACCCGGCTATACCTTTTGGGAGTGGCATAGGAATTCATAGAAATCTTTTGAAATTCCTCCAACAATATTTTACAGCTTAGACAAAAATGTATAAGCCTGAAAAATGTTCTACCCATGGTTTTGAAGTAACTGCAAAAAAAAAAACAAAAAAAAAAAACAGCTGAGGGTGATATAATATGAATTGACCCACATTAAATGTAGTTTTTTATTAAAAGCAGTTAAAATAGAAAAATAGTGATATTCACCCCACGCTTTTAAAACCGTTGGGAAAAAAATAGAGAGACTCTATGTTTTATTCTCCTCCCACACAAATGTATCTAACAATATGCATATCCCTTATTTCTTTGGTCGTAAAGAAATAAAATAAGAAAGCTAAAGAAACATTACAAGGAGTCGTTAGCCCGTTGTAAATAAATTTATTGTATATAAATGTGACGTTTTGAAAGCTTTTTTTTCCCCCGTGTTCTCTAAGGCGGGATAGGATTCCTAGTATGGGGTAATAAACCAAGACTAGCCTGCCATCAAACCTCCCAAACAAAAAGTTAATGTCCAAAGGTTTCGTCCTAGTTATCTTATGCCACTTCTTTTTACGATTCCTAACCTCTATTCACTTCATGTAGTATCAAAAATTATGAATTGAATAATTTCTTCATAATTTAGTTATTTGTGAGATTTAGGTGAATAAAATGCTGAAACTTGTCCATATTTAACCTTTGGGGTCCCAGATTACGGGGAAAAATATGAAAACAATTTAAGAAAAAATTATAGAAACTAATTAATTTTTTGATACGATTGGCGAGCGCACAGTGGTCAAACTTCAAATCTATTTGCTAAAATCTAAAACTTCCCTATATTTTACGTAAGTCCCAGAATACGGAAAAAATAATACAAAAAATCTAATCATGGCTCGGAGTTGCTGAAACCTGCTAATAGATGTATTTTATATAATTTAAAAAAACTATTCAAATTAAAGATTGTAAAACTTTAATAATATTCTCTTCGCTGTGTTTTGTTGTTGTTTTTTAAAAATTATTTTGCATATTGGAACGAAAACAATTATAATGATGATGGTACTATTTGCGGTTGAATAATCCTCGGAAACAACAGCATGGTCAAGGACCTCTACGGCTTGTCGCGCCAACCGAAAAAAAAATTAAAAAAAAAGTAATAAGGCATATTGATAGTTCACTGCGGGATACGAATAGAAACCCTATAGACTGATTTTGTTACAGTTTAAGAGCGCTGAAGACATATATTTTTAATTTCACTCGATTACACGGTATTAAACTATTTCTTCAATGTTAAAATATGGGAGAAATCCCTCAGTGAGGAAAAAATTGCTAAATTACTGAACTCAAATTACTTATTGCTATAGACATGTTCTCAATGCTAGCCAGCATCACTCATTTTGATGTTCTCTCTTATTTTAAATGGTATATATGTGGTATGGTATGTTTTTCGTTATCATTGTTTTGTTTATTTTTGTATTATTTACGAGCTTGGTTTATTCAATTACTGTTTCTTACTGTGTACTGTTTTTTATAATTGTTTTCATGAAATCACCTGTAGTTGGGTGGCTAGCATAACAGTCTCCCTTGCCAAAGATCAAACCCGGAGGATACGTTAAAAGGTGGTCCCAAGCCTGTGCAATGTCAGGTACTCGTTTAAGATCCCTATCCTAATTAAACCTTGATAGGCAAAATTTAGGAATCCCACTGTAGTATCGTCCGATGAGCCATATAGTCCAAGCGCTAGAGGTAGTTGAGTGACGTTAAATAAATTTAAAAAAAAAATGGTTTTTAAATTATTTAGGTGCTATATAATTCAATTTTGTATTTACATGCCTTAATTTTTTATGTTATAGATGTATTCCTTATAGCTTTTTGGCTTCGTCAATTACTGTTTCTTACTGTGTACTGTCTTGTTGTTTCTTAATCATTTTTTTTTTAATATTATTTAAATAATATGTTGTTTCTTACTGTGTCCTGTGTTATTGTTTGTTATTGTACTTCTATTGAATTGCGGCAGGTGAACTCCTTTCCCACACGTGGGCTTGCCTTAGTGGGATAGTGACTTCTACTTGCACTGTAAAGAAAAAAATAAATTACAACAGGATATCGTTTTAATATTACTACAACAAATGTTAATCTACGAAAATACTAATCGACTTTAGTTTATGACAAATATAGGCTAATTTCGATTGTTATTCACAATCCAGTTTAAAATATTTTTTAAAAAATGTGGACATAAACTTATTTTTTATTGCATAAATAAAGATTATGGGAACGTTACGATTTAAGGAAGGCTTAAAAAAGGGCTATAAGATATAATGAGGAGTTAGCCAAAGCAGCTTGACCGAGGCTTATAATGTTAGGCAATGCAGCTGGTCGCCTCAAAGATCCCGATAACAGGCTACTGAAAAAAAACACACTAAAAAAACGGAGTTTACTGCTCATTCTTATTCCTTATCGCCCTCAGGGTGTTTTCCAACAGACATTAGCCCCGTCTTAAAAGCCTGCTCTTTCGATTTTTTATTTAAAAAACTATCTGTAACATTTCTGTGATTTTGGATAAACCATAAGGCCTTGTTTATACTAGAAGCTATTAGGAGGATAGAGAGTAACTGGCTTCTAGAGGGTTGCTTAGAGGCTAGAGGTAGTATATATTTAAGAAAATACTCGCTAAGTATTCATCCCCTTGAAATATTCGGATTTTATAGTTCCGGATATTCAAAATTTCTTTCTCTACACCTAATTTCAAATTTTGCTTGGTATGAAGTGGCTTTTATAGGGGACCCAGTGGCGAAAACGAGAGGTGGCAAACAAAAATTACTGAATAGGTTTATAAGATTTATGTAAAACCACACGCCTCTTACTGGTATTCTGGTCAAAGTTGATTCCATCCCGAAGAAAATACCTACATGGCATCTTCCTATTCCAATCCTTGTGAACCAGAAAAACCTTCCTATATCTACGATCTCCTTACTCCGCGCTCTTCCGTGCACACCCTAAATACAAGATCCCAACCCATTGATCTATAGGGGAGGATTGGCATGAAAGAGCCAGTTTACTAAACGGACCAAAAAATGATACTTTTTATGAAATAAAAGACGATTTTTTTTTTTTTAAATTATTCTTTTTTTCTTAAGTAGGTTATCCCTTACAGCAAAATCTTAAATGCTATAAAAAAGTCAACGAAATATTCATTTTTAAAAGGTGAGTCTTTTGGCTCTTTGAAAACAATTCATTATTGAAAGAGCTCCTAGAAGCTATGAAAGAGACAGTCAGCACTATAAAGTATAAATTATGCAAATAATATTAATTGAACAATAATAAAAATAAAACCACAATTCTAGCGAATCCATTGTAGTAAATAATGTCATTTTTAGGAAAACTATTAATTGTATCAGGCATCCTTGCAATCATCACTCGCATTTTCAATTTCTTTCCATTTATCTGGGTAAATTTCATTTGCCACGGCGTAATCAAATGCTAGTAGCTAGCTTCTGAGTTTGATGTCTTGTTAAGTCATAGCACATTTTAGAAGCAGTCTTTATTTTTTTTTTTTTCATCATCCACCAACAGACCTAGGCCCAATTACAGGTGGTAAATCATACAAAAAAATACATTACAATACAATGATTGAAATAATAATAATAATTGAAATTATAAGTAAACAGTAATGTACTACATACCAGCTTAATTTATATAATGAAACAAACAAAAAAATTAAAAAAAAAGAAGATATATAACTTACAAATATCATAATCTAACAAAAAAGAAATAAAACTTTAAACAATTCATCCTATATATACTACTAAAAAATTAATTATATTAAGATAAAAAAACCAAACAATAAAAGATAGAAAAAAAAAAGAAGCAGAGAAATAGAGAAGTAAATAAAAAAAAAAAGAGAAAAAAAAAAGATATATAACTTACAAATATCATAATCTAACTAAAAAAGAAATAAAACTTTAAACAATTTATCATATATATACTCCTAAGAAATTAATTATATTAAGATAAAAAAGCAAAACAATAAAAGATAGAAACAAAAAGAATCAGAGAAATAGAGAAGTAAATAAAATAAAAAAACGAGAAAAAGAAAATTTAAAAATAAATAAAAATCAGCCCCAGCTCTGAGTCATTTCAATTTAAAGATAAGAACACGAAAAACTAAAAAAAAAAAAAATACACAAGTTCGCAATAATATTTTTATATACATATCCACATAGATCTTTAAATAATCCGCAAGCATATTCTCCTGGTTTGTTGTGAAAATACGCCTATTTCCTATATTAGGAGAGTGTTTGTAAGGTAATTCATCAGTATCCTTTGCTTTTTTAACTATTTTAGCTAAATAAGTCCTTGATATATTTAAGACAAGTGCAGTTTTGTTTATGGACTGACCCCTTTTTAGAACTTCATTGACGGCTTCTTCAATTACCGATTTTTCAGGTCTTCATTGTTTTGTTTTTTTGGACTAGGCTTTTCCATAATATCCTAAGCAAATAATTTAATAATATATGAAAAACATTGTGTATTTAGTATTATTTTGTTTTATTTGCTAAGTTTAAATGCAAGGCTGTAAAAGTTCTCTCAAGGCCTATTCACCCGGCTCTTTCATGACTTGTTTTATAACCTACAAATATACATAATACATATATACTATAAATAAATATAGCCTACAATATAACAACAATATCAAAACTTTAGCGGCTCGGTTTTTAAGAAGCTTAAAGACCAAATGTATGTACAAACCCAATCTACAATCTATTTACCTATATTTTATTTTTTTTTTTTTACAATAAAATACTAAAAAACGACTTAAGTGAAGCAAATTACTTACTTTTTAGAGCCCAAAACTTTGACTCGATGTAGCAGTGTCCGCTGGTTTGTTTGTTGGTTTATTTATTAAACGTCACTTTACGCAAATATGGCTAATCGGATGATGCTACAGTGGGAGTCCTAAATTTTTCCTATACAGGTTTTATTAGGATAGGGATCTTTAACGAGTACCTGACATCGCACAGGACCGTGACCACCTTTTAACGTCCCCTTCGATAGACGGCATAACTAAGGATTTTTTACTCCCATTAAAAAATACTATGACCACCTGCAGGTTTGAACCCGTGACCTTTGGCATAGGAGGCTGTTATGCCAGCCACTACGCTATGGGTGACCCTTATAATAGAATATTGCAGTTTGTTTATATTATTGCTTTGTCTAGAGATTGATTATACTATTCCCTTTTGGAGTTCTAATATTTTCCCCAACAATATTTCCAATGGCTCTCATGTATGGGATGACAATGCGAGGTTAGCTCTGGGATCTTCCGGGTTCTGTTTTTCACATCGCAAGCTTGGACAGGATTTTCCTGGCTGATTTTAAATATTGTATGAAGGCATTTAAGATGCTAATTTATTTGTAATATTGAATTAATATAATTATATATTGAGAAGTGAGTGTTAAAAAAATAATAAATAAAAAAATGGAATACCCTTGTCTTGAGAATAAACATTCTTGATTAATAATAATTTAAAAAAAATAAAATATATTTATTGGTATTTACAACTGTATAATAAAATACATTTAGGAAATGTGATACAAGATATGTTGACATGATTCATATGTAGAGATACTACCCATAGGCAGCTCCCCAATAATAAAATTAAAACTTATAATAATAATAATAGGCTTACCGAACCCGAAGGTTCGATGCCGATACCACCAAATTTCGCCTACACAGGCTCGTCCAATGTTCACCGTTCAAGCCCAAGCCCCCGAGATCAGCCTTAACACAATCCTCCCATCGACGTCTCGGCCTACCCTTCGGACACCTACCAGTCGGTTCAGCGAATACCAACTTTCTCGGAATCCGTTCCTCCGCGATGCTATCAACTCAATTATATTCACAGGGTACAAGCTCCAAAATTACAACTTATATCAGTAAAATAATAATTTTTATTTTGTATTGAAATTCACAAATGCATTAGTTAATACATGAAGTAAATTACCTCTCAGATAAAATACATGAAAAAGTCATGGATAGAAAATGCCCATTGGCAGCATTCCCCTAGGTTATCTAAACTAGAAGGTCTCGAGGCCATCTCCTTTTTAGAAGCCTTGTAGGATTGCAAGGAACGGAAGAGGAAGCAAGGATTGAAACTAGTAGGTTAAAGCGGGAGTGGAGTTTGTCATTTAAGGATTGATATCTGGTTCGGGCCAAATGAGCAACCTATGGAACATAAATGTCTTTATGGACGAGTTTCTTCGTGACATAGTAAGGAGTATTGGGGATTTTTCGATGTTAATTTATATATGTTAATTTTCGTCATATCAAATTAATAATACGGCTGACCCGACATAAACAGAATGACCAGGGCAGAGTCTCGTCCCGAAAAAACTACTTTTGAAACTACTGCATACCATTAGAAATAAGTGAGTAGCAAGAAGAGTGAAGCGATAGTGATCGGTAGGGCACGGGATTGCCAGCAGATGTGCAGAGCTAGCGGAACCACCCGCCTCACGTAATCACTAGCTAATTGCTTTAAAATACCGACCTTCCACCATCAGCTGTTGTTATTGAATAATATTATCGGAGTAATGTACCCATCCTAAACCCCTCTCCTTCACGCACTGTTGTACCAGGCTGTGCGTGTACCTCGTCCACACTTACCTAGACTATATCGACTACATATGACCTGACTTAAAATAGAGCTGTTGGTTAGGGGTGAAGTATTACTATATTTGTTGTACCAACTAAATTTTCGGCTTAATTTTTTTATTTATATATTATTGAATTTTACAACTGTATATAACATAATTACAACCATTGAAAATGCTAAATTACGATAAAGGGCCTGAAAAGACTTGTGAACAAACTACCCAGTAGTAGAACTTTAATGATTATTTATGTTTGTAGATCCCGAGGCCGTCTTCTTTTCAATCGCGTTGGAGGTTTATCAGGAATATGTCAGGTTGATAGGTTGTGGACAAGATGGTTTATGTGGGTTGGGAGTTAGGATTTGAAAATAGTATATCTGGTACGAGAAAGGTCTGCCACAAATGGGATATTAAGGTCGTTATGGATGATTTTAATTTGTGACGAAGTAAGGAACATTTAGGGTTTTGGATTGTAAGGATTGGATGCAGGAGGAATTAAAGGGTTTAGTAGAGCCCTAAAGCTATTTTACTCATAGTCTCTCCCGGGTATGTGAGACCTGTCAACCAACTAGTGGCCCCTCACAAAAATATGCGTAGGGAGTGATTACTCTACCCTACAAAATTCATTACGAAACGCGACTGTATTCTCATAGCATAATACACCACGCGGCCAAGGGCCTACACCGCCTGTTGCGCCAATTTTTTCGAAAGGTTTTCTAGTTCAGCCACTTAAAGGTTAACGCACTGGATAAAATCGTCATACTCACATCACCCACACGTGAGCTAAGCAGCAGGAAATAGTGAGATAGTGCAGCTATGGGAAATTCTGATAGCATCACAATCACGTACGTGCGCTGTTTTCTTTTTGAGCTTGTTATCGCTGAGGGAAGAGGAACTCACAACCTTCTTTAACATGCTAAACGATAAAAGTACTTAATTCAGGATTGTAAACAATTCAGAACAAGTACTGACATATATTGATTATTAGAGAAGGTAGCGCTTTCTGTGGTACGATCAAGAAAATTTATTTTTTTAGTACTAAGGGGCTTACATAAAATTTTGAGGAAGTAAGAAAGCTAATGTAGATTCTAAAGACAACTTCATATATTATAATTGTTCATTCTGGTAACTATAATTCAGCTGTAGTACGTTCTTTATAAGACACAAAGATTTACTGGTACCCAAAATTGATTGGAGGGTTTGAGCTTTTGTCATGAAAGTGTCTTTGTAATATTGCACAACCTAGGAGGAGTTTCTTGTCGTTGCAGAATTTTATGAGAATACCAAGATAAAGTGAATTTTGAAGATAAAGTCCTAGGTAGGGGATCTGTTCACCGGGAATAAGCGGAATATTATTGAAGAATACTGTTAGATGTTAAGGGTTCCCAACAAACTATGAATATTATCTGTTGTTAAAAATTATCTAAAAAAATTTCCTACAAACTATAAAATATAAAAAAAAAAATATCTACAAACTATAAATCGGTGTTAGAATTCATTTCAGTTCTTCAGTTTCGACGCATTTAAAACGTTGATTTATAAAATATAAGAAGTTGATATTTTGACTTATTGTATTCTAAACCAGTTTTACAAAAAGCCGTCATCCGATATAATATGAAAAACACACAAATCATTTAAAAGCGTACTTCAAAATTGCAGTTCTTTCTAAAAGGTACTGAATCCACATTTCTTTTCATTCAAAAGAATACTTAAAACTTCCCTTCCAAAACGTACTGTACTCTTTGTAAGAAGATAAATTTTCCTTTCATTTTATTGAAGAACTGTCAAATGCAGTAGAAGCATCTTACTTCCATAATATTTTACCAATAATTTATTGTATCCTTTATTTCCTGCCTTTTCATTGGTTCTTTTAGCACTTCTTGAATGACTGATATTAGGGGTACTCACTACGTTTGCTATAGCATACTATTGTGCTAAACCCATCAATTTTATACAGGAAATAACTGTAGAAACTCGACGGGTTTAGCAAAATAACACAAATAGTATGCTATAGCAAACGTAGTGAGTACCCCTATTATTTTAATCAATTGCTATAACCTAATAATCATGTTTTAGGTTCTTTTTAACAACTTTGGGTTGCTTAGGTTTTCTTAAGTTCTCGATAAAATTAAGTTTTTCATAGTATTTCTTCTTGCAGTCGTATAAATGTCGTTTGAAATTTTTCAGAAACTCATATTTTAATAAAATAATGGTATTTGACCCAGATGATGGTTGGGATTAGCATTCCCTGACCTTGCTAAATATGAGGAGAAAAACCGTGCCTGATCTAACCTAATGGAAAAAAAATTGAATAATTGAAATGCAAAAGTTATAAAAACAGTAAAAAATTAATTTCAGTAAAAAAGAAAAAAGCTGCAAAATATTATACAATGGTTGATTATTTCCAAATACCTATATTAGGGTATAACTGTTTTTATAGCTATTAATAGCCAATTAATTATTATAAAAAGCAATAAATAATTTAAAGGAAAATGGTGTACCACCACTGTTAATTTCAAAACGCTGTATCTCTGCTAGTTCTGAACCAATTTCAAAGATTTTTTTTTTTTTTAATTGTAGGATAATTAACTCTCTATTGAATAGCACTAAATTTATAAATTTATTAAAATTTATTTATTATTCTCAATAATTAAAATATTTTCCATTTTTCTCGATCTTCAATAATAATCGAGTTTGGTTGGAATTACATCTTACATCTGGTTCAAAAATTCTATTCACATTTTTCTCTATCTTCAGAAATAACTGCGTTATGGGCGTATTTATGGGTTAAATTTCAAATTATGTTTTCTCTCTTTTATAATTATTCGCGTTTTTTTTTACTAACAAACACTAATATTTTTTTATTTATCTTCAAAAACAATTGAGTTATCGAATTAAATCACTTATAATCTGGTGCCATTTCAAAAAATAACCACCTGATGTCAATGTCTAGGTGCTGAGATCATTGTTGCATAATTTATTTCTGGGACGAATTTCAAAAAAATTGGTACGGTAGTTTCGAATGCCGTGGACAGCTGACAGATTTTTTAAAATTCTTTATTCGAGTTCTACACAACTTGAAACGTAAGCCCTCAAATTTTGAGAAGAGGTAATTTTTTTTTTTTTTGGTCGATTACAAAGGTTTATTTTTGAAAATAATAAACCAAAAGAATCAAGTGAAGTGGTTCAATTATATATAAATGATAGATTTATGGGATTTCTGGGATTTTTTTTAAATTTACAAATAGCACATTTGTCATGAGGTTTTATTGAATCCCCTGATGGTATTGAGGATTGTAAGTAAAATACAATTTTGAAATAAACTAGCGGGCAAAATACTGATGATTAGGGAACAGTATGGTTTCATATATTTCAATAAATGGAAAGGAACGGATTGATAGGAATTATATAAACAAGATGATTTGGTGATCAGATTCTGTCGAAAGCCTCTTCAAAAGTCGAATTTACCTATTATCCAAGATAGTGGTTTCCAACTGGAGGTCCGCGATGGGTCATTTTCAAATAATTTTAAATGAATTTATCGTAAAAATTCGTGAAGCCTAGGTTTTTAATAATAATCACTGTCTCTACACGGACAAATTTAAGATTCTATGTTTTAATATTGCTTCTGATCACTGACAGGTGATAGCTACTGCACAATCGCAATATTAAATTTGGATATTTTCGAAAATAATGAGTTTAAAGGACAGATGTATCGTAGAAGAAAATGAACAATATTTCAAATCTTTATGATTATCTGAATAAATACCTATTTATTAGAATAAGTTGTATTAGTTTTAAATTTTAGTTTATTTTCATTCATTTAAAATATTTTTCATGCTACTATGCCAAGCGGAAGATATCATATTGGAAGTCCTGAATTTCACCGAGCCAGGTTTATTTAGGATGGGGATCTTTAACGAGTATCTGACTTAGCACAGCCTCTAGACCACCATTTTACGTTTTCTTTAAAGGACGGCATAACGAAGGATTACTGACTCCCTTTAAAAACCCTAGGGCCATCTGCCAGGTTCAAGATTTCATGTTTAGAGGATTAGAGTAAGCACCTAAAGCCTTTTTTTCATTTCAATTTTTCAAATAAGGCCATTTCTAGAATACAGAGATTTGGTAATGTTATTCGGCAGGAAACGTACGTGATATCAGTGTATTCCACTCAAGGTCTAAATACATTTCTAATATTTAGGATCTAGGAGGTCCTTGCCATTGAAATGATTAGATGAAGGGGTTTTTGAAAAATTTATGTTGGGGACCACTGGTCTAAAGATTGGTAAAGCTGTAATATCAAAGTAGCCATCATTCGTTTTCGAGCATTTAAGGATTTAAATTATCCCTCACCTATACCATATTTTAGCCAATAGAGCTTTATTAAAAAACTTTAAATCTCCTTCCAACAAGACCTTGAGGAATGGGCACCTCTCAGTAATCTTCTGTTGTTCTCAATTTTAATTTTCGAGATACGAATCAAAATAAAAAAGTCCTTTCCGTAGAAGGATTTTGAAGAATAGGTTCCCTCCCCCCGTGGGTGTAATGGCCCCCCAGATCATTGGCTAGATTAGCTCCTGTTATTATGGCTAGATCCAGAGAGCAAATTGGTGGAAGCTAGCTAGGGTATGGATCTCAAGGTTCCTAGCCCAACCTTAATTACGGGGGTTACTAAACCCAACCGGCCTTCGCCCTGTCAAATCTTATACCGGCAACGAGTTTCCAAAGCAATGTCTCAGTATTTTAAAAATTTGCTAACATTTATCAATTTATATGATTACAAGAAGGATTTTAGTGAACGCTTTGCTTGCTATCCAATAATTTACTTTCACTTACCTATATATGAAATGGACGTTTTAGGGTCCCCTAAGTCCAAATAACCAAATCTTGCAAAAAGTAAGTTTAGCTTAAAAAGGACGGTTCTCTCGAAGTCGGTTCAAACGATTTCGATTAAACTCGCTATATTGATGTAAAGATTTTTATGAAGAAAATTACCGCACGAAAATCCGGTATTTAATTATTTTAAAAAAATAATCATGTTTTTTGCTATAAATTCAATCAATTCGATTATAAACTTGACATTGGCGGTGATTTATAAAGCGGTGTATTTTTAGAAATTTTTACTTTCACTTACCAATACATGGAATATGAAGTAAGGGAAGGTATTGCGATGTTGAAAATTTTCGAATTCCAGTTTTTAACGGAAATTCACTTACTACTTACTACTCAGTAATTTCATAATGGTGTACAGTAGTTACAAAATCAGTTTTTTCGGACGAGACTCCGCCCTGGTCTTTCTATGTATGTTGGAACAGCCATATTATAAATTGGATATGACGGAAATTAACATGGATGAAATTTACCTGGTTTATCTTGTCGTAATTGTCTAGCTTTATGTAATTTTGTATTTAAATAAATAAATTTTTTTTAAATACTACTAATTTATTTTTTTTATTTATTTTTTCATTTATTTATTTTTTTTAAATTTTGCTCTACTAAACCATCTAATTCCTCTCGCATTTAATCCTTACAATCCAAAATCCTTCGCAAAATCCTAAATGCTCCTTATTTCGTTACGAATAAAATCATCCATAATGACCTAAATATCCCATTTGTCGCAGAACTAGGCCGAAAGAGATATGCCTCCTTTCATTCCGAACTCCCAACCCACACGAATCCTCTTGTACGCAACTTATCATTCCCATCTATTCCTGACAACCCTCCGAGGCGATTGAAAAGACGATGGCCTCGAGACCTACTTTAATTAAATTTACATTGAAGTTCTACCACTGGGTAGTTTCTTCACTAGACATTATCACGCCCATAAGTGTAAATTAGCCCATTTACTTGTTGTATATATTATATGTACAGTTGTAAATATCAATAAAATGTTTAAAAAAAAAAAATTAATTTTGATTTATCATTTTTCTCTCCTACATTCTACCTCATTAACCAGTCCTACCTCTCTGAAATATCCTTAAAAAAAACCACAACAGTCTCTACTCATCCCTTTTTACTTTCACTTACGTATATATGACATATATAGTAAGGGAAGGTATTGCGATCGTGAAAATTCCATTTTTTAACGGAAATACACTTACTACTCAGCAATTTCATAATGTGTACAGTAGTTACAAAAATATTTTTTTGGGACGATACTCCGCCCGGGTCTTTCTATTTATGTTGGAACAGCCATATGGTTGAAATTGACCTGGTTTATTTTGTCGAAATTGTCTAGCTTTATATAATTTTGTATTTAAATAAATAAATTGTATTAAAATACTATTAATTTATTTTTTAATTTTAATTTATCATTCCCCCCCCCCACTACATTCTACCTCATCAACCAGTCCTACTTCTCTGAAAGATCCTTCAAAATAAACCATTACAGTTCCTACTCATCCCTTTTTACTTTCACTTACGTATGTATGAAATATATGAAAATTTTCGAATTCCAGTTTTCAACGGAAATACCCGTTTTAGGGTTTCCTGAGTCCAAATAATCAAGTCTCGCAAAAAGGTCTGAGTTTGTGTGTGTGTAAGGTATGTCTAGATCGAAAACGAAAAGTTGTACGAAACTGAAATTTTATATTTAAGACAACTAATCACTTGAGATGTTACAGTAACTTTTTCATCAAAATAAGCGAATCACAAGAGCCACTTTATACTTTGCATTTTGCACATTTTTATGATTTTCTTAAGAACGGCTCAAGCGATTTTGATTGAACTCGCTATATCGATGTAAAATTTAATGGGCTTCAATATCATATAGGTTTCATTCTGATATAATTTGCCTGAATCGCTTAAATGCCGATATTTTATTGTATTGACGGAAAGGTAAATTGAAAAAGTTCGATATCCAAATTAAGGAGAAATGAGTAAAAATATTTTTAATTTATTTTTTGTTTTTTTTTGGACAGTAACAGTAACAGGAACTTAGATGTATAATAACCTATTGGAAAGCTAAAAATGTTAGAAAAACATTTTCTTGATAACAAAGTTGTTAAAGATGGAGTGATGTAAAGCGGACAAAAGTAACTGATTTTGAAGATAATAATATAACAGATCATTTTATAAAACATATGATTCTATAGAAATCCAATTTAACTAACTCTTAAAAATTCTTGAATTGATTTCTACAACGGAGGTAAGTGAAAATCGTCAATGGCATGCGCCAGAATATTTCGCTTGAGTTTCTAAAATGTACTAAATTTAGTCTATTTAATTAACAGAAAGGTTTTAATTAACCTCGATATATCGACGTAATATTTAACAGGCTTTAATATTATCTAAAAGCCGGTAAAGAAATAGGACTCGAATTAAATACCGATAAAACGAAATATATGATTAGTAGCAGAAACGATGGCGATCTTGGTGATATTGATATAGTACTTAGGTTCAATGATAACAAAAACAAATGAAATCCATGAAGAAATAAAGTCTCGGTAAAAGGTGGGAAATGCGTGTTATTATTCAGTTGCTAAGTTACTTAGTTCGCGGCTTCTTTCTAAAAACTTAAAAGTTAGAATTTATAAAACTATTATTCTTCCGACGGTTCTTTAAGGATGTGAAACGTGGCCGCTTACTTTGAAGGATGAACAACGGCTTAAGGTTTTCGAAAATAAGGTACTGCGTAAAATATTTGGTCCGAATAGAGATGAGGCCACTTAGGAGTTTAGAAGGTTGTACAACGCGGAATTGTGGAACTTGTGTCCTGTGAATATAATTGAGTTGATAGTATCGAGGAGACTCAAATGGGCGCGTAAAGTGGTAGGGCTCGGTGAGGAACGGATTCCAAGAAAGTTGGTACTCGCTGAAGCGACTGGTAGGCGTCCGAAAGGCAGGCCAAAGCGACGATGGGAGGATTGTGTTAAGGCTGATCTTGGGGGCTTGGGCTTGAACGATGAACATTGGACGAGTCTGTGCAGGCGGAGTTTGGTGGTATCGGCATCGAATCTTCGGGTTCGGTAAGCCTATTATTATTAATATTATCTAGGTTTCATTCTGATTGAAATAGTATGAGGGGGGCTTAAATGCTTTTTTCCTCTATAGTACACTCTTGTTAGCATTGCCAAAAAACTGGAAGTTGTGCTGCAAGTTGCAAGAGCCAAGATATTGTTTTTGTGTTTTTTTTTTTTTTTAACTTGGAAGAGCTAAAGATTCCAGAATTTTATTTTTATATAATAAAAAAAGTTGCGGAAGGTAAGATAAAGTGAGGAATATGGTATCAACTTAAGTAAATATTGTATCTAACAACGTTTTATTATTCAATGTATTGTAAAACATATATTTGCAACGAAACTGAATGTAACTCTAAATTTTGAATTTAACACTCATATAACGTAGGAGTATGTTAGAAACTATGTAATCCTTCTCCTTTAAATAAAATAACAACTGTAGAAAAAAAAAACTTATGCTAGATGCTCATCCCAGAAGCACGTTGATTAGCAATAACGTGCGGCGCAACCCTATCTCTTCCAGCATGCACATTGCAATCACCCAATCCCTCTTATCCCGAAATAGCTAACTGTTCAGCCTAATCAGCAATTACAATACAGTGGCAAGAGGGGAAGGTAAAAGAGGCGGGTGGGAATGTGCCGACGGAAAGGCGTTACAGGGATCTCCTGTGTCACGTATCAGATGGGCATCTACTTGGAAATTGCACTCTTGATTGCCTCACGGATTGCCTCCTTGCAACTTGGTGCTAGCTTCGGACTTCCAGTAGATGAAATTAGTAATATTATTAGGAAATGTCGGTTTTAGGGTTCTTTTGTGGTCAATGCCGGAATAGCCGGGTAGATAACTGATTATAGCTTTAAAAAAATGTTTTAATTGGTTAAAAAGAATTTGTTAAAAAAAAAGTAATATCGTACTTCGGTACTTTGATAGAGTCATTATAATTAATGACTGTTGGAAATTGTATGCCTGCTATCTTTGAATGGTTTCTGATACCTGTTTGTCATTTTTATTTTAATCATCATTATTAATTTTGCCTGGAATAATGTTTCGATTTAGATCATTTGTTCTTTTTATAAAATTATCTTATTATTATTATCTATTATATATGTTAGAATAATAATTTATTTTGTCTTGTACAATTAATATATCGCTGTTGGTCTTCTTTATTCCAGAATAATATTTTCATTATTTTTCAACCTTTCTTAGATTGAATAAAGGTAGGTATATTCTAATATAATTATATAATTTATTCCAAATATGTTTGTTTCAAATAATCTAAATACGCCTCGTGCTGATATCATTAAAGCATTGAGGACAGTCCCAAGGGTGGTGGATTTTAGAATAGTCGGCGGAATTTCCTCGTAAGTTCCTCCCGTCTAAGTCCGAAGGACGGACTCCCAGGCTTGCTGGAGGGTGTGACGTAGGTTCGAACATATTTTAGTTCACAAATTACCAAAGATAGTCATGGATACCTGTGAGATGAAAAGCTCATTATCTTCAGAGAAATCAGGGCCCAAGTTGAAAATAAGCTATTAGAGGGACATAAGAAATTCGAATAGATCGACCTGTCCTGTATTTTTACTATTCTCTAAATTTAGCAGTCCAGCCTATCTCTATTTCTTTGGTGAAGATGTAGCCATTTTCGAAGTGAACTTTTTGAAGCGAAATTTTCTGAAATATGTTAAGTATAAGCCTCAAAACTGTTTTCCCCGCGGTGTTGAATTTAATAAATAATAAGGAATAACTAGCAAAAATATTTGAGGCGTTTGTATCACGCACGCTCAGAAACGATAAGTCGTACGAAACAGATATAACACATTTAGGAAATATTGATTTCTAGAACGTAACAGTAACATTTAAAAAAAAAAAATCGATCTAATTGTAGCGTCTATTTATCTATTTCCATTTAATTTCATTATTTATTATTCGTGTGGGTGCGAGGTTGTGTAGTAGAAAGGGAAAGTAGATAGGACGCAGGAATATGAATCCCCATATTCATGGTTCGAACCCTTCTGTGACAGAGATAATTATTGTATTTTATGGACAGGGTAGCTGAGTGAGTTAGCACGCGTTGCCTAGCAACTACAGATGATCAAAAACTTGTGAAACCAAATTATTAATGAGTTCGAGTCTCGGTTGCTGGGGGGCTTTTATCTCGTCATTTATTACCCCTTCCCTAACGGCCAGAGAAACCCCTATACAGCCTTTAAAGGCGAGGTAGGGGTAAATAAAAAAAATATTTATTTGAGATGGGGAACTACACTGGAATAGTTAGACCAACCTGAGCTTCTATAAAGTGGGTACCTATGATTTGTGAAAATAGCTTCTGAAAATGATTTTCGCCCAATCAACTCCTTACTCGACCGTTACCTTAGAAACAGCACGGACCCCACAGTGGTAGATGGTTATTTGGTTGTTAGGTGAACCCTAAATGGTTGTAAAGGTACATTGTATTACATACATGAATTACATACATGTAATTTTTTTCTCAACGGCCTAAAACATTGCAGTTTATTGTTCTACTTTATCACTCATCGACGTCCATGGTTGATTATAATATTTATCACATATTGAGGAAAAATCTACCCTAAAAATCAAACTCATGGATGTTCCATGTTCCTTTAACCGTGGAGTTGTCGCTATTTGGATGAGTGCACTTCAGACGTAGAGGGGGGAGGATGTCAGATTGGACGAAGGATGGGCCATATGAAACAGGGAGCCACATATACATATATACATATGTATAAACTGTTTTAATGGATCGCTATGCCAGGGAGCATCTGTTGAATCCATCGGTTAGTTGGTGGCTGTGTGCCGCCCATCGTTCCGCGCCACCGTCCGGAAAAATAGTTCCTTTATTTTGTGAGTTATTGAAGTACCTACACTACTCGTCGGTAGCCGAAAATTATTTTCAGTAATAATACTATAATTAATTTCTAGGTTCTTTTTAAATAAAACGATCCATTTTACACTCAACACTTCTTTATTTCTTTTTTCTCTCTCCCAACGTTTCTGCCTTTGTCATTTTCAAGGATGTTTTAATTATTCCTTTATATGGCACATATATAGAATATATTTTGTCCCGTTTTAAAAATATGCTTGAGGATTGTACAATATAAGCTATTAACAAGTAGAAATTACAAGCTGACAAGGCTAGTTCAGCCTATAGTATATATTTTTAAAATGTGACAAAATATATTTTAAATATGAACAGTATAAATGAGTGATTTTGAAATGGCCTAGGACCTTTGAAAATGGCAAAGGCCAAAACGTAGGGAGAGAGAAAAAAGAAATAAAGAAGTGTTGAGTGTAAAATGGCTCGTTATATTTAAAAAGAACCTAGAAATTAATTATAGTATTATTACTGATAATAGTTTTGGCAAACCGAATTACCTTCCTCAGAACGATATATATATATATATATATATTTTTTTATAATTGTTATCAATGGATAAAAACATATGGTTTACTATTATTTATTGGAAAAAACTACAAAAAAAGGTTATCCACATTGTATTCAATAAATCTTTGTTTTGTGTGAAACTGTGTACATTGCCAAATTATTAGCAACACGCCAAATACATATTTATACTATAAATACCTATATTTACAATAGAACAGAAGATTGAGTTTCTAATACGTAATGGAAGTGTTGATGTTTAAAATAAGAGAGGCGGTTTTACGGATAGAGATATGCAGCGAATTCCAATGTAATGATGAGCGAACGAGAAAGGGTTTGTGAAAGGACGCTGTTGTATGTGATGGGATATAAATATGGATTGATTGGGTTGGTTGATGGATTGACCCGTTCAACGAATGGATGTCAGAGCGGAGAGTGAGAAGTTAATTTATATAGGAAGGTTTTCAGTTTTTTAAGGTTTGGAGAAGGTAGGAAACATGGAAATATTGTCGTCGAAAAGAAGGATAAAGCCACTTTAACTCGGTGTAATAGCTAGAAATATGGTCACGTCAACGAGCTCCAAAAAATAAATCTAATAAAGCAATTCATTAGATGTTTTAATTTTATTCCCAGTCACTCAAGTTATGTTGTGTCAATTAAATATAACAATGTTCTTAATGTATTGTGGTAATGATAATTTATTAGGTAATAAATAAAACTTTGTTATATCAATTATATTTTTCCATATTTTCGACACTGAATGTAATTTTTACTTCCACTTACTATATATAGTAAGGGGAAGTATTGCGATCGTGAACATTTTCTAATTCCAGTTTTCAACGGAAATACACGTTTTAGGGTCCCCTGAGTCCAAATAACCAAGTCCCGCAAAAAGGTCTGTGTGTGTGTGGTAACTTCCGAGCGGAAACGGTAAGTCATATGAAACTGAAATTTCATATTTAAGACAACTATACGCCCGAGACGTGACAAAACTTTTTTCATCAAAATGAGCTTACCAGAAGAAGCACTTTATACCGTGCATTTTGCACCTTTTTTCGATTTTCTCGAAAACGGTTCCGACGATTTTGATTAAACTCGCTATATCGATGTAAGATTTAATGGGCTTTAATATCATGTAGGTTTTATTTGGATGAAAATGGTCTGACAGGGCTTAAATGCCGATATTTTAAATTTTTTTCCCCTAAAGTACCTTTAATTTTGCAGATTCAATAATAATAACTAGATTATCTTGTTAACGCTGATAAAAAACAGGTAAATATATAAATTGAATAAATTCGATACCCAACTAAAGGAGAAAACAGAAAAAATATTTTTTTAATGCAATTTTTCGTTTTTGAACATAAGAGCAGTAATATACATGAATGATATACCGTTGGAAAGCTAAAGATTTTAGAAAAAATATCATCTCATACACATGCTTTTAGAAGTTAATGGAGAGTGATGAAAAGAAGATAAAACCAACTGATTATTTAAGATAATAATATAATAGATTTTTTAATAAAACACATGTTTCTATATAAATTCAAATTGATTAATTCCTTAATAATGTCATGTATTTTTATCTCTAACTGTATTTGAAAATTTTTTCATTGATTTTAAAAATGGAAGTAAGTCGTGTGTTGCCCTCACCAGATTTTTTAAACTTTGCAAGGATGTTTTGAAATTGATAATAACAACCGGGGTAAGTTAATATCGTGAGTATAGCTTACCAGGTTTTTGTTTCGTTAATTATAAGTTCTAATATTGATGTTAAACAAGGGAGGTAAGTAAGGTAACAAGAGAGTAGTGTTTTGCCCCCATCAGATAAAAAAAAAAAAAAAACATAAAAAATTAGCTCATATTATTAGAAGATGAGGAAATATTTCCTTGATGAGTAATCGAAATGACATTTTGACAACGCGATTGACCTTCACGTTACGATAGATGGGCTAGGACGAGTCTAGATGAATCGGAGGATAAGACGGATGAGGATTGGCCAGATGGACTATGAAGAATGGATGATGGATGGGCGGCTATCGGACCAGATATGGAAATGCAGAGCCAGCGGTCGGTCCCGCTTCATTCTACATTCATCAACGGCCATAGGACAATCCTTTCATTAGAGGCACCTCCATTTAAAAGAGTACTAGTTTTAGAAAATTAATATTAGCGATATTTATATAATATCAGTAGACAATCGAGCACTTCCTTCGCAATACAAAAATTAGTCCTTTTAGTGCATAAGCAACCTTCCCTCTCTTACATAGACAGTTAGACTTATGGTGTTTTTGACCGATTCTTGCATCGGGAAGAGAGATTCTATTTTAAAATGTGCCCTTTTCAGATTGATAATCCTAGTTACCCCTGAATTATTTCGATTCTTATCCTTTTACAAGGAGAATCGAGTAAAAAACGGTGAGTCTCTTTCATTTTAAATCGTTTCCTAGTTACAATTTATGTCCATTGTTAAGAATCCTTTCAATGAGAATGGCGATTTCAAATTAAAAATAAAAAAATTATAACAGTCCAGCAAATGTGAAAATTGGGAAAATCCTTCGAAATAGTAAAATTAGACCTTTTCGTGCGTAAACCACCTTCCTTCCCTTATATAGACAGTTATGTTGTTTAGGAAAGATTCTTACACCGGGAAGAGAGTTTCTATATTAAAAAGTGTCCTTTTTAGTGTGGTAATCCTTGTTAACTCTGAATTATTTCGTTTCTTATCCTTTTAAAAGGAGAATCGAGTCAGAAATGGTGGTTCTCTTCCATTTTGAATCGTATCCTGGTTACAATTTATGTCAATTGTTAAGAATCCTTTCAACGAGAATGACTTCAACTTAAAAAAAAACAAACAAAGAAATAAAAACAGTCTGTTAAATATGAATATCGAGCATATTCTTTGAAATATATATGTATAAATGTATTATATATTTTTCTTTATTCACGCATTGGAATAAAATGGGACGTAACACTCGTTTCTTGTAGCATAAAAGCGTTTTCCATATACTGAAGGTAGAAGATACAAGAGCATTGTTTTGGAAGGTATAAACTTATTATTTGAAGGGAATCTGAAGAGATTACCAATTTTACAAGCCACATTTAATTAAACCGTACTGTTTTTGGTTGCCTTATCAATCGATTTAGCTATATTATAATCACGGGAATCGGTATCAGTAGTTTAATATGTAGCTGTTCGGTATTTTGATTTTATTTCATTTTGAATTTGCCGCTTAACCTTCACCGGAGATAGCAATCACTGGGCCAACAATTGGGTTATCAGTAGCACCAGGATGGCATTGGATTAAGGGAGATGTCGAGCATCAACCATTTTTTTAAGCCTCTCTTGCATTTTTGATGTCGAGCCGTGAGCATCGAGGGTGTGATCTCGACTTTGAGTCCGCCGATATTAATTGTTTAAACTTGTAGTCTAAAGTTTTTTGTTTTTTTATTTGTACCTCTTGGGTATGAAGTATATGATCATTTCGAAGTCTTTTGACTATTTCCCGCCGCTGTCTGCGAATTCAAGAAGGACGAGCAACAGGTGAAAATTTCCTTCATCTTAAAATGTTCTTTCAATACCTTTCCCCCGATTATCCTCATTTCACTTTTGTCCGAATCAGCGTACAGCGAAAACCTGACAAGTTGTATTAAAGATTTATTTAATTTTTTATTGTACAGTTCATTTAATTTTTTTTTAATTGCCCATTTGAGCTCACCAGAGCGAAAGAATATTTTTGTATTTCATATTTGCTAAAATTATCGTACAGTAGCATTATTTTAAATTTAGTTTTAGGGAAGAACCATTTACAAATAGAGACATCCGCGGATTAATCCTTACATAGTAATACCTTAAAAAACCACTAAAATAATTCAACAGTGGGTTAACTAATTTAACAATCAAAAGCAGGCTAAAATTTAGCAATTATTTATATTTTCAACACCAATACAGTTTTGTTTTCCAACTTTATAGTGTCACCTAAATTAAAACATACATACATTTGAAACATAACTTTGATCTCAATAGACCACAAATTTTGGAAATAGTCAAAAATAAACAAAATAGAAAAACCATAGAGGCTATATATATCAATAAAAATATAGATAAAACCGTGAATTTCAAAACTGACTCAAGACATTTAAGTTACCACTACTCTGATTTAATTAAAAAATTAAAAATATAATATAAATAATTAATAATAAATGTTTTAAAGAATTTCACATTATGAAATAATAATAACCATATACAAGTTAAAAATTGGTCTAATCCTTAATCCAGTTGAGGACAAAGATCTGAGCAATACTCTTGCTCAGATCTGATGTATTTAGACATTGACTTCGTTTTTACTTTTTTACCTGTCAATGTATGATCAGTGTATGATGTAGTGAAAATGTTTAGGATTACAGAATGTATAACGAGGTAACTTTATAATATTTATTTATTTATTTAACTAAGTACTATGTAACATTGTTAAATTTTGCTTTTAATGCCTCCTTATGATTTTAAAATTTGTTATTTAATAGTTTTAAAAAAATTTTGTTATCAATTGACACCTAATTTAAAATTTTTTTAAACCATTCACTTCATTATAGTGATTTTTAATGTGATAGTAAATTGCTTAATATAATTTTTAGTAGACTTCTGAAGATGGGAGAATATCCCGAAATGTCATGAAATAAAAGAATGATTATTAATGGAAGAATTATTCAGCCCAAGATCAACCTTAATAATTAAATGAGCTCTTCCTTGTTTGGAATATATTGATATAATAAATTAAAACATTAATAGTTAATATACAAAATAAATTAGTGCATAAATGAAAGCTAAAATATTTAATAATAACAATAACAAGATAAAAACATAGAACTATCCAAGGAACCTAGCCGACGAATTCTATAATTTTTCAACCCAGCAAAGAAACAATATATTTATTACGTCTCCCCCACGGTCCACGGACTTAATATTATTATCCTATTCATTGTTTTCGATGCCTCCATAAATATTTCGTAAATTGGAGTACATCGGACACTCGAACATGATGTGGTACAGTGTTTCCTTCCTTATTTTATTGCATATTTTACTCTCGTTTTTAGGATTAGTATCGTGTTGTTTACTGACATCTTTATCTCATATTTTCCAGATAATCTAATTTGGGTCACTAGTCTAGAGTATTTAAAATGTGTGGATAACAATAAATAATTGGATATTTTGCTGCTATCATAAAAAGAAAAGTTTCAAATGGTCACTATCCCTTGTTGACTATTGAATTTTTCATGTCCTTTCAACTCCATCTTCATTTCATAGTCATATTAATTTTATAAACCTATTTTATTTTATTTTTCATCATCCACCAACAGGCCAAGGCCCAATAACAGGCTGTAAATTATTTAAAAAATTACATTACACTATATTAATTAATATAATAATAATAATAATCGAAATTGAAACAAATATAATAATATTACTAGAAAAGAAATTAAACAATTTATCATAAATATACTCAAATACAATTAATTATATTTAAAAAAAAAACAATAATAAAAGATAGAAACAAAAAGAAAAGGAAAAAAGAAAAATAGAGGAGGAAATAAAAAAGAGAAAAAGAAAATTAAAAATAAATAAATATCAGACCCAGCTCTGATAACAACTTTAAAGATAACAACCTAAACTTAGGTAAGTGAAAGTCGTGTGTTGCTCGCACCAGATAGTTTGCAGAACTAATTATATTCGTGATTAAATATACGGATTTGTTTCCATAATTTGTGGATATTATTATTGTTTAATAACTTTCTGGGTCTTGATACTATTTTATTATTCCATTTTTAATAAACCCACGAATGAATTTAACGTTTAATTTAAACAATTTAACTTTGAAAGTCTTATTTATTCGAAAATACTTGGTTTAGACCACACCTTGCCATATATCTTGAATTCCTTTACCTCAGCCCGTCCGTCATACCTTATTTCAGTGATTACTTCACGGCTTGGTCATCGCTGAAACTTCTCTGCACATTGAATCATTCATATGTTTTCTTACAATTAAAATTTTTAATATGTCATGCTCAAATTAACATTTTTACCATGCATACTAAAACAATTACCCATACTAAGTAAACTAAATACCGGTTCCATTAAATGTTTCATTACGAAAAATACGGAAATTATTAACCTTTATTCAACTATTTTAACCGTTTTATGCAATTCAAAGGATGAAAAAAATACTTTAAATGATTGTTTAGTACTGAGAAAATTCTTCCTTTTTTGAAGTGAAAACATCTTTAGGCAAGTTATGCGATTTTTGGCAGGGGTGGAAGCGACGATTTCTTAACCATGGTAACATCACCAACATGCTCTCGACAGGCGCATGCGTTTTGGGTATACCTGTCTATTAGAGATGGGATAACGATATCAATTCTTTCATATCAGTTGCAAATGAATAAGTAAAGACATGGTAGATAAACTATGCCTTAGAACATAGCTCTTACTGCATACAAAGTTAATATAATGAATATCTTAATCCTCTATACTCTAAAATATTGAGACGGTATGTTTGTGGCTACACCCTAACTCAGCCTCCACTGGCTCACACAAGTGATGCGGCTGAGATAGAGGCGCTGGGATCTCTTGGATTCCGCTTTTTTCTCCACAAGTGGAGGGAAAAGCGCGGTCTGGGGTCCCTTTAGCTGTTGTATATATTGTATATAGTTATGATTGTTTGTATGATGTTTATTTATTTGCCAAATTTTTATTTATCTTAATTATAAGTTGTTGTTTTTTTATTTATTATTATTTTATTGTATATATATGAATTTATTTATTTTCTATTTTATGTAATTTGATTATTATTATTATTTTCTGTATATATTGTATGAATGTGGTCTCATATCACTATTATTATTGTTCATTTTGTAAAAAATTGTAATATATCTCAATAAATAAATTATTAAAAAAAATATTGATATTTGTAAGTATTATTAAAACATTTAAACATACGAAGCAAAATCATTATGATCTTACGGTTAAAGAAAATCTTGATGATATAAGTATAGAAATATGACATTTGAAAATTAAATTAATTTTAATAATATAGATTTCAATTAAGTACAATGTATATTTCATTACTAATTAAAACATATGTTTTTTGTTTACTTGAGAAAGAAACTGAGGTTATCTCTGTCAAACAACTATAAAGCTTATTCCTAAATGTCTGAATTTCCTTGATACGAAAGGCGGGTCCATAAATACAAAAAAAAATGTGCTTTTTGCACTACCAACTCATACAGTCTACAGTCACATTCAGGAATCAGATTCACCTTTTGCTAGTCCAGTGACATTGGCTTACAAAAAAGAAGATGGAAAAAGAACGCGATTGTGTGTGGATTATAGAGAATTAAATAGGACAGTAATCCCGGAATCTCACCCTTTCCCTAGGATAGATGATCTTGTTGTCAATGTAGGAGACTGCCGATGGTTCACGGCGTTGGATATCAACTCAGCTTTTTGGGCTATTCCAATAAGGGAAAAGGATCGAAAGAAAACTGCCTTCATTACCCAAAAAGGTCACTGGCAATGGAAAGTTCTTCCTTTTGGCTTCAAGAATTCGCCAGCTGTTTTCCAGAGAGTTTTGGCAAACATAATTAGAAGGTATCATTTAGACAAATTTTGTGTCAATTATATAGATGATATTTTGATATTTTCCAAATCTTTTGATGAGCACTTAACTCATATCAAACAATTTTTTGAAGCGGCTAGGCAAGAGGGCTTTAAATTGAAATTGGCGAAATGTGGTTTTGCAAAACATTCGGTTAAGTACTTAGGTCATGTGATAGAAAGAGGAAAAGTCTATCCTGTTAGTGATAATCTAGCTGCTATCAAAAATTTCAGGCGTCCTGAAACAAGCCATTTTTCGGCAATGGTTAGGGAAAATTAATTTTTATCACAAATTTGTTGATCATTGTTCACAAAGACTTGCACCGCTTCACGGATTATTGAAAAAAGGCGTGAAATTTAATTGGACAGAAGAATATGAGAAGAGTTTTACAGAAATTAAGAAATGTTTGTGTTCCCAACCGATTTTGGCCATTTATGATCCGGATAAAGATATTGTAATTGAAGTAGATGCGAGCCGGGTAGGTTTAGGAGCTGTCCTGAAACAGCCTCAAGAAGACGGAATTCTGCAACCAGTGGGATATTTTTCAAAAAAATTAAGTTCAGGTCAGAGTAAAAGGGAAATAATGTATCTGGAATGTCTGGCTATTAAAGAAGCAATTTTATATTGGCAACACTATTTGATAGGTAGAGAATTCACTGTAACATCTGATCACAAACCACTCGTCAATTTAAAATCAAAAGCAAGAACCGATGAGGCAATAGGTGATTTAATGTTGTATTTATCCCAATACAACTTTAAAGTAGTTTACAAGGAGGGGAAAGATAATGTGGAAGCTGATTCTTTATCTCGAAATCCGGTTTTGGAAAGTTTTCATAATGAAGATGATTGTTTAAAAGTGGTGAATATTATACAAATTGAAGAAATTAAAAAAGATCAGAAAGCTCATGAAGAGGAGTTAAAAACGTCAGAGAAATCTATTCGAGACGGTGAAATATATTTTAAGTTATTAAATAATAGAAAACGGATTTACGTTTCCAAAACTTTTGGCTGGTATTTAGTCGATAAGATCCATAATTTTTATGGTCATATTGGAAGTAAGCAAATAGCAGAAAAGCTCCGATCTTTTTATTACTTCAAAAATATGGATTTCATCATAAATAGTTATTGTAAACAGTGTGAAGTGTGTGCTAGAAATAAATCGAGATCAAGGCGACCGATCGGGTTATTGTCAAAGTTAGGACCACCACAGTACCCTTTTCAAATTATGTCAATTGATACAATAGGAGGCTTCGGTGGAAACAGGTCTGGGCACAAATACATGCATGTATTGGTGGACCACTTTACACGATATGCATGGATATCAACTTCAAAAGGACAAATCGCTAATTATTTCATTAAATTATTGGAACCAATTTCTGAAGAAAATATCAAAATCATTTTGGCAGATCAATACAATGCTCTAAATTCTTCTAAATTTAAAACGTTTATAAAAAAAATAGGTGCTCAGCTAATCTTTACAGCCGTTGACAATCCACAATCCAATGGCTTAAATAAACGTCTAAATCAGACATTAGTAAACCGCATGCGATGTCGATTGAACGAAAACTTCAAAAGAAGGCCGTGGACAGCAATTGCTAAAATCTGTGTTGAAGAATATAACAACACAGTTCATGGCTCCACAAAGTTTTCACCGGCTTATTTACTATATGGGCGTGCCTCTGAAATTGTTCCAAAAGAGTTGGAAAAGGAACATAATTTACAGACAGATAGAGCAGAAGCGTTCAAGAATTCACAAAGAAGTTTTGAACGGAACAAGAGCAGAGTAGACCAGAAAAGAATTGATCATGAGTTTGAAGAAGGAGATTTGGTCTATGTAACGAATGGCAATAGTTTGAACAGGAGGAAGCTGGACCAAGTCAGAATAGGGCCACTCAAAATTAGAAAACGTATTTCTAAATCTATATATGAAGTTGAGTCTAACAAAAAACGGAAGGAAGCAAATGTGTTCCACTCTAGTAAGTTGTTTCCATACTCTTTTTCCCCTGGATAAAAAGAGTCTCCGACCAGCGGAGGTGTAAAATCAGGAATTTTATTATTCTTGATTTCATTATCATATGTTAATATTTCACCAAGGGAGGTTATATCTCTGTTATGTTAGTTAAACGTATTTATCAAAGGACTGTTAAACAATTTTTTATTTTAGGTAGGTTCATTGTTAATTATGTATGTTATCCAATTGATTATTTTATGTCATACAAATTGTAATAATTAAAACTTTATTTTAGCATCGTTTAACTCCTGATTCATTTTAATTAGAAGAAGAATTACACCGAATATTTTTTACAGCCGAAGAGAAAAATTCATTTATTCAGCTAGGAGTGACTCTTATATAAGAATACATAGAGTATAACACTTATACAAAACTTAAACGACAAGAAACTGCTCGTATATACCTATTACTACAACACTTAGGCCCGGTTGCACCAACAGCCTGTGTTAAAGTTAACTTTTGCTGTTAACTAACCCGGGTTAAAAGCTAATCATGATTAAAGTTTTTGTCCATTTGCACCAACAAATTTTTAATTCGAGTTAGTTAACATGGGTTAGCGCGGGACGTCATCATATTCGTGACGTATTTAACAACTCCAAACCTTCTAGACAGAGACAGTTAGGTTATATTGAAATGATTGTTTTACTCTGCCGATTAATATATATTAATACAATAATGGATATAATTAGTTGACCGTTGAGAATTAATAATGAAACATTTTAAGATCTATTGAATATCAAGGAAGATGGATTGTATTGTGAAACCAGACAGACAATGAGTATCTAAATGGAATAAAAACTATAGTATATAAAATGTTATTAGATGTATTCGAAAAAAATAATAAATTAAATTAAGTACAATGAAATTAAAAATGAACTCAGGACAAAAAACCTTAACATTAATAACAATAAATTGATCAATAATAAACCAAAAATTGATGACAATATGAACAATAAATAGTAAAACCTAAACAAAAAACTATAACAGATCTTTACCAGAATGAAAATAATAAAAAAACAATTATAGGTAATATCAATAATGCGATAAATATAGAGATGATAAGTGGAAGAAATAGAAATATATACCATTATCAAAAAATGCAATTCATACCTCATCTATCCAAAGAATTTAAGAGAACACTTGTTGAATTTAATTCACCACAGACAAAATTATGACTTTATAACCATAATAAACTAAGTAATCATTTATCAAACATTAAAGATTTTACCACTCGAAAAACTGAATGTTATTTATAAAATAAATTGTATAGATTGTGATAAGATATACATAGGAGAAACATCTAAAAAGATCACAACTAGAGTCAAACAACACAGCAATAATTGCAAAAATATAAACACTACAGCATTTGCACAACACAGTCTTCAGCTTAATCACAATTTTGATTTTGAAAAACCTACAATATTGGATATAGAAAAACAATCGAATCTATATATAAACAAAAATATAAAAGATACCATAAATTATAAAACAGATTGAAAACACCTCTCACAAGCAGTTCTTGCTACAATTGGGAAATTAAAATTTGTAAACCTTACCTTATAGTGACCTATATTTAATAATAAATCAGTGTATACTTACTACAGTAAATAGTATGACCCTAATTCATCAGGAGCCAAAGAATATGTCAGTTAAATGGGTATTTTTTCCTTAGTGTTAATTTAAAAAACAAACCAATTTTATGACATAAATTTTTGACAAAATTTTAATCAAAAATGGATAATTTTTTAAATTTTAAATGAATTTCGGGTAAATATAATTTTTTTGTAACATTGTTATGCATATTTTTGGTAATGTTTTTAGTTAATATTTAAAAAGTTATTTTATAATGTTAATTGATAATTTTTTGATGTATTTTAGTGAGTCCTGATGATGGGGAAGGCCCTCGAAATGTTGGCTCGTTTTAAAGTTAATTGTAATAAACTGTATTTGGAAGATTTAGAAACCTACAAATTATTTATTATCATTTTTCATTCTTCCAATTAACCTATTTTTATTATTAATCAATTTACTAAATTAGAGGAAAAAAAAAAATGTAAATAAAATACAAAAATCAGACTTTATTGATAAATATAAACAAATAAATTACCACTTGACAACAAAAGAGGGAAAGGTTAATTGATTTAATAACACAGATTGCAATTTGTACAAAATTATGTCATTTCCTTTCATCTTGAAAAATTTGTGTCGACAAGTGCTCTGTGAAAAGCTATATCACTTTCACATATAATTTCTGATGGTGAAACAACATCAGGAAAGTAATCTTCTGGTTCTGGTACGTTGTAGATGTCCTGGGTTTCTATTGCAATGTTGTGGAGGACAGCTACAGCTACAATAATATTTAGGGCTTTTGTTGGATCCATTCGAATTCCATTGGCAAGGCAAGGAAATCTTCTTTCCATAAACCTGAACGCTCTCTCAATGATTGTTTGATTTTTGTGTGACAATTGATTTTTCTTCAGCAGCATTTGTTGGGTTTAAAATTGGTGTCAGTAAATATGTTTTGCAGCCATAACTACTATCTCCTAGAAGCCAAAAATCTCCAAATTCTCTTGACTCAAATCTCACTCGTAATGCACTTTAATTGAAAATCCAACTGTCATGCACAGAGTCAGGATTTTCAAGTTCCCATCGCACACTACTTGTATATTTAATGAAAACCACCCTTTTCTATTTCAAAATAGTTTTGTATTAGCTTCACTTAGAGACTGGATTTTAATATGGGTGCAGTCAATCGCACCAATTACTCAAAGAAAACATTTTATCCTGTAGAAATCTGACACTGTTTTGTTTTTTCAACTTCTGTTACGGACATTTTAATTAAATCACTTGACTTCCTGGCTATTAATGCTGTTATGCATGGAATAATTCTATAAACTGTAGATTTATCAATATTAATGATGTCGCTAAGAACCTGCTGGTAACTATTAGTAGCATAATACCTCTTGAGGTTAAGTAGAATATGATGCAAAATCATTAATATTAAAAATGTCAATCATATTTAGCACTGTTTCTTTTTGAAATCTATACCTTCTTATGAATTCCACATCATCCTAAATTTCAATGGGATTCCTCCTTACTTTGTAAAGCTTGTTCCTAGGAAGTATATATATCAGTAGCATTATATCTTCATCTGATGTTGAATATTTATCTGAAGAGATTGTGTTCATTTTTCCTCGGTGTATTGGGATAAATGTTACGAAAATATTCAGAAAAAAACAAAACTAAAACTGACACACACAATGTTTCAAAGAGTAACTGGTTTGAAGGTGTTATGTATGTTCCTGTTTGTAGGATATGATTCAAAATCATTAATATTAAAATTGTCAATCATATTTAGCACTGTTTCTTTTCTAAATCTGTACCTTCTTATGAATTCCACATCATCATAAATTTCAAATGGATTCCTCCTTACTTTGTAAAGCTTGTCCCTAGAAAGTACATTTACCAATAGTATTATATCTTTATCTGATGTTGAGTATTCATCTGAAGAGATTGTGTTCATTTTTCTTCGGTGTATTAGGATAAATATCACGAAAATATTCAGAAAAAAACAAACTGAAACTGACACAGACAATGTTTGAAAGCTAAAGTAACAGTAGAAAGGTAACATTGACATGGGATAATCGAGGTAGGAAGGTGAATTAACTTAACACCATCACTTAACATAGAGTTAGGGCTAATTATGATTGGTGCAATGGAATTTCTGCTAACCCGTGATTTACTTATCCAGATTAGTAAAGTTAAAGTTAAACACGGTAGGTGCAACCGGGCCTTACTTGAAAAACGTTCAAAACTTCCACTCTATTACAAAAAGCTCATATATGTTACCATTATCAGGCCCATCTGGACATATGGGATCGAGCTTTGGGGCTCTACTATACCCTCTAATTCCTCCCGCATCCAATCCTTACAATCCAAAATCCTTCGCATAATCCCAAATGCTTCTTACTTCTTCACAAAGAAAATCGTCCATAACGACCTTAATATCCCATTTGTTGCATACCTTTCTAGTACCAGATATACCACTTTCGATTCCAAACTCCCAACCCACATAAACCCTTTTGTCCGCAACTTATCAACCTCACATATTCCTGATAACTCTCCAAGGCGATGGAAAAGAAGATGGTCTCAGGATCTACTAACTTAAATAAACATTGAAGTTCTACAGCTGGGTAGTTTCTTCAAAAGTCTTTTCACGCCCTTTATTATATATAATTCAGTACTTTAACTGGTGGTATTTGTTATATACAGTTGTAAAATTCAATAAAATGTAAATTAAAAAAATAAGCATAGTGTATATATTGTATAAATAGGTAGGTTGAGATCTTTTGTTTTGGTTATATACAGAGTGAGAAGGTCAAGTATTTAGGTAGGTTTTCTGGCTCTTAATGATTGGAATAAGAAGATATCAAGAAGGTATTTTCTTTAGGATTCAGGATTGAGCCACCCTTGACCAGAATACCTATGAGGAACGTGTGGCCATCTAGGGAGGACGTACATAAATCTCATAAATCTGTAAAGCAATAATTTTATTAAATTTCATCATGCTCTCAAGAAGAAATAAATAGAAGAATTTTAAATAGAAATAGAAGTTTAAAAAAATTCTTTATAAGTCAGTTACCTCCAACACTGAAGGGTAGAGTCCTGGAAACTTGTGTATACCCCGTTATTTTATATGGCTCGCAGACGACCAGTAAAGACATCGAAAAACTTTCAAGGACACAGCTCCAATTTTCTTAAAGTATACTAAATATTAAAAGGAAATATCGTATCAGCAAACAAAAAAATAAATAACAAGTTACCATCAAAAAGTTTACCAAAGGAATCGCATATATTGAAATAGAGGTGGGCAGGTCATGTAGCTAAGCTGGATCAAAGAAGATGATCTAAAATTTCTACCGAATGGATCCCAAGGGAACGAAAGAGATGGCGAAGAAAACCACTGACGAGGTGGTGGGAAGAATCAGTGCAAGTAGTGGGGGATTGTTGTGCTACAGTGGCCAGAAATAGGCAAATGTGGAATAATGTGACAAAAATCTATCATAAAATACATAGTAATAAGTTCTAGTTTGAACAAGGCAAGAAATGTTTTATTGTGCGTATATTTAAGTTCTAAAATGTAAATATTGTAAATAGCAGTATGAACCAAGAAGAGAAAATTTCGTTAAATTTTTAGTTTTAATTTTAATACCAGACTTGTTATACTAGAGTTCTGACACTGGTCAGATCCTCCACTCATGTACTGTATGTTTGTGGCTATTGTGACCTAACTCAGCCTCCACTGGCTCACACCAGTGATGCAGCTGAGAGTGAGGCGCTGGGATCTCTTGGATACTGCTTTTCTCTTCATAAGTGGAGGGAAAAGCCCAGTCTGGGGTCCCTTTAGCAGTTGGTATATATTGTATATAGTTATGATGTTTATTTATTTTCCAAATTTGTATTTATCTCAATTATATATATATAAATTTATTTATTTCCTATTTTATGTAATTTGACTTTATCATTATTTTCTGTATATATTGTTTGGAAGTGGTCTCATATCACTATTACTATTGTTCAGTTTGAAACAAATTGTAATATATCTCAATAAATAAATACCAGACTTGTACCTTCCAAGGGAGAGGTTTGTTGTTCTAATAAGGACAAAATAAAGATATTATTATTATTATTGATCATGCTCTCTTCAAACAGATTTATCTAAATCAAACCGTTATCACGCTATGTTGTATCGAATCCTAATACTAGTAGCCTAAAGGGTCCGAAAACATCTTATAAATATGTCAATATCAAATTGGTAGCCAGGTCGACATCAAAGAGAACAAGATGAAGAACCTCATTATTAGCGAATAAAACGCATGTATTTTTTTTTACAGAGAGCACTTCCTCCTTTTACAGGAAATACAAGAAGGGAGAAAGGAGAGGATCTTCCTCGGAGAGACAGCTGCTGACCACTAAGGACTGCCATCACCTGCACTCAGCTGTTCCTCGCCGAAGGGCCAGAGGTCGATGAACCCAGCAATGTGTGCTGATTGCACATAACAATGGCTAATAGCGGTAGTTTACTACTTCGCAACATCGTTTCCGGAATAATATTGTCCTTAAGCTAAACTTTCCTATTATTATTCAGCAGCAAGGACAATAGCATTTGTCGTCCGGTTTTGTCCTGTTGAGTTTGTACCTGAAACAATCAACGAGGGAGGTAGAGAGTAGCCGGAATCTGACAATAAGAAGAGTGATAGTTATAGTAAGAGAAGGCATCGATCTTTATAAAAGTAGTTTAGCGTGTTGCTAATAATTTTACAATGTACACAATTTCAAACAAAACAAAGATTTATTGAATACAATGTGGATAACCTTTTTTTTATAGTTTTTTTTTTTCAATAAAAAAAGTAAAACCTATGTTTTTATGTTTGAACCATCGGCCCAAACACTTAAATCCTACACGAACCCGTACAACCCACCCCGACGACTTTTGAGGCGGTGGCCTAGAGATGCCTTGCTTTAACGGACTTTCGGAAGTCATCATATTTGCTTATTGCAATTATTTTTTTTTTTTTTTTGCAGATAGCAAATAACATTAAAGCTCAAACAAAAACAATTGTAAATAAGTAAAATGTTTTTATCAATTGATAACAATTAAAAAGTTTATCGTTCTGAGGAAGGTAATAGTTGGTTTGCCAATGCGTCTAAAATAAATTTATAATTAGAAAAAAACTGTAAGAAAAATAATGAATAATTAAACTGAAAACAGTAATTGAAAATTTGGAGAAATTAAATTTATATAAAAATCATTGCTGCATTACATTGGCAAACCAACTCTACTTAACCTCTTTGGCGTCATGTGACACCGCTACTACACTAGGTATCGCAAACCGCATTGATAAATGACGTGTTGGTTAAAGTCGCCTACTCTCCATGTTAGGTCATAGTTTGACTTGAGTTTTTTTTCAAGATTTTTTTTTTTTTTGGATATTAAAATTTTCTATCTTAAAAATAGTCAAGGAAAAATAAGCAAGCTGTCTATTATATTCTTATGTACAATAATCAGTTAGTCACTCTCCATTAACTTTTACAATTCCGAATATTATATAATAATTTTTCTAAAATCTTTAGCTATCCAACGGTATATTATACATCTATATTACTATTCTTGTGTTCCAAAACACAAAAATTACATTAAGAAATATTTTTGCACTTTTCTCCTTCATTTGTTTATCGATTTCACTCAACTTGCACATTTAGTCATTATTTACCAACACTAACAAGATTATGCGTCTATTTTTTTTTAAATCTACACAATTAAAGGTGCTATAGAGAAGGAAAATTTAAAATATCGGCTTTTAAGCCTTGCCAGACTATTTTAATCAGAATGAAACCTACATCATATTAAAGCGCATTAAATTTTACAACCATATAGTAAGTTTAATCAAAATCGTTAGATCCATATTACAGAAAATCGTAAAAAGGTGCAAAATTCATAGTATTAAGTGTCTCTTCTGGTTAGCTGATTTTGATGAAAAAGTTGCTGTGACATCTTGGGCGTATAGTTGTCCTAAATACGAACTTTCAGTTTTGTAAGGCTTTTAGTTTTTCCGCTAGACTTACCACACACAGACCATTTCGCTGGACTTGGTCATTTGGACTCGGAGGAACCTAAAACTTGTATTTCCGGTGAAAACTCAAATTCAAAAATTTTCACGATCGCAATACTTTCCCTTACTACATATTTTGCATATATAAGTGAAAGTATAAAATAAATAAACAAAAATATATAAAATAAATATAAAATTTACAGTGTGCAAAATACCTATAATGAAATAACTACAATAAATAAATTTTAAAAAAATAATAAAACACAATATTTATTGTAAAAATACAATAAATAAAAATATCTATACTGAAAAATACCTGTATATACACACAGTCAACCATTCTCACTTCATTATAATAATAATATTCAAAACCGGCATCTGCATCACAGCGGGGAATTTTTAATCCAGCATAAGATCCGGCATACACTGGCGTATCAATACACACACACTGGGGCATTTTTACACACACCAATACACCACTACACAGATCTCTTTCATGTCTTTGTGAGGGTCATAGTGAGGTTACCCATGCTCGGCTGATTCACCCCTTGTTGATTGCTCTGATAGTCAACTTTGTCTTTGATGTCTATTCAACGAGGTTTGACACATGACTGGATCCGATAATCAGTCACATGTTCTTTATATCGGCGATGTTACTTTAAAAAGGGATGCTGGAGTTTATTGGCGAAATAGATTAGTATATTCCTCCTTCAACCTTTCTCTTCTTCGCTCTGAGAATCAGTTCCTTCTGATATCCAAGAAATACTTCGATATAGTAAAGACAGGAATCTCAAAATTTTTTATGTAAACTCAGAGGTCAAATTTTATTTGATGCCAGACAAATAACTTTAAACATATTTTTTATTTAGGATTTTTACTTTCACTTACTATATATAGTAAGGAAAAGTATTGCGATCGTGTTACAATATGTTTTAATAAAAGCAATGATATAATGCTTTAAGAATATATACACAGAAAAAAATAAATAAAATACAAAAAATTGAACCAAAATAGAAAAAAAGAAAAACTCGTAGACTTTACATACCTCACTAGGCTTTTGGACCATAAAACGTGTATTTTAGTTAAAAAATGAAATTTTAAAAAAAGTCAAGATCGCAATATACATATATTTCATTTATAGAAAAGTAAAAATATGATGTAATAAATACATATGCGTATATAAATTAAATTAATTCATACAACCAAATAAACATCTCATCTGAGACATAACTTTATACCTACAATCAGCTTTGGGAATATGATATAAATAAATCTCTTTATTTGTTTGTTAGTTTTGTTTGGTTTTAGGGCGTACAACAGCTTGTTCATCAACGTCTGGTGGTTAGTCATTAGCTGTTATTCCAGATAGAGAAGGGTCCGATAACAGAGGACGACGCCCAGGCCCGCGGGGGCTCGACGAGTGACAGAAGGCGTCCAAGTCCCCCATATTAAAGAGTAGCTGTGTAAGGATTGAGGATACGAGGGTTGTTTTGAGGATGTGGACAAAAACCTCGCAGTCCTATGCCTGTTACTTACATGAATACATCATACCAATATTTACAATGTGGTATCTATACGTGGAAAAGTCCAAATCCTCTCAACTCTTCGGAGCTAACCCGCCCTGGCGTACGAGTGGCACCTTCGTAAACCCCGGCACAGCCCCCGCTAGTCACTTTATTTGTTTTCGGGCTAACCCATACAAATAGAGTTGATTTTTACAAAATGAATCCTTCTAAAAACATATAAATAAATCAAATAGATGTATTCGAAGTTTAATAAACAAAATAAGCCTTCTTAAAAAAAAAAAAAAAAAAAAATACAACTATAAAAATATATTTAAAAAAAATTCTTTAATATATTAAATTATTGTTATTATGATGTTGTGCTTATTAAAATTATTCTTGAACAGAGAGACAAAAATTTCTAATTTTTAAACATTCTATTGCAAAATAAAACATCAAATTTCTTTTTTGTTTTCTATTTGTAACAAATGTTCTATTTTGAGGTCATTATCTGAAATATTTTCAATGTAAGTCCTTAAGTATTTATTTCTAGATGCGGAGTGAACGGGGCATTGCAACAAAAAATGATAAAGGATTTTGGATTGTGAGGATTGGATACGGGAAGAGTTTGATGGTTTAGTAGAGCACCAAAGCTCACGCCGTAAGTCCAGATAGGCTTTATGATTGTCATGTAAATGAGTCTTTTGTCGTTAAGTGAAAGGTTAGAGCGTCTGTCTAGTAAATGTTGAAGTAACCGAAATCGGCGAGCAGTTTCTTGTCTTTTCAGTCTTGTATGCGGATTCCATGTGAGACGTTTGTTAAGCAGGAGGCCTAAATAACGGATCTGTTCAACAGGGACAAGCGAGATATCATTAAAGGACTCTGTAGGTAGGATGTCATATCCATGAAAACTAAATAATATTTCGAAAATTTTCTCAAAAATATATGTAAGCTAATAAAATTTATTTCAACCAGGGAAGTAAGTAAGCATTGTGTGGGACGCGCGAAATATTTTGCTGTCCTCAACTAATTCCTCATTTTCCTGACTTCATCTTTTATTTTTTTTTTTTTTTATATTTTTATTGAAATTTACAACTGTATTTTGTAATACAACAAGTAAATATGTTGGTAATGATAAAATACATGAAAAAAACGTGAAGAGAAATTGCCCATTGGCATCACTCCACTAAGTAACTAAACTAGAAGGTCTCGAGGCCATCTTCTTTTCATGCGCCTCGTAGGATTGTCAGGAATTGAAGAGGAAGCAAGAATTGAAACTAGAGGATTAGAGTGGGAGTGGAGTTTGTCATGGAAGGATTGATACCTGGTTCGGGCCAAATCAGCAACATATGGGATGTTAAGGTCTTTATGGATGAATTTATTTGTGACAAAGTAAGGAGCATTGAGGATTTTTCGAAGGATTTTGGATTGTAAGGATTGAATACGGGAAGAAGTTGATGGTTTCGTAGAGCCCCAAAGCTCAACTCCGTAAGTCCAGATAGGCCTTATGATGGTGATATAGATGAGCCTTATGTAGATAAGTGGAAGGTTGGAGCGTCTGTCCAGTAAGTGTTGTAGTAAGCGAAAGTTGTCCATGTTAGACATTTGTCAAGTAGAAGTCCTAGGTAGCGGATCTGTTCAACTGGAACAAACGGAATATTATTAAAGGAAACTGTAGGGCAGGATGTCATAGGTTTACGACGAAGGGTAAAGGTAATTTGGTGGGATTTGTTTGAATTGATTTTAATTCTCTAATTCTGACACCATATCTCAAGCTCTCTGATATGGGATTGAAGAGTTTGAGATGCAATAGTAGGATCGTTATTGACTGATAACACACAAGTGTCATCAGCATAGATAGAAAGGAAAGTGTTGGGATGGGTTGGGATATCAGCTGTATAGACTGTGTAGAGGATGGGTCCAAGAATACTACCTTGAGGGACACCAGCAGACTGAGTAAAAAGGGATGAATAGGAACTATTGTGGTTTATTTTGAAGGATCTTTCAGAGAGGTAAGACTGGATGATGAGGTAGTATGTAGGTGGGAGGAATTTGCGGAGCTTGTAAAGCAGACCTGGGTGCCAAACGACTTAATCTTAAAAAAAAGTTTTACTTAATTTTTTTCTATAATATTCACTATATATTGTTAGAATACATAAAATTTAGTGTGACAAGTGAGAACAGGTGACAGTACATAAATGGTGTGGTGAAGGATGGCAGGACGTTGGCGTGTTAAAAAAGATTTACCTTAGGCCGGCTGCAGTCAGTCTCTATTGCAGGATAGAAAAACAAAAAATATATTTAGAAAAAGAAGGAGGGGACCAAGACACGTGTTGGGTAAAATATAGGTGGTTGGAGGGGGTTGGTGCCAGGGCATATGTCTAATGCATCCGCGAGTCCTCAGCCATTGGAATGGATTTCATTCACTCTGTTAGAACATATGCCAACCCCAAACCACAACACCACAACCTCCTTTTATCTTTTTCGATAATATATTCCACGCGATAATGTATCGCTTTCGGAGTTTTGAGCCTTTTTTATGACTGTCCATAAGACGTTAACACTAGCTTTTTTTTGAGAGCGGATACGACCTACAACTGCGAAAAAAAAAATAATATAAGAGAGAAAAGTAAAATAAAAATCTGGTGCGCGCAACACACGACTTTCATTTACCTACGTTGTTATAATCAATTTAAAAAAAATTAAATAGATTTAGAGATGAAATCAGTTTAAAGAATTAATTAAGTTGATTTTCGATAGAAACATGTGTTTTATTAAGTAATCTATATTATTAGAAACAATCCGCTTTTTTTAACTCTCTATTCCATTAAACAACTTTGTGTACAAGAATGAATGTGTAAAATGAAATCAGTTTAAAGAATTAATTAAGTTGATTTTAGATAGAAACGTGTGTTTTATTAAATAATCTATATTATTATCTACAACAATCAGTTAATTTTATCCGCTTTTCATCACTCTCTTTTACATTATACAACTTTGTGTACAAGATAATATTTTTTCTGAAATTCTTAGCTTTCCAACGGTATATTATTCATATATATTATGTTTCTTATCTAAACAACATAACAAAAATTGCATTAAAAAATATGTTTGCACATTTCTGTGTCAGTTGATTATCAAATTCTATGAACTTGTATATTTAGCCATTTTTTACCAATGCTAACAACACGAAATTGTTAATTTTTTGAATCTACACAATTGAAGATACTTTAGAGAAATAAAATTAAATAGATTTAGAGATGAAATCAGTTTAAAGAATTAATTAAGTTGATTTTCGATAGAAACATTTGTTTTATTAAATAATCTACATTATTATCTAAAACAATCAGTTAATTTTATCTGCTTTACATCACTCTCTATTACATTATACAACTTTGTGTACAAGATAATATTTTTTCTGAAATTCTTAGCTTTCCAACGCTATATTATACATATATATATACAATGTTTGTTATGTAAACATCATAGAAAAAATTGCATTAAAAAATATGTTTGCACTTTTCTCTGTCAGTTGATTATCAAATTCTATCAACTTGTATATTTAGCCATTTTTTACAAATGCTAACAACACGAAATTGAATCTAAAATGGTAAAAGGTACATTAGAGGAAGAAAATTTAAAATATCGGCATTAATGCCCTGTCAGGCTATTCCAATCAGAATGAACCCTACATCATATAAAAGTCCATTGCATTTTACATAGTCCTAGCGAGCTTAATCAAAATCGTTAGAGCAGTTTTTAAGAAATAATAACGTGCAAAATGTATGGTATAAAGTGGCTCTTATGGTTAACTGCTTTTGAGGAAAAAGTTGCTGTAACATTTCAGGCATAGATGCTTTTTAAATTTAAAATTTCGGTTTTATAAAACTTATCGTTTTTGTGCTAGACTACCACAAACACAGACACGCAGACCTTTTAGTGGGACTAGCTTATTTCGACTCAGGGGACCCTAAAATGTGTATTTCAGTTGAAAACTGCAATTAGAAAATTTTGATGATCGCAATACTTTCCCTTACTGTATATTTCATATATAGGTAAGTGAAAGTAAACATTGTTCTAATACTAGTGTATGGTATTGGGTTGTTCGAAAAATATTGCTGGATAACGGTTAAAATAAACAATCCATTTGAAATATTCTAATTTTCATTGATTTAGCCGCACAAGTTTTTTGGTTTTTATGATTTTTTTTTTTTTTTTTTATAATGAAGGAAATTTCCACAACTCGAAGTGCGATGATATGACTATGTAAGAAAACATTTTAATGTGAGACTCCTTTCTATCCTCTACTGCTATAGGGCGCTAAAAGTTTCAGTAGAGGTAAAATTAGTTCATTTTTTAAACAATTCTCTTAGCTGCTTAGGTAATTTTATAAGTTGGGAACTAGTTAAGTCTCTATAACCGAATTTTCGTCACTTATATTCATTAAATGAAGTAGTTTCACATTTTTCCTCCTAGTCCCTTTTGAGATATTTTCGTGTAAATATCGGGAAAACTGAATATTTGATCAATTTCAAAAATCTTACAAAAAGGTACTTTTATTAAGTGACAATGATGACATGTGATAATAAAACCAATACAACTGAAAATGACTTTTATTTTCGTTTCTTACACTTAAAAAGGAAAATTTATAAAAAATTACGTTCCTTAGAAACTATTAGTAACAACTACGAACGCGGGCAGAGGTTCTAGAAGATGGAATAAAAAATTATTTAAAAAACAAATAAATAAATTAAAAAAAATATAAATTAAAAAAAAAAAAAAAAACCTGTACAACTATAACCCATGAAGAGTTTTAGGCTCAGTACATGTAGAGATTCCTTTCTAGGTCAACGGTCGTGCAATGAGGTGATTCGGCCAAGATCACGCTCAGCCGCCAAGTTTTTCCCCTTTTTTGGGTAACCACTTTATAGAGGCTGGGTGTGCCCCAGGAAGGTCTCCATGCCCCAGGATCGCCCCCCGTCTGAAATAACAGAATAAATAATATTCCGCCACAGCCGGGATTTAAACCTAGGACCCGGAGCACAGTAGACTAGCGCTCTACCCACTGACCACGCCGCTCCCTAAAAAGAAAAAAAAATTATTAAAGAGACACCAAAAGTGGACGGGAAATTACGCGTAGGACATTCTGAGAAACAGTTTAATATTGCTTTAACCAGATGGTTGGTCTTCTAGGAAGTAATCATCCATTTAAAGAACATTTCTGCCATAAGACAGCAGGAAAGTATTAAAGACAAAAACACATCGGTACGACAAAACCCATTATAATAAATTGTTTGCATTACAACATTATTTACGTTATTAGTCACATACTGTGCCGATAGAACGAACTATGTTTCCCAATTTGGATAAAAATATTTATAAAAATGTTGAAATTTTAACCAATAAAAAAAAGAAACCTTCTCGTTTCATGATTTAGCTTACGGCTTTTACTTACCTCGACTATTAAAATCAATTTAACAACTATTAAATATCCTTCAATTTGAAAAATATATTTTGAGTTGATTTTAATAAAACGTGTATTTATTTTCGTTGGGTACACATCATTTAGATTAAATAATATAACTATATTAAACTGTAATCAGTAATAAGTTTATTCTCTATTCGTCACTTAAAATTACCTTTTACAACTTTGTGTATCACATAATATTTCTTCTAAAATCTTTTTCTTTCCAACGGTATATTATACTTCCTTATCAAAAAAAAATATATTAAAAAAAATAGTTTTGCTCTATTATCCTTTAGTTGGTCAAGAAAGAAATATCAAAGTTCATGCCCTGTCAGACTATTTCAATCAGGATTAAACCTACATGATATTAAAGTCCATCCGATTCATTATAGCGAGTTTAATAAAAATATTAGAGCCATTATTTAGAAAATTGTAAAAAGGTACAAAATGCTCGGTATAAAGTGGCACTTCTCGTTAGCCGATTTTGATGGAGAAGTTGCTGTATTATCTCGGGCATGTAATTGTCTTAAATATGAAATTTAAGTTTTGCACGACTTAAAACACTCAGAGACCTTTTTATGGGACTTGGTCATTTGAATTCAGGGAACCTTAACACTCGAATTTGGAAGTTTCTACGATCCTAATCCTTTCTCTTGCTATATATTTCAAGTAGGAAACGGAAAGAAGTGCAAATTGTATAATGCGCGCAGCAGATGTGTCTTTTAATTTGTAGCGAAAAAAACATCTAGGCACTGCTGGATTCATTTTTCACTACACGCGTTTATAGTTAAAGTTTAGTTGGCTAAAGCGGTAGCGGGTTCTATATAATTCTAGGAACCCGCTACCGCTCCTGCCCCCGAAACGCGTGCAGTATAAACGCACTCTAATGGATGAAACAGTAGCTAGCTTAACTTAATCACAAGGAGAGGATATTGTCTCAAGGCGCTCTTTTAGGTTGGGTGTGGATAGGGTGGTTGTTTCGCCTCGGGGTTAACTAGGCATTCTTGTTATCATTATCGGAACGGTATATCATACTCTACCGAGGTCGGGTGTTACCTGGATAATTATTGTGTTGAATATGCCGTGCTAGGAGCCCGCCCACCAGCGGCAGCTGATGGTCGCGTGCCCGCGATGGGGCCACTATCCGCCCAAATATAAATAAAGATGAGCCGACATGTGAGGGCAATATGAGGGGCTAATTAGCATCCACCGCGCATGGCAATGAGCCGGGTAAGCAGCACATGTTGGGTCTTCGGTGACATTTACCTTCCAAGTGACGTAGCAAACAGTCTCTGAGCAAATGGTCTAATGCATAATGGATCCACCCTGTTCGGCATGAATGAGAACTTGAATTAATATCCCTTTAAACTGAGCATACTGTAAGGAAAGCTTACAAAAGATATGGGTCACCGTTAGACCGTCTGTCGCCTTAGGAGCAGGAGACTTCCTGGTGTAGAATTCGTCGCTTGTTTGCTCTTCGATAGTTGTGGCAGGTAGCGATACTATCGATAGTAATGGTGAAATCAAGCCTAAATATCGATATATATAGGAAGATGGTAGTGTAGATAATTGTAATTTAAAAAAATATATATATACGTCTAACTTTTAAATCATTATAAATAGGTATGAATGTGATCTAGGTTGTTATTATTATTTTCTTTATAAATATTCATTTAATCTTGCGTATATATTTTTTTTTCCTTTCTTCTTTGTTTAATCTTTATTAATTATTTATTTTTATTTTATTTCCAATACATTTAGAGTGAATGGTTTCTTATATCTGTAATACTCATTGCCCCAGAAGGTGGCAGATTGTATTATCTCTTAATAAAATGAAAAAAACTTTTAAATTTCTACATTCTTTACATTAGTTTTACATAACCTAATGTAAATAAAATACAGTACATTACATATACATTACACTTTTTTAAAACATATTTATTGATATTTACAACCGTATTATATACATCAAGTAAATTTGATGGACATAGTAAAACGACATAAAATACATGTAAAGACAATATTGGCCGCAATCTTAAAATATTCTTAACTAAAAGGTCTCGGGGCCATCTTCTTTTCAGATGCTCCAGAGGATTATTATGAATCGAAGAGGATGATGGAAAAGAAACTAGTGGGTTAGAATGGGAATGGAATTTTTCATGGAATGATTGATACCTGGTTCGGGATAATTCAGTAACATATGAAATATTAAGGTCTTTATAGATAGATGTGTTTGTTCGTGACAAAATAAGGAGTGTTAAGGATTTTACGAAGGATTGGATACGAGGAGAATTACATGGTTTTGTAGAGCTCCATAGCTCTACTCCGAAGTGGAAATATAAAAGCTAAAATATTTAATAATAACAATAACAAGATAAAAACACACAACTATACGGTCTATGGATTTAATACTTTTATCCTATTATTGTTTTCGATGCCTCCATAAATATTACCTAAATTGGAGTACATCGGACACTCGAAGTGGTACAGTGTTTCCTTGTTTCTTGTATTGCTCATTTTACACTACTTTTTAGGATTAATTATTATAATCATGTTGTTTACTGGCATCTTTATCTCATATTTTCCAGATAATCTAATTTGGGCCTCCAGTCTAGAGTATTTAAAATGAGTGGATAACAATAAATAATTGAATATTTTGTGGCTATTATAACAAAATGTTCAAATGATCACGATCCCTTGCTGACTGTGAATTTTCCATGTAGGTACTAAAATATTTTAGCCGAAGTTTCGACATGAAACAGACATATCATGTTATAATACCTTATTTATTAATTTTATTTTCAAATGCCCCAGGGTATTATTAGAAATTGAAGAGGATGATATGATAGAAACTAGAGGTTTAGATTGGGAATGGAGTTTTTTCCTTTAGTTACCAAATTCGTTAATATTGTATATTTGTCCTTTTTTCACCAATGCTAATAAGATTATATGCTTAGTTATTTCGAATTAAAAATACTTTAGAAGACAACTTTAAAATATAGATATTTAACCCTGTCAGACTACTGTTATGAGAATGAAACATACGTAATATTGGAGCCCAATAAATTTTAAATTTATATAGGAAGTTTAATCAATATCGAACGAAATTAACAACGACATTTGAAACGGAGATGAGCGCGTCGGTTCGTATTTAACACATATGAAATATACTGAATTCAGAAAATGAACTGATGTTTTTTTTCATTTTGTAGTGATGGTCATCAGATGATACCGCGCTCCATTCCTCTTTCTGCCATAGATCCCAAACCCACACATTCACAATAAATTCGTTATTGTTTATTTAACAACAAAAATGTCACTAGAAATAATTTATATAGAAGAACAACGTTTGTCGGAACAACATATATATACAACATATATATTAGATATTACTATAATGTAATATAAATATGTTTTCATTATATACTGTGACATGGTTTCGTGGTTTAGGTCCAGGTCCTTCATTATAAATAAAATTATTCAAGTACTATAGATTATTTTCTTTAGCAAGCGGCATACAAGAGATACGTAATACGTTGGAAAATTCTATTATAACACCAACTAAAAGTAATAAATAATAATTAGTTTTAGTTTAAAATAATATAACGAAAAAAATTAAATAAAGAATAGCCTCAAACTGCTCCTGGTTATTTCGATACTGTTCTTCAATCCATGTATTCTGGAAGAGGCTTCCTACGGGAATGGCTTAAAATTGGAGGGTCCCTCTATCTCATCGGTACTTATCATAGGCAGCGACACTGTACATTCACTTATATAGGATTAAGTTCAAACTTCAAGACACCGGGCGGACCGGAACAGAGCGGAGAAATTAAAAACTTGTTACAATAGAGTAATATATTTCATAAAACATCAAAGTCAAATAAACAATAAAGTAACAGGATCATGTAACTTTCTTATGTAAAGAACAGAGAAATTCCTGTGCTAGAGTTATGAGTAGAGAGACTCCAGTGAATGATTGTGCCTCTGTCAGCCTCTTCCAGCTCCGCTCCAGCACGCCCGTGATAAACGACCGTCATCCGTCACCAGCCAGTCACACGCGCTCCATTCCATCAACAGAACTGTCCTCGTCTCCTTTTTCGTCAAAGCGGGACTTCGGAGCTAAAGGGGAGAGAACAACAGTTTCGAGTTTAAAAAAAAAAAGAACTCAGGATAACATAACATTCATATTTATGAGTCAGAAAAAGATTTCTGTGCGTACTTGATACAAGGAAATGTAATTAAGCAGTTGACGTTAGTGCGTGATCGATTAGGTGTTTTATTCAGATGGGGTTGATATATTTTAGGGTTAATAATTTAAGGGGAAGGCAAAGATCTAATATAGGGTTAGAGGCTGTCACTTTTATTTAAAACACCTGGTGCGGGCAACACACGACTTTCACTTTCCTCCGTTTTTAAAATCGATTAAAGAATTTTCAAATACAGTTAGGGATAAAATAGAATGAAACTATCAAAGAATTAATAAGAAACATGTGTTTTATTAAAAAATCTATTATGCTATTATCTAAAATAATCAGTCAGTTTTATCGGTATTAATAGTATGTATGATATCGGTAAAAGATATCATACATACTACATTCATACAATATTTCCACAGCATACAATTACAATAAAATATATACACAATAATGAAACAATACAATAAAGTCAAGAAATAAACTTACAGTTGACAACAAATTATTAATCTACAAGACAATACTGAAGCCCATCTGGACCTACGCAGTTGAACTGTGGGGGACAGCTAAACGTTTTAACATCAAAAGCATTCAATCCAAAGTCCTACGTACAATAGTAAATGCTCCTTGTTATGTATCAAACTATACCTTGCACCACGACCTTAATGTTCCATTTATTTCAGACCTAATTCCATCCAAATTTTCCAAATTCCACCAGAAACTCATTCATCATCCTAATCCTCTAGCTCAATCCCTATCCAGCTCCACTCATCCATACAACCCACCTAGAAGAATGAAACGGCAGTGGCCCCGCGACCTTTTGTAAATATATTGGAGTTCTAGCACTGGCTAGATTCTCCACTCAATGTTTAATTCTCACAAAATTGTTTAATTGTAATAAATTAAATATATAAATTATAAATGTTAATAATAAAGTCTTATAAAATGATAATCTATGATTAGATTAACATCAAATTGTTTTAAATATAAAACTAACATGAAATAAAATAAAATAATTCAACAAAACAGTCAATAGAACTTTATTATATAGTTTATTAGAACTATCTCTTCTTTATAAATTTATTTATTATTACATAAACTGACATAGAACCTACATACAAGACTTAAAAGACAAGAACTCAACCGGTGATTCGGACAGTTATACCGACTACTCAACAGAATATCTGAGCTTACAGTTGGCAACAAATTATCAACGTACAAAACAATACTAAAGCCTATCTACGGACTTGAACTATGGTGGGCTGCTAAACTTTCTAACGTCAAACGTATTCAATCCTTTCAATCCAAGGTCCTTCGAACAATAGTAAATGTTCCATATTATGTCACCAACCATACCTTACACCACGACCTAAATATTCCATTTATTTTAGATCTTATTCCATCAATATTCTCCAAATGCCATCAAAACCTAGCTCAATCCCTTTCCAGCTCTACACATCCTTACTAACCCCCTAGAAGGTTGAAACGGCAGTGGCCCCGTGACCTCTTGTAAATACGATATGTATATACTGGTGTTCTAGCCCTTGCTAGTGTTCTGTATGTATGACGTGTATATAGGTATGAGTGATTACTAGGCTTTGTAAATATTTTATTGATTCATTATTGTATATATATTTTATTATAATTTTATTGCTGTGTAAATATTGTATGAATGTTATCTATCACCGCTATTATTGATGTCCGAATTGGAACAGATTGTAATATTACTCAATAAAGATTGTTGTTGTTAATTATTACATATATAAATTAATACATATTTCTTAACGTTTCGAGGTCCACAACTGTCTCATCTTTATAAATATATATATTTTTTTAAATATCCATATTTAAATAATATAGGACATTTTATATGTATCTATTTTTAATCATTGTGATTATAACACCACTGTCACTTTGTCGTAATGTTCATTTCAATATCAAATAGTTTGATTAATTCAAATATATGTATATTCTTAGACTAACAAGTAATGAAGTAGTAACTTGGAACCACATCATTACTTATTTGTCCGTTAGTGAGTATGTATGGTTCACTATTGAAATAATAATAATGGGTTGACATAATTCGTACAAATCCGCTACCTAGGACTTCTACTTGACAAACGTTTAACATGGAATCCGCACACTAGACTGAAACGACTAGAAACTGCTCGCCGCTTTCGGTTACTTCAACTCTTACTAGACAAACGCTCTAAACTTTCACTTAACTACAAAAGACTCATCTACATGACCATCATAAGATCTATCTGGACTTACGGAGTAAAGCAATGGGACTCCACTAAACCACCAAATTCTTCCCGTATCCAATCCTTAGAATCTAAAATCCTTCGAAAATTCCTAAACACTCCTTATTTTTTCACGAATAAGCTTATCCATAAAGACCTTAATATACTGATTAATGGCCCGAATCAGGTATCAATCCTTCCATGAAAAATTCCACTCCTACTCTGACCCACTAGTTTCAATCCTTGCTTCCTCTTCAACTCCCGACAATCCTCCTAGGCGTCTGAAAAGAAGATGGCCTCGAGACCTTCTTGTTTAGATTGATTACTAGAGTGCTGCCAATGGGCAGTTTCTCTTCACATTTTTTATGTACACTATTTTTTATCAGAAAATTTACTTGATGTATTCCTATACTGTTGTAAACTTTAATAAAATATATATAAAAAAAAAAAAAATTGTTCAAGGCAAAATTAAAATATTTTTTTACCAGACTGACTCCTGATTGTTTCTACCTATTAAAAACATCCATTAGTAGGCTACATCCTAGGATCATATTTTCTTCCTTCAATAACTCCAGTAAGTGATTATTGGACGATGACTTGGGGCTTTAACTTTTTTACCGTATGGTAAAACAACATGATGCATATTGTGAAATAATTTTCTGTCCCGAGCCATCATTAGTCATTTATGGGCCGAGATAGCATCAGATGCGGCTTGCGATGAACTGATTGCAGCTTACAAGGCATTAATCAAACGAGTCAACATTGCCATTAAAAAAAGAAGATTCGGGCTGGAGAAGTAGCCCGTCCTGGAGGGCAGCTGGAACGGCTTGCATCTGCTTACCTTTCAATAACTGGACAATATTAAAGATTAATTAAGCGGGGGGATGAAATGGGGGGGGGAGGGGCAAAATGCAGCTGCGAGCAACAGGCTCGGCCCCTGGATTGGTGACCTGCCCTGTCTGCGCCCTGTCTCGCGGTGCAACAAAAAATATTATGATAATGCAATTTTATGAACCCAAGCAAGTATCTAAATGTACATTAGGCAAGTGGTCTACAAACATTTTGACCTCTTAGTACCGCGGGTCTTGAATAGTAATAGCAAACAATAATAGATACTAAGTCATAAAAAAAAAAAAAAAATGGATTTAAGGAATCATTTATAGTTGTTAGAATAGAAAATAATTTTATTCTGGAACTAAGCCCTTAAGAGCATTAGTAATTTTACTAAAAAATATCTACTGTCATCCCGAAGAGAGGCTAAGATATTGCGATATTTTAATTATAGATATCAAACTTATAATGAACGAAAACAATATATTTCCTGGAGTAAATTTTATTTTATTTTAAACCCATTTTAAAAGTTGATATAATAAAAAGCGAAACGTCTAACCAAATATTGTATAAAACTTTTTAAATAAAATTACAAAAAACTTTTAAAATAAAAAATGAGTTTCTTCTGATGTGAAGGCATCTGCTGAAGGAGGATTAGTCTTGATCGGTGACCAGCCGTACCTTCTGGGTTCACTACTTGTTTCTCAATTTCCTTACATCTTGACAGCCAATGTTTTCATTTTTCAGCTTTTCTGTACCAAGATAGGGATTCCTTCTTGATTTTTTATTTTTTCTGACTATCTCATCAGTTGACCTTTTATTATTAGCGTTTCTTTCCGAGAGGTGTCCATTCGGTAACTGTCTTGCTCCACCCTGGATTCTTTATTCGCATTAAATGCCCAGCCCACTCACATTTTAACAATTTTCATGATATATATATTGGAACCACATCATTACTAGATACTTTGGTTCTATATATATATATATATATATATATATATATATATAGAGAGAGAGAGAAAGAGGAATTTCACTATTACCAGTAACCTACAAAATTTTATCTAAAGCACGTTTGAACAGACTAGAACCACAAGTAGAGCCAAATCTAAGGGAATATCTGGGAGGATTTAGAAGAGGAAGGTCTTGCATAGACCAGATTCTCAGCCTTAAACCGATCTTTTGAGACTAAGAGCGCTAAGAAACAAAAAATCATTCATAACATTGGTTATACTTAATATAAAATTCTTGGGAGAGATCTCGGAGGAATTTGTTATTGAAACTAACTTAAGACAGTGAGACGGCATCTCTTCCTTCTTTAATTGTATTCTAAAAAAAGTGATGAGAGAATTCTTCAAAACTTACAGAAAGAGTTTGTTAAGCAGAGGAATAGGTATAGAATGGCTTTTGCTGACGATTTAGCGATTTTTAAAGAAAGTAAACAACAAGCAATAGAACAAATTAATTCCCTAAAGGAAATCGCAGGAAGAACCGTTTTACAGATCTCATTCAAAAAACCTAAACTAATGACAAGCGGCACCTTAGGAAGGAAGTTTTTGGATACAAAATATGGCCAAATCGAAAAAGTTAAAGAATTCAAATATTTGAGAGGAATTGTCACGACAAATGGGTTAGAAAAATTTTCAATAAAATTAAGAGCAAACAATATGTTTAGTGCACTGGCAAGGACCAGATAAACGTTTAATAAAAATCTATACTTGGAACAGTAAATTCAGACACTACAACACAGTAGTAAAACCGGAAGCGTTATACATATTAACGCTAACATTGGCAAAGAGAAAGCTGGAAGACTTGGAAACAAACGAGAACAAATCTTAAGGAAAATTATAGAACCAGCCAAAAACAGTGAACGAGAATACATATTAAGAAGCAACAAAGAAATTTACTGGGACAATGAGCCAATAGATAAAACCATTGGAAAGAGAAGATTAAAATATTTTGGGCACGTTTGAAGGATGAAAAAAAACGGGGTGTTTAAGAAATTAGTCCACAAATTGTTTGAAATGAAAACGGCTGTAACCTGGACTAGGGAAGTAAAACGAGATCTTGAACGAACTGGAATCAATATTAAAGAAATAACGAACAGAAAAATATTTAGAGAAACAAATCTTGAATAGTTGTCTCCATGTTGAACATAAGAAGGTTAGAACGGGAACCAAGTGTAGACGGAATAACCAAAACAGCGGTTTTCCGAACAGATGAAGGCTTCTTAGGAAAGAAGGAGTGCAAATAAGAAATTGAAATGTGCTTCAAATTAGTCTTCCATCGTGATCTCCAATTGGTCTAATCGAATAAATAATAAAATGCAAGAATCAACAAGATATGTACAAAGTCTAAAAATCACTCATATCTATATACAAGCCACTAACATTCAGCACATTTTTTATTTTAAAAAATCGATTTATTGATATTTACAACTGTATAATAATATAAAGGGAGCGGCGTGGTCTAGTGGATAGAGCGCTAGTCTGCTGTGTTCGAATCCCGGCTATGGCAGAATATTATTTATTCTGTTAATTCAGTCGGGGGGCGACCCTAGGGTATGGAGACCATCCTGGGGCAGACCCATTCTCTATAAAAGTGGGTACCCAAAATAATTGGGGAAAAACCTGGCGGCTGAGCTCGATTAAGGCCTTATCACCTCATTGCACTGCCGTTGGCCTAGAAACAGTACGAATCTCTATATGTACTGAGCCCTTCATGGGTTGTAGTAGTACAGGTTTTTTTTTTTTTTTTTTTTTTTTTTTTTTTTTTTTTTTTTTTTTTAAATAATAATATACATTTAGTAAATGTAATACAAGATACTTTTATTTATAACTATATTTCAAGAAGACAGGAAGTGAAAGTCGCTTGTTGAGCTTACTAATAATTTTGTCTTTAATTCCTGTTTCTGAAAAAAGTCTTTTCATACTTGACGGCCAAATAAAAAACAAAACAAATTATAACATTATACATATCTTACAAAATATACTTTCAAGATGACCTTTCCAATTATTAGGTGCTATGCCATTTGGCCAGAAGCTCGCCAAACCTAAAAAAGAAAGAAGGAAGTTGTATACGCTGTAATCAGTTGATACTCTTCGCTTAAAGTGAATTATTACCTGTTAAAAATACAAATCAATCTTAGGACTGACAAGATTACTCAAGAATCAAATCCCATTAACTTTATCATATAATAAGATGGAATTTAAAATTTAAATTCGAGGGGCCCTAGCAGTGGTGAAGAGAGGGCCCCCTGTTATTACGCCTCAGGGAGGACGTCGACCCCCATCTTGCTATCTAACCCTCGCTCCGCTCCTCGCACGCTCCGAAATCACTCCAGCTCCAGCCAAATCCTTCCTCCAGCTCCAGCCAAATCCTTCCTCCAGCCTCTCATTTCCTTAGCACACACATAGTTTTCATACCTATCATTAATATTTTTATTTTTGTATTACATTCACTCTCATTTAAGATGGTAACAACAATAATGTGCTTGCTTCATTAACACCTTATTTACAGAATTACTCACAGTCTAATTATTAATATTATGTATTAGGTTGTAAAATAAGTTTCTATTGTTTTATATTTTAATTTAATCGTATTTGCGTTTATAAAATCATGTTTATTTCGTCAATAATATTTACATATTTATAAAAATCCGGTTCGCGCAAAACACGACTTTTACTTACATCGACTGTTAAAATCAATTTAAAAACTATTAAATATACTTCAATTTGAAAAATATATTTTGAGATGATTTCAATTTGTGTATTTATTTAATTTAAATAAAACGTGTATTTATTTTTGTTGGAAACATATGATTTAGATTAAATAATATAACTATATTAAATTGTTTATAAATTAGTAATAAGTTTGTTCTCTATTCGTCACTGAATACTACCCTTTCCAACATTGTGTATCAGATAATATTTTTGTCCTAAAATCTTTTTCTTTCCAACGGTATAATATACGTCTATTTTTCTGTTATTATCAAAAAACAAAAATTACATTAAAAATCGTTCAACTTGTATATTTAACTGTGTTTTAGCAATACTAATCAGGCGATATGTTCAATATCATAAAATCTAAAAAAATAAAGGATCTTTAGAGAAAGAAATTTTAAAATATCCACATTTAAGCCCTGTCAGACTATTTCAATCAGAATTAAACCTACATGATATTATAGCCCATCCAATTTTACATTAATAGAGCGAGTTGTTAAAATCAATTTAAGAATTTTTTGATGTATTTAGAGATGAAAATAAATTGTTAAAGAATAAATTAAATTCAGTTTCATAGAAAAATGTGTTTTATTAAATAATCTATTATTTTATTGTCTACGACAATCAATTTGTTTTATCGGCTTATCACCACACTCAGTTAACTTTTACAATTTTGTAGATAAGATAATATTTTTGATAAAATCATTAGCTTTCCATCGTTATATTATACATCTATGATGCTGTTCATATGTTCAAAAATTAGATTTATTTTTAAATTATATATCTATATTACTGTTTTGACGTGGTTCGTTAAAAATAATTCTTACTTATAAATTTAAACTTTTATAACCAAAAAGCACATTTTATTATCTTCATACAAGCTTTATCAACCACATTAAAAACAGATGTTTTATTTACAGGAAGGTTACTTTTTGGTTAGCCACCTGGTACACATTTTATAAAATATATACAAATAAATTTAATACACATATCAAAAATATGAATTAGACAAATTATGTGACCAAGTGGCTAACACGATTTATGCCTGCGAGTGGTACGATTAACTGAAGGTTATAGTACCCACCCCGCTACACTGTTTTTAAGTTCGAAAACACAAAAATTGCATTAAAATAATATGTTTTCTCTTTTCTCCTTTAGTTGGTTATCAAAATCGTTCAACTTGTATCTTTAGCTGTTTTATAGCAATTCTTATCAGGCGTTATGGTTAATTTTATAAACCTCCAAAATCCAAGGTACTTTTGGGAAAGAAAATTTAAAATATCGGCAGTTAAGCCCTGCCAGACTATTTAAATCTGAATGAAACCTACTTGACATTAAAGCTCATTAAATTTTACATTGATATAGCTAGTTTAATCAAAATCGTTGGAGTCGTTCTTGAGAACATCGTAAACATTTTCTTAATACATGGTGAAGTATAAATGGTGGCTCTTTTGGTTAGCTGATTGTGATGAGAAAGTTGAAATTTCAGTACTGTACTACTTTTCGTTTTCGTCCTAGACTTACCACACACACACAGACCTTTTTGCGGGACTTTTTAAATTATTTCATTGAAACATATGTTTCACGTTAAATTAGATGGTTTTTCCATGAAAACTAAACCAAACTGTTAGAACGTATTTTTCACAGTTAATTGTAAAAAAAACAAAAATAAACAAAACATAATAATAAATAAGTTCATATTATCTATGCCAAGATGATTTATCAACGAAATTACATTAAAACATGTTTAAACGAGTTTAGATTAGGTATATTTACTGCCTCCCACACTCTTCAATCCCACATCCGAGACCTTGAAGTATGGTGTCAGAAATGGAGGATTAAAATTAATTCTAACAAATCCCACCAAATAACCTTTACCCTTCGCCGTAAACCAATGACTTCCTGCCCTACTGTCTCCTTCAATAATACTCCACTTGCCCCTGTTGAACAGATTCGATACCTCGGACTCCACCTTGACAAACGTCTGACTTGGAATCTCCATACAAGACTGAAAAGACTTGCCCGACGTTTTCGACTACTCCAACACTTACTAGACAAACGCTCCAATCTTCCACTTAATTACAAAAGACTTATTTATATGACCATCATAAGACCGATATGGACTTACGGAGTAGAGCTATGGGGCTCTACCAAACCATCAAATTCTTCTCGTATCCAATCCTTACAATCCAAAATCCTTCGTAAAATCCTTAACGCTCCTTACTTTGTCACGAATAAGCTCATCCATAAAGACCTTAATATCCCATATGTTACTGAATTAGCCCGAACCAGATAACAATAATTCCATGAAAAACTCCATTTCCACTCTAATCCACTAGTTTCTAGTCTATCATCCTCTTCGATTCCTGATAATCCTCCAAGGCGTCTGAAAAGAAGATGGCCCCGAGACCTTCTAGTTTAAAATATTTTTAGAGTGCTGCCGATGGGTGACATCTCTTCATGTATTTCATGTTAGATTACTATATCCATCACATTTACTTGTTGTATATAATTATACAGTTGTAAATATCAATAAATATGTTAAAAAAAAAAAAAAAAGATTAGGTATAAAATTGTTCGCTTTCTTCGTTTTCCTCAATGTTTTTTGTTGATGTGCTATTCATAAAATATACATGGGACACGTTTCATCAAAATCGCAACTGTGATTTTAGAGATTTCGGTGTAAATGATTGAAATAAAATGGCACGATTTAAAAATTTGAGGTGTAAATCAACTTGCCTTTAATTTAGTATCATATTTAAGTAATTTCCGTATCTTAGCATATTTCTTTAACGAACTCGACTTATTGCATAGTATGGAAAATAGTAGTCCAAAATGGTCGATGTGTACTAAGGAATACCCGTCCATTTTGCGAGTGTCGGTTTTTTGAAAACATTATTTTTTATGCTAATTATTATTAAGATCGCAGTACATTTCTTAACTCTACGTTAGCTACAACGCACGGGAAAAGAAAAATCATATATTTATATTGTCACTAAATACATACAATGTAATGTAAATAGTAATAATAGGAAAAGGTGACATCTTAATAAATTCGGTTAAAATAAAAAAAAAGAAGAAAGAATATTTTTTAAAACCCCTTTTGTTGTTGTTTTGATGAACTCAGGAACAGGGTTTAAAGACCACCGCTTGCTTGGGAGTTAGCCTAGTATCCGCTAGATGGGGACACTAACATTTTTACAACAACATCAATCATTAATTTAAAATTTTACTTTCAAATTAATCAATAGTACATATTAAAAAAATGTAGTTATGCTTAACTTTCGTACCACGGTAACTTACTACTACTATCCTGTTATATCATAAAATCGACTTTTCAAAATTAAAAATAATCTTTTATTTTATTAAAAAAGAAAATCTGGTGATTACACAACTTTAACCTTACCTCGCTATTTTAAATAAATATTTGATTATTCGTATTTATTTTATATCTATTTTCATTTAAATATTACAAAAAAAAAAAAAAAAATTATAGTCAACAACAATTACCCATTTTACCCGGATTTCGTAACCATAGGTATTTAAACAAATACATATTTTCTATCTAACGGTATATTACATTCACCTATCTTTCTTTTTTTTTCTGAAAAATTGTTTCTACCGTTAAAAATATGTTTTTCCCCTTACGTATATAACCAATTTCTTTCATAGTTTATATTCATGCATTCTTTGAGACGAACAAGAATGAGATACAGTTGAATGTTTTAAGAAAACATTACTTGCTAATTTTTTTACCAATATACAAGCAATACCAATACTACTATAATAATAATATTATAATAATAACAGTCTTTATTTATATGTGAATACAAAGTTAATTACACTCCATGATGTATAAAAAACAAGAATAAATGAATATTTACATGAAATGTATGTCATATCTCAAAGAATGGGAAATCAGAGTCTTTTGGGCGAAGACTAGCCGAACATAAAACTTCAGTTGTTGGCACTTAGTTTTCCACAACCTGTCTTGTGCGTATCTCATCCATAAAGAACCGTCCTTTTTCCTAACTCCTTCAGCCCAGCGCTTGCGTTGTCGGCCTCTGCTTCTTTTCTTATTTATAGGGGTCCATTCTGCAGCTCGCTTTGCCCAAATATCTTCTGTTTTCCGCATGAGATGTCCTGCCTATGTCCAGTTCATTTTTCTAGCATAAGCCATAGCGTTTGAGATATTTGTTAATTTTCTAATTCTATTAGAATTAGAAATATCCCGCAGGAAGATTACTAGCATAATCCGCTCCATTCTTCCTTGACAGACATTTATTTTCCGTTTTAGATTCTTTGTCAATGACCATGTCTGGCATCCATAAGTAAGTACTGGGACGATACAGCTGTTAAATCTAGTGCTTTGTATTTTATTTCCAGTTGGCTTTTGATTATGAGCTTGAGGCTCCAAAATTTCTTCCACGCCTTACCTATTCTGGATTCTATTTCCTTTTCGTCTCTATTTACAAATGATATTATTTGTCCAAGACAATAGGCTTCATTGGATAATAGCAATATAAAACGATTAAAAAAACTTTTTAGGATTTTCACAGAACTCCTAAACATTGTACTTCGCTTGTTGAGTTTATTAAATAACTATATTGCAAAACCTAAAAGTAAAATCTGGCTACATTGACGTTCATCATATGTTTTTTTAGAAATAAGTCAATGTATCATAGAAAAGCAGATATAAGCAAATAGATAAAATATATTAGAGGTTAAAAAAAAAAAAATCGAAAAGAAGACTTATGATTCAAGTTCTGCAGCTCGATCGTTGTTAGGATTCGAAAACAAGGGTTTAAAATTGATTTTAACCGCTTCTGATCTACGCACCTTAAAAAAGATGTTTGGTATATGGAAAAAGTATTCTAATGTCAGTTATTTTAATATTTATGGTCATCATAAACCTGGATGTATCTAAATGTGTGTGTCAATCCATTTGAAATCGTCCAATTTTCATTATTTTGATGCTAAAAAATTTTAATTTGCATACATTTTTTATCAGTTATTCTCTATATTTTTCTGAATATAAAATTGTAGATAAAACATTTTTTTCTGGCTAATACTGCAGCCGTTTTAAGTCAGCTTCATGGCTTTCAATTTTGTAGATATCAAATCAAAACATTTTTTTTTTATTCATATTTTATTGATTTTTACTATTGTATTAACATAAATACAATAAGTAAAACTGTTGAATTAGAATAAAGGGCGTGAAAGGCTTGTGAAGAAACTACCTAGCGGTAGAACTTCGATGTTTATTTAAGTAAGGAGTTCCCGAGGCCATTTTCTTTTCAATCGCCTAGGAGGGTTGTCAGGAATATGTGAGGTTGATATGTTGCGGACAAGAGGGTTTATATGGGCTGAGAGTTTGGAATTAAAAGTGGTATATCTGGTACGAGAAATGTCTGTAACAAATGGGATATTAAGGTCGTTATGGATTATTTTATTTGTGACGAAATAAGGAGCATTTAGGATTTTGCGAAGGATTTTGGATTGTAAGGATTGGATACGGGAGGAATTAGATGGCTTCGTAGAGCCCCAAAGCTCGATTCCATATGTCCAGATGGGTCTGATGACGGTAACATAAATGAGCTCATTGTAATGAATTGGAAGTTTGAAGAAATCAAAACAAAAATTCAAAATAAGAGGAGGGTATGCATTATATTTTTTGTCCTGAGAACTAGTGAGGAAGGTGGTTTGAAAAATTATCGAAAATTAAGAAAACTTTAACTCATTACCCAAGTAGCCAAGGATACTCTTTAAAAAAAATTTTATGAAAATTTACATCTAATGAAACTTTTTGCGGGCTATAAAAGAGAAGCTTAAGGAAGTTTTTTTTTCTTGTACAGTCTCCTCGTAGCATTGCTTGCTGTAGAAATTTCGATCGTATTGCAGAAAATTACAAGAATTAGAACGATTTTTCCAACACGTTTTCAAGCATGGAGCTGACTTTAAACGGTTGAAATACTAAATGTACTAGCCATAAAAAAAATTTATCTACGGTTCTATATTCAGAAAAGGATAGCGAATAACTGAAATGAGAATAAAAAATGTTGAGCGGCTAGTCCTGGACGATTTCAAATGGATTGAACCACATTTATATATATATATATATATATATATATATATATATATATATATATATATATATATATATATATATATATATACAACATTTGTATACGATAAACATTTACGACCGATAAAATTTAATTGCAACCGTTCTAGGATGACAAGCGTTCATATTTACAGTCTGTGATGAGGGTTTTGTTCACAACTTTATCTCAGTCTATTCCAGACATTTTTGGGGGTTAGGAAGACTTACTGTTGTTAGTGTACTTATTCTATTTTTTTTTTTCCTGAGCTAGAAAACATCAGTGGTGACTAACATTTCCAAATTCGTCAATTTTTTTTATACTTTCACCTACCCATAGAAGAAATAGAATGTAAAGGATATTTTTTAAAATTTATTTTTATTTTTTTTTTGGATTGAACATATTTTTTATGCTACATATAAATAGTTGTACATGTATACTAGTGATGCAAAGCGATGGTGGTGTAATGGTGAGCATAGTTGCCTTCCAAGCAGTTGATCCGGGTTCGATTCCCGGCCATCGCAGTTACTTTTTTAAATAATAATTTAAAATACTTCAAGAAGCAGTGGTTCTATTTACATAAAGTATTATGTGAATAAAACATTTCCTTAAGCATTTATCTTAGGTAATTAAATGTATCACCGAAGTATTTTCCACATCAATAGAATTTACCATTCTACTAAAAAAAGCACTTCAAAATATTTTTAATTTTTAATTCTAAATTATTTATTTTGTGATTAACGAAAGGAATCACATATTTTAGTTTATTTAAATTACATAAAAGACGGATTTCATATTTTTTGCAAAAATACAAATTTCTTTGTATTCCTTAATTAAAAAAAAACATTCGAAATCGTCCAGAAAGAACATGCTCAATATTTTTTAATTTTATGTTTTGTTTTTTTTCTAGTTATTATCCCTAGGAATAAGTTTCAATTTATGTAAATTTCGCGAATTATTTTAACAATTTTTATGCTACTTAGGTAATGTTTGTAAGGATGAAGAATGTATACAGTGCTCTCATCATCATTCTAGTGTCTGTTTCGTTCTGAAATATGCAAAATTATGGGAGTTAATAATTTGTAAATAAAAGATGATTTCATAACTCGGGAGCCAGCAGAATCTGTCACCACATTTATGTCGCTCCCACTCAGCTGTAAGTTCGTCAGTGTGATTTTTAACACCATTTGCATTCCAAAGGAAAATAGATAAGGAGTTTGGAGAAGTCATTTAAGGATTTTATAAGGTGAGAATTAAATTTGATACAAGATTATTAATCAGTGATATATTTTTTTTTAATATTTAATAAGATATATTAAAATTTGTTTCTAAATGAACAGTAGTATTGGGTTGTTTCACATGAAATGTCCGTTTTTATAGTTTCTGAAATACATAAAGGATTTTGCAGGTCTCTGTTGTTTTCTTCCGAATGTTTACATATTTAAAGTAAACAGTTAATAATCCTCTACCTTTGTATTATAAACATTAGCTTCCCAATCAATTACCCACTGTTTGGTATACCTCCAAATATGAACATGGAAACACGCGATTTTCGAGTAATATTTTTGTACAAGTTTAAACTCGGCTATTCAGCAGCTGAGGCCGCTAGAAATATTTGGAAGGCGTTTGGGGAAGGAAGTGTTAATGAACGGACCATTCGCCGTTGGTTTGCTAAGTTTTCAGCTGGGGATACCGACTTGGAAAACTTGCCCCGAGGAAGACCTCCGTCCGTAATAGACAACGATGTCCTCAAACATACAGGAGAAGGAAACTCCTACCAAACAGTTAAAGGACTCTCAGCACAACTAAATGCAAGTGCATCTACCGTTTCCAGACATTTAAAGTGTATTGGGAAAGTAAAAAAGCTCCATACATGGGTACCTCATGATCTCACTGAGCGGCAGCAAGACCCCATGTTTCAAAACATACCGTGCAAAAATTTAAAGAACTGGGCTACGAAGTTCTTCCGCACCCACCATATTCTCTTGACTTGTCTCCAACAGATTACCACCTGTTCAGGAATTTAGAAAACTTCGTCAAAGGAAAACTTTTTGAAAATGATGATCAAGTGAAAAGTGCGTTTTCAGATTTTGTTTCACTTTAAAGCTCAGAGTTTTTCAGTTCGGGGATAACAAAGTTGGTGTCACATTGGAAAAATGTGTAGAAAAAGAAGGTAAATACTTCGAATAAAATTATCTTGTTTTCATATCGTATTTTTAATATAAATCCTTTACCTTGAAAACGGACATTTCATGTGACACAACCCTATAATAGTGATATGAGATCACATTCACACAATATATACATAAAATAATGATAAAGTATTAATATAAGCGGCATAACAAGGGATTTGATTTCCGGGAAGAAGGATGTCATCTAGTAAGGTCCGAGACATTTGATGGAGGTGGATTATGAGAAATTGTATGGCGATGACGTTTTTGAGGGTTATATAAATTTTGAGGAATAGGTGGCTGTGGAACGGGTTGAGGATTTTGAGGTATGCGTTGTTCCGGCAGAGCCTTGGCTTCATTATTCGGGTTCTCACCTCTAATTAAATGGGCAAATGTTACATTGGAACCTAGTTTATATACGTCAAATATCACTTCAAAATTGTTCATATTTAAAAGTTTAATTGTTCACATATTGTTCTTCTTTTAACATTTAATTATTTGCTTAGGTTCTCATTATAGTCTTCAAATATTCTTAATGCAATATTATCATCTTAATTTTATGTTTGTTTCCATATTGTATTACTGTAATCATATTATCGTATCTAAATAATTGCATTGGTTGTTATCTTATTTCTCTTAGACTTGATGAAGGTCTACAATGTAGGCCGAAACGTCGGCACACAATTAAAATAAGAACTACTTATTAATGTGTGTTTTTTTGTTGTTTTTTTTATGACTGCACCCCAACCATCTTCCTCGTCTAATTATGCAAATAATTAAGTTTGTATTCAATTCAAACAATTTAATATATTCTGGCCAGGTGTGCTATCTTTATTTGTAACATTCATGACTAAGTCCCTGAATTTTTTTTTTCCTGTTCTATTCTGTATTTCTTAGGTGTTATACAGGAGTGTGAGAAATATGTCCAATTTTTACTACAGCCGCTCTATATTCATAGGCACGTCGTCTTCATGCTAATAACCGTTTGCTTTTTTAAATGGGGATAATAGTTTTTTTTTTTCTATCCAAGACAATGCAGCCCCTGCGCTCCCATGCCCAAAAACAAGAGGGGGGCATTAATGCAAGTTCTGTGACTAAATAAGTCTTTAGAGTGGGTTGGAGAAGAAAAAAAATATATATATATATGGGTTGAGACAAGGTGAGTCAGAGGGATGAGTCAGCGAACCATCCATGCCCGTACTGGAAAAATAAAAAAGGAAGAAGCAATGGTCGTCTTTAAAGCCGTCCGGGTCAGTGGAATATTTTTTTCGGGAGCATTCCTTGTAGAGTGGACGGCGGACGAGCAGCTCCTCAGGAATCTTAATGCCGAGATCCATAGCGTCCTCCCGCCCACGATCTATCATAGTCCCCGTGTCCTCGATACCTGGCATTAGCTGGGATTGCTCCGTCCACCACTGTCCTCACTAACATTCCTTTAATCTCCCCCTCTCCCATCTTGGATTACCCTGGAACATACCGTCACCGGAGGGTTACGCCGAACCAAGTTGGCCGCCAGGTAGTTGCTGGCAATTGAGACGTTGAGTTCCAAAAGGTACATACAAGTTCCAGGAAACACAAAAATCTGTCTTTTATTTATTACTGAACCAATTTACTTTACTTTTTACTGTATTAATAACTTATTCCATTTTTCCCATGACTTTTATAAAAAAATCTAGTTAGGGCAACACACGACTTTAATTTACCTCGACTGTTAAAGCAATTTAAAAACTTCAATTTGAAAAATATTTTTATTTGTTGTTTGAGCCTGAAAATTATATATATATATATATATATATATATATATATATATATATATATATATATATATATTTTTTTTTTTTTTTTTTTTTTTATTTTTTTTTTTTTGTTGCCTGTATATTTTGTTGAAATTTAAAAATTAAAAATATATATTTTTTTAATGAGGAAAATATTGATATTTGTTGTTAGTTTAAGTGTTTCTATTCAATAGTGTAGTTAGGGATTAGCCAGATAAGAGTGCCCCCTTGCCCTCAAGCCAGTACCGCACTTGTAAGTTGAGAGCACGGTTTTCTCGATTTGCGACTTCAAACAATTTTTGACCAGGACTTCGTCTCGTCTTCTTGAAGATAACCGTCCTTCCAGAGGATAACCGTCCTTCCAGAGAATCACCGTCCTTCCAGAATCGCCTACCTGTCGTGCGGAACCGAAGAATTTATGGACAGATAACTATCCTTATATTTTTCCTCATTATAATTATTCATTTTTTTTTTTGTAATACTTTAATAGTACTAACACACTAACCCAATTTTTAAATTTATTTTTTTACAGTTTGGTTAATAATAATTTTTGATTGGTTAATCGAATAATTTTTTATTTTGTTATAAATCAAATGATTTTTATTTTACTGTAAATTTTCCTCATTTTTATTAAATTTTTATTTATTTTGTTTCCTTTCAATTTTATCTTTTTATTTAATTTTTCCTATATTTTTATTTTTATTTTAAGTACTCAAGACCAGCTATTTTCGAAACGGGTTGAGTCTACGTTAGCCCATCTCTCTTTTATTTCGTTTTAACGTCACTCAACCCAACACTGTATTCATTCTTGTTGGAACATACAATTTAGATTAAATAATATAAATCTATTAAATTGTTAATTAGTAATAAGTTTATTCCCTTTTCGTCACTTTATATTACCTTTTACAAATTCGTATATCAAATAATGCTTTTTCTAAAATCTTTCTCATTCTAACGGTATATTATATGTCTATATTACTGTTTCAACTTGTATATTTATCCGTCCTTTATCAATGTCATTAAGATGATATGGTTAATCTTTTGGAATGTACAGATTTAAAAGTACTTTAGAGGAAGAAAATTTAAACTATCGGCATTTAAGCCTTGTCAGACTATTTTAATCAGAATGAAACCTACATCATATTAAAGCCCATCAAATTTTACATGGACCTATAGAATATCCTAACAATAAGTTAGTTATTTTTGTTCTACACTAGAAATAACGTTTGCCGAGTCAGCTAGTTATGTTATAAATTATTTGTATGATGTTCTGTTTTAAAATTTTTTTCCTCATCAACCATAATTATTTTTTTAGCAATACCAAGTTGGAATTGTTTTATGGCTTGCTGTCTTTACTATATATTAATCGGGGTCTCATTTTTTTTTTTTTTATTATATCATATAAAAAAATACCTTTTTCACATCCATTAACGGATGCTCTTGAAATCACAAGCAGCCAAAACCTTTTTTTTTTTTTTTTTTTTAACATATTTATTGATATTTACAACTGTATAATTATATAAAACAAGTAAATGTGGTGGATATAGTAATCTAACATGAAATACATGAAGAGATGCCACCCGTCGGCAGCACTCTGAAAATATTTTAAACTAGAAGGTCTCGGGGCCATCTTCTTTTCAGACGCCTCGGAGGATTATCAGGAATCGAAGAGGATGATAGGATAGAAACTAGTGGATTAGAGTGGAAATGGAATTTTTCATGGAATTATTGATATCTGGTTCGGGCTAATTCAGTAACATACGGGATATTAAGGTCTTTATGGATGATCTTATTCGTGACAAAGTAAGGAGCGTTAAGGATTTTACGAAGGATTTTGGATTGTAAGGATTGGATACGAGAAGAATTTGATGGTTTGGTAGAGCCCCATAGCTCTACTCCGTAAGTCCATATCGGTCTTATGATGGTCATATAAATAAGTCTTTTGTAAGTAAGTGGAAGATAGGAGCGTTTGTCCAGTAAGTGTTGGAGTAGTCGAAAACGTCGGGCAGTTTCTTGTCTTTTCAGTCTTGTATGGGGATTCCAATTCAGACGTTTGTCAAGGTGGAATCCGAGGTATCGAATCTGTTCAACAGGGGCTAGTGGAGTGTCATTAAAGGATACTGTGGGGCAGGAAGTCATTGGTTTACGGCGTAGGGTAAAGGTTATTTGGTGGGATTTGTTAGAATTAATTTTAATCCTCTATTTCTGACACCATACTTCAAGGTCTCGGATGTGGGATTGAAGAGTGTGGGAGGCAGTAAATGGATCATTATCTACCGATAACACGCACGTGTCATCAGCATAAGTAGAAAGGAAAGTGTTAGGATGGGTTGGGATATCAGCTGTATAGACTGTGCCAAAACCTTAAAAAAATATAACCTAAAGGCCACGGGTCGCAAAAATCCTGAGTTTTTAGACAGATTTAAGACCACATACTCGTACAAGGGATAAGGGAATGAATTAGTATATTTAATAGGACAGTGGTATAATAATCCGCGGGTTCTAGCTTATCCAGAGGGTATCTTAAAATAAATACAAAAAATTGGCTCCTGTGTGAGATATCTGCTAATCACCTCTTTTTACAGCCGTTAGACTGTTAAAATATAACAGTAAATGTTATATCGCTAAGCATCTAACGTACGTTATAATCAAATACATGTGACAGAGAAATTGGTATTGTTATATTGAGGTTAAATTCATTGTTATTAATATGTTCAAACCACATGTTTCCGTGTCTTTAATTATTATTTTTTAATAACATAAGATTTGCGACGAGCACGGTTGCATTGTACTTTACAACTCGCGATGTCTGAACAATTATACAGGCGTTGGTGGCCGCTAGCTCTTCAACAATTAAAAGTCCCAACCGCTACAAGTCAAGAAACTGTGGCAAGCGAGCAGTTTAGAAAGCAATTTAACGGGCTTACTTTACAACCCTTTAATGACCGTGATGAATCATTCGAGGCCTACGTTATGCGGCTCGAAAACATTCTAGCTTTTAAAGGGTTTAATGCTACAGGTGAATCCTCCAAAACCATATAATCTTCAAATTCTTATAAATAGCCTAAATCAAGTATGTCTAATCACAAGAAAGCAAAATCACCTTAATCTTATCAATATCGGCCAAGTTAATCAGTATATAATTAATTATATATTATATTAAACCGTATCCATGTTTTGTCTACATGTTACCACGTTAACACCGGCAATTTTGATTTGCGTTTTACTATGATTTTATAACAGGAAGTAGAAACAATTATTTCTAAATCATAAATAACTCTTTTATTATAAAAGCTGCCAGCAGATGTTTTAGTTTTCTCAAGGAAGGATTCATCGGTAAAAAAGAAGTGTCAAAAAACATTAAAACCGTATTCTATAAAAATACTTTCTTACCGGTTCTCTCATATTCAAGTGAATCTTGGACTCTAACCAAAAAGCACAAGAGTCAGCTACAAGCGATGGAGATGAAATACCTAAGAAGAATGGAGGGGAAGACCAGAAGAGACCGAGTGAGAAACGTAACAATACGGTCAAACCTGGGACTTCGGCCTGCTCTGGATATTATTGAAGAGCACCAACTGAGATGATTCGGCCATGTTTCCAGAATGGTAGAAAACCGAGTAGCAAAGGCTGTATATGAGACAAGGGTGGAAGGTCTAAGACCAAGAGGAAGACCGAGAAAGACTTGGGAAGGCGCGATTCAGGAAGCCTTTGACAGAAGGGGTCTGGAATGGAGAAGGAGAAGAAGATTGGTACAGGAGAGAGATTTGTGGATCAAGCTCTATAAAAAGGATGCTCACACCGTTGGCGGTAGACGAGAAGAAGATTAAATGAATAACTCATGTTTTGTTCTGTTAGAAAGATTCACTCAACGAATTGGATTAATTCACATTTAAGTATTAATCGAACTATGATAATATGGTATGTTGTTGTCAATTAATACAAATAAAATCAATATTTGTTATTCGATTATAACTTTGTTCGTTGCAAAATAGTTGAAAGAGTAATTGATTGACCGATAGCGAAGTTATAAGTTATTAGAGTCTTATAGTTACTCTTACCATAAAAGCATATATGTAGATAAAAAAAAAAATATATTCACGAGCAAAGCCGCGGGATATAGCTTGTGATAGTATATATGATTATTTGCTTATTTTCTATAATATCAATACTGTGCTGTTATTGATGCAGTTTTTTGACAGCCTTTTAAATACTTTTAAATAAAAGTATATTGGGCTGATGCGAAATTAATGCAGGTTTCCTCTATTGCAATATCTTAATTCCAATTGTGTAAACAAAGCTAATCCTAACATTGATCATTATTATACCAAAACAAACCTTATCTAATACCCTCTCTTTCACCATGAATTTGTTTAGTAAAATAGTTTTGTTCAGTGTGTTCAAAGGTCTTGAATCGAAAATGTCAAAGTGCGATTTTCGTCAAATTTATTTTTACGAATTTAAATTAGGGCGCAGCGCTGCACAAACGGCTCGTAATATTAATGAAGTGTGGGGTCAGGGGGCTATTAATGAGTGCACGGTGCAGCGTTGGTTCCAGAAGTTTCGCAGAGGAGATTTCGACCTCGAAGACCAGGAAGGTCGGGGCCGTCATCTTGCTCTGGACAACGACCAGCTGAGGTCAAAAGTGGAAGAAGACCCAACCAAAACCACACGAGAAATGGCGGCGGAACTCGGTGTGAACCAATCCACAGTTGTACGCCACTTGGAAGCAATTGGTAAGGTAAAAAAGTTGGCCAAGTGGGTGCCAGTAGTAACGCCAGACCACACGTTGCACAACCAACGCTTCGACGACTGCACGAGTTGGGCTACGAAGTTCTCCAACATCCGCCTTATTCACCTGACCTCTCTCCTACAGACTTCCACTTTTTCAGGCATCTGGACAACTTTTTGAGGGAGAAAAATTTTCAAAACCAGGACGACATTGAAAATTCTTTTCGTTATTTCATTGAGTCCAGGATTCGGATTTTTTTTCTGGTGGAATAAGAAAGCTTGTTGAACGTTGGCAAAAGTGCATTGATTCAGATGGAAATTATTTTGATTAAATATATATGGTTAAAGTAAAGATATGGCGTATTTACAATACCTACTAAATACCTGCATTAATTTTGCATCAACCCAATACTTCTTATATTTTAATTATTTTCAGTCTATTGTCTCCGCACTCACCTAAATAATAATTGTTTGATTGATAGTCCAAATGACACACACACACACACACACACACACACACACACACACACATATATATATATATATATAATGGAATCTTTACTGAGAACGGTTAGAATTATTACGAAATTAATATACGGGCTGAGAAAACAAAAATACCGACTAAACATAACAAACGTGGAACAGGCTTTTGATAGAATTAGGCATCCGGGACTGCTTTACAAACTCCGCCAAATTCCTCTCCCCGGTATATTTCCGAATAATCCGTTCCTACATTACAGATAGAACCTTTAAAGTTAATCATAACCTCTCCTACTCCTCAGTATGCAGTCAGTCAACTGGTCTACCTCAAATTAGTATCCCAGGCTTAATCCTCTACACGGTTCGTCCAACTGATATCCATCCAAGCAGTGTCCCCACTACTTACGCTGATGACACATGTGTGCTACCCGTGAATAATGATCTTTTTGTGGCTTCCTTAATCCTACAGAGCCATATAGAAAAGGTGTCAAAACTGGAGAATTAAAATAAATCCTAATAAATCCCACCAAATCATTTTCACTTTAAGTCGTAAACCTATGACTTCGTATCCCACTGTTTCCTTTAATCATACCCTACTCATCACTGTTGAACAAATACGATACCTTGGACTTCACCTTGACATACGTCTTACATGGAATCTTCATAAAAGACAAGAAACTGCTTGTGGATACCGACTACTAAAACGCTCACTTGACAAACGATCAAAACTCCCTCTTTACTTCAAAAAACTCATTTACTTAACCATTATTGGACCTATTTGGACTTATAACATTGAGCTATGGGGGTCCACTAAACCATCGTATTCCTCCCGCATAAAAGAAGAAACCTTCCAATAAAAAATCCTTTGACAAATCCTCGACGCTCCTTACTTCATTACCAATAAATGCATCCATAGAGACTTGAATATCACACTAGTTGCAGAAATAGCCCAAAAAAGATTTATTCCTATATTCCTTTCACTCTAAATTTCCCGCCTATACAAACACGCTTGTCCGTTTTCTCTTATCTACATACTCATCCTCCGAGGCGTCTGAAAAGACGGTTGTTTCGAGACATGCGTGTAAACAGTTCTAAAAAAAAAAATCCTTCAAAAACTTTCATTTTTTTATTGATATAAATTTACCTAAATATTAAAATTACAAATATAATTACTTTAAAATTGATGTAATTCTATTTTCCGCAAAGATATTATATTGAGATTAACAAATTAACTACACTTCAACATAATATTAATCCGAATAATTGATGCTTATGTGAAGATAATACCGATGGCTTGAGTGAAAATGAGATACACCATTGACTCATTTTTGAGTCATCGGCGGTTTGGGAAGGGTGTGTGCCTAATGAATCTTGAATCCTGAACGACTCATCCTCAGGTATGGTATACGAGTATATAGCCTAAATGTATATATATATATATATATATATATATATATATATATATATATATATATATATATATATATATATATATAATTACGACGTTAATGGGCTTTAATATCATGTATCACGTAGGTTCTGATTGAAACAGTCTGATAGTTATAATAGCATAAATGTATATATCAAATATTCTTCCTCTAAACTACATCTAATTTTGTAAATGCGAATATAATATATATTCCGTCAAGTTAGCATTGACAAAAATGAGTAAACTATATAAATTTAAAAACGCATTTTTATAACCGAATAACAGAGAAAAGAACAAAAAATATTTTTTTCACGATTATAAGTATGGTTATGTAGATGTTACATATACAACTGGAAAGCTAGAGATTTTAGAAAAAAATGTTATCCTATTTACAAAGTTGTATAAGGTAATAAATTGCTACGAAAAGCGGGTAAAACTAAGTGATTATTACTGATAAAAATTCCTATTGTTAGATAATTTAATCTGTAATGAAATTACTCAAAAAAGTTTCCATACACCTAAATATAATTGGATAAATTTAAATAAAGGAATTAGAGAAATATGCAACTTTTGACTTTCCATGTGGCCCAAAAATATATATATTTTTTTAAAAATAATTTATTAAAATTTACAACTGTACTAAAAAAATTACATCAAGTAAATATCATATTAGAAAAATGACATGAAAAAGACTTGTAGAAGAACTACCCAATGGTAGCACTCCTGTAACTATTCTAAACTAGAAGGTCTCGGGGCCATCTCCTTTTCAGACGCCTCGGAGGATTGTCGGGAATTGAAGAGGAAGAAAGGATTGAAACTAGAGGATTAGGGTGGGAATGGAGTTTGTCATGAAAGGAATGATATCTAGATCGGGCCAAATCAGCAACATACGGAATATTAAGGTCTTTGTGGATCAGTTTATTAGTTACTAAATAAGGAGCATTGAGGATTTTACGAAGGATTTTGGATTGTAGGGATTGGATACGGGAGGAATTTGATGGTTTAGTAGAGCCCCAAAGCTCTACTCCTAAAGTCCATATAGGCCGTATGATAGTCATGTAGATGAGCCTTTTGTAGTTAAGTGGAAGATTAGAACGTTTGTCTAGTAAGTGTTGAAGTAGTCGAAAACGTCATGCAGTTTCTTATCGTTTCAGTCTTGTATGAGGGTTCCATGTAAGGCTTATGTCAAGGTGTAGTCCTAGATGTCGGAACTGTTTAACCGGGACAAGAGGAGTATTATTGAAGGAGACAGTAGGGCAGGATGTCATTGGTTTACGACGAAGGGTAAAGGTAATTTGGTTAGATTTGTTGGCATTTATTTTAATTCTCCAGTTCTGGCACCATACTTTATGGTCTCTGATGTGGGATTGGAGAGTTCGAGAGGCAATAGTTGGATATTAAATTTGAATTCGTCAGACGATATGACCCTTTACCAGAAACTGTTATGTTTATTTACAAACTTCCTGACAAATTGCAGCCACTTCTTCCGGTTTATCTAACTGATGAAATGTTTGATCACTTTATCCTTCCCTTTTTACAATATCTCCGACTGTTTCTGGGTGGACTTGAATCCCATATTTCCTATTTATTCTGATGGCCATTGAGGTTGCCGTAGTGTGAGGATTTGCATGGACTTGGCTCGCCTATCCTCCAGAGATTTTAACCCTAAGTACATACTTTAATAATTGTGTAATTATTCTTAGAGATAAACCCTGCATTAGGTAATGAACCATAAGCTCTCTCAAGTCACAAGAAACACGCATATTGAAAAGAAATTAGTTTTCCAGGCACAACTAAAGCTAAAACTAAACTAACAGTTGATTATTGAGATAAGATTTCTAGATAAAACTGGAAAGATGCTCATAGTACAAGAAATAGGATTAATATTGAAATTGTATGGAAACTTTTTTGACCTATCATTAACAAAATACATTCTACTGACACTGATGTTGAAACGGAAATAAATAAATCTCTTTTTTTTTTTTTTTTATCAGCTATTAGTATTAATAATTTGTACATTAGGAAATTGTTGAAAATAAATAGCTCTGCAAATTAATAGCAAGCTGTACTAACAATTTTTTGAGTCAGTTTATATATTTACATCAAAACTCAATGTAATTCTTTAACCTTTCAGCTCTAACATTATTTAAAAGTTCTTAAATTGATTTTAACTACGGAAGTAAGAGAAAGTTATCTGTGTTGTGCTTATCACTTTGATGGATGTTGGAAAATAAATAAAGTTCGAAAATAAAAGTTACTTTAATTAAATAAAAGAACGATTTAGCACAGTTAAAATGATAAAAAATAAATTTTTTATTGATAATAAAATAAAATTTAAAGAAATGTTTTTTTTTTTGGTCCACACACACACACAAGATTTTTAACAATATCACCACAAAACAACAAGGTACACGATGCACCCAATGCAGGTAATTGTTGGTTACCTCAGTGTTTGCAGGTAAAAAACTAATATTAATAATTAAATTACTTTCCACCTGGCAACACTGAGTTACCTGAAAAACCGTCGTGTAACCTCCGTGGTTTGATTGACAGTGGAACCGTTACATCACATTTATTAGTTATTAAAACTGTGTCTTTATCGTGAATTGGTTTCTGACAGGATCCAAACGATTAAATATTAGTAGGAAATTAATTATTTAGGAGTCACTAAATTGATTTAAATCATCTTAAGTTTTTCTATTTGTACGCTCTTGTCTTTTATTGACCTTAGGCTAACCATAAAACGAAAGCGTATGTTTTAACCAGGCCTTAAGAGAGTACTCCGGACGTAAAGCCCTGACTACTGATAACCCCTGAGTAGGGCTTTTTTTTTTTTTTTTTTTAACAGATACCAGAGGAGACACTTAAGCCCTCCTCGGCTACTGAAAGACAAAAAATAAATGCATTCTGAAAGGAGGGCTATCTTACAAGATGTTGACTTTACGACAGTATTGGTCTTTCGGTACAAAATTCACTAGGACGAGTAATGAAGATCAGAAATTTGCTATTTCACCTTTGCCTAAGTGTCTATAAAATATACAGTAACGGAAGCTATTGTGGTTATAAAACTTGTCGAAATCGGGTTTTCAACGGACTAGACCCGCAAAATGGTCTCCATGTGGATGGTAACTACAGCTAAAAAAAAAAAAATTAAAATTCAGGCAGTCATAGGTAATGCCGATAGAGGTGAAAAGGTTTTTAAAATTCTCGATTCAAGCTGAAATTTCGTTCGAAAGAAGAGTACGTTCGTTAAATTATATTATGTTGAGAATGCATGATTTTTTATTTTTGTTCCATTTAATGGTAAAACATCATCCTGTAGAGGTATATCATCTTGAAGTATGCCATCGCAATCTGAATCTGACTGTAGACTGTATTAGTCGGTGGTACACATAGCACATTTTTTTATTTTTTATGGCAGGGCCATTTGTATCAAGGAAATTAAGATATTTAGGAATAAGCTTTATAGTTTTTTCTCAGAGATAACCTCAGTTTCTATTCTAAGTAAAAAAAAAACATATATATTAATTAGTAATGAAATATACATTATGCTTAATTGAAATCTATTTTATTATTTTTTTATTTAAACATATTTATTGATATTTACAACTGTATTATGATATACAACAAGTAAATGTGATGGACATAGTAAACTGACATGAAATACATGAAGAGACGTCCCCATTGGCAGCACTCTGAAAATATTTTTAACTAGAAAGTCTCGGGGACATTTTCTTCTCAGACGCCTCGGAGAATTATCAGGAATCGAAGAGGATGATAGGCTAGAAACTAGTGGATTAGAGTGGAAATGGAGTTTTTCATGGAATGATTGATATCTGGTTCGGGCTAATTCAGTAACATATGGGATATTAAGGTCTTTGTGGATGAGCTTATTCATGAAAAAGTAAGGAGCGTTAAGGATTTTGGATTGTATGGACTGGATTCGAGAAGAATTTGATGGTTTAGCAAAGCCCCATGGCTCTACTCCGTAAGTCCATATCGGTCTTATGATGGTCATACAAATAAGTCTTTTTAATTAAGTGGAAGGTTGGAGCGTTTGTCCAGGAAGTGTGGAAGTAGTCAAAAACGTCGGGCAGTTTCTTGTCGTTTCTGTCTTGTATGGGGATTCCAAGTCAGTGGTTTGTCAAGGTGGAGTCCTAGGTATCGAATCTGTTCAACAGGGCCGAGAGGAGTGTCAATAAAGGATACTGTAGGTAAGGAAGTCATTGGTTTACGAAGAAGGGTAAAGGTTATCTGGTGGGATTTATTAGAATTAATTTTAATCCTCCAATTCTGGCACCATACTTCAGGGTCTCGGATGTGGGATTGAAGAGTGTGGGAGGTTATATTATTATAATGAATTTATCGTAGGAAAAAATAGTCTGGAGTCAGTATTTTTTATTATTTTAATTTTGCCGACGTTTCTGCTCAAAATTATAAGCCATCTTCAGGGCATTACTGAGTCATGTCAAGCATCAAGTTGTTTCAACATCAACATCAACAAGCATCAAGCCATGTCAAGCAACTTGACTGCCCTGACGATGGCTCACAAGTTTGATCCGAAACGTCGGCAAAATTAAAATATTAAAAAAGACGGACTCCTGATTATTTCAACCTACGATAATTTCTACAGTCGACTATACACCTCCAAAAAAAGAATTTAATTTTCATACAGTGCGAATCTCTATATGTACTTAGCCCAAGACCCTTCGTGAGTTGTAAAGGTACAAGATTTTTTTTCCCCCAGGTACAGAAGATAGTGTGACTGGGCTCAAATATTTTATATTAAAGATAAGTATGGGTTTAAATGTTATAGCAACAATAAAATCGACTTACTAAAAGTGCAACTTTTTACCAAGCATTTTAAATTATTTTAGTATCTTAAAAAAAGGATTAAAAATATTAATAAATAGCGATAAGATGAAATATATGATTGGTAGCAAATCGGTGGCGATCTTGGTGATATTGATATATCAGGGCACACTTTTGAACACGTAGAGAAATTCAATTGCGTGTTATTATTCAGTTGCTAAATTACTTAGCTAGCGGCTTCTATCTAAAAACCTAAAGGTTGGAATTTATAAAGCTATTATTCTTCCGACGGTTCTTTACCGATGTGAAACGTGGCCGCTTACTTTGAAGGATGAACAACGGCTTAAGGTTTTCGAAAATAAGGTATTGCGTCAAATATTTGGTCCGAAGAGAGATGAGGCCACAGGGGAGTTTAGAAGGTTGCACAATGCGGAATTGCGGAGTTTGTACCCTGTGAATATAATTGAGTTGATAGCATTGCGGAGACTCAATGTGCGTGTAAAGTTGTTGGGCTCGTTGAGGAACGGATTCCGAGAAAGTTGATATTCGCTGAACCGACTGGGAGGCGTCCGAATGGTAGGCCGAAGCGTCGATGGGAGGATTGCGTTAAGGATGATCTCGGGGGCTTGGGCTTGTATGGTGAACATTGGACGAGTTTATGTAGGCGGAATTTGGTGGTATCGGCATCGAACCTTTGGGTTCGATAAGCCTATTATTATAATTATTAAGAAAAGGATTAAACGATTTTTAAACGATCATACTCACTATAATGATGCAAAGTCAAGCGCGCTTTAACACCAAATTTTCGAAATATTTGCCTCAAGATTATCTATAATTTTGTTGATTAAAAATAGCTTCATAGAATACTCATTTCTATTGTTATATTATATAATCTAAAATAAATTATTTTATATTTTTTAACTTAAATATTTTTTTCTTTCTTTGAATTATTATCTGTTCTTCAATATTTTAATTGTTTATATATTTATTTCTTACTACAGTCAACTACTAAAATTCCTCCCTATGGTGGAGGCTTTTGTCGATACTTATATAATGTCAATAAATCTATTATTATTATAACTTAAAAGACTTACAATTTGGATAGAAACGTTGGGAAAAAAATAAATATTTACTAGATGAAGATGAAAGGAAATAGACCAGCGGATTTGTGAGGGCATAGAGGCAGCAATTTCGGAATTAAAGGATGTGTATCAATTTTGGGATAATTCTGCGACTAGTGGAATATTCAGGTCTCTATGGATGATGTTTATTAGTAGCAAACTAAGGAGAATTGAGGATTTTTTATTGCAAGGTCTCTTGTCCTTTCAGTCTAATGTGAGTATTTTAAATAAGACGCTTGTCAGGATACAGCCTTAGGTACCGGAGTGATGAAAATTAAACAACAAATTTTGAATATGTATATTTACAAGAATGGGATGGAACGAAATGGATTCAAAGGTTTCTGACGAATGTGTAATGCTAATTTGGGGTGTCTGAAATGAGAGGATAAAACAATAATAACATAAAAATCTACTTAATCAATAGCGCTGATAATGAATTTATCCCTGAATAACTTACAGAGGGGAATGTAGACCAATTGATAAAGGGATTGAATCATTAACCACGGAGTGGTCTTTAAATAGCCGCAATAATGTCATTATAATTACCAGGTGGTGTACTCCCGTCCGCACTACATTAATGACACCCCAACCCTTCTAGATCCAAGGGGGCTGATCTGGAAACGGACATGGGGACAAAAAAGGATGCAACAATGGTTAATCAACCCACTCGCGGACCATGCGCGGAACTAATCGCCCAGAGGACAGTGGACCGGTTATCGACCACAATTAGTCGTTTGTTCCTACAGCTGCTCTCCAGTTCCAGTGGCTCCAGCGGACGCTAGCGTGTTCCAGCCGCCGGCAGCATGCCTTCCATCAGAGTGCCAAACTGCCGCCTTGTCATTAGCCAACAGTTTAGGGATCAGTTTACAAAACTCCGGAACAAGCTGTCGCTGACACACTTTCCCTAGGAGCTTCTTGATGAGTTGTCCATTTTCGTATGATAGCCCTTATTTTGAAAAATTATTAATCATATTTAATAGACTTATAAGTATTAGACCAAAGATCAAAGCCGATAACTTAAACGGAAGGCACATTGATTGCTTAAATTTATCACCTAATATGAGGTTATCGTTTTATCCTACCTTAAATTTGAGCCTCTAACGGACGGAAATTGCAAAAGAGTACTAAAATCAACGAACAATTTTATATTATATTATATATAATCATTTATTGAAATTCACAACCGTATTAGTAAATACATCAAGTAAATTCATGTATGCCCATTGGCACCACTTCACTGGGTGATCTAAACTAGAAGGTCTGGAGGCCATCTTATCTTCAGACGCCTCGGAGGATTATCAGGCATTGTAGAGGAAACAAGGATTGAAACTAGTGGATTAGAGTGGGAATGGACTTTGTCATGGAAGGAATGATAACTGGAACGGGCCAAATCAGCAACATATGGAACATGGAGATCTTTATGAATGATTTTTTTCGTGGAAAAGTAAGGAGCAATGAGGATTTTGCAAAGGATTTTGGATTATAAGAATAGAAAAAAAATAAATTAAAATAAAGCTGTAGAAGACAATGGAAAGCGAGGAAAAGGGCATAAACATAAGTGATTGTTGTATTAAGAATAATTTCTATTGTTTTATTAATTAATTTTAACTAATGGTTCAGTGTCTCTAATCGTGCTTTATTATTGTTTTTTCGTGTTTAAATATAATGCAATGGTATTATATTTCCACAAAAATAAACACACATATAATTTTTATATTATATTTTTATACATATTTATAAATATTTAAAAAAAATGAACGCCAACCACACCAAAAAGATGGGAAATAATAAATTTAGCAGAAATTTATAATTTGCATTCTATGAAGGCTCCTCATATCAATTCGGGCAAAAATGTCAACGTCAAAAATGGTCTATCATAAAAATATCAATAAAGTAGTGACGATCTCCAAATATACCTTTCCTTCCGACCTTCCGACCTATTACCAGCTATAGAACTACAAGAGGACTTAAATAGAATAAGTCACTGGGCTGTAGTCAATAAGTTAAAACTAAATTCTGATAAAAACAAAAGCAATTTTAATAGGATCCCATCACCTCCTGAAAACAGTCCCACATATCCCAACCCTGTACCTAAATAGTAATCCTATAAAGTTCCACCCGTCTGTCAGGAATCTGGGAGTAACCTTCGACCAAACTCTATCCTTCAAAAATCATATTTCCGAAATCTCCCGTCGTACCTTTTCAACCTTAAAGCGACTGTATTCCCTTCGTTACCTATTCCCGCTTGAAACCCGAAAACTCCTCGTTACCTCTCTAATATTTCCCCACTTTGACTATTGCTGTACGGTATACGATGGTGTTTCTGGTGATCTTGAGGTAATTGCTTTGTCCGATTCATCTCCGTATCCCAATTTTATGGCGAGCTGAAGTTGCTTTACCCTTCCAATCGTCGCAAGTATTTCCTTGCGTCATTCCTTTACCAAGTTATCCAATCCCGCCGTCCATCATACATTTTTGACCTCCTACAATTCAAATCCTCTGTCCATCCTCGTTGTACACGCTCTAGACCTTCAGATTTATACAGTACGGCCCACCGAACTGCACATTTCGACAGATCCTTTCTCATTCGATCCACAATCCTATGGAATTCCATTCCTCTTTCCATCCGTCACTCCAATGCTCTTTCTACCTCCAAATCCCGCATATTTAATTACTTAATGAATATCCAGACTCAATACAATTGTAAATAAGCTTTTTTATTTTTGTTGTTTTCTTATCAATTGAATATGCCTATTTTATATAAGTAATTATTAACTTGTTTATATGTACTTAATATGTTCTAAGACCCAAAGCACTGTTTGTGCATTCTGTATATTTTTATTCTAAAGGGACATATCCCAGGATAATAAAAAATATATTTATTTATTTTATTTAAAGTACATGTTATGCTTTCGAACGGTATATTGTACACCTTAATCAATTTCGAATTAAAAATAAAAATCTGGTGTGCGCAACACACGACTTTCACTTACCTCTGTAATTAAAATCAATTTTTAAATTTTTAAAAACAATTAGAGATGAAAATAAATTGTTAAAGAAATAATTAAATTAAGTTTTTATAGAAACATGCGTTTTATTAAATAATCAATTATATTATGATCTACGGCAAGCAGATTGTTTTGCCCGCTTTTAATCACTCTCCGAATAACTCTAAAAATTGTCTGTATAAGATAATATTTTTTTCTAAAATCTTTAGCACTCATCGGTATATTATACATCCATATTGCTGTTTTTATGCTCAAAAAAGCAAAAATCACATAAAAAAATATGTTTGCTCATTTCTTCTTTAATTAGTTATCAAATTCATTCTAAATGTATATTTAGCTGTTTTTGACAAATATTAATCAGATGATATTGTAAATTTTATGATATCAACAAAATTAAAGGTACTTTAGAGGAAGAAAATTTATAATAATGGCATTTAAGCCCTGTCAGAGTATTTCAATCAGATATTCGTTTTCGTACTGGACTTACCACAAACACACAGACTTTTTGAGGGACTTGGTCATTTGGACTCGGGGGACCCTAAAACGTTTCAGTTGAAAACTGGAATTAGAAAATGTTCACGATCGCAATACTTTTTTCAAACGTATTCTAGTTACAAAATATGTCAATTATTAAGAATGGTGACTTGAACTAAGAACAAAGAAAAAAAATTAAAACAGTCCTTTAACACATGAAAATCTGGCATATCCTTCGAAATAGTAAAATTAGTCCTTTTCGTGCGTAACCTCCCTTTCTTATGTAGACAGTTTGATTTATTTCGGACCGATTCTTGCACCGGGAAGAGAGTTGCAATGTTAAAAAGTGTCTTTTCTAGTGTGGTAATCCTAGTTACCATTAAAACATTTCGATTCGTATCACTTTAAAAGGAGAATCGATTCGAAATGGAGGTTCTAATTTTTTTTCAAGCGTATTATAGTTACAAAATGTGTTAATTGTTAAGAATGGCGACCTTAACTTAGAATAAATTTAAAACAGTCCTTTATATATGGAAATCGGGCATATCCTTCGAAATAGTAAAATTAGTCCTTTTTTTCCCTTCGTCGTAAGCCGATGACATCCTGTCCTAGATTATCCTTTAATAATATTCCACTTGTCCCTGTTGAACAGATCCGCTATCTAGGACTCCTACTTGACAAATGTCTCACACGGAATCCGCACACAGAACTGTCCCAACAAGAAACCGCTAGCCGCTTTCGATTACTTCAACACTTACTAGACAGACGCTCAAACCTTCCACTTGACTACAAAAGGCTTCATGACCATCATAAGGCCTATATGGACTTACGGAGTTGAGCTTTGGGGCTCAGCTAAACCATCAAATTCTCCCGTCTTCAATCCTTACAATCCGAAATCCTTAGTAAAATCCTCAACACCCATTACTTTGCCACAAATAAATTCATCCATAAAGACCAAAATGTTCCATATGTTGCTGATTTGGCCCGAACCAGATATCAATCCTTCTATGACAAACTCTATTCCCACCCCAACCCACTAGTTTCAACCCTTGCTTCCTCTTCTATTCCTGATTATCCTTCAAGGCGTCTGAAAAGAAGATAGCCTTGAGACCTTCAAGTTTAAAATAGTTACTAGAGTTTTACAGTTGGGTTGTTCCTCTACAAGTCTGTCTCATGTGATTTTTCTATTAGCATATCTACTTGTTGTAATATAAATTACAGTTGTAAATTTCAATAAATAAATATTTAAAAAAGAGTAATTTTTTGCGCAATAGCGGATATAACAGTATCATAAATAATATAATTAACAGCCGACAAGTGTCAGCTACTGCACAATAACAATCTTAAAATTGGTCATTTTCTAACATTTAAAAAATATTAATATTTAAGGACAGATGTATCACAGAATAAATGAACAAAATTACATTTTTTATGAGTATTTGAAAAATATCTATCTTTTATTGCATTTAAATTTTAGCAATCCAATGTTTCGTGGACTGAATCTAACTCCTTGAGGCTGGTCCGTTTTTTTAATTATTATGATTACCCTACTTGGCCAATAACATCATACTGAGTTTCGGTAGCAGTATTATTAACTATACGTGATACGGGGCAGCCTACTAAAAATCTAAAGATATGATAGGATAGGATTTAGATTTTCAAGATTTATGAAATGTATTGTTATATATATAGATGAACGTATTGCTTATTATTGCCTGACCTGATATGAATTTCCCATAAAAAATAAAATTATACTCCCTTCAAGTATCAACAAAAGTAGTTTTATCCTACAAGTAACGGATCATTAAAAGACACTTGACCGACTTGATGCTAAGATAATATTTCATTTGAATAAGTGTTTCTTGGCATCATTAGCAACTCTAAATTATATACTAAAAGGTGGCAGTTAGTGAAATGGTGATGTCCCGAAGGTAATTGCCGGCGACGGACAGTGGAAAGTGGAGATGGCTGGAGATGGCAGAGAGGCTGGAGAGTAGCTATGCCTTCCGGTCTGGAGCCCTATCATGGAACCCTATCGATAAGCCCCTTACAAACGGCCCCCACTTGTCAGGTAATTAATGCCCGAGAAATATTGGCATTAATTAGGGACGTTTGATGAGGGGAAGGCGCCGCTGATGCTGTAGATATACAGTTGACAGCTCCCGTCCGCGTAGACCCGGATCGAACGGGATAAATCCCTAATTTACAGCTTCAAAAACGTTATTTTTCTGTACGAATTAAGTGACTAAGTGGGGTAAAGGTACCGATATTAAGCAAAAAAAAAAATTAATAAAAAGTGTTCTCAATACACAACTATCATATACCTAACTTCTTGAAATAATGTTTTTAAAATTTAGACGATTTTTCACTTATTGTATTTATCTTAATATACAGTTGTAAAATTCAATATAATATAAATAAAAAAGAAATTTAGACGTTGATTTCCAAAAGGTACTGAAGAACATTTTTTACGAAATATATATTTTGACATATTTGCCTTCTAATCATTTGAGAGAGAAAGAAAATAAACTTTATTTTCATATTTACAAATAGACAAAATATTTACAAATCATGACATTACAATCTGCTAAATGTTTTGTTCATTTCGTACTTATAATCTAGTTATCCTTAATGACTAAATATTTGGTAAAATTAAATTGAGATTATATGTGGTTGTAGAAAAAAATATACAAAAAACCCACAAATAAAAACGGATAAAATAATTGATATTATAAAATTAGAAATGTTTAGTTCTTTTATGAGTGTGGCGTTTCTGAGATGTTTAATTATAATAACCGATTTCCTTTATTAATGGATTTTTGGAAACTGGTGTTTTACTGAAGTAAGTTAGAGTATGGACAATATGTTTAATTGTTGGAAGCTGCAAGACCTGGAGCATAGATGCTATTTTAGTGTAGCGGGGGTAATTGTTAATTATCCGCATTGATTCTAATCATTTAGTTTTATCTAAACATTCTATTTGCTTTTATCTGAAGGAAAACCAAGTCCTTTAAAAATGCGATTCAGATATGTAATTATTTTCTAATTGGCATTAATTACACATTTAGTTTCGTTCCAAATCATAGTAAAAAACGTCATTTTATAACTTCAATACAGTTTTATTAATATCGTAAAACAAAAAAGTTCTAGATTTTGATGCGAAAAGAATTAAATAAGATTGTTTAATAATATGTTAATGAGAGATTTTCGCGCTTCCTGTAAAATTTCTTAGAATGGATAAGGTACCTTTTGTAAATCAACGTTTATGCTTGACATAGCACAGTAATGTCCTGAAGATGGCTCACAAGTTTGAGCTGAAACGTCGGCAAAATTAAAATATTAAACGTCTGACTCCCGATTCATCTAATATATAAAAATCTCTTGACTTAATTCTAACAACTAGCGAAATTTAATTTATTTTAAATCAAAATGTACTCCGATCAATTTGGTTGGTTCGAAAATTAACGGTAATTTAGAAAAATAAAGTTTGAATATTCAGCTTTGAAGCCCCGTCCGACTATTCCAATGAGAATAAAATATATATGATATTAAACCCTATTTTATTCCGTTGATATAGTTCTATCAAAATCGTTAGAGTAGTTTTTAAGAAAATTCTAAAATGTTACAAAATGGGTGATAGGAAGTGGCTCTTCAAGTTCGTCAATTTCGGTGAAAACTTTGCTGTAATTTCCAGAGCACATTCCTTTCTTCCAGTACCTAGAACTCCATCTTGACAAACGTCTAACGTGAAAACTCATCCTAGATAACGATAACAATTGCTTAGTCGTTACACTTAGTCAAAAAATGCTCAAAAACTAATTCATATAACATTAGGACTATGACATTGAGCTATAGAGATCCACTAAATCATTTAATACCTTCCGCATTGAATCCTTTTAATCCAAATTTCTTCGAAAAATCTTTAATCCTTTTGTCACGGACAAAATCATCCATAACGATATGATTATTCCATTAGTTGAAGAATTAGTCTTTGTTTATGTTTGAAGGAATTGTTTTATTTTTCTTTATTCAGTTACTGTATCTCATTATACTTTGTGTTTGTTTATGCATGAATTAATTATTTCATTATATTTTTTATTGTTTTTCTATAACAGTATGTTCATGATATAAGGTAAATGTCTGTAATATGACCACTTGTCATTGGGCAATTCGTCTGTTTGTGGTTTTTATTTATAAATAAATGTTTATATTTATAATTTAATGATATATTAAGATTTGTTTTTTAAGTGATCCTATTAGTTTTATTATAAGTCTTTAAAAAAAACACTCCCTTATTTTCTTATGCTAACATGAGAGTACTGTAAGGAGTAAATCGGTCATCGTGTAACCTTCTAAAGGGATTGTTGACACAACTGAACTGAAAAAAATAATTCGTTCACTCAGAACGAAGGCTAATCAAAATTGAACTGTTATGTAGATTGTCAATCACAGTTTGCCATGGCCTTTTTAAAAATAATGTCATTACGACCATTTAACTGGATGTCAAGAAGAAAGGAATTGAAATTTAAAAGCCTCCAATAAATAGAGCAGATGGAACGCTCAAGGCTCTCAGAATTTAATGAGAGTGAACAAGTGAGGGCCAGCTGCTTCAATTCTAATTCGCTTCAATAACAATAAGTCTCCAGTCTCCAGTCTCCAGTTCTAGCTCCAGCATATGCCCACCGTCGCTCGCCCTCTCCTTATCTCCAATCTCCTCCGAACCCCCTCTCTCCAGCATACAGTCATATCGCCTTATCTTCATAATACTAGCATTATGTTGAGCTAATTGTATCATATCTCCCTGTAATCTTAGACTCTAAACTGACTTTCACAAAGCAAATAAATAAAACAAAAGGATCATTGCAAACATTGTTTCCTGCTATGAATGGGAAGTCGTGTCTAAATATTTTGAAATAAGTTCTAATCTATTATTTATTAATGAGATATATTTTACTTTACGCATTTCAAACAATATCAAATAATTGATTCATAAGATATGAAATCTTATGCGCGCTTCAAGCAACTTTAACTTACTTTTCTAGATGAAAATATTTTTTATAAGTTTAATTTTCATCAAAAATATTGAGGTATGGTGTCAGAATTGGATAATTAAAATAAATTACAACAAATATCACTAGATAACCTTTACCCTTCGTCGTAAGCCTATGACTTCCTGTCCTACAGTATTCTTCAATAATATTCCGCTTGTTCCTGTTGAACAGATCCGATATTTAGGACTCCACCTTGACAAACGCCTTACTTGCGACTCTCATACATGACTGAAACGATAAGAAACTGCTAGATGTTTTCGGCTACTCCAACAATTTCTAGACAAAAATTCTAATCTTCCACTAAACTACAAAATACTTATCTACATGACTATCATACGGCCTATATGGACTAACAGAGTAGAGCTTCGGGGCTCTACTAAGCCATCAAATTCTTCCCGTATGCAATCCCTACAATCCAAAGTCCTACGTAAAGTCCTCAATCCTCCTTTATTTATGACGAATAAACTGATCTAAAAACACCCTAAGGGGAGCTTGTGGCTGAGTGGCTAGCGCGCTAGTCTCTCATGCTACAGGTTCTGAGTTCGAATCCCAGTCCCAGCGGGGCTTTTATAAATGAAATGAAATGAAAAGAAATTTTATTCTGGGACAGTATATGGGTGTAAAAAAATGGGGATTCACTCACAACCTCTCCCCCGGGTATGTGAGACCCGTCAGCTAAAGGGTGGCCACTCACAAAATTAGTCGTAGGGAGTCATGACCCTACACTAAAAAATTTCATCGTGAAACATGAGTGTAAACTCGCAGGAGTTTACACCGCGAGGCCCATGGCCAACAAGGCCTGTCGCGCCACTGGAAGATAAACACCCTAATGTTCCATATGTTGCAGATTTGGCCCAAACCAGATATCATTCCTTTTATGACAAACTCTATTCCCAATCTAATCCACCAGTTTCAACCTTAATAAACACCTTACTTGGAACCCTCAGGGCGCGTTTTTAATGCACGCGTTTTGGGAGCTGGAGTGGTAGCTGGTTCTATATCGTTCTATAGACCCTCTACCGCTTCAGTTCTCAAAACGCGTGCAGTATAAACAGGCCCTTATACACGAAGTAGCCTGTGTTTTCGACTACTTCAACACATACTAGACAAACGTTCTAATGATAACGTTAACTTCACTACAAAAGACTCATCTTCGTGGCTATCCAAAATACCGATATGTACTTGCGGAGTTGAGCTTTGGGACTTTACTAAACCGTCGAATTCTTCCTGTATACAATCCCTACAATCCAAAATCCTACGTAAAGTCCTCAATCCTCCTTTATTTGTGACGAATAAACTGATCCATAAACACCCTAATGTTCCATATGTTGCTGATTTGGCCCATACCAGATATCATTCCTTTTATGACAAACTCTATTCCCAATCTAATCCACCAGTTTCAATCCTTTCTTTCTATTCGATTCCTGATGTTTTTCCCCAGACATCTGAAAAGGAGATGGCTCCGAATCTTCCTAGATTAGAATATTTTTAGTGTGCTTCTAATGGGAAGCTTCTCTGTTTGTGTTTCATGCCTTATATATTTTACTCACATTTACCAGTTGTTTTCCATAATACAATTGTAAATTGCAATAAATAAATTATTAAAAGTTAAGTAAAAAGTTTAAGTTTGTGACAAAATAAATAGTAATTTTTTTTAAATACAATATATGAAGTTTATATGAAAACCTTTAAAAATAATAAAAAAGAAAAATTGAGAAGTTTGTTTCTAAAAAAGGTACAGAATATTTTTTGATGCAGGTACCTCCTGCTCCAGTTTCTACTGCTCTATCCAAACTCTTCATGCCTGACCAGTGACCACTCATGGCTGATGAAAGAGCTGACAAAAAGCCGTTTTTTTTTTTGGACCATGGGGTACATTTTGGATTAAATTGAAAAACAAATGTGTATATTGTGCAGGATTCTACAATCAAAAAATAAAAAAAAAAAGGAAAATTGTAGAGATTGGATTTTTTTTTTCTGGAAAATTCAAAAAACATTTTTGACTCACGTTTTCGTTAGTCTTTTATAAAACTCTCTACATATATTTCTTTTGGAAAAATCGGTCAGTCCGTTCAGGAGAAAATTTTTTTTTTTTTTTTTTCATTATGTGGTCAAACAAAAAAATAAATAATCGTAGGTAGAACAATCTAACATAACATAAAAATTTTCTTTTGAATAGTTCAAAAACATTTTCGACTAACATTTTCGTGTCTTTAGCAAAGACATTGACTCAATTTTTTAATTTTTTTTTTAACTCTTCTGTATATATATATAGTGTTTTTCGTAAAAATTGGTTGAGTAGCTCATTCCGCTAGGCTCATTGCTTAGAATTGCTTTGAGGTTTGCTGATTGATCGAAATAATTTTTAGAACATAGATAATATTGCCTAATATTTATATACTAATAAGTTCTTAAATTTGAAGAATAAGAATAAGTTCAGTCGCGCACGAGAACACCTAAAAGGCGGCTGAAAACTGTTAAGTAAGTTGGAAAAAATGTTTATTTTCTTTTTTGAATAAATAGATCCACTTTTTCAATGGATGATGAAAAATAATATGATATTTTTGAATACAGGTTTTTTTGAAAAATGACATTTTTAAAAAAATTATGACGACGCTGGTGAAAAGCGGTAAAATTAAAAGATAACTGAGATGGATATGCATGGTAGGTGACAAAATTATTAAAAATAATTTATTATATGTTGTTGTAATTGAATTGTTGGAAAAATATATAAATGCAATAAGATTTTAATTGATTTACAGAAGCTTGAAAATGGCCCTAGAGGCTGAAACGTCGCGATACTGGAATAAATAAAGTGTTTTAAAAAAATATCCAAGAATTTCTTTTGCAAATCGGCCTGATAATTAACGAACAAATATTAGAACAAAAGAAAAATGACGACAATGATGAGAAAAGGTACATTTTGGATTAAATTGAAAAACAAATGTGTATATTGTGCAGGATTCTACAATCAAAAAATAAAAAAAAAAAAGGAAAATTGTAGAGATTGGATTTTTTTTTTTCTGGAAAATTCAAAAAACATTTTTGACTCACGTTTTCGTTAGTCTTTTATAAAACTCTCTACATATATTTCTTTTGGAAAAATCGGTCAGTCCGTTCAGGAGAAAATTTTTTTTTTTTTTTTTTTCATTATGTGGTCAAACAAAAAAATAAATAATCGTAGGTAGAACAATCTAACATAACATAAAAATTTTCTTTTGAATAGTTCAAAAACATTTTCGACTAACATTTTCGTGTCTTTAGCAAAGACATTGACTCAATTTTTTAATTTTTTTTTTAACTCTTCTGTATATATATATACGTGTTTTTCGTAAAAATTGGTTGAGTAGCTCATTCCGCTAGGCTCATTGCTTAGAATTGCTTTGAGGTTTGCTGATTGATCGAAATAATTTTTAGAACATAGATAATATTGCCTAATATTTATATACTAATAAGTTCTTAAATTTGAAGAGCTTTAGTTTTACAGCTATTTGAATTTATTTTTTAACAAATAATCAGAGAGATGTGAGTGGTGACAGGTCCAGAGATGACTGTAAAAGAAGTAGTGAATACAGCACTAGAAAAATGAATACGTCTGTTAGAGTTGCATGTGCCCAGCTTCAATAGCTCGTCTAAATAAATAGGTCACGAGGCCGCTTCCTTTTCAAACGCCTCGAAAGATTAAAATGAATTGTAATGAGAATGGCGGCTTCTGTGATCATTAAGGGCCTACTATTAAGCTGATGTTTTTTTTTGTTTGTGACATTCAAAAATAATTTTAATCTGATTTTTTGTAGACAAGTTAAAGTATAAAAATATAAATAATTTGTTAATATTAGATCAGGTAAATAAATATCTAAACTATTGTTGTGTTTTTTTATAAATTTAATCTCCTATATATAACCTCTAAAATACGCAACGGATATTGGTGTGATTTAGGGCATTCTTAGTTAAACGTTTATAAGTAAAAAAGACATTGCAATTAGGTTTTCCTTTTAAAGGGAAAATTAAGTTTTATGTAATCAAGTCATAAAAAATTTATTCCAGAAATATGAGTAGCGAGTTAGACATATAACATACCGTTGGAAAGTGAAGTAGTATAGAAAAGTTGATATACAATAAGTGATGTCGTGCAAGTTAATAAAAAGCTGTTATAAGCCCATAAACTTACGAATATATGTTGTATGTATTGTAGCGAGGGAAGTTATGGTGATTCAGTGTTGCCACCATATAATAGGGTACAAGTTGTATTCTGTCATACAATTTGCACTATTTCAGAAAAAATATTACGTACCAAATCGTACGTAGGTTGTTAAATTAAAATAAATAAAACCCCGAAAATTCCTTGTTACCTCTCTAATATTTCCCCCTTCGATTATTGCTGTACGGTACATGGTGGTGTGTCTGGAGATCTCGAGGTAATAATAAAACGCTTAATTAATTCCTTTCGTTCGTTTCATCTTTAGGGTTCCTAGATACACCTCTGTATCCCAATTTAATGGCGAGTTGAAGTGGCTTAACCCTTCCAATCGTCGCAAGTTTTTCCTTGCGTCATTCCTTTACCACGTTATCCAATCCCGCCGTCCATCATTCATTTTTGACCTCCTAAAATTCAAATCCTCTGTCCATCCCCGTTGTACACGCAGGGGAATTTATACAGTACCGTCCACCGAACTGCACATTTCGACAGATCCTTTCTTATCCGATCCTCAATCCTATGGAATTCTATTCCTCCTTTCAGCCGTCACTGCAATTTTCTTTCTACCTTCAAATCCCGCACATTTGATCACTTATTGAATATACATCCACGATAGAATTATAAATAAGCTTTTTATTTATTTATTTTTGTTTTCTTCTCATTTAAATATGTCTATACCAGTAATTATTAACATGTTTCTAATTATTTAATTTACTCGAAGACTCTAAAGCCCTCTTTGTGCATTCTGTATATTTTGTTCTAAAGGGACATGCCCCAGAATAATAAAGAATGTATTTATTTAAATAGATAGTTGGTTTAAATCTATAAACTAGCGTTGTTATTGATTATTGCTATATTTAAATTATTGATTATTTCAAGAAAATATATGCTCATCATTGTTCTTCTTTATTCTAAATAATATTTCGATTAAAAATATAAACATATATATATATATATATATATATAATTTTAAATTAATACATTAAGTAATTATAATAAATAATTAAATTGATATACTTGCATATATATCTATCTATTATTCTCTCTCTCTCTCTCTCTCTCTCTCTATATATATATATATATTATATATATATATATATATATATATATATACATACACAGGGACGCATATATTCTGAGCTAGGAAGGATGGATTTAATGGGATTAAACGATAATAGGTTGAGGTGACAAAGCTCTATTAAGGTCTTTTGTCAGGTTAAAAATAGACCTTCATCCTTTCAATAGCTAAATCTACTAGAAAATAACCACATATTTTAGCTCTTTAGTATAAGGATTACTTTATTTATACAGCCTGAGCAAAATTTTGTTACGATTCAATATATTAAATATGATTTTTGACAATAATTCCATACCAAAATATTTTGTATACCATTTTGAATAATTATGTGTCCCTAATTTAAGGTTTTATTTATTAATTTACGAATTAGTTGGCATACATTAAAAAATAGGACGTTGAATCAAAATTACAGTTTAATCTGTAGTTAAATTTAATTTTACTATGCCAATTGATAACTTCTTTGACCTTATTGCATAATGGATTGGGTCATGTATGAATTTGAATCTTTAAATAAATAATTGTTGATTAGAGCGACATAAGAGTTAAAATATTTACTATACCTGCTAATAATTTATTAGTTTATACTTATTGCAGTGATGATAATTTCAAAATATGTTAAACTCATTCCTAACATTTGTAAATCAGTATTTTCCAGACATCCTTAAACAAAAATATATAGCTAAAATTTTTATTGCACTAATAATTCATAAAAATACTTAATTTTGGACTATTTTGTGCCTATATGTTTGTTAATTATATTTCAACAAACAATGCTTTATATTTATTTATATATTTTTTTATTATTATTTAAATTATTAAAATTACAATAATTATTTAATTGTAATTTAAAGAGAGATATACCTTGTTAAAAATATGGTGCTGCCCAACTTAATTGTGCTGCTATATCACATCATACGAATTTTTTTTTCACAGAACTATTTTCAAGGTTAACAATGTCAAAACTTAATTACAAATATAATAATTATTTTTTCCCTTTCATACTTTTTTCTTTTTAAATTGTATTATTTTGTTTTATCTTTCCCTTTTCCTCGTTTCTTTCAGGTTTATCTGCAATCACACACACACACTCACACATGAAGAATAACATGAAATTTAACATAATAAAATATTCACATCTGGCCAAGATACAAAATTAATAAGGAAAAAGCAGCAAAAAAGAAAAAAGATTTAACATAAGTAAAAAGAAAATTCCGATAAGTTTGGTGGTATCGGCATCGAACCTTCGGGTTCGGTAAGCCTATTATTATTATTATAAAGAAAATAAATAAATAAAATAATGATATGAAATAAATACATTCGGTGACAGTATAATATACAATATAAGTTTAGAATTGCAGTGTTTTGTTTTTTTAAATAAAGGTGTTTTATAAAATATTGCAAATTTATCAAAAAAAGAATTATACAACATTGGCTAAACCATTAAAATCTATATTGTTTATTACTTAGTTGATAGAAACCAGTTTCTTCATAATTATAACTTATACGTTTAAAATCATCACATTAAATCACAATTGATAATTTTTTATAAGCTATATTTAATGGGTAAAATGTACAATACATCTTTTGATCTTGTTTATGGTTAAAAGCTATTAATAGAAAAAATAACTATTGCACAATAAATGACTCAGAATGTTGATATATTATGAAGAGGTTGAGACTGATCGGTATTCAGTAAGTCTCGGGTATTTGCAGTGATATTATTGATATTATATTTAAAGTGTTTTTTATGTATATCTTGGATAACTGTGAACATAAAAATAGCAAGCCTGTTATGTTTATCTCTGATTTGTTTTGCAGATTTATTCACTTAGTAATTATCAATGTATATTAGAGATTATTATTATTATTATTTGTGCTGTGCCAGACAGCTCCAGTTATATTGGTATTGCCCTAATGATAAATATAATAAATAAATTACAATTATTATTATTAATAAATTACATCGTAACATTTATGTAAGAAAAAAAAAAAAAAAAAAAATGAAGGCACCGGCGAGATTCGAACTCACGATCTCCTGTTTACTAGACAGGCGCTTTAACCAACTAAGCCACGGCGCCGAACGACCACTTTCTCTTCTTGAAATATTGTAATTTTTAAGTTAAGAAAATTAATTTAAAATGTTATATAATTTTTAACAAATATTTTACTAACAATAAATAATCGTACATTTACAAGTTTCATATACCTCGCAGATTTAAAAGAAATAAAAAAATATTTTATTTTATTTTATGTAATATACTAATGAAATTAGTATTAACAGAAATCGAATATGTTCATACAATTTTCACTTAATACGTTTGCTGATTTTTTTTTCTTTCACTTACCTATACAGATACTAGACCTTGTGAAAAACCTATACTGGACCATATTTTGAAAATCTCATTTCATAAGTGAAAGTAGTCCTTTCCTAGATAAATTCACTCATGGATAGCCGGACTTTGGCGACCCTGATCTCTTTGTGTTGTTTTGTCAGGGGACTTTTTTTTCTCAATTTTCCTTCACTTAATATTCATTTTCGGTAACGTTCTTAGAACCGTTCGTTAAGAGGAGGCTTAATCAAAATTTCTTTTAATTTCCGTGATGTGACGATTTCACCATTTTTTGCCAAAGACGAATTTCTTTTTTTATACTTAATTCTCACCTTCTTCCCAACTTAGGATGGGGTCCGGGCTTCTTTTTAATTCGGTTGTAGTCCGTTTTGAACATTTTAGCCACCGTTGAGTGGGAAAGGCCGAATTTTTCTTTAAAAGCTCGATAACTGAAACCTTAGCTCACCTCTTTCTTAACTTTTTAAATTAGATACTGGGAATTAACCATCTTCATTAATTAGGGGTTCTTTGTTCTGCCTTTAATATGTCATTTTTATTGATTTCTCGCGGTGTACACTGTATTTTGGCCAACTATAGTTTGTTTATTATATAAGATTTAGATTAAAGAAAACATACCACTGTCTTCTTTCAATTTAGATGTTTCATCAGACAGCCACTTTTATATTCCATTAGCTTTATAATGAGGATTGTACACTTTAGTTCGTCCAGGAGTGTATATGTGTGTGTAAGTGTAAGTGTACATGTATATATGTATATTTATATAACAAGGACCAATGACAAGTGCGGGTCTGCAAACCACAATCATCCCACCTCTCTATAGATATATAAATAAATACCTTGCTCTCTACCCACCTATTCAATCGCTTGCAGTAATAACAAAGCCTTAAAGGCTACCGGCATCGATAGGTGAATTTAAAGTTATGACGTTCCAGCATCAAATGAACAATAGCTGCCTGTATACAATAGCTACCTGCATTCCAATCGCTACCTCCATTCCAATATCCAATTGGACAAGGATGAATGGAGACGACCGGGCGGTAGTACGCTGTGACAGGGCGTTCACCCCCTCCCCGCCCCATTTCCTGGTCATCATGGATTCATCTTCATTGATCACCGCTGGGACCAGATTAATAATCAGGCTGCCCCCATCCTCGGCAGGAAGCGCTATTTAACACGACACCGCCACTCATTTCAATAACTCTCAGCTCCACATATGCTAATCCAATCAAACTCTCAGGAAGAAAAAAAAAATCGGAAGTGTTCTGATTGATAAATTAGAAAATAATAGTAGAGAATAGAATAGAAATTGTATTTGTCTTTAGGGCTTCCCCATACAAATAGAGCCTAGCTTGGCTATAAATTACAATATTAAGGTTTTAGCAGTATCGCACTCGCTATTGCTTTACAAACTCCGAAAATTCCTTCCCTCTACATACTTCCTCATCATCCAGTCTCACCTCACTGATAGATCCTTCAAAGTAAATCACAATAATTCCTATTCCTCCATTTTTACTCAGCATGCTGGTGTTCCTCAGGGCAGTATTCTTGGACCCCTCCTTTACACAGTCTTTACAGCTGATATCCCAACCCATCCTCCCACCTTCTTTTCTACTTATGCTAATGACACCTGTGTATTGTCAGTCAATAATGAACCCACAATTGCCTCTCAAACCCTTCAATCCCACATCAGAGAACTTGGAGTATGGTGTAAGAATTGGAGGATAAAGATAAATTCCAATAAATCCCACCAAATAAACCGATGATATCCTGCCCTACTGTTTCCTTCAATAACACTCAGCTTGTCTTAGTCGAACAGATCCGATATCTAGGACTCCATCTGGACAAACGTCTTACTTGGAATCCTCAAACAAGACTGAAACGACAAGAAACTGCCCGACGTTTTCGACTACTTCTTCTTCTTCGAACCTTCCGCTTAATTACAAAAGACTCCTCTACATTACTATCATAAGACCGATATGGACTTACGGAGTTGAGCTTTGGGATTCTTCCCGTATCCAATCCTTACAATCTAAAACCCTTCGAAAAATCCTCAATGCTCCTTATTTTGTCACTAATCAACTCATCCATAAAGACCTTAATATTCCATATGTTGCGGACTTAGCCCGAACCAGGTACCATTCCTTCCACCAAAAACTCTATTCCCACTACAATTTATTAGTTTCAATCCTTGCTTCCTCTTCGATCCCTGATAATTCTCCGAAGCGTCTGAAAAGAAGATGGCCACGGGACCTTCTAGTTTAGAATATTTTTAGAGTGCTTCCACTGGGTAGTGTCTCTACATGTATTTCATGACAGTTTTATATTACTGTATGGTAATGTAATTACCATTACATTTAATTGATGTATTTTTATTTAATACAGTTGTAAAGATCAATAAATATGTTTAACAAAAAAAAAAAAAATTCTATGCGTTTATATCAAGTAGAGTTTTCTGATGAAAACCACAGCTAATAGCTAACATCTTAAAATTTGATTTTCCCACCTAATTGACAATTGGACTATGGGATGTATGATCTTTATTGTTTCTCTTAAGGTTCAATATCTGCTCCTGAAATATCACCAGACATTTATTTTTTTATCGTTTCTTTATTTTCCGCTTTACTACCGTCCGTGATTCTCTACTAACCCTTATCCGTCAAACTGCTTCTCTATCCTCATTCAAATCCCAACTTTTTCAATACCTTCTGTCATCCCGAATATTACAATTGCTGAGTGTCTCGAGTTGTAAAAGAACGAATCTCTATAGGTACTGAACCTAAGCATGGGTTCAGTACCTATAGAGATTCAGTCGCCCCTTGTAAATGTAATGGACTGTTTTGTATTAATGTAATTTGCAATAAATAAACAAAAACATATCGTATGATGAACGAATTCTTACGAATTAATCACGTAACTTGCCTTTGGTACTTTAAACACTCTCTGATAGGGTCCATCGATATGAGTTGGTGGGTTGATTCCCTTGAATGAATGAATACCTGACGTGAAGTATGTTTACTGGAAGGCTGTATGAGTTTCCACTTCTACCAAAAGCTACTGAAGATCACCTTATCCCAGGCGATTGTAGCGTCTGAAAAGACTGGCCCATGGGTTGACAACCTAAATTTTTTTTTCTAGGTCTAGACCCTAATGGTGTATTGGGAGGGCCCTGGTACCAAAATACCCAGCGGGGCGGGACAGATGGCCTCACCGAGGACTCAAGAGGGTACTCATATTTACGTTAGGCTCGTTAACTTCTCCCCCTTACCCCCTCCCCCCCGCTCCCTCCCCCTATCCACCCTTTACTCCCTCCCCCGTACCACCCATGTCCTTCCCTTTCACCATCGCAAAGATATCAAAGGGAATGAGACACTTAACCGACACATTCCAACTGCGCTATTAAAGAGAACGTCATACGCGTGTACGGACAGCGGCTCATAAACGTACGCACGAGCTACTACCGGCTGAGGGACTCTTTAAACTTTAAATAGACCCCAATGTCCCATCGCACAGTGGTTCCAAACGCAAAGGACAAACGTCAACACCAACAATCGTTCAATTTAAGATATATCAGCCATTATTTTTTTTCTTATTAAATTTACATTCAACTGTATGATTGGTATATTTTTAGCTCATTTTTATATCATGAAAATATATAGGTTTTGTCGATAATTTCAGAGAAAAGTCTCTTCATCTAATTATTCTTATATACATCTTTATATATCTATATTCCCTGCATTTAACTTTTTTTATAATCGTTATTAGATAACTTTAAGAACACTTTGGGTTTCATTTAACGACTTGGTGATTTTTTAAGAAATTTCGAAAAATGTTGAAAAAAATTAAATTATTTTAAATATCTCAATATATGCTCAACCTAACCAAGTGCAAATTGTTTTTAAAATGTTTGTTTTGTTTCTAGTTTTTTACTGACAAAAGTCGAAAACCATTAATTGATTTCCACCCTTTTGGTAAAGTAGAACGAAATGTTGGCTAAAGAAATTTCTTTGATGGAAAGACCAGAAAAAAATTGACATATAGAATTATTTTGAAGTCTAATTTAATTTTTCCAAATCATAAACCTTAGTGAAGTACTGCCCCCAAGCGAGATACAATCATAAATGCGTTTTTGTTGGGTATTTTTGTTATTTATTTCCCTTAAATTAAATATATAAAATTTACTTATTGTAATGTATACAGTTTAAATGATAAACTACCATTTCAGATTAAATAGAATCTATATAAAAATAAAGAAAGAGGAATTCTTCTCGGAAACACAATTCCATGTTGAGAAATGAAATTGGTGGTTAATGCCACGGATACAGAAGTGGTTTCTATTCGGATACACCTTTCTGGTGAACACCGCTGTATCCCTGGAGTTCCATGCCAGTTTCACCATACGACATTGTTTTGCGTTTCCGAGCAGAACTTTTTTTATTTATTATTTATATAGATTCTATCTAATCTGAAATGTTAGTTTATCATTTAAATTGTATAAATTACAATAAGTAAATTATATATATTAAATTTAAGGAAAATAAATAACAAAATTACACTACTAAAACACATTTATATTTGTATCCCGCTTGGGAGCAATACTTCATCATGGTTTATCATTTGGAAAAATTAAGTTAGACTTCAAAATAATTTTATATGTTAATCTTTTTCTGGTTTTTCCATCGTAGAAATTTTTATAACCAACAATGCGTTCTATTTCAAAAAAAGCGTAGAAATCAATTTACGGTTTTGAAATTTTGTAAATTGTAAAAACTAGAAACAAAACTAAAATTTTTAAAACCATTTACACTTCATTATATTGTGTATGTATTAATATATTTAAAATAATTTTTTTGATATTTTTTGAAAATTTTTAAAAAACCATCAAGTCGTTTTTTTTACTTAAACTTATCTAATAACTATTATAAACAAAGTTAATAGCCGGAAATATAGATATATAAAGATCTATTTGAGAATAATTAGTTACAAAGACGTTTCTTTGAAATTATCGAAAAACCTTTATATTTCCATTATATGAAAATGAGCTGAAAATATGCCAAATATACCATTGAAGGTGAATTTACTAAGGAACAAAATGACGTTATAATGGCTGAAATATCTTAAATAGAACGACCAGTGTAGACTTTAGTTCCGAAAAAGTGCGTTAAGAACCACAGTGTTTTCATTTAAAGAGCGTGTTACACGAAGAAAGTGACGGTACATTCACACATGCACTTATAATTGCAAGCACATATTTTGTAAAATTCAGTGTTTTCCAGAGCCAAAAATCATGTTATCATAATGTGAACATTAAAACTGTTTTTATTTAAGTTTCCTATTTCCAATCGTCAAATAACCCAACCATATTAAAATAATCAGAACTAAACACAAAAGTAAATGATTACCCCGACCATGCTCAGATCATCACAGACACCTCCAAAGTTTATAGCCGGGTAAGTATGGTAAATCTGCCCCCGTAACCTTTTTGACTCAAAGTTGGGGGATCAGTTTGATGTCAAATAAAAATAATTCACATACATTTTTAGCTTTTTTAAATCAAACGGTTTTCGAGATTTATTTTAAAAACCTCTTTTTTTGATTTTATTATTTTTTTAATAGTAAAATTTGGAATTAATTTATGATGATTTTTTATCTGATTCTTAGGAGTCAAATAAATGAAAAAATGATATGACTATGATTCTTAAACAAAAACCCAATTTTTAGCAGAAGAAAGAAAATGGAAATATATATTTTTTTAACCTTTTTGTTGGGTGTCAATCACCATTTTTTTTTCTGAAAATGTCTTTTATACCTACAAATATTATTAATTTTTAATATTATTGAAGGAATTAGTCCGGGTGGCGGTCATTAAATGAAACAACTGAATAGTTTCAACTATTTTATTGTTTGCCAACGTTTCGACCCCCATTGTGGGTCATCATCAGGGCTAAAAAGATACAAAAAGGATACATTTAAAATAAGATTACAAATACTATTTTAAAAAAATTTAACAATTTCACTAGAGAATGTCAATATTATAACATAAAAGAAAATAGATGTGTAAAGAAATCAATTAATTAAATTACAATGATAAAGGTATACTAATGAGAGCTATACAGACCAGATAATGAATAAAGATAATGTACAAATATATAAGAAAAAATTACATGAAATAAAAACCATTAACAAAATGGAGTACAGTGGAGATTTATGTTAATATTACAATTTTACTCATTGTTGTCAGATCCCGTCTAGAAATATGGTACGTATTTTCCATTTTACCCAACCTTTTGTACGTACTTTCCTATCTACCTGCCTATATTCCTTATAACCAAATTGAACCTAGTTTCCACTCACCTACCAGACGGTACGTATCTCCACTGTTCTCCATTTTTTTAATGTTTTTTATTTCATGTAATTTTTTATTATATATTTGTACATTATCTTTAGTCATTATCTGGTCTGTATAGCTCTCATTAGTATACCTTTATCATTGTAATTTAATTAATTGATTTCTTTACACATCTAGTTCCTTTTATGTTAGAATATTGACATTCTCTAGCGCAATAGTTATTTTTTTTAAATAGTATTTTTAATCTTATTTTAAAAGTATCATTTTTGTATCTTTTTAGCCCTGATGATGACCCACAATGGGGGTCGAAACGTTGGCAAACAATAAAATAGTTGAAACTATTCAGTTGTTTCATTTAATGACCGCCACCCGGACTAATTCCTTCCAGTAATTCTCAACGGTCAACTAATTTTAATATTATTGTTTTTAGATTATTGAAAAATGGGTAGAAAATTATTTTTTACCCAAAATATATTCTCACTAGAGAATAGATGAACAAGCGAGATGTTAAAAGAAATGATTGACAGTCGCTAAAATAGTAACACCTACTCTACACCAGAGCGTTGTCCTGGCGTTTGCCTGGTACGCGTTAAGAAAAACAGCTTTTATACAATCATTTTGAAGTAAAATGATTCAAAAGTAATGTAATACTGAATTTATGGTGAGAAATATTTGTTTACACATTTTTCAATGATAATAAGAAATATAAGTTAAGTGTACTATTTCAGAGAAAAAAATGAGTTTTTAATTTTTTTCATATTGTTCTTACACTTCGAAAAATTCATGATTGACACCTTTCAAAAAGGTTAAAAAAATATACATTTCGATTTTCTTCTTCTGCTAAAAATCGGCTTTTTGTTTAAGAATCATCATCATATCATTTTTTTCATTTATTTGACTCCTAAGAATCAGATAAAAAATCATCATAAATTGATTCCAAATTTTATTATAAAAAAATAATAAAGCCGGAAAAAGAGTTTTTTAAAAAAATCTCGAAAACCGTTTGATTTAAAAAGCTAAAAATTTAGGTGAATTATTTTTATTTATACACCAAACTGATCCCCCAACTTTGAGCCAAAAAGGCCACGGAGGCAGATTTACCATACCTACCCGGCTATCAACTTTGGAGGTGTCTGTGATGATCTGAACATGGTCGGGGTAATAATTTATTTTTGTCTTTAGTTCTGATATTTTAAATATGGTTGAGTTATTTGACGATTGGCTCCCATGTGAGAAAATAGGAAGCTTAAATAAAAACAGTTTTAATGTTCACATTATGATAACATGATTTTTGGCGTGCAATTATAAATAAATACGTGAAGTGTGAATGTACCGTCACTTTCTTGTAACACGCTCTTTAAATGAAACTATTGTACTTCCCCAGCGCACTGTGGTTCTAAACGCACTTTTTCGGAACAAAAGTCTGCACTGGTCGTTCTATTTAAGATATATTAGCCATTTTAACGCCATTTTGTTCCTTAGTAAATTCACCTTCGATGGTACATTTGGCATATTTTCAGCTCATTTTTATATTGTATAATGGAAATATAAAGGTTTTTCGATAATTTCAAAGAAACGTCTTTGTAACTAATTAATCTCATATAATAATAATAATAATAATAATAATAATAATAATAATAATAAAAGTCTTTATTTATATGAAAATATAAAGTTAATTTCTCTCCGTTATGTATACAAAATCAAAACATAATATTTACATGAGATATATTTACATATAGACCTTCCCAATGGGAGGTTAATCTCATATAACTCTTTATGTATCTATATTTCCTGGTATTAACTTTGTTTATAATCGTTATTAGATAAGTTTAAGTAAAAAACTTTGCCTAACATACTGCAATAGCTGTTGGTAATCCAGTTGAATAATACTCGATTTTGGTAGCTCTAATCTCTAAATTCAGTATTCTTTACTGAACTACGCGTTACTGCCAACGTGAATAATCCAACGCCAACATAACTACTACATAACTATAAAGAAATGTCTAAAAAACTAAATTACAACTATAAGTAATTTTACACATGATCCGAAATATAATTAGAACCGGCAGCAACAGCTATAATTTTTAAAGGATACTTAGTCGTAGGATTGTCAGGGGATGAGGCGGCGGACACAGCTGCAGGCGAAAAAGTAACTGCAAAAAAAAAAAAAAAAAAAAAAAAGCCAAAGTACGTACCTCTTCTAGACCTTTTAAAATGTCTAAGAAAGAAGCAATCAACGAATGGTCGCAGAGATATGACTGAGACTTACACTTTCAAGGATAATTATCAAACCCAGCCAACCGTGAGCTTGGTTCCATTGGTCTCCAGCACTTTAATTGCAAAGAAATTGAACAATTAGTAAGGCTGCGGACTAACCACCGTGACAAAATATAAAATAAAAAATTTCTCAACTTAATGTAAAGAGAAAATGATGACAACTGTGTAATAGAGTCTCAGACCCGACCCGCGCCACATTCAATTTAGATCCAGTGGGAAGAAAAGAGAAGAGGTAGTTCCACTAGAAGAAGAAGAAGCCGCCATTTTATTTTTATTATTTTTTATTACGTTACCTTACTTTTTATTAAATTATGCCAAACGTGTATTCACCATATAGCATTTGGTTTTAAATCTTGAAGGTCACTTGTATAAAAAAATTAAATAAAAAATAATAATAAAAAATTTCCTATTTAGTTTTCTAAACTTTTAGAATTGAAAATTATATTATTCTGGGACTAACAGTTATGTAAAATTGAGAGTTATAATAAGTCTGGTCAAGAGACAGAAAGAACATAATTAATTATTATTTACAATAATTGGAGTAGAAAGAAGAATAAAATTTATAAAAATAAAAAAAAAAATCTTCTGAAAACAATTTCGTTTTACAAAATTAAAATAAATAAATGAATTAATAAATAAATGAGACGTTGGTTTCCTAAAGGTCATTTTTTTCAAAGTTGATATTTTTACATATTTGTATTCTAATGGTTTAGTTTTATCTAAACCCGTCATCAGATTTTATCTAAACAACGGATTTTTATCCTTTAAAAAAGTGTTTAAAAATTGTATTTCATTACAAAAGGTACTAAAAACAATTACTTTCAAAACGTACTATATCCTCTGTAAACAGATAACCTTTCCTTCCATTTCATTCCAAAAGGTACAATATTTCCTAATATACAGCAGAAGCACCTAACCCCATAATATATTACCAATAATTTATTGTTTTCTTCATTTTATGCATTTTTATTGGTTTATTTAGCAGGTCTTGAATTATCGCTATTATTTTGACCAATGGTTTTAACCTAATTATCAGTTTTTAGGCCATTTTCAACAATTTAGTTGCGTTTCTTTGGTTCTTGTAGGTTGTCAATTAAATTAAGTTTTTTCATAATACTTCTTCTTAGAGCAAAATAAATTTGGTTTAAAATGTTTCAGAAACTCACATTTTGATAGAATGATGGCATTAACCTGAAAATAGTAGAATTAGCTTAGTAGTAGATTTTTAATTTTTTTTTAATCTAAAATAAAAACTCAAAAGTTATTATTTATCAGTCTCTATGGTTAAATATTGTTTACACGTAGTTAATAATATAGATAAATTTGCTAACTTCACGCAAATAGTAAATACTAGTTGAAAACAAACTTCATAAGTACATACTTTCTTATTATAATGCCATAAATAGATAAATTGTCCTTTGAATATTCACTCTCTTTATGAAGAATAGATAATCAATGTAATTTACCAACTAAGAAAGATATTTCTCAGAGAGAGAATAAGAAAATATACATAACTTAGTAATTAATAATATAAAGACGTTAGTTATAGGTAATGTTGTACCAGGAAGGTTATGGTGACTGTTACCAACTTATCGCGCGTTATACTCTTCCAAAAAGTACTTTATCCCTTTTAATTCTTTTAAAAAAGTGCCATATCCACGTTTCATTCCAAAAAAGTGCTATATCCATATTATATTGTTTAAAAGTCATGGGAAAAGTGCAATAATTGAGAAAAATAAGTTGGCAACTCACTTAAAAATCAACTTCAGATTTTAATAAAAAAAGAATCAGGTAAATTGGTCTAATAATAAATAAATCAAAGATTTTTGCGTTTCTTGTAAAATTTTCTAAAGTGGATATAGTATCTTTTGGAAATCAACGTCTCAAATGTTGGGCAATCGACAATTATTTTCATTCATTTCGAGTTGGATTTCTAGAATTGAAATATTATAATTCCAGAAACTCAGTGGTGGTAATATTCGGGATGACAGAAGGTATTGGAAAAGTTGGGATTTGAATGAGGATATGGAAGCAGCATGGCGGATGAGGGTTAGTCGATCAAAACTTTGAGTTCTGTGAGTAGGAACATAAAGATCAGAATGGCGCAATCTTGTTTCAAGTGAGTGGATTGAGGATTTAAATTCAAGAAGACTGGATATAAGGAGGGTACCGGGAGTTAATGGTTTGTTAAAGAAATGATCCTAGGAATTTTATTATAGTATTTAATGACAGTAATGAATAAATATTTAATGATATATTAATAAAATATATTTTTTTAAATAATTAAAAAAAAATCCTGTACCTCTACAACCCATGAAGGGTCTTGGGCTCAGTACATATAGAGATTCCTTCTTTATCTAGGTCTAACGCCGTGCAATGTGGTGATTAGCCTTGATCACACACGGCCGCCAGGGTTTTTCCCCAATTTGGATACCCACTTTAAAGAGGTTGGGTCTGCTCTAGAAGGGTCTCCATACCCTAGGGTCACCCCCCGGCAGAATTAACAGAATAAATAATATTGAGGATGTATAGTTGACTGTAGACGCCATTATAGGTGGTATAATCAGGTGTCAGTCTTTTTCTAAATATTTTTAATTCGGCCGACGTTTCGGCTGAAGTTTGTGAGCCATCACCAGGGCTGGGTTTATACTTGGACATGGCTAAGTAATGCCCTAATGATGGCGGCAAAATTAAAAATATTTGTAAAAAGACTGACTGCTGATTATTCCCCCTATAAGAATAAATAATATTTTGTCATCGAATTTGATTCGAACCCAGGACCCGAAGGACAGTAGACAAGTGCTCTATCCACTATACTACGCCGCTCCCTCAATAAAATATAAATAATTATATATAAAAATGTTTTTAGTTTTTTTTTTTTTTTCAAAAGCAATGGATGTTGTGATACTCATTTTTTTTTAAATTATCATGTTTTTACCCGTTACCTGCTACTGTTGTATGATTACATTCTTGTTTTTTCTTTATTTATTTTATAGTATATTTGACATAATTATTCAACAATAAATGAATTAATAAGAATGTTTATTTGAAAATAACTTCTATTTCTTTGTGTTTATTGTAACCGTTGCTTCCATCAAAACTGAATTTTATTTTTAAAATCTGACTTTATTTAAAAGTCCAACATTCTTTTTACAATAGAAGTAAGTGAAAGTCGTGTTTTACTTTAATTCATTTTCAATTTCACTATCGTTAAGTTTCAAGAAATATTCATACGTAAATTACGCCTTTAGATGTATTAAGTTTATATTGATGTAGCACAGATTTTGCGTGGGAATATTTAAATTAAACGTTGTTTTACCCAAAAAGGTCCAACAAGGAGACTAAAATATATAGTTACAAGTTACACAAAGAAAATGTAGATAAAGAAATAAAAGAATGGGTTTGAGGAGTGGTCTAGGAGAGTTATGGACCTTAGATAAAATACTTTCAAAGGAATCCAATAAATATTTAGGTTTAGGAAACACACTACTTCACCAAATACTTATTTGTTATATTATAGTTGTGTACTATAGTAGTTTTTTATTTCCTTTCAGTTTATTTCGATAATATTAACACTTATTTCATTAATAAAAAATCTTATATCCATGTATTCGGTTTAATAAATTAAAAACATTTTGTGGACGCATCACAATTTTACCTATCTATAATAATATTAATGGTGGAGTTTTTGTTGACCGTTGAGAAATTAGATGAGGAAGATGATTGGGGGTGCGGTCATAAATTAGAAGCACACATTTAAAACAAGTGCTATTTTAATTATGTGCCGACGTTTCAGCCTACAATGTGGGTCTTCATCAGGGTTGACTCTGAGACGGTGTTTAAAGAAGTCACGACGATTTTAAATTTTCTTCCTCTGATCTACCTTTAATTTTGTACATTCCATAAGATTAACCATATCATATTAATGACATTAATGAAAGACGGCTAAATATACAAGTTGGGCGAATTTGATTACCAAAGAAAGAATAAAAGAACAAAACTATTTTTTGTGGATATAATTAGTTGACCGTTGAGAATTACTGGAAGGAATTAGTCCGGGTGGCGGTCATTAAATGAAACAACTGAATAGTTTCAACTATTTTATTGTTTGCCAACGTTTCGACCCCCATTGTGGGTCATCATCAGGGCTAAAAAGATACAAAAATGATACTTTTAAAATAAGATTAAAAATACTATTTAAAAAAAATAACTATTGCGCTAGAGAATGTCAATATTCTAACATAAAAGGAACTAGATGTGTAAAGAAATCAATTAATTAAATTACAATGATAAAGGTATACTAATGAGAGCTATACAGACCAGATAATGACTAAAGATAATGTACAAATATATAATAAAAAATTACATGAAATAAAAAACATTAAAAAAATGGAGAACAGTGGAGATACGTACCGTCTGGTAGGCGAGTGGAAACTAGGTACAATTTGGTAATAAGGAAATAGGCAGGTAGATAGGAAAGTACGTACAAAAGGTTGGGTAAAATGGAAAATACGTACCATATTTCTAGACGGGATCTGACAACAATGAGTAAAATTGTAATATTAACATAAAAGGAAGTGTTCAGATTAAACCTAAAATATTAATAACATCATAATGGTATTAGAAGATGTTTTAACAAGATTGTTGAAGTAAAAACCAATATAATACAATAGTAAGAATAATAATGTATAAACTATATGTAGTAAAACTTTTTTAAATAGTATTTTTAATCTTATTTTAAATGTATCCTTTTTGTATCTTTTTAGCCCTGATGATGACCCACAATGGGGGTTGAAACGTTGGCAAACAATAAAATAGTTGAAACTATTCAGTTGTTTCATTTAATGACCGCCACCCGGACTAATTCCTTCCGATATATTAAGACAGTAAAATTAACCAAGTGAAAATATTATGAGAAAAAATAATAATAAGTAACAATCATTGACAGATCATATAGCTGATACAAAATAGTAAAATAATTACAAATAGGAATAAATTGAATTGTAAAACCATTAAGAATTTATTAGGTGCAGAAACAAATGGAATAGATACATATATAAAATAAATGTATACATAAATAAGTAAAAAATAAACCAATAAATAAACAAAATGTATACAGTGGGATGGACATGGGAAGCTGTATTACTTAAGAGAGTTTAATATACGGCTGTAGGTGGAGGAGATGCATTGTTTATCAGTTTTATGATTGACAGGATTAGATTGGAGATGGATGTGGACGGATTCAGCGATGAGTCTTTTTTATGGTTGGGAACAGAATCTAAAATGGAACAATCATGAAAGTTAAATGAATGATTAAAAGTTAAGGTGTGTTCGGAGAGTTTTGAGGCTAGAAGGTTTCGAGAGGATACGGAGGATTTATGTTGAGATATGCGGGTTTTTAAGTAGTTTTTGGTTTCACCCACATAGGACACAACGCAATCTAAACAAGGTATTTTATAAACAATATGGACAGGTATGGAATATACGGTAGGGATCTATATTGAAATATTGTGGGTGAATTTTGGTCTTGTTTTGTAGACCAATACAGACCATTGTAGACTACAATACAAGACCAAAGTTCCTTTTGGAATTCCCTCCTAACAACATTTTAACATCTTTTGACGCCGAAAGCTTATTCACTAATATCCCCATTGACAAAGTTCTCCATTTAGTTAAAAAACACTGGACCATTATCGAACCTCACACCACGCTAAATCTTTCTACTTCCTTACAATCACTGGAACTTTGCTGCAAAACAGGATACCTCACTTTTAAGGGAAAATTTTACAATCAGGTCTCTGGACTAGCAATGGGAAACTGCCTAGCTCCGGATCTCTCTAATATTGTTCTCAATGACCTCCTGGATTTCATAACCAAAATTTATAAAAACGATATCTTTTTCATTAAGAAATATGTTGATGAAATATCTTAATAAACCTATAACTGAGTATTTTACATATTTATATAATCATAGTAAAATGTAGGTTTCATTCTGATTGAAATAGTCCGACAGGGCTTAAATACCCATATTTTAAATTTTCTTCCTCTAAACTACCTTTAATTTTGTACATTCCATAAGATTAACCATATCATATTAATGACATTAATGAAAGACGGCTAAATATACAAGTTGGACCAATTTGATTACCAACGAAAGAATAAAAGAACAAAACTGTTTTTTAATTAAAAATATTGGTTTTTTGATAATAAGAACAGTAACATATACAGGGGCGTTTAATATACCGTTGGAAAGAGAAAGATTTTAGAAAAAATATTATCTTAATAAACCTATAACTGAGTATTTTACATATTTATATTTGAATCTCGCTTCGGGGCAATGCTTCATTAGGGTTTATGATTTGAATAAATTAAGTTAGACATAAAATTAATTTAATATGTCAAAGTTTTTCTGGTCTCAGCATTGAAGAAATCTCTATGCGTTCTACTTTACCAAAAGCGTAGGAATCATTATATGGTTTCGACATTTCGACGGGAAAAAGTAAAACAAAACTAAAATTTAGAAAGCAATTTTATTTTTCTTATGTTGTGTATATATTGAGATATTTAAAATAATGTTAATTTTTATGACTTTTTTTTTTTTAATTCTTAAAAAATCACCAAGTCGTTATTTTTTTTTTTTCTACGGGGTTCTGTAATGATGTCACATCCCGGTCCTCAGTGCCCCGTCTCTCCAATAATCTCGATCATTCCAGTCACCCTCAGTCAGACCTCTGGCTGCCATAACCAGGTCGTTATATGAAACCTAATGTTTTCTTAACCTTATCTGCTAACAATTGTAAACAATGTTAAATGCAGGAAATATTAATATATATACTCGTGTATATATATATATATATATATACACATATACGAATAATTATCTACAGAGACGTTTATCTGAAATTATTGACGAAACCTATATATTTTTATGATATGAAAATGAGCTAAAAATATGCCAATCATACCATTGAAAGTGAATTTACAAAGGAGCAAAATAACGTTAAAATGGCTAATAAACCTTAAATACAACAAACAGTGGATACTTTTGTCCCGAAAAAGTGCGTTTGGAACCACTGTGAGACGTCTCAGTTACTTACTTATTCAGTTAAATAACTGCTCATTCTATCATAAATATGCAAACATATATGAATAAATTAATTAATTTAAAATAAATCAACGGAATCTCTTTTAGGACATTTTAAGCTTAAAAAAAAAACAAAAAAGCAGCGGTTTTAATGTATTATAATGTATGTAAAAAAAAAAAATCCAGATATAACCTTTTCAACATGTATCTGTCTGATATTTTTACCCAACCATAAAAATTCAAGTTTCAACTTAACCTAGCGTTCCACCCTTTTTCTTTTAGTTCGAGAACTTTAAAAGCCAGAAACCCTTTAATGGACAGCCGTAACCACCCGACCGTGACGGGGTCCGGAGTCAGCAGTCCCCTGATGAAGCAGATAACGACTCCACAGAAACGTCGGCAATAGACTTAGAGTGAAAACTAAAATAAATATTTATGAAATAACAGTTAAAGGAATGAAAAAATATTGTTTAACTTTTCACTTCATTCACTTGTGTATTTGCAACTCTCGTCATTATTGGGTGATAATAAACAGGTACTTGATTTAGTTATAGAAGTTGGTTGTATTGATAACAGAAAAATAAACAGTGAGAAAGGAAAAGAAATATATATAAATATATAATAGTAATAGTAATAAAAAAACTTTATTTTGGAATAACAATATTGTACGGTACAAATTACTTATTTGTGATTCATCGCAGGCGAATCACTTATTTTTAGAAAATAAGTCGTTAAGAAAATAAGTTTGTTTAATTATTCTTACCATTATATGTTGTAGGAATTAACAAGCATAAGGGTTTATTTATTAAATATTTTATAACCCTCAACATCCCTCCTCAAAGGACTATTAGCGGTTAATTTCATTTGATTACTCTTCTTTAAGAATTTTCTTTAGTTGTGAGTGATTTCATTTCATATTACTTTCACTTACCTATATATGAAATATATAGTAAGGGAAAGTATTGCGATCGTGAAAATTTTCGAATTCCAGTTTTCAACGGAAATGCATGTTTTAGGGCCCCCTGAGTCCAAATAACCAAGTCCCGAAAAATGGTCTGTGTGGTAACTCTAACGCAAAAGCGAAAAGTCGTACGGAACTGAAATTTCATATTTAAGACAACTATACGTCCGAGATGTTAGAGCAACTATTTCATCAAAATCGGCTAACCAGAAGAGCCACTTTATACCATGCATTTTGCACCTTTATATGATTTTCCCCAAAACGGCTCTAGCGATTTTGATTAAACTCGCTGTATCGATGTGCAATTTAATGGGCTTTAATATCATGTAGGTCTCATTCTGATGGAAATAGTCTGACAGGGCTTAAATGCTAATATTTAAAAATTTTTGTCGATTTTATGAAACTGACCATATCATCTGATTAGCATTGCTAAAAAAACAGGTAAATATATAAGTTGAACGAATTCGACATCCAAAGAAGAAAACTGCTAAAATATTTTTTTAATGCCAGAACAGTAATATTGATGTATAATTGGGGTACTCACTACGTTTGCTATAGCATGCTATTTGTGTTATTTTGCTAAACCCGTCGAGTTTCTACAGTTATTTCCTGTATAAAATTGATGGGTTTAGCACAATAGTATGCTATAGCAAACGTAGTGAGTACCCCTAATATACTTTTGGAATGCTAAAGATTTTAGACAAAATATTATCTAATATAGATTTTTTTTATACTCTAAGAAACTAATTTTTTATTGTAATTTATATGTATATTGTGCTATATATATATATATATATATATATATATATATATATATATATATATATATATATATAGCATTTCCAAGTCAATTGTAACCTTTTCCAAGTCAAATGTAACTTTTTCCAAGTCAAATGTAACCTTTTCCAAGTCAAATGTAACCCTTTCCATTTCAAATGTCACCTTTTCCATTTCAAATGTTACCTTTTCCAGTTCAAATTTTAATAATTTTGGCATATCCTATCGCTATTTTTTTCTGTTTATTAGATATTTGATATCAAGTTCTGTTTTTTACGAACAAATATTTTAAAAAATATTTAGTTTTAAAATAGTTGTTGATTTTGAATTTTTAGAGGGAGGGAGGTAGTTTTTGGAAATAATTAATGTGTTTTCGGGTATTATAATTATGTTTTTGGAGATGTATTTTTTATCGCTCGCGTGCAAATTAACTCGCGTTTACTTTTAATGTTTTTTATTGATATAGGGATTAATTAATGTGTTTTCGGGTATTATAATTATGTTTTTCGAGCTGTATTTTTTATCGCTCATGGGTATTTCAACTCAAATTTACTTTTTATGTTTTTTTATAGATATATAGGTTATTAATTGTATTTGCGGGTCTTGTAATTACGTTTTTCTAGCTGTATTTTTTTATCGCTCATGGGTTTTTCAACTCGCATTTACTTTTTATGGTTTTTATTGATATAGAGATTAATTAATGTGCTTTCGGGTGGTTATGAATGCGTTTTTTGAGCTCTATATTTTATCGCTCATGCGTATTTCAACTCGCATTTACTTTTAATGTTTTTTATTGATATAGGAATTACTTAATGTGCTTTCGGGTGGTTATGATTACGTTTTTCGAGCTGTATTTTTTATCGCTCATGGGTATTTCAACTCGCATTCCCTTTTAATGTTTTTTATTGATATAGGCATTAATTGTTGTGCTTTCGGGTGGTTATGATTACGTTTTTTGAGCTCTATCTTTTATCGCTCATGCGTATTTCAACTCGCATTTACTTTTAATGTTTTTTATTGATATATAGGTTAGTAATTGTCTTTCTGGGTGTTGTAATTACGTTTTTTGAGCTGTATTTATTGTCGCTTGTTCGCATTCTAACTTGCATTTACTTCTAATCTTTTTATTGTTATAGGGGATCTATGCTTGTGTTTTTGGGTGGTTATGAAAAAACATTTTTTGGACTGCTTATTCTATAGCACGCGCTCGTTTCAACTTAGAGCTAATATCATTTTATATAGTGATAGAGTGGTCTTTTTTGTTTTTGTTTTAGGGGATTCTGATTACGTGTTTTGAACATTAATCTTTTATGCGCTTGGAAATTTCTACATACCGTAGATATTATGTTATAATTTGAAGTAAAAATTATTTGTTGTGTTTTTGCACGTTCTGATTACTTTTTTTAACTGGGTGTTACATAGCGATTGCGCATTGTTCTAGATCACTTTTTATTTAAGGTAAAATGTGCACTAGCTATAAAAAAATGTCATAAACTCTATTAGTATTCCCCAAAACACTATAAACGATCCCTCTATCAAATATTTATGAAATAGGAACAGTAACTTAAAATGAGTAAAAGCGATAACAAATAAGGTTCAAATAATGTTATAAGAACACCCGAAAATAGAATAAACGATTCCTCAATTAAAATATCAGATAATTGTAAGAACAAGTGAGAAAGTGGGTCCATTATAAAATATTTAGTTGAAAAAACTTACTCAGGACGCTATAAAAGGAACTATAACTAATCCTTTTATAAAAAAATAATAATAAAAATATTAAATTAAAAAAAATAAATAAAAAAAAGCTAAATGATGTATATTCCAACAATGTTATAATGAGAACTAAGAACAAAATAATCAATCCCAATATCCATCAAAAACTTAATCATAACCACCCGAAAGCACAATAATTAATCCCTATATCAATAAAAAACATAAAAAGTAAATACGAGTAGAAATACCCATGAGCGATAAAAAATACAGCACGAAAAACGTAATCATAACCACCCGAAAGCACATTAATTAATCCCTGTATCAATAAAAATCATTAAAAATAAATGCGAGTTGAAAAACCCATGAGCGATAAAAAATACAGCTCAAAAAACGTATTCATAACCACCCGAAAGCACAATAATTAATCCCTATATCAATAAAAAACATAAAAAGTAAATGCGAGTTGAAATACCCATGAGCGATAAAAATACAGCTCGAAAAACGAATTCATAACCACCCGAAAGCACAATAATTAATCCCTGTATCAATAAAAATCATTAAAAATAAATGCGAGTTGAAAAACCCATGAGCGATAAAAAATACAGCTCAAAAAACGTATTCATAACCACCCGAAAACACAATAATTAATCCCTATATCAATAAAAACATAAAAAGTAAATGCGAGTTGAAAAACCCATGAGCGATAAAAAATACAGCTCAAAAAACGTATTCATAACCACCCGAAAGCACATTAATTAATCCCTGTATCAATAAAAATCATTAAAAATAAATGCGAGTTGAAAAACCCATGAGCGATAAAAAATACAGCTCGAAAAACGAATTCATAACCACCCGAAAGCACAATAATTAATCCCTATATCAATAAAAAACATAAAAAGTAAATGCGAGTTGAAAAACCCATGAGCGATAAAAAATACAGCTCAAAAAACGTAATTACAAAACCCGCAAATACAATTAATAATCTATATGTCTATAAAGAACATTAAAAGTAAATGCGAGTTGAAATACGCATGAGCGATAAAAGATAGAGCTCAAAAAACGTATTCATAACCACCCGAAAGCACAATAATTAATCCCTATATCAATAAAAAACATAAAAAGTAAATTTTAGTTAAAATAAACGAGAGCGATAAAAAATACATCTCGAAAAACGTAATTATAATACCCGAAAACACATTAATTATTCCCAAAAAGTATCCCTTCCCTCTAAAAATTCAAAATCAACAAGTATCTTAAAACTAAATAGACAATAATTAATTTTTTTAAATATTAGTTCGTAAAAAACAGAACTTGTTATCAAATATCTAAAAAACAAAAAAAAATAGAGATAGGATATGCCAAAATTATTAAAAAAGTCATAATTTTAATTAAACTAAATATTTTTCAATAAATAAATAATTAAAACGGAATATTTAAGGCTAGAAGTGAAGAAAAAGGTGACATTTGACTTGGAAAAGGTAACATTTGAAATGGAAAAGGTGACATTTGACTTGGAAAAGGTGACATTTGAAATGGAAAGGGTTACATTTGACTTGGAAAAGGTTACATTTGACTTGGAAAAAGTTACATTTGACTTGGAAAAGGTTACAATTGACTTGGAAATGCTATATATATATATATATATATATATATATATATATATATATATATATATATATGAATTTATTAATTTTATATTTTATGTAATTTGACTTTATCATTATTTTCTGTATATAATGTATCAATATGGTCTCATATAACTATTACTACTGTTCATTTCTAAACAAATTGTAATATATCTCAATAAATAAATATTTAAACAAAAAAATATTGTAATATTATTCTAAAGGGACAAGTCCCAGAATATTTTTTTATTATTTTTTTTTTAAATATTTATTGAGATACATTACAATGTGTAGATATATTACAATTTGTTGTACCAGAATAAATAAAAAAAAAATTATTCACTGCCAGGCGAGTGCACCGTCTTCTCGGGAGAAGCCACAGCCATACTCAGAGCTCTCAAATGGATAAGAAGCTCAGAAAAATGTCATGGACTATCGTGACAGACTCGTAGAATGTTCTTACAGCCATCGACAGCCAAACATCTTCTAATGTCATAATTAGAGATATAATAAATGAATGGTGGGAGACAAACATTAAGTCTAAAGTCGTGATTATGATATGGGTACTATCTCACTTTGGAATTATTGGGAACGAAAGAGATGATTTAGCCAGAAAAGGAGAAGCCGGGGAGATTACTCAAATAAAAGAAACAACAATGGAGGAATGGGTGAGTAGCTATAAGAAAGTTCTGCTGAAAGAGTGGGAGGACGATTGGAGAGAGAAAATATCCAAATTGAGAACTATCAAATCCGGCTGTCAAAAATGGAGAACTAGTGCAAGAGCTTCAAAGAGAGGAGAAATTATTATATGCAGGCTCAGGATTGGGCACTGCCAGTTTACACATGGCTACCTTTTGAAACGCCTGGAATCGCCAACCTGCTTACAATAATACTCCTTTAACTGTGCAACACTTGCTAATTGAGTGCCCGCTTTTCGAGCCATAAAAAAAAAAGTCAATATAAAGAAAACCATGAGAGAAATACTTTAAGATGAGGAAGAAATTGTAACTACATTAATAGAATTCACGAAACTAATAGGATTCTACCATAGAATAAAATTATTTCGACTACGCCAATGACCCTTAAGGGTAGAGGCGTATAAGCAAATAAAAAAAAAATTATTAAAATAGAGTATTTAAGATAAAATCATTTAGTTGTTTTATGACATATTGTTGATGAATTGTAAATAAAAATTCTCACATATTATGTAAAAATGAATAAATTAGAGGTGTCGGAGAGGTGAATGGCCAGTTGGGCGAACCCAAAACCGCCCGTCCGTGGCTTCCTCGCCAGGAAGGAAGTGGTTCTCGGATCATGTTCGGGCCAACATCCGCTGAGGGGGCCACGATTCGGCGATGGCTATGTCTCTCTCTCTAATGTATTCCCTGCCTAGCCCCACCTCATTTAATTCTTCTCATCCTATTTGCATATTCTAAAGGCGCAGGTTAAAGTCAACAGGAGAGTATACCTCTTGATTACAATATAACCTTTCTTGCATTGAAGGATGCAGATAATATTTTGAAAATTCCCGACTATGTGCAAAAAATCTTTAAAAAAAAAAGTAGATCATGTTGATATATAAAAAAAAAAATCCAGTATTTTATTACTTACACTTACCTATGGTATTATATGGTATGTTCCTATGGTATTGGAAATATTTTGATATACTGTAATGGCATAATCAATTGTTTCATAAAACTCATTCTTTCTGTAAATAGCCAATGGACCCAATGCTGGAGGGTACGCATATACTTCTCCAACTGGGTCCCAGCCTTTCAGAAATAAGTGAGAAAATGTCACTTTGTTGTCAGATGCATAGTTAACATGATTTTATCTACTGTGTGCAAATAAACAAAGTTCTATAGTTACCAACATAATGCTAATTATTTGAACCAAGAACTTGAATGGAAACTGTCTTCTAGCATGCCATTTCTCTATTGGATTCATAAAGAAAAATATAAGTTTTCTTCTAAGTTTGGTTTCATAACATTTGTAATCCAAAGGCTCCTCTTCTATAGTCGAAGTGGGATCACTTGTAGCTGGGTTGCTAGCAGCCTCCTATGCCAAAGGTCACGGGTTCAAAACCGCATGTGGTCCTAGGATTTTTTAATGGGAGTAAAAAATCCTTAGCTATGCCGTCCTTCGGAGAGGGCGTTAAGAGGTGGTCCCGAGCCTGTGCGATGTCAGGTACCTGAGTAAAGATCCCTATCCTAATAAAACCTGGATAGGCAAAATTTAGGACTCCCACTGTAGCATCGTCCGATTAGCCATAGTAGCATAAAGTGACGTTAAATAAATTTAAAAAATAAATAAATATAGTCGAAGTACCGACGTTTTCTAGCTCAATAGTTTATATAATATTGCATTCAATGTTATTGAAATTGTATTACTTTTGTATCTTTTTATCAATGATGATGAACCACAATGTGGACCTACAAACGTTGGCAAGCAATACATAGTTGAAACTATTTAGTAGTTTCATTTACTGACCGCCATCCTGAATATTAAGTGACTAGTAAGGAAAATTATTGCAATGGTGAAAATTTTCGAATTCCAGTTTTCAACGGAAATACACGTTTTAAGGACTCCTGAGTCCGAATAACCACGTCCCGAAAAAAGGTCTATGTGTGTGTGTGATAAGTCCAGCACGAAGATGAAAAGTCGTACGAAACTAAAATTTCATATTTAAGACAACTATAAGTCCGAAATGTTACAGTCACTTTTTCACTAAAATCGGCTGACCGGAAAGACTACTTTATACTACGCATTTTGCACTTTGCAACGAAGGTAAGTGAAATTCGTGTGTTGCCCGCACCAGATTTTTTACATTCACTTACATTAAGTGGCTTAAATGTAAGGGGCAAAGCAGCCTAACATGAAATGTTAATAGAGACGCTACCCAGTGGGAGCACTCTAAAATTTTCTAAACTAGAAGGTCAGTAACATATGGAATATTAAGGTCTTTATGGATGAGTTTATCCGTGACAATGTAAGGAATGTTAACAATTTTACGAAGGATTTTGGATTTTAAGGATTAGATACAAGGAGAATTCGATGGTTTAGTAGAGCTCTAAAGCTCAACTCCGTAAGTACATATTGAATACATTTTGAAATTATTGATTTAAGTTATATTTTTATTTTTAGTCTTGATAATGGGAACGAATCCCGAAACGAAAAGAAAATTATAAACCGCCTAAATTAAATAAAATGATCTGTGAAGGAAATGCTGAATGAAAAATATATATATTAATTTCTCGTTAGGCAAAAAAAAAAAAAAAGATAAAAACTAATATATTAAAAAATAAAATTAATCTCTTCTTCTATATTAATGCAACTCAATATAACTTTACAAGCGTTTATAGCATGCTTTTATCCTCCTCTTCAAGACATAATAATGTTTTATGAATTAAATTTACATATATAAATTTACAATACATACACACATATATACTTATATATATGCATAAATTTAATGTCTATCTGCAGAATAGCGCGTCTTAACAAAACGTTCGTTATAAATATTGTATCTCTATGTCTTTATTATTGCATAAAATACAATAACGTAGCTCTGCCGCCCTTGCCACATTACAATTAAGGTACAGAAATTGTCCTTTTCAAGATAATCATCCCCAATATTTATTTGTTGGCCAGATGCATGCATACACGGATCACTAACTTGTCTTATTCCGTAATAAAATAGAAAGGAAATATAGAAATATTGAAGAGCGAAAACGCTTAAATAACTGTAAGATGGGGATTGGGAGCCGAGTGCTTAGCCCATCATTTCTGCTACTTGACTCTTGACGGGAATCCTTTGACGCTACACCCTAGCACATGTCAACAGTAAACGGTTTGAGGTCCACAGAAGGAATAGTCCGTGAGCAAGCAACGAAAAGGGCAACTCATTTTACCCAAAATTTTAGTATGTTTTATGCAAAGCATCTATCATAGAAGAACAACAAAAAACAAACTTGACTCTGACCAAGGATACCAAAAACGACACACCGCATAATATACTAAGAGACAAATACAGTGAATTGATTGATTGGCGTAAAGGGATTTTCTTTTAAACATAAAACGTTTATATGTATTTAGCATTTTTTTTTAAATATGCGGTAATGTTTAATTTTGGCCACGACAGTATAGTATCGCATGTCAAAATTATCGGCTTAATTTACAATTTACCTATTATTTTTTTGTCATTCAAATATATAATTTTGTAGCATAATACTATATGTGATAATTCATATATATATATATATATATATATATATATATATATATATATATATATATATATATATATATAGGTATCAGAAACAAAAATAATATGGTTGAATGAGTGTTTTAAATCTGTTAAAAGCGTGAGAAGGCGGTGATTCTTCGCTTTTGCAATTGTCTCCATTCCAAGCCATGGTTTCATTTTAACTAGTTCGTTCCCCACAGATGACTTTCTCGTTCTCGCAAGATAGGAGACGAAACGAGCCGACTGAGATTGCCATCATAATCCCTGGTTGGCTAATCTCCTCCCCCGAAGGTGGACGCTGCCGGCAGTCACCCTCCCCCCGTGATTGCCTCAAATTGCTCCACTGCTATTACACCATTACGCCACCGACGACAGCTGCAGAGATTGGGAATTGGCTGGGGCAAGGAAGACCCTATCTACCCTGAGAGGCTTGTTCATCAACTCCTTCGCCGTTCCTTAAGGAGCCCCGCTTATCCTATCACCGCCTTCAATTCCATTTCATTAGCTCCTATCTTTGACAAATCCCATTCCACACACTAATGGCTAATTGGCCACTCTGCCCTGCGATTGCCGTGGATCTCTTGCGTAACTTGGCCTTGTTCTTACTTGTCAGAACAAAGGAGGGGTCATTCCCAACCTCATCAACCAATAGAACATCACTTTTGACTCGTGTGGATTTTTAAACTGGCAAGTAGGATGCTAAAGTAATTGGGATAACACCATTGAATGAAAAAAAATATATATATAATAAAATAATATCCATAAAATTGTAGGTTTCTATTTCTTCCCAAAAAAGTTTATTAGTGTAAACTTCAAACGAGTCAACGTTTCGGGAACCTTCCCCATCATCAGGACTCACTAAAATACATCAATAATTGAGACGTTGATTTCCAAAAGGTACTAAAAGACATTTTTTACGAAATTGATATTTTAACATATTTATATTCTCCTCATTTAGTTTTATCTAATCTTAAATTCGATTGTATCTAATGAACACCCAAGTCCTTTAATAATGCGATTTAGAAATATTATTAATCTCTTAAGATACTAATTACACATTTAGTTTCATTCTAAATCATACTAAAACATTTCATTTCATAACTCTAATATGGTGTTATTAATACAGTAAAAAAAAACAATCCTATATTCTAATGCGAAAAGAATCAAATTAGCAGGTTTGATGATATAATAACGAGAGATTTTGGCGCTTCCAGTAAAATTTCCCAGAATGGATATAGTACCTTTTGGAAATCAACGTCTCAATTGACAACTAACATCAAGATACAACTATTTAATTTACTAATTTAAAAACATTCACATAACAATGTTACATAAAAAAATATTTTTGTATTAACCTGAGTTGTCTAAAAGTTAAAAATCCATTTTTTATTAAAAATGTTGTCAAAGTTGTCTTTAAAAATAAAAAACCAACATGGAGCAATTAACATCTCACCTCACATATTCTTTGGCCCCTTATCGATTAGGGTCATCCTTTTTACTTTAAAGCTACAAACTTAATTATAATTTAAATAGGTCAACAATGCAAGTCTTACAATTTTAACTTTTCTATTGCATCTGTATAGTGAGAACTCAGGTGTTTGGAATATGTTTTATAATTTATTGTATTTTTTTCATGAATATAGACTCTATTGTTTTTATATTAAAACTATTTTTTCTTTTTCCAAAACCAAAATTGTGGTTAAGTTGAAAACTGTGTTGTGCCATTGCTGTGGTGTTTATATTTTTACTATTTTTGCAATTATTGCTGTGCTGTTTTATTCTTGTTATCTTTTTTGAGGTTTCTCCTATGTATACCTTATCACAATCCAAACAATTTATTTTATATATAACTATAACGGATTTTTAACTTTTAGACAACTCAGGTAAATAAAAAAATAATTTTTTATGTAATATTGTTATGGGTATGTTTGTTAATTTTTTAAATTAGCATATTAAATAGTTGTATCTTGATGTTAGTTGTTAATTATTGATGTATTTTAGTGAGTCCCGATGATGGGGAAGGCCCCCGAAACGTTGACTCGTTAAAGTTTACAGTAATAAACTTTTTTTTGGGAAGAAATAGAAATCTACTATTTTATTGATATCATTTGCAATCATCCTTTAAACCTGTTTTTATTATTAAAAAAAAAAATAAGTTAATCGGAAGAAAGAAATTTGATAATAAATAATTAGATGGTTCCTTAATTGTCCAATAAATAATTATTAAACATATTGACCAATATTTAATAATACAATATATTAATATGAACTTTTCTGCAGTGTTATGTTACATAAAAAATTATATTAACCTGAAAGTCATTTAAAAATTAAAATATTATCCATGTTTAATTAAAATTTTGTCAATAATTTATGTCATTAAATTAAAAAAAAAAATTAAAAATTAATCACCAATCTAAACTGGCATATTCTTTGGTCCCTAATGGATTAGGGCCATCTTATTTTCTCTAGAAAGTACACACTGATTTATTATTAAATATAGGTCAATAAAGTAGCGTTTACAATTTTTATTTCCCTATTGCATCTGCAAAGTGAGAAATAAGATGCTTTGAATCTGTTTTATAATTTATGGTACCTTTTATATTGTTGTTTATATATATAGATTTGATTGTTTTTCTGTTAAAACCATTTTTTCTATTTCCAAAATCGTAGGTTTTTCAAAATAAAAATGGTGATTAAGCTGAATACTGTGGTATTCCAATTATGTGGTGTTCATATTTTTACTATTATTGCAATTATTATTGTGTTGTTTTACACTGGTTGTGATCTTTTTAGAGGTTTCTCCTCTGTATATCTTATTACTTTCTGCAGTAAATAGGATGGCCCTAATCCATTAGGGGCCAAAGAATATGTCAATTGAAATGGGTGATTCTCCTTAGTGTTAATTTTTATAAAAATATTTTAATATCATAAATTATTGACAAAATTTTAATTAAAAATGTATAATATTTTAATTTTCACTCGACTTTCAGGTAGATATAGTTTTATGTAACATTGTTATATTTTTTTAATAATGATTTTCATTAGTATATAAAAAAAGTTATTTTATAATGTTAAATGATAATTTATTTGTTAATGGAGGGGGAGGCACCTGAAACGTTGACTCGTTTATGTGTAATAAACTGTTATTGGAATACTAAGGAACCATCTAATTATATATTATGAAAAACAAAATAGTGCGTATAACCTGAACGAGCAATTAACGTAAAATTTCTTTGGTATTTTGACATGTCAATTAAGTTAAAAATAAATAAATCATTGTAGAATTTAAACATCTGGTGCGCGCAACACACGGCTTTCTCTTACCTCCGTTGTTAAAATCATTTTACGAATTTCTGAATACATTTAGAGATGGAAATCAATTGTTAAAGAATTAATTACACGGGTTTTCAATAGAAAAATGTGTTATATTAAATTACTTATTATATTATTATCAACGACAATCAGTTAGTTTTATCGGATTTTCATCACTCTCTATTTACTTTTCCAATTTCGAGTATAATATTTTTTCAAAAATCTTTAGCTCTCCAACGGTATATTAAACATCCATATTACTATTCTTACGTTATATAACACAATAATAGCATGAACAAATATTTTTGCTCTTGCCTCTGTTATGTGAATATCGAAACTTATAAATTTACCTAATTTTCATCACACTCCTTATCCAGTCCAGTTCCAAACATCCCTATAACCTCCCTCCTAGGTTGAAGCGACTAGTATATAGATATAAATATAGACTATATAGATCTCTAGTAAATATGTCATTGGAGGGCTGGCAATGGCTTCTCCACTCATGACCTGAGTGTATGTGGCCCTAGCGCCCTTGCTCAGCCTCCACTGACTCTCAAGACCAGTGACGCGGCTGAATGAGAGGCGCTGGGATCTTCTTGCATTGTGCCTCGACATCCACCAGGGGCAGTTTGTAAATATTGTAAATAGGTATGAATGTGTTCAAGGTTGTTACTATTATTTTCTTTATAACTATTCATTTAATTTTGTGTATATATATATATATATATATATATATATATATATATATATATATATATATATATATATATATATAATGGAATGAAATGAAAAGTAATTTTATTCTGGGACGAGTAGTCCCCTAAGAATAACAAGAAAAGTACAATATACATGATAATTGTCTGGTCGTTTAAGACTTCAGTTTAACATTTAAAGATGGACTTTGTGACAATGAATAGTATCATCTATAGATTTTAAATATTACTTATGCTGGGAAGATTGATACTTTAGGAGATGGAGAAATAGTTAGTGTTTGAAAGTGGACAATGATAAGGTTTTACGAATGGATACAGGCAAGGAATTCCAAAATAGGATAGCACGAATAACAAAGGATTTTTTGAAGGAGACGGATCTGTGTGAAGGTATATACAAGTTTATGGGTTGGGATCTAGTGTTTAATAAATGGACAGAGGAACAAGTGGTAAGCATATCAAGAATATAAGGAGGTTTTTTAGTTTTGAAAAATCGGAAGAGACAGACACCTAGGAGGTACTGCCTACGGAAAGAGGCACAGAGCCAATTCATCTCAGTATAGATTACAGGACTATAGATTAGAAGGATTGAATGCGTTTGATGTTAGAAATTTTGGCTGTCCTCCACAGTTCAAGTCCGTAGGTCCAGATAGGTTTCAGTACTATCTTGTATATTAGAAGTTTGTTCTCAATAGATAGTTTAGGATTTCTGTTTAGTAGTCTGTATAAAGAAAAAAAAAATATTTTCTTCATTTATGATTATATCAATTGGAACAATCTCTTCTTGTTTTTGTTTATATGCATTTATTTATCCATACATGTCAATAATTAATTTTATAACGTTTCGAGGTTTCACATGCCTCATCTTCAGATGTTCAATATTATATCCATTTCCATATCGTTACTCAATATAGGTCATTTAACACTACAATTCATTCACATTATCAAATTTTAACTTTTCACCATCACATATATTAATTTATCTTGTGTACTTGAAACTAACTTAAAAAAAAATTTCTTCATTTAATGATTTTGTTATTTTCGAAAAGAAAAGTCCGTTGCACAGACGGTTAAAAAAACCTTCACTCTGTATGGTGATGATGCTTTAGGAAAAAGTACAGTCCGTAAGTGGTTTGCTCAGTTCAGAACCGGAAATGTTTACTTGAAAGACGCAAAGCGCTTGGCGCGCAAAAGCACCGTTCTGGGAAGACGAAAAAAAAAAAAAAATACACGAAAGATGGCGACATGTAATAGATCAAAATAAGTCATATATAATTGATTAAAAATATTTGCTATAATCGGATGTTCTCATTGAAATAATCAATAAAAAACGCTACGCACTTTTTTTACAACCAATTAAACAATAAAATATATTAGGTAAATGTTGTAATTATTCATATGGGCTTGATGCAGGCATGTAAAGAAACTACCTAGTGATAGCAAATCAGTTTTTATTTAATGTAGTAGGTCGCGAGGCCATCGTCTTTTCAGCCGCCTCGGGGGATTGTCGGGAAAATATGGTAATGAGAGGTACAACCTAGTAGTAAACTCTGCTGTGGTGTCTTCTGAAAAAAAAAAAAAAAAAAAAAAAAAACTATTACCTCGCCTGCACTGAGTAATTTGTTGTTCACTTTATCTAAATGTTTATTTATTCGTTCAGAAAATATAAAACATTTCTATATTGACTATGCAGCGTTAAAACAAAAACAGAGAGGGGAAAAATAAAGAAATATCAGGGTGCAGGCGGTGTAGCAGATGTTACAAAAGATGGCAATACTGGAATTGTACGAGAAGGCAGTACAATAGGAAAAAGGCTGCTCAAGTCGAAAGAATGGCCTCCAGGAGGTGTAGCTAATAGGCCGAGCAGGAAGAGTCGTTCCAGGGAAGAGGCTCCAGGGTTTCCAGATTGTCACGGAAATAAAAAAGAAACATGAAAAGCAAATTCATTAACTCTTATGGTTAAAGAATACATTGAGTAGAGGAGAGAATGGTTTGAGATCTTGAGAAATGATTATCGAGATTTATGGAGAACATGTTAAATTACTCTACTGGACAAAAAAAAAAAAAAAAAAGTGCACACCCGATTTCTGTGGTTTTATGACTAAATATGTTATGTGTCCGAGGGAATAAAATATTAGTTTTTTAAAAATAGAATTGAATTTTTATTTAATGTTACCAAAATGTATACACGATTTTTTAAGTGAAATTTAAGTAATAAAATAGAAGTTGACATTTATTAAATGATAGTTAAAAATTTTATAACAATAAATTTAACTCTCTAGATTAATAGTGTATGGTGTTTCTATTATTTTCAACTACCAACAACAACCTTCTGTTCATTGATAAACAAAGATTTCTTATTAATTCTAGTTTTTCAGTTTTATTTTTTCCACAGACATTAAAATTTTATTCCAGAGTTCATCGTCGTTTGGAAAAGATCTCTGCTTACATTCGACTATGAAACCTACATCATATTAAAGCCCATTAAATTTTACATCTATATACAGAGCTTAATTAAAATCGTTAGGGCCGTTTTTGAGAAAATCGTAAAAAGGTGCAGAATGCATGGTATAAAATGGCTCTTCTTGTAGGCTGATTTTGATGAAAAGGTTGCTGTAACTTTTCTGGTGTGTATTTGTCCTAAATTTGAATTTTAAGTGACTTTTCGTTTTTGGGCTGGACTTACCACAGACTCTTTTTTGCGAGTTGGTTATTTGGGCTTTGGGGACCCTAAAACGTGTATTTCCGTTGAAAACTGGAATTCGAAAATTTTCACGATCGCAATACTTTCCCTTACTATATATTTCAAATATAGGTAAGTGAAAGTAGAACACTTAATTCCATTTATTCTACTTAGTTTTTTTTTATTTTTTCAATTCCCATGCAATAATACTCTGAAGTAATCATAGCAATAAAAAATAACATATAAATAATTATCTGACCGAGTTGTGTGGACCGGTGGAACAGTAGCTTGTATTGAATTACTGACATGTCACATGAGACCGTTAATCTCTTGAGTTGTTCTGCGAAGGCATTCCAGGATGAATCATGAGTACCATTCACATTTGATTGCTGAATGAGCAACGACTACACAAACACCTACTCAGTCAACCTTAGTGCTTTTTTTTTGTTTTGTTTGTTTTATTTTTTTTTTTATACCGCGCCTATTAAATTGTAGGAGGTTGGCTTGTGCCATGAATGAATCATAGCAGAAATTTCTCTTTGAAAGCTGACGGACACCAAATAGGGAAACAATGTATGGGCTTCGTTACCAATGTTATAGCTATTCCTATCATAATACACCATATTATTATTATTTATTAATGATTGCTTCTCACAACTGAAGTTTACAAGTTTGATTTTGATTTCATCCTAATAAATTTAATATACATGTAATTGGTTGGAAACAATAATCCCTTGTATAATAATTTGCAGCATTTTCTGAAAGGGTCCGTCCGTCTCATCACTACAGTTGACTTGACAACGCAATTTATTGGCAAAGGACTATAATTCATAAAAATTAATTAAGTAATTTATTGCAGAATGGCTAGAAAACTATATAATATTAATCTATGATCAATGGATAGAGAAGTGAGTAACTTATTACAGATTGGCAATGTAAAAAAAAAAAAATATGTGTGCTTAAGAGCGCACGGCAGAAATGTTAACTTCATTGCAAATCGTAATCTATATATGTGTATGTATATATATATATACTAAATAATATCATATAATATGTAGTATTATTAAATATCGGTTTAGTAGGATTAATAAGGAACAAATAAGAAATTAAAGTTTTTTTTTTTTTTTTTTAAACAAATCAAATTATTTATTTTTCTATTCGTATTCTACAAATGTTTCGATATAACTAAAATAAGAAATAAATACTTTTGGTTGAATTTTAATTATATATCAACGGCATCAAATGTAGTTCCGTATTTTGTTGTACTTTAATGTATATTATTTGACGTGTTTAAATCCAATATGGTGTTTAAAAATCAATTAAAGGCTTTTAATGTTTCTTGTGAAAATTCGATATTGAAATCTCCACTTAAGATCTTGGGTACTTTATCCAAGTTGCGATTAAGCAAAGCAGGCCTTGCTGTTGTACCATATATGAGTATATAAGTAAATTTTCATGAGCCCCAAAGCTCAACGCCGTAAGTCCATATACTCCTGATGATAGTCATGTAGAGGAGTCTTTTGTAGTTAAGTGGGAGGTTAGAGCGTTTGTCAAGTAAGTGTTGAAGTAATCGAAATCGGCGAGCAGTTTCTTGTCGTTTCAGTCTTGTGTAAGGATTCTATGTGAACCGTTCGTCAAGGAGGAGACCTAGGTAGCGGATCTGTTCAGCCGGGACAAGCGGAATATTATTAAAGGATACAGTAGGACAGGAGGTCATTGGTTTACGGCGGAGGGTAAAGGTAATATGGTGGGATTTGTCTGAATTTATTTTCATTCTCCAATTCTGACACCATATCTCAAGCTCTTGGATGTGGGATTGAAGAGTTTGAGAGGCAATAGTAGGATCGTTATTGACTGATAACACACAAGTGTCATCAGCACACGTGGAGAGGAAAGTGTTAGGATTGGTTGGGATGTCAACTGTATAGACGGTGAAGAGAATTATATTATTAAATTAGCTAATTTGATTATTTTCGCATTAAAATCCAGAATTGTTTTTTGAGTATATCAATAAAATCATATTAAAGATATGAAATGAGATGTTTTGGTATAATTTGGAACGAAATTAAATGTGTAATTAATTCCTTTAGAAAATAATTATATTTCTAAATTGCGTTTATAAAGGGCTTGGCTGTATATTAGATAAAATCAAATAAGAGATTAGATACATTTAAGTGATGAGAATAAAAATATGTAAAAAAAATAATTTTGTAAAAAATGTCCTTTAGTACCTCTTGGAAATCAACGTCTCAATTCTTAAATGCTACATTCACCTGTGAAGTTATGATGTTTGTCTTGTCTCTGTTACTTTTATGGCTACTCCTGTAGCTCGGCACTGAGGTCGCTGAAATTTAGCTATACAATAGAAATTTGGGTTATCAATGTTATCTTCGTTGTTCAACGTTGTTTCAAATAACAGCAATATCGTTGAATTTCGAGCAACACCGTCGCCAAGATCCAGGTAATGTTCGCGAAGACTTTGACAATTTAATGGATATATTGATATTCCATTTCTGTTGAAAATAAAGTATAAACAGGAAATGACGTACCTATACGACCGAATCACTCCTCATTGTAACAATAACAATAGTTATATTTTTTAAAATGTTTAATGTTTTTTTCACCGTATAATACACCACTAACTACATACACTAACCTCACAAGATAAACAAAAATGTAAACAAATGATTGTTAAAATGATAATTATTATGACGTATCAATAATAAATATTAAAAACTATTGATAATATTAATTGATAATAATTTAAAATAAATATAAACACAGCGACACAATAGTGAAGAGATGACTCATCTTCCTCGGTCCCGAGTTCATCCCGTCGAGCGTGTCGGAGGAGCCTCACTCTCAACCTACTAAAATCTGTGTGCGGTGCGCCAAAAGAAGTTTACACTTCAATAAATAATAACCAGAGACAACACGACTGTAAAAAGAAGTCGGAGAATTGACTCATACGTTGCCTTTTATCCCATGCAGAAATCTAACAGCCAACACCAACTTTATCAGATCGCAAGTAAGATATTGCTTACATCCAAGCATATTGTGCTGCATGTTGTAGTATTTTGTTATCTTCATATCAACGCTTTGGTATATGGGAGAATTGAATTTCATTCTGTCGACAGGCGCCCTTATGCAAGAATGCGGATTCAATTTATAACGCTACATTTTGCAAAAGTAAATTATTTATATTTTCATTTGCCTAAAATCAGGATATCATTATATTAGCTTCTGAAAATTTATTATGTTGCCAAAAAAGAAAAGACACTTTGAGTTTCTATAACACACAGGTTACTATTTAATAAATTTCTCGACATATTTAATTATATTTTTTTTATTCACTTCTATTCATGCTAACATTACATTTGAATTATTATTTACTCACGACTAATTATGGTTTAATTTGTTGTTATTTATTGTTGTTTATTCGTTTAACGTCACTTTTTTGCTACTATGGCTAATCGGACGATGCTACGGCGGGAGTCCTAAATTTTGCCTATCCAGGTTTTATATAGGGATCTTTAACGAGTACCCGACATCGCACAGGCTCGGGACTACCTTTTAACGTCCCCTCCGAGGGACGGCATAACTAAAGATTTTTTACTCCCATTAAAAAATCCTAAGGCCGCACGCAGGTTTGAACCCGCGACCTTTAGCATATAAAGCTGTTATGCTAGCCACTACGCCATGGGTGACCCTCTGGTTTAATTTGTTCCTTTCTGTCTCAAATAATCTCTTGATCTCTTTCCTTAAGTTTTTAAACAGACGTCTTCATTTTTCTGATAAAAATAAAGCCTCATCGAACAGATCTTTCTATACCCGATGCTCGCCCGTATGAAATTCTAATCCTTCTTATATCCGTCATTCCAATACTCTTCTGACCTTCAAATTCCGTTTGTTCAAACACTTCTTGTCTATCCGATTTTCAAATGACCCCAACTGATTTGCAAATTTCAATAAAAATTGGTAAATAGAGCAGATTATTATATTTTATTTTGTATCGTATTTAAAGATTTATCAATTTTATTTCATACATTTTCATAAGCATTATAAAATTATTTTGCACTGTATAGATGAGCTAATTTTGATTTTTTTATTCTTTTATAATTTGTTTTTCTAACTTATTTTAAGAAGCTACCTGTTAATTTATAACTATTATTAATTTTCTTTGTTATTTCTGTTGTTTTTTTGTTTGTGTTTTTACTCAAATACACTGAACTTCTGATTTTATTTTTCTGTAATATAATTCTGAAGGGACTTGTCCTAGGTTAAATAAAAAATTTATTTAATTTTTATTACAATTAAAAATTGTTTGAATGAATAATTGTATTATTAGGTTCCTTTAATTAAAATAATCCATTTCATTCAACTCATTTTATTTTCTTATTTTTTCTCCCTACGTATTCGGCCTATTGCCATTTTCAAGGGATCTACAAAAAACATTTATTTTAAAACTAAAAGATAAACAACATTATTTTTTACATTCTTATAAAGCAATTTACATACCTCTTTATATTCCATCATGCACTCTATATATAATATATAAATATATATTTTGTCATAATTTAATAAAATAAAAATAAAACTATTACAGGCTGACCAACCCTGTCCTGGTTGTTATCATCTACTGGATTAAAGAAATGTATTCCCTCACTCTTAACTATTGATATCAAAACCAATATACACACATATATTGTTTTATTACTGACACATATATTATGACTGAGGAGGAGGTAATAAAACAATATATGTGTGTATATTGGTTTTGATATCAATAGTTAAGAGTGAGGGAATACATTTCTTTAATCCAGTGGATGATAACAACCAGGATATAGGATATATATATGTATATACAAATCAATAAATAAAAATTATGAATAACTAACATCATATTTGATTTATCAATATATGGGGTTGGATAGTTCTTATAGAGTCCAGTATATTTATATTTTCAGCCTAAATTGAAAAAGTCTCTCGCTTATTTTTTTTCCTTTATAGTCATATCATTTTTACTCTTCACGTTTTATGACGTTCCTCTATAAATATCGCCAATACACATTTTTGAATATGGGTTAAAAAAAGGACAATTCTCACAATATCGAAATCTCTAAAACAATTAGTAGAGTGACAAGACTATAAAAGAAAAAAATAGAAGTGGGGTTTATTTCTATCTCTCGTTTTTACAGCGCCGCGCTAATTGTGTCTTTGATGTAAAAGTTCATTAATTTTTTTTTAATTTCTCGCCACTAAGTTAATTAGTTTTGAGGTTCAAAACAGTAGATTATACTTTCGTCATCCTTCTAGTTTTTCTCTCTCTCAGGAATGCGTAAAATTATCGGAGTTGATAGTTTTTAAAGACAAAAAAAGATTTTGTCGGGAAAGAAAATTTGATAACTCGGAAAACAAATTAGTATTAGTCATATAGAATAGAATAGAAAGTATTTACATAACTTATAGTAATTACATAAATATACATATGTATATATTGTAGTTCTTATCTTAAAGAAAACCAAAAATTACGTTAAAAAATACTTTTCCCATTAAGTTGTTTATTAAATTCGTTCAACTTGAATATGTAGCCATTTTGTATCAATGCTAACAACATGAAATGGTTATTTATTTATTTTTTTTTCAAATCTACAAAAGTGAATATACTTTAGAGTAAGTAAATTTAAGCCCTGTCAGACTATTTCAATCAGAATGAAACCTACATCATATTAAAGCCCATTAAATTTTACATTGATATAGCGAGTTTAATCAAAATCGTTAGAGCCATTTTTGAGAAAATCATTAAAACGTTCATAATGCATGGTATTAAGTGGCCCTTCTGGTAAGCCGATTTTGATGAAAAAGTTGCTGTAACATCTCGGGCGTAGAGGTGGCTTAAATATCAAATTACATTTTCGTACACCTTTTCGTTTTCGTGCTGGACTTACCACAAACACTCGGACACACAGACACACGCACAGACCATTTTTCAGGGACTTGGTCATTCGGGGACCCTAAAACGTGTATTTCCGTTGAAAACTCGAATTCGGACATTTTCACTATCGCAATACCTTCCTTTACTATATATTTCATATATAGGTAAGTGAAAGTAAAAAATCTGGTCCGGTGCAACATGCAACGACTTTCACATACCTCCGTTGTTAAAATCGATTAAATAATTTTCAAATACAGTTAGAGATAAAAATGAGTGAAACTAATAAAGAATGAATTAAATTAAATTTATATAGAAACATGAGTTTTATTAAAAAATATATTATATTATTATCTGTTGTTTGTTTATTTATTTAACGTTACTTTATGCTACTATGGCTAATCGGACGATGCTACAGTGGGAGTCCTAAATTTTGCCTATCCAGGTTTTATTAGGATAGGGATCTTTAACGAGTACCTGACATCGCACAGGCTCGGGAACACCTTTTAACGTCCCCTCCGAAGGACGGCGTAACAACGGATTTGTTACTCCCATTAAAAAATCCTAGGACCACCTGTGGGCTTGAACCGGTGACCTTTAGCATGGGAGGTTGTTACGCTAGCCACCCAGCTACAAGTGATCCCACACTATTATTATCTAAAACAATCAGTTAGTTTTATCGGATTTTCATCACTCTTTATTAACTTTCACAGGCTTGTGTATCAGATAATATTTTTTCTAAAATCTTTACCTTCCCAACGGTATATTATACATTTATATTACTATTCTTATTTTCAAAAACACAAAAAGTGCATTAAAAAATATTTTTGCCAATTTCGTTTTTATTTGGTTATCAAATTCGTTCGAATTGTATATTTAGCCATTTTTCAGCAATGCTAATCAGATTATATGGTTAATTTAATAGAATGTCAAAAATTAAAGGTAGTTTAGAAGAAGACAATTTTAAATATTAGCATTTAAGCTCTGTCAGACTATTTGAATCAGAATAAAAACCTACATCATATTAAAGCTCATTGAACTTTACATCGATATACCGAGTTTGATCAAAATCGTTAGGGGCGTTTTTTTAGAAAATCGTAAGAAGGAGCAAAATGCATAGTATTAAGTAGCACTTCAGGTGAATCAATTTTTGTAAAAAAATGCTGTAACATTTCGGGCGTATAGTTTTCGTAAATATGAAATTTCAGTTTTGTACGTATTTTCGTTTTAGCGCTAGGCCAACTACGGACACACACACACAGACCTTTTTTCGGGACTTTGTTATTTGGACTCAGGGGACCCTAAAACGTGTATTTCCGTTGAAAACTAATTCGAAGATTTTCACGATCGCAATACTTTCCCTTACAATATATATTTCACATATAGGTAAGTGAAAGTAAAAATAATTAAAGCATAGCCTCTTATCCTTAGTAAACTCCTAAGTCGCTAAAAGTCTCGTTTTTTATCGATTTTCGAGAATTTGTATACTACTTTCTGTACTATTTAGGTAATGTATTGAGAGTACGAAACATGTAAAGCATACTCTTGCCATATTGTTGGAATTTTTGTTTCTATTCAAGTTTTGAAATTCAAGAAAAGGTATAAAATAACTGGTATACAAATCATAATCAAAAAGGCTAAGCAGTATGGTCTGGACGATTTCTAATAGATTGATGCTAACTAATGTAGAATACATTACATTGAATATATTTCAGTAGTGCCGACAGGTTCATGCATTTTTTTTTTTAATTTAGGTTAAAAAAGTAAATAATTATGATTTATCAATTTTATTACATTGAACTCTGTTTAACAACAATGAGAAAAATACGGAAATGCCCCCAAAATTACCCCCAAACAGAGAATATTGAAAATGGCTTATTTTAACTTTTACTAATCGTGAGTTACTGTAACATAAATAATCTGTTTGGCTTGATTAAAGTTGGTAAGTTGTTTCTTACCTCTCAACAAAAATACCTATGCATAAAAAGAACATTTACACCCTCCGAACCATCCCCTCCATCCCTCCTCTCTCATCAAAAAAGTCTTTGGATCCGCCTATGGTTTTACACGGGTTTCCAACAACGATATAACACCCTATTTTTTGTGACCCATGTGAAGCCGATCAAGTTCTACATGATGTTACAACAAAAAGAGGTTCCCTTAGTACTTGGAGTCCTAACCACACCTTGGTGTACAATGAAGTTCTGGATCGGAGGTTTTAGGCTATAATCCAGGAACAGGTTCCAGGGCGCGGTAACAATCAGAAGCGCTATGCATCCTCATCGTCCTGGGGCTCTTCTGTAGATGTTCAGTCGCCTGGAAGAGCCATCATCCTCTGGACTATGATACCCCGCCTCAGGAAGAACCTCGTTCTCGTCTAACGCTGTCACCTTCAATCCTTTTCAAAGTCAATCTAAGGATTTTTTTATTGGTTTTTAGAATATGTAAATAGTAAAGAATTGCCCATAGCTATATGAAACGATATGGTAATAGTAAAGAACCGGGTTTGATTCTGGCTTTAGTACGAAATGTATTTGTCTCCAATGTCAATGGCAAAGAAGCAAACAGAAATTTAAAAAAAATAAAAAGCTATAGATTATTTATTACACAATGGTTTATTATTACCAAATAACTCTTTTAGTTTCTATGATTAGTTCAACTTGAGAAAGTTCTTCTTATTTTTACATATTAGAATAAGCATGAATTTCTACCATCATATCTTTATTCGTATAATCAACTATATAACTCGTAATCAAATCAGTAAACATAACTTAGCTTCTTGGAAAAGTCCTAACGGACATTCTAGTTCTCATATTTTCCGTTCCACGCAATGAGCGTTTTTTAAACTGGGAAACATCACTCCTTTAGGCAGCGTCTTCAGGTCAGAGTCAAGTATGTATCTTTTTTCTTATTGATAAGGATCTTTTTTCATCGCCCATTTCTTTCTCCCTCTTTCCATACTCATATATTTCTCCGTTACATATCCTGACATATAATTATTAGTTTAATATTACATTATTTTAAAATTTAAATTATTTTTTATTCATACTGTTTCTCTTTTGTAATGACTATGTTCTTTTTTATATATTACCTATACTCTTAACTATGTTTTTAATATATTACCGTCATATATCACTTCAAAATTGTTAATATTTAAAATTTTAATTGTTCACATATTTTTCCTTTGTCATTTTTTTCATTTGCTTAGTCTCTCTTTATATATTCTCATTACAATATTATCATCTCAATTATGTTTACTTCCATAATTTATAACTATCATCTTAATTTTGTTTATTTCCATACTTTATAACTGTCACCTTATTTCCATACTTTATATTTGTCATCTTATTATCATTTTACATTTAATTTTATTTATGTTCCCATAATTTATTACTGTCATATTATTATTATATACCTAATGCATTATTAAGTCTATAATTACATTGGTTGTTATCTTGTTTCTTTTAGCCCTGATGAAGGCCCACATTGTAGGCCGAAACGTCGGACATAATTAAAATAACACTTATTTTAAATGTGTGTTTCTAATTTATGACCGCACCCCCAACCATCTTCCTCATCTAATTCCTCAACGGTCAACAAAACTCCATCATTTTAAAGTAAACATGTTTTAATAAATGACATTATTATTTAAGGTTAACTTACACATATACAATCCATTTAACCTATGCCTGAGAATACTGAGGTACATTATAGTTAACCTTGCCAAACAATATTACAATAAAAGGTTACCTTCTGAAACTTAGTCGGCTGCTGGAGGTGGAAATTGTCTCAGGCTTCCCTTCTAGGCTCCTAGATTCCCCGACGGACCTCTAGACCTCTGACTCTTCTATTCTTGAGGATGGAACTTGACTTCTTGAGGTTAGTACGCGACTGCCTCCTCGAATCTTCTTTCTTATCCTCGTCACCTCGGGTGGGGCTGATATGGTAAGTCCAGCTTAGTAGCTGGGGAGAAAGTACCAGGTGTACTACGGGGGGCAGGCCACAGACAATCCAAGGGAATTTGGGAAATGACTTTTTACTTTTGCCGACAAAGCTTATCAATATTTATTTAATTAATAAAATAATTATCCAATCCTAACTTACTTCTCTCAATATCCTAAACACATAACATAACATGCAACAAAGATGCTGCTGTAAATGTTAGGGGGAGAATATTATCTGCTAAGCGCCGCTATTTTGGACTCCGGAAGCATCTCAATTTGATAAGTAGAAGAACAAAAGTTATCATACCTCTTATCCGCCCTGTATTATGTTATGACTCGAAGACATGGACCACAACCAGGGCTGAAGATCAACACCTCACATTTGAAAGAAAAGTGTTACGTCGAATTTACCACGGTATCTACGAGAAAAATTAATGGAGGAGGAGAAATAATCGGGAGCTGTACAACATGTACCAAGAGCCGGACATCTCATTTATTATCAAGAATGGAAGACTCAGGTGGGCTGATCAGCATCTGGCAAGAATCGTTTGCGATCAAAGTACAAAGAGAAATATGACTGAGCCCTTGTATAGTCGTCGAAGAGTCGGTACACCGAAGCTGCGATGGGCAGTTTGTGTGACCCAAAACGCTAGAAAATAATTGAATGTCTGAAACTGGATGACAGCGGCACAGAGCATAGAAGCATGGCGGTTGCAGTTGGAGGAAGCTGGGGCCATTAAATGGGTCGTAAAGCTAATAAAACAAGAAGAAGAAAAGCAATTAAAAACCCAAAGTAAAATGGTCGATCTAATTTCAAGCTAATCTAATTTCAATTTAAACAGCTAATTTCAAAACAATTTATCTCTGGCATTTCTGAACCGATTTTAATTTCTTATATCGTTTTGTAGAAACTTCATTAGAATTGCTCTAGCACAGTCGTCCACAGGCGATGATCAGAGGGTCCGCGATGGTTCCTTAGGAAATAATTTTAAATTACTTAAACATAAAATATTTTTGAAGTGTTGGAAATGATATAATTACTAGTGATCTCTAACAAGTGACTACTACTGCTGCACAATCATATTCCCAGAGCTTGGTTCATTATTCTTCATTTTTATTTCTCCTATTTGGTCATTTATAGCATACAGAGCTTCTGTAGCAGTGATATGTTTAATGAAATTAATATGTATTAAGTTTGGCCGCTAAAAATTTAAATATGTATGTTATATTTACGACTTAAATTATCATTTTTCCTTCCGCATCCAATCTTTACAATCCAAAATCCTTCGCGAAATTCTGAATGCCCCTTATTTTGTCATAAATCCACTCCTCCATGATGACCTAAACATCCCATTTGTTGCAGACATAGCCCGTGATAGATACACCTCTTTTCATTCTAAACTCCCTGCCAACACAAACCCACTTGTCTGTAAAATTATGTTCCATAGATATCCCTGATAACCCTCCGAGGCGATTGAAAAGAAGGTGGCCTCGGGACCTACTGCATTAAGTAGTTAGTGAAGTGAACCACTGGGTAGTTCTTTCTCAAGACATTTTCATGACTTTTCTTGATCCTGCATATTTACTCATTGTGTTGTTTAGTACAGTTGTAAATTACAATAAATAAAGAAAACAAATAGCATTTAGGAGGTCCTTGTCATTTCAATAATTGGATAAAGAGGTCCGCGGAAATGTTTTGCTGGGTATCACTGCCCTAGAGGATGTATTACAGGGTAGCTTAGCGGTCCAAATATTTCAGAAATGCATCGTGTAAAAGAGTTTTGACGAGCGACTGAGAAACGACTTTTTTTGTTGAGAGTTACAATGGAGTCGAATCCTGAATGGCGAAACGTCAGCTAGTAATGAACAGCTCGAACACATATACACATTCGAAACAATGAGTGCACACAGGAAGGGTTGCTCTATTTAGGCCCTCAGCAGTTGGAGTCTGGTGTAAATATTAAACGGACATTGGACAACATTCGCTCTCTGAAGTGCCCTTGCTTAAGGGCTGGGGGTACATTAAGGAAGCAGGGGAGCATTCAAAGGGCACAGCTTTTGGAACTGGCAAAATGAAACCGTACATCCACTCAGCCTACCCTCCACTTTTAACTTTGTACTATTTACAAAGCTATTTCCTTCCTTATTATATTTTATATTTTCTCATGGGTGCCACTTATCAAAGCGTCTGTTATTCGCCCCTATACTCGACATAAAATGAATAAATAAATAAATACCATAACAGATTTCTGGTGGGTATAAGCCCCAAAGTGCTACCTCAAAAAAAAAAAAAAAAAAAAAAAAAAAAAAAAAAAAAAAAAAAAAAAAAACACTAACATAATTTAGACGTTGATTTCAAAAAGGTACTTAAGGAATTTTTTTTATAATATTGATATTTTTACATTTAAAAAATCACATACTACCTTCCATTCATCATCTAATCACTTTATTTCATTAGTCCTTTAACATTTTTTCATCTTAGTCGACGTTTCGGGGTTGTTTCCCCATTTTCAAGACTGAAACAATTTATTTATACTTTTACTATTGAATAGAATTACATTATTTAAATATTTTTCTTTGAAAAATGAAGCTCAGCAATTTGTCATAACTATTTTAAACTAACTAACTTTAATTACCTTATTCCTTGCTACAACATTTTTCATTCTTCACTACATCTCATAGCCACTGCTACTTGTCCTATATTGGCTCACTGTTTCCATTATATTTCTATTTTAAACCTTTGTACCTTTCCAGTATTCCGGTGTAATCCTTGTGCTTATTTATTTATTTTTATTTTTACCTCTATTAATTATTTGTCCTAATTATGGTTATTGGGCTATTGTTTTATTTATTTTTAAAATTTTATCTTTTTTATGATATCTTTGTAATGTGTTCCTAAGTTTTTTGTATCTGTTTTATAATTTATTGCCCTGCTATCATTTTTGGTTATGTGGATTGCTTCTAGTAGTTTTCTATTTCTATTATTTTGAGATGTGTCTAAAATTACTGTGTTTTCAAAGTTAAATTTGTGTTGTTTTATTAAACTATGAGATGATAATGCTGTTGCGTTTGTGTTTTTTATATTTTTACAATTGGATATATGTTGGTTTATTCTTGTTTTTAATTTTTTAGATGTTTCTCCTATATATAGGACAAGTAGCAGTGGCTATGAGATGTAGTGAAGAATGAAAAATGTTGTAGCAAGGAATAAGGTAATTAAAGTTAGTTAGTTTAAAATAGTTATGACAAATTGCTGAGCTTCATTTTTCAAATAAAAATATTTAAATAATGTAATTCTATTCAATAAGATAAGATAAGATAAGATAAGATAAGCCTTTATTTACACATATTTACAATATTTGTTGGTACATAAACTTTATATATATTTATTTTTATTTTAAAAACACTTTTAATAATTGATGTAAGTAAAACAATGTGACCAAATATTATATACAACTTTTAAATAAAATTTGCTAACATCTTTTTTACTAAAATTGCCAAAAAACAAACAAACAAAAAAACTTGATTAAATAAAAATTTGTATCTTTAGATAAATAAAAATAAAATGGTTTTCTACTAATGTGTAGGCCTCTCCTGAAGGAGGAATAGTCTTGATCGGTGACCAGCCGTACCTTCTGGGTTATGAGTTCGCCGCTGGTTTTTCAATAACTTGGCATTTTAATTCCCAATATTTTCGATCTTCTGTTTTCCTATGCCAAGATATTCCTTCTTGTTTCCTAATTTCGTCCGACCATCTTTTGAGTTGCCCTCCTTGCTTACGTTGCTTTCCGAGAGGTGTCCATTCGGTAATTGCCTTGCTCCATCTGGTGTCTTTTATCCGCATTAAATGGCCAGCCCATTCCCATTTCAGCTTCCTTATACAACCCACAGCATCCCTCACCAAAGTGGTCTCTCTCAGAGTCGTATTTTTTACTTTATGCTTTAAATTCACATTTGTCATACTCCTCTCCATTCTTCTTTGCCAAACGTTAATTCTTCTTTCCTGGGATTTAGTGAGAGACCATGTCTGGCTTCCATAAGTCAAAGTTGGGAGAATGCAGGTATTGAATACTAACCTTTTCCATTTAATTTCGGTGGAGCTTTTCATTAAGTTTTTAAAAACCCAAAATTTTTTCCAGCAAGAGGCAATCCGTTTTTGAATTTCTTTGGAAAGGCGGTCATCGAATGAAATGGTCTGTCCTAGGTAAGTGGTGTCTTTGACTAATTCTATTTTTGCGAGAACATTTTCTATTTTGGATATATTTTCTGAATTTGTCATTATTTTAGTTTTAGATAAATTCATCACAAGACCAACCTGACCACACACTCTCTCCAAGTCTTTCAGCATTTCTATTAACTCGTCCTGGGTACTTGATATCAACACTATGTCGTCTGCAAAATTTAGATGATTTAATTTGTTTCCGTTGATATTAATTCCTTTGGTTTGCCATTCCAAATTTCTAAGAGCGAATTCTAGGACCGCTATAAAGAGAGTTGGAGAGAGAGGGTCGCCTTGCCTAACTCCCTTTTTTACAGGAAATATAGGTCCTTTAATATCTGTTTCAACATAGGCGATGTTATCACTGTATAGTTCAGTAATTATAGAAATGTATTTTTCTGCCACGCCTATGTGTTTTAGAGCTGAAAATATACTGTCATGCTTGAGGCTGTCAAAAGCTTTAGTGAAGTCAACAAATGCTAGATACAGAGTAATATTATACTCTTTTGATTTTTCTATTAACTGGTTCACAGTGTGAAGATGGTCTATGGTTGAGAAACCCTTCCTGAATCCTGCCTGTTCAACTGTTAAATAGTATTCAATTTGTTTCTTTATTCTATCATTTAAAATTTTTGTGAATAGCTTATCAATAGCCGAAATCAAAGATATGGGTCGATAATTTCCAATTTCTTCTTTATCCCCTTTTTTGTGTAAAAGAATTATTTTAGATCTTTTCCATTGTGCTGGGACTTGCTCTTTAATCAGTACTTCGTTAAATATTGTGCACAAAGCCTCGACTAGGATGCTGCCTCCAGCTTTTAACATTTCATTTGTTATACCGTCTTCTCCTGGACTCTTTCTTGTTTTCAGTTTATTTATAGCGTTCTCTACCTCTGATTTAAGAATATTTGGTTCTTCATCTTCTTCATTTTTTCCAGTATATTGTTTAGATGCTTTCGATGAATGCTCTTCTTTGTAGAGGTTTTTGTAGAAAGATGTTGCTATTGAAATCATCTCTTGTCTATTTGTTGTGCTTTCTATTCAATAGTAAAAGTATAAATAAATTGTTTCAGTCTTGAAAATGGGGAAACAACCCCGAAACGTCGACTAAGATGAAAAAATGTTAAAGGACTAATGAAATAAAGTGATTAGATGATGAATGCAAGGTAGTATGTGATTTTTTAAATGTTCCAATTAAGAAAACTTCCAAAACAAAATTAAAAAAGAAAAGAAATTTTTACATATTTCTATGGCTTATTAGTTTAACCGAAATCCGTCATCCGATTTCACCTAAAAAGTATACTACTCCTTTGAAACGTATTTAAAAATTGCAGTTCATTTCTAAAGGTACATTGTTTGTTTGTCCATGTTTCATTTTATTCTGAAACATACTAAAAACAATTCCAAAAGGTACTACATTACAGCAGAAGCACCTAACTCCGTAACATATTACCATTAATTTATTGTTTTCTTCATTTTGTGCCTTTACATTGGTTCATCACAGACGTATTGAATCACTGCTATTATTTTGATCAATGGTTTTAACCTAATAATCAGTTTTTAGGTTGTTATTAACAACTTAGTTGTGGTGGGATCACTTGTAGCTGGGTGGCTAGCATAACAGCCTCCTATGGCAATGGTCACGGGTTCAAACCCGCAGGTGGTCCTAGGATTTTTTGATGGGAGTAAAAAATCCTGAGTTATGCCGTCCTTCGGAGGGGACGTTAAAAGGTGGTCCCGAGCCTGTGCGATGTCAGGTACTCGTTAAAAATCCCTATCCTAATAAAACCTGAATAGGCACAATTTAGGACACCCACTGTAGCATCGTCCGATTGGCCATAGCAGCATAAAGTATCGTTTAATAAATAAAGAAACAAACAACTTAATTGCGGCGCTTTGGTTCTCGTAGGTTCTCAATCAAATTAAGTTTTCTCATATTTTTTCCTTCTTGAAGACAAAGAATTTGCTTTAAAAATTTTCGGAAGCTCACATTTAAACAGAAGAATGGTTTTTGGTCCAGAAAATTAGCATTATTTGACCTTGCTAAATATGATAAGGAAAATCGTGCCTAATCTAAGAAAAAGAAAAAAAAATTAAAAATAATACAGTAGAAGCTTATATGTTATTTTTTATCAGTTTCAGTTAGATGGGTGAAAAATAATAAAGTTTAAGAAGTATGACTTTGAGTTTCGATGGGAACATGATTTTTTCAATAATCTAAAAATATAAATTATTTTCTGCAACCATAGCTTACTTTTATTCGCTTTTCATCACTATTCTTACCTTATATACTTTGTAAATAGAATAAACATTTTTGTTTTTCTAAAATATTTAGCTTCCAAACATTATTTTTTACATATAATAATAATAAATTCTTTATTTATTCTGGGACAAGTCCCTTTACAATAGTATTCCTAAACATAAAAAAATAAATTTAGTGTCTTAGAGTACAAAATAAAACAAACAAAAATTAATGGGAATAAAAAACAAAAGTGAACAATAGTAATGAATTAAAAGGTAGCTTCTAATAATAATAATTCTAATAGTAAAGAACAAAGCTAGACCAAAAATAAAACAGAAACATATGTGTGTATATACAAAATTTTAATTAAAAGTGCTTAACTGTATTAATGGGATATTGTTATTTTTATTATTTTATTATTATTATAAATTTATTGAAATAAGTTAAATGTGCTAGTGCAGCACTATGTAAAATATTATATTTATATAATCGTTTAAATATGATTTTATTTCTAATTTAATAGAAATTTGCAAATCTATTTAGGGTACTTTGAAAGTTGAATAGGGAGGAAGAAATATATTACAATACTATAACAGTCTCCCATGCAAAAGTTCACGGGTTCAAACCCGCAGGTGTTCCTAAGATTTTTTGATGGGAGTAAAAAATCCTTAGTTATGCCGTCCTTCGGAGGGGACGTTAAAAGGTGGTCCCGAGCCTGTGCGATGTCAGGTACTCGTTAAAGATCCCTATCCTAATGAAACCTGGATAGGTAAAATTTAGGACTCCCACTGTAGCATCGTCCGATTAGCCATAGTAGCATAAAGTGACGTTAAATAAATAAACAAATAAACAAAAAACAATACTATTCTTATATATTTTTTGGTATTTTCTTCTTTAGGTTATCTGATTCGTTCAACTTGTATATTTACCCGATCTTTATCCATGCTACCAAGATGAAATTGTGACCTGATGGAAAAATATTAAATAAACTGTTTGGGAGAAATATATCAGCCCTAGTACCTACCTCTAATAATTAGTCAATTTTTTTTCTCTTTCTTCTCTCCAGTTTCTTCAAGCTTTAGGTTGTTTTTCTTATTCTGGAAATTTTTATTTGTAGATCAATTTTTTTATTTTGGATCTCCTGCATAACAGATTTCATAATTCTTAAACTTTGAAATCTTCATCAATTTCTGTGGATAACATAGGTTTGGTTTTTCTTTTACCAAAATAGTTAAAAGCTCTTTTAGTCACACTATTATAATCAGTTATACAGGTATGATCAAAAAATATTTGCCTTCTATTTTTTACTATTTTGTGTAAAGTCTCAAAATTTGTCTTAGTCCTTCCAAGATTGAATTTCCATCCGTGAGCATCAGTCAGCATATTTTCTTAAGTATTGTTTTTTCTTATTGAAACAATTAATCTCATAAAAAAAAAAAAAAAAAAATGATCTATTTTTGAGAAAATTGTAAAAAATGTGCAAAATACATAATATAAAGTGGCACTTCTGGTCAGCTGATTTTAATGAAAAATTTGTTGTAACATTTCGGGAGTATAGTTCTCTTAAAAATGAAATTTCAGTTTTGTAAAACTTTTTTTTTTAGTACTAGACTTACTGTACACATCTGCCTTTTCGCGCGACTTGATTATTTGGCCCTAAAACACGTATTTTTGTTGAATATTGGAATTAAACAATTTTCACTATCGCAATACTTTCCGTTAATATATATATTTCGTACATAAGTAAGTCATTGTAATAAAATAATTAATGTTAATAAATGTTTTATTGGAATTATCATTGACAACGAGAAGTCTTTCAATGTTTTGCAGGTTTAACACGTTCACGCCGGGGAGATATACTTGTCTGTCCCGTGGGATGGAGTGACCTACCGGTGGGTCATACTTGTCTGTTCCGTGAGGTGGGATGACCTACCGGTGCGTCACGCTTAACTATCCCGTAGGACGACGTAGGCATCGCAGGTGAGTCACTTGTTTTTAGAAAATAAGTTTATTTTATTTTTTCTAAACATTAAATGTTGTAAGAATTAACAAGCGTAAGAGTTTATTCATTAAATACTTTATAACTTTAAACATGCTCCCTCAAAGGACTCTTAGCGGTTAATTTCATTTGATTACTCTTCTTAAAGAATTTTATTTAGCTGTGCGTGATTTCATTTTATACTTTTATCCCCATAAATAAGAATTATTTATAATAATATATAATAATGTAAGAATTATTTTTAATAATATTTTTTAAGTATTTCAATAATTATTCCTTCAAGTCATATATGTATGTCAAAACTGTTATCAAAACAATATCGCATCAAACAAGTTGGAGGGATCACCGGTAGCAGGGTGGCTAGCTTAACATTCTCCTATGCCTAAGGTCACGGGTTCAAACCCGCTGGTGGTTCTAAGATATTTTAATGGGAGTAAAAAATCCTTAGTTGTGCCGTCCTTCGGAGGGGACGTTAAAAGGTGGTCCCGAGCCTGTGCGATGTCAGGTACTCGTTAAAGATCCCTATCCTAATAAAACTTGGAAAGGCAAAATTTAGGACTCCCGCTGTAGCATCGTCCGATTAGCCTTAGTATCATAAAGTGACGTTAAATAAATAAATATATAAAACACGTTGGAACTTGCAACAGTGTCGCCCCGCCCCACGAAGCGTAAGTAGCTAAGATAGTCCCGCCCCCGGGAAAAAAGTAGATATTCGCCACGACGTGAACGTGTTAAGAAAAAAATAGATATTTGGCAGCCTTGTGCATTGAGTAAGAGATAAATCTTGTAAAGAATAATCGCATGTCATATGCCTAGAGAATAATTAAATACAACTTTATTTTTTAATTTCACAATTTATTTGATATGTAAGATAAGCTAGAAGTGAGAACTGAAGAGTATAAGGACTGGCCAAGGTCGAGCTGACCAGGACCACCTGGCCTTGGGGGCTTGTGCAACCACATGCTGCACTCCACCTTCTCCAGCATCCACGCTATCGTCTCCAATCTTCCACCATTACCCTATATTTTTATTTTCATATTCAATCAAACCGGGTTTTGAAAGGTTTCTTGAAATTATTATTTTTAATATGTATGGTATATATACATTAATTTCACTTACCAATATATGAAATATAAATTAAGGGGAAGTATTGCGATCGTGAAAATTTTCGAATTCCAGTTTTTAACGGAAACACACGTTTTAGGGTCCCCTGAGTTGAAATAACCAAGTCCCGCAAAATGGTCTGTGCGTGTGTCTGTGTGTCCGCGTGTTTGTGGTAAGTCCAGCACGAAAACGAAAAGGTGTACGAAAATGTAATTTGATATTTAAGCCACCTCTACGCCCGAGATGTTACAGCAACTTTTTCATCAAAATCGGCTAACCAGAAGGGCCACTTTATACCATGCATTTTGCACCTTTTTACGATTTTCTCAAAAACGGCTCTAAAGATTTTGATTAAACTTCCTATATGGATGTAAAATGTAATGGGTTATAATATGATGTATCATCCTGATTGAAATAGTCTGAAAGAGCTTAACTGTCGACATTTTAAAATTTCTTCCCCTAAAGTACCTCTAATTTTGTAGATTTTATGAAATTGACCATGCTATCTGATTAGCATTGCTAAAAAACAGGTACGTATACAAGTTGAACGAATTTGATATCCAACTAAAGGATAAAACTGCAAACATATTTTTTTAATGGAATTTTCATTTTTTGAACTTAAGAACAGTAATATACAGGTATAATATACCGTTGGAATGCTAAAGATTTTAGAAAAAATATCATCTTACACATTCTATCGTAGAAGTTAAGTGCTGTTTTTTTTTTATTGTTTTTTTTAGACCAGCGGCAGAAGATATAGATCACTCTCAGACGCCAGGTTTTTTTTTTCCAATAACGGGGTCCCTACTTTGCAAATACTGAGCCATTAGATGATCTTCAGAGATGGGCAAATTCGTATTCAAAAATACGAATTCGCTAATATTCACCGATGTGAATACTAATATTTAAGTATTTAATACTACTTTAATACCATATAGTTTAATACTTATGTATTGTTTTTTGTTTTTTGGATAGACTATTTATTTTCAGATAGTCGGTTTGAAATGTTATAATATTTACTGAATTTTACTTTCAATTTACATTTTAAGCACAAGTAAAATATACTAAACGGATAAAATATTTTATTGTCCTTCATAGGAGTATCACATTTTTTATTTATATATTTATCTTATTTTCTTGTTGTATTAAATCAATACAGTTGTAAATAACATTAAATCAATTAACAAAAGAATATATAAAAGGAACCAAAGAGATCATTTTCACCTTATATTTCTTAATTAAAAAAACACATACAAGTTGAACGAATTCGATATCCAACTAAAGGATAATAATAATAATAATAATAATAATAGGCTTAGCGAACCCGAAGGTTCAATGCCGATACCACCAAATTCCGCCTACACAGACTCGTCCAATGTTCACCATTCAAGCCCAAGCTCCCCAAACTGATTGTCGAAGATAATAATATAATAGATTTCAATAAAATACATGTTTCTATTAAAATCCAATATAAACAATTCTTTAACAATTTATTTCATTTATTGATTTGTTTAAAAAATCATTAATTGATATAAATAACGGAGGAAAGTGAAAGTCGTGTGTTGAGCGCACCAGATTTTATTTTAGTATGAAGTTTTGGATTTGACTGTAGAATTAATCAGATCAAAAATAGGCTCAATATAATATTTTTTTTTTAATAACGCACAGCAACGTTTCGGTCATGAATGTCACAGATATTATAAGGCCGTTGAGTCCCTTGAGAGGAAAATTAATACATTTTAATAAGTACTGATTAATTGTTTCATAAAAAAAATCAATTAAGTTGGAAATATTTATAAATATACAGGGGAATTAAATAGATTCATTAAAAATATTCTATTATTTTTTCCCAGAAAAACAATTAACATGGAAAAACAAGTATAATTCTACTCCTTTCTTCTTCAGTTGGAAAATGCATTTTTTTAAACTTCATATTCATCCATTTTTTTTTATTATCCTAATAATTAAAATGGTTAACTCTTCTTTTATAAATTCAATTAAGCATTATTTACTTCCATTATCTTTTTTATTCTTTTAAGAAACCTTTCCAATCTATTTTTCGAAGTGTCGGGTTCTTTCCCCCATTTTCAAGACTAAAACAATTAAATGATAAATGAATAAATTATCTCAATATACATATTTTTATATATAATTAATTTAAAGTATCGCATGTCAAAATTAAAGTAAATATTACAATGATTTATATTTTATCTACTTTCTTTTTTTTATACATAATTAGATGAAAACTATTGACTTAGTGTTTCATTTTTGTTTTTAAATTTTCATTTTTTGTACCTTGTGTATTCAGTTATGATCCTAATTTAAATCATATGGCTTGTTTTTATTTGTCATGTTATTGTGTTTTTTTTTACTTACATATTTTTGTTATATTTTTTGTGTATGTTTTATAGATTATGGTTCTGTTGTTATTTTCGGTAATTTAGATGGCTTCAAATGTCTTTCTGTTTCTATTGTTTTCAAAGTTAAATTTGAGCTTCCGACCTCAGAGAGAGACCTTGAGGCACGGCATCAGAACTGGAGAATTAAAATAAATGCCAACAAATCCAACCAAATTACCTTTACTCTTCGTCGTAAACCTATGACATCCTGCCCTACTGTCTCCTTCAATAATACTCCTCTTGTCCCGGTTGAACAGATCCGATATCTAGGACTGCACCTTGACAAACGCCTTAACTTGAACCCTCATAGAAGACTGAAGCGGAAAGAAACTGCACGACGTTTTCGACTACTTCAACACTTACTCTAATCTTCCACTTGACTACAAAAGGCTTATCTACATGACTATCATAAGGCCGATATGGCACTTACGGAGTAGAGCTTTGGAGCTCTACTAAACCATCGAATTCCTCCCGTATCCAATCCCTACAATCCAAAATCCTTCGTAAAATCCTCAATGCTCCTTACTTTGTCACGAATAAACTCATCCATGAAGACCTTAATATCCCATAAGTTGCTGATTTGGTCCGAACCAGGTATCAATCCTTTCATGACAAACACCACTCCCACTCTAACCCACAAGTTTCAATCCTTGCTCCCTCTTCCATTCCTGACAATCCTCCAAGGCGTCTGAAAAGAATATGGCCTCGAGACCTTTTAGTTTCGATTACCTAGTGGAGAGCTGCCAATGGGCATATTCTCTTCACGACTTTTTATGTATATTATCTATAAATATTATCAGCCAATTTACTTGATGTATTTACTAATACAGTTGTAAATTCCAGCAAATAATTTTTTTTTTTAAAAGTCATATATTTTCCAATTTCTGATTGGAGCCCCATCTTATTGCATCGGGAATAGGCCATTAGTTAGAAAATATAATTGACCTGTTTTTGTCTTATCTCGATAGTGTTTTTCGGCTGTGTTTATTTTTCTTTGTTTAGTTCTTGTGACCCAGTTTTTTTTCTTCGTGCATTTTTTTTTAATACAGCAGATGGCTGATGTCTTGATGAAAATATTGATGCTCGTTCGCTTCATAACGACTAATGAAGAAAACATTCGGACTGAGTTGTCCTAAACACACTAGTCCATATTTAATAGCAGACCTAGGTATATATTTTTTGGAATTTTACTTCGAATTTACACTATTTCTTTTAGCTATCAAGGTAAAATATTTATAAATAATATCATTTTTTCAAATAATAAATTATTTGATGGCTTATATACACATAATTTTGTTTCTTTTTAAGTTTATATGATGATGAATGAAAAAATGTTTTTTAAAAATTCATGTTAAACATAGAGTGGTTTCAGCGTAAACATAACCTTGAATCTATAACTTTCTAGTTTGAACATTTCTTATCACTTTTCAAGGTCTCTATTTATTTATATTCCCCCTTATCAGTAACTTCAAATATTTATCCGTCCTCTTCAGTCCGTCCTTTTTGAAGAATCTAAAATTTTATGAATAACAGGAATCGTTTTTATAAATATGCATTTCTTAAATGTCGTTCGTGGAAAAAAAAATAATTATTTAATAAAATTCAATGAAGCAAAATTGATTTATTATCCTTTTCAGATTAAATAACTGTTTCTGTACTTACATAATAGTAACTCTTATTATTATTATTTCTTTTTTTGTTGGTATAAACATACTTCTTAAAACTTGTTAATTGTTACATTGATAACATTTCGGAAATATTTATTTGTATCCTACGATGTTCGTTATCAAGTTAACTTTTTGTAATTAGCTGCCAGAATGTTTATAAAAAATATTGAAAAATAAAATTAGGTATATAAAATATAGGTCAATTCTAAATGCTGATAATTTAAGTTTTCTTCCTCTAAAGTACCTTAAATTTTGTAGATTTAAAAAAAAAATTGGCAAACCATCTTATTAGCATTGATAAATAACGGCTAAATGTGCAAGTTGGGCGAATTCGACTAAAGAAGACAAGTGCAAACATATTTTTGTATGCAATTGTTGTGTTTTTGACACAAGTAAAGCGACATAGACGTACAATAATATAATCGTTTTTAACAGTCGAGGTAAGTGAAAATCGTGTGTAGCCAGATTTTTATTTATTTATTATGATTTTGTTATTTTTTTGGGTGGATTTATTATTATTTTTTGTTATAAGAAGTGGATATATATATATATAGACCTTGATTTCCCATATGTTGCTGATTTGGTCCGAACCAGGTATCAATCCTTTCTTGACAAACTCCAGTCCCACTCTAACCCACTCAACTAAGATTCAACCCTTGCTCCCTCTTCCATTTCTGACAATCCTCCGAGGCGTCAATAATTATATATATTGTTAAGTATTATTATTTATCTCATTTTGTTTTTATTGTGGCTAATTTTTTTTTATTGTATTCATATATGTGTATTTGTATATATATATATATATATACAAATTTTTTAAGAAGGTGGCCTCGGGACCTACTGTATTAAAATAGTTAGTGAAGTGCTACCACTGGGTGGTTCTTTCTCAAGATATTTTCATGACTTTTTATATTCATTCTACATATTTACTTATTGTATTCTTTAGTACAGTTGTAAATTACTATAAATAAATAAAATATATATATATATATATATATATATATATATATATATATTTTTTTTTTTTTTTTTTCGCCAAAAATTAGAAACTTGTCCAAAAAATATGATTTATGTTCACACTCCTTTTGTATGGGGACTTCCTCGATTGCAATAAAAGTATATTCTCTTTGATTCTATTATTTTACTTCCCAATTCATATTAAAGGAACTTAAGAAAGTGAAATATTAAATATTCAGTTTCTAAGCTCTGACAGATTGTTTCGACGAGACTAAGACCTAGTTTATATTGAATACTACTTAATTCTAAATTCATGAGAGTCGATACATCCGCTAAAAATAAATTGCTGGGCGAGATAAGGCCAGCTACTGAGGGCTCAAAAAGTAATACAGTTGTTATATTGCCTTGGACTATTGAGTCGTTTTAAGTTACCTTAAGTTCAAACAACCAAGTCGTGCAAAAAGGTCTGTGTGTCTGTGGTGAGTGTGCTTGTGTCCGTGTATGGGTATGTTGTAAGTCTAGTGCAAAACTAAAAGTCGTACGAAACTGAAACAACTACACGCCCGAGATCTTACTGCAACTTTTTCATCGAAATCAGCTAATCAGAAGAATCACTTTACACTATGTATTTTGGAGCTTTTTTTGATTTTCTCAAAAACGATTTTGATTAAACTTGCTACATAGATGTAAAAATAATAGGCTTTAATTTGATGTAGGTTTTATTCTGATTAAAATAGTCTGAAAAGGCTTAAATGCTGATATTTTAAATTATCTTCCTCAAAACTACCTTTAATTTTGTACATTCCAAAAGATTAACCATATCATCTTAATGACATTTAAGAAGGACGGCTAAATATGCAAGTTGGACGAATCCAATGGCCAAATTAAGGATAAAAGAGTGAAACTATTTTTTTAAATGTAGTTATTGTTTTTTTAATAATAAGAACTGTTATATAGACGGATAATATACCGTTGGACAGAGAAAGATTTTAGAAAAAATATTATCTGAAACACAAAGTTGTCAAAGGTAATGTAATGCGACGAATCATGAGTAAATTTATTACTGATTAACAATTTAATATATTTATATTATTTAATTTAAATCACATGTTTCCAACGAAAATGAATACACGTTATATTAAAATCAACTTTAATCCATACGTTAATAGTTTTGTAATTTATTTCAACAGTAGAGGTAAGTGAAAGCCGTGTGTTGCCCGCACCAGATTTTTTTCTGTTTATTGGTTACACTAAATAGTAGAATGTTGTATAAAAACTATGATTCACGTACATACCCCTATTATATGGGGATTTCCCGATTGCAATAAAACTATATTCTGTTCTTTTATTATTTGCATATTGAAGGAACTTACGAAAATTGAATATTTAAAATTCGGTGTTTAAGCCCTGAGAGATTGTTTCGATGAGGCTAAGACCTAGATTATATTGAATACCACTTAATTCTAAATTCACGAGAATCGATACATCCGCTTAAAATAAATTGCTGGGCGAGATAAGGCCCAACTACTCAGGGCTCAAGAAGTAATACAGTTGTTATATTGCCTAGGGCCATTGAGTCGTGGGTTATAAATTGCGGTGGAAGGAAGCGGTTGTCTTTGAGGGGAAACACTGGAAGGGAGTAGTGCTACTGGAAGGAGTAGTGCTACTGGAGGACAGGTCGCTAGATTTACGGCCTATCGGGGTCTCTTTGTCGGTAGATAGCTTGCCGTTCACTCGAGGTTCAAAGACCCAGCTCCCGTGCTGCTCCAGCAATACTATACGTCGCCTTACGCTTTACTCCTTACAATCATAGTACTTAAGATAAAAACAAATGAGACGTTGATTTCCAAAAGGTACTAAAGTAATTTTTTTTGGAAATTGATATTTTGACATATTTGTATTCTAATGATTTAGTTTTTTTATCTAGATCCGTCATCATATTTTATCTATAAAAAATAAAAAATTTCATTTCATTCCAACAGATACTAAAAACATTTCCTTCCAAAAGGTACTATATCCTCTGTAAGCAGATAGCCTTTCCTTTCATCTTATTCCAAAAGGTAATATATTTCCTACTATACAGCACAAGCACCAAAACCCCTTAATAAATTAGCAATAATTTATTGTTTTCTTCATTTTGTGAATTTTTATTGGTTCATTTAGCACGCCTTGAATCACCGTTAGTATTTTGATATAAACTAATAATCAGTTTTCAGGCTGTTTTAAACAACTTAATTGTGTCGCTTCGGTTCTCGTAGGTTATCAATTAAATTAAGTTTTTTTATATAGTATTTCTTCCTGCAGCAACATAAATTTACTTTAAAGAAATTCAGAAACCCACATTTTAATAGAAAAATGGTATTTGATCCAGCAAATAGTTGGAATTATCATTCCACGTACTTGCTAAATATGAGAAAAAAACCGTGCCTGAGCTAACTTAATAGTAGAATTTTTTATGTAAAATAAAAGCTCGAAAGTTAGTTATTTATCAATCTCTTTAGTTAAATATTGTTTACTCGTAGCTAATGATATAGATAAAGTTGCTAAATTCACACCAATAGTAAATACAAGTTCAAAACAAACTTCGTAATTACATACTTTCTTATTTTAGTGTCATACATAGATAAATTGTCCTTTGAATATTTACTTTCTTTATGAAGAATAGATAATGAATGTAATTTACCATCCAAGAAAGATATTTCTCAGAGGGAGAATAAGGAAATATACATAACTTAGTAATTAACAATATAAAGACGTTAGTTATCGGTAATGTTGTATAAGGTTATAGTGACTGTTACCAACTTATCGCGCATTATATTCTTCCAAAAAGTACTATATCCACGTTTCATTCCAAAAAGTACTATATCCATATTATATTGTTTAAAAGCCATCGGAAAAGTGCAATAATTTGGAAAAATAAGTTGGTAACACGCTTAAAAATCAACTTTAGATTATAATAAAAAAATAATAACGTAAATTGGTCCAATAATAAATAAATGACAGATTTTTGCGTTTCCTGTAAAATCGTCTAAATCGGATATAGTACCTTTTGGAAAACAACGTCTCAAATATGAATTTTAAACGTTTTCTTGTCAGTTGTTTGGATTGAATGTACTTTTTTAATTTAAAAATATTTATTTGTATATTCTATAAGTATAGAAAATTATACCGCTATTCTTCATTTGGGGAAACTCCATCTAAACCACGCGACGTATTTTGATATGGTTTACACTATCATTTAAGGTATTTTTTCCTGAATGCTTATAAGTAAAATAAAATGCAATTTAGCTTTTCTTTAAACGAGAAAAATAAATTTTCTGTTACCAAGACATCAAAAAATTATTTCCGAAATATAAATAGTAATATAGACGTATAATATACCGTTGGAAAACACAAGAATTTAAAAAAGTTAATATGCAATCAAAGAAATCGTTAGAGTTATAATCTTGTTGTAAGCTAGAACTTATGAACACATTGTATTGGTAAAGTGGGAGGTTGTAATAGTTAAATGTACAGGATCGTATAAGTTATATTCTTCCATTTAGAACGCAAGATTATAAAAACAATATTACGTACCGAATAGTAACTAAGTTGTTAACATAAATGGTAATCTATAAACTAACATTCTTATTAACTATTTCAATTAAATACTTTTTCATATAAACGGATGTTTACAGTAAACGAAATGGGATTTCTATGGAAACGTAATTAAGCTTTCAAAATATGATTTAAATGGCTCATTTGAAATATAGAGCATTCTTAAATATAAATATAATATCATTTAAAGCATTCTTCTCTGAAGGTTTATAGTCAAAATACATCGCAATTAAAGTTTTCTTTGGAAAGGGAAATTAAATTTTCTGTAATCAAGTCATCAAAAGATTATTCCTGAGTTATGGTTAGTAATATAGCCGTATAATATACCGCTATATTAATTAACAACATAATTATTTTTCCAGCATGTTTTATTTTTAATATTAAATTGGAATTCATGAAGGGAGTTAAATGAAAGTTGTGATTTGTACTCAACAGTTTTTTTTTTTTCGTGTTTCTAAAAAGGTTCATTTCAAGCGCGACTTCCCAAAGGTTGTACAGTACCTAAGAAATAATAAGTTGTAACTGTACCTAAGAAAGCAAGAGAGAAATTCCCAAATGGATCGGCTGCTCAACTTTGCTGAGTTGCTTTTAATACAAATCATACTGAACACTCTTAAAGACAATCTTAAACAAACAAAAAAGTTTCCGCTTTCTCTCTCTTGACCCAACAAAAATCCTGGCTATGCCGATAAGAATAATGGTAAGAAATAAAATTATAAAGATATGCTTACTTACTGCCGGGCGCTATGGTCTTACAAGGACCCAGGCCTCCTCAAGGAATTCAAGCCAGTAATATCTGTCTTTCGATCTTCTCCTCCATCTACTTAATCCAAGCAACTTGAGGTCCTCCTCGACGTTATCCAACCATCTAACTCTTAGCCTTCCTCTGTATCTTTTTCCTCCAATTTCCCGTACAGTAGGCGCTTCGGAATCCTAGTTTCCGGCATCCTTTCTATATGTCCGAACCATCTGAGGCGGGCTCTTCCACAAAGAATACCAGGTCTGGTTTCCCATTTATTGTGCGTAGCTCACTATTCTTTGTTAATCGCCAAGAGTCATTTTGTTTAATTGGTCCAAATGTCTTCCTGAGTATTTTTCTCTCCCAAACATTGAGCCTCCTTTTGTTTTAATTTATTATGGCCAGGATTCGCTTCCATAACTGTGGGTCTCAGAATCGTTTCATAAATCATCTCTTTAGCATTTATTGAAAGAGTTTTAAACTGTAATGTTTTTTTTAGGGCAAAAAGGCACTTGTTACCTGCAGACAGTTTTGCATTAACTTATTCTTTTATATTATTGTCATAAATTAATAAAAGAACCTAGGTACTTGAAGGTATCTTGTACTGTATTAAGATATGCATTGTAAAAACAAACAATAAACTATGCACAACGTTTAAAAACAAATCAAGATCTTGAAAGCAGACATACGTATTTACATTGTAATTTACGGAGGGAATATATGTATATGAAGGGAAAATTCAAACCCCTAAGATCCCAGCGCTCCTCTCTCAGCCGCGTCACTAATTAAAGATACCGTGGAATGGGGCTATGAATAATGAACATGTTTTGCTCATGTTTTTTCTGTATTTATTTGTTGATGAGTCTCATTTTTGTTAAAACTTCAATCTTGTTTTTCGAACAATAACGTTCAGAGATTATATTAAACATTTTATTATTGTTTGAATTCAATAGGGAGAGGGGGGGATGCAGAAAATAAAATTATAATTTGGACAAAGTAAAGTATCTAAGTTGTAATATGTTTTATCGCTGTCTTCTTTATTAGGAATATAATTTTTAATAATAAAAAATTTAAGTGCGATGGCCGGGAATCGAACCCGGATCAACTGCTTGGAAGGCAACTATGCTCACCATTACACCACCATCGCCCGTGATTGTTACCGGAAGACTAGAAAAGACTCATAGATAACATTTTTATGTTATTAGTTCTAAAATTGATAATTATCGCTATTTATTAATTTTTGAATTTAATTTAATTCCCGAGGTAAGTATCCGAGTTACAATATTTCAATTGTTAAGAATCATTTCAACAAGAATAGCGAGTTTAACTTAGATTAAAAAATAAAAATTAAAACAGTCCTTAAAATATCAAAATCGGGCACCTCCTTAGAAATAGTAAAATTAGTCATTTTCGTGTGTAACCCACGCTCCCTCCCTTACATAGACAGTTAGACTTATGCTATGTTGGACCGATTCTTGCCTTCGGGAAGAGAGTTTGTATATTAAAAAGTGTCCTTTTTAGTGTGGTTGTCACTAAAATATATCCATTCGTATTCTTTTAAAAGGAGAATCGAGCCCAAAAATCCATCTATTTTGAATCGTATCCTAATTACAATATATATCAATTGTTAAGAATTCGTTCAATGAGAATGGCGAATTTAAATTAAAATAAAAAATAAAACAATTAAAAACGTCCTTAAAATATTAAAAGTAAAAATAGTAAAATTAGTGTTAAAGGTAGATATTCGGGCTGATCAATTTCTCCCATAAAACCTTAATTTTTTTATTAAATCAACATTTGAGGTTTGGTCTAATCCCTAATCCAGTTGAGGACAAAGATCTGAGCAATACCGATGTTTTACCAAATGACTAATTTTTCCTTTTTAATTTATGTATCAGTGAAAATGTTGCAAGGAACGATTGAAGTTCAAAATGGTATAAACCAGGTAATTTTAAAATATTTAATTATATCATTAACTTATTAATACGCAACATTGTTAATTATTGTTTTTAATACATCCAATTGAAATTAAAATTTGTTGTATAATAATTTTTAAATTTTGATAATAATGGACACTTAACTTATAATAACATTCCAAAGTTAAATCGTTTTAACTATTCACTTCACTCTAGTGTTGTTGTTTTTTTTTTAATGTAATGGAAATTTGTTATTTTTACTTTGTAGAAATCTGAAGATGGGAGAAGATCCCAAAACGTCAAATTTTGATTTAATAAAAAATTAAGGTTTTATGGAAGAAATTAATCAGCCCGAATATCTACTTTTAATATTATGCGAGATCTTCCGGTGTTTTAGAATATATTGATATAGTAAAATTAGTCTTTTTGAAATAGTAAAATTAGTCCTTTTCGGGCGGATTTTTAGATCAATAGTCCTTTTCGAGACATAACTATCTTCAAATTACACCTAATCAGGTCAATGAACGGAGCCATTCTTTTTTTCCAATATTTCGGAAAACATTAGAGGTTGCCTACAGGACCAGTTTCTATGGAGGAGCAATTTTAAGATCGTTTCCTGGATGGAGGAGAATAGGAAATTTTGGCTAATAGCAGGCATTGTCTGTCCTTAGCTACCTGCCTCTGTGAGTCGGGGCGGGGCATTCGCTTCAATAGCCCCAGGAGGTGCCCCCAATATGTTCCCCTTGTTCTCCTTTCCAATCTATTATCCAGAAGAGAATCGTCGGAACGGCAGTGCATCAATGATGACAGATTGCTGTGGATGAGGTGAAGGTTTCGACAAACTGCTGGTAGGAGGCCGCACAACAAAGGAAGTACCTGGTTTGGGTTGTATGCTCCGGCACGCGCGCAAGTTTCTCCTAAGTATTTTATGTGTTTATACAGGCTGTTACAAATAGGTTTAGGCCGCGCAACACGGTGAGAGAAGAGGCAGGTGAAAATTCCTGAGAGCGAGGACTTGTGAGAGTTCAGTAGCGAATATTACTTTTTAAAAACATTCTCTATCATCATTTAATATAATGATGAAATTAAAAGAAGAAACTTATATTGATAATAAATAGATAGTTCTTAAATCTTCCTCAAAAATTTATTTTTACATTAGTATAAATTAGAAGTCAACGTTTCGGGGCCTTCTCCATTTTCAGGTCTCACCAACGATTTATATTTGGGATCACCAGAGATACGCATATAACCCAGTATCACGCCGAGTTAAGGTGGCTTTATCCTCATTACAGATACCAGTATTTCCTAGCTTCCTTCCTCTGCCAGGTTATCAGAACTCATCGCTCCAACTATATCTTCTAATCTCTTCAATTTAAATCATCAATTCAGACGCGTTCTATTGGGTTGATGCAAAATTAATGCAGGTTTTTAGTAGGTATTGTAAATACGCCATATCTTTACTTTAACCATATATATTTAATCAAAATAATTTCCATCTGAATCAATGCACTTTTGCAAACGTTCAACAAGCTTTCTTATTCCACCAGAAAAAAAATCCGAATCCCTGGACTCAATGAAATCACCAAAAGAATTTTCAATGTCGTCCTGGTTTTGAAAATTTTTCTCTCTCAAAAAGTTGTCCAGATGCCTGAAAAAGTGGAAGTCTGTAGGAGAGAGGTCAGGTGAATAAGGCGGATGTTGGAGAACTTCGTAGCCCAACTCGTGCAGTCGTCGAAGCGTTGGTTGTGCAACGTGTGGTCTGGCGTTATCGTGGAGCAGGATCGGCCCCTTCCGATTCATCAATGCTGGGCAAAGACGTTGCAATTTTTGAGTTCCGAGTTCCGCCGCCATTTCTCGTGTGGTTTTGGTTGGGTCTTCTTTCACTTTTGACCTCAGCTGGTCGTTGTCCAGAGCAAGATGACGGCCCCGACCTTCCTTGTCTTCGAGGTCGAAATCTCCTCTGCGAAACTTCTGGAACCAACGCTGCACCGTGCACTCATTAATAGCCCCCTGACCCCACACTTCATTAATATTACGAGCCGTTTGCGCAGCGCTGCGCCCTAATTTAAATTCGTAAAAATAAATTTGACGAAAATCGCACTTTGACATTTTCGATTCAAGACCTGTGAACACACTGAAAAAAACGATTTTACTAAACAAATTCATGGTGAAAGAGAGGGTATTAGATAAGGTTTGTTTTGGTATAATAATGATCAATGTTAGGATTAGCTTTGTTTACACAATTGGAATTAAGATATTGCAATAGAGGAAACCTGCATTAATTTTGCATCAACCCAATAGAACGCGTCTGAATTGATGATTTAAATTGAAGAGATTGGAAGATATAGTTGGAGCGATGAGTTCTGATAACCTGGCAGAGGAAGGAAGCTAGGAAATACTGGTATCTGTAATGAGGATAAAGCCACCTTAACTCGGCGTGATACTGGGTTATATGCGTATCTCTGGTGATCCCAAATATAAATCGTTGGTGAGACCTGAAAATGGAGAAGGCCCCGAAACGTTGACTTCTAATTTATACTAATGTAAAAACCCAATACTAGATCCGTCTTTCTTACTTCTACCCTCTTCTTAACTGTACTGATGCCTTTGACAAGTCCTTTATAGCCAAAGCAAACTCTCTTTGGAATTCTATCCCTCCTGAGATCCGTCATGTAAGAAATGCTTCCTCCTTCAAATCGCTCCTTCTCCTTACCCAGTCAAAGAAACAATAACCTCAAACTGCAAATTATATAAATACCAATTTTATTTTTTGTGTTTATATTATGTAAATTATCACTAATGAAGTAACTATTTCTGTTTTTTTTTTAAATTTTCATTCTGAGAGTCTGATTTATAAATATGTACATATATCACAACCTTAATTATTTTTTTTAGTTTAGTAATTTGTTGATCATAGCCATGACCACATTGTTCCGGTCATCAATTATGTATTTTTATTTTATTCTTAAGGGGCTTTAGCCTCAGGATAATAAAGAAGTTTTTTTCATTTCATTTCAGTAACAGCAGTGTATGATGTAAGTATATTTTATTTAGAATTGTGTCCATGATACATTAGATTAAAGTTATTAAAAAAAAATAATAAATAAAATAACAATTAGAACTACCCCACACAACCAAGATATTCTTTAGGCCCCTAATCTATATGTGGGTGGTTCTCATTGTTATATTTTTTCACACATTTTCATGGACGTTTAATTAATTTCTTATGGACAAATTTTAAATAAAATAGTTATATACTTAATTTATACATTGCAACAGTTCAATAAAAATCATTAGAGCCATTCTAACAATCACCAACCAATTTCTAACCATCTCTGACCGCTCTAGGTGTTTTACGTTGACATACTAAATTCTTTATTTGGTTTCCTCCATACCATAATTTTTGCATAGGAAACATGCATTTTAATATGGGAATCATCTGTTTAAAGTCATCAACTGCAAACATTCAGCCTATTGTTTGAAAGACTTTTTCCGGACTTCTTGTACCATGTTTTTCTTTGTGCATCCAGAAGTTCTGAAAAATTCAGAAATAAGCTAAGGTTTACTCATTTGAGTAATTGATTTCTTATCTATCAATTATTAACATTTAATGTTTTTTGGGCGCTCACTTTATTGCTTTTATATTATATTATTATACTACCTACATACATTCATCAATTTTTTTTTAACATTTTAACTATTTCTCTATAAAACATTAATCGAAGCCGTTGTTCGATCATTAAGATTTTTTTCAGGGCCTTATTTTAAAAACATTTCTTTCCAAGGTTGGGTTTCAGGTAAATGTAGCAGAAGAATTGTTTGAAAATTAAATTATATCGAATCTTCACACAAGACTGAAACGACAAGAAACTGCTCGAAGATTACTACAACACATACTAGACGAACGTTCAAAACTTCCAGTATATTACAAAAGACTCATCTACATCACTATTATCAGACCTATTTGGACATATGGAATCGAGCTTTGGGGATCTAAGAAACCATCTAATTCCTCCCGCATCCAGTCCTTAAAATCTAAAATCCTTTGTAAAATCCTGAATGCCCCTTATTTGGTCACAAAGCAACTACTCCATAATGACCTAAAAATCCCATTTGTTGCAGACATAGCCCGTGATAGATACTCCTCTTTCCATTCTAAACTCCCTGGCCATACAAACCCACTTGTCCGTAATTTATCTTTTTCAGATATCCCTGATAACCCTCCAAGATGACTGAAAAGAAGATGGCCTCGGGACCTAGTGTCTTAAAATAGTTAGTGAAGTGCTACCACTGGGAAGTTCTTTCTCAAGACATTTTCATGACTTTTCATTTTCATTCTAAATATTTACTTATTGTGTTCTTTAATACAGTTGTAAATTACTATAACAAAAATAAACTTATCGGTTACCTGATCAGCGATTTCCCTTTATGGAAGTATCTTTTAATGATTTATGAGCTTAAAAAAAACTATATATATTAATAGTTGTGAAATATAATTATTAAAATAAAAGAAATACCAATTCTGAATACTTTTGACACTCACTGTATGCACATATATGTGGAATGCTTTTTTTCCTTCTATATTAAATCTTAACATTGGATTCAATTGGGAAAGGGAAGGTTAAAATAAATTTTTTTTTTTTAAAAGATATCATACTAACTTGTATTATATTTAATTGTTTCTTCTTTTTTCAGGAATAAAATTTTTAATTAGGTATAAAAAAATTAAGTGCGATGGCCGGGAATCGAACCCGGATCAACTGCTTGGAAGGCAACTATGCTCACCATTACACCACCATCGCCCGTGATTGTTAACAGAAGACTGGAAAAGATAAACAGAGAACAATTTTATGTTATTAGTTCCATAATTGATAATAATTGCTTTTTATTAGTTCTTAAATTGATTCTAACTACCGAGGTAAGTAGCTTAGTTATAATATATGTTTATTGTTAAGAATGGTGACTTTAAGTTAAAAAATAAAATAAAAATTGAAAACGTATTTAAAATATAACTAACAGTAAGGATATGAATTAGTCATTTTCGTGTATAATCCACACTCTCTCCCTTGATTAGGCAGTTGTACTTTGGCTATTTCGGACTGATTCGTGCATCGGGAAGAACATTTATGTATTAAAAAACGTCCTTTTTAGTGTGGTAATCCTAGGTACCAGTAAAATATTTTTATTCGTATCCTTTTAGAAGGGGTATCGAGTCAAAATGTTGGTTGTTGTTTTAATTTTAAGGGCGAAAAACTGATTATGGTTTTATCGCCCTCACATCTCTGCAAAAAACAAAACGAAAGGAAAAAAGCGATTTAAAAAAATGAAGATGGTAGAAAAAAAAAATATATTAAAATAAATAAATAAGATATTTAAAAAATATTAAAAATAAATAAATAAAATATTGATGTAATTACATAGATCAATAATAATAAAAAAATAAATGGAATAAATAATAACGTTAACAAATAAAGAACTAACAATAGTAATATTTATTGTTATATATATATCGTGTGAATGTAGTATGAATGTTGTAATTTATCACTATTAAAAATGTCCTAATAAGGACAGACTGTATTATTACTGAATAAAAATTGTTACTAAAAAAAATAATAATAGTAATAATAAATAAAAGATAAAATAAAATATTAAAAGACCATAAATAAATAATTTAACAAGAAAGTCAACCAGAATGGCAACTTTAACTTAAATAAAACACAAAACAATTAAAAACGTCCTTAGAATATTAAAATCGGGCATACCCTTTGAAATAGTAAAATTAGTGCATTTCGTGCGTTGTAACTATTTGTTTTTTTATTTTAAGTTGAAGTCGTTCTTCAAACCATTCTATACGCCTCAGAGTGGGGAAACTCAGGATTTAGTGGCCAAAATTCTATAATCCTTGAGATGATTATGATAAATTAGAAATTATTTTTTTATTTATGATTATGGTATGTCCTTTATGAGTGAGAGTGGAAAAAATACATCCGTTATTTCATATGATGATTGTTTTTAAATTACTGATTTAATGCATTTGTATGTATTTCACTGATATATTCTATATAGGAATACATTTTTTACGAACAGGAATTCTAAGAACATCGTTTTTAACACTTTCAGTTTTGAACACAGATGCTTTTTGTTTTTTTTTAAGTAGCACTAAGAAAGACGAAAATTGATTCAATCTAGCTTTATTTTGCCTTTAATTACACCTCGTTTATTTTAACCTTGAAATATATGTAAAAATAATGAACACAAACTTTTCATATATTAGCTTAAAAAGAATGATAAAATAAATTAAAAAGTTCAATACAAATTTTATTTAAAACATTTGTTTCCATTTTTTCTTTTTTAAATGTTGTAGAGGGTATATGGTACTAAAATAGATCAATCATTGTTATATCAACTTAAGGATCTGACTCCATATTTTTTAACATTAAATTAGGCAAAATCCTTGAATATTTCTCATATTTTATTATTTTTCTTTTCTTTGTTCCGTTAGGAATAAGAGAAATATATATAGGTAATTTTTTTACTCGATTTAATGCCTTCAAACAATAATTACTTTTAAATCCCGTATAGGTCGTAAATTCCTTTCTCAGGGACTATAAACGCAGAAACCTCTATTGAGCCGGATAACCGGCATTTATTTCTATTTAAATACTCCTATATAGAATAAATTGGTCAATTAAAAAAACACCTATTATTCCAAACAGAAGCTTGTTGATATTTAATTTTAAATTAAATATTTTATTAAAATTGAATCATTATAATGACTGAATATCTTGCCTTTTTTATTATATTATATATAACATATATGTGTTTGTATGTATTTTTTTCTGTGGTCAAAATTAGATGTTTTTTACTTTTAATTTACTGTATTTATTTACTTTACTTTAGGTTTTTTTTTAATTCTTTTTTATTTTGTACATAGATGTGTGTATGTTCATACATATATATATATATATATATATATATATATATATATATATATATATATATATATATATATATATATATAAATTTCTTTCTTTACATCTTTTACCTATGTAAATAATATAATTTATCTAATGTATTATGACCAGATGTGCTATATCTATTCGTGACATTTAAGTTATTCTTAAGGGACTAAGAATAATTTTTTTTTTTTATTCTATTCTATAAGTATAACCTATCTACGATATTTTACGTTCTGTAATATGTAAAAAACACGTTTATCATGTTGTATCAGGTAATACAAATAATTTCATTTTCAATCTCTATATTTTTCTTAGTTTTTTTTTGCTTCCCGAATTATTTATTTATACGATATGCAGTATGATTTTTCAATTAATCGTCTGATTGGTAAATGAATTAATTTAATCTAGATATAAATACGATTATTTCTTTTATGAACAGGTAAAATAGTTGAATTGTGAGAAGATGACCTAAAAGACCGTCAAGTGTTGCAGGTCGGACAGTCCACCTGTATCAGGCACCATAACTTTTAGACAATTTCCTATTCGGCCTATCATTGAATTTTAATAATTATTAATTAATCTATTAATTATATAATAATCTAATACAAATTTAAGTGTTAATTTATTTGTTAAACTAACGATTAAATAATAATAAAAACACGATAAACTTGACTTTGATCCGATTTCTCGTTTTATTAAACAGGCATGAAATAAAAAAACAAAACCAAAAAGGTGTCTTCATTAGGACAGATTGTAATACTACTCAATCAAAATTGTTCATGAAAAAAATATTCATAAAAAAAAAATCGAATAGATGTAAAATAATTATAATGATCATGTAAAAATGTATCTATTCCATAGTTTTCTTAATCGGACATAAAAACCATTAGAATTATTGATCAATCTATTGTTTTTTCCTTTTAATTAAATTACTTTTTTTATATTTAAATTAAATTTAAAACAATTTTGTGACAGATATTCCCAAGACATATGCATTTGTTAGTTGTGTGTGTGTGTATTTACATTTTAATATATCAATTATTTCACAATATTACTTTGAATATTTTACTATGTGCACTTTATTAATTTTTGTTGTATTGTTTTTTCCACGTAAGGCGTGTTATTTCATGATACTTTTACTTAAATATTTCTATATTAAATTAACTTACGTTCGTGATTAATTAAACATATTAAATTTTAAGTTATATCTAAGTTTTAATTTATACATATCACATATAATAAGCTTAATCTTCCTCTACTTACTTTCAAATTTTCTAAATAATAACTTTGAAGATCCACGACACTTTACTAGCTAATATCAATAAATACGTAAATTAGATAATTGAATTTTTTGTTTGCTATTTTTTATAAGGTATATTTGGTACCAATAAATGGTATTTATCTGGTCTGACGGAATCTTTATTTATTTTTTCTAAAAAAACTATTTAATTTTAATTAATTTCTTTTGAAAAAAATTAAAAGAAAAAATAGTGCTTTATGACATATTTAAAAAAAAAAGAGTAGGTAGTCTAATCGATACAAATTTCCAATTTTAAGATAAATATCGAATTTATCATAAACATTTTAAATATACATTAACATTGCAATATAAAAATTGCTATTAACATTGCAAACCTCCCAATAATGAACTAGGTATTAATTATAAATTACGCTATGAAAACAACATAATAATAAAAAATTCGTTAATGTTAGGCTATGTACTGATAACTACACTACATTTAGCAGTCATTATTAATAATCAGATCTTAAATTGTTACAATAAAATAATTTATTCTCATAAAAAATAATTAACAGTAAATACTAAGTTTTTATTTAAAAACAATAAAACCAAAAAGTAAAAATGAAACATTTATTTTAAAGACTGTCTGGAAGTGTGATCAGAAATAAAAAGAAAGTATTTATTATAATTAATCAAATTATGCAACTCTTTAAATGTTTTTTATTCCACAATAAATAATATAAAAATAAATGAAAAATTATACTAAATTAATATAATAACTTCAGTAATAATTATTATTTTTAAATGACTTTTTTTTTTTTTTTTTTTTTTTTTTTTTTTTTTTTTTTTTTTTTTTTTTTTTTTTAATTTGGTTCAAGTTGGTACCTTAAATTTTTGCTTTCTGTATGAAATTATTTCTTTCCATCGGAACTCAACTGATTTTAAATCTTTGTAGTAAATATATAATATATTTTAAATTTATAATTCTTATAAGAAAAATATCAAATAAACAATCATAAAATACATAAATAATAATTATATTTATTCCGCTAATATTCCTTACCCAAAACAATTTTTATACCTCTTACATAAATTTTTTAAATTAAAAATTACAAATATTTTGTTAAACAAAAACTAATCAGATGTATCATGGATTAGTATTTTCGCGGGCGATGGGATGCTTCATAAGGTGGCGACCTCTGTGGGAGTTTTTCTAACCTCTCTCATGCCCAAATAATATACTAGGTGGAGCTGAAGTAATTTTATTTATACTAATTTATAAAAATTGTTTTGTTAAATTGTAATTAATCAATTTATGTATTCTTTAAAATATATTGATTTTTATTATAAAAAAAACTGAATCATTAACATTTTCTGTGAATCTGAGCTAGAATATTGACTTGAATGATTAAGTGACCTTTATTATGAAGCATGATGAATAACAATGAGTAATTTATTGTTACTAATAATTTTATTAAACATTATTTTTATTTTTTTATTTCAATACAATTTATTTTAATTGGGAGTAATAAGTGTAAGGGTCTTAAACATCTCTCACTTTACAGGAAAAATAAGGATCAAATTTATTAATAAACCAATAATTAAATAAATAATAATCATAAAATAAATAAATCGAAATAAAAACAGGACCAGTTAAAAAATATTTATGTCATTCAAAACAAAATGAATTTACTCAGCATTTTTAAAAACAACAAAATCCTAGGGCCACTTGCGGATTTGAACCCGGAACCTTGGGCATAGAAGGCTGTTTTGCTAGCCAATATATAACAGGTGACCCCTTTTTTTGTTTTTATTTTCATTTTGTACCATTTTTCATAAAAATTAACAGAGAACTGATATATCATCATAAAATTGTAATATATATAATTTGCAAGCTTTAAGCAATAAATAGCGAGGAAAATGCAAATGTGCCATAATTAGTGCATTTTAACATAATTCCATAAAGTAAAAGTCTGGTGCGCGCAACACACGACTTTTACTCTTACCTTGTTTGCTACATTAAAACAGCTACATGTTACTAAAGTTAATAAAACAGAATTATGTTGTTTTTAGTTTTATTATAGATTAAATAATATAGCTTTTTTATCTTAAACAATTATTTAGGTTTATGAGCATTTGTCACTATCCATTGCCTTCAACAACTCTGCGGTTTGAAAAACATTCTTTCTAAAATTTCTAGATATCCAGCGGTATATTGAATCTCTAAGTTACTATATCTATGTTATTCGAAAAAAAATTAAGTAAAAATTGTTTGGATTTTTTTCTTCCTTTAGTTTGTCATAAAATTCATTCATATTCTATTTGTATATATACCTTTTACTTATCAATGATTCAATCATGAAATGTTTTAATCAAAATCCTTAGAGTCGGCTTCGATAAAACTATAAAAAGAGATGAAGTAGCACTTCTTGTACCATTTTACTGCTAGAGGGACCCTAGACTCCCTAGGCGTAATCCAAGAGATCCCAACGCCTCTATCTCAGCCGCATCACTGGTGTGAGCCAGTGGAGGTTGAGTTAGGGCGCTGTAGCCACAAACATACCGTACTTGAGTGGAGGATCTGACCAGTGTCAGAACTCCAATTTAAATGTTGACAATACGTCTCGCGGCCACTCCCGTTTCAAACTTCGAGGAGGATTGTACGGGTGGGTGCTGCTGGATAGGGATTGTGCTAGAGGGTTAGGATGATGAGTAAGGTTCTGATGAAATTTGAAGAATTTGGATGGTACAAGGTCTAAAACAAACGGAATATTAAGGTCATGGTGTAGGGTACAGTTGGTAACGTAATAAGGAGTATTAACTATTGTTCGGAGGACTTTGGATTGGAAGGATTGGATGCGTTTGATGTTAGAATGTTTAGCTGTCCCCCACAGTTCAAGTCCGTAGGTGCATATAGGTTTCAGTAATGTCTTGTATATTAGTAATTTGTTGTCAACTGTAAGATGAAATTTTTGGTTTAGAAGTCTGTATAACTGGTCGAATCTGCGGTTGAGTTCTTTTCTTTTAGGTCTTGTATTTGGGCTCCACGTCAGTCTTTTGTCTAGTAAAAAGCCGAGATACCGGACTGTATCTGAGGAAGGAAGCGGTTTGGTGACGTGAGTGCATTTGCTTTCGCTCACCTTAATGCGCCAAGCATTACACCAGTCTTCGACAAGGGAAAGGTGCTTTTGGAGATTTAGCGATGCTGCTTCAGGATCGGAATTGGATGATAAAATGGCGGTGTCATCAGCAAATGTTGCCAGAAAGGTATCGGGATCGGTAGGGATATCGGCGGTGTAGAGGATGTAAAGGACGGGTCCCAAGACGCTGCCTTGAGGAACGCCGGCCTCAACAATATAATGTTTGTAAAATTCTGAACCACAGCCAACTCGGAAGGAGCGGTTTGGTAGATAGGATTGGAGGACTAGGTATAAGGATTGGAGTAAATGGCTTTTGAGCTTGAAGAGCAATCCCGGGTGCCACACCCGGTCAAAAGCTTGAGCTATGTCCAGAAAGGCACCCGAACAATACTCCTTGCACTCAAGAGCGGAGGAAATGTGGTCCACGATTCGGAGTCCTTGCTGAAGCGTGGAATGTTGAGAACTAAATCCAAACTGATGTGAAGGAAAATTTTGAAATTTGGCTAGGATTCGTTTTAGTAGGAGCATTTCGAAAATGTTTGAGGAGGTCGGGATTAGGCTTATAGGTCTGTAAGATGACGTGCTGTTAAAAGGTTATTAAACAGCAGAAAACCTTCCTACAAAACTGAGCTCCTCACCCTCCGCCCAGATATCCATTCGTTAAATAATAGAACCAAATCAATCAATATTTATGCCCCATCTCATAAAACTGCATCCTTTCACAAATTGTTACTCGTTCGTTCCTCATCCTTTTGGAATTCGCTGTCCATCTCTATTCGTAAAGCCACCTCTCTTTCTTCCTTCAAACATCAACAACTCTTTCACTACCTACTCGCATCTCAATCTTCCGTTCCAATGTAAAGTATAGGTTTATATAGTATGAATTTGCAAAGATCTATTGATATGATGAATATTTGATCTTTTATATGTATAAATATTTTTTCTTTCATGGATATATATTTTTATAAATATTTTATTTATACATATATATTAGAGTGGAACGATTTGAATGCCGTCGCTACTGCCCAGGGTTATCAATTGCTCATCTACACAAGGTTTAAAAAAAAAACTTAAAAAAAAAAACCTACAGGTTCCATTAGCTACCGCCAAACTTACTATATAGACGTAAAATTTAATGGGATAAATATATAATTTTAACGAATGCAATATCCAACTAAAAAAGAAAATACCAAAAATATTTGTTTAATGAAATTTTGGTGATTTTGAACATTGAAGCAGTAATATGGACGTATGATATACCGTTTGAAAGCTAACGATTTTAGAAAAAATATTATTTTATACACGAAATTGTAAAAGTTAATGGAGCTTAGTGAAGAGCCGATAAAACCAACTGATTATCATAGATAATAATATAATGGGTTATTTAATAAAACACGTGTTTTATTTCAATCAAATGTAATTAATTCTTTAACAATTTATTTGTATCTCTAAGTGTATTTGAAAATTCTTATAATATTTTTAAATTGATTTTAACAACGGAGTTAAGTGAAAGTCGTGTGTTGCGCGCACCAGATTTTTATTTTTTTTGTTATTTTTGTAATGCAGCACTAAACACAGGGCTTTGTTTTATAATTGTATATTATGTATTGGATTTTTACAAGGCCTTGTATTTTACCAATAAAATATATAATCTATTCTTTTCTAGGTTTAAGCAGGTACGTTTGTACATTTTAAATTTGATCGATAATAGCCAAGGGTATTTTATTTATACATATATATTAGAGTGGAACGATTTGAATGCCGTCGCTACTGCCCAGGGTTATCAATTGCTCATCTACACAAGGTTTAAAAAAAAAACTTAAAAAAAAAACCTACAGGTTCCATTAGCTACCGCCAAACTTACTATATAGATGTAAAATTTAATGGGATAAATATATAATTTTAACGAATGCAATATCCAACTAAAAAAGAAAATACCAAAAATATTTGTTTAATGAAATTTTGGTGATTTTGAACATTGAAGCAGTAATATGGACGTATGATATACCGTTTGAAAGCTAACGATTTTAGAAAAAATATTATTTTATACACGAAATTGTAAAAGTTAATGGAGCTTAGTGAAGAGCCGATAAAACCAACTGATTATCATAGATAATAATATAATGGGTTATTTAATAAAACACGTGTTTTATTTCAATCAAATGTAATTAATTCTTTAACAATTTATTTGTATCTCTAAGTGTATTTGAAAATTCTTATAATATTTTTAAATTGATTTTAACAACGGAGTTAAGTGGAAGTCGTGTGTTGCCCGCAGCAGAATTTTTATCTTTTCTCTATTGTTTTTGTATTGGAGCACTAAAGACAGGTATAGTTTTATAATTGTATATTATGTATTGAATTTTTAAAAGGCCTTGTATTTTACCAATAAAATATATAATCTATTCTTTTCTAGGTTTAAGCAGGTACATTTTAAATTTGATCGACATTAGCCCAGGGTATTTTATTTATACATATATATTAGAGTGGAAAGATTTGAATGCCGTCGCTACTGCCCAGGGTTATCAATTGCTCATCTACACAAGGTTTAAAAAAAAAACTTAAAAAAAAAACCTACAGGTTCCAGTAGCTACCGCTGAGAGATAGAAGATACGGGACTCGATTACTGTAATAAAGAAAAAAAGAATGAGGTTGGAGGGGAATGAATGATCCCTTCACTATCCTATCAGTTGCTTACCAACATTATTTCCAATAATCTCTTCGGTAGCAGCCAAGTCTAATCTCAAACTCCGTCTTTTTTTTTTTTTTATTTATATAGCCTTATAAATTCCTCTTTGTTTATATGTGCTGTTATTAAGGATTAAAAAAAAAGAGAAAGTATCACCGGTGAAGCTAATGGCCAACCGTTGGTTATACGGCAATAATAAAATCGGCGATGTATTGAAATTATTTTTAGAATGAAATGAGACAAATTAAAAAAAAGGAGTAAATATACCGTGGATAATAAGACACATTTACAATTTTATTTCCTTATTTTTTAAAATATATATTCCTTGAATACCATTTCTTAAGTTAAGTAGCTCCATACTGATGAGTTATTTGGTTTTTATTGTTAATTTATTTGTCTTTGACTAACATTGAGAATTAAAGCTATAAAGTATATATTTAAAATTAAAATATATGATATGTGTTATTATTAATAAATTGCTCGGATTCCAAAAAAAAAGTCACGAAAAAAAGGTCTGTCTGTGTGGTAAGTCTAGCACAAGAGCAAATAGTTGTCCGAAACTTTACAACTACGCCCGAGATGTCAGCAATTTTTTCATCAAAATCAGATAACCAGAAGAGCTACTTTATTCAGGTTTTGACGATTTTGATTAAACTTACTACATGGATGTAAAATTTAATGGGCTTTAATATCATGTTGGTTTCATTCTGATTGAAATAGTGTGACAGGGCTTAAATACCGATATTTTAAATATTCTTTTTCTAATGTACCTTTAATTTTGTATAATCTATAAAAATAACTATATCATATTTTCAGCACTGGTAAAAAAGGGATGCATATAGAATTTAAACTAATACGATATCCAAATAAAAGAGAAAAGGCCAAAGTTTTTTTTTTTTTTTTTTTTTTTATGCAATTTCGGTTTTTTTGTAATATAGACGTATAATATGCCGTTGAAAAGCTAAAGAGTTTTGAAAAATTATTATTTTATACACGTAATTGTAAAAGTTAATGGAACTTGGTGAAAAGCCGATAAAACTAACTGATTATCGTGGATAAAAATATCATAGATTGTTTAATAAAACACGTGTTTTTCAGTAGATCTTATATTATTTAATCTATTACAGTAACTGATAAGTTAAAAATTATTTAAATATTTATTTACATTTAAGCTTATAAATTTTATCGGCAATAGCCAAGGCTATTTTATTTATACATATATATTAGAGTGGAACGATTTTAATTCCGTCGCTACTGCCCAGGGTTATCAATTGCTCATCTACACAAGGTTTAAAGAAACAAAAAAAAAAAAAAAAATATTTTTTTGGTTCCAGTAGCTACTGCTCAACTTACTACATCGATGTAAAATTTAATGGGCTTTAATATCATGTTGGTTTCATTCTGATTGAAATAGTGTGACAGGGCTTAAATATCGATATTTTAAATCTTCTTCTTCTAATGCACCTTTAATTTTGTAGAATCTATAAAAATAACTATATCATATTTTCAGTACTGGTAAAAAGGGGATACATTTAGAATTTAAACTTATACGATATCCAAATAAAAGAAAAAGACCAAAGTTTTTTTTTGTTTTTTTTATTTTATTTATTTATTTTTTTATGCAATTTTGGTGTTTTTGTAATATAGACGTATAATATGCCGTTGAAAAGCTAAAGATTTTTGAAAACGTATTATCTTATACTCGAAATTGTAAGGGTTAATGGAGCTTGGTGAAAAGCCGATAAAACTAACTGATTATCATAGATAATAATATAATAGGTTATTTAATAAAACACGTGTTTTTACTTATATTCAATGTAATTAATTCTTTAACAATTTATTTGTATCTCACTGTGTATTTGAAAATTCCTATAATCTATTTAAATTGATTTTAACAACGGAGGTAAGTGAAAGTTGTGTGATGCACGCATTAGTTTTTTTGTATCTTTACTTTATTATTTTTGTAATGCAGCATTAGACACAGGTTTCGTTTTATAATTGTATATTATGTAGTGAATTTTTACAAGGCTCTGTCTTTCACAAATAAAATATATATTCTATTCTTTTCTAAATTTAAGCGGGTAAATTTCTCAAGTAGGAACGTTTAAGAAAGCAGGTACGTAAGAGTGACAAAACATTTTGAAATATCCAATCATTCAAAAATTCTTCATAAAAAAACTATTCTACCTCCCACAGAAAACACCCGATTTTATTTTATATTTAGAAACCGCAACCTTACCATCTATATTTGTACCTTGAAATTACATCTAAAATATATTCAAAAAGTGTTAGAAAGCCACCCCCAAGTAGATTGACGAATTTCTTAGCAGAAGTTACAATTGAAAAACAGATATCATGGTATATGCAACTAATAAAAATAGGTAACCAGCTGAAAATAGATATTACTAAAGAAACTATAAAAACATTGAATCTGGACCACTTTATTAATAAAATAGAAACAAAAATCCGAGCAAAAATTTGGTCTCTAAAGTGTATACCTACCACTTTTTGGCAATATGCCCTGTCTTAAAGGAAATTAGGGTGAAATATCAAGAAAAAGATAAGCTAACTCAAGAAGAATTAATGAATAGATTAAATGGGCTCGATTGGGCAAAACTTGCTACATATTTAAAAAAAACAAAAAATCTTATAAATACAAACATTTTTTGGTCCAGCATTTTAATTATTTGACTATCACAATCAATAACAATCTATCATAATGTTACTAAAATACAAATTTAGCCATAATTCTTATCAGGAAAATTGTAAAAAATGGGTTAAATTGACAGACGGCTCATTGCCATTGTCTTGTGAGCTTTGATTATATGAAATATACGTTATCTATTTTTTTTTTTTCATTCATTCATATCAAATCATTCTGTTTAAATTTAACCAAAATGAATTTCAAAAAAGTAAATATTTCCTTTGAATGGGAAATGCAGGAGTATCCCACGGGCTTGTGGGAAGTAGTGGTCCCGGTAGTGCAGGAAGATGGCAGGTGGTGCCCCAGGATGTTCCCATTGTCTACTACAACCTGTCCATTCATCCAGCCCTTAACCGTTATTCTCGGGATGTTTACGGCTCTGATCACCAGCAGAACAAGGAACATATAGGTACCTACCTTCCAACACTTGTCTCAAGAGGTTGGAGGGTATAAGGAATGCTATGATGCTAATATCTTTACCGCTAAGACAAGTTGTTCCATCCGGGTTCTTGAGTAATGATATAGGACCAATGTAGGAGGGTTTTAATTACTACCGTTAGGAGTTGGGCAAAAAAAAAAAGCAAATTTAATGCATTAAGAAGTACAGGATAGTTGGACCTATCCTTGTATAATCTTCTTCTTCCAGTGGCACGACAGGCCGTGTAGGCCCTGGGCCTCGCGGTGTAATTTCTTTGGTGATCACAATCACGTTCCTCGATGCATTTTGTAGTGCAGGGTCATCACTCCCTAAGCCTCATTTTGTGAGTGGCCGCCATTTGGCTGAAGGGTCTCACATACCCGGGGAGAGGCTGCGAGTGGATCCCCATTTAATTACATCCTTATAAAAGTCCCCTGGGATTCGAACTCAAGAAATTCAGCATGAGAAACTAGCGGGCTAAACACTCAACCACGGGCTATCCTATCCTTGTATAATAGAGTGCGTGCAAAAAAAATGACCGTTTTATCAAATTAAAGATTTCAAAGGACTGTAAATATTTAAATTCAACATACCAATACCTAATGACCCCTTTGGAGCATTTTCTAAGCTTTTATAATCCCATTCGACTACTTTTAAAAAGCCTCAGTTTAGTTACTTGTTTCAAAGAAGAAACATGACAGTGTCTTACGAAATTCTTGTTATTTTAAGGAGTTACTGGAAACAAATTTCACAGTCACTGAACCAATCCGTGAAATTATTAAATATGAAGGGAAATGTCTTATCGGCCTGCTGCGGACGACGTTATTGCATTCTTCAGCTTTAATGCTTCCTCACTACTCATGCATTCTCATTCTGTGTAACACCTTTCATTCATCAGTCCACTTCTTTCCCGTTTTCAGCTTTGGTCTTTCTAGAAGGTACTGGTATCCTCGAAATCGTTTCCTAGGTATTGCTATGTTTTTGACCGGCTGCTTTTCTAAGGCAGCGGTACCTTAAAAAACTAGCATACTTGATATATTTAATCCAGAAACAAACTATATTTAATGATACCATTGGATTCCGTTCCAAAGGTTTCGTTTTTACCAATCCCAGAAGGTGGCATGCAGAGGAACATTAAATTACTAACAGATTTAAATTAGAGCATTATTATTACATATAACTATGACATCGATTTTAGGCTTATACTCTGTTTACATAATTTCCAGACCTATGATTGAGAATACTGAGGAGAATATTACCATTAAGCTTGCCAAACAATATTACAAATAACTAGGTACCTTTGAAACAGTTAGTCGGCTGGCGAAGGTGGATTCAGTTCTTGGCTCTTAGATCTCCAGCTGCTCTCCCTGACCCCGAGACGGCCATCTCTTCTTTAGAATGGAACTCGACTTCTCGTGGCTGGAATAAGACTCACCTCCTCTTGAGGATAGAACTTGACTAACTTTTTCGAATCTTCTCCTCATCGTCGTCACCTCAGGCGGGTCTGATCTGAGAAGTGCTTCAAGCCGGGGGTCCTTTGTCTTAAGGTCTAGAAACTTTCCCGAGGTACATATTGCTGGGGGGGAGGGCGGGCATGGAGGTAAACGCCTTTTGATGTTTTGCCGACAAAGGTTCGTTATCTTTAATTGTTTAATATTAAAATTATTTAATAATGAACTCCCCTCAGTATCCTCAATACATTACAGTATCGAAATCTTACTTACCAATACTTAATGATCCTTTTGAATCATTCTCTAAGCTTGTTTAATCCCATTCGACTACTTCAAAAAGTCTCAGTTTAATTACTTGTTTCAAAGTGGAAACATCTCAGTGTCTTACGAAATACGAGTTAATGCTGAGTTGGAGTTAATAGAGTTAAGTTCACTGCTCTATTGATACCAGTTGGTTCAGGAATTTTTCAAGTATTTTGCCTTTATGTTCCGTTTTCGTGAGAAGAATTGATCTCATTTCTACAAACATATTGGTGGGTTACCATAATATTAATAGACCCAGTAGTATTATACATTAGGGATTTTCGTATCGAGCATCCTCAGTCAGTTTAAACATCATTTTTGGAGCCTCTTTTCTGACATCAATGACAGTTTGGATCAGTAGTTGATTACCTTTGTTTTTTAAACAAGATTCATAATGTATGTGAATTCCAGCTGGTTACTCAGCGTGTTATTAGCTCACAATGATTATCGTATGTTGACTGTTATGCAGTATTAATTATCTTCAGATATTGCATTTTTAATTGTTGGTTTAGCTCATCTACATTACCATCATAAGGCCTATCTGGACGTACGGAGTTGAGCTTTGGGGCTCTACTAAACCATCAAATTCTTCCCGTATTCAATCCCTACAATCCAAAATCCTTCGAAAAATCCTCAATGCTCCTTACTTTGTCACCAACAAACTCATCCATAAAGACCTTAATGTCCCTCCCATATGTTGCTGATTTGGCCCGTACGAGGTATCATTCCTTCCATGACAAACTCCACTCCCACATTAACCCACTAGTTTCAATCCTTGCTTCCTCTTCCATTCTTGACAATCCTCCGAGGCGTCTGAAAAGAAGATGGCCTCGAGACCTTCTAGTGTAGATTACCTAGTGGGGTGTTGCCAATGGGCATATTCTCTTCATGTCTTTTCATGTATATTATCTATATTATGAGCCAAGTTACTTGATGTATTTACTAATACAGTTGTAAATTTCAATAAATTCATAAATAAAAAAAATTGTTTGTTTGGTTAATAATAACTGATGTTATTTGAGGTACCGGGATTCCTCTGGTGTTTTAAGCCAAGATACCTTGTTCACTGAGATTTCCAAAAGTTCATAATTGCTTTTCGCTTTTTTTATTATCTTTATGAATAACTTGAGTTTTTCGTCCATTGCTTCAATAACTGTAAGAAAATAAAGTTTGCTCTAGTAGACAAATAGGATTGATGTCAAAGCTAGGTCCTGCTCGTGAGCCATATGGTATTATGTCGATTGATTCGGTTGATAGTTTTTGGAGGAAATCGATCGCCAAAGAAGTTTACGCACATTTCGGTCGATCATTTTAGTCGGTACGCATGGATATCTACCAAGACAGGTCAGTGTGCTAGAGACATCATCAAACTTATTGATCCTATAGCACAGGGAAATAATATTGGTGTCATTATTGCGGATCAATATACTGATTTGAATTCCAAAATACTTAAGGGATATTGGGATAGCAGGAGCATTAATTTAATATTCACTTCTATTGATTGTCCACAATCCTAACGGCCTAAACTAAAGATTGAACCAAACTTTAGTTAACAGGACCCGTTGTAAGATCAATAGAGGTGATAAACGTGCTTGTCCGAGAGTAGCCGAAAATTTTGTGGTAGAATATAATAGATCTATCCTCTCCTCGACAAAATTCGAACCAGAATATTTGCTTTTTTGAATTACATCCTCACATTGTCCAATAGGCACGGCTAATACGGGTAATCTTGCCGAAGATAGAGATGAAGTGTTTCGACATTTTTTGAAGAGTTGTGAGACAAATAAAACTATAGTGGAGAAAAACAGAAGAGAGTTTGAATTTAAAGTTGTAGATAATGTCTACTTTTGAGATTGGAGGTAAGATGAACAGGAGGAAGACCGATAAAGTAAGAATTATACCGTTCAAGATTTTCAAAAGGATATCTTCTTCAATGTTTGAAGCCGTTTGTAGAAAATAAAAAAAATATCGAATTTCTTCCACAGCAGAAAACTGTTACTATTTTATCCAGGAAAAGTCAGCTCAGGGGGTAGGGGAGGTGTAAATTCTAGCTGGTGACTCAGTGTGCTATTAACATAGAACGGTGTTAATCATATGTTGACTGTTATGCAATATTAATAACGTGTGAACTAATTAATCTTTTTAGATAAATAAAATCAGTTATAGAGAAACTTGTATAATGAAAAAAAAGGTATCGCTGAGTAACTTGGGCTATAACTGCTAAAACAGACGGCTATCACAGGCCATTACGCTCTAACTCAGCCTCCACTGGCTCACACCAGTGATGCGGCTGAGAGAGAGGCGTTGGGATCTCTTGGATTCCACAAGTGGAGGGAAAAGCCTAGTCCGGGGTCCCTTTCACAGTTGTATATATTGTATATAGTTATGATTGTTTGTATGATGTTTATTTATTTGCCAACTTTGTATTTATCTCAAATATAGGTTGTTGTTTTGATTTGTTTTTTATTTATTATTATTTAATTGTATAAATATGAATTTATTTATTTTATATTTTATGTAAATTGACTTTTATCATTATTTTCTGTATATATGGTATGAATGTGGTCTCATATCACTGTTACTACTGTTCATTTTGTAACAAATTGTAATATATCTCAATAAATAAATATTAAAGTAAATATATCATAGGTCATTTATTATTTCAATCTATACAATATAATTACTTCAAATTTTTGATAAACAAATACAACCATTATCGATTACCTTTACATTCTTCTCTGTCGGTATGACATTATCTGTTAAACACGCACGTGTCTCTTGTACTTGACTGGTAAGTTCCGATAGGATCTGCTTTGGAGTTACAAGTACACAAAGAAAAATCAACCGAGAATACCCTGATTGATGGGCGGCGTCGAATCTATTGAAGGTATTCTACTCCAAGCCCCCGCAAGTCACAGGTGGTAAGCCACTTACAGCTTCAACTCACGTGAATAGAAGTGAATGTATTGGGTTGTTGGGTTGAATATATAGCAGGATTACGTTTTTAAACAAAAATGATATACCTGTTTTTATGTATAAAAAAAAAAATAAATAAACAAGATTAAAAATCTGGTGTGGGCAACACACGACTTTCACTTATTTCCGTTGTTGAAACCGATTAATAATATTTATTCATTGAGATATATTACAATTTGTTTCTAAATGAACATTAGTAATAATGATATGAGATCACATAAACGCAATATTTACAGTAAACAATGATAAAGTCAAATTACATAAAATATAATATATATATATATATATATATATATATATATATATATATAAACTGCTGTGCAAAAATATTCCATCAGGATAAAATTAAATTTAAAATATTGTATTCCTTTATTCACATTCTCCTAAACATGATCTCTTGATACTTTAAAATAATACTGTCTATGCCAAAGGTCACAAGTAGAGAATGAAGGCTTTACCCTACTCTGTAAACCAAAAGAAGATAATTACTCCTAAATCAACCAGTATGCAATTTTCCTTTGTCCTATTCACAATAGCTTTTCAAGTTTTTTATTCAATTTTTTTCTTGTGATTTCTTCAAAGAGTCTTTTTTCTGCAAATTATGAACCGCGAGACTCACTTAACTAAGTTGTGTCAGAATAGTGACGTTTTCTGAAACTGGAATGAGTCAGCGTGAAATTGCTCAGCAACTTAGAGTAAACCAATTCTCAAGAGTTCTTCGTAGGCACAGAGAGATCAGAAGCTATGGTAGAAGACGCGGGCAAGGCAGGCCAAGGATAACTACTGCTCAAGAAGACAGATTTCTTCGGCTATCTGCCTTGAGAAATCGTACTTTCACGGGAAATCAGCTACGAGGACCCATCAGCCAATTTAGGAATGTTGAAATTTCGATTTCTACAGCTAGAAGGCGTCTAAGGGAGAACAACTTATCGTCTAGAATACAAACAACTGGGCCTCTTCTTACTAGAGCACACAGAGTTTCCCGACTAGCATTCGCTCGACAACACGCCGAATGGACAGAAGATGATTGGAGGCGAGATCTGTTTAGTGATGAGTCCAGATTCGCTTTGCACTCACCTGATGGAAGGGAAAGAGTGTGGAGAAGGAGAGGAGATAGGTACGCAGCTTGCAACATGTCCTACAGATTAAGTTCGGAGGGGTCTCAATAATGGTTTGGGGCGGAATCAGCATCGAGGCACGAACGGGGAGCTCCACTAGATAACTGGAGGGGTTTTGACTGCTCACAGGTACTTGACAGAGGTAATTGATGATCACGTGATCCCTTTTGCTCCATATGTGGGTGATAACTTCCTTTTTTTACAAGACAATGCAAGACCCCATACGGCGAATGTTGTCCGACAATACCTACAAGAGGTTGGAATCACACTTTTGAAGATCCCACCAAGAAGCCCTGATCTCAATCCCATTGAGCACACTTGGGATGTGATAGAGAGGCGGCTCAGAGGTCGGCAAAACCTCCCGACAACCCTGGATGAGGTGGAGTCAGCTGTAAGGGAGGAATGGGAGAATATTATAACCAGACCGTTATTTCTTCGATGCCTGAGAGACTCAGAGAGATTATCCGTGCAAGGAGAGGGCTGACAAGATATTGTTAGAAGACTGTTAACCACATTTAAATGTTTTTACATTTTTTTCTTTATTTTTCTTATATCAATAAAGTGACATTTTCATTTATTTGTTTTTATTTATCCCTTCCCAGATAATTTTTAATGCTATAAATTTGTTTTATCAATACTTCACAACAGTCTTATTAAATAAAATCGCCAGAAAAGAAAGCATTGAAGTAATGTTTTATGAGATATTAAAAAATATCGAAGTGATGCAATATTTTTGCACAGCAGTTTATATATATATATATATATATATATATATATGTGTGTGTGTCATTCTTCTTCTAATTTAAATGAATTAGGAGTTAAACAATGCTAAAATAAAGATTTAATTGTTACAAATTGTTTAACCGTCAATAACGATGGCCGTTGAGAAGAAGAGGTTATATCTGCACATTATAAAGGGAGTTGAGGATTTGTTTGAATTGGTAGCTTTGTCTAGCGATAAAGTGCTATGGTATGCGCTCCCTCCTCAATTGAAGAATTTTACCTTACATAAGGAATTGTTGGCCATAAAAACCGTTACAGGTAGTATGAATTTTATTACTAAAATAGGGGGTTATCGTAAAATTGCAGTTCCATTCAGTACGGCGTTGCAAAAAAAGTATTGGGATGAAGAAGAAAACTACCTGACGATCAGCGGAGGTGTAAAATCAAGAATTTTATTATTCTTGATTTTATTATCATATGTAAATATTTCACCAAGGGATGTTATATCTCTGTTATATTAGTTAAATGTAGTAATTAAAGGACTGTTAAACAATTTGTAATTTTTCTTCTAATTTAAATGAATTATGAGTTAAACGATGCTAAAATAAAGATTTAATTATTACAATGGTTTTGACATAAAATACTCAATTGGATAACAAACATAATTTACAATGAACCTACCTAAAATAATTAAATCTTAAATCTTAAATAATAATTAAATCTTTATTTTAGCATCGTTTAACTCATAATTCTTTTAAATTAGAAGAAAAATTACAAATTGTTTAACAGTCCTTTAATTACTACATTTAACTAATATAACAGAGATATATCCTCCCTTGGTGAAATATTTACATATGATAATGAAATCAAGAATAATAAAATTCTTGATTTTACATATATACAAACAAAACAACAACCTGTAGTTGAGATAAATACAAATAAATGAAATAAAGAAATAAGAAATACATTAACATTATATAAAATCGATTAAATAATTTCCAAATACAGTTAGAGATAAAAATAAGTGAAACCAATACAGAATTAATTAAATTGAATTTCTATACAAACATGTGTTCTTTAAAAAGACTATTATATTATTATCTAAAACAATCAGTTAGTTTTATCGCCTTTTCATCACTCTTTATTAACTTTTACCAGCTCACGTATAAGATGATATGTTTTTTCTAAAATCCTTAGTTTACCAACAGTATATTATACATGTATAATTGCTGTTCTTAAGATCGGAAAAAAGAAAATTGCATTAAAAAATATTTAGCGGTTTTCTTTTTTAGTTGAATATCGAATCGTTAAACTTATGTATTTCATAAGTTATATTCATATCAAACTTATGTATATCAGTTTTTTATCAATGATAAGATTGTATAGTTATTTTTATGGAATCTACAAAAGTAAAGATACTTTAGAGGAAAAAATCACCTTCACTCTACGCCGTAAACCTATGACTTCCTGTCCAGTTGTCTCCTTTAATCATACCCCACTCATCACTGTAGAACAAATACGATACCTTGGACTTTATCTTGACAAACGTCTTACATGGAATCCTCATACAAGACTTAAACGACAAGAAACTGCTCGTAGATATCGACTGTTAAAACACTTAGTTGACAAACGATCAAAACTCCCTCTATACTTCAAAAAACTCATTTACACAACCATTATTAGACCTATCTGGACTTATAGCATAGAGCTATGGGGCTCCACTAAACCATCGAATTCCTCCCGCATCCAATCCTTGCAATCAAAAATCCTAGACGCTCCGTATTTTGTCACCAACAAACTCATCCATATAGACCTGAATATCCCACTCGTTGCAGAAATTGCCCAAAAAAGATACTCCTCCTTCCATTCCAAATTACCCGCCCATACAAACCCGCTTGTCCGTATCCTCTCATCGGCATATATTCCCGATAATCCTCCGAGGCGTCTGAAAAGACGGTGGCCTCGAGACCTGCTTACCAAATAAACTCTGAAGTGCTACCACTGGGTAGATTCTTCTCAAGACTTTTCCAAGCCAATGTTCTGTAAATAGCTCATTTACTTGTTGTACTGTGTACAGTTGTAAATATCAATAAAAGAATTTAAAAAAAAAAAAAATTAGAGGAAGAAAATTTAAAATATCAGCATTTACGCCCTGTCAGATTTTTTCAATCAGAATGAAACCTACATGATATTAAATCCCATTAAATTTTACATTGATATACTGAGTTTAATTAAAATCGTTAGAACCGTTGAGAAAATCGTGAAAACGAGCAAAAATCATAGTGTAAAGTCGCTCTTCTGGTTAGCCCATTTTGAAGAAAAAGTTGCTGTAACATTTTGGCCCTATAGTTGTCTCAAATATGAAATTTCAGTTTCATTCTTGAGCTAGACTTACCACAAACACACAGACCTATTTGTGGGACTTGGTTATTTAGACTCAGGGGACCCTCAAACGTATATTTCCGTTGAAAACTGGAATTCCGAAATTTTTACGTTCGCTTACTATATATTTCATATATAGGTAAGTGAAAGTAAAACTATCTTCAAATATACATGCAAGGAAGGTAGAAGGGTGTTCGAGTGGATAGGCCGCTGGACTACTGGTCTTCGCGTCCCGGATTCGATCCCAGCTGCGGTAAGATTATTATTTATTTTGTTAATCAGCCGTGGAGCGTCCCTGGGGTAGGGTGATCCTCCTGGGAAACGCCCAGTCTCTGTAAGTGGGTAAACAAGGTTGAGTTGAGATTTCGACCTTTATCACTTAAATGGCTTAGAAATAATACGAATCCCTCATATATATTCTGAAAAATGTATTTATTTTTTTTGTTATTGATGATGTCACATACTTTAAAGTGGTTAATGAGGAAGAATGAAGGTGTTGACAGAGTGCGTTGACTCTGCGGGGGGTGGGGAGGGGGAGATGCAGTACACAAACAACTCGGAAAAGATAAGATACTGCTTCAAGGCTCCAACAGTATCCAACCTTCAGGTTATGCATTTATTATTGAGTTCAACATTTAAATGCCGAGTACTTTTTCAAAAGGTACATTATACTCTCACGCTAGACATAATTATAATCCAGATTATTTGTATGCATCAATAAGGAAGCAGTTAAAATTTACTTCCGAACCCATCAACGTTATTACATATATTTATATACATAGGAGGAACCTCAAAACAGATAACAACAAGAGTGAAACAACACAGCAATAATCGAAAAAATAGTAAAAATGTAAACACCACAGCATTGGCACAAGATAGTATTCAGCTTAACCACAATTTCGATTTTGAAAGGCCTACAATGTTTGAAATCGAAAAACAATAGAATCTATATATATAAACAAAAATATAAAAAATACCATAAATTATAAAACAGATTCAAAGCACCTTAGTTCTCACGATGCAGATGCAATAGAAATATTAAAATTGTTAGTATTGTGTTTCCGAGCAGAATTTCTCTTTCATTATCTTTATTTCTATCTAATCTGAAATGCTAGTTTATCATTTAAATTGTATATATTACAACAGGTAAATTTTATATATTTAATTTTAGGGGAATAAATAAAAAAAATACCCTACAAAAACACATTTATGATTGTATCTCGCTTCGGGACAGTACTTCATTATGATTTATCAAATCATCCTAATTTATGGAAAAATTAGGTTAGACATCAAAATAATTTTATATATCAATTTTTTTCTGGTCTTCCCATTAAAGAGATTTCTAAAGCCATCAATACGTTCTACTTTACCAAAAGCGTAGAAATCAATTTACGGTTTTCAATTTTTTTCCCGAGAATACTAGAAACAAAACTATAATTTTTAAAACAATTTTCACTTCGTCATGTTGGGCATATATTGAGATCTTCAAAATAATTTTATTTTTTTCTAAATTTTAAAAATTTCTTAAAAATCGCCACGTCATGAAACCCAAAGTTTACTCAAAGTTATCTAATAACGATTCTAAACAAAGTTAAATGCAGGAATTATAGATATATAAAGATGTATATAAGAATAATTAGATAAATAGAGATTTATCTGAAATTATTGACAAAACCTATATATTTTCGTGATATGAAAATGAGCTAAAAATATGCTAATCACACCATTGAAAGTGAATTCAATAAGGAACAAAATTATGTTAAAATGGCTGATATATCTTACATATAACGATTAGTGTCGACTTATGTCCCGAAAAAGTGCATTTGGAACAACTGTGCGTTGAATCGTTTTAAGTTTATTGAAATAAACTGTTTTTGGAAGACATAGAAACCAACTGATTATTTGATATTATATTAATAAATGTCTTTATAATTTGAGACGATGATTTCCAAATTTATTCATTTTATACAATTTTATAGGGAAAGAGAAAATCTCAGATTAATTTTTAACCGATTATTTTTATCCCATTCGCATTAAAATCTTGGATCAATTTTTCACTATATTAGTCATATTCTTTTTACTTTCACTTACCTATATATGAAATATATAGCAAGAGAAAGTATTGAGATCGTGAAAATTTTCGAATTCTATTTTTCGACGGAAATACGCGCATTAGCGTCCCTTAAGTCCAAATGACCAATTATCGAAAAACGTTAGAGCAACTTTTTCATCAAAATCGGCAAACCAGAAAAACCAGAACGTTTTTGATTAAACTCGCTATATTGATGTAAAATTTAATGGGCTTTAATATGATGTAGGTTTCATTCTGATTGAAATAGATTGACAGGGCTTAAATGCCGATGTTTTAAATCTTCTTCTAAAGTACCTTAAATTTTGTAGAATCTATAAAAATAACTATATCATCTTTTTAGTACTGATAAAAAATGGATATATATTCAAGTTGAGCGGATTTGAAAACCAATTAAATGAGAAAAGTATTTTTAATGTAATTTTTGTTTTTTTTTTAAGATAAGAGCCACAATATATATGTGTATATATATGTAATTACTATAAAGTATTCATTTACTTTCTATTCTATTCTATATGACTGATACTCATTTGGTTTCCGAGTAATAAAGTTTTCTTTACCGACAAATTAAAATTGTCTTTAAAAACTATCAACTCCGGTAATTTTACGCATTCCTGAGGGAAAGATAAACTAGAAGGATAACGAAAGTATAATATACTTTTTCGAACCTCAAAACTAATTAACTTAGTGGCGACAATTTAAAAAAAAAATTAATGAACTTAGGGATAAATATATAATTTGAACGATTACGAAATCCAACTACAAGAGAAAAGACCAAATATTTTTTTAATTTAATTTTGGTGTTTCTGAACATAAAAACAATAATACAGACGTATAATATAACGTTGGAATGATAAAGATTTTAGAAAAATAATTAGTTAATTAAAAATCAGTTTATGGAGAGTGGTGAAAAATAGATAAAACTAACTGACTATCATAGATAAAAATATAATGAATTATTTAATAAAACACACGTTTCTAAGCATAATTTTTTTACTCTAAACTACCTTTACTTGTGTACATTCCAAAAGATTAACCATATGAACTTAATGACATCAATGGGCGTTAATGAAGAACTGAAGGATCAACAAGCAAAACTATTTTTTAATGTAATATTTGGTTGTTTGAACATAAGAACAGTAATGTAGATGTATAATATACTGTTCGAAAGAGAAAGATTTTAGAAAAAATATTATCTGATACACAAAGTTTTAAAAAGTAATATAAAATGACAAATAGGGAATAAAGTTATTGCTGATCAACAATTTTATATTGTTATATTATTTAAACTAAATCGTATGTTTCCAACGAAAATGAATACACGTTTTATTTAAATCAACTTATAATATTTTTCAAGAAGTATATTTAATAGTTTTTAAATTGATTTCAACAGTCGAGTTAAGTCAAAGTCCTGTGTTGCCCGCACCAGATTTTTACTTTATAAAATGTAATTTTCGTATGATATGGAAAGTAATTAAATGTTTTTCAGAACCTTGCACTTGCATTTCTCAAACCCCTTTTTACTTTCACTTACTAAATATAGTAAGGGGAAGTATTGCGATCGTGAAAATTTTCGAATTCCAGTTTTCAACGGAAATACACGTTTTAGGGTCCCCTGAGTCCAAATAACCAAGTCCCGCAAAAAGGTCTGTGTGTGTGTGTGTCTGTGTGTCTGTGTGTGTGTGTGTGTGTGGTAGCTCCCGGGCGGAAACAGTAAGTCCTATGAAACTGAAATTTCATATTTAAGACAACTATGTGCCCGAGACGTGACAAAACTTTTTTCATCAAAATGAGCCTACCAGAAGAGGCAGTTTATACTATGCATTTTGCACCTTTTTTCGATTTTCTCAAAAACGGTTCCGACGATTTTGATTAAACTCGCTATATCGATGTAAAATTTAATGGGCTTTAATTTCATGTAGGTTTTATTTAGATAAAAATGGTCTGACAGGGCTTAAAGGCCGATATTTTAAATTTATTCCCCTAAAGTACCTTTAATTTTGTAGATTCAATAATAATAACTAGATTATCTTGTTAACGCTGATGAAAAACTGACTTTTAAATGTATAAATTGAATAAACTCGATACCCAACTAAAGGAGAAAACAGAAAAAATATTTTTTTAATGCAATTTTTTGATTTTGAACATAGCAACAGTAATATACACTTATAATATACCGTTGGAAATCTTTGATTTTAGAAAAAAAATATTATCTAATACACAAGAGCTTGTAAAAGTTAATAAAGAGTGATGAAAAGCAGATAGAACTAATTATTTTAGATAATAATGCAACAGATTTTTTAATAAAACACATGTTTCTATATAAATTCAATTTAATTAATTCTTTAAAAGTTTCACGTATTTTTATCTTTTAGTGTATTTGAAAATTCTTTCATTGAGTTTAAAAATGGTGGTAAGTGAAAGTCGTGTGTTGCCCGCACCAGATTTTTATAATCACCAGGGTGTTTCTTATGGTAGATGAATTGAGATAACAGATTTCTAAACAACTAAACGATTATAATACAAATGTGACAAGATAGCGATTTTGTAATGAGTGGCTTCTGCTTCTTAATGGTTTGCTATAACCTACCTCAACTGAACGTTAGGAATATAGACGTATGATAAGATAACCAACCTTACTCAATACGACATTAATGTCTTGGACGTTTGCACGTTTTATCATCAAGTTAATTGCTGATAAGTTTAAAAAAATCGTTCGATCTATCGGTTTCTGTACGGTAGCTACGAACTGATAAAAAACTAATCAACTCCTTCAACCTCTTTAGCTTTTCTCTGATCATGAATTATATTCTACAATTCATTTTATAAAATAGGATCTTTAATGTTTGATAAATGATTACTAAGTTTATTATATAGCTATTATTAGACCTATTTGGACATATGGTATTGAGCTATGGGGATCCACCAAGCCATCAAATTCCTCCCGCATCCAATCCTTGCAATCCAAAATCCTCCGAAAGATCCTAAATGCTCCGTATTTTGTCACTAATAAAACTATCCATAAAGACCTGAATATTCCGTTAGTTGCAGACTTAGCCAGAACTAGATATACCTCATTTAATTCTAAACTACCAGCCCACTCAAAACCCGCTTGTCCGTATCCTCTCATCTCCATCTATTCCTGATAATCCTCGGAGGCGCCTGAAAAGACGTTGGCCTCGAGACCTGCTAATGACATAAACATTGAAGTGCTACCGCTGGGTAGCTAATTCACAAGACTTTTCAAGCCAATTGTTACTTTTTTTTCACATTTACTTGTTGTATTTTCCTATACAATTGTAAATATCAATTAATAAATAAAAAAATAAAAAAATAAAATAAAAAAAAAAGTTTCTTATGGCTGTAGAGTAATAATTTTATTTGTGGTAAATCACACTCAACAAGTGCTCCCTTCATTTCATTAGATAGATGAGGTATGAAATCCATTTTTTTTATATTAGTATATTATTCTATTACTTTTAGTTTTCATTCACATATCTATTGAATCATTTTTATTATCTATTATTGTTTTTGGTTTATTATTTTCTTTGTAATCGACAAAAATTTGAGAGCTGACGTTTCAAGATGTGTAGAATCCGAATAACGAATAGAAAAAAATCCGTTTGTCCGCAGTCCGCTGCATTTCTCCGAAACTGCTGGACCAATTTTTTTGAAATTCGCCAAAAAAATACTAGTCCATTCAACGATGATCCTAACACCTAGACGTTGATATCAGTTAGTTTTAAAAGCGATTTTATTCAATAAATCAGTTATTTTTTAATATAGGGACATTTATTAGTGTTTTTTAACCAAAAAACGAAGAAAAATTACATACAAGTGAAAACAATTTGAAATTTTACCCACAAATACGCTCATAACTCATGATAGAGAAAAGTATGTATGGAGTTTTAGAATCAGTGAAGCGCGATAAAAAAAAAAAAAAATAAAAAAATAATAATAAACAAAATTGAATTCTCGCTTATATATAAGCTTGTAACTACGTTATTTTCGGAGATAGAGAAAAAAATGATTATTGTTTTTTAACCAAAAGCCCTGAATAATTATATAAAAAAGAAACAAGATAAAGATAAAATGTAAAGTTTTCTGGAATCAGGATATTTTATTTGAATTATTTGAATGAAAATCGAAAGGAAAGACAAGGAAATAGTAACGCAGTCCTGTATAAATGCTTTTAGTTTATTATTTTAAATAATAATAAAATAAAAATATATAATCCCTCCTCAAAATTTGAGAGCTTACGTTTCAAAATGCGTAGAATCCGAAAAAAAAAATCCGTTCCTCCTAACACCAAGAATTAAATTTTCTTTTTGAATTGGATCAAATGAAAAAGGAATCATATCATTAGGTCTATACAATAATAACAAATTAGAAAAATATTTAAGTATAATGAAAGATAAAATAGGAAAAATGGATAAGCAGAATGCAATATACAAAATAGACTGCAAAGATTGTGAAGGCATATATATATATAGGAGAAACATCTAAAAAATTAAAAACAAGAATAACCCAACATATATCCAATTGTAAAAATATAAAAAACACAAACGCAACAGCATTATCATCCCATAGTTTAATAAAACAACACAAATTTAACTTTGAAAACACAGTAATTTTAGACCCATCTCAAAATAATAGAAATAGAAAACTACTAGAAGCAATCCACATTACCAAAAATAATAGCAGGACAATAAATTATTGTTGTTTGGAAACAATTTGCAGGGTTTTTTATTTTCATTTTGGAAAAAATCTTTTAAGAATAATCATATTAAATCCACAATCATGTATTAAAGGGCTGGATGTAAACATGTAGAGAAAGGAAGGGAAGGAAAGAATTAGTGATTGGAAAATGTTTTGTTTTTATTGTCTATGATTTTTCTAAAAAAAAAAAAAAAGTTTCAGCTGGCCGTAAAAACGGTTAAAATTAAGTCAAAATTAAAAATCTATTGAACCTATTTTTATTACTTTTTTTCCTCCACGATATCATCAATCACAGGAGAGCTACACACTAGGCCCCCTGCCATGATCTCGGGATTAAACCTAAGAAAAAACCCACCCGGATTTTTTTTTTAAACACTATTCATTATATATGATAAACCGATTGCTCCCGGCTTTGACTGTATACAATTATATAATATGCTCTGTTTAAAATAGGTTTTAATGCTTTAATGAACAAGCCCTTCCATAAATCAAAGGATTTTAACTCACGCCGCACAGTAGGGGGAACACGACCGATTAACCTGGGTATTATCTTCAAAGCGTCCTTTCTTTCTGAAACTTTCATTTTTTCACTTATATTAGGTTGTATCACATGAAATGTCCGTTTTCGAGGTAAAGGATTTTTATTTGAAATACGATATGAAAACAAGATAATATTATTTGAAGTATTTACCTTCTTTTTCTACACATTTTTCCCAAAGTGACACCAACTTTTTTATCCCCGAACAGAAAAACTCTGAGGTTTGAAGTGAAAAAAACTCTGAAAACGCACTTTTCACTTGATCATAATTTTCAGAAAGTTTTCCTTTGATGAAGTCGTCTAAATTCCTGAACAGGTGGTAATCTGTTGGAGTCAAGTCGGTAGAATATGGTGGGTGCGGAAGAACTTCGTAGCCCAGTTCTTTCAATTTTTGCACGGTATGTTATGAAAAATGGGGTCTTGCTGCCGCTCAGTGAGATCATGAGGTACCCATGTATCGAGTTTTTTTACTTTCCCAATACACTTTAAATGTCTGAAAACGGTAGATGGACTTGAATTTAGTTGTGCTGAAAGTCCTTTAACTGTTCGGTAGGGTTTTCCTTCTACTGTATGTTTGAGGACATCGTTGTCTATTACGGACGGAGGTCTTCCTCGGGGCAAGTATTCCAAGTCGGTATCCCCAGCTGAAAACTTAGCAAACCAACGGCGAATGGTCCGTTCATTAACACTACCTTCCTCAAACGCCTTGCAAATATTTCTAGCGGCCTCAGCTGCTGAATGACCGAGTTTAAACTCGTACAAAAATATTACTCGAAAATCGCGTGTTTCAATGTTCATATTTGGAAGTATACTAAAAAGTGGGTAATTGATTGGGAAGCTAATATTTATAATTCAAAGGTAGAGGATTAGTAACTGTTTACTTCAAATATGTAAACATTCGGAAGAAAACAACAGAGACCTGCAAAATCCTTCATGTATTTCAGAAACTATAAAAACGGACATTTCATGTGAAACAACCCAATATATCCCAAAATAGAGGAATCAGTCGAAGTTTTATGTATTTTAGCGTATTCAAATAATTTTAATTGCAAAAAAGATATTGATTACACTGGTCTGCAACGAAATCCTCCTTTAAATAAAAATATGAAGAGCTTAATAAGCTAAATCGATGTTTGCTTTTCATTTTTCTCTATCACATATAGAAATTTTAAATTTTTTTTTTTTAATTTCTCATAATTACGTGTTTTTTGTCTGACGGCAATAAATATCCTCCTATTCCTCTTGCACACGCAATAAACATATAAGAGAATTATGGAATTATGAAGTTATTGGAAGAAATAGTTATTTTTATTGGAAAACAATTAAATATTCACAGTATACGTGGAACATTTGTGCTTATATGAAAGTTGTTGCAATGTTCACTAGACTGCAAAGAGGGTATACCCAATTTTGTTGCTTTTTATGCGAATGGGAAAGTCGCGCTAGAGGAAAGCATTACATAGTAAAAAAAATGGCCACAAAGAATGAGTTTGTTAGCTAGAGTCAAGAATGTAAAAGAAGAATTTTTAATTACAAGTGATAAATTTTTCTACAACCTCTTCATATAAAGTTCGGCCTTATCAAAAATTGTTTTAAAGCCATGAACAAGGACGGTGGAGGTTTTCATATCTCAAAACTAAATTTCCTCGTATAAATTGAAAGAAGGGAGAGCTCATGAACGACTCAAATTTTAAAAGTATATTGTATAAAGCTGGAAAGAGAGCATAGACCGCTTTTATAGAAGTGTGTCATAATTTTCTTAGGAAAAAAAAATCTGGTGCGGGCAACACACGACCTTCACTTACCTAAATTTTTAAAATCAATGAAAGAATTTTCAAATACAGTTAGAGATAAAAATACGTGAAACTATTAAGGAATTAATCAAATTGAATTTATATAGAAACATGTGTTTTATTAAAAAATCAATTATATTATTATCTAAAATAATCAGTTAGTTTTATCTTCTTCTCATCACTCTCTATTAACTTCTAAAAGCTTGTGTATGAGATGATATTTTTTCTAAAATCTTTAGCTTTCCAACGGTATATCATACATGTATATTACTGCTCTTATGTTCAAAAACGAAAAATTGCATTAAAAAAATATTTATTCTGTTTTTTCCTTTAGTTGGGTATCGAATTTATTCGATTTATATATTTACCTGTTTTTCATCAGCGTTAACAAGATAATCTAGTTATTATTATTGAATCAACAAAATTAAAGGTACTTTAGGGGAAGAAAATCTAAAATATCGGCATTTAAGCCCTGTCAGCCCATTTTTATCCAAATAAAACCTACATGATATTAAAGCCCATTAAATTTTACATTGATATGGCGAGTTTAATAAAAATCGTCGGAACCGTTTACGAGAAAATAGAAAAAAGGTGCAAAATGCATAGTATAAAGTGCCTCTTCTGGTTAGCTCATTTTGATGAAAAAAGTTTTGTCACGTCTTGGGCGTATAGTTGTTTTAAATATGAAATTTCAGTTTCATAGGACTTACCGTTTCCGCCCGGGAGTTACCACACACACACACACAGACCTTTTTGCGGGACTTGGTTATTTGGACTCAGGGAACCCTAAAACGTGTATTTCCGTTGAAAACTGGAATTCGAAAATTTTCTAGATCGCAATACTTTCCTTACTATATATAGTAAGTGAAAGTAAAAAAGAAGATAACTACCGTGAAATCATCCTTGAACCTCTTTCTTCATACAAAGCCAATGCAATATGTCCCGAAAAATGTATTTCTTGGATTCTCATTTGGGCTTTTTTTCCCACTAATCTTGGAACAGTATCAGATGAAGGCGGCGAAACGTTTCATCAAGACATATTGCACATAGAAAAGCGCTATAATGGAAAATGGTCAGAAATGATGCTTGTCTATTTCTATTGGTCGCTTCGTCGTGAAACACCTATAGAAAATATGAAAAGGAAGAAAGCTACAAAGTAAAATAATTACTAACAACCAGCAATGAGAGTATATAATGATTTGTAGGTTTTGTAACACATTTATTCAACATTTGTATCAGTTTGAACCATTATAATATTTGTTTTAGCAAAAAAGTAAGTTTAATTTAAAACCACTATTGAATAAAAAGGTAAATGTGATACGGAAGATTTAACACTATATTTCTATTCTTATTTATCATTCGTTATGTATGAAATAGAAAGGAGGGAACATATATATTTTTTTTTTTTTTTTGCAGACCAGTATAATCGGTGAATCTTAACAGAGAGCGTTTTAAGTACCAAAGGCAAGTTATTTATTTATTTATTTATATTACAAATGACCCTCAAGACTTGATAACAAATCCGATTTGGTCCAAAGGAAAGTTACGTGGCCACCGATGACGCACACAACTAAATAAAACCTCATTTTGATTATGTCCAACGTTTTAGGCAAGTTAAGCTTACACGTTTGTACGTTAAACGTATATTGTAAAAGCATTGTACAAAGTAGCATCTCTGGTTAGTAGATTGTTGCGAAAAAGTTAATGTAACATCGAAGGCATATTGTTTTCTAAAATATGAAATTTAATTTTCTTACGAATCTTCGTTCTAGTGCTAGACTTACTACACACATACTAACACAAGGACTTTTTGTAGGACTTAAGTTATTTGGGCTTAGGAGACCTTACATCGTGTATTTCCGGTAAAGACTGGAATTTGAAAATTTTCACGATCGCAATACTTTTCCATACGCATATGCAATACATACAATTTCATTTATAGCTAAATATAAGTAAAAATGCGTTTTCAAACTCTTTGTCCGCTCGCTACTTAATTGTTTGGATTAATGGTGATGTTATTAGTCCGTGTTTCTGAAACAAATTTAATTGTTTGGGATTCTCGAAACTTGGCTAATAGCAAACATTAAATATTTTGAATACGATGGTAAAATTAAAAAAAAAAAAAATATTGTTTTTCATTTTTAACATTTATTTCATATCACTAATCACAAACGTGAAGACCTCATATATAATTAGTTATATGACTGAATTTGTTCGGTGAGTAAAATTGGAATGCGAGCTGGGAAATGTTTCGATATTTTACAATACTTGTAAGTTTAAAATTCTGGTATTTCAAATGTATGGTATTTAGAAGTTTGAAAGAATACCAATATGCCTTAACATTTTTAGATTAAAATTAATTTTAATATATACTTTTTTTTTATACACGGAATGAGAAAATGCCTAATTTTAGATTTATATTACAGTTTTTTTTTTTTAGTTGATTCTAACTAGCGGTAGGTTTAAATTAATATTAATCTAAATATATTCAGGCATCTTTGATACCATAATACCACACATTAGAAACACCACAACTTTAAACTTACAAGTATTGTGAAATATCGAAAAATTCCCCAGCTCGCATTCCAATTTTACTCACCGAACAAATTCAGTCATGTAACTAATTATATATGAGGTCTTCACGTTTGTGATTAGTGATATGAAATAAATGTTAAAAATGAAAAACAATACTTTTTTTTTTAATTTTACTATCGTTTTCAAAACATTCAATGTTTGCTATTAGCCAAGTTTCGAGAATCCCAAACAATTAAGTTCGTTTCAGTAACACAGACCAATAAAACCGTCATTAATCCAAACAGTTAAGTAGCGAGCGGACAAAGATTTTGAAAACGCATTTTGGAACGTATGGAAAAGTATTGCGATCGTGAAAATTTTCGAATTCCAGTCTTCACCGGAAATACACGTTTTAAGGTCTCCTGAGCCCAAATGACTAAGTCCTGGAAAAATTCCTTGTGTTAGTATGTGTGTAGTAAGTCTAGCACTAGAACGAAGATTCGTAAGAAAATTAAATTTCATATTTTAGAAAACAATATGCCTTCGATGTTACATTAACTTTTTCGCAACAATCTACTAACCAGAGATGCTACTTTGTACAATGCTTTTACAATATACGTTTAACGTACAAACGTGTAAGCTTAACTTGCCTAAAACGTTGGACACAAGCAATATGCCTTCGATATTCCTACGAAATTTTTCGCAACAATCTACTAACCAGAACTGCTACTTTGTACAACACTTTTTACATCTTTTTTACAATTTTCTCAAAAAAGACTATAACGATTTGGATTTAACTCGTCGCATTGATGTAAAATTAAATAGGATTAAATTTTATGTAAGTTTTATTCTGATGAAAGTAGTGTGACAGGGCTTTAATACCAGTTTTTATAAAAAAATTTTATCAAAAATTATTTTAATTTTGTTAAGTATAATTAATAAACTATTTAAACAGGAGTAAAAGTGTGTGATATGAAATGTGAAAACAATTTGATAATTAACTGATAGATAAGATGGCAGAAATATTATTATAGGTTCAATTTCATTTTCCTCAGTAATACAGATGTATAATATAACGTTGGAAAGTTTAAGATTTAAGAAAATTATATTATCGAACAACCAACGGTGTAGAAGCTAATTTAAATTGACGAATAAGGCATACACCTTAGTGATTTTTTAAAATAATAATTTCTATTGTTTTATTATTAAATCTAAATTAGTTTTTTCCATCGAAACAATACAATACTTATCTTAATTTTAATTTTTTTTTAAAAACTTGAGTTCAAGAAGCAAGGTAAGTGAAATACGTTTTTTTTTTGTTCATCCCTACCTCGCCATTGAAGGCTATACAGGGTTTCTCGGGCCAGAGGGTGAGGGCAGGGGATAAACGCTGAGATAAAAGCCCCCCACCACCGAGACTCGAACTCGTAATTATTTCGTTTCAAATTATGATCCTCGGCGGTTGCTAGGCAACGCGCGCTAACCCACTTAAGCCATCCCGCCCCCTGAAATACGTGTATTATGCGCCTCAGATTTTAATTTAGGAATTATCTGTAAAAAATTTTCCACTATTCGAATTTTATGAGCTCAGAAAAAAAAAATTGACGCTGAACAAATCTATCGAAACAATCTACAATGTTTTTTTTTTTTTTTAGAATAAAATCCATATTACAATAGTATAAGAAGACCTTGACGCCGTCCGTTTTCTAAACGTAACTCAGTACGTCGCTAGTTAAGGTGAATTATTTTATTCGGGACATAAAATAAACATTTGGTCATGATATCTTCATAATTTTCTCACGTTTGATTCAGACTCAAAATAAGCAATTTTTATTTAATTTTTAAAAAATGTATAAGAAGCAACGTTTTTATGAGGATTATCTAAAAATAGGATGGTCTCTAGTTGTCAGTCCTTTCACTCGGCTCTTTCAGTCTGCCTAGTTAGAATCACAGGCGATGGTGGTGTAATGGTAAGCATAGTTGCCTTCCAAGCAGTTGATCCGGGTTCGATTCCCGGCCATCGCACTTAATTTTTTTTTATAATTAAGAATTCTAGTTCTAAAAAAGATGAGAGTAATAAGACAATATAACTTAGATACTAAAATTTGTAAAAATTATATTTTTATTTTATGGACCCCTCTCTCAATTGAATCCGAATATACTTCAAATTGAAAATATTTTAAGTTGACTTTAATAAAACGTGTTTTCATTTTCGTTGGAAAGATACGATTTAGATTAAATAATATAACTATTATTGAATTAAATTATTGTTGTTGATAAATTGTAGATCAGCAATAACTTTATTCCCTATTTGTCACTTTATATTACCTTTTAAAACTTTGTGAATCAGGTAATATTTTTTCTACAATCTTTCTCTTTCCAACAGTATATTATACGCCCATATTACTGTTCTTATTTAAAAAAACAAACAAAAATTACATTAAAAAATAGTTTTCCTCTTTGACCCTTTCGTTCGTCATCAGTTTCGCCCAACTTATATATTTAACCACCTTTCATCGATGTCATTAAGATGATATGGTTAATCTTTAATATTAAGTAGAATAGAAAAAAAAATCCACATATGTGTACATTTATATTAAGTGTTGATAATTTAAGGTGGCGGTAAATGATTCGATATAAAATTGTAGGCTGTATACCACTTCACCAATTTTATTAAAATATGCACAAAGTTTCAGCTAATAAGCCACCTTTAGGTAAAAAAAAAATTTTAATCTAAAATGATAAAATCTGTAATTCATTACTATAAGCAATATATATGATCTCAGAATATGAACACTTAAAAATACACAATCTCTTCTATGCTACTTAATATTAAATCTGAACATCGGAATCATTTGGGAGAGGGGGGCATAGAATAAAATTATAATTTTAACAAATTTGAATATCTAAGTTGTATTATGTTTTATTGTTGTCTTCTTGTTTAGAAATATAATTCTTTGTTATAAAAAAATTAAGTGCGATGGCCGGGAATCGAACCCGGATCAACTGCTTGGAAGGCAACTATGCTCACCATTACACCACCATCGCCTGTGATTTAAACGGTTGACTAGAAAAGAGTCGAGATGAAAGGACTTGCAGCTAGAAACCATTCTGTTTTTAGATAATCCTTCTTAAAATGTTGCTGTTAACGCCAGGTTTTTTTTTTTTTTTTTTTTTGTTAAATTTAAAAACATAAATTTCAATTTTTTTCTAATATTTATCTTTATCATTGTTGTAGTGATAGTTTTTTTTTTTTTATAAAGAATTTTATTAACCGTCATGTGCGTGAAGACATCCTAATTTAAAATTGTGTAATTAAATATTAAGGAATTGTTAATGCTAAATTGAATACCCTGTGAAGTGGGATATATTTGTATACAAATAGTGCTTTAACGTAAGCTCGGTCCGTTGCCTCTTCTAATCAGTGTTGAGGTAGCATCTCGTGGTGCCGTATAAGTTCTCCGATCGCACCTCAAAGAAATATTTGACGTTTGCAAACGTAAACATATATTAAGCAGCGTACTACTCAACTTTCTTCCGATTGTTCCCCTCGGAACAAGGATGTGCCAACTCGCGGTTATTTTCATCGCCGCTCTGCGGCAATTTTGAAGTTTAGACCACTACTAAGTGAATATAACACAAATTTCACTTTTATTTATTTTTTAAGAACTATTATTTCTAAAGAAGGTTATGTAGCCTGGAACGACGAGCTCTTTCATAGCTCTTTGTACTTCTTATATTTTTCTAATGGGGGTAAACATCGAAAACTACCACAGCATTATTGCTATGATTTCGCTGTACATATGTCACATACTGGTAGAAGGTGATCTAACATATATTGGTGGTCTAACACCAGTGACCATGATTAAAGAACCAGCACCATCGACCTTGCTAAATATGATTTCCTGTAGATGCGAAGAGAAATGTAGTAAAAAATGCAGCTGCATAAGAAGATGGATGTTATATGTCTTAATAGCGGATTCGACTCTTGCAATAATAGACCAAACATTGAATGTAGCATGGAAGCGTCTTCTTCCATACCTAACATTTAGGGAATTTATTGTTCTTTAAAATTGCTACAGACAAAGTTTGCTCTAAAAAGTTCAGGAAGATATTTAGAAGGAAATAATTGCAAAAAATAGAAATGGCAGAAAACGCCCAAGGGTGAAAACTTGTTTTTTTAATTATGGGAGCAGTACAAACAATCGTGCCTTAAATTAAATTTACTCCACCTTTTTTAGCCAAAATCCTATCTTTACTAGGCTAGTTACCACTCTTTTTGGTTTCCACTGGAAAAAGGTTTCTACTCCAATTTTAACATCCTCCAATGTTATGACAATATTCTCCTATAGAAAGAGAAACTTTGTCCGGAAACGTTTGAAGGAAAGAGCGGTAGAAGTTCTTAATTTTTGTTCATGGGAAACGGGCTGCCTAACGTTGTTCTGATCCAGCTAAACTTCCTTCCTATTCATCAAAGTCGGGTATCCACTCTCCAAAACTTCGTGCATTCTTAGCAGCTGGTTATGAAGTCAAAAATCAAAGGATCGTCCTTCTGGAGCAAAGACATAGTGGATTACATCATAAAATTCCAAATGATTTCAAAACATTTATGTATGTGCATATACACATAACTATTTTAAACCTAAACATGTTCCCAGTGCCTTTCTAACTTTCTATTATGGTGAAATGTGATTCAGAACAGAAACTGTTTTCAGGAGTCGGTTTTTCTTAATTGAACCGTTTACCTCTGGCCACGAGCCGATGGTTGCACCTGAATCCGACAACAAAGTGGCTATAAACAATTAATACTTTGTTGCAGCTGGAGTATAGCCAATCGGAAAATTAATAAAAAATTAGTGTCGGGTATGGCATGGGGCGGGACATGTGACAGGAAACTAAAATTGAATATTAGCCGTATCAATGACTCTCGCCCGTTGCCGACCGCAAAGGGCACAGCTGCCTCTACAATAGTCACCGCAATGTCCTTTCCCTAATTTTCGAAACCTTTTTTTGGAAACTCATGTACGTTTTATAGCATTAATTTGTAGCCGAGGAGGAGACTTTTTTTTTTTAAATATTTGACGGTTTCCTTTTCCGTAAAAGAAGGAGCAAAGGAAGGTTTTGTAAAGGGAAGGTATTCGTTCGTGGTTGTTCCGTCACAACAGAGACAATAATCTTCACCATGATCGCAGTTGATGAATATCATATTTTGGAATTATTTCTGCAATAACTGCATTCATTATTTACAGTAAAAAGTAATAATTAACCGCAATAGGTGATTGTTGGGAAATAAGGAAGGAAGATTGCTAACATTGTATGCTTAATTCAAGAGTATTTTAGTTTTTCTATTTAATTTTTTGGATTCAAATAAATTTTTTAGATATCAGAAATGGTTGAAACATTGAAATTTCATTATGAATATCAGGAATATGTAATTCCAGTCACGTATGGTAATTTATTTGAGCTAGTTGACCAGATTATCACACGTATTAACATTATGGAAAACTAGTTTATTTGGACTAAGGAGGCATTAAAACGTGTATTTCTGTTATAAAATTAAATTAAAGAATTTCACTATCTCAATACTGTCCATGATTGTATATCGTATTTTATATACTTATATGAGAGAGAAAATAATTCTATTCTATTGGGTTGTAAAATAAGCTCATAGCGTTTTCTAATATTTCAATTTAATCTTCTTTGTGATTTCAAAATCATGTTTACTTAGTCAATAATGTTCACATATTCTAAAAAAAGATTATTTAAGGTGCTTTTGTACATCAGTTTGAACGGAGATTCCTTGTCTTTAAGTGGCATTTTACTTACTCGAAATGGTAGAGAAAAAATATATTATTTTCGTCATTAAATGATTTTTAATTTTTTTTTATATAAAAAAAAATAAATTATAAAAAATGATTGCTATATTTTATCTTTTGGTTTCAGATAAATTTTTAAAAACCTAGGATGGATAAAAACTGTAAAATTTTATTTATGGGTATCAGAAATATGTAATTCCAGCTTACGATTTTATTTTATTTGATCTAGTAGACCAGATTAACACACACACTGAACATTTTGCGGTTAATTCGACGAAGGAGACCTTAAAACGTGTGTTTCTAGTTAAAAATATAATAAAAGAATTTCACAACCGCAATACTGTCGCTTATTAAATACATTATTATCTAATGTTTTTGACAAATATATATTCTATTTGATGAGGAAGATGGTTGGGGCTGTGGTCTTCAGAAAGAAAGAAACATTAAAACGTAGTACTTATTTTAATGATGTGCCGACGTTTCGGCCTACAAAGAAGTTGACTTCTTTAGACACCGTCTCAAGGTCACCCTGATGAAGGCCCACAATGTAGGCCGAAACGTCGACACACAATTACAATAAGTACTACATTTTAATTTGTGTTTCTTTCTGATGAACTCGCTATCTTCCTCATCTAATATTCTCAACGGTCAACTAAACCCCATCATTATATATTTTATTTGCAGTAATCAAACGGCATTGTGTCATTTCGGGTGTAAATTGATACTAAATCAGTAATAACCTTTATTATCTCAATACCTTCTGAAATAGTAATTCCATGTGATAATATAATAGAAAAGTGATACTTATTATACTTCATAATAAGAATTACATTCTATATTATTTAGAATGCCGTAGAAGTTTATTCACCAATAAGATTTAAGAATCGTGCTTATGGTAAGCTAATTAAAAGTATTCAAGACTCTCTCTCTCTCTCTCTCTCTATATATATATATATATATATATATATATATATATATATATATATATATATATATATATATATATATATTAGTTGTCGACTGCTGGTAATTTAAGTTTTCCTCTGGTCTTAGGGTTCTGTCAATAAATAAGTAATTTTATGTATGCAACGTTTCCAGAATTTATTCTCCTCATATTCTTAACAACTGATAAACAAAAAGCAGAATATACAAATTTAGAAAATCCTCTATATCTGAACAATTCCTAGCATCTTTGATTCAGTGTTATTTCAAAGTTTATATTATACAAATATGTCTATAAAAGACACTATTTTATTTCAAATTGTAGATAAATTTCTAATAATATCTTTTATGTAAGCTTTAATTGAAATATCTATTTAACTACTGTATATCTATTCATTGTTCAATGCGTTATTTTCAGTCTCTCTAACTGCTTTTTCACTGCTAAGGCATGATTCTCGAAACATTTTATAAAGAAAATTACTTATTTATTGACTGAGCTATAAGATGAGTAGAGAACTTGTATGTATATATATATATATATATATATATATGTATAATATATATATATATATATATATATATATATATATATATATATATGTGTATTATGTTATTTACCTATATATGTAATTTATTCAATTCAATACAATAATTTATTTAATTTTACTTTATATTCTGTACTTCTTTCTCTTCCTGTTGGAGCCACTATTGGCATATTTCTTTATTATTCTGGGACAACGTACGTACGTTTGCTATTTTTTTTTATATTTATGTTGATTTATCAACTATTTCTTTTTTAGCCTTTATTATTCTATTTTTCTGTCCTTAAGTTATTGATTTTACTCAACTTCTAATTATTTTTTATGTTATTATCAAACCTTTATACTGTATCTAGATTTTTAGCCTTGATTAAGAACCACAACCTGGGTCGAAACGTCGGATATTAAATAATTTTTCAATATTTTCTTGTCATATTTTGACTGCCACCCACACCATCCCTTCCTTTATACTAATCTTTTATATAATTTCTGAATAAGTTAGGTAGGTTTCAAAGTGTATTCAGTTTTAAAATTAAGTATTTTGATAGCCAAGACAACTTGAGAACTATATCGGGTTCAAAGGCGATGCTTAGACAGAGCTAGGCCTAAACAATAAACATACAGGATATAAATGAGGGGAAGTAGAACAGGTTGTTCACCTTGCGGTACCCCCGGATATATCACCACCCCTATCTTAAAAAAAATCGCAGATTTTATTTTTCAAAAATTCTTTTTTCGTTATATATTCATTTATAGAGCACAAGTCACGACGAGTTTAATATTATTAGATAATTCTACGAAGCTTTACTTTAAAATTTACAAATTATTTTGTTTTAGTTTTCTCTTTTGTTAATTCAGAGTTGCAGACATACAGTATTGTAAAAGTTATATTTTTCCATGCAATACTTAAAAATATAAGAATAGAACAAATAATAACACTCAATCGTACGTAAGCTGTTAAAATAAATGGAAAGTTGTTATAAATTGAGACGTTGATTTCCAAAAGGTACTATATCCATTCCAGGAAATTTTACGGGAGGCGCGAAAATCACTAATTATTTTATTATTAAATTAGCTAATTTGATTCTTTTCGCATTAAAATTAAGAATTTTTTTTTAGTATATCAATAAAATCATATTAAAGATATGAAATGAGATGTTTTGGTATAATTTGGAACGAAATTAAATGTGTAATTATTTCCTTTAGAAAATAGTTATATTTCTAAATTGCGTTTATAAAGGCCTAGGGTGTTCATTAGATAAAATCAAATAGGAGATTTAGATATAACTAATTGATGAGAATACAAATATGTAAAAAAATCAATTTTGTAAAAAATGTCTTTTAGTACTTTTTGGAAATCAACGTCTCAATTCATGAACTTACATTGCTATTAATTATTTTAACTATTCCTAAGAGCGGGGAGCGGCGTGGTCTAGGGATAGAGCACGGGTCTACTGTTCTCCGGGTCCTGGGTTGGAATCCCGGCTGTAGCAGAATATTATTCATTTTGTTAATTCAGTCGGGGGGCGACCCTAGGGTACAGAGACTCCCCTGCGGCAAGCTCAGCCACAATAAAGTGGGTACCCAAAATGAATAGGGGAAAAACCTGGCAGCTGAGCGTGACCAAGGCCTAATCACCTCATTGCATTGCAGTTGGTCTAGAAACAGTACGAATCTCTATATGTACTGAGCCCAAGACCCTTGGACATGGGTTGTAGTGTTAAGGGTTTTTTTTATTTGGCTAAGAGCACTTTTGTTACGATGAACTCATAATCCAAAAGTGAAAACTTCTATTTGGTCAAACCGACTTTTTTTAAACGTAAATATGAATAAGAAAGACCTTCTAGAATAGCAATGACTTGCGCGTCAAAAGCCATGATTGCAGTCTCCCTTGTGACGTTTCTATAACCTGATGCCTAATCTTTTTTTCTTAATATACCTATCAAGTATATTTAAATATTCCCACTTCTTTCAGAAGAGCCGAGCAAGGATTTAGGCTGAGCACGCTCCAAAAGATAAGACGGAACACGGTGCCACAATGTTTACACAACAATTACTTCTAGGGCGGATATCCGAGCCCACTTCCCAAACACATGGGTACGCACCAAGGTTGACTCTGCGATAAAGCCGAGACAGAGGACGGAAGTGAAACCAGGAGGACGGTATGGGCCAGGCTTCCTCCGCAACAGATGGAAGGCAGATGCCAACCGGATTTACCTAGGGCACCATCCACCTGTTGTGCTAGCTATTCCAACATCATCCAATATACCCACGGTTCGTCCATCCGGTTTCATTTTCGCACAAGGTGCTATAAATCTCCGAGCTATTCAGGTAACTTATTTCTCTGATTGAGAGATCTGATGAGTATCTTAAAAGGCCAATGAGGCTGGACCTTATTTGTGTCTTGTTCAAATTTATACAAATAACGTGTTGTGATCCTCGGAAGAGGCTCTGGAAAGGGTTCAGCATTTTGGTTCCACTACTGAATTGGATGTAGACGTGATATTGAAATAAAAAGAATTGCGAAAGGAAAAATGATTACATGGATGGTTAATTTAATGAGAATATTATCTCCAAAACTATAATATTTACTTAAGCATTAGGCTGTTCTGAAAAAATCTAGGACCTAGATGTAGAAAAAATAGATGAACTTTTGGAACAAAATAAAAAAGTAAGTATTTATTAAATAGTGAACATAAAAGGTAAATTTATAGTTAATTATATAATATTAAATTTTATCTAATTAATGATTTTATAAAAATTAATATGTATAGATATAGAAAATATTTGTTAATTGTAACTAAAATAAAACTGTTTTCAACAATTTTAGTCTTGATAACGTTGACAAAGCCCAGAAACGTCGAAGAATTTGACGAGTTATATTTTAGTTGGTTATACGAGTAAAGATATAATGGAAGAAATAATTCCTTATTCTAATATACAATTTATATACTTTACTCATTTAGTAAAGGTCGTTTAATGATTGGGGAACCCAACTTATGAGCTTCTTCACATTGCCGATCACCTTCAGGGTACATCGACGGTAGATTTGCTTACATCAGATTTCCATGCAAATTCTGGAACAGTCGTTCAAGGATTTTCAACCCTCAAAGCTCGCATAACATCTTCATCAAAGGAAGAAGTCCCTCTACGAAGTTCCAGACTAATCTCTCAAACCACAAAATAAATGGTACTTTAGAGGAGAAAAATATCGGCATTTAATGAAGCCTACATAATATTAAAGTCCCTTAATTTTACTTCGATGTAGCGAGTTTAATCAAAATCGTTAGAGCCGTTTTTGAGAAAATTGAAAAAAGTGCAAAACGCAAAGTATAAAGTGACTCTTTAGCTAGGATGATTTTGATGAAAAAGTTGCTGTAACATCCGAGGCATATATACGCTCCTTAATTATGAAATTTCAGTTTTATACAACTTATCGTTTCCGAGCTAGACCTACCACACTTACACGAACAGATCTTTTTGCGGGACATGGCCATTTGGACTCCCTAAAACTTGTATTTCCGTTGGAACTAGAAATCGAAAATTTTCATGATCGCATTAATTTCCCTTATTATGTATGCCTTCCCATTTTGGCTTCCGCCAATAGGTATCTGGCAGCCCAATACCACTCCGATCGTAATGGAGTTTCAGCTCTTATATTTTGTAACCGGGAGCATACTTCTAGATGCGCTGCATCCATTTCACTATTATCAGAACAAAGACAGCAAAGTGGGGACTCTACCACTCCGATCCGATGCAAGTGTTCCGCGGGGTAGTCATGGCCGGTAAGCATTCTGAACCGTGCAACATCATCTCTTCTCTTCAAATCGACCGGTATCCGTTCTCCCTCCAGAAGGAGTTTGCCCCAGCGCTTGTTCATCGAACTTTCTCTTAGGGAATCCATTAGTAAAGCATGTTTTGTTCTCTTAACTTCGTCCTTAGCTCTGCGATAGGAAATTTGATTGTTGAACTGATCTGAAGCTGCTCCTTCTTTTGCAAGCTTGTCAGTTACTTCGTTTCCATGAATACCGCAGTGGCCCGGAATCCATTGGAAAACAACCTGCATACCCTGTTCAAGCAGTTGTCCAATTTTAGTTTGGCAGTTCACAACGTCGTTATCCTGAGACACATTTGGCTGCTTAGCTGTAATGATGGCCGCCTGTGAATTCACCAACAATACAAATCAAAAATAAAATAAGAAACTTCCCCTTATTATGTAATTCATGGTATAAAGTAGCACATTCGGAACGCCGATTTTGGTGAATAAGTTGCTGTAACATCTCGGGCGTATAGTTGTGTTAAATATGAAATTTCATTTTCGTAAGACCTTTCGTTTTCGTGCTAGACTTATCATCCACACCCACAAGGATACACAGAACTCTTTGCGCGACTTGGTGATTTGGACTTAAGGAACTCTAAAACTCTAAAAAATTGAATTTTAAAATGTTCACGTTCGCAATACTTTCCCTGACTATATATTTCATACATAAGTAAGTGAAAGCAAAAAAAAAAAAATCATAGAAGATTTAAAATATTGGTATTTAAGCCCTGTTAGACTATTTCAATAAGAATAAAATCTACATCTTACTAAAGTTCATTATATTTTACATCGATGTAGCGAATTTAATCAAAATCGTTTTAGCCGTTTTTGAGAAAACCGCAAAAAGGTGCACAATGCATGGTATATGGTAACATTTTCTGTTAGACGATTTTAGTGAAAAAGTTTCTCGAACATCTTGGGCGTATAGTTGTTTTAAATATCAAATATCAGTTTCGTACGACTTTTTGGTTTTCACACTAGACTTACCACACACACACACACATACAAACATTTTTTCGGGACTTGGTTATTTGAACTCAGGGGACACTAAAACTTGTATTTCCTTTGAAAACTGGAATTCCAAAATTTTCACGATCGCAATACTTTCCCTTACTATATATTTCATAAATATATGAAAGTATTATTATTATTTTATTTATTTATTTTTTTTTTTTAAGAAAAGACAAATCGAGACTGTGATGGAATAAAGGATGTCTCCTTATTACTACTCCTTTCCATTCATTAGCCAATATACATAAAAAAACGTTGTTTACTTGGAAGAGAAATATCCAGGTTCTACCACAACAAAGCTTTTGTTAAGACCTCTACAGCTGCTTGGGTCGGCCTACCTGTAAAGTAAGTAGCTTAGAAAGTTGAGAATATTCGGTTACATTCAATCATCTTTACCTTCCATTCTTTGAAATACTTAACGACTTTACAAGGCACGTCTACCTAAGACGGTTTTTAGCTTATTGTTCGTGAAATTCAGGAATGACCCTCGACCACAGTATTATTTTTCTTTCATGCATATCTTTTCCTGGAAATCTATATGAATTATTTAAATAATTCATATGAATTTATAGAGTCAATACCTCAAAGATTTCGATAATAATTTAATAAGTATACTGACGACACCGCCATCCTATCATCCATTTCTGATCCTGAAACAGCATCCTTAATCCTTCAAAAAAACCTTTGTCATATCGAACACTGGTGTAATAACTGGGGTATAAAGGTGAACGAAATCAAATGCAAACACGTAACCTTCAATCTTAGACGGAAAGCTTGTCCGCCACTTTACTTCAATTCCTCCTTCTGATACAGTCCTTTATCTTGGCTTACTACTAGAAAAAAGATTGACGTGGAACCAACATACAAGACTTAAAAGAAAAGAGCTCAATCGACGATTCGGACAGTTATACAGACTACTTAACAGAAAATCTGAACTTACAGTTGACAACAAATTATTAATCTACAAGACAATACTGAAGCCTATCTGAACCTACGGACTTGAACTGTGGGGAACAGCTAAATGTTCTAACATCAAACGCATTCAATCCAAGGTCCTCCGAACAATAGTAAACGCTCCTTATTATGTCACCAACTATACCTTGCACCAAGACCTTAATGTTCCCTTTATTTTAGACCTGATTCCATTTAAATTTTTCAAATTCCATCAGAACCTTATTCATCATCCTAATCCTCTAGCACAATCCCTCTCCAGATGCACTCATCCATACAACCCTCCTAGAAGGTTGAAACGGCAGTGGACCCGAGACGTTTTGTAAATACTTATACTGGAGTTATGAGACTGATCAGATTATCCTCTCATTTGTGGTGTGTTAGTGGCTATGGCGCCCTCACTCAGCTTCCGCTGGCTCTCACCAGTGACGCGGTTAAGAGTGAGGCGCTGGGATCGCCCAGATTTTGCTTGTCCTCCACAAATCATATATTGTATGATTGTGATCTTAAAGCACTATTATTATTGTCCATTGAGACAAATTGTAATATTTCTGAATAAATAAATTTAATTTAAAAAAAATAAATAATAATAAGCATACTGATAGAATTGTTTTGTTGTTGGACGATTTCCATTCGTGAGTTCATTTATTAATTAATAAACAAAAAAAAAAAAAAAACGTGAAGGGTCTTGAGTACAGTTCTTGTAGAGATTCGTCCTGCTTTACAGCAAACGGCTGCGCAAGTAGGTGATTAGACCTTTATCACGCTTAGCATCCAAGCTTTTCACCCAATTTTTTCGGGTACGAATCTCTATAAGTACTGAACCCGACACCCTTTATGGGTTTTGAAGGTACAGGTTTATGTTATATCTATCCATTTACTGTGAATTCTCTGTATTCTGAGGTTTATTTCTTTTTGTTTTCTTTCAATGAAACAATTATATCATATAATAATTATCTATGCATAGTTAAATAACTTTTTTTTCATATTATAGCATGAATATGATTTTTTTAGATTTAATTCATTTTATTGACTATTACAATCTGTTTTTATCGGGATATTTTTTATAGTGATAAAGTATAACCTTCATACTACATTCATACAATATTTACAATACTATAAAATAATATACAATAACGCATTAATAAAATATTTAGAAGTCTAGAAGTCATACAATCCTTATACATACAGCACATTTAGCAGAGAGTCTAGCCAGTGCTAGAACTCCAACACAAAGGTTTACAAGAGGTCTCGAGGTCACTGCCGTTTCAACCTTCTAGGGGGATGGTAAGGGTGTGTGGAGCTGGATAGGGATTGAGCCAAAGGATTGGGGTGATGGATAAGGTTCTGATGGAATTAGAAGGATTTTGTTGGAATTAAGGTCTAAAATAAATGGAATATGTAGGTCGTGGTGTAAGGTATGGTTGGTGACATAATAACTAGCATTAACTACTGTTCAGAGGACTTGGGTTTGAAAGGATTTATTGCGTTTAATGTTAGAAACTTTGGCTATCCCCTACAGCTAACGTAGGTCCAAATAAGCTTCAGTAATGTCTTGTATATTAGCAATTTGTTTTCAATAACTAGTTTAGAATCCCGTTCAATAGTCTGCATAATTGGCCAAATCGTCGATTAATCTCTGGTCATTTCAGTCTAATATGCGGGTTCTAAGTTCCTTTTGTCCAGAAGAAAGATAAGATACCGTTAGGACATGAATATGAGAAAAATAAAGTCTCGAAACTTAGACTAAACACAATTGTTTATTAAATTCTTTGAGAACAAATTGTTTCATAACTTTATTAATTTTACAAGTTAATAACAAAGAAGAACTAATCAACTAGCAACACCTAACCCCTTTCAAACTAAAACTAATTAACATATGTTTTTTATAAATACCTTATATTAACCAAACATCTCCCTCCTTAAGCATTCGACAAAGTTGCTAATCATTACAATTGAATTTCCTAACTTGTCATGGTAACAAAAATGAAATAAAATATTTAACTAACTAATTATATAATACTAAAAGTAACTGCAATTTTTTAAATTATGAAGAAAATATGCTTTATGTATATTTATCTATCAGGTTCCTTAATTATTCTGCCAGCTCGAGTAATAGTAGGTTGAGGTAAATCTATTTCCTAGTACCCGCAGATCTAACTAGTTGATTAGTTCTTCTATTTTCGCCTAATTCAGCCATCACAATCTCTTTTTATCTAGTCGAGGAGTGTTTTCGATAAAGCTTAGTTAAAAATTATAAAAACTGTCACTTGCAGCTGTTGTGGTGAGACATCCCTGGGTCTACTTAACAAAAGTGCAACCCATAAACTTTAATACAGTTAATGTCATAAAATACTTTTTATGTATTTATTACAACGTTTGCTGCAACTGCAAATTTTTACTTAATTTTTTTTTTTTTTTGGCTGCTTTATATTTTCATCTGCATCTCTTGCAAGTCCATTATAATCGAATGCCTTAATAAGCATATATTAACCTTTAAAAATAAGGCTTCATAAATGTCAAACGGTACTTTTCTGTTAATAAAATGTTAATTTATTGAAGTTAAAAGAGTTATATTTATAGCTGAGGTTATAATTAAAACTTCTGTTATTACTGCAACTTCCTTTATATCTTAAATATACAATTGCGGGAACGTATAGCCGTCGGAAATTTCATAAATTCCATATAAGTGATATTAACTAACTCTAACTTCAATATTAAATATAGTCAATCGGAAGTAAAAACGTTGTTTTAGGTTAAATGATATAACAATATAAAATTGTTATGTACAATAATCATAAATGTTTATCTCCTACTCGTCACTTTACATAAACTTTCACAACTTAATACATAAGTTAACAGTCTTTCTAATATCTTTAGCTTTCCAACGGTATATAACAGAAAAATATTACTATTCTTATATTCGGAAAAAAATTATATAAGAAAATATTTGTCCTCTTTTGTCCTCCAGTTGGTTATCTGATTCAACTTATATGTAGCCGTTTTTTTCTCAATGCTAATAGAGAAAAACATCGGCGTTTAATTCCTGCAGACTATTATAAATTAGCATAAAACCTACGTGATATTAAATATCACTGAATTTTACATAGATTCAGCGATTTTAATAAAAAATTGTATAGCTGTTTTTGAGAAAGACTACATTATATATATAAATATATATATATATTGCTATGTTTTTAAACGGCTGCTTTTCTAAGGCAGCGGTACCCTAAAAAACTAGCTTACTCGATATATTCGATCCATATATAAACTATATTTAATGATACCATTGGATCTCCTTTCCAAAGGTATCGTGTTTACCAATCTAATAGGTGGCGTGCAGGGTAAGATTAAAGTAAACAAGATTCAATTAATACATTACTATAATTATTAACTTACATATATCCATTATATCAATACATTGCTCAGAACTTTGAGAATACTGAGGGACATTTTCACTACTACCTTTGCCATAAAATATTACAACAACAAAAAAAAACCTTTAAACCACTTAGTCGGCTGGCGAAGGTGGAATCAGTTCTTGGCTCTAGGATCTCCAGCTGCTCACTCTGACCCATAGGCGGACTCCGCTTCTTCTTCAGGGAACCATGAGAAGTCGACATGGTTCGAATAAGACTCACCTCATCTTGAGGATAGATCTTGACTGACCTTTTCGAATCTTCTCCTCATCGTCGTCACCTCGGGCAGGTCTGATCTGGGAAGTGCCCCAAGCCGGTGGTCCTTTGTCCTAGTGTCTAGGAAGTTTCCCGAGGCACATATTCCTGGGGGGCCCCATGGAGGTAAACGCCTTTTGATGTTTTGCCGACAAAGGTTCGTTATCTTTAATTGTTTAATATTAAAATAATTTAATAATGAACTCCCCTCAGTATCCTTAATACATTACAATATATATATAAGGCTACTAGGCAACCCAATGTATTTGGGTCACTTATTCCTCTCTCTGCATCTAACAAAATAACATAAATGTGTTTCACCGATTTTGTTGGGTTTTTTAAAGTAAAAACTAGAGCATTTGCAGAATATTAGGGGCCCAAAGCTTCCAAGGAGTCGCGTAAAAATCGGAAAATGTTTGCTCGAAAAACACATTTTATTTAATACCTCTGGTTCTAGTAAAGGTAAAAAAAATATTATTGGTGTCAAAACCCTATTCAAATGTGAAACAATTTAAAAAACTAAATAAACCTTTAAAATTTTTTTAAAGCTTATTTATTGTAATTTACAACTGTTTAATAGAATACAACCAGTAGATTTGAGGAAAATATAAAGATGCATGAAACACATATTGAGAAGCTTCCCAAAGTAAGCCCTCTAAAAATATTCTAGACTAGAAGGTCTCGGAGCCATCTCCTATTCAGACGTCTCGGAGAATTATCAGAAATCGAAGAGAATGATAGAATAGAAACTTGTGGATTACATTGTAAATGGAGTTTTTCATGGAATGATTGATACCTGGCTCGGCCTAATTAAGTAACGTATGGAACATTAAGGTCTTTATGAATGAGCTTATTTGTGAAAAAGTAAGGAGCGTTAAGAATTTTACGAAGGATTTTGTATTGTAAGGATTGGGTACGAGAAGATTTCGATGGTTTAGTAGAGCCCCATAGATCTACTCCGTAAGTCTATATCGGTCTTATAGTGGTCATATGAATAAGTCTCTTGAAATTAAGTTAAAGGTTGGAGCGTTTGTCCAGTAAGTTAAAATATTTAAGGTTTTGGCTTGATTATAACCTTAAAAATTTAAATATTCTTTAGTACTTTCAATAAGGTTTCTTAAAAACTGATTCCTCAATCCTAAAAAAGTTTATTAATTTTTTTTATTAAAGTTTAATTTAATTTTATAATTTATATAATTTTAGAACAAAACTTGAATATTTTATTAGCTTGTAATTTTTTTTTTGTTATTCCGCTTTGAAATAGGGTAATTATGACACCAATATATTTTCCTCCTACTAGACCCAGAGATATTAAATAAAATGCGTTTTTTGAGCACAAAATTACCGATTTTGTTACGCGACTTCCAGGGAGCGTTGGATTATATTTTACATACATATTCACCGTAAAAAAATCGTTCATATATATTCATAAAATTCGGTGCTCTACCACAGGGATCCTCTCATTGTATGTTAAAAGTTGTCAATTATTAATACGTTTTGGATATTATAGAAACTTTTGTTAATCGAAACTATAGGTGATCCATAGGTTTAAGTAATATAATACCAATTTTATTAACTGACCATTTAAATTAACCGTAGCTTAACTGCCTCTCCACTAACCGAGGTTTTGCTTAGCATTTAATATCAAGAAGTCAGGTCGCTAATGAGTGGTTTTAATGGCCCATTAATGACTTCTGCTCGATCAAGTAGCAGAAATTTACGACGGTGTACCCGGGGATATTATCGGCAATGACCACCCTTTTTTTTTGCAAGGAGCCAAGGGGGTAATAAAATATGTTTAAGAACAAACAGGGACTGAGGGGAGGAGACCACACACAGTGCTGGTCCCAGATCCACCACACCTCCACCCACAGAACAAGAAATAAACTTCACCATTATTCCCCAACTTGTGGCCAACCATTATTTACCCTTGTGGATAATAATTCTTCGAGGCTTTTCGCCTTTCTTGTAAGCTATTGTTCGTCCAGAAAGTGATTGAAATTCGAAGAAATAAAATTCTGCTCTTAATAGTCACTTTGAGTTTCGACTATATTTATTTTAGATAATATAATGTAAAAATAGAAATAATTATACACAGGCTTTGTAAAATATATAAATTTCATTGAAGGCGCTCGCTACACGGTGAGAGAGGAGGTAGGTGAGATTTTACGAAAGTAGCGTGAGAGAGGAAAGGTGTATTTAAAAAATAAAAAATAGCATAATAACATAAAATATTAATTTTAAAAAAATCCTATATTATCCAATGTTATTAGAAAAATAAAATAAAATGACTAAATGATAATTTTATATCAAAACAAACAAGTTTAACATACGTATCATGAAAACATGTTTTTTACTGTAGAAACTCCAATTCAATTAATACAAAAAATACAATACTTAAATAATATTACAAAATAAAACACAATTTTTTATAAGGAAACAGTAACATAATACACAGTAAGAAACAATATAACACTTAAAGAATATAAAAGTACAATTATAAAGAAACAGTAACACAGAACACTGTGTGAAGCAGTAATTGACTAAGCTAAAAGCTATAAGGAATACATATGCATATATACAAGATATAAAATTAAGGCATGCAAATACAAAATTAAATTATTTAATACCTAATTAATACAAAAAACAATTATAAGAAACAGTAAACAGTAATTGACTAAACCAAAAGCAATAAAGAATACAATTTCACATATACAAGATATAAAATTAAGACAAGTAAATACAATATTGAATTAAATAATAAGCAATTATAAAGAAACATAACATAGTACACAGTAAGAAACAGTAATTGACAAAATCAAAAGTCAATAAAGAATGCATACACTTGTATACAGGATAAATATCAGAATGAGTGACGCAGGCTTGCATTGAGGACAGGTCTGTCGTCTTAAGTAATTTGAATTCGATAATTCCGCAATTTTTTGTTCACTGAGGGATTTAGCCCATATTTTAACATTGTATTTAATTACAATAAATAAAATATATGAAAAAAATTGCTAATAATCCATAAAAAGATTAACGCTACATTCTTAAAAATAGACGAATTTTACAGAATTATAGAGAAAAATAGATTTCAATAGTGGTGAAGTTAATTATCAGCCCCCAATTTTATATTTATACTTTGACCTTCACCTAATAAAAACATATAATTAAACAATTACATATTAAGATAAAAATTGAAGAAGATAAAAATTAAATAAGTAATGTAGAGGCTAAACAGTTCAACTTAACAAAGGCACGGTAGACTGATATTCTAAGAGATGGATGTTGATGTTTGAAGGCAGTTAAGGATTGAGATGTACGAATGGACTAAGATAAGGAATTCCAGAATGAAGATGAACGAATGTCGTAAAGGAAATAGTTCTATGAGAGGGAATGAGTAGTTTTAAGGACTGGGATCTTATTCCCTGTCGACTTCGAGCGTTGCCTATGGCTCTGATAGAGGGAAGATGTAGGAAGGTTTGTTTGGAAGCGGAGCGGGAGTGTTTTGTTTTGCGGGCGAGAGGTGAACAGCCTTCTCGGGCATCGACCCCCATCCTCGCCACCTTTCGTCCAAAAGCCAATTAAATATTTATACGCCCATTCTTCAATGATACATAATATCGTCTCATTAACCCAATACCCCAACCTAGAGATCGGAGTGGCCGAGAATATTTCGTAAAAGGAGGTTAAAGAGAATTGAAACTTTGATTCCCAAAAGGTACTAAACGTCATTTTTTTTCTAAATTAATTATTTTGACATATTTGTATACTAATGGTTTAGTTTTATCCAAATTCATCATCAGATTATATATAATAATCACAAAAATCCTTAAAAAACGTATTTTAAAATTGTATTCTGTTCCAAAACTTACTAAATCCTCTGTAAACAGATAACCTTTCCTTTCATTTCCTTCCAAAAGGCACTATATTTCATATAATACAGTAGAAGCACCTAATCCCGTAATATATCACCACTCATTTATTGTTTTCTATATTTTATGCATTTTCACTTACTATATATAGTAAGGGAAAGTATTGCGTTCGTGAAAATTTTCGATTCCAGTTTTCAACGGAAATATACGTTTTAGGGTCCCCTGAGTCCAAATAACCACGTCACGCAAAAAGGTCTGTGTGTGTGTGTGTGGTAACTCCCGGGCGAAAACTAAAAGCGCTATGAAACTGAAATTTCATATTTAAGACAACTATACGCCCGAGATATTACACAATCTTTTTCATCAAAATCAGCTGACCAGACGAACCACTTTATACCATGCACTTTACACCTTTTTACGATTTACTCGAAAACGGCTCCAACGATTTTGATTAAACTCTATATATCGATGTAAAATTTGATGGCTTTAATGTCATGTAGGTTTAATTTTGATTTAAATAGTCTGACAGGGCTTAAATGCCGATATTTTTAAATTTCGTTCCTCTAAAGTACCTTTAATTTTTTAGATTTAAAAAAACTGGGCACATCATATTATAAGCATTGATACATAATGGGTAAATATGCAAGTTGAGCGAATTTGATAAACAACTAGAGGAGAAAAGTGCAAACATATTTTACTATGCAATTTTTGTGTTTTTTAAAACAAGAATAGTAATATAGATGTATAATATACCGTTGGATAGCTAAAGATTTTAGAAAAAAATATTATCCAATATAAGAAATTTCAAAGGTTAATGGAGAGTGATGAAAAGCCGATAAAAATAACTGATTGTTGTTGATAAAAATATTATAGATAATTTAATAAAACACGTGTTTCTATTGAAATTAAAAATAATCAATTCGTCAACTATTTATTTGTATCTTTAAAGATATTTAAACATTTTTAAATTGATTTTAACAACAGAGATAAGTGAAAGTTGTGTGTTGCGCGCACCAGATATTTTACACGTAGTTAATATGATATATACATCAGTTGAATTAAAATGAAAAAATGTAAAATTTACAATTTTTTTTTATAATTATATAAATTTTTATTATAGTGTCAAAAATAAATAAAAGGTCCTTTGAATATTCGCTTTCCTTATGAAAAAAAATCTGGTGTGGGCAACACACGACTTTCACTTACCTCGATTTTTAAAATCAATGAAGAAATTTTCAAATACAGTTAGAGATAAAAATACGTGAAACTATTAAGGAATTAAATTAAATTTCTATAGAAACATGTGTTTCATTAAAAAATCTATTATATTATTATCTAAAATAATCAGTTAGTTTTATGTTCATTTCATCACTCTCTATTAACTTTTAAAAAGCTTGTGTATGAGATGATATTTTTTCTAAAATCATTAGCTTTCCAACGGTATATCATACATGTATATTACTGCTCTTATGTTCAAATACGAAAAATTGCATTAAAAAAATATTTTTTCTGTTTTCTCCTTCAGTTGGGTATCGAATTTATTCAATTTATATATTTCGGCATTTAAACCCTGTCAGACCATTTTTATCCAAATAAAACCTACATGATATTAAAGCCCATTAAATTTTAAATTGCCTCTTCTGGTAAGCTCATTTTGATGAAAAAAGTTTTGTCACGTCTCGGGGGTATAGTTGTCTTAAATATGAAATTTCAGTTTCATAGGACTTACCGTTTCCGCCCGGGAGTTACCACAAACACAAAAACACACACACACACACACACAGACCTTTTTGCGGAACTTGGTTATTTGGACTCAGGGGACCCTAAAACGTGTATTTCCGTTGAAAACTGGAAATCGAAAATTTTCACGATCGCAATACTTCCCATTAGTATATATAGTAAGTGAAAGTAATATACAATAAAATCTAGTTACTCAACTAGGAAAGACATTTCTCAGTAAAAAGTCCTTTGATTATTCGCTTTCTTTATGAAAAATATACAATAAAATCTAGTTACTCAACTAGGAAAGATATTTCTCAGTGTGAGAATTTCGTTTTAATCTTGTTTTTAGCATTTTAGAAGTTTCTCCTTTATAGAATTTTTGGCAATTATCACAGTCTATTTTGTAAATAACATTTTGTTTATTTTCTTTTTCTATTTTATCTTTCGTCTATATATTTAATTTATTATTATTATTATTATCATGTCTTAATTTGATGTTATGAAAAGAATTTTAAAAATTCGACATAGAACTCTAGTAATACTATTTCTGTAAGGATAAAATCTACATTATATTAAAGCTCATATAATTTTACATAAACGGCCTAACCTAAAAAATAACTAGCGTTTAAAATCTGTGAAAATTGTCGCTTTTGCTAGCGATAACTAGCGACGCGTTTGGTAACAAGGAGCCCAAAGCTTACTTCTTCCCTTTTTAAATTGGCGCTACAGCGAGAAAGTAGGTTGGTGAAAATTGGTGAGATTTGGTGATAGTAAATCATAATGTACTTTCTACGTATTATAATAAATATTGAATTACTTTATTTTCTATAAACAATCATAATTTATGTTTTTAAACTTTTATTATAAATAATGTTTAATTTTTTAAAAATGGAGTTTCTACATTAAAAACACAAGTTTCCATGATGTGTATGTTACAATTGTTTGTCTTGATATAACAATATCATTTAGTTATTTATATTAATTTTTAAAATAATATTTAACGATTTCATAGGATTTAAAAAAAAGTAATATTTGATGTTATTATCCGAATTTAAAGTTTTTTAAATATGCCTTCCTCCTATCCCACAACTTACGTAAACTTTCACAATACCTCGCTCTCACGAATTTTCACCTACCTTTCCTCTCACTGTCTAGTGCGGCCTTAATTTAAAAAGAGGACAAGCTTGGAGCACCTGGTTACCAAAACAAGCTCTAGATACCGCTTGTTAAACTGACAAACTCTCACAGGTTTTAGAAAAGCTAGTGAAAAATACAGTTTGGGAAAGTATTGCGATCGTCGGATTTGAGTTTTCAACGGAAATACATGTTTTATAATACTAATAATAAGAAAGTTATCCGAATCATTTTCATAACAAAAGCATCTTTTTTTTTAAAGTGTTAATTTGTTCAGCTGGTATACAGTTGAATGTAAACAAAACATCATTTATACAAACAAACAAAAAAACAGAAAATAAGTCCTAAACTTTTAATGTCCCTGGTAATTTTATTATATCTAAATAACTCTCTTACACCTAGCACGGTCTCCGGCCACCATCCGCCGATTGGTTTCAGTTGCTGCCATAACTTATATACAACATGTCTTTTTTGTGATAGACCTACCACACACACATACCTTTTTGCGGGACTTAGTCATTAAGACTCGTGGGAACTTATTGTTCGATAATCTCTTGTAACAATACTTACAAACTTAGAAAATTAGAATAAAAGAAACCATAAAAGTTATGGAATACATAAAACACATCAAGAGTTCAATAATAAATTCTTTATTATCCTGGGACAAGTCCCTTTAGAATAACATTAACATAATACATAAATTGGGCTTCAGAATTTTAGAGTAATTAATTTTTTATAAACATTTTAGCTAAAACTAATCGAAAACAGACATACAAAAGTATGCAGGAAAAAAAAAATTATAGTCTTTTTTTAAATTTTTATCTGACTGTATGGTCATGAGCTAAATGAATAAGCGACATTTGAATGCAGGAAGAGAGCTGGAGTGACGGTTAGAAAGAGGAACAGAATTCCATAGAATTGAGGATCGGATAAGAAAAGATCTGTCAAAATGTACAGATTGATGGGTCGTTGTGATTAAATCTGAAGGCCTAGAGCGTGTATAGCGGGAATGGACCGAGGATTTGAATTGTAGAAGGTGGAAAATGTATGATGGACGGCGAGATTGAATAACTTGGTAAAGGAATGTTGCAAGGAAATCGAACAAAGCAATTAATTAGGCGTTTTATTTTTACTTTAAGATCCCCAGAAACACTACCGTATACATTACAGCAGTAGTCGAAGTGGGGGAATATTAGAGAGGTAACAAGGAGCTTCCGGGTTTCATACGTGAATAGGTGACGAAGGGAATTCAGTCGTTTTAAGGTAGAAAAAGTACGGTGGGAAATTTGGGAAATATGGTTCTTGAAACCGAGGGTTTGATCAAAGGTTACTCCTAGATTCCTGACTGTCGGGTGAAACTTTATAGGGTTACCATTTAGGAAGAGGGTTGGGATATGCGGAACAGTTTTCAGGAAGTGCTGGGATCCTATTACAATGGCTTTTGTTTTTTTCAACATTTAGTTTTAGCTTATTGTCTACACCCCAGTGACTTAATTGGTCTAAGTCCTCTTGTAGTCTTTTTGTAGCTGGTAATAGGTCGGAAGGTGGAAAGGAAAGGTATATTTAAAAATCGTTAGCATAGAGGTGGTATTTAGAGTGATTAATATGGAGAGGCAGGTCATTAATGTAAATAGTGAATAGAGTAGGAGATAGAGACGACCCCTGAGGGACACCACAGGAAAAGGGCAAGGTTGAGGATGGAGGCTGGTCTGGCACTACTGCGTACTTATAACGAACGGAGAGGAAGGATTGAATCAGCGCAAAGCACTGATGGATACTAGAAGATTTTGGAGTTTAGTAAGAAGGATGCTATAGTCAACCGTGACAAACGTCTTTGAAAAATCAAGGAGGATAAGAATTGTTATTTTTTGATGATCGATGGTTGTTTATTATGGCTAAGGAGGGAGTTTTCTTCTAGAAAATTTGAAGGTTGGGTTTGAACAAGGCGTTCGACCGGTTTTGAAAGTTTGGAGAGGAGGGAAATAAGACGAAACTTTTGCGGTGAGGTAGGATTTGGAACTTTATTTAGTGGTCGGACAAGGGCAGTTTTCCTGGAAAAAGGAAAAATTAAATTTTGTAGGGAGAAAAGATAATTATGATAGAGTATCGGTATGAGGGGTGGGAGGCTGGATTTTATTAGTTTTACAGGGATATTATCAGGTCCATAGTCATTGGAATGGGATTTCAAGGTTGTAGTAAGTAGTTCGTCGTATGACACAAGAGAAAAAAAAACTTTCTGGATTAAAGCTTAGGTAAGTAATGTCAGGAGTTGTAGAGGAATTAAAAACTGAGGATATGTAATGGTTGTTGAGTTCGTCAGGGGTGACTTGGAAAGAACTGAGGTTATTGTATTCAGAGAAGGACAATTTACTAAGAATTTTCTATTTAGATTTAGAATCAGGAGCATCGGAAAGAGCAGAATGAATATGGAGGGATTTAGCACGTCGCACTGCGGATTGTTTTTTGTTTTGGAGCTGCTTGAAAGACGCAACGTCATCTCGTAGACGAGTGCGACGAAATTTACGTCTTTCCGCTTCTCTTCTCTTCATCATGGTTTGTATTTCTGGGGTCAGCCAAGGCGCAGTATTCTCAGGTTGATTTTAACAAAACGGGTAAAAAAAAAGTCGTGTGTTGCCCGCATTAGGTTTTATAAATTATGTACAATAAATATTAATTTTTAAGTTATAAATATGAAGCCTTCGGAAGTCTCCTGTCCCAGCTCAGCCAGCGACCGTTTTTAAGTTGACGTGGTTCAGCCTTCTTTCAGTAGCTTGTTTCGTTTCTTGTAACAGCGACTTCCGGACGTCCAAAACACCACCTGTCTCACTTTTTAAATGTGCAATCTTCATCTTGTTTTGAAAATAATTAAAAGATGTCTTCTTCTAAATTTGATTTTACATATGTCGATAGAAGGGTGCATAACTAATATGTTATCTGAGTCCAGCGACAAATCTTTCCTTACTGATCTCATTTACTCCCTCAATCTTTACCTTGTTCCTTATTACCCTACTCACTACACACAATACTCTGATACAAGGCGCAGTAGGGCGGCGTAAGATTCTGGTTTTTAAGGGAGCATGGATGTCTAATATGGATCTTAGGTTTGATGTGAGAAAGGAGACTTTAAAATCAATGGAGTCGTAGGAGTATATTGTGTCCCAGTGGATAGAGTCAATATGGAGGAAATGAGGTCCAAATTGCGACATAATATAACTTTTGGGGTAAAGGATTTGACAGGTAGGTTATAAGCAATATGGATAAGGTCGTGTGATGAGAGAAAGGGAACGGGATGCTGTGGGGAAGAAATCATTTATACATGAGAGTCAAAAATATGGAGGTCTAACCAGGTATCAGAGTATTGTGTGTAGTGAGTAGCGTAATAAGGAACAAGGTAAAGATTGAGAGAGTAAGTGAGATCGGTAAGAAAAGATTTGTCGCTGGACTCAGATAACATATTAGTTATGCACCCTTCTATCGACATATGTAAAATCAAATTTAGAAGAAGACATCTTTTAATTATTTTCAAAACAAGATGAAGATTGCACATTTAAAAAGTGAGACAGGTGGTGTTTTGGACGTCCGGAAGTCGCTGTTACGAGAAACGAAACAAGCTACTGAAAGAAGGCTGAACCACGTCAACTTAAAAACGGTCGCTGACTGAGCTGGGACAGGAGACTTCCGAAGGCTTCATATTTATAACTTAAAAATTAATATTTATTGTACATAATTTATAAAACCTAATGCGGCAACACACGACATTTTTTTTACCCGTTTTGTTAAAATCAACCTGAGAACTGTTAAATTAAGTTGGAAATATAAAATTTAAAAAAATTATATTCAGTTTCGATGGAAGCATATGTTTTAGATTAGGTAATATAACGATAACAATTATTATGTATAGTTATTACCTTATTATATGTCCTTAACGTCTTTCAGCGTTTCGTTTTATAGCTTTGTATATAAGATACAATTTTTTTTCTAAAATCATTCGCTCTCCAACGGTATATTATACATCTACATATATTTATTATACTTATGTTCGGGGGAAAAAAACCTGCAAAAAAAAAATTGTTGCTCTTTTCTCCTTTATTTATTAATCAAATTCGTTGAAATTATGTATTAAACCGTTTTTTATCCATGCTAATAAATTTGGATATTTATAATTCTCTTTTTAACATTATGCTTATTAAAAACTTGGATACGAAGGCAGGTTAGTGAAATTTATATGTTGCGCTTACCAGATTTATGTTGATTAGGAAGTGACTAAAAAAGTTACAATGGTGACATTATAAACCACACATAATTTACTGATTGAAATATAATGTGGCTTAACTAAATCCTTCGTAAGGAGTTTTTGTGTGGATAAATATCTCAATGATTTATTTTAAAAAAATAAAATAAAATAATTAAAACACTTATGAACTTTTATCTGCGTCAGGCCTTTATGACAACGTTTACATTTTTGGAATGAATCAAAGTCAATATTTTTCAAGTGGATAAATTATCAAAGCGACGTGGCAGAAATATGTTTATTAAATAAGAGTAATATACATAAATAAAAGGGAGCGGCGTGGTCTAAGAGATAGTGCACTAGTCTACGTTCTCCGGGTCCTGGGTTCGAATCCCGGCTGCGGCAGGATATTATTTATTCTGTTAATTCGGCCGGGAGGGCGATCTTAGGGTATGGAAACCCTCCTGGGGCAGACCCAACCTCTTTAAAGTGGGTACCAAAATTGGGGGAAAAACCTGGCGGCCTAGATTGATCAAGGCCTAATCATAGTAGAAGATACGAACTTGAAACGATCTGCACCGAGCTGATAATAGAATAAAACATATTTTATAACAAACTTGGTATATTAAAAAATATGTTAAGAATGGGTTGCCTAAAAAAATCCTGGACAGACTATTTTTAATTATTTTTTAAAAAATTATTTTAAATTAAATTTTGCAACATCATGATAATAAAAAAAACATTTTACCCTGTAATTTGGTAATTGTTATATGTGTAAAATGTGTGAATTTTTTTTTTTTACATGCATAATGCTTTAGGATCCTTAAGATATAAAAAAATCAAATAAGAAAATGAAGAGTGATGAAAAGCGCATAAACATAAGTGATAATTCGAGATTTTTATATTATTTTATTCTGTTGAGACTCCTATTAATTTAAATATTGTACGAAATTTTAATTTATAAACTTTTTAAAACTTATTTAAAAAATAAGTTGTATGCTCTTTTTATATTATTTTTTTTATTATTATTATTTTTTTTTTGTTACTGTCTTGTGAAAAATAACACACACATATATAGTTAATCTCTCTTTTAGAATTGATAAAAAGAAAAGTGTTCGTTAGCGTTAGTAGTATAAATGGATTAGTAAATAATGAGATCATTAATGTCTTTTATTATGTTGTTTATCTATTGTTAGCCTGTAGCAGAATATATACAAAAATACTTCAGTATATTATATAAATCATAAGTAAACATGTCCCAAGTAGCAATTCATGATAATCGAGAACTTAAATTTATATATATGATGTCGACTAATTTCACTCCTGTTTTTTTATTTTTTCTGTAATTAAACTAACTATAATGACTCATTAATATTTGTTATTATTTTTAATTCAAAACGAGTTATTAACATGCTCTAAACATCTTATATTGGATTGTTGAGAAAATAAATATTTCGTTCATAGAAGGATTGAAAATGAAAATATAATATTTTTTTTATTCAACCCAGAAGCTATTATTTATTTTAAAAATCTAGTGCGACTATAACACGACCTCCTAACATAAAAGAAAATTATTATACATTAATAAAAAAATCCTTTATGTTTCTTTCGGTTTAATATGTTTATTAAATAAATTTGTAATTTATTATTCTTTTTTCACAACTTTTACCTAATACTTTTTTAATTGTTAATTTTGATTTTGTCAAATTTTACCTTTATTTTACAAATCATTTCGCAACTGTTTACGATTTTGCTGAAACGGATGAAACGATTTTTAATTAAACTAACTGTATCCACGTAAATGTTTATAGGCTTTAATATCATTTAGGTTTTATTATCATTGAAATAGTCTGACATGGCTTAAATGCCATTTTTTTGTCCTTAGTTCCTTTAATTTTGTCGATTAGGAACAATTAACTATTTCATTCTTTTACCAATAATAAAAATGGACTTTCCGTTCTGAGCTATAATTACCGAATATAAACGTATTCATCGCACAAACACAAACAAGCAGAACATTTTGCAAAATTGTCCCGTATCTCTTAGGATTCACGCACGTAAAGGACTAGTTTTACTATTTTCAAGGATATGACAGATTTTAATATTTTCAGGACTGTTTTAATTTTTTTTTTTTATCAGATCGAGTCGCCATTATCGTTGAAAGGATTCCTAACAACTGACATATATTAACAATTAACATATATTAAGGATACAGTTCAAAATGGAAGAAAGCCACCCTTTTTGACTCGAATCTCCTTTTAAAAGGATACGAATCGAAACAGTTCACTACGCACGGAAAGGACTAATTTTACTCTTTCAAAGGAGATTTTCATATTTTAAGGACTGTTTTAATTTTTTTTATTTTAAGTTAAAGTCGCCATTCTCGTTGAAAGGATTCCTAACAACTGACATATATTAACAATTAACATATATTAAGGATACAGTTCAAAATGGAAGAAAGCCACCCTTTTTGACTCGAATCTCCTTTTAAAAGGATACGAATCGAAACAGTTCACTACGCACGGAAAGGACTAATTTTACTCTTTCAAAGGAGATTTTCATATTTTAAGGACTGTTTTAATTTTTTTTATTTTAAGTTAAAGTCGCCATTCTCGTTGAAAGGATTCTTAACAATTGACATATATTGTAACTATGATACGGTTCAAAAAGGAAGAGAACCCCCATTTTTTCCTAGATTCTTCTTTAAAAAAGATACGAATCGAGATATTTCACTGGTATCTAAGATTACCAAAATAAAAAGGACCCTTTTTTACATAGAAACTCTCTTCCCGATGCAATAATTGGTCCGAAATTTCTCAAGCCTGACTGTATGTAACAAAAGTAAAATTCAGTGGCCTTAATTTAAAGTTATTTTGATCGAAGAATATTTTTGTTATTTTTCAGGTACGATAAACGCAGCCTTGCATTACATTCTACGAGTACGAGATAGAATTGTGTTACGTTTTACTAGTAAGGATAATTTGAGCGATAGCATCTTGATGATTAACGAAAGTATGTGGTGTGTTGGATTGACGAGTAGTACGTACTTCTAGTCAATAGAGAAGACAGCTATCTATCTATGGTGGAGGCAGAGATGTACTCCGGGTTCCCTAAACATTGTTTGTATCATTAATAGGGCTTGATGAAGAAACTTCCGGAAACTGTTGGAAATAAGGAAGGATAATAAAACTTCCCGCTTATTCCGGTGGAACATCACCTTTTGTTTTCACGATACCCATTGGCTATATTGGATGGCCTCCGGCGTGTTCAGCAAATGAGGTCAACTGAGGGATTGGCAGGTGGGGTATCGAGCAGGTGCTCTTCTATATCCATGTCCCAACATTTCTTCGCCGACCTTGGGTTCTTAACACTTTCTTTTTTATGCTTATTGCTTACATTAATTTGCAATAATTATAAAAAAAAAAAAGTAGTACCTATTTGTACAATGAAAGGCCAAACTGTGACTAACCTTTCTCAATGCTCATCAGACGATTCAGACGGATGTTTAGGATTACAAAACTTATACCTCAAAGATAAATCCTATTGAAGCATAGTTTGTCCAGACGCTCACGTTAAGCTTTACAGCTTTAAGAATAAGTGATCTTCCTCAAGCTATTGAGAGATTTGAAATACCCCATAGGAATTAATTCAATATCAGCTTTTGTCAGCCCTAGAATAATACATTTAGCCTTATTCGAGGAATATAGGGTTTAGGTTTTAAGGTATAAAACCCGATATTCACCAACGTCTTTATATGTTTGTTTATTCTATTAAATTTTATCCCCAAAAAAAAAAAAAAAAAAAAATATATATATATATATATATATATATATATATATATATATATATATATATATATATATATATATATATATATATATATAAGTTATGCTTGGTCGAGACAAATGAATTAAAAAAAAGAAAAAGGTTAAGAACAAACAACACTCACGGTTCCAGAAACAATACTCTTTATTCATAAAAGTAATCCTCCTTTTATATGTTTGGGATGTTGTTTACATCCCAAGATGGTATTAAGGCTAATACTGCCCGACTCCTATCCTTAACTCCCCCCCACCAGTTTACAAAGATACTCTCAATTTTTGGAAACTCACACCCAAAATGGAGAGAGCAGTCCTTAGCCTTGATACCTTACAATCCAAAACTAACTGTACAATTACAATGACTATGTAATTACAATCTTACAAGCTAAAATGATTGAAAAAAAAGGAAAATAACAGACTCGCACTAAAAAACAAAAACACACTTGCAGAGAAACTTAAAAAGAAAAAAAAATATATACCACAATAACACTTCTCAATATCTACACACTAACCTAAATCAAAAGATACAAAAATAACATGAGGAACAAAGTTCTTCAAAAACGGTGCACTGACATTCTCACCACTACTGACAGAAACACAAAAACATAGGTAATAAAAAAATGTACGGAACTGCACAACGAGAAACGAGGAGGCGTGCAGAGGCGAGAGCAAGACAGGTCGCGGTGGCTAGCGCGGATCTACCATTGGAAGCTTAAGCTGTTCGATATGAACTGTGCGCCTCTTTTTAGGCTCCCGAAGACTATCGATCGTGACGAGATTATGCTCTCTGATCGCGGTTACCCTGAAAGGGCCTTCGTACCGGAGCAACTCCTTCCCCCGATTAGTGGTCAGTTTGCGATAGACGATAGTACCTATCTTGATGTCGCCCATCTGATCACGCAGTTTGAGATTTTCCCGCTCCACTCGCCTACATTTCTCCCGTTGTATCTTGTGCCGCACCTTGCCCCATACTTTACGCACCTCGACCCTATTGGCCACGATGTCGCTGACGCAACGCTCGTTCGTAGTGGTATCCATCCAGTCGCGACGCTGCCCATGCAACCCAAATAAAACTTCGTTCGGCGAGAACCCAGTGACGGAGTGGATGGAGTGGTTGTAGGCCACGATTGCCTTTCGCATAGCGACGTCCGGCTCTAAACCCTTCTCGCCCTGAAACACGCGGAGGTGATCGCTCAGGGTGCTATGCAACCTCTCAATGCTACCCCTACTTTTCGGATGACCCGGCGTTGTGAAATGCCATGCTATATCGAGACGTTTCGCTTCTTCCCGGAGCGTGACGTTATCGAATTCTCGTCCCCCGTCCGAGGAAATTCTCCCAGGTACGCCATAGAATTGCATCCAGACATGAAGGGCCTCTAATACTGCTTCTGCAGACTTGTCGAGCACCTGGTACCCCATGGCCACCTTGCTAAAGAGGTCTATAATGGTGACCCACTTGTAACCCCTCCAGGTGAAAGTGTCGATTTGGAGGTCTTGGAGAGGCGCGTCCCCCGTAGATGTCTCCTCCTGGATACCCCGTGGGGGGTGACGGTTGTATTTTGTGCGCAGGCACACTTCGCACGCACCGATCGTGGCTTGGATGGTTTTTTTCATCCCCCACCAAAAATACCTCCTACGCAACGCGTGTAATGTCTCATTCACACCGCGGTGGTTGGTTTTACCCTGGTGGTACGCGAGGGTTACCTCCTTCTGCTGCTCCTCGTCCTGAAGCGTTTCCACGGAGTACCTGCACCGGATAAACGACCGATCGACACCGATCCGCTCGCAGCGCCATATGCGTCTAACCTTGTCCCAAATAGTAGCGTTCCCCACGTAAAGGTGGTGTACTTTCCCCGGTTCCGATGCATCCAGCAACGCCCTGCAAATTTGATCGTCGCGAACCCCCGGTTGAGACCAGATGATATTAATTTTGCACTTACCATATGTGCGATATTCGATTTTTACCGTCCCTTCGGTACGCGTTTTCCAAATGACCTGGCGACGCTTATCATTGATAATTTCATCAATCTCCTCCATTTCCACCGGCCTATCGTCCGCTGAGCTCCCGTCGTCTGGCGACCCCGCATCACCCTCCACTCCCGCAGCACTAGCTTCTCCCTCGCCGTCTGGTGTCCACTCGCTCAAAAACTGCCTCACGTCGCGGGACGGCTCTCCTTCCTCTACGGCATTGATCATAATGGCTCGCGACAGCCAGTCCGCCACGACGTTGTCCTTCCCAGGCTTATAGACAATCTCGATGTTGAACTGACCCAAAAACTCCTTCCACCTCGCGACCCTCGCCGAGGACTCTTTTAGCTTCCCGACCCACTGCAGCGGCCTGTGATCAGTATGGACGCGGAATTTTCTCCCGAAAACGTAGGGCCTAAAATGCTCTATTGCCCACACTACACCCAGCAACTCCCGCTCCAAAGCACTATACCGGGTCTCCGCGTCTGTGAGGCGCCTGCTCGCATACGCCACAGGACGATCGCCCCCGTCATGATCTTGTGACAAGACCGCCCCCACCGCGTATTCGCTAGCATCGGTAGTAATGGTGAACGGCTTAGTAAAGTCCAGAAACGCCAGTACCGGTTCCGCCTGTAAACGATCCATGCACTTACGGATGTTATGTTCCATTACCGGCGTCACGACAAGCTTAGCCCCCTTTTTCAGCAAATTATTAATAGGGACCAGATATTCCGCCATATCCGGAACGAACCGGCGATAATAGTTAAGTGTTCCGAGGAGGCGACGGATCCCTTTTACATCCCGGGAATCGCCATACGTCGAATTGCTTCCACTTTCGTAGCGTCCGGCTTGACACCCTCACGAGAAATCGTATGGCCGAGGAAATTGATCTGCTCTTGCCCCAGTGTCGACTTTTCCTTGGACAATTTGAGACCGAACTGACGCACCCTCTGAAAAACCCGGCGCAAGTGTACCACATGGTCGTCCACTGACTTACTAAAGACTAACAGGTCGTCCATATAGACCTGGCAGACAGTTTCGTCCAGGCCCCTCAAAAATTCGTCCATCAGTCTCTGGAATGTAATGGGAGCGTTCTTGAGTCCGAACGGCATCCTAGTAAATTCGTAGTGCCCCCTTTCAAAGGTAAAAGCCGTTTTGGGTTGATCCCGGGGGTGCATCTTGATCTGATGATATCCGGCCTTAAGATCCAACGTGCTAAATACCACCGCTCCGCTCAGTCTGTCTAAGATATCCTCAAAACGCGGAATCGGATAACGTTCGTCCACAGTGTTATCGTTTAGGAGCCGATAATCGATCACCACCCTGTACCGTTCGGTATCATCCCCTGGGACCGCCTTCTTTTTCACCGCCCATAAGGGACTGTTATACGGCGAAGTGCTGTTAACAATGATCCCCTGTGCCAGCAGACTGTCCAACTCCTCCCGAATGTGCTTGCGGAGCGCCTGAGGATACCGTCGTTCCTTAACATAAGTGATCCGTTCTTGTTTCAGGGGGATCTCGTGGACCGTCCTTCCCGTCACGCCTAAGATCTCACCTTCTCGAAAAAAAATGTCGCCAAATTCCGCCCTGATTAGGTCCCTCCAGTCATCCACTTTATTAACTGCGCCTATCCGCGCCTTGTTTCCACTTACGATTTCCCGACATGTGTAAGTCTGTTGTCCGAGCCTAACGCTCCAGATCCCCTGGCTGTTTCTGACTCTTGCCCCCACCCGTCCTAGCAGGTCACACCCCACTATCACCTGGTATTCCCGGGTCATGTTACCCACTATATGTACCTTTAAATTACCCCCTTTTTCCACCCAACGACCTAGATCGATCTCTGCTTCTCCCTCTACCTTACACGGTCCCCCCAATGTAATTAGCTGGCAATCGCATTTTCGAATCTGAGTTGCTCTCTCTCTATCGCACAACTTCTCCAACGCCTCCCGAGTCATTATGGTGCTAGAACTCCCCGTATCTACTAAGCACTTCACTCCCCCAGACACTTTAATTATAGGCAACCAGCATTGCTTACCTCGGATGTTGTTACATATTGCTGTGCGGTCGCCTCTCTGCGAGCACACTCCTCAGATCCTAGCTCTCTGCCTTCTTCCGGCTGCTGCTCGACGCGGGTGGCTCCACCTGCTGCCTCCCTCTCCTCCACTGCCGCTGCTCCCTGGTTCTTCACCATCCGTCTCCGAAGTATCCGAAGCCTCGGTGACCTCTCCTGAAGGTCCGCTTCTTCGAGATGGGATGCGAGTTCTCTTTATCTTCTGCATATTGACCTCCATCGGTTCATCCCGCGAGGCATTTTGCCTTCTAACCATATACGGGCATTGTCTGGCTATGTGCCCCTCGGTTCCGCATTCAAAACATTTAGTACGGGGACACTGGGCTACCAGATGTCCCTGCTTTCCGCAACCGTGGCACTTCCTATCGTCTCTTCGAAACCCATTCCTCGTTCGCTGTTGTCCTGACCTCCTCTCTCCTCCCGCCGTAGGTCTGTCTCTGGTTCCATACGCCTGATCCCTCCTTCTCCAGGTTGTCTGCGTGTTCCGAGGACGTCTGTCGGGTATCGTGCTCCATCCTGGTTCCTCTATTTCCATCCTGGATTCTTCTTCTCTAGCGCTGGAATCTACCATATCCTGGGCACACTCGATGAATGTACGATCCCGCGGTAGGGAGTCTCTCTTCCCAGTTTCTTTGGCCAACTGCACCTTGAGAATCGTCGATAGGAAATTCATCCGACCTTCTACCTCGGGCGCACTCATTGTCTCCCGCATCTTCTCGGTTATCCTGTTGTATCTTGCAAGTAGGATTCCCGCATATTGCCCGGCTGTCTGGCGCGGTGAACATCTTTCCCGAAACATCTGGAAGATATCCTCTTCCGGGGTCCAGCGTCCTCCACCGAAGGCTTTCTTCAATCTTTCTTTGACTATCGGCCATGGTGTTTCTTCGTCCGCCTGGATCTGGTTCAAGATGTTTCGTCTCACGCGACAAACTAATGCCGCCCTCAAAGATTCGGCGTCCCCCTGGGGTAGTAGGTCTTCTTCTACCTTAGCCTCGATCCTTGCCATGAGACGATCTCCGCCCTTAAGGAAGTGGTTTAAGTCACCTACCTCGCCACCGAAACGTTCCAGATCCGAAATCGCTTTCCTCAGATCTTGGCATGTCGCCGTTTTAATCCGCATCCATGCCATGGCATTAGCATGTGCTTCTGCTAGAGTATTCCTGGGTAACGGAGGGAGTTCCGGCACAGGCGGTGGCTGAACTTCATGGACTTGCGGGTTTTCCTGTATATTCAAAACTGCTGGTCTTATCAAGCCGTCCATTGTTTTTTTGTTTGGTTTTTTCGGAGAATTTACAGAAGAGAAAAAATAAAAATAAAACTTCGAAATGCACGGCGGATAAAAAAAAAAAACGAGTCACTTACTGCGATAGCCTGCCCGTTCTGAGTTCCCGGGTTTCGGCACCAGTTATGCTTGGTCGAGACAAATGAATTAAAAAAAAGAAAAAGGTTAAGAACAAACAACACTCACGGTTCCAGAAACAATACTCTTTATTCATAAAAGTAATCCTCCTTTTATATGTTTGGGATGTTGTTTACATCCCAAGATGGTATTAAGGCTAATACTGCCCGACTCCTATCCTTAACTTATATATATATATATATATATATATATATATATATATATATATATATATATATATATATATATAATAATAATATATATAATAATATACATAATTTATTGAAATTTACAACTGTACTCAAAAAATACATCAAGTAAATATGATATTAGAAAAATGACATGGAAGAGACTTGTAGAAGAACTACCCAATTGTAGCACTCCTGTAACTATTTTAAACTAGAAGGTCTCGGGGCCATCTCCTTTTCAGACGCCTCGGAGGATTGTCGGGAATTGAAGAGGAATAATAATAATAAAATTAAAAAAAAAAATAATATATATATATATATTAGAGGAAGCAGCGTGGTCTAGTGGATAGTGCGCTAATCTACTGTGCTCCGGATCCTGGGTTCGAATCCTGATTATGACAGAATATTATGTATTCTGTTATTTCAGCCGGGGGGGGGGGGGGGGGGGGAGGGAGGCAACACTAAGGTATGGAGACCCTCCTGGGGCAGACCCAGTCTCTATAAAGTGGGTACCCAAAAACGGGGGAAAACCTGGCGGCTGAGCGTGATCTCGGCTGAATCACCTCATGGCACGGCCGTTGGCCTGGAAACAGTACATATCTCTATACTGAGCCCAAGACCCTGCATGGGTTGTTGAGGTACAGGTTTATATATATATATATATATATATATATATAATTCTTCTTCTAATTAAAATGAATCAGGAGTTAAACGATGCTAAAATAAAGATTTAATTATTACAATTTGTTTGACATAAAATAATCAATTGGATAACAAACATAATTTACAATGAACATAGTTACCTAAAATAAAGAATTGTTTAACAGTCCTTTGATTAAAACATTCAACTAACATAACAGAGATATAACCTCCCTTGATGATATATTAACATATGATAATGAAATCAAGAATAATAAACTTCTTGATTTTACACCTCCGCTGGTCGGAGACTCTTTTATCCAGGAGAAAAAGAGTAAGGAAGAGTGAAACACATTCGCTTCCTTCCGTTTTTTGTTAGACTCCACTTCATATATTGATTTGGAAATACGTTTTCTAATTTTGAGTGGCCCTATTCTGACTTCGTCCAGCTTCCTCCTGTTCAAACTATTACCATTCGTTACATAAACCAAATCTCCTTCTTTAAACTCGTGATCAATTCTTTTCTGGTCTACTCTGCTCTTGTTCTGTTCAAAACTTCTTTGTGAGTTCTTGAACGCTTCTGCTCTATCTGTCTGTATAATATTAACCACTTTTAAACAATCATCTTCATTATGAAAACTTTCCAAAACCGGATTTCGAGATAAAGAATCAGCTTCCACATTATCTCCCCCTTCCTTGTAAACTACTTTAAAGTTGTATTGGGATAAATACAACATTAAATCACCTATTGCCTCATCGGTTCTAGCTTTTGATTTTAAATTGACGAGTGGTTTGTGATCAGATGTTACAGTGAATTCTCTACCTATCAAATAGTGTTGCCAATATAAAATTGCTTCTTTAATAGCCAGACATTCCAGATACATTATTTCCCTTTTACTCTGACCTGAAGTTAATTTTTTTGAAAAATATCCCACTGGGTGCAGAATTCCGTCTTCTTGAGGCTGTTTCAGGACAGCTCCTAAACCTACTCGGCTCGCATCTACTTCAATTACAATATCTTTATCTGGATCATAAATGGCCAAAATCGGTTTTGAACACAAATATTCCTTAATTTCTTTAAAACTCTTCTCACATTCTTCTGTCCAATTAAATTTCATGCCTTTTTTCAATAAGCAGTGAAGCGGTGCAAGTCTTTGTGAACAATGGTCAACAAATTTGTGATAAAAATTAATTTTCCCTAACCATTGCCGAACCATTTTTCTTGTTTCAGGACGCCTGAAATTTTTGATAGCAGCTAGATTATCTCTAACAGGATAGTCTTTTCCTCTTTCTATCACATGACCTAAGTACTTAACCGAATGTTTTGCAAAACCACATTTCGCCAATTTCAATTTAAAGCCCTCTTGCCTAGCCGCTTCAAAAAATTGTTTGATACGAGTTAAGTGCTCATCAAAAGATTTGGAAAATATCAAAATATCATCTATATAATTGACACAAAATTTGTCTAAATGATACCTTCTAATTATGTTTGCCAAAACTCTCTGGAAAACAGCTGGTGAATTCTTGAAGCCAAAAGGAAGAACTTTCCATTGCCAGTGACCTGTTTGGGTAATGAAGGCAGTTTTCTTTCGATCCTTTTCCCTTATTGGAATAGCCCAAAAACCTGAGTTGATATCCAACGCCGTGAACCATCGGCAGTCTCCTACATTGACAACAAGATCATCTATCCTAGGGAAAGGGTGAGATTAAGGGATTACTGTCCTATTTAATTCTCTATAATCCACACACAATCGCGTTCTTTTTCCATCTTCTTTTTTGTAAGCCAATGTCACTGGACTAGCAAAAGGTGAATCTGATTCCTCAATTAGATGATTATCCATCAATTTAGAAATCTGGGCATCTATTTCTGCTTGATCTGGAATCGAGCACCTATATGGCTTTTTAGATACATATCGATCTTCTTTTAGTTTGATTTGGGCTTCACAAGATTTAACTGACCCGACATCAAATTTATTTTTAGCAAAACATGTTTGATATTCATAAAGTAAATTAAATATTTTCTTCTGCTTATCTTCTGGCAGATAATTCAGGTATAATTTTTCATTCGAGTCTTCATAAAATTTATTAAACTCTGATTTACAAAATTCATTTTTAACCTTTAATTTTTCTTTCTCTACATCCCCAACAAAACTTTTCCTCTTTATCATATTGTTACGGGCTACGGGGTGTGAGAAATGAACTACTCCAGTTTACAAATTACAAATATTTATTAAATACAGAAAACACAAATACAAAGGGATTACTAACCACTATATTAACAATAATAATGGAATCACCAGCTTAACTACTAAACAGTATACATATAAAATGAGGTATTCCTAACAAATAAACTACTTACGTAAATTCATACAATCTGTTAGACTTATTCTAGAATTTACAACTATAAAACACATATATAAACTACAGTCTTCTAATTTCCCACCGACCGGTTATCACAATACTGACACACAGTTTCACTACACTGTCACACTGTCACGAACGGTTCACTGTCACTGTTCACTGATACATCACAGATGCTTGTTGAGCCGGATTAGGACTGACTCACCCAGGCTCAGGGGACCTCTATTTGTACCACCGCCGAATCTTCTAGCCCCACGTTGGGCGCAGGTAAGAAGGGTGGGCCGTTCCAGGCACTTCGAGGACTGTCCAGGTCCAGAAGTCTCTAGCCTCATCTAGGCCCCTCCAGGCGTGGTCCACCCGTCATTGTCTTGACCGTAGCACTACCCCCTCCTTAGACGTGCTCTGCCCCAGAGCACAGATTGCAGAAGCTGAGCGATGCTGATCTTCCTCCAATGTAGGTGTTTTGTCTTTCCAGGGGTTGAACGTGCATACCATTATGATGACTCCAGAGTTGGCGAACGTCTCTTCTACAATGTTCCTGACAATCCTCCACTCCAGGCCATCGTATCCACAACCCAACTTCGGGATGGCGAGCTTGGTGACACGCAGTTCCAGAAGCTTTCTCCGCAGGTCGTCAAGACTCCGGCGCAGTGTGTCGTATGTCGGCCTCTGCTCTGATGAACTCTTGGTAACCAAGTAAAACAGGTGCCGGCCTTCATGCTCTTGATGGAGAGCCTTCCCAACTCTTGGTCCCTGGCGTTCCAGCTCTTCAATTCCAGCGAACTTCTTCCTGAAGACCGTCGCAATCCCCCGGGAATTCCTCAGATGTTCGGCGACGCAATGTGCTAGAGCATAGTCTACCGGTAACGAGAATATGTCTCTGTAAACTGTCTGCGTTACCCTACGGGAGTCTGGCGCCTTAGGATGGGGAATTAGGTCCTTGTCGGTGAGGTTCCTGACTTGCTGTTCCTCTGTAGGGCCATGGTTTCCCTTGTATGGGGCCAATCGGTTGAAATGGACTACCTTGGGTTTTCCTTTGGGCTGCTTCCTGATCCTATAGATGACATCATTGATCCTCTTGATGACCTCATACGGTCCGTCCCAGGAGTTTTGAAGTTTCGGTGAGTAGCCTTGCCTTCTTCGAGGATCGTGTAGCCAGACCAAGTCTCCAGGTTGGAAGCCACCTTTCTCTGCCTTGATGTCGTAACGCTCCTTCATTCTGTCACTTGCTCCCTGGATGTTTGTGCGAACCTTCTCGTGAATAGTGTTCATTCGCTTCCGTAGGTTCGTGACGTAGTCTTCTCCGGCGACCTCCTCATCAGGCTTGAAACCGAATTTCAGATCGCAAGGCAAGCGTAGTTCTCTGCCGAACACGACATTGGCGGGGGTCTGCCCTGTCGTTTCATTGACTGAACTACGATAGGCTAGCAGGAACAGATGAAGATATTGGTCCCAGTCTCGCTGATGGTCAGAAACTACCTTGGCCAAATATCGACCCATTGTCCTGTTCATGCGCTCTACCATGCCATCGGACTGAGGGTGAAGAGGCGTCGTCCTGGTCTTTCGTATTCCTAGAGCCTCGCACATCCTGGTGAAGACTGCCGACTCAAAGTTTCTTCCTTGGTCAGCGTGAAGTTCCATGGGCACCCCAAACCGACTGACGAGCTGCTTCACGAGAACATCTGCAACCGTGGTGGCCTCCTGATTCGGAAGGGCGTAAGCTTCCACCCACTTTGAAAAATAATCCATGGCCACGAGAATATATCGGTTGCCATTATCTGTCACAGGAAAAGGGCCAGCGATGTCCACCGCTATTCTCTCGAATGGTGCTCCTACGTTGTATTTCTTCATAGGTGCCTTCTTTTTCCTTATCGGTCCATTAGAGGCGGCACAAGTTGCACACCGCCGGCACCAATCTAACACATCGTCCTTGAGGTTTGCCCAGTAAAAGCGTTCACGAACCTTTTCTAATGTCCGGTGAACTCCAAGGTGGCCACCAGATGCTCCATCATGTAATTCCCTCAGTACTTCGGGCACTTTAATCTTTGGTACGATGAGCTGTAGTCTCCGCTGATCTCCCTCTGTGTTCTCCAATGCTCGTTTCAGCAGACCTTTGTCCAGTAGAATGGAGTTCCATTGAGCCCAATAGGTTTTTATATTTTTCGACATTGGAGCAACATCCTGCCAGCTTGGTCTCCTTTGGCCTGACAGCTTCCATTCCCTTATTTGTTTCAAGTCCGGGTCCTCGTCCTGTTCCTTTGCCAGTTGTGTGTCCTGCCAACCGTCGGTAACGACCGTAGTCCGCAACACTGTTGCTTGCTTTTCTTCTTGTCGAGAACAATGCTTGCATTCTCCGTCACAGGGTCTCCTTGAGAGCGCATCCGCATTCCGGTGACTCGTTCCAGAACGATGAGCAGATTCGAAGTCATATTCCTGAAGGCGCTCGATCCACCGTGCAACTTGTCCCTCCGGTGACTTGAATCGCAGCAGCCACATTAGAGCTGCGTGGTCCGTTCTCAGTAGAAATCTTCTTCCATACAGGTATTTATGAAAGTGCTCTATGGACTTAACCACTGCCAGAAGCTCTTTCCTTGTGACACAGTAGTTGCGTTCTGGGGCTGACAGTGCTTTGCTGAAGTACCCAATAACCTTTTCTTCCCCGTCTTGGAGTTGGGAAAGGACGCTTCCAATAGCAGTGTTGCTGGCATCTGTGTCAAGAATGAACTTGCCCTCGGGACGTGGATAGCTTAGAATAGGCGCACTACTCAATTTCTTCTTTAACTCCTCAAATGAAGCCTGACACTCGCGATCCCAAAGGAAAGTCCGTTTTTCCTCAGTGAGCCTGGTAAGAGGTTTTGCGATGTTGGCGAATCCTTTCACGTACCTCCTGTAGTAGGTGCAGAGTCCGAGGAAACTTCTCACTTGGTGCTTATCTCGAGGTGCTGGCCAATTGGTGATCGCTGTAATCTTCTCTGGGTCAACAGCAACTCCGTTGTCTGATACAACATGCCCCAGGTAGTTGACTTGCCTTCGGAAGAGATTGCACTTCTTCGGGTTCAGTTTTAGATTAGCTGCACGCAGCCGTTCGAAGACCCGCTCCAGATTCTCCAGATGGTGAGTGAAGGATTTTCCCAGTACAATGATATCGTCCAAGTAAACCAGGCATATCTCCCAAGAAAGGCCTCTTAAGACGCTTTCCATCAGCCTCTCGAACGTTGCAGGTGCATTGCAAAGCCCGAATGGCATTACCGTAAATTGCCAGAGGCCAGTGCCGATTGAAAATGCCGTCTTCTCCTTATCTTCCGGTGCCAATCCAACCTGCCAATATCCACTTCGGAGATCCAAGGTAGAAAATAGTTTGCAACCCTCTAGTGTGTCCAGCGTGTCGTCAATCCTTGGGAGTGGGTAACTGTCCTTCTTCGTGGCGTTGTTCAAAAGACGGTAATCTACGCAGAATCTTGTCGTCCCATCTTTCTTTTTCACCAGTACGACAGGAGACATCCATGGGCTACTCGAGGGCTCGATGACACCATCATTCGCCATATCCTTAATAATCTCCTCGGCATCCTTTCGTTTAGCTAGCGGCAGCCTCCTCGGGATCTGTCGGATGGGCTTGGTATCCCCGGTGTCAATTTTGTGCTGGACGATGTTCGTTCTACCCCGTGGTCCTGAGCTGATCTCGAAAATGTCCTGCCATCGGGTAATCAATCTCTTCACGATTTCGCTCTGTTCAGGCGAAAGTTCTCTACATGATTCCTCCACGAATCCTTTTAATTCTTCGGGTAGTCCTCGTTGCTCGGTGGTGTTGCGTTGTAGCTGTCGAACTACTGAGGTAGCGGCCGTACATTCTCCGACTGGTGTTCCTCTCTTTAGTGTCACCGGGAAGGTGTTCAGATTCATCAGTCGGATTGGGGTGGTATGTCCGACCTTGATGAGAGACCTTGCAACCAGAACACCGCGTCCGACTTCCTGCTCCTCGTGCTTCCCAGGTTCAAGTAGAAGACATTGACCCTCCGGTAGTCGTCCATTGATCGTCCCATGCGTCAGAATTTGACTCCGTGCAGGTAAAATGGTGTCTTCCAGTAGGAGTACTCGTGCATAGAGGTCCTTTCCCTGCCGAAGGATGACCTCTTCGTCTCCCAGCGTCATCACACCTCTCGACATGTCCAGCTTGATCCCGTATTTGATCATCAAGTCCATGCCGAAGATGACTTCCTCGTCTATTTTCGCCACGAGAACGCGGTGCTCCAGACGTTGGCCCCCGATGAAGAAAGTGGCAACTGTCTCCCCGTAGACCTCGGCTGGCTGTCCTGTGGCTGTCCGTAACGCCCAAGTGGTAGGTGATATCTTCTCAGCGTTAACTGCCTTCGGGTTCAGTATTGTCATGGTTGCGCCGGTATCCAGCAGAAAACTCCGCAGCTGCCCGTTCACCATTCCATCCACATAGAAACCATTTGTCTTGCTCCCTATTGTCGCGATTCTCACGGCGACCCTGGGGCCTTTGATGCTACGGGTTGACAGTTGCCCCTTCCCATCAACCCTCCTTAGTTTTCCTGTGGCTTTTTCCGGCTTCCTGGTAGGACACTTGCTTCTGGGGTGTCCAAGTTGACCGCAGCTCCAACAGCGTATCTCCTTTTTGCGGGTCCTGAGGGCTTCTAAAACCTTTGCTACTATGTCCTCGATGGTGGGGGCCGCGTTAGGCTCCGCTTCTGCCGCTCGAACTCGTGCATGTCCACGGACTGACTGCCTGACAGCCTCGAATTCCATGGCCTGCGACAATGCATCGCCCAAAGTTTTAGGGCGTGCGAGTTTCACTGCCTGTTGGGTTTCCGGGTCTCGAAGTCCATCCAGGAATTTGTCGATAGCCAAGCTCTCGTAGACGTCGTCGGTGACCGTTGGGTAGGCATTCCTCACTAGCCGGGCGACATCTGCTTCAAATTCCTGCAGCGTCTCGTTGGTCTTCTGGACCCTGTTCTTTAACTGGGAACGGTATAGTTGGTCCATGTGGCGATGGCCGAAACGCATCTCCAGTCTTTTCATCAGCTCACTGTAGTTGCACCGCTCCGACATGGGCATCCCCTGTAGCACTCCTAAGGCGTCTCCACGCAAGGCTAGGCACAACGCTGATGCTTGCGTCTCCTTTGACCACCCGTGGATCGAAGCCGCTGTCTCGAAGAGAGTCATGTAGTCCTCCCACGGTGTCTTCCCGTCGAACAATGGGATGGTGTTGTGCGTTGGTGGCATCCCAGCATTGGCGGAGGGAATGGTGTTGTGAGGGCTTCTCTCAGAGGGTTGGTCGGTGTCGATTGTCGTTGGGTTGTTCATACGTTCTTCTAGAGCTTCTATTCTTACCCTAAGTTCATTTTCTACTGAATCGACTTTTTCTCCTAATCTAGATTCTACATCAGCTAACTTATTATCTACACTTTCCATTAACTTAGTTTCTAAATTGCCTAACTTAGCCTCCAATGTATTTTTAACAGTACTTAATTCATTACCTAACTTCTTTTCTACATTACCTAACTCATTTTTAACAGTACTTAATTCATTACCTAACTCATTTTTAACAGTACTTAACTCATTACCTAACTCATTTTTAACAGTACTTAACTCATTACCTAACTCATTTTTAACAGTGCCTAATTCAGTTTTAAAAGTTGCAGACAACTTACTGAAGTCATTTTCAAACGTAATCTCGTCTGGATTTTCCCCTGAATCAACAAAAAATTGGCGCAAGCGTTGTTGCAGTACCGATTTCGTTCCGGAAGTATCCAGATCTCGTTCTTCTAACTCCCGTCTTAAGTCTGCAACTTTTAAATCATTCAGTCTAACACTCTGAGAAGTCATTTTTCACACAGTAGCCCAATAATTACAAAAACAAGAAAACCAAAATTATAACCATTTACAATGATCCCACTTCTGACACCAAATTGTTACGGGCTACGGGGTGTGAGAAATGAACTACTCCAGTTTACAAATTACAAATATTTATTAAATACAGAAAACACAAATACAAAGGGATTACTAACCACTATATTAACAATAATAATGGAATCACCAGCTTAACTACTAAACAGTATACATATAAAATGAGGTATTCCTAACAAATAAACTACTTACGTAAATTCATACAATCTGTTAGACTTATTCTAGAATTTACAACTATAAAACACATATATAAACTACAGTCTTCTAATTTCCCACCGACCGGTTATCACAATACTGACACACAGTTTCACTACACTGTCACACTGTCACGAACGGTTCACTGTCACTGTTCACTGATACATCACAGATGCTTGTTGAGCCGGATTAGGACTGACTCACCCAGGCTCAGGGGACCTCTATTTGTACCACCGCCGAATCTTCTAGCCCCACGTTGGGCGCAGGTAAGAAGGGTGGGCCGTTCCAGGCACTTCGAGGACTGTCCAGGTCCAGAAGTCTCTAGCCTCATCTAGGCCCCTCCAGGCGTGGTCCACCCGTCATTGTCTTGACCGTAGCAATATGTTTTTTAATGTTGCTGTCTATCGGTATGTTATCAGTTACCTTCTCAATGTTTATCAATTTATGATTTACTTTTTGTTTAATTTGTAAATTTTCATCATGTAGTAATTTGAATTTTTTTATTGCATCTAAACCTAATAATAAATCATAATCAAAATTACTATTTTTGACAACAATGAGATCTAATTTGTCTTCTATCTCACCGATTTTGATATGTAAATTAGCCCGGTTCTGAGAAAAATTTACACCAGTTATTGTCTTTAAAACACTTATGTTACTAATTAATTTTGCTTTGAGTAAATTAATGATATTTTCATTAATTAAAGAGCAAGTAGAGCCATTATCATATATCGCTTTAACTACTTTACGCTTATCTACTATTACTTTAATTCTTATCAGTGAACATGGTGTAGACTTTTCCGGGCATACTAGTTTTTTGGATTAAGGTCATCCTGTCTCCTCTCAATGTCCAATTTGTCTTTCTCTTCCTCATCATCTTCTTTTTCGGTTAAATTAATTTTCCTATGTTGCGATGCCTTGGTCTTATTCCAACAGACTTTTGTAGGATGATACCGATTTCTATAACCTAGTGCTTCACATATTGGACATGGTGTTTTCTTAAATTCCGCTGAGTTGACAATTATCTTTTTATCATCGTGTTTTTTCTTTTCCTCCTCTTTCCTTTCATCTAATTTTCTACTGATAACATATGAATCATCAATTTTTTTCAGCTCTCTTATTAAATCATCAACAGTTTTTATTGTGTCTCTTTCTAATCTATCCTGTATGTCTATCGGTAGATTACAAACTATTTGATAAAGTCTAAATTCCTCTGGGATATCTTTGTCTGCTTCGAGCAATAAGCGTTCTTTTTTCAAAACATATTCAATCAAAGAGCCAAACATGTGTTTATAATGAAATGCTGATCGAATGGCCGACCAACCCTTCTTACTATAAACTAATAAAAACGATTTTTTCCAGTCTTCCCAACGAGTTAATGGCAATTTATTTAGATTAGCAGTATACCATTCTTGGGCACTGTCATCAATAAAAAGTCTTAAAACTTCTATTTTTTTTACATCATCTGTGATACTGAACCTAACACATTCTTTTTCAAATTCATTTATCCAAGACATTGCATTTTTCTTACTGTCGTATTTAGATATTAAGAATTTGTATTCAATTTCCCTTAAACTGATCTCATTAGCTGCTAAAATACGGTTTTCTAACTCTTTAATTCGTTCTATAAAAAAAATTTCATTAGATTTTAATTCGTTGTTACAAGATATTTTTTCATCATTATATACTAGGTAATTCTCGTCTATACAAAAATTTTCTTCTTCATCCCAATACTTTTTTTGCAACGCCGTACTGAATGAAACTGCAATTTTACGATAACCCCCTATTCTAGTAATGGATTTCATACTACCTGTAACGGTTTTAATGGCCAACAATTCCTTATGTAAGGTTAAATTCTTCAATTGAGGAGGGAGCGCATACCATAACACATTATCGCTAGACAAAGCTACCAATTCAAACAAATCTTCAACTCCCTTTATAATGTGCAGATATAACCTCTTCTTCTCGACGGCCATCGTTACTGACAGTTAAACAATTTGTAATTCTTCTTCTAATTAAAATGAATCAGGAGTTAAACGATGCTAAAATAAAGATTTAATTATTACAATTTGTTTGACATAAAATAATCAATTGGATAACAAACATAATTTACAATGAACATAGTTACCTAAAATAAAGAATTGTTTAACAGTCCTTTGATTAAAACATTCAACTAACATAACAGAGATATAACCTCCCTTGATGAAATATTAACATATGATAATGAAATCAAGAATAATAAACTTCTTGATTTTACATATATATATATATAATAAAAGTAAATATCTAATAGGGTTAGTCCCACACGATTATTTTATTATTATTTATGTGTACAGTATCCCAATATTTTATTTAGCAGCTGTTGAGTCTTGAGAAAGTTTAGCGATAATTTGATATTATTTTCGTCTTTGCTCAATAAAGTAGCTGTATCAGGTCTTATTCCTGATCTGTTTAAATATGATTGGTAAAAAGGGCATTTTTCCAATATGAGTTTGACAGTAAGTGGGTTTTTACAGTACAAATGGACATGGGGAAGGAATTCAAAAATGAAGCACCGAGAATGAATAAGAATATCTTAAAGAAAGTAGTTTTATGAGAGGGAAAATTAAGTTGATGTGCTGGGATCTTGGGCGGATAAAGTGGACAGAGTAGAGTGGGAATTAGAACATGTAAATATACAGGGTTTTTTTTTTGCTCGGATGGATTGATAAAGATAGTTTCCTAGAATGTTTTGTCGTCGAAATTTCGGGTAGAGATACTTCAACTCAGCATACCAAGTGGAGACATCAGAGCGCTTTAGAAGTACTTCATAAATGTATAAAGCCATGCTAGCAATATTGGAATTGGTCTTGGAAATTTACGAACTTAGCCTTAATTTAAACAATGGAGTAACATTTCTAGCGAATCTGATATTATAGTCTTCGCCATGTTCTGGAACTGATTCCTATCAAATTCCATAACAAATATTAATAATAATAATTCTTTATATATTCTGGACAAGTCTCTTAACAATAATGTAGCAGGAAATAATAAGTGGATTTAAGACTGGAGTATTTGTGTAATATAACTGAATTAAACTAATGAAATGAACAAATAAAATAGCTTAAAAAATAAATTCTAGTAAAATGAGTATGTTAACATGAGAAAAGAAAACCAAGATATAATAAAACATATAATGTAAAAACATACAGGAAAAAAAAAAAAGTAAATTACTATTCTTCAGAATATTTTCAAAATAACATACAATTTAATCTTAGATCTTGGGAAAGATATTCGTTTCAAACTATATTTTCGGATGTACCCATGAAAATGAAAAATTGAATTAATAAATAAACGTATCTATCTGCTTTCTTTGTCGATTTTCCCTGAAATTTGCATCTATTTGGGAATTGAATTGATAGGAAATGGCTGAATAGACGGGATTTAATTCTTGAAAGAGTTTGGGAGTCCCGGATATTTTAAGGAATTAAGTTCCAGAAGGATGCGGATCGGATGAAGAACGACCTATCGAAAGCTGTGGATCGATGGCTGTATGTTAATACAGATCAGAAGGCCGCGAACGGGTGTTACGGGAACGAGAGAAGGATTTGAATTTAAGGAGATCCGAGATGTAAAACGGACACCGGGATTAGATAACTTGGTAGAGAAAGGATGCCAGGAAGTACTTACGGCGGAAGGAAAGGTAAAGCCACTTCAAACAGTAGAAAAGTAAAGGATAAACTTGAATTTTAACAAATATACCTCGTGGATCTGCCTTAAACGACCTAGTATAAAAAAAAAAAAAAAAAAAAAATCGACTACAGTGGCCTCTTAGAACGCAATGGCCACTAAATAACATTGCCCACTTTGTCTCTATTAAACCATAGCTAAACCAATCAAGCATGAATTGCTGTAAGGACAACTTCAGCTCTGCCGTAGAACCAACAATTTTTTTCCTCTCTCAAATTTAAGACATTGGTCACGAACTTGATTCGTCAAACTCCTAACACAGGAAAAAAACAAGACAATTGAGACGTTGATTTCCAAAAGGTACTATATCCACTTTAGACAATTTTACAGGAAACGCAAAAGTCTGTTATTTATTTATTACTCGGCCAATTTACGTGATTCGTTTTTTATTAAAATCTAAGGTTGATTTTAAATCGTGTTACCAACTAATTTTTCCAAATTATTGCACTTTTCCGATGATTTTTAAGCAATATAAGATTGATAAAGTACTTTTTGGAATAAAACGTGGACATAGTACTTTTTGGAAGAATATAACGCCGGTAAGCTGGTAACAGTCACTATAACCTTCCTAATACAACATTACCGATAACTAACGTCTTTATACTGTTAATTACTAAGTTATGTGTATTTCCTTATTCTCCCTCTAAGAAATATCTTTGTTTGTTTGTTAATTACATTGATTATCTATTCTTCATAAAGAAACAAAATATTCTAATGACAATTTTTCTATTTTAGGCACTATAATAAGAAAGTATGTAATTATGAAGTTTGTTTTGAACTTGTATTTACTAATTGTGGGAATTTAGCTAATTCATCTATATTATTAACTACTTTTAAACAATATTTAAATATAGATACTGACAAATAATAACTTTTGAGCTTTTATTTTACATTAAAAAAAATCAAAGAAATAGGCTACTAAGTTAGATCAGGCACGGATTTTCTTCACACATTTAGCAAGTTCGTGGAATGCTAATTTCAGCTATTTGCTGTATCAAATACCATTATTCTATTAAAATGTAAGTTTCTGAAAAATTTTAAACCAAATTTATGTTTCTGCAAGAAGAAATACTATGAAAAAACGTAATTTAATTGACAACCTACCAGAACCAAACCGACTGAACTAAGTTGTTTCTATACTACGTTAAAACCATTGATCAAAATAACGTGATCAAAAGTGCTTCTGCCGTATAGTAGGAAATATAGTACCATGTGGAAGGCAATGAAAGGAAAGGTTATACCTGTTTACATAGGATATAGTACGTTTTGGAATGGAATGTTTTTAGTACCTTTTGGAAAGAAATGCAATTTTTAAAAACTTTTTGAAAGGATTTTTATGTTTTTTAGATGTAATTTTATGACGGATTTAGATAAAACTAAACCATTAGAATACTAATATTTCAAAATATCGATTTATAAAAATATGTCCTTTAGTACCTTTTGGAAATCAACGTCCAATTGCTGAAAGGACAACAACTTCAGCTCTGTCGTAGAACCAACATTTTTTTTCCTCTCTCAAATTTAAGACATTGGTCACGAGCCTGATACGTCAACCTCCTAACACAGGAAAAAACAAGACAATTCAGTTCGTGGGAAAACGGGTTCCTATGCGTGGAAGTGGACTTTAAACCTAGAACAATAAAATCAATTCAACCATTGAGATTGCTAATGGACATCCTTTCCTCTTCTGCAGGAAGGGGGTAAATGACTCCTCCGTGAAATGGCCTAAGGAACTGGGTGGTCAGATAATTACTCGAGTCACGGTCAGCGCTTCCAAAGCATCCTCTCCTCGACAAGAAATCACTGCCGGAACGCAATGATTAAAAAACGAGCACTGTAAATGATTTAGTGAGGCTCTGCTGAAAAGTGGAATGCGGTAATCATTTGTAATATCATTATTACGATAGCAATTAAATGCTTTAAGGTATGGAAAGCATTAATGTTCATCTTATACATTTTAAACCAAGGTTCATTTCTAGGAGTAGAAGCCATCAGCATATACACTTACTCAAAAAAGTTCCCTTACACCCAAATATAGAATAGAATAGAATATAAAAATAATTTTTATTCTGGGACTGGTTCCCATAAGAACTAAATGATATGTACAATTAATAGATACAATGTGTCTGGCCACAATACCAAAAGATTATAATTAATTCTTATTTACAAAGCTTTAAGAAGAAAAGTAGGATACAATGAAACAAAAGAGTAAAATAAATAAATAACTTCTGATATGTTAAACAAAACTTAACATTGAAATTGATCCATAATAACTGATCCATATAGAAACATGAACAATAAATAATAAATTTTCATTTTGAATAGATATTTGATTTGAAATGTCAGGCTTGTGGAGTGTCTGTTTGAGATGACAATAGGTACTCGAACAGTTGGGACTTGAATGATGGTAGGGAAGAAGCATGGCGGATATGGGTAGGTAGGGAATTCTAGAGAGTAGTAGAGCGGATAAGGAAGTAATGATCAAAACTTGTCCTGTGAGCAGGAATATAAAGGTCAGAATGGCGCGATCTTGTTTGGAGGGAGCGGACTGATGATTTAAATTGCAGAAGACTGTGGATATAGGGAGGTAGCTGGGAGTTGATGGTTTGGTAAAGGTATGTTCCTAGGAAATATTGTCTGCAGTTGGAGGGAAGGAGCCGCTTTATTAACTCACTGTATAAATGGGTTACCTGAGACCTCTTCGGTGTGCCAAGGACAAATCTTAAAAATGTATTCATAATTCATAATTCGCTTTAGCCATTTCCTCGAGCACAGTCTAGAGGCTACCATATACCACGCAAAAGTAGTCAAAGTGGGGGAAAATAAGTGAGGATACAAGGAGCTTACGGGTGGATAGTGGAAGAAGATGGCGGGAGCGATGGAAAAATTTGAGGGTACTTGTTCTTCGGGAGATTTGGGCAATATGGGGTTTCCAGGAAAGGGTTTGGTCAATTTTAATACCTAGGTTTTCGACAGAGGAAGTGAAGGTGATTGGCTGATCATTTAGGGTTAGACTCGAAAAGGTAGTATGGGATTTGAGGAGGGAATTGGAACCTATAACTATCACTTGAGTTTTCATAGCATTTAGCCTTAGTTTATTCAAGGTTGCCCAGGCACAGATTCTATCCAAGTCTGCCTGAATATTGGCAAATGCTACTAGAGACTCGGAGGGAGAGTAGGATAGGTATATCTGGAAATCATCAGGGTATAATTGATGGGAGCAGTGATGGATAGAATTGGGAAGATCATTGATATAGGAATTAAAAAGGAGAGGAGATATGCTTGAACCCTGGACCACACCTGCCGAAAGGAAGACAGAGGATGGTTAGGAATGGAGACAGCTTGAGTCCTATTAGAGAGAAATGATTTAAACCAATGAATAGAGCTATTGGGCAAGGATAATGACCGTAGTTTGGAAAAAAACGATAGAGTGATCAAGAGAGTCAAAAGCTTTTGAGAAGTCCAGAAGTATTAGTACTGTCTGTTTCTTTTCGTCAATGGCGGTATGTATGTCGGTGATTTTGAGTAGGGCGGATTGTGTGGAAAAGCCGGATCGAAAACCAGATTGGAAAGGATCAAGAAGTTTGGACTTTTCGAGGAAGTTAGACAATTGTGACTGGACTATTCTTTCAAAAGGTTTGGAAAGGTTTGATAAAATGGAAATTGGGCGATAGTCTTTAGGGGATGTAGGATTTGAGGTTTTATTTATAGGATGAACTCACGCTTTTTTTCCAATTAGTAGGGAATACAGAATTTTGAAGAGAAAAATTGTATATAAAGAGAACAACTGGTAGGATATCGGGAAGGCATAATTTTAGTAATAGGGGGAGCTCATGGCTTAGTGGCTAGCGCGCTAGTCTCTCGTGCCAAAAGTTGTGAGTTCGAATCCCAGTCCCGACGGGGCTTTTATAAAGATGAAATTAAATGGGGATTCACTCACAGCCTCTCCCCCAGGTATGTGAGACCCGTCAGCGAAATGGTGGCCACTCACAAAATGAGGCGTAGGGGGTGATGACCCTACCCTACAAATGACATTGAGAAACGCGAGTGTAATATCCCAGGAGATTATACCGCGAGGCCCAGGGCCTGCACGGCGTGTCGCGCCACTGAATAATAATAATTTTAGTAATTTGACAGGTATTCCATCAAATCCTATGGAGTTAGTATGGGATTTCATAACAGGGGATATAAGGTCAGTTGGTGAGTTATCGGAAAAATAAAAATTATCAGGGTCAAATGATAGGATTGTTGAAAACTCGGGAGGAGATGGTGTAGAATTATCAGACGAGATGGACGAGAAGTAAGAATATAGTTCATCGGGTGAGACTTGAAAGACTAGTGAGGAAGATGATTTGCAGAGTGAGAATTTGCGGAGTTGCCATTTTGACTAGCGATCGGGAGTAGAGGAGAAGGCTGTGTGAAAGTATTGTAGTTTGCTTTTGCCTGTCTGATTGTCGCCTGCGTCAGATTGCGGAGTGCCCTGTACGCTTGATAGTCCTCTGTTCGTCTTGTACGTCTAAAGCGTCTACGGGCTGCCTCACGCCTTTTTTGTAAGTCTTTTATTTCTGGACTCATCCAAGGAGCGGGATGGTGACGGTAGGTACAGGTTTTGAGTGGAGCATGTTTGTCTAGGATACTGAGGGGATTGGAAGTGAGAATGTCAACCATTGAATCAATGGTCAGACAGGTATAAATTTTATTCCAATTTATGGATTCTATGTCAGGTGAAATATTTTCTCGGGTGAGATTATCTAGGTTTCGGAGTGTTGACGTTCTGGGAAGGAACGCTGATGTTTGGAAATTGTATGAAATTTGGATAAGATCGTGAGATGATAGGAACAGTACAGGCAGTTGAGAAGCGGAAAGAAGGTTTTGCGCGGCATCACTGATATTTAGATCAAGCCAGGTGTCGGAATGGTGAGTGTGATGAGTTGGGGCATATGGAGCGATGAATAGGTGAAGAGAGAAGAAGAGGTTAACAAGGTAATGTCTATCATTGGAGTCAGAAAGGAGGTTTGTGTTAAAATCACCGCATATTATGATATTGTCATATAGGGAGATGTGGTTGTATAGGACAGATTCAAAGGATTGATCAAAAGGTACTAAAGGGGGTCGGTACACCACAGCATAGAGGATGGGGTTTGTATTGTAGGAGATTTTGACGAAATAGAATTCGATGTGAGGAGAATCGGAATTGATATAGACATCTAGGACACGGGATTTCAGGCTATTGTGGATATAAAGTCCGACCCCTCCGCCAGTCCGGCCAATCCGGTCATGGCGGATAAAGGAGTAATTAGGGAGGAAAATAGAAGAGGAAGGAATATAGGGCTTTAGCCATGTTTCGGAGACTGGGACAATGTGGTATGAATTAAGGATTGGCCGTTGACATGACAGGCTGTTAGGACATTAGACATGTAGGAAAGGAACTGGAGAAGGAAAGAGAATGTGAAGGGAAGATGCTGGAGTCACTAAGTGATAAGCCAAATAATAAACAAAAGATTTAAATAAAAATAATACAACTACTATTACGAGTTTGTTGAAATGTTGAAATTAAAATAATAAATCTATTTTTATATATTGTATTAGTAATTATAATTTATACATTGGGAAACTGTTTATTTGAAAATAAATAGCCCTGCAAATTAATATCATCCTGTATGGAAAAATTTTTGAGCGAGTGTACGTTAATTTGGAATATTTATTATAGTTAATATACAACTAAATCAAGCTATTATCTATAATAGTTATTATATAAACAAAGAATATTGTCAGTGAATGTCCATAATCTATAAACAATCATTTTAGATCATACGAATTCGAACCGGTATATTTTCAAAGTTAAAAGAATTAGGCTACCAGTTGTGTGTTTTTTTTTTTTTTAGATTTTTTTTTATACATCTTTATTTAAATCATATTAGAGATATTTTTCTACAGTGCAAGTTAAAGTACTAAGGCAAGCCCATTTGTGGGAAAGGAGCTCACCTGCGTCAATCCAATAGAAGTACAATAACTAACAGTAACACAGTACACAGTAAGAAACAATATAATACTTAAATTATATAAAAATAACAATTATAAAGAAACAGTAAAACAGTACACGGTAAGGAAATGTAATTGACTAAGCCACAAAGTAATAAGTAATATATATATACAAGATATAAAATTAAGGCATGTAAATACAAAATTGAATTATATAATACTTAAATAATTTAAATAACAATAACAGAAAAACACGCCAACATCGAGACAAACATCAGGAAAAGAAGACTGAAATTCTATGGGAACATACATAGACTATCTGAAACAAGACTGACACGAGAAATACACGAAGCAACAGCAACACTCAAAAGCACTACGAACTGAGTCAAACAGACACGAGAAGACTTACGAAGAGAAGACATAAGACAAGAGGTAATCCAAGACAGAAACAGAGACAAAGTAAACAAATTGGAAGTAACTCTAGAGCAAATCAATCAGAAACCATACAGACCCAAATGGTCTACAGAAAGAAAAGTGAAGTTCAGCCAAAGAATGAGACGATACTGGCAAGACAAAAAGAACAAGAAATAAGAAAATTGAGTCATAAGTGCTTAGCGCCTTCCTTTTAGGAAGATATCGCACTAATAATAAGAATTTTAAAGAAACAGTAACACAGTAAGAAACAGTAATTGACATTTAATATAAGCAAGAAGACCAGAATGAGTGACCCAGGCTGGCATTGAGGACATGCCTATTGCGATGAATAATTTAAAATATTTTGACAATCTAGTAATAATTTGAATACATTGGATTATTTGTGTGAGAATATTGAAAAGGAGGAATGTTATTGTTAGCAGTAGCATTGGAATAACATGTCTGGTGTGTCGTCCATCTATGTTTTGGTCTTGGCACTACTAAGCTATAGTATCTTTCTACTTTCACTTACCTATGTATGAACCAGGGAAAGTATTGCGATCGTGAATATTTTCAAATTCCAGTTTTTAAAGGAAATACACGTTTTAGGGTCCCAATGACCAAGTCCAACAAAAAGGTCTATGTTTGTGTGGGTGTGTCTATGTATGGTAACTCCCTGGTGAAAACGAAAAGTACTATGAATCTGAAATTTCATAGTTAAGACAACTATAAGCTTGAGATGATATAGAAACTTTTTCATAAAAATCAGCTAACCAGAAGTGCCAATTGATACTATGCATGGATTTTGATTAAACTTGATTGGTGTAAAATTTGATGGGATTTAATATCATGCAAGTTTCATTCTGATTGAGATAGTCGGACAGGGCTTAAATACCGATATATTTTTCTTTCTCTCAGGTACCTTTAACTTATTAGAATCTATAAAAATAACAATATCATCTATTTAGTACCGATAAATATATGATTTGAACGAATAAGATATCCAACTAAAGCAGAAAAGTGCAAACATATTTTTTTCTGCAATTTTGTTGTTTTTTAACATAAAAACATTAATCTAGACGTATAATATAACGTTGGAAAACAGAAGATTTTAGAAAAACTATTATCTTATACAGAAAATTGTAAAAATTACCGGAGAGTAATGAAAAGCCGATAAAACAAAATGATTGTCATATACAATAATATAATGGATTAATTAATAAAATACATGTTCCTATTGAAATGCAATATTGCAAAGAAATTCTTTTACAATTTATTTTAATCTTTAAGTGTAATTAAAAATTCATAAAAAATATTTAAATGGATTTTAAAAACGCAGGTAAGGGAAAGTCGTGTGTTTGACGCATCATATTTTATATATATATATATATATATATATATATATATAATATATATATATATATATATATATATATTTATATATATATATATACATTTTTTTTTTATTCATGGTATTGAATTAAGAAAATGCTCGAGGATAACTGGTAGAAAACTCACGACAATCAATAATGTCGAGCTGCAAAATTAATTAAAATTTGACGATTTCAAATGGTTTGACACATATCATCTGTTTACTTCTGTCGACTTTTTAGTAAAGCAGTAGAAAGCGCTTGAAGCAGTTAAAGCCCCCGCATAGTGGAGCAGCAAGAATTGAAATGAAACCATAGAGGCTATATATATCAATAAAAATATAGATAAAACTGTGAATTTTAAAACTGACTCAAGACATTCAAGTTACCACTATTCTGATTTAATTAAAAATATAATACAAATAATTAATAATAAATGTTTTAAAGATTTTAACAATATGAAATAACAACAACCATATACAAGTTAAAAATTGGTCTAATCCTTAATCCAGTTGAGGACAAAGATCTGAGCAATAGTCTTGCTCAGATCTGATGTTTTTAAATATTAACTTCATTTTTACTAATTTACCTAGCGAAATGTGTGTATTAGTGTAAATGCTGGGAGTTTCTGAATATATAACAAGGTAATTTTATAATATTTATTTATTTATTTAATTAAGTACTATGTAACATCGTTAATTTTTGCTTTTAATGTCTCCTTCTGATTTTAAATTTGTTGTTTAATAGTTTTAAATTTTGTTATTAATAGACTCCTAATTTATAAAAATTGTTTAAACCATTCACTTCAGTATAGTAATTTTTAATGTAATGGTAATTGCTTAATATACTTTGTAGACTTCTGAAGATGGGAGAATATGCCGAAACATCATACTGATGAAATAAATCTTTTTACCTTTGATAATTAACTGAGCGAATTTGATAAATAACTAAAGGAGAAAACTGAACAAATATTTTTTTATGCAATTTTTTGTGTTTTTGAACCCAACAATAGTAACATCTGATACACGGAATTGTAAAGAGTGATGAAATGCCGATAAATCTAACTGTTGTTTGAGTTCCCGAAAAGGTAAATTCATGTTGACCGTGCTGCAACTTGGAGGCTTGTCAATGAAGCACAGCGCGTCAATTTCGTTTTTGAACATAAGAACAGTAATATAGACGTATAATAAACCATTTAAAAAAGAAAGACTTTAGAAAATAAGTTATCTTATACACAAGCTTGTAAAATTGAATAAAAGAGTAATACAAAGCCGATAAAACTAACTGATTATTTTAGATAATAATATAATAGAGTTTTTAATAAAACACATGTTTCTATATTAATTCAATTTAATTAATTCTTTAAAGGTTTCACTCGTTTTTATCCCTAACTGTATTTCGGAATTATTTAATCGATTTTAAAAACTGAGGTAAGTGAAAGTCGTGTGTTGCTTGCACCTTGTTGATTGTTTAGTCTTGTGGAAAAACGGCGTTCAATCTTCCCGACGCTCATCTCGACTAACTACAACTACAAAAATGTCGAGTATTAACATTTTTTCTATATTCTGACCTATTTTATTACATTGCTTCAACCTACAACAATGATAATTCTAAAAAAAAAAATTAATTTTTAAATTTACTCTGACTTCAAATATCACAAATCTTATCTAACTCTTAAGTCATCGTTAATTTTTAGTTTTGTTCTAAATTGGACAGATTGTAATATTGCTCAATAAAAAATTGTTTCTAAAAAAAAAATTTAGTTTATCTCATTTTACAATGCATTTTGCACTTGTTTAAGATATTGTCCGAAACGAATCTTACGATTTTTAAACTTACCGTATCAATGGAAGATATTATGACCTTAATAGCATGTAGGTTGTATCCTTATTGAAATAGCCTGACAGGGCTTTAATGTCATTAAAAAAAAATTCCTGAAGGGTACATACAATTTCGTTGATTAGGAACAATTGGCCATTTCATGTTTTAAGCATTAATAAAAAAATGGGCAAATATACAATATGAAAGAATCTGATAACCAACTATAGAAGAAAAGAGAAAAAATATTGTTTATATTAATTTTTTTGTCGCTTACAAAAATAACAAAATAGATGTGTGACATGTCGTTGGAAATAATATTTTTAACAGAATGTCGTGGAATGTAATGAGAATGATGCATGTTTAACCTAAAATAAATGTTACCATCCATACAACATATAATTCTGTCCCATGATTTTATTTCACGAGAAAACGGGGCACTTTTAGGAAAATCCTCCTCCACTGTGGTACTTAAAAATATTTTCATTTTTTTTAAATTGATTTATTAAGAGATAATACAATCTGCCACCTTCTGTGGCAATGAGTATTTAAGTTAGAAGAAATCATTCGTCCTATATGTACATTGTAAATAAATAAAAATGTATACAAAAATTATAATAATAATTAAAAATAATTTAAAAAATAAAATAAAAAAATTAAAATAATAATAATAAAAATATGTTGCGTGCAACACACGACTTTCACTTACCTCCGTTATTTATATTAATTTAAGAATTTTTAAACATATTTAGAAACGAAAATAAATTGTTAAAGAATTATTTACATTGGATCTTAATAGAAAAATGTCTTTTATTTAATAATCTTATCTACGACAATTACTTTGTTTTATCAGCTTTTCATCAATCTCCGTTAACTTTTACAAAAATATGTACAAGATATTATTTTTTCTAGAATCATTGGCTATCCAACGGTATAATATATTATACATCTATACTACTATTATTGTGCTCAAAAACTGCATTAAAAAATATGTTTGCGCTTTTCTACTGTAGTTGTTTATAAAATTCGCTTAACTTTCATATTTAACTATTATTTATAAATGGTGACAAGGTGATGTGCCTAATTTGTTCAAATCTATAAAATTAAAGGTGCTTTAGTTGAAGAAAATTTAAAATATCGGCATTCAAGACCTGTATCAGAATAAAACCTTCATGATATTAGAACCCTATAAATTTTACATAAAGCGAGTTTATCAAAATCTTAGAGCCGTTATTGAGAAAACCGTAAAAAGGTGCAAAATGCATGGTACAAAGTGGCTCTTCTATTCTAAAATGTTGTTGTAACATCTCGAGCTTATTGTTGTCTTAAATATGAAATTCCTGTTTCATAGGACTTTTCGTTCACGCGCGGGATGTGTATGCAGACCTTTTTGCGGGACTTGGTTATTTGGACTCAGGGGATCCTAAAACGTGTATTTCTATTGAAAACTGGAATTCGAAAATTTTCACGATCGCAATACATTCCCTCACTATATATTTCATATATAGGCAAGTGAAAGTAATAATATATAAGGCAAAATGAATTGAATAATTAATAAAGACTAAACAATGAAGAAATACATATACATCACTAAAATAAAATAAATAATATATATAAAGAAAATAATAAAAACCTTGATCACCTTCAAACCCACTTAAAAATAAGGCTTTCAATGTTCCCATCTATATTTCAAAGACTTCAATTCTCCCTACTTGTTAGGTAATAATGATTAACTGCTGACTTTGTTTTAGACTGTTAAGTTATACTGTACACAGTATTTATTTTTCTCAAAAGGAAAGCCCAAGAAGAAGACTGAAGAACTGCCCTTCCAGTGGGTAGGTGTTTGATATCCGACAACTGCTTCCTATATTGAGTGTTGACTTGGGCCCCTCTGGAATCGGATACTTGTGGGGTCTTTAGCACATCCTAGGATAGGGTCCTATAATACAAGAAATTTTCGTAGATAATTTTTAGAAAACTTTTCTTCTATTAGTATCTTAAAAGTAAATACAATTGTTACTCGAAGGCGAGAAAGTATTGGGATTTTATAGAAATGGCTTTTTTATTGAAGAAATAATTTTTGTCCCTGTTTATAGAAGTCCCACTACAGAATGACAGCAGGGAAGTTGAAAGGTATAATTATTTTTTTATAAAGGCGTAAAAAAGGATTAAATATTGTTTTTTTTTAATTTAATTATAGTGTAAAAAAATATTGAAAAAAAAAATGACAAAGCAATGAAAGGATAGATACGAAAATATAATTACGTGTGTCAATCATTTTCGCGCCAAATATTTCAGTTGATGTAATTTTTCGTAAATTTATTTAACCATTATCTTAGCTACTAAGGTAATGTGTTGTAATTACCAAAATTATACAAAATTCTCTCATCATTATTTAAGTTCTTGTTTCATTTTTAAATATTCAAAATTACCGTAGTTAATATTTTTTTAAGGAAAACGTTATTTTAGGAGTGAAGAAAATTTTAAAACTCTGGAACCAGCTTATGACCAATGACCAGATGTATTAAGTTAAACACATCGTACAGACAGGTATACAAATTCGCAGTGTGTATGGCAATGATGCGTTAGGAGAAAGCACGTAAGGGCACGGCCCGTCCTTCAACTGTAGATAATGACCAGAAAGAAAAAAATACCTGAAATATGCCATCATTTAATAGAACAAAATAGTTCATATATAATTGATTAAAAATATTACAAGACTCTAAAGTTTTTATTTAAATCACCTGTAAAAAACATTTGAAATTTATTTCACAACCCAATCATATACATTGTGAAAACATGTTTTTGAATCTAAAAATGCCACGTTCTTTGGTCAATAATGTTTACAAGAATTAGTTGAGGTGTTTTGATGCATTATTTTCGGAGAGTCCTTATCTTGAAGTGGTATTTTACTTGCTCAAAAAGGAAGAGAAAAAAATTCATTTTCGTCATTTACTTACACATACCTATATATGAAATATGTAGAAAGGGGAAGTATTGGGATCGTGAAAATTTTCGAATTCCAGTTTTTAACGGAAATACACGTTTTAGGGTCTCCTAATTTCAAATGATCAAGTCCAACAAAAAAGCTTATCGTTTTCGAGCTAGGCTTACCACACAAGTGGCACAAGTTTCTTTAAGTTGGATCTGGTCATTTAGACTCAGGGGACCCTAAAACGTGTAAAACCGTCGAAAACCCGAATTTGAATATTTTCACAATCGCACAACTTTCTAACTATGTTCCTATATCTAATATGTTGATAAGATATAGTATGGTAACCATGGTGTTGAAGACGGTAAGGTAAGAACTATAGGAGATGGCAAGATGATTAGCAGCCTCTGGTTCTTACGGACAAAAAATCTGTGGCAGGTGGCACGAGTCTCCCGCCTTTTGAATCTCGGCTCACCTTTCTCATATCTCTTAGTAACATATAACGACAAAAGTTTCCATCACTTATATAACGTTTTCACGCATGAACTGTCCTTTTTCTTGAAATATGTATTAAAAAAAATAAATAAACATTACAAACCAATCAAATATATTTATATTTCAAATATATGATAACCTACGTCGTAAACCTAAGACATCCTGCCCTACAGTATCATTTAATAATATTTCGCTCGTTCCAGTTGAATAGATCCGCTACCTAGGACTTTTACTAGATAAACGTTTAACATGGAATCCGCACACTAGACTGAAACGACAAGAAACTGCTCGCCGCTTTCGGTTACTTCAACACTTACTTGACAAACGCTCTAAACTTCCACTTAACTACAAAAGACTTATCTACATGACCATCATAAGACCTATCTGGACGTACGGAATGGAGCTATGGGGGTCCACTAAACCATCAAATTCTTCCCATATCCAATCCTTACAATCCATAATCCTTCGAAAAATCCTCAACGCTCCTTATTTTGTCAGGAATTAGCTCATCCATAAATACCTTAATATTCCCTTTGTAGCTGATTTGGCCCGTACCAGATTTCAATCCTTCCACTCCCACTCTAACCCACTAGTTTCAATCCTTGCTTCCTCTTCAATTCCCGACAACCTCCGAGGCGTCTGAAAAGAAGTTGGCCTTGAGATCTTCTTGTTTAGATTAATTACTAAAGATCTGCCAATGGGCAGTTTCTCTTCATGTTTTTCATGTACACTATCTTTTATCAGCATATTTACTTGATGTATTCCAATATACAGTTGTAAATTTCAATTAAAAAAAAAAAATGTGCTAAAGGCAAACAGAGTTTTCTATACTAAGATTATTGTCGAAAAGGACTAATTTTACTATTTTCAAGTATATGCCCGATTTTCATATTTTAAGGCCTGTTTTAATTATTAATTTTTTACTCCATGTTAAACTCGCCATTCTCGTTGAAAGGATTCTTAACAACTAACAATTAAATGATTCAAAATGGAAGGGAATCACCAATTTTGACACGATTCTAATAAAAATTCAAAAGGACACGTGTGTTTGTGTGTACAAAATCAACATTTGGTTGGGGTTTTTGAGTTCGAAGGGTTGAACTTTCAATAGATTTATTCTTTGTATTTTGTCCCCCAGAACTTATTAACTAAATAATCATTACAACAATTTTGTATATTTAAGAAAGAAACGAATACAAGAATGATGATAAAATTATTTTACATAATTTTGTTCCTTACAACACGTAACCTAAGTAACCAAGAAAATGGTTAAGAAAATTCACATAAACTAAAACCTTTGGCGCACTATGACATGGGAGGTTAGAAATAATTCTTAAGTGTTAATTCTTAACAAGTGACTCACCTGTGATGCTGCACGTCGCCCCACGGGATAGTTAAGCCCCAAAGAACAGACAAGTACGACCCACCGGTGGGTCACCCCGGCGTGAACGTGTTAAGTCAGCTTCGCAACTGTTAACACGTGTTGAGATTTCTCTAATTATTGTAATTTATCAGATATCGAGTCAAAACAAAACTAACAAGAACATATGCCTTATATATTTTGTCCTTACAACTTATTACCTTAAAAGTGAAGTAAGTGGTTGACAAATTCTCGAAAATTAAGTCGATCAATTGTTGAGATTCTTCTGAACGGAGATCTCCAGCAAGTTCATAATGATGAAAGTTCTTATAAGAATTCCCGAAAATGAATAAAAAACGAGACATTTAACAGAATAAAAGTATATAAATGAAAAGAGACTCACTTTTAATTATTTTTTCTTTTTAATCTTATTCATTGTCCTACTTTCTCTAGTCATATCGATGTTGAAAACATAATCGTTTGTTGTATATGAATTTTGAACTGTTAAAATGAAAAAAATCGTTTTCATTACAACAATATTAACTCCAGTAATTTTGCATATTTAAGAAAGAAACGAATACATGAATGATGATAAAATTATTTTACATAATTTTGTTCCTTACAACACGTAACCTAAGTAACCAAGAAAATTGTTAATAAAATTCACGAAAATTAACATAAACTAAAACTTTTGCACGCTATGACGTGAGAGGTTAGAAATAATTCTTAGGTTTAATTATTTTTCTTTATATAGCCTTATCATTGCACTACTTGTTTTAGAAATTATGATCGTGTAAGCTATGTCCTTTTTCAAATAAGAATTATTTCCCAGCTCAGTAATATTTATAGTAAAATATTATCAAAAAGGACAGATTGATAAATGATGAATCTCATACAGAGTCTACCTCTGTATAATAAGTAGTATAGAATAAAATTTAGTGGCTGAGACTAAGTTTGTTTCTTAAATATAAGACCCTCTTCTATTAACCAACTATAAGACAGACCAAATAATTAACACTAGAACCATTTAAGTCTCAGCCATTAAATTTTAATCAATAGTACTTATTCTATAGATGTATAATATGTTTGAGTTTCATTATTTTTCACTCAACCGTTTTTGAAAATATTTTACTATAACTATCACTGAGCTGGAAAAGAATTCTTTTTTGACAATTCATATTAAAAAAATCTGGTGCGGGCAACACACGACTTTCACTTACCTCGATTTTTAAAATCAATGAAAAAATTTTCAAATACAGTTAGAGATAAAAATACGTGAAACTATTAAGGAATTAATCAAATTGAATTTCTATAGAAACATGTGTTTTTTTTTAAATATCTATTATATTATTATCTAAAATAATCAGTTGGTTTTATCTTCTTTCATCACTCTCTATTAACTTCTAAAAGCTTGTGTATGAGATGATATTTTTTCTAAAATCTTTAGCTTTCCAACGGTATATCATACATGTATATTACTGCTCTTATGTTCAAAAACGAAAAATTGCATTAAAAAAATATTTTTTCTGTTTTCTCCTTTAGTTGGGTATCGAATTTATTCAATTTATATATTTACTTGTTTTTCATCAGCGTTAATAAGATAATATAGTTACTTTTATTGAATCTATAAAATTAAAGGTACTTTAGGGGAAGAAAATTTAAAATATCGGCATTTAAGCCCTGTCAGACCATATTAATCAAAATAAAACCTACATGATATTAAAGCCCATTAAATTTTACATCGATATAGCGAGTTTGTTAAAAATCATCGGAACCGTTTTCGAGAAAATCGAAAAAAGGTGCAAAATGCATAGTATAAAGTGCCTCTTCTGGTAAGCTCATTTTAATGAAAAAAGTTTTGTCGCATCTCGGGCGTATAGTTGTCTTAAATATGAAATTTCAGTTTCATAGGACTTACCGTTTCAGCCCGGGAGTTACCACACACACACACAGACCTTTTTGCGGGACTTGGTTATTTGGACTCAGGGGACCCTAAAACGTGTATTTCCGTTGAAAACTGGATTTCGAAAATTTTCACGATCGCAATACTTCCCCTTACTATATATAGTAAGTGAAAGTAAAAAGGACAAAGCTCGTTAAAGGTATTGTTTTTTAATCATTTTCGAAAATTTTTCAAATTACTAATGAGGTAATGAGCTGCAGGGAGAATACAAAAAAAATACAAAGCATGTCCTTATCTTATTGTTAGTTTTTTTTTTATATGATATCTAAAAAAATACATGAATTACAAATATTTTCCCAACACGTTTTCGCCCGCGGAAATGACTTAAAACTTTTGCATCACTAAACGTATTGGCATGAATGTTTTTTATTTATGTTTTTGTATTCACGAAACAATAGAGAATAACCGGTCAAAAAATAACAAAATTCCATAATGTCGAATGGCAAGGTCTACCCGAATGTATTATAAAATTTGTTTTTTTTTTTTAATATATATTTAGTTGTTTTGTTAAGTTTTATAAGAAAAAAAATCGGTTTTTATAGTGGAAGCCTCTTTGGTTATCTTTAGGGCCGAGTGAGTACAAGAGAGCCGATAGACTTAATGAAATGCCGACTGAGTGCGGCCGGATGCCGGGAGTGATTTGGAAGCAGGTGGTGCCTAGGAGGATCTAACACCTCATCTACCAAAAGAACCAACCAAAAAAAAAGGTTAACCAGATTGCCCGATTGACTCCTGAAGAAACTGATTGCTCTGCTTCATAGCTCTTAAGGGTAAGTCATTCTAATGTAGAGCCTTTTCTTACACGACCAATTTAGGAATTAATAAAACCAAAAAACTCTGGTGTGCGCTACACACGGCTTTCCTTATCTCTCATGCTAAAATCGATTTCGGAACTTTTGGATAAACATCAAGGTAAAAAAAAGTGAGTGCGTGTAACCTTCGAAGTAAATCTTCTTCGATATTGTGGCAGATGGCGATTAAGTTTGAAAATAAATGAGTCATGGTAGAATTTATAACAGTATATATTGATAATATATCAATAAATTTTTTTTTATTCAAATTTACAACTGTATATTATAATACATCAAGGGAATATGCTGATAAAAGATGGTGTACATGAAAAACATGAAGAGAAACTGCCCATTGACAGCAGTCTCTAGTAGTCAATATTTTTAAAAAATATTTATTTATTGAAATTTACAATTTTAATTTATAAAACAAGTAAATAGGCTAAAAGAAAAATGACATGAGACAGACTTGTAGAGGAAGAACCAAACGGTAGCACTCCAGTAACTATTTTAAACTAGAAGGTCGCGAGGCCATCTTCTTTTTAGACGCCTCGGAGGCTTATCAGGAATCGAAGACGAAGCAAGAGTTGAACCACTAGTTGGGGTGGGAATGAAGTTTGTCATAGAAGCATTGATACCTGGTTCGGGCCAAATCAGCGACATATGGAACATTTAGGTCTTTATGGATGATTTTATTTATGGCAAAGTAAGGAGCGTTAAGGATTTTACCAACGATTTTGGATTGTAAGGGCTGGATACGGAAGCCCCAGAGCTCAACTCCGAGTAGTCAATCTAAACAAGAAGGTCTCGAGGCCATCTTCCCTTCAGACGCCTCGGAGGATTATCAGGAATTGAAGGGGAAAGCGAGGATTGAAACTTGTGGATTAGAGTGGGAATGGAGTTTGTCATGGAAGGATTGATACCTGGTACGGGCCAAATTATAACAATAATAGATTGAATTACGGTTCAATCCATTCGAAATCGTCCAAACGTTTCCACTCAACATTTTTTATTTTAATGATTTATTAACCAGTTATTCTCAATAATTTCGTAAAAAAATAAAATAAAAACCGTGGATACAATTTTTTTCTTGCAAATACGTGTTGCAAATAAGTGTTGCTGCCGTTTTAACACGTTCACGCCGGACCGCATAGCTACGTTTTTTCCCGTGAGGCGGGACTGTCTTAGCTACTTACGCTTCGTCGGGCGGGGCGACACTGTTGAAAGTACCAACATGTTTAATGCGATATTGTTTTGATAACAGTTTTGATATACACTTATGACTTGAAGGAGTAATTTTGGAAATACTTAAAAAAGAATCTTATATTATTATTTATCATTAAAAATAATTCTTATATTACTATTTATTATTAAAAATAATACTTATATATTATATTCTTATTTATGGAGATAAAAGTATGAAATGAAATCACGCACAGCTAAATACAATTCATTAAGAAGAGTAATGAAATAAAATTGACCGATAAGAATCCTTTGAGGGAGCATGTTGAAAGTTATAAAATATTTAATAAATAACCCTCATGCTTGTTAATTCCTACAACATTTAATGTTGAGGAAAAATAAACTAAACTTATTTTCTAAAAACAAGTGACCCACCTGTGATGCGCGTCGCCCCACGGGATAGTTAAGCCCCAAAGAACAGACAAGTACGACCCACCGGTGGGTCACCCCGGCGTGAACGTGTTAAGTCAGCTTCGCAACTGTTAACACGTGTTGAGATTTCTCTAATTATTGTAATTTATCAGATATCGAGTCAAAACAAAACTAACAAGAACATATGCCTTATATATTTTGTCCTTACAACTTATTACCTTATAAGTGAAGTAAGTGGTTGACAAATTCTCGAAAATTAAGTCGATCAATGGTTGAGATTCTTCTGAACGGAAATCTCCAGCAAGAATCGTTGGTTACTCGTAATTGTTATTTAAAAGTCTATAACCTCCAACAGAAGTGGAGTAATTGCTAATGACTAAATTTTATAATATTTGATACAGTTTTGTTAGGAGAAATGTAAAAAACAATGATAATCAAAAATTGATAGTGGATGTTAATAATAGCAATATCACCGATTTTTGAAATCAGGAAATTTCCTTTAATATAGTTGGTGCAACATTGTGCAAGCTAGTTACATTACATTATCTGTAGATGAATGATACACAGCTACCCACTAGCTGTTTAGTCTGCACCTTTGTATTGGGTGATATAGTCAAAATTCGGAATATTAATTCGTTCTTAATTTTTTATCGATGTTTCGGAATGTAATAAAAATCTAGATCATTGCAATACTTTATCATGAGAATAGGTACATTTCTCAGTTAATATTTTCTGAAATCCCAAGTAATAAAAAACACTTTTAAAAGCTATATTATAAAGATACTTGTTAATAGAGCTTGGTTTCATTAAAATGCCTGATTCACAGGAACATTTCAGACTGTCATCTTTTAAAAAATGATAACCAAAAGAATCAAGCATCTAAAGATGCCTTGTCATAAATAAAAATATATTATATTCAAGATAAATATAATAAAAAATATTTTAATAGGTAAGTCATTAATTAATAAACCTATTATTAGCATACAGTATCCATACAGTGTAAATATTTAAAAAACGAATCCTGTATATACGCGTCATAGTCGTGATGCATTTCCGTTGCATTGACGTCATCCAAAGCTGTCGGTTACTCCCTAGTCGCGCCTAAAGGAGTTTTACTTTTAAAAACTTACAGACCTTATTATTTAGGACAATAATTTATCTATTGATCACCCACATTCAGTAAGATTATGGATTACAAGTTCAATCACGAATACTCATCACAGGCTCGAGATTTCTCATGATTTATGTAAAGATATGATAGAATACAAGAAATTTTCTGAAAATACGGTATTTGCGGTGAACAGTAACAAGCTCCCTATCAATAAGACTTGGATGGAAGAAAAAATTAAAGGATATCATAAAACCAAAGATGGGCCAAGGGAAAAGAGCTGATAAAAAACCTGCATCTTCGCCGTCCAAAAAAATAAAATAAACAACAATCATTTATGTGTATTTTTTTGTTTATTTATTTAACCTCACTTTATGCTACTGCGGCTAATCGGACGATGCTACAGTGGGAGTCCTAAATTTTGCCCATCCAGGTTTAATTAGGATGGGGATCTTTGACGAGTGCCTGACATCACACAGGCTCGGGATCACCTTTTAACGTTCCCTTCGAAGGACGACATAACTAAGGATTTTTTACTCCTATTAAAAATATTAGGACCACCTGCGGGTTTGAACACATGGCCTTGGACATAGAAGGCTGTAATGCTAACCACAATACTACAGGTGACCCTTTATTTATGTGTATATGCTTTTCGGCACTCTGTTTTCGACTATTTGTGTTAAATAACTTAGTTTCGTTATCAGTCAACTCATGAAAGGATTGTGAGTTTCTCTACTCTCGTAGATTATCGAGATTGTTTTTGATTTTCTGGTGCATGGATTTAAGGTACATTAATCTTTTTGAAGTATACACTTTCTCTATAATTTTGTTCGGATCGGATCCCATTATATTTAACATGAACTTTCTTATTTTACAATAACAAAATTTTAATTTGTTAGCATTGAGAAGTTAAATCTATGTCCCGCTGCTGTTCCCAAGGCCTTTCTTTAAACCTTAAACCTTTCTTTAATACTCGTCAGCGGTAAATCCAAGCGGCCAAGTCCTTTTATTATTATTTAATTATGGTAAGGCATAATTAAATAAATAACTTACACATGCCTTAGTAATTCATAGTTCATTTTTTTTTTTTTTTTTTTTTAATTTATATATAAACGTTCCAAACTCTATGGGACCAAATTACGTTTAGACGACCTGATAAGTCCGGCAACTTCATTTTGCTGCTATTCGTTATGTTGGTCGCAACTATCATCTCAAGTCAGTACTTTTCAGGAAACCTCTTGTAAAAATCAACGAATAGGCAGCATCCCAAAAAATAATGTAAAAGGTCTCACGGCCTCCTTATTTTCATAAGCCATTGAGACAATTATACTATCGGCAATTGAAAAGGATGCAAGGATGAAAACTTGTTTGGGGTTGGAGTTGGAATAAAAAATAATGATACTTGGTTTGTGCAAAGCAGGTGCTTAAAATGACTGTAAAACTAAAAATATTCGTCTGAAAAATTATTCAGAGCATTATGTTTAGAAGGGGACAAAAGATAAAAAATCATGAGATTTCAAAATGCTGAGCGGCATGGTCTAGACGATTTCTAATGGATTGATTCATAGTTATTTGGGCAGAGGGGACCTTAAAATGTCTTCGTTGAAAACTCTTATTTGAAAATGTTCGAGATCGCAATAACTTCCTGCCTTATATATTTCTTCTATATATTCAAGTAAAAGTAAATATTTTTAAATATATAATCTTTAGAAAAAATAATTTTTTTTTCAATCCTATAGTTACTAATATAAAATAATAATAATAATAATAATAATAATAATAGGCTTAGCGAACCCGAAGGTTCGATGCCGATACCACCAAATTCTGCCTACACAGACTCGTCCAATGTTCACCATTCAAGCCCAAGCCCCCGAGATCAGCCTTAACGCAATCCTCCCATCTCCGCTTCGGCCTACCTTTCGGACGCCTACCAGTCGGATCAGCAAATACCAACTTTATCGGAATCCGCTCGTCATCGAGCCCAACAACTTTACTCGCCCATTTGAGTCTCCGCGATGCAATCAGCTCAATTATATTGACAGGATGCAAGTTCCGCAATTCCGCGTTATGCAACCTTCTAAACTCCCCAGTGGCCTCATCTCTCTTTGGACCAAATATTTTACGCAATACCTTATTTTCGAAAACCTTAAGCCGTTGTTCATCTTTCAAAGTAAGTGGCCACGTTTCACAACCGTAAAGAACCGTTGGAAGAATAATAGTTTTATAAATTCTAATCTTTAAGTTTTTAGATAGAAGCCGCGAACTAAGTAACTTAGCAACTGAATAATAACACGCATTTCCCACCTTTAACCGGGACTTTATTTCTTCCTGGATTTCATTTTTTCTAGTTATAATTGAACCTAAATACTTGAATTTCTCTACGTGTTCAAAAGTATGACCTGATACATCAATATCACCAAGATCGACACCGTTTCTGCTACTAATCATATACTTCGTCTTATCGGTATTTAATTCGAGTCCTATTTCTTTACCGGTTTTTACTAATATAAAATAACATTGATATACCATATTGGCCTAAACGAGATACCCCACCTTTCATGACTTACTCCATTCCCAATTAAACCTATTAGTATCCTCTTCTATTCCTAATAGTCCTCCGTGGTGTCTGAAAAGAAGACGGCCCTGAGACTTTTTCGGTTAGTATATTTTGAGAGAGCTACCAATGGGTAGTTTCTCCCAAGTATGTCATGTAATTATTTAATGTATTTCTCAAATTTACTTGATGTATTGAATAATAAAGCCTGTACCTAAACAGCCCATAAAGGTTCTCGGTTCAGTACTTATCTAGATTCTTACGGTCGGCCAACGGCTATGCAAGGAAGTGATTAGGGCTAAATCACCGTCGGCAACCATGTTTATCACCAATTTCGGGTACCTACTTTATAAAGACTGGGTTTTCCCAGGGGTGCTCCACGGCTGAAATAACAGAATTAATAATTCTGCCGGGATTCAACCCGGCCTGAGGTTCCGCAGATGATGTCTTGGGGTACCCGAGAAGTCACCGAAGAATAATTTTAAATGATCTTGACGTAAACTATTTGTGAAACACTGGCTTTTAATAAGAATTATACATGCTGTACGCAGACTAATTCAACTTTCTAACTGATATAATTAGCACGAATTATGCTATAATATAATTAGCAGCTAGTGAAGATCACTGACAAGTGACTGCTACTGCGAAATGACCACTTAAAATTGCTCGTTTTCTATAATTTCGAAAATAATGATCTTAAAGGACAGATGTATCGCATAATATAATAAACAATATTCGATTTTTTTATGATTGTTTGAAGAAATACCTATCTTGATTTGGATTTTGTAATTTAATGTTTTAAGGATTGAAGTAAACTCTTAGAGCCTGTTTTTTTTGTTTTTTTTATTTCGATTACCCTACTTGGCCATTTTTATCATAATGAGTTTATATTGCAGTGGTATTTTGCATGAACTATATGTGATACGGTGTAGCCCACTAAAACTCTAAAGATATTTCTAATTTAGGATTAAGATTTTTAGAATTTAGGGGATCCTCACACCAGACTGAAGCGACAAGAAACTGCTCGAAGATATCGATTACTACAACACTTACTAGACAAACGTTCAAAACTTCCAGTATATTACAAAATACTCATTTACACCACTATTATCAGACCTATTTGGACGTATGGAATCGAGCTTTGGGGCTCTACGAAACCATCTAATTCCTCCCGCATCCAGTCCTTACAATCCAAAATCCTTCGAAAAATCCTGAATGCTCCTTATTTTGTTACAAATCAACTCATTCATAATGACCTTAACATCCCATTTGTTGCAGACATAGCCCGTGATAGATACTCCTCTTTTCATTCTAAACTCCCTGCCCATACAAATCCACTTGTCCGTAATTTATCTTCCTTAAATATCCCAGATAATCCTCCAAGGCGACTGAAAAGAAGGTGGCCTCGGGACCAACTGAGTTAAAATAGTTAGTGAAGTGCTACCACTGGGTTGTTCTTTCTCAAGACATTTTCATGACATTTTTTTTTCATTCCTCATATTTACTTATTGTGTTGTTTAATACAGTTGTAAATTACAATAAATAAATTAAAAAAAAAAAAAAAAAAAAAAAAAGAATTTAGGGGGTCCTTAACATTGCAATGATTGGTTCAAGGGATCCGCAAAAAAAAAATTGCTGGGAATTACTGCTGCTCTGTTTACTAGATCATACCGCTACCTATATGTTATAGAATAATGCAGTTGCAAATTTCAATATATATATATAATTTTTAATAATTTTTTAGATAATTTACGCAAGCGAAAACCACATAAATGTAATTTATAGTTGAAAATATTATGCGATTCCATTAATTAATTAAACTAAATATTTAGGTGAGATTCCAAAATAAACTTTGTTTCAACTAGGGAGATGAAAGTTGTTTCAAGCTTATACCAGATTTTTTTTGTTTCTATTTGTAACAGAAACGCCCGCCATGCACCCAATCACTATTTGCAATCAGTTGCCTCCTTCAAATGGGCACATCGAATCATTTCTATCCACCGTGACGGTTTCCCTTCCAGAGGATGATGGCAAGGACACGGAAGGGCATAGACAATAGGTTACCTCTCCAGCGCGATAAGAAGGCGGCTCCAGGATTTGTTGTTCCAGCAGGTGGAGCCAGATTGGTGCAGGTGAAGTGTGGCAGGTGCACAGCATCTGCCCCTTCCCGCCAAATCTCTACCTAGCAACCAAACCCTCCCTCAGATTTCTTAACATATACCTGCCTCCCATTCTAGCTCCGAAAGGTACAGTCTTCCTTCAGTCTTCTTATGTGTCTACATAGTAACTTTAAATGAAATGCTAATGGTATTTTTTATGTCCTTCCGATGTGATATAAGTCTGATTTTTTTTATTTATTAATTGTTTTGAAGATAATACAGCATGTTACAGTTAGGAGAAATGGGCTGAAAAAAATGGATGGACTTTTTGAAAAGCATTTAATATCTTGATAATGGGAAAAGAACTCTGTAAAAGATTGTGAAGAAAAATAAATGTGTAAGAAAAGAAAGTTAAGGTGTGCTTTTCTGAGTTTCAAAAGTAAAGAATATGATCTGATGTAATGAGGATTATCTAAATAATAACCAAGGATATAAACAAAGTTTGTACTTTTGTAACAGAATTTATGGCATAACTGGGTATAATCACATAACAAATCAGTTTTATAAAGTTTTTAACTTGATATTATTACGTTTTAGCATCCTGGCTCTCTTAACCACGATTTGCAGTAACATTAGGTATCGCCAGCCTGAAAATAAAAAAATAATTGCAGCAAATTATATCATACATGAAATTTTCAAGTAGTCTTAAATTAAAAGTGATAAAATTAACGTACCCGCAGCAATGCCAAGTAAAGAGACCTGAGAGGTATAACTAACTGACGTACTGCTAGAGTTGTGTCTGTGTAATTGCTACCTGCATTGTGAAATGATTAGTTGCACTCGGACATAAGAAATAGCTGGAAACAAAACAACAAAAAATTGTAACTTGACCAAACCATTTATTATAACAATTTGGTTTAAACGATATAAAAAATAAAAACAATCATAAATTACATATTAATGTTAATCTACTGTATTATATATATATTTTTAACAAGCCTACATTGATAATTCATGGACAACAGTTTATGATAGGTAGAAATATTCGGGAGTCAGTCGCTTAAAAATATTTTATGTTTGCCGACGTTTTGACCCAAGCATTTGAGCCATCATGAGGCCATCAGTAAGCCCATGTCAAGCATAAACTCTAATAATGTAATAAATAATAAGAAATTATTTTATTTATTATTATTATTTTTATTTTTTTTTATTATTTTGTTCTCTTTTTATCATTTAAATATAATCGTATAGATCTATTGTAATCATTAATGATTTATTTTCTTGTGTTATTTGGGCAATTATAATTATTCTTGGACATTTATGCTATTCTTAATAGCCCAGTAGAATTAGACCAAGTTTTCACACTTTTCACCTTTGTGGGTTTTCCGCCATCTTGAAAAACCTCTAAAAAAAAGCACTTTTTAGAGCAAACTTTGTCTTTAGCAATTTTAAAGAACAATAAATTGCCTACATGTTTGGTATGTAACATATTGGAAAATTCGGAAAATCTACTGAGATATGTGGGTGTCAATATTGGCCAAATTGTCAAAAAAACACAAAAGTATGTGGTTTCGCTTCAATAACTATTTCGGTGTGCAGTTTATTAAAAAACATAAGAGACAATCTTTTACAGCGTTAAATTTCTAACAAGTTAGATGTATAAGATTTTTAATTACTCCTAATATATACGTCAGCCAAAGTGTGACCACTCACAAAATTAGTCACAGGGAGTGATGACCCTACACTAAAAATTTCATCGTGAAGAGTGAGTGTAAACTCGTAGGAATTTACACCGCGAGGCCTTAGGCCTACACGGCCTGTCGCGCCACTGGAAGAAGAAGAAGAATATACACGAAGAAATTCTGAAATCACATTTTTAATGAAAGTGTTCTTTTAATAAAAAAAATAAAATACTCCGTTTTAATTAGATCTTCTAAACGTAATATTATCTTAAAACCATCATTGTGTATACTCTAAGAAAAGAAAAGCGTGTTTTCAACAAATAAGAACAAATTTCCAATATATTACTTTTATTTTAATTAATTTAAAAAACAAAACAAAAAACATTTTAATGATACTCAAACAACTTTAAATAAAATATAAGTAGGTGCTCCGAATTCTCCAATATGCTACATACCAAACATGTAGGCAATTTATTGTTCTTTAAAATTGCTAACGACAAACTTTGCTCTAAAATGTCTAGGAAGAGATTTAGAAGTAAAAACATAAAAAAGTGCCTTTTTTTTTTTTGGAGGTTTTTTCAAGATGGCGGTAAACGCACAAGGGTGAAAAGTGCGAAAACATGGGTTTTTAATAAGGAGCAGTTCAAACAATCGTGCTTAAAAATTAAATTTACCCCACCATTTTCTAGCCAAAATCCTATTTCTACTCGGCTATAAGGGATCCTTCCTAGAATAAACAATATTTTTCTAACGATCTTATATTTCAAAACTTTTACTTTTAATTACCTAAATATAGCATATATAGAAAGGGAAAGTAACGCGATCGTGAGTATTTTCGAATTCCAGTTTTCAACGGATATACACGTTTTGGGATACCCTGGGTCTAAAATTGTCTTCTATAATATAAAATTTAAACTATAATTTCGATTCTACTAATAGCTATCTGTTCTAGCTGTATTATTTTATTCATACATATTAACAGCTACCTTCAAGGTAAATAGAGGATTGTAAAGACTTTTTTTCCTGCTTGGGCGGATGTGCACCGTACCACACACTTGCCAGGTGAGCTGAGCTCTTATTACGCAATGTTAACAAAAATCAAGGTCGTCATATGTTAGCTCATCAAGGTAGAAAGAACATCTGTGGAAAAAGCCTTGAAATGTAGCTTCTAGAAATTCCATCTCTACTTAAGCTGTTAACAGTCCAACTACGCTTCATTAAAATTTTCATCATTTTTGTAACCATACCGTATAATTTTTTTATTTTTTTTATTATATTTTATTGAAATTTACAACTGTATAGGAATAGATAAAGTAAATATGCTGATTAAAGATAGTGTACATGAAAAACCTGAAGAGAAACTGCCCATTGGCAGCACTCTAGTAATCAATCTAAACAAGAAGGTCTCGAGGCCATCTTCTTTTCAGACGTCTCGGAGGATTGTCGGGAATTGAAGAGGAAGCAAGGATTGAAACTAGTGGTTTAGAGTGGGATTGGAGTTTGTCATGGAAGGGTTGAAATCTGGTTCGGGCCAAATTAGCTACAAAGGGAATATTAAGGTCTTTATGGATAAGTTTATTCGTGACAAAGTAAGGAGCGTTTTGGATTTTTCGAAGGATTTTGGATTGTAAGGATTGGATACGGGAAGAATTTGATGGTTTAGTGGAGCCCCATAGCTCAACTCCGTAAGTCCAGATAGGTTTTATGATGGTCATGTAGATGAGTCTTTTGTAGTTAAGTTATAGTTTAGAGCGTTTGTCTAGTAAGTGTTGAAGAAACCGAAAGCGGCGGGCAGTTTCTTGTCGTTTCAGTCTAGTGTGCGGATTCCATGTTAAACGTTTGTCAAGTAGAAGCCCTACGTAGCGGATATGTTTAACTGGAACGAGTGGAATGTTATTAAAGGATACTGTAGGGCAGGATGTCATAGGTTTACGACGTAGGATGAAGGTAATTTGATGATAAAAACTTAATGTTATCTGATAACGCTGCTAAACACCATTTACAATATACAAAACTGGACTCTCGCGTGTACTATATAAAAGATAAAAATCGTATGGACTTAAATAAAACAGTGTTCTGGACAAGAGGTGAACACATGAACTTAAAAAGTTTTATTTTATTTTATTATTTTTTTTATTTAAAAGAAATTTACAACTGTATTATACAAGGGGTACTCACTACTTTTGGTATAGCATGCTACTTGTGCTATTGTGCTAAACCCATCAATTTTATATAGGAAATAACTGGTTTAGCAAAATAACACAAATAGCATGCTATATCAAACGTAGTGAGTACCCCTACAATAAAATACATTAAGTAAATGTGCTAATAGATCAAGTGGGCGTGAAGAAACTACCCAGTGGTAGCACTTCAGTGTTTATTTAATGTAGCAGGTCACGTGGCCTTCGTCTTTTCAGCCGCCTCGGGGGATTATCAGGAATAGATGGTAATGTGAGTTTGCGGACGAGTGTGTTGGAGAGGACGGGTAGTTTTAAATAAAAGGAGGAATATATAGTTCGGGCTAGATCTGCGACTAATAGGATATTTAGGTCTTTATGTATTATTTTATTGGTGACAAAGTAAGGGGTATTTAGGATCTTTCGGAGGATTTTTTATTGCAAGGATTGAATGGTTTGGAACTTAAAAAGTAATTAAAAAAATATATCACAAAAAATCTGGTCCGTGCAACACACGACTTTCACTTACTTCCATTGTTATCATCAATTTAGGAATTTTTAAATACAGTTAAAGAAGAAAATAAATTTTTAATAATTCATTACCTAGAGTTTTAATAGAAATATGTGCTTTAGTAAATAATCTATTATATTATTATCTACGACAATCTGTTTGTTTTATTGGTTTTTTTATCACTCTCTGTTAACTTTTACAATTTTTTGTACAATGATATATTATACATCTATATTACTGGATTTTTGTTCAAAAACACGAAAATTGCATACAAAAATATTTTTGCTCTTTCCTCCTTTTGTTGAATATCAAATTCGTTCAACTTCTTTATTTAGATGTTTCTAAGCAACGCTAATTATATGATATTGTAAATTTTATGAAATATACAAAACTAAAGGTACTTCAGAAGAAGAAAATATCAGAATTTACGCCCTATTAAACTATTTCAATCAAAAAAGTTCAAAATGATATTAACACCCATTAAATTTTACATTGATGTGACGAGTTTAATCACAATCGTTAGAGCCATTTTTGAGAAAATTGTAAAATGTTGCAAAATGCATGGTATAAAGCAACTTCCGGACAGCCGATTTTAGTGAAAAAGGTGTTAGTTCTCCTCGCTCGCTCCGTCTTCGCATTTCGCGTTTTATCATGGCCTCAACTAGTTGTGAAATATTTTTTCTTTTTTACTTTTCTTCTTTTTTGTCCGACCATAATCAGTTTTAAAAATTTTGTCCACGATGAAAAAGTTATTTCATATTTCTTTCCCAGTTCACGATTGCTCATCATTCTCCGTTCCACATCACGTTTCACTCTAATTCTTAGACTTGCAGAATACATGTTTCCGGCACAGAATCTTGAAACATAATGACTCCTTCTGGAATTAAATAGGTGTGTACTTTTATTTGTCTAGTAAATATATTGAAGGATTTGTGATTAATACTCCACAAATTTATTAAACAAAAACAAAATCAGTCTGAGTAATAGGTTTAAGCAAACAAACATGGTTATGATACGAATTAATATTATCTAATTTAACTATCTAATTTTTGTCCAGTTGACATCTTCAAGTGCACGAACAATTTCTATTTAATGGTGAGTAGGTACACCCAGAAGCCTCATGTCTGTATTGAACTCATGGCATTATAGCCGAACAGAAGTTCATTATAATAAAATAAAACTGTGAAGTATAATTATCAGTCTCCAATTTTATATATCTAAATATTTTTTTTGTGAAAAAGCGATCGGGTTTGAAACAGGATGACTCCCTTTCACCTGTTGTATTTAATATAGCTTTAGAATATGTCATCGAAAAGGTGATGTGTACCGAGAAAGGTTTAAATATGGGTGACAAGATTCCGGTTTTTGGGTATGCCAATGATCCGTTACTGCAAGGTGAAGACACGGGAACCATACAACTAAATACAAGTGTGTTAATAAAAACCGGTAATGAAATAGGACTCGAATTAAATACCGATAAGACGAAATATATGATTAGTAGCAGAAACGGTGGCGGCCTTGGTGATATTGATGTATCAGGGCATACTTTTGAACACGTAGAGAAATACAAGTATTTAGGTTCAATGATAACTAGAAAAAATGAAATCCAGGAAGAAATAAAGTCCCGGTTAAAGGTGAGACAAGCGTGTTATTATTCAGTTGCTAAATTACTTAGCTCGCGGCATCTGTCTAAAAACTTAAAGGTTAGAATTTATAAAACTATTATTCTTCCGACGGTTCATTACGGATGTAAAACGTGGCCGCTTACTTTGAAGGATGAACAAAGGCTTAAGGTTTTCGAAAATAAGGTACTGCGTAAAATATTTGGTCCGAAGAGAGATGAGGCCACTGGGGAGTTTAGAAGGTTGTACAACGCGGAATTGCGGGACTTGTATCCTGTGAATATAATCCAGTTGATAGCATTGCGGAGGCTCAAATGGGTGAGTAAAGTTGTTGGGCTCGTTGACTTCCGAGAAAGTTGGTAATCACTGAACCGACTGGTAGGCGTCCGAAGCGTCGATGGGAGGATTGCGTTAAGGCTGATCTCGGGAGCTTGTGCTTGAACGGTGATCATTGGACGAGCCTGTGTAGACAGTATTTGGTGGTATCGACATCGAACCTTCGGGTTCGGTAGGCCTGTTTTTAGTATATATATTTTTTGTTTATATTGACTTTCTATTATTTCTTTTGATTATTATTATTATTTTTTTAGGTTGTTTTTTTTATTTTTAAGCATGAAGTATTTTTTATATTTTCCTCTATTCAGTTACTGAATGTTATTATAGATTGTTCTAGGGTATCAGTATGTTCATGATATTATAACGTAAACACTATGTCTGTAATATAACCACCTGTCATTGTGCAATTCTTTGGTTGGTGGACTATGTTTATATATAAATAAAAAATAGTGATCATAATGTAATTTAGTACTTAAAAAAAATAAATAAAAAGTTTCCTTTTTCGACTTCTTAGCAGTCCATTTCAGTTCTTACAAGGATACCAGTTCCTTTTCCTTTTTCCAGTAACTGCTAAAGAATGGTCACAAATAAAGGAACGTTTTCCTCAACAAAGGATGAATTAGAGCACGATTAACTTTTTACTATAGAGCATGGCACCTCTGGTCCACTGTTTTTAGTCGTCTTTCGTGAGAATTTTCTGTGGTCAAAAGCATTTACTCCGTGACTCTTTTTTTCTTCTTTTCTTTACCTTTCGGCTGTGAGAAAGGTCAGTAGAAGACATTAAATAGCCATTAGTGGCGGGATGGTAGCGTTACCGGAGCGTCACAAGGTAGCAGTATTAAGTCTAGAAAGCTTAATATGTATTTGATTTCAAATCACTATCCACGAAGAAAATAAATATATTATTATATTTAAATCAGAACACTCTGTTCACATTAACATGTTTTATTTCACATCAATAATACATATTTACGTTTTGAGGTCATACACTTTACGTTTAGAATAACGTATTTAAAATCCTGGGCTACGTCTTTCAGAAAATACCAGCGTGAGGAGGTAGTTGTTGTTGTTTGGAGTTTTGAGGCGTAAAACCCAGGGGTCATAAACGCCTATAGTTCTCTTTAAGTATAAATAAATAAATAAATCAAAACTAATAAACTAGGCGTATAATAATTAGATAAAATAGTAAAAAAATAAATAAATTATTAAAAAAATAAATAAAATAAAAATAAGTTAAATTAAAAGACTATATTTTATTAAATATTAGTTGACTCTTAAGAAACCTGAACAGCGCCGAGATGTTGTTTTCATTATCGGAGAGTATGAAGGATATATTAGGTATAAGCCCAAATTTGTTTAAACCTGTCCTATAAAAAAGGCATTCTTCTAAAATGTGGCTGATAGTCAGGATATTGTTACAATGTGGGCACTTAGGAGGTGGCTACTTGGTAATGAGATGAAGATGGGTCATGTTAGTGTGGCCAATCCTTAATCTAGCCAGGATAACTTCCTCTCTGCAGCTTGAGCGACATGATGAGGACCAAGGCCCCACTTTTGTTTTGACGACTTTCAGTTTGCTAGCAGGACTCTCGTCCCACATGGACTGCCAGGCAGCCGATATTTCCTTTCGGAGCGGCTGAGACATATCTCGCGGTGTTAGAATAGCTACGCCTTGACCGGAAGGGTGAGCGCCTGTTTGGCGGCCCTATCCGCCAGCTCATTACCAACTATCTCCACATGGCTTGGGATCCAAATAAAGCACTCTGTCTTTTCTAATTCTTGGAGCATATGGATATATCGGTGTATCTTTAGGACGAGAGGTTGGGGAGAGTACATGCTATGTAAACCTTTTAAGGCATTCAGTGAGTCGGTAACTATGGTGATTGAGTGTGAGGGAACTGACGTAGCGTAGTGTAAAGCTGAAACTATTACTTGAAGCTCTGCAGTATAAATGTTACATAGTTTATGTAATTTTATTTTGTGTGTCGAGTTGTGTGTAACGAATGAGCAGGCTGTAGATTCTTCTGATTTTGATCCATCTGTATAGATTAAAAAGATATCCGGAAGAGTATGGAGCAGATTGGTAAATTCATTTTTGTATTCGGAAGGGGAGGTATTGGTTTTGAGTAATCGTGTCAAGTCAAGCATAATATTGGGGGGTTTGTGAAGCCATGGAGGGTTTAGAGGTTCTGGTTTGCAGATAGGTAAGCTTTTAAGGAAATCGATGGCGGAAGACATTATTTCTGTTAAAGGGAGGGTTGAGTTAGGTATGTTTCTAAAAGCATTTGTGAATTTTGGTTTAAATATGGAAGTATGGGTAGGATGATCAGGTTGGAGAATTAGTTTCGATATGTAGTTCACAGCTAGTTTTTTTCTTCTAAATAAAAGCGGAGCATAAATAAGAACTGGGCTTGTTCGGAAGGCCCCGGTTGCGTTTCTGATGCCCATATGGTGGACTGTATCTAGCTCTTTTAGAGTACGAAAACGAGCCGATCCATAAGGTAGTTATCACCCATCTAATAGTAGAAGATCCGAACTAGAAACGATCTGCACCGAGCTGATAATAGAATGAAAAATATTTTATAACAAATTTAGTATATTAGAAAATATGTTAAGAATGGGTTGCCTAAAAAAATCCTGGATAGACTATTTTTAATTATTTAAAAAAAAAAATATTTTTAATTAAATGTTTCAACAAACTTTACCCTGTAATTTGGCATTTGTGTAAAAAATGGTCCTGTAATTTTATATGGGATATCAAACTTTCTTATATTCGATGTCCGGTCTCAACTCGGATCTCTCTGTCACGCATTTTCACTTGGGTTAAAATTCAATCTTCAAAATTCGGCAACCCAGATTAGGAACAAGTTTCTTGCAGACAACCCTATATCAATTTGTTTGCAATGAAACAACGCTTATATTGATATCTTTTTTTTTCTATTATCAATCTTTTTTTCTATTATCATGAGTACCTTCATCACACGAAAAAATCAGCCTAAATGTAATCAGTTTAAAGTGATTCTCACTGTGAGCCATATTTTAGAGGACTGTCTACGATATAGGAGAGAAATTTAAAAAAAGGTCTCTGAGGGTTTGTGTACGGATATGTGTAAGGTCAGGGATGGAGGTTACGGGATTAATGCCTATTTAAAAGCCCCTCAGCAGCAATACGCTAACGCATAATTATTTTATTCCAAGGTTTTTGCTCACCTGGTTGCTGGAAAACACGCGTTAACCCGCCCCCGTTAAGTTAATTAACTTATTTTTTGAGTCATGTTCAACTTTTTGGGCTATAAAAGAATTGGCATCCGGTCGTAATTAGGAATGTATGCCACCCCCATTCTCCCAACCCGTAGCTACGGATTGCTCATTTACAAAACGCTTACACTACGGAGCGATAACTCACACCAACTGGCTATCCTCAACATAATTCATGAACTCCGAAGTAGGGGACGGCAAACGTGGAAGTATGTTAATGAGCCTCTAAGTCTGCTGAAGTCGTAACTCGGCACGTCCAGGAGGTGATACATTTTAGCAGTGAAGTAGCTTAGCTTGGCAAGGAAGGTGTTAATTTATTGAAAGGGGGGAGACGATGGAGCCGTCAGGAAGTTTGTCAGTAGCTCGAGCGTTCTCGGCAGATTGCTACTTCCTAAATTACTTAAGTTTGTAGAATAAAGGTGCAAGTAGTTAACAAGCACTTGTGAGTGACACTTTTACGTTAAGTTTAATAATATCCAAAATTAATTGCTATATACACTCACTCAAAAAAGTTTCCATACAGCATGATTTTATTTTGCATACCTCTTTATTTTCAACTTAGCAATTTGAAGCTAATTATAAAATTGGCATCAAATGAAGAATTAGTGATCTTTTGCAGGATTTAAACTTAAACGTAAGTAATATTTTATGTTTAAACAACTTTTTATTCGATCCATGGGATACGAATTTTATCCGAATAGACACTACCCTTACAAAAAGAGGGAAATCTTTTGAAGATCGCGTCTTTATGAAAAGCTATTTTTTGGAATTGAAAGAGAAATATAATAATTTTTCTGTAATATATACGGACGCATCAAAAGTAAGTGATGAAGTTGGATGTGCTGTGGTAAGTGAGACAATTAATCCCAGGTTCATATTACTCGGAATGAACAGCATATTTACTGGAGAACTGTTTGCAATATATAAAGCCTTGGAGCTTGTCAAGACAATGAATGACAACAACTTGCTCATAGTGACGGACTCATTAAGTTCACTTAAAGCAATTGCTGATACGAAATCGAACAATTCCGTCACATTGCGGTATTGTGGGAAATAATGTAGCCGACAGAGAAGCAAACAGGGCGAGGCTGAATGAATCTGCGACTGAAAATGTGAACATGACCACAGCAGAAGAATGGAAGAAGCATTGCAGGAAGGCCATTATTAACAAGTGGAAAATAGAATGGGTTACTTCCAGTACTAAACTGAAAGAGATACAGCAAGAAGTATCTCCTTGGATCACGTCATGCAGGAAAAGTAGGAAGGAAGAGGTAGTGCTAGCAAGGCTGAGGATAGGACATACAGCCTATACGCACGGATATTTAATGAGAGGCCTGGATCCGCCATTATGTGATACATGTAACACAACACTGACCATAAGACACATTGTAACAGCACACCATACATTGTTTTATACACTTTCAATATTAATCCTATTTCTTGTACTATGACCGTCTTTCCAGTGTTATATGTATAAATCTTATTTCTACAGTCAAATCTTCGTTGAGTACTAACTTTACTTGGGTCTGGAAAACTGATTCCTTTTAAATATGCGCCTTTCTCACGATTTCAGAGAGCTCGTGGTTCGCAAGGCTTATCTGTAAGAAAAATTTCATATCTCTTGAATAAGTCATATGTTACTGTACAGTATGGACTACAAAGACATAGAGAGTTTGGAGGATAGAACACGTGCTGAAAGACAGGAGACTGAAGAATCGCCACAGGCTAGCCATCCTTGCTGAAGTCCATGCAAATCCTCACACTACCGAAACCTCAATGACCATCATTAGAAAAAGGTACTATGGGATTCAAGTCCACCCAGAAACAGTCAAAAATATTTTAAGGAGGGAAGGATACAGTGGTCGAGTCGCAAGAAGAAAGCCCCTCTTCAGTAAGTCAAACCAGAAGAAGCGCCTGTAATGCTAGGGGGTTTGTAAATCAACCGAAATATTTCTGGGAACGGGTCATATTCTCTTGAGAATTCAAATTTAATATTTTGGGCCTAATGGAAGGTCAAAAGTGTGGAGGAAATCAACCTAAGCTTTCAAAACTAAGAATTTATTTATGGGTGCATGAAAACATTTTTTGAGTATGTTTATATATGTGTATGTGTGTGTATATATATATATATATATATATATATATATATATTTTTTTTTTTTTTTTAATTATTTTTTTTATTATCGAAAGAATTACAGTAATACAGAAGTAGAAAATAAATGTGCGCCTTTTTTTAATACTTCCAGAAGCCAGTATATTAAAATAAACATTTAGTGTTCACAACACACGACTTTTAATTACCTCCGTTGTTAAAATCAAATTAAGGATTTTTAATTACAGTTAGGTATGATATATATAGACAAGTGAAAGCAAAAGCAAAAAAAGGTTAAAGAAATATATATATATATATATATATATATATATATATTTTTTTTTTTTAAACATTTTATTGATATTTACAAATGTACTTACAATAAATATAATAAGTTAATGGGCTAATTTACACTTAACTAACGTGTGGCAACACCAATGTCAATTTAATTTAGTAGGTATCGAGGCCATCGTCTTTTCAATCGCCTCGGAGGGTTGTCAGGAATATATTAGAATAAGCTATGTACAAGAGGATTCGTGTTGGACGGGAGTTTGGAATTAAAAGAGGCATATCTGTTTTGGGATAGTTCTGCGACAATGGGATATTTAGGTCATTATGTATGATTTTATTCGTTACGAAATAAAGAGTATTTAGTATTTTTCGCAGGATTTTGGATTCTAAGGATTGAAGTTTTTAATTTCATCGTAACTTGCCACCTTATTTATACATATATGTATAAAATGAAAGCGATTTTAGATTCCGCGAACTCTTCCTAAACCAAAAGAACGATTTTCATACGGTTTTCACCACCATTCAGGGCATTCTTTCATTGCAATTTAGTTTTTTTTTTTAACTGGAAAAATAGATTATTTTTTACAAAGTCATAAACAAATTATTTCTGAAATATAAGTAGTAACATAGACGTTTAATATACGGTTGGAAGGCGCAAGATTTTCGAAGAGTTAATATGCTATAAAATGAATCTTATAGGTCAATATAAAGTTGTTGTAAGCCCATAAACCTATGGGCTTTGGTTATTGGGAGGTTATAATAGTTAAAATATTGCCTATGTCGTACAGGATCGTGCAAGTTATATTCTTCCCTTTAGTATGCAATATTTTAGAAACAATACAAAGTACTGAATTGTAACTAAGTTGTGTTAAATCTATAAACTAACATTTTTATAAATTATTTAAAATTTAATAATATTTCATGAAGACAGATGTTTCACAGTGAATTAAATTGAATTTTGACGGAAAATAAATAAAACCTTTAAAATGTATTTTAAATAGTTTATTTGAAATTTTAAATAGTTCTAAACTTATTGGATAGGAACCTTTGTCATTTCTGTAGTTTTTGAATAAATACATAGCAATCAAGTTTTCTTTATATGGGATGATTACATTTTTAGTTATCTGTGATTCACTTTAAATTAACAAACAAATAAACTTAACCAATTTTGATCTATGTTTTTTTTTCCGATGATTAAATATAATAATTAATAGATGTAATAAAATAAAGATATTTTCTTGCTAATTGCACTTTCCGTTACGATGAACTAAAACTACTAAAGCGATAAACTTCAAATCGGTCAGATAGAGCTTTTTAAAAATATAAATAACACCGCATTCAAATTGCACCAGCGCGAAGCAGGTACGGGTTTTACTGGTTTATCATAAATCTTACAATATTTTTTTTTATTTATTTTATTTTTTATGTATTCCTTTTTATCGTGTAATTCATTTTAATTAAGTAATTAAAATACCCATTAGTCAAAGCTTGATAAGGTTTTCGTAATGGTTGATTAAACTGTTAATCTGTGACGTTATTCAAGAAACCAGTTCTCTTATAGGGATGTTTGGGCAAATGATTTGTTTTTAGTTCGGAAACAGTTTCTTTAAAAATCAGGTAAAATTTTTGCAATCATGGTAGGAGTTGTGCTGAGAATGAACACCCCCGACTAGTATTAATTTTTCAATTTAAAATTGAGGCCCTTCCCAAGTAAATATTAAAAACAACCCCCCGGGTAGAAAGTGAGAGAGGGGGGAGGGGTGTCTTGTGGTAGGGGGTGTCGAAATCGATGATTTCCACCCACCGGTAGAAGCTCCTGTAAGTTTAAGACCTCCTGATATTAAAATCACTATTTACTCCCACTACCTTTTGGTGGGAGAAGGCGGGGTTGCGGGGAGGGGGTGAAACAGCATCAATTCTAATTAGCCTTAAGACCTTTTCTTTTAATTTAAAGTAATAAATAACATTTTTTTTTTTAATTTTAAAATAACAAAAATAATTGTTACCATAATTAATATAGTTTAGGGATGTGCTAAATTCAATAGGCATTTAAGTGCTAAAACGCCTCATAATCATACTTGGGCACATTTATTTTCTTTTACAGCAGTATCTACCAACAGGCCTTAGCCCAATTATATTTGGTATTTTATAAATAATAACATTACATGCAACTAATAGAAATAATAATAATAATTGTCTTTTATAAAATATGTAATGTAACACTTATCAACTTAATTTAAAAAAAAAAATCATAATCATAATAATGAGAATAATAAAAAAAAAAAATGGATCTTTGAAAACTTAGCTGTAAAAAATAAATAATAATACACACACGCACACAAACACACACACACTTCTTGAACAATATAACAAATTTATTTTTTATCTCAGCTTTGTTCCCATATACCCTACACTCGAGAAAATGTGGATGCCATAATCTAAAAATTCTTTCGCTAAGAAGCCGTTTACAAATAATATATTGAGCAAGGAATTTCTTGCCAGAAGACAACTTGAAGAACAGTAAACAGATTCTAATCAAGCTTTATAGAGGACAGTTTCATATTTACAGGTAAAGTTTCTGTAAAAGAAAAAATACGTACAATCGAAAGAATAAAATCATATAATCTTATCATATACTCGTATAGGGTGGCCAACCAATAACACTAGAGACGGCAGCACTTGAACAACGGTTACGATCGCTTTTCTAAACAATACAATATATATATATATATATATATATATATATATATATATATATATATATATATATATATATATATTTACATACAAAAACATACACAGATATATTTATAAAATTAAGTTCCTTCCTTATCCTAAATAATTTCATGAGTTGTTTCATGGGCTGGGGATTTGTTTTTCCAGTAATGCCTTAAAATTACGAAAATTTCTAAGGACACTGTAATGTTTCTTTTTTTTTAAACAAATAGCTAAACAGATGCGTTTTTGAAGAAGTTGAGTAGGACTAAACAACCTAAGAGAATCCTCTAAAGGGATTATTAAGTATTCGTAAGCATTAATAGTATTGAATTATTTACAGTCTTTCGAAATCTTGAATTTGATAAAACGGTTACTTATACACCATATTATTTCCCGGAGATATAAAATAGTGGAATATCCTAAGGTTATAAGAGAATATTGGGTTAAAAACTATAAATCGCGAGCCACTCCGCCGGGCAAGTGTTATCTTCCTCATCATGCGGTTCTAAAGGACAGCTCATTCACTAAATTGAGGGTCGTGTTTGATGTAACAGCTATAGACCGAGAACAGTCAAAGGCAACAAGTTCAATTAGCCCCTTGTTTGACCCCGTTGGTTTGGTTAGGGTGGGCGGCAGGTTACGCTAAGCTCCATTATCTTATGAGGTTATACACCCAATATTATTACCAACGAAATATGCCTTTTTACCATTTTCACCTTATTAACTTTCATGCTGGTCCTAAGTTATTACTTTCAATCACCCCGGGACATTTTCTAATAGGAGTATCCCTCGCTACTCCACCAGTACATAATTTGATGTTGGTTTCGCGAAACCTTCTTTCCAGATGGCAGATTTGCATTAATGACTGCTGTAAAGGTGGCGGATAGACAATCTAAAGTGCCTTCAGCAAAAGGTCAAATGGACCAAAAACACTGCCTCCATCGTTCCGGGAAGGTCTTGCTCAGAGATCCTAACGTGTCCCTTTTGCAATGGTCCAGAGATTTGGAGGGGTATCTCGGCAAGGACGGAATTGTGGTTAAATTGAGGATGATGAAGGTGGAACTTGTAATACCTGCTTCCCCCTATAAATTTTGGTGGGCGGTATTATCAAGCCTAAATTTACAATTAATTTTAATAATATTAATTGTTATCAAGATAACAGATGTTCTTTTGTTTTTTATAATGTACGTGGGTTTTATGTTGTTAAAAACATATGTTATATGGTGCCAGTGTGAACTTGTTATTGTGAGTTGTTTTAAAATGAGAAAAACAATATCCCACCTTTTTTTGTGAAATAATCCTGTTTTCAAGAATCTGGTCTTATTGCATGAAGCCGAAGTGAAGAAAGCAACCAGGTGGTAAGTTTTCACCTGTTTTCACCATTCTTATTTTAACCACCCAACAGTCTTACGGGGAAAGGTTTGTTTTTTCAATTTCGAAAAGCCCCTTGCCCCAACAACCCTTAATTATAATAATTCCCATCACACCGTATTTAAATAAATAGTAAATCAATGAATTATTCCTGTTCACGCAAGTGCCTAATAATCGGCAGTGGGATTATCTTTATTCCATGGCCATTTATTGTGTTCAACATGTGTGTAGCGCAAAGCCTTTTTGATTTTATTTAACAATAGACATTGCTGAGAAAGGTATGACATAGTTCCACACTCGTTATTGAATATACATTGCAATCTATCAGTAGAGTACATTTAGCAATTTGTAAATGTATGCCCTATTCAATAATGTGAAACTATATAACCCCAAGTTACCTAAAGGATTTGTTTAATCAATCCTTCTAGTATTTAAATGTAGCAAAGAATTTTTGCGTTTTGTGTGATACAAAATTTTTTCAGACACAACACTCCGAATCAAAAGTTTTAGAATCTATAATTTGAAGAACTTCCTAAATGATTTCAAATACATCTATTAGCAGGCTAATTGACTACGAGACATTATTAGATCTTTTGTATTATTTTTCTCATATTCTGGGACTTGAACCGTAAAATGAAGGGATGTTTGTTTATTTATTTAACGTCACTTTATGCTACTATGGCTGATCAGACGATGCTACAGTGGGAGTCCCAAATTTTGCCTATCCAGGTTTTATTAGGATAGGGATCTTTAACGAGTACCTGACATCGCACAGGCTCGGGACCACCTTTTAACGTCCCATCTGAAGGACGGCATAACTAAGGATTTTTGACTCCCATTAAAAAATCCTAGGACCACCTGCGGGTTTAAACCTGTGACCTTTTGCATAGGAGGCTGTTACGCTAACCACCCAGCTACAAGTGATCCTAATGAAGGGATGTTTCATGTTTTCAAGGGATATTTTAGCAATTAAATTTGATTTTTTACTACTGTGCGCTCGCCAATCGTGTCAACAAACTAATTAGTTTTTATAATTTTTCTTTTAATTTTTTTTATATAAAAAATTAATTAATTATTTAAAAAAATATTTTATCTGGAATCTGGAATCCCAAAGGTTAAATATGGACAATTTTCAGAATTTTGTCCTCCTAAATCGGTCATATTTTCCAATGTGCGCCACTTTCTTAAGTTAAAAGAAACCTTGTATCTTGTCAATCTTATTAATCAAAAAATAGTTTTTATCATAATGTTTTGAGAATACAATATACTGAGATCATTCGGGGAAAAAAAAATTGCTACATTTCTGGGTATATTCGCACGCTATCAATTAGGATTACGTCATACTTTCCAGTTTATGAGACCCCGGGTAAGGAATAAAACAATAACCATTGACATTAATGATTGTGATAGCCATATCAAAAATTCAGATATAATTTAGAATATATTGAAATAAGGACGACCGAACTCGACTCTCTATCCCAATTTGCCCCCTTCCCTCTCCATTTTTATTCTGTTTGCACTTTTTCTTTCTTCAATATCCCCGCTTCGCCATTTGACCTTTTGTTTCACCTCAACTCCTCTAGGAAGGAACCTTCAAACATTTCTCCTTCAATATAATTTTCTTTGGTCGTTTACTGGACACGAATTTATTTGTATTGTTCTACATATCGCGTCGTCCACATTTTTTGTTTCCAATAGGTAGTCCTTGGCTACACGCGAAAATTCGTAAAAAAAAAAAAATCTGGTGCGGGGAACACACGACTTTCACTTATGTACTTCGGTTGTTGAAATCAATTTAAGAACTAATAAATTTGTTATCTATACTACAATCAGTTACATTAGTACGTTTTTCATCACTGTCCATTACATTTTACAACTTTGTGTATATGATAATAGGGGTACTCACTACGTTTGCTATAGCATGCTATTTTTGCTATTGTGCTAAACCCGTCGAGTTTCTAGAGTTATTTCCTGTATAAAATTGATGGGTTTAGCACAATAGCACAAATAGTATGCTATAGCAAACGTAGTGAGTACCCCTAATATTCTTTTTAAAATCATTAGGTTTCCAACGGTATATTACAAATATATATTACGGTTTTTATCTTTAAAAAATGTTACAGCCTCCCACACTCTTCAATCCCACATCCGAGACCTTGAAGTATGGTGTCAGAATTGGAGGATTAAAATTAATTCTAACAAATCCCACCAGATAACATTTACCCTTCGTCGTAAACCCATGACTTCCTGCCCTACAGTATCCTTTAATGACACTCCACTAGCCCCTGTTGAACAGATTCGATATCTAGGACTCCACCTTGACAAACGTCTAACTTGGAATCCCCATACAAGACTGAAACGACAAGAAACTGCCCGACGTTTTCGACTACTTCAACACTTACTGGATAAACGTTCCAACCTACCACTTAATTACAAAAGACTTATTTATATGACCATCATAAGACCGATATGGACTTATGGAATAGAGCTATGGGGCTCTACTAAACCATCAAATTCTTCTCGTATCCAATCCTTACAATCCAAAATCCTTCGTAAAATCCTTAACGCTCCTTACTTTGTCACGAATAAGCTCATCCATAAAGACCTTAATGTCCCATATGTTTCTGAATTAGCACGAACCAGGTATCAATCATTCCATGAAAAACTCCATTTCCACTCTAATCCACTAGTTTCTATTCTGTCATCCTCTTCCATTCCTGACAATCCCCCGAGGCGTCTGAAAAGAAGATGGCCTCGAGACCTTCTAGTTTAAAATACTTTTAGAGTGCTGCCAATGGGTAGCGTCTCTTCATGTAACTCATGTCAGTTTACTATGTCCATCACATTTACTTGTTGTATATAATAATACAGTTGTAAATATCAATAAATATGTTTAAAAAAAAAAAAAATCTTTAAAAAAATACATTAAAAAAAAATTTTGCTCTTATCTCTTTTAGTCGATTATCGAATTCATCCAACTTATATATTCAGTCGTTTTTTATCACGGCTAACTACATGAAATGGTTATCTCCTTCAGTTGGATATCGAATTCGTTTAATTTTACCTTTTTTTCAGCAATGGTACTTTAGAGGAAGAAATTTTGAAACATCGGCATTTAAACCCTTACAGACTATTTTAAACAGAATGAAACCTACAAAATATTAAAACCCATTTAGTTTTACATTGAGATAGTGAGTTAAATCAAAATATTTTGCGTCGTTTTTGATACAATTGAAAAAAAAAAAATGTAAAATACATGGTATAAAGTGCCTCTTCTGATAGGTCGACTTTGATGGGAAATTTGCTGTAACATCTCAGGCACACTCTCTTAAACTATGAAATTTCATTTTAGTATAACATCGTTTTTGCGATAATCTTACCACCTACACACACACACGGACACATAGACCTATTTGTGGGACATGGTTATTTGGACTCAGGGGACCCAAAAACATGTATATCCATTGAAAAAAAGAATTCGCAAATTTTAACGATCGCATTACTTTCCATTACAATATTTAATATATAGGTAAGTGAAAGTTAAAAGAGACTATTCATTGCTTAATAAGTATTAATTTCATCATATATATATATATATATATATATATATATATATATATATTCCAAAAAATTAATTATTTAAACAATAAACCATTGACACACTTACAAGCCAAAGCCACAATGTTTCTTGAGTAGTTTTGTTTATGTGTCAGAAGAATCCTAATCAGTTTGCTAATTCCAATTAAAATTAACAATAAAACAGGTTTATTTATTTATTATATTTTATGTTCTGTTGTATTTTGCACATAATAACTATTATTAGTATAGTACTAAAAAACAAAACAAAAAAAAAAAATAAATAAAAAAATCCGTCAATTTCTCTTTTATCAAAATCGTATATATGTACATATACCTTATTTTGCTCATTATCTAGTTTCATTTTCAATATTATTATTTTGAGGTTGCTTCTAAATTTTATTAATATATTTATGTTTTGTTTCTTTATTTACTCTAAGACACTAAAGTTTTAATTTTAATTTTCTTGTAATATTACTCTAAAAAGACTTGTCCCAGCATAAATAAGAAGTTTATCAATATATATATATATATATATATATATATATATATATATATATATATATATATATATATATATATATTTATATTCTTATAAAATTCAATATTTAATTCAACAAAATTTAAAAAATAAAAATGTTACATAAAAGTCTATTTACCTTACAGTAATGTATAAGTTAATTAGATATATATTTGATTTGTTTTGTCCATCATTAATTAGATAAAAAGTCAGTAACAATTTATTTAAAAAATAACATAGAAGAACAACCCATCACAACCAACATATTCTTTGGCCCCTGATAGATTAGGGCTATCCTATTACTGTACAATATATTATTAAAATCTAGGTATTTGAAGAAAGGTTTATGTGAACAATGATTAATGACGAAAAAATAAGGATTTTAGAATCTGTTTAAAATTTGTATTGTCTTTTATATTTTTGATTATATATTTTAAAATAAAATTTTTGATTCAACTAAATATTATATTGTGCTAATTCAGTGGTGTTTATATACGGGTTTTTTTAATGACTGAACATCGGGACATAGCAGGAAAGCTTCATCGCCTTGATTGTACCACGGGATGGGATATTGTTCTTCGGCGGCGTCTTCAGCTCTTGGGAGAAGTCGACAACGTTCAATATTCATATCCACATCTCAGACAGCTTTCTCCGTTTTCCCTAGTTACGTTACACCTCCCGGTGACACAGAGACACCTCCCACGTAACCTTAGCAGCCTCCCGGGCGGTCCTTTAAACGTGTTTTCCATATGGAGCTTACTCATTAGCAGATTTCGTTTTCAATCAATTTTCGGTGACTGAACTGATATTTGTATTTAAATTTAAGGAGAAATTGGTTTGGGATCGCATGTAACATAATAGCCTACTATGCTAAAGGTCAGGGGTTCAAACCCGCAGGCGGTCCTAAGATTTTTTAATGGGAGTAAACAAATTCTTGGTTATGCCTTCCTTCGGAGAGACGTAAAAATGTGGTCCCGTGACTGTGCGATGTCCATACCCTAATTAAACACGAATAGGCAAAATTTAGGACTCCCACATTAGCATCGTACGATAAGCCACAGTAGCATAAAGTGACGTTAAATAAACATACAAACAAACTTGTTATGTTTGCGGTCAGTGAAGAAAACATTTGACACTTGTAATAATTAGGTAATTTTATTTTCATACCACGGTTCGTTTTTGACCAAGATTATTATTTTTTTTCAACACTTTATTGGTATTTACAACTGTATTAACAAAAAAAAATACATCAAGTAAATGTGATGATGTGTTATATCCAATGACATGATATGATATACATGCAGAGAAGCTTCCCATTGGAAGCACTCTAAAACTATTCTAAACTAGATGTTCCCGGAGCCATTTCCTTTTCAGATACCTCGGAGGATTATCCGGAATCGAAGAGGAAGAAAGGATTGAAACTAATGGGTTAGAGTGAGAATGGAGTTTGTCATGAAAAGATTAATACCTTGTCCGGGCCAAATCAGTAACATAGGGAACATTAAGGTCTTTATGGATAAGTTTATTCGTGACAATGTAAGGAGCGTTGAGGATTTTACGAAGGATTTTGGATTGTAAGGATAGGATGCGGGAAGAATTTGATGGCTTAGTAGAGCCCCAAGGCTCTACTCCGTAAGTCCAGATTGGTCTTATAATAGTCATGTAGATGAGCCTTTTGTAGTTCAGAGGAAGGTTTGATCGTTTTTTTAGTGTGTTGAAGTAGCCTAAAGCGGCGAGACCAAGAATTACCTAATAAACACTAACCATTTGACTAAAACTAGTCATGTGCTTTCAGGAAACGTTAAAACGGGCATTTATTGGGTTGATGCAAAATTAATTCAGGTTTTTTAGTAGGTATTGTAAATACGCCATATCTTTACTTTAACCATATATATTTAATCAAAATAATTTCCATCTGAATCAATGCACTTTTGCCAACGTTCAACAAGCTTTCTTATTCCACCAGAAAAAAAATCCGAATCCCTGGACTCAATGAAATCACGAAAAGAATTTTCAATGTCGTCCTGGTTTTGAAAATTTTTCTCCCTCAAAAAGTTGTCCAGATGCCTGAAAAAGTGGAAGTCTGTAGGAGAGAGGTCTGGTGAATAAGGCGGATGTTGGAGAACTTCGTAGCCCAACTCGTGCAGTCGTCGAAGCGTTGGTTGTGCAACGTGTGGTCTGGCGTTATCGTGGAGCAGGATCGGCCCCTTCCGATTCATCAATGCTGGGCAAAGACGTTGCAATTTTTGAGTTCCGAGTTCCGCCGCCATTTCTCGTTTGGTTTTGGTTGGGTCTTCTTCCACTTTTGACCTCAGCTGGTCATTGTCCAGAGCAAGATGACGGCCCCGACCTTCCTTGTCTTCGAGGTCGAAATCTCCTCTGCGAAACTTCTGGAACCAACGCTGCACCGTGCACTCATTAATAGCCCCCTGACCCCACACTTCATTAATATTACGAGCCGTTTGCGCAGCGCTGCGCCCTAATTTAAATTCGTAAAAATAAATTTGACGAAAATCGCACTTTGACATTTTCGATTCAAGACCTTTGAACACACTGAACAAAACGATTTTACTAAACAAATTCATGGTGAAAGAGAGGGTATTAGATAAGGTTTGTTTTGGTATAATAATGATCAATGTTAGGATTAGCTTTGTTTACACAATTGGAATTAAGATATTGCAATAGAGGAAACCTGCATTAATTTTGCATCAACCCAATACAATAGTATCTTCAATGTTTCAATGATATTCTCTCTGTGTTTACAATATCATGTTTACTTGGTCAATAATATTTACATATTATACAAAATGATTATTTGAGGTGCTTTTATGCCTCAGTTTCAAATGAGATTTCTTATCTTTAAGTGGCATTATGCTAGCTTATAACGGAAAGAAAAATTTTATATTTGTCATTTAATGATTTTCATTTCCGGAAAGGGAAATCCGCTACACAGACCGCTAAAAAGCTAAAAAATATTGCAGTGTGTATAGCGATGATGACTTAGGAGAAAGTATATTGATTTGGAAGACGTAAAGCGCTCGGGTCGTTCTTCAACTGTTGGTGATGACCAAATTCCAAAAAAAATACCTGGAATAATTTTAGCTTTTGATGAATGAATGAATAAAAAAAGAATTCTGGGACTAAGTCCCTTGAGAATAATACACATGTACAAAAAAAATAATGACTACAACTGGCCAAAAAACAAATATAAAAAAACTAATAATATTAATGATCGCAATAATTATTTACAATTATTTTAATTTAAGAGAAGAGAGAGAAATGAAAAATATAAAAATTAAAAAAATTCAGTAATATCTAAATGTAACATAGAACTAACAAACCAAAAAAACAAAACAAAAAACATTAGAATAATTAAAAATAGAAATGAAAATAAACTTTACTATCTTTTATGTTATGAAGTGTAGACATTTCTCACATCACTTTAATCTCTGTACAGAAATTAGTTGGCGTCTGGTTGGGAAGCAAGAAGGTGTTTAAAAAGGAGAGATTTGAAAGAAGATTGGGAAGGAGCATGACGGATGTGTGATAAGAGAGTATTCCAGAGGAAAGTGGACCGGGCTAAGAAGGAAATTCATATTTTTTGGTTCTATGGGAAGGCGTATAGAAGTCGGAAAGACGAGATCTGGTTTCCTGAGTATGGATTGTGGAATTAAATATATCCTAATGGGTCATATATAATTGATTAAAATTATTTACAAGAATCTGACGTTTTTATTGGAATCACCAGTCAAAATGCTACGAACTTACTTTTACAGCACAAAACATCTTATTTACACACAAATGCTTTCTTCAGAAAGTTATACGATCCCGCCGTCCATCTGACATCTTAAATCTCCTACAATTCAAATCCTCAATCCATTCTCGCAACACTCGTACGCGGCCGACTGATCTGTGCATTATGCCCCATCGGACCGCAGCTTTCGATAGATCATTGATAATCCGATCCTCTTTTATATGGAATTCTATTGCTTCTTATATCATAATTTTAATACCTATTCGACTTTTAAATCCGGTATATTCTATAACTTTCAGTCCATTCAATTTCCCAAGAACGTGTACAAATAAAAAAAGAAAAAAAAAAAAAGGAAAAAGTTATAAAAATGTTTCGTTATTGTTTTTTAATTAAATAAACATTATTTTTTTAGTCATAGCTATGAAAATAAGATGACAACCAATGAAACTGAACATAAATGAACATTGGGTAAGGGGCTTTTCTGAATTGAAAAACAAACCTTTCCCGTTAAGACTGTTTGGTATAAAAATAAGAATAGTGAGAAAGATGTAACTTACCACATGGTTACTTCCTTCGTTTCGGCTTCACTAGATAAGCACAATTTCTTGAAAACAGAATTATTTCAAAAAAAGACGGAATATTGTTTTCTCGTTTAAAGCAACTCAAAATAATTCACTGACATTTTTCAAAACACATTTTTTTCAACAATTATAAATACACACGTCATTAAAACAAAAGAACATATGTGAACTTGAAAAAAAAAAAAAAAAAAAAAAAAAAAAAAAAAAAAAAAAAAATATATATATATATATATATATATATATATATATATATATACATATAATAATTGTAAAGGGGGCTTGAACAAAGATGATGATTATTTATTTATCATTTATATTTTATTACTGTCTCATCATTATAATTAACTTATAATTATTTTTTTCTATTAGTTGTGTTGGTTGTAATCTAGTTTTCTCCTAGTCCTGATGAAGGCCCACAATGTTGGGCGAAACGTCGGCAGATAAATAAAATAAATTTGTCCTATTGGTGTGTGTGTGTTTCCTTCAAGACCGACCTTTCCCCCAACCGAATTCTCCATAATTTAGTCTTAAAACTCAACTTCATCATTATATTACTTATAATTCATGGTCAAAAGTATAAAATTTAAGTTTTATTTTTAAACAAAAAATGGTTTGTTTTAAAAGTCGTTTTTCAAATACTTAAAATTTAAAAAAACACTAGACAAACTATTCCATAAATACATAAGTCATTCATTACGCTTTTACTCATTCGATACATATAATATTTTTTGTTGCTAAAATTGGTTAACTTTTTGTTAAAACCACTTGTATAAAATAGTGAATAGAAATAGCATTCACTTGTTTACGTGAAAAAATCTGCAAGGAATCATAAGCTGTTCCTTGTGGGATGAATGATTCACCAGTTTTGAGAACTAAATTAACTTTAATACCAAGAACTTTTACGTTTTACGTTGGTCATGTTCGTTTTGCATAGTGATGTTTATCAACAATCAAGCGATTTATCCGCCTTTCTGAGTGTTTTTTTTTGTTTAATATAATGCGAATGCAAAATGTATTAAATTACATTTTTTTCGAAATTAATATTTTGACATATTTGTATAGGTTTAGTTTTATCTAGACCGTCATCAGATTCTATCTGAAACACATAAAAATCCGTTAAAAACGTATTTAAAAATTACATTTCATTTCAAAAGGTACTAAATCCACATTTCATTTCATTCCAAAATGTACTAAAAACATTCCCTTCCAAAAGGTACTATATCCTCTGTAAACAGGATAACCTTCCATATTATTTCATTCCAAAAGGTACTATATTTCCTACTATCGAGCAGAAGCACCTAACCCCGTAATTCATTATCCATAATTTATTGTTTTATCCATTTTGTGCATTTTTATTGGTTCATTTTGCCTTGAATCACCGGTCTTATTTTGATGGAGGGTTTTAACCTAACAATCAGTTTTTAGGCTGTTTTAAACAACTTAATTCCGTCGCTTCGGTTCTTTTAGGTTGTCAATTAAATACATTTGTTTTAATAGTATTTCGTCTTTCAGCAACATAAATTTAGTTTTAAAAAATTCAGACACCCACATTTTATTGGAATAATGGTATTTGATCCAGCAAATAGTTGGAATTGGCATTCCACAAACTTGCTAAATATGAGAGGAAAAACCGTGCCTGGTCTAACTTAATAGTAGATTTATTTGATTTTTTTTATGTAAAATAAAAGTTCAAAGTTATTTATTTATCAGTATCTATAGCTAAATATTGTTTACACGTAGTTAATAATATAGATAAATTTGCTAAATTCACACAAATAGTAAATGCAAGTTCAAAACAAACTTCATAATTACATATTTTCTAATTATATTGCCATAAATAGATAAATTGCCCTTTGAATATTTACATTCTTTATGAAGAATAGATAATCAATGTAATTAACCAATAAAGAAAGATAAATCTCAGAGGGAGAATAAGGCAATATACATAACTTAGTAATTAACAATATAAAGGCGTCAGTTATTAGTAATGTATCATGAAGGTTATAGTGACTGTTACCAACTTATCACGCATTAGATTCTTCCAAAAAGTACTATATCCATATTATATTGTTTAAAAGTCATAGGAAAAGTGCAATGATTTGGAAAAATAAGTTGGTAACACGCTTAAGAAACAACTATAGATATTAACAAAAAAATAATCAGATAAATTGGTCTAACAATAAATAAATAACAGATTTTTGCTTTTCCTGTAAAATTGTCAAAAATGGATATAGTACCTTTTGGAAATCAACGTCTCAATTAAATGTTTTGAGGATTAATTCAATAAAACTTTCTCTATATAAAAATCTGGTGGGTGCAACACACGACTTTCAAATACCTCCGTTGAAAGGATCAATTTAAGAAATTATAAATTAAGTTAGAGTTAAAAAATAAAATTATTATTAGTTTGACTAATTAATTTAACAATATAAATTATATATATAAGCCAGAAAATCGTAAAAAATGCATAGCATTAATTAGCGTTTCCGGTTAGGCGATTTGGTGAAAAAGCTGGTGTCACATTCTAGTTGTACTATTGTCTTAAATATGAAATTTCAGTTCAGTATGATTTTTTTGCCTGAGTTGGTTAATTGTACGCAGAGGACCCTAAAACGTGTAGTTCCTTTGAAAACAGAGATTCGAAATTGGTCACGATAACTAATCTTTTCCTGTTTTTTCATTTCACATATTGGTAAGTGAAAGTAAAAATTGTATGATTAAAGTATGAAAATAACTATAGTAACTTTAGAAAAAGACCGAAATGGAAATGAATGGTGATAAAAATAAATTATTAATAACTAAAGGTTAATTGAAAAGCCACAATGTGTGTCCCATCAGGATAAAGCTTAGTGAACAGTGAACATTCAATAATTGTTTTAGACATGGCGACTTCTTTATTGAAATGAAATGAAATGAAAAGAAATTTTATTCTGGGACAGCTAGTCTCCTAAGCATAATATAAATGTACAATAGAAGATTTAAATTCTGACTATATAAATGTTATCATATTATATACAGAATTTTATGGATTACAAATTATGATATGTATGGATCTGTATAAACATATATATACATAAATTTATACATACACACACACACACACACACACACACACACACACACTCACACACACAAATATATGTATACAAACACAAAGTCATCCACACAAAGAAATCCAAATAATTAAAATATTAAAACAAAAAAAAAAAAAAAAAAAGATAGAGAAAATTAAGATAAAAATAAAGAGGCCAGATAGTTAAGTTTATATAGGCACGGCAGTTTGATGTTCGAGGAGATGGATAAATAGATGATGCTTAAAGGAAGTTAGGAATGGGCATGTACGAATCGACATGGGCAAGGAATTTCAAAATGAGGATGCACGTGTGACGAAAGATCTCTTAAATGAAGCAGTTCTGTGGGATGGAATGAGCAGGTCAAGGGTTGGGATCTTGGGTTGATGGAGTGGACAGAGGAGAGTGGGGTAAACAAATTGTAAATATAGAGGTTTTTTTTTTTTTGTTTTGAAGTATTGGTTCTAGGAAGTCCCTAGGAAGTATTGCCGTGGGATTAAGGGTAAAGCCACTTCAACTCGGCATACCAGGCTAAGACATGAGAGCGCCTGGGGATTCCGAAGATGAATCTAATGAAACAGTTCATTAGTCTCTTCAGTCGCATCTCAAGCGTCTCGGACAGTCCGCCAAATTGCATGGGTGATTTAATGAAATTAAGATTCGTTTGCACTTTAGGAACTCAGTCAAGGACTGAAGATTATGATTGTTATTGAGAAGTCTCCTGACCTTCAACTGGCTGTTAAATGGTTAAAAAATAACCCTATTTTTACTATCCCTTACCTATTTATAATCTAAGGGAAAGTATTTCGATCGTGAAACAAATTCGAATTCGATTTGTATATTCGAGAAACACGTTTTAGGGTCTCCTGAGTCCAAATGACAAAAAAAAAAAAAGGTTTCCATGCTTATGTTCGTATGTATGTGTGTGTGCACGTTTGTGTGTATATATATGGTAAATCAGCTAAAAAACGAATAGTCGAATATGCCTGGAATGTCAAATTTTTACCAATATTGACGGAAGAGAAGAGCAAATTTATATTTAAATTTTTTTAATAATTCTCTTTATAAAGTCCCAATTTTATTTATTTTGATTAGTCACTTTATTAATTTGAATTTAAATATAATTTAATTTAATGAAGGTTTTGTTCAGATTGAAACAGTTTAACAGGGCCTAAATGCTAAATTTCAAAATATCCTCAAATGTTATATTACATACACAGTTACAGGAGATAATGCAGTGTGACGAAAATTTAAGTGATTGTTGTAGGTAACATAATTTCTGTGAATGTATTATTTAATCTAATGCAAATGTTTTCATCGAAACAGTATAATCTGTTTATCAACTTTTTCGTTTATTTATTTTTTTTAAAAAATTTAAGATGGGAGGCGGGATCACTTGTAGCTGGGTGGCTAGCGTAACAGCCAAAGGTGACGGGTTCAAATCCGCAGGTGGTCCTAGGTTACGCCGTCCTTTGGAGGGGACGTTAAAAGGTGGTCCCGAGCCTGTGCGATGTCAGGTACTCGTTAAAGATCCCTATCCTAATAAAACCTGGATAGGCAAAATTTAGGACTCCCACTGTAGCATCGTCCGATTAGCCATAGTAGCATAAAGTGACGTTAAATAAATAAATAAATGAATAATAAGATGGGAGGCAAGTCAAAACTGTGTGTTGCCCGCACCAGATGTATTTTTTTTTTCCTAGGAATATTTACATTATTTACCTCATAGTCACAAAATGTCTATTCGATAGAGTTCGATTCTTTTGAGGTCACATCTTTACGACTCCTCGTCAATATATTATCGTGCGTTTCGAATGTACTGATAAAATTAGGCGCCGGATTTATTTTAATATTTAATATTCATTCCCGGATAATGGGCGTTTTACCTCAGAGGAATCCATGACTGTTTGTGGTATTTTTTTAACTAAAATATGTGAGTAGGGCGTTCGAACCTACGTCACATATATCGGTGTTATCGGCATCGAACCTTCGGTTTCGGTAAGCCTATTATTATTATTATTATTATTATTTAATATTCATTGATAAAGAAAATGATTCGCACATTTAAAGAGACTTAAAGATATATTTATGGAATAAGGATCAGTAGGCCATCCCTGTGCGAGCGTTCCGTTGGTCTTCCTCGAAATAGAAAATGAAGTAACCCCTAGGCTAAGGTGACAGATTTTTAGATGGGCAAAGCGGAACAACCCTCAAGGAAGTAAGAAAATTTTCAAATAGAATAAAAATAATAACTTAATATTTTTTTATTTTTAACATAAGTAAAATTTATAAATAAAAAAAAAGTATAATATTTTATTACTTGACATAGTTTTATTTGAGTGAACTTTTTTCAGTAGATTGTTGTAATTTTTTAATATGTCGTAAAAATCTTCACAAGAATTTGTCAAATTATATTTAATACATAAAATGGCTTTCTAAGTTTCAACGCTAAATTTTTCTGATGTCCTGACTTGATGTACTGTAGAAACAAAACGTATATATGTTTTGATTCTTGAAGATATATTCAAATTTTAAATTAATTTGTGATTATCTAACTGTTCTTTAGTAAACTACAATATTATATGTCTATGAGAATTTAAAAAAAATACTGAAATTTCATTAATACATACAGTTCAAATATTCGTTTCACATTTTTTGAAATAAACTTCATATATTTTTCGAATTGAAGTATATTTAATAGTTTTTAAATTGATTTTAACAGTCGAGGTAAGTGAAAGTCGCGTGTTGCCCGCACCAGATTTTTTTTATTCTAAGTTAAAGTCGCCATTCTCGTTGAAAGGATCGCTTAGAATTGACATATCTTGTAACTAGGATACATTTCAAAATTAAGAACAAAAGTTATAAAAATATTCAGCGGCCAAAATAATGAAAGATTCATTTCACGATTTTAAATAAATTGATTCATAGTTGATTAATTGATTTCTAAATAAAATGTTCCCATTTCTCGCATGTTCGCATTGATATGGATATATAACCAGAAAATGGCAGAAATGGATTATCTCCTACGCAATGAGCTAACGTAGCTTTACCGGCCTCCACGGCTATATTTGGCTATCACATTTTTTTTTCTCTCCTTTACGACTTTCTGGGAGGAAGTTTATTGCTTGGGGGCACGTGGGCTCGACAAGGAACCAGTTTCATTGTCACTTTTTCTTTTTTTCTTGGATCTACATGTCATTTCTTTTTCAGCGGGAGCTGTCGCCTGCGGGGAAGATTTGTCCACTACCCGCTCAAACGTGTTCCTTCAAACGGACGTCTCTCAAATGATTTGTATTAATATATATATATATAGCGTTTTTGCTGAGAACGTGAGTATGTACGTACGTTAACTGGTGCCGAAACCCGTGTTCATATTAAGGTCTGTAATCGTTTATTGTTTAAAAGTTATTCTCAGTAAAAAAAAAAAAAAAATCTGGTGCGGGCAACACACGACTTTCACTTACCTCGATTTTTAAAATCAATGAAAGAATTTTCAAATACAGTTAGAGATAAAAATACGTGAAACTATTAAGGAATTAATCAAATTGAATTTATATATAAACATGTATTTTATTAAAAAATCTATTATATTATTATCTAAAATAATCAGTTAGTTTTATCTTCTTCTCATCACTCTCTATTAACTTCTAAAAGCTTGTGTATGAGATGATATTTTTTCTAAAATCTTTAGCTTTCCAACGGTATATCATACATGTATATTACTGCTCTTATGTTCAAAAACGAAAAATTTCATTAAAAATATATTTTTTCTGTTTTCTCCTTTAGTTGGGTATCGAATTTATTCAATTTATATATTTACCTGTTTTTCATCAGCGCTAACAAGATAATCTAGTTATTATTATTGAATCTAAAAAATTAAAGGTACTTTAGAGGAAGAAAATTTAAAATATCGGCATTAAACCCCTTTCAGACCATTTTTATCCAAATAAAACCTACATGATATTAAAGCCCATTTAATTTTACATCGATATAGCGAGTTTAATCAAAATCGTCGGAACCGTTTTTGAGAAAATCGAAAAAAGATGCAAAATGCATGGTATAAAGTGCCTCTTCTGGTAAGCTCATTTTGATGAAAAAAGTTTTGTCACGTCTCGGGCGTATAGTTGTCTTAAATATGAAATTTCAGTTTCATAGGACTTACCGTTTCCGCCCGGGAGTTACCACAGACACACACACACACAGACCTTTTTGCGGGACTTGGTTATTTGGACTCAGGGGACCCTAAAACGTGTATTTCCGTTGAAAACTGGAATTCGAAAATTTTCACGATCGCAATACTTTCCTTACTATATATAGTAAGTGAAAGTAAAAAAGATCTAAATTTGTTTTTTACTTTCACTTATCTATAAGGGGCAATCCATTTGAAATCGTCCAATTTTCATTAATTTTGCCTTTGCCTCGACATTTTGATTTTCGTGATTTTTTGACGATAAGTACTATAGAACCAAATTTAATGGCTGAGATCCAGTTTGTTTTTGAAATATAATACATCAAATATTACTTATATTGTCAGAGTGGCCCCCATCTCATCAACCAACTATATGACAAACCAAATTATTAACACTAGAACCAGTAGAGTCTCAGCCACTAAATTTGATCCTATAGTACTTATCGTATAGAGGTATGATCTTCTGGAGACATGAGTTTCATGACTCAGGGGCACATCGTACCTCCACGGTACCTTCGTACCTCCAGGGACATCTCCCATTGGCATTCGTCCCTACGACAAAAGCGAAGGGAAGAGGTTATCCTGGCGCGCCGCGTATTGGACACACCCGACTAAGTCACGGACATCTCATGGCACGGGAACCTCCTACGGACTGTCCAACATGCTGTTGCCCGATTACTGTTAAACCCATTTTGACAGAGTGTAGGGCTTATGATACTCACAGAGCACATATTGCAATTGACACTGACTTACCAACCGTTTTACAAGACAACATACAGACAACTGCAAAACTTTTTGACTTCCTACGACAGACCGACTTGTACAATAGACTATAATATTTAATCCGTTTATTATAGTGATTTAAGGCGAAAATGACCAAAGTGGTTTACGCCTACGAGAAAAAAAAAAAAAAAAAGAGGTATGATCTGTTTGAGTTTCATTATTTTTCACTCAGTCCTTTTTGAGATATTTTACTATAAATAGTACTGAGCTGGAAAATAATCTTTCTTTGCAAATTTATGTTGGAAAAAGGATATAGCTTACATGATCGAAATTTGTAAAACAAGTAGTGGAATGATAAGGCTGCAAAAGGTAAAATGATTAAGCGCGAAAATCTTTTCTAACCTCTCTTGTCATAGCGCGCCAAAGATTTCAGTTGATATAATTATTCGCGATTTTTTTAAGCTATTTCCTTGGCTACTTAGCGAATGTGTTGTAATGACCAAAATTAAATAAAATACTCTCATCATCAATCTAGTTTTTGTTTGGTTCTTAAATTTGAAAAATTACCGGAGTTAATATTTTTTAAAGTTAACGTTATTTTAACAGTTAATAGAATTTTATAAATACGGAACCAGCTTAGTCTAAAAAGACCAAATTTATATCACTTAAACTCATCTTATAGGTGAGTAATCTGTATAAATTTCATAATTTTTAACTCAGTCTCTTTTGAGATATTTCCGTGTAAACATCGCGAAAAATTAATTTTCGCCAATTTTGAAAATTTATATACAAAAAAAGACTATGTTCTCAAGAACGCAATTTTTACAGCAAGTAGGACTATGAATAAGCTATAAAGGAAAACATAATCAAAAGTGAGTCTTTTTTCCATTATATACTTTTATCTCATGTCTCTTTTTGAGAATTTTTCAAGCAACTTTCTTCACTATTTAGGAAATGAGTCATACGGACAAAAAATACAAAGCATGTAGTTATCTTATTGTTAAGTTTTGTTGTGATTTGATTTATAAAAAATTACAGGAATTAGATAGATTTTTCCATCACATGTTTTTGCCCGTGAAGCTGACTTGAAACAGCTGCAGCGCTAAAAGTATTGGCTAGAAAACAATTTAATAAATGGTCAAAAAATTACGAAAATTAAAAAAATGTCGAGCGGCAATTTCTGGGCGATTTAGAATGGATTGACTCATATATAAAATACATAGTAAGGGAAAGTATTATATAAGTTGTACTGAAATGAAATTTCATATTTTAAGAGCGTCTATGTCTGAGATGTTACAACAAATTTTCCATCAAAATCGGCCAATCAGTAGAGCCACCTTATACCATGCATTTTGCACCTTTTTATTTTGATTTAACTCACTATATCAATGTAAAATTAAATGGGCATTAATATGTTGTAGGTTTCATTCTAATTGAAATAGTCTGTAAGGGCTTAAATACCGATAGTTTAAATTTTCTTCCTTTAAAGTCTCTTTAATTTTGTAGATTCGAAAAAAAATAACTATTTCATCTTTTTAGCATTTATAAAAAACGGCTAAATATATAAGTTGGATGAATTTGATAGTCAACTGAAAGAAAAAAGAGAATAATTATTTTGGACGTAATTTTTGGTTGTTGATACTAAGAACAGTAATCACGAAATCAATGTACGATCAATGTTCAGTTGTGCCATCACTGACACACACTTCCAAAGAACAGTAATATAGACGTAAAATATACCGTTGAAAAGAGAAATATTTTAGAAAAAATATTACCTGATACACTAAGTTGTAAAAAGTAATATAAAGTGACGAATAGGGCGTAAACTTATTACTGATGAACAATTCAGCATAGTTATATCATTTAATCTAAATCATATGTTTCCAACCCTATCCCATTCAAGAAAATCTGGTGCACGAACTTTCACTTACCTCCGTTGTTAAAATCAATCTATGAATTTTCAAATACAGAGGAAAAGAAAAAGGTTAAAGGATTAATCAGGTTGAGTTTGTTGGGAACATGTGTTTTATTAAATAATCTATTTTATTATTTTCTGGGAGCGGCGTGGTCTAGTGGGTAGAGCGCTAGTCTACTGTGCTCTGGGTCCTAGGTTCGCATCCCGGCTGTGGCGGAATATTATTTATTCTGTTATTCCAGCCGGGGTATTAAGTAAATGCATAGTATTAAGTAGCACTTCCGGTCAGCCGATTTTGGTAAAAAGGGTGCTGTAACATCTCGGGTGTATAGTTGTCTTAAATATGAAATTTCAGTTTAATAAAACTTTTCGTTTTCGTGCTGGACTTACGACAAACACACACACACATTTTTGCAGGACTTGGTCATTTGGACTCAGGGGACCCTGAAACGTGTCTGTCCGTTGAAAACTAAAAAACCTGTACCACTACAACCCATGAAGGGTCTTGGGCTCAGTACATATAGAGATTCGTACTGTTTCAAGGCCAACGGCAGTGCAATGAGGTGATTAGGCCTTAATCGCGCTCAGCCGCCAGGTTTTTCCCCAATTAATTTGGGTACCCACTTTGTAAAGGCTGGGTCTGTCCCAGGAGGGTCTCCATACCCTAGGGTCGCCCCCAGACTGAATTAACAGAATAAATAATATTCCGCCACAACCGGGATTCGAACCCAGGACCCGGAGCACAGCAGACTAGTGCTCTATCCACTAAACCACGCCGCTCCCCCCGTTGAAAACTGGAATTCGAAAATTTTCCCGATCGGAATACTTTCCCTTACTATATATTTCATTTATAAGTAAGTAAAATTATAAATATTACAAAATAAATTGAACGTTTTTTTTTTTGTTTTTTTATTGATATCTACAACTGTATTTAAAAAAAATACATCAAGTAAATGTGATGGTTATATAGAAAATGGTCATGAAATACATGTAGAGCCACTACCTAGTGGCAGAACTCTAAAAATATTCTAAACTAGAAGGTCTCGTGGCCATCTTCTTTTCAGACGCCTCGGAGGATTATCAGGGATCGATGAGGAAGCAAGGATTGAAACTAAAGGATTGTAGTGGGGATGGAGTTTGTCATGGAAGGAACGGTACCCGGTTCGGGCTAAGTCAGCGACATATGGAATATTAAGGTCTTTATGGATGAGTTTGTTTGTGACGAAATAAGGAGCATTGAGGAAAATTGCACGTAAATTGCTAAAATAAATAGAAAGTTGTTATTAATCTATAAACTAACATTGGTATTAATTATTTCAGACCCAGTTCTAACATCAAACGCATTCAATCCTTTCAATCCAAAGTCCTCCGAACAATAGTAAATGCTCCTTATTATGTCTCCATCTATACCTTGCACCACGACCTTAATGTTCCATTTATTTCAGACCTAATTAAATCCAAATTTTCCAAATTCCACCAGAATCTCATTACTCATCCTAATCCTCTAGCTCAATTCCTATCCAGCTCCAATCATCCATACAACCCACCTAGATGGTTGAAACGGCAGTGGCCCCGCGACCTCTTGTAAATATGTATATATTGGAGTTCTAGCACTGGCTGGATTCTCCACTCAATGTGATGTATGTATGGCGTGTATATAGGTATGAATGATTTATAGACTGTTTTCTAGACTTTATTATATTGATTCATTATTGTATATATATTTTATTTTAATTTTATACTGTGTAAATATTGTATGGATGTAGTATGTATGTTATCTTTCACCACTACTATTGATGTCCAAATTGGGACAGATTGTAATTCTACTCAATAAAAAATTGTTGTTGAAAAAAAAAAAAAATTATTTCAAACAGATATTTCACTGTTTCGGACGAAACGTTGGGAGGATTAAAAAAAAAAATATATATAGTACTTTTTGGAAGAATATAACGCGAGATAAGTTGGTAACAGTCACTATAACCTTCCTGATACATTACCGATAACTAACGTCTTAAGATAATGGATTACTAAATTATGTATATTTCCTTATTCTCTCTCTGAGGAACATCTTTCTTTGTTGGTTAATTACATTGATTGTCAATTATTCTTAAATAAAATGAATATTCAAAGGACAATTTATCTATTTATGGCATTATAATAAGAAAGTATGTAATTATGAAGTTTGTTTTGAACTAGTATTTACTATTTGTGAGAATATAGCAAATTTATCTATATTAATAACTACATGTAAACCATATTTAACCATAGATACAGATATGTAATAACCTTTGAACTTTTATTTGACATAAAAAAAATCGATCAGGCACGGATTTTCTTCACATATTTAGCCAGTTCGTGGAATGCTAATTCCCACTATTTGCTGTATCAACTACCATTAGTCTAATAAAATGTGTTTCTCAAAAAAATTAAACCAAATTTATGTTGCTGCAAGAAGAAATACTATGAAAAAACTTAATTTGATTGACAACTTACAAGAACCAAACCGACGCAACTAAGCTGTTTCAAATGAATGGTGATAAATTACGGGGTTAGGTGCTTCTGTCGTTTAGTAGGAAATATAGTACCATTTGGAAGGAATTGAAAGGAAGATTATACCTGTTTACAGGGGATATAGTACGTTTTAGAAGGAAATGTTTTTAGTACCTTTTGGAATGAAATAAAATGTGGATTTAATACCTTTTGGAATGAAATGCAATTTTTAAAGGATTTTTATGTTTTTTAGATAAAATTTAATGACGGATTTAGAACAAATTAAACCATTAGAATACAATTATATCAAAATATCACCTTTGAAAACAATGTCCTCTAGTCCCTTTTGGAAATCAACGTCTCAATTGGGTATACCCCGCAGCTCTCCAATCCGTAGAGTTGCATATGTTCCTCTGCCAGTTCCTGGTATTTCCAATTCTTTTCAGAAACAGTTTTTGAAGATTATCATCCGAAGGGACACCTATCTCAATAATCTGTGCCAGTTTTCTATTTTTGTTATTATTATTATTATATTATACAAAAAAAAAAAAAAAAAAAAAAAAAATCCAGACCGACTTCTGATTTCGTCCTGTTATATTTGATGATAACAGTCGACCATGCACCCCAAATATATTTGACTTGTAACGATTCTTTTTTAAGGAGGTGGTTTTATTTTTAACCTATAACGAATTCTTTTAAGAAGGTGGACAATACTTAATGACATTATAATGACGGAGGAGGGAAAGAGGTGGTAACAGGTTTATTGGGAGAGGTTGGTATTGTTGTTGGAGATATGGGAGGCACGGGGGAGCCGTAGGAGGGGGGAGGCTTGTAGAAAGGGCGGGAAAACGAGCTCGCGCCAAAACACCTGTTGGAGGACGCTGCACATCTGTTCTTGGGCTATACCTGCTCCGTCCCTAAATTACCTTAAACCACCTAAGGCCAGATTTACACAAGAAAGGAACCTTTCCACCTTTCCAAAAAGTGAGTATCATTACATTCCTATCACTCCACAGCTGACGTTTCCTCCCTCTTCGAAGATCTTCATAGAGATGACGAACCTCAGATATCAGCGACACAGTGTTTCAGTATTACTTCAATTTTCATTCACGAGAAATCAGTTAAAATTACGAAATCACAGAAGAATCACCACTCCACTACCCCAGCAAACCTTATTCGGAACATTTTAGAACTGAGATGTTGATTTACTGCCTACAAAGACTAAATACAATCTACATCATTTGAGTGTCAGTGTGTAGAACTCTAGACTCCTTAAATAGTGATGACCCACACACCAATTAAGTGATATGATATAATTCCGTTTATAATCTTTGTTCATGATGATTTTCTTTTATTTTTATTTTTTTTTGTTTTGGCTATTGTTTTTGTATATTATTTATTTTGAATGACTAGTAAGATGAGACATTGAATATTATTCTGTGTGCGGTAAAGTTGGTAAGATTTATACAAGATGTATATCTTTAACAAATAATAATATATATATATATATATATATATATATATATATATATATATATATATATTTTTGGTTCTTTTCGCATTAAAATCTAGAATTTTTTACTTTTACTTATCAACATACGAAATATATAGTAACGTGAAAATGTTCGAAATCCAGTTTTCAACAGAAATACACGTTTTGGGGCCCCCTGATTCCAAATGACCAACTCCCTGAAAAAGTTCTGTGTGTTTGTTTGGTATGTGTAGGAAAAAAAAAAAAAAAAAAAAAAAAAAAAAAAAAAAAAAAAAAAAAAAAGTACGAAAATGAATTTTCATATTTAAGACAACTAACTATACGCCCGAGATGTTACAGCAACTAATTCACCAAAATCGGCTTACCATAAAGACTACACTATACCATGCATTTTGCACCTTTTTATGATTTTCTCAAAAACGGCTCTAACGATTTTGATCAAACTCCATAAATCGATGTAAAATTAAATGGGATTCAACATTATGTAGGTTTTAATCAGACTGATATAGTCTGACTGGGCTTAAATGTCGATATTTTAAATTTTCTTCCTATAAAGTACCTTTGATTTTGTAGATTCTATAAAAATAACCAAATCAACTTGTTATCAATGATAAAAAAACAGGTAAATATATATGTTGAACGAAATCTATATCTAACTAAAGGATAAAAATGCAAAGATATCTTTTTAAGAAATTTTTGGTTTTCGAACGTAAGAACGGTAATACACATGTCGTCTTGAAGCCATCTTATTTTCTCTTATTTTCAGACGCTTCGGAGGATTGCCAGGAATGGAAGAGAAGCAAGTATTGAAACAAGTGGTTTAGATTGGGAGTGTGGTTTGTCATGGATAGATTGATACCTGATTGTGGCTTAATCCGCTACATAAGGAACATAAAGGTCTTTATGGGTGTGTTTATTCCTGACAAAGTAAGGAGCGTTGAGGATTTTGGATTGTATGGGTTGGATAAGGAAGAATTTGATGGCTTAGTAGAGCCCCAAAGCTCAACTCCGCTATTCTATATAGGCCTAGACTCTGTCTAGTAAGTGTTGAAATAAGTGCAAGCCACGAGTTTTCTTGTTTCAGTCTAGCGTGCGAGTAAAAATTCGTTAAATGACGAAAATAAATGTTTTTCTCGTCCATTTTTAACAAGAAAAATACCACTTAAAGATAGGGAATCTCGGTTGAAACTGGTGCATAAAAGCACCTTAACTGATTCTTTTTTTTTAAGTATGTGTAAACATTATTGACCAAGTAAACACGATTTTATAAACGCAGAGAGGGTAAAATTGTAATATTTAAAATTATTACGAATTTATTTTACATCCCAGTAAAACATATGTTTCCAACAAAACTGAATATAGCTGCTTAAACTTTTTATTTAATTCTAACTTTATTTAATATTTCTTTTTATTATAACTAGTGACGTATGTGAAGGTCGTATGTTGCCCGAACGAGATTTGTTTTTTGCGATATTTTTATTTAATGGATTTTAACAAGCTAGGTAAGTGAAAAAGCCGCACGAGATTTTCGTTTTTGAATTCTATACAAAAACTTGATTCTGTAGTCCTCATTTTGATTTATTCGACCGTAGGAAGTCCCAAGAGCAGGTGATGTGATGGACTTGAAGGGCTGAGGGCTTGATAGTACAAGATTATTCAACTAACTAATGGAGGTACCTTATCTATTAAGCTAACCGCCTCCATCCTGCCCTTTAATAACCATTTACCTCCTCCACAGTACCAACAGATACCTATCTCCAGTAAGGGAACTGATATCAATGCCATATTTAGGAAAAATAATAAATTATAATTCATCAAAATGTCACATTTACGTTTATTATTGTTATGAAGCCGTAAATTTTACTAAAAAAAAAAAAAAAAAAAAAAAAATTAAACATAAAAGATTTCCCCTGAATAGTACTTTGTAAAGCTTGAATATCCAATTTTTCAACGAGAAGTGAATAACAATTTTTAAGAAATAATCTTCCGTTACGACAACCGCCAACATGTTTCACCAAACCAGCACGCAAAATTCCCCAAGGCTATCAAGTCCCCCAACGCAAGGACCTCCTTCAAATACTTGTATTCGGGATAAACATTTTAGATATAAATGTCGGCTTCAATACAATTTGGCAATAGGTCATGGGTATAGTGACTTTGTGATAGACCATATGTTAGTATCACGACTAAAAATTCTCTAAATATATTTTTTTTTTAATAATATATTTTATTGTTTTTTACAACTGTATATGCAAATACAATAAGTAAAATGGCTGATTTACAATAACAGGCATGAATAGACATATAAAGAATCTATCTAGTGGTAGTACTTCAAAGCAGGTTTATTTTATGAGCAGGTCTCGAGGCCACCGTCTTTTCAGGCGCCTCGGAGTATTACCGGGAATAGATGTAGATGAGAGGTTACGGACAAGCAGGTTTGAGTGGGCAGGTAGTTTGGAATTAAAGGAGGTGTATCTATCGCGGTCCTCCCCAAATATGAAATTCAATTATAATCAACTGATATTGAAAATATTGGCAATTACAACAAAATATCACAACCAATATACCAAAAAAAAATAAATAAAAAATAAAATATATATATATTATATATATATATATATATATATATATATTTTTTTTTTTTAATGGGAGCAAAAAATCCTTAGTTACGCCGTCCTTCGGAGGGGACGTTAAAAGATGGTCCCGAGCCTGTGCGATGTCAGGTACTCGTTAAAGATCCCTATCCTTATAAAACCTGGATAGGCAAAATTTATGACTCCCACTGTAGCATCGTCTGATTAGCCATAGTTGCATAAAAGTGACGTTAAACGAATAAACAAACAAACAAATATACGAGAAAGATGGTTTGGGGTGCTGTCATAAAAAAAAAAACAACAACAAACAAAAAAAAAGATTAACAAGTATTACTTATTTTACTGGAAGGAATTAGTCCGGGTGGCGGTCATTAAATGAAACAACTAAATAGTTTCAACTATTTTATTGTTTGCCAACGTTTCGACCCCCTTTGTGGGTCATCATCAGGGCGCATGGTGGGAGAATGGAAACTGATTACATGGTGAGAGAACGGTCAACTAATTACATCCACAATTACTTATTTTAATCTTGAGACATCTTCTCTGAGCCAGTATGTATTTTATTTCTTATTGATTATGTTCTCTTTTCACCACTTATTTCTTTCTCCCTCTTTCCCATTTCATATCTTTTTTCGTTACATATATCCTCACATATAATTGTTAGTTTAATATTATATTACTCAAAAATTTTATTTATATTGTTTATCGTTTCTAATGATTGTGTTCTTTTTATATAACAAAGTCAAATATCACTTCAAAGTTGTTCATATTTAAAAGTTGCATTGTTCACATATTTTTCTTCTTTTAACATTTAATTATTTGCTTTGTTTCCCTTTATAGTGGTAAAATATTTAAATTCAAACTCAGGTGATCCTTATAGGTTCAAATTTCCTTCTCAGAGCCACTCCTACATTTCCGAGTCTAATTCTAAATGATCAGCCAATCGCCTTCAGTTCCTATTTCAAAAATCTGGGTATTGCCATAGATCAAACCCTTTCCTGGAAACCCCACATTGCTCAAAGGTCCAGACGATCTATAAGTACTCTTAAGAACTTACATCGCTGCCGTCACCTCCTCCCACTTCCCACCCGTAGGATGCTGGTTTCCTCGCTTATTTTTGCCAACTTAGATTATTGCTGTGTGGTATATGGTGACCTCTCGACTGTACTTGATGAAGGGCTCAAGCGGATTATGAATATGTTTATATGATTCATCTTCGGTACCCCGACCCCCACTTATACAGCTAATTGAAGTGGCTCCTACCTTCCATACGTAAACAATATTTCCTCGGAATATACCTCTACCAAGTCATTAACTCTCAACTTCCTCCATACATTAAGAGCATCCTACAATGCGGATCCTCAATTCCCTTGCTCGAAACTGGATCACGCCATTCTGACCCTTACATTCCTTCATATAGAACTAAATCTAGGATTTTATAATGGGAGTAAAAAATCCTTGGTCGTACCGTCCTTCAAGGGGAAGTAAAATGGTAGTCCCGAGCCTGTACGATGTCAGGTCCTCCTTGAAAATCCCTATCCTAATTAAACCTGTGGAGGCTAAACGTAGGACCCCCACTAGAGCATCTTCCGATTAGCCACAACATCATAAAGTGACTTTAAATGAATAAACAAACAAACATTTTGAAAATAAATTAATATTGTATTTTGAAGGATAGAATGGTTTGGGTAGCGGTCAAAATGATTAAACAATAGTGACAAAATTATTTATTAAACTAATGTTTAGACACACGTTGCGGATTTTCATTCGGCTTAGAGAAAGAACTTGGAAGCTGAATGACTAACTTAAAGACAGAAGTTGGGAACCTGACAGACCAACTTAAAGATAGAAGTTGGGAACTTGACTGACCAACTTAAAGACAGAAGGTGGGAACCTGGCTGACCAAATTAAAGACAGAAATTGGAAACCTGACTGACCAACTTAAAGGCATAAGTGAGGAGCTTGGCTGTCCAACAAAGAGACAGAAGTTGGGAACCTGATTGAACAACTTGAAGACAGAAGTTAGGAACCTGACTGACCAAGTTAAAGGCAGAAGTTAGGAACCTGACTGATTAACTTAAAGGCAGAAGTTGGGAACCTGACTGACCAACTTCAAGAATGAAGGTGGGAACCTGACTTACCAACTTCAAGAATGAAGTTGGGAACCTGACTGACCAACTTCAAGAATGAAGTTGGGAACCTGGCTGACCAAATTAAAGACAGAAATTGGAAACCTGACTGAAAAACTTAAAGGCAGAATTGGGAACCTGACTGACCAACTTAAAGGCAGAAGTTGGGAACCTGACTGACCAACTTAAAGGCAGAAGTTAGGAACCTGACTGAACAACCAACTTAAAGGCAGAAGTTAAGAACCTGATTGATAAACTTAAAGACCGATGTTGGGAAGATGACTGACCAAAAAATCTGATGAAGACACGCTACGCATTGACCAATGCTGTTTACATTTAAGGATTAATTGAATGTAAGGAGTTATTTTCTATAATAAACTCGTGCAGATATTGCTGCCTGAGAGATCTAACAAAACGACAATTTCATAACAAATGTGTCATACAGTCACTGATGATTAGATGAAAAATTTACATAAGTCTCCTGCTTTAATAAAATTACATCAATTCTTCGTAGAACCCTTAAATATTCATAGTTCCTCACTCTTATTCGACTATCCGATCTTAACTTCAGAATATTGGAACTAAACGTTAGATAATTCTCTGAATTGTTTTATTTATTTATTTTATTATCTTTCTTTTATAATTACAGACATATCATTAATGTCCCCCAACGTGAACGGTTTTGTACATTTAGGATGTAAAACTGAAATGTTCTGATAATTGACTTGCCGCAAATAATTTACTAATTTTGTTTGTTTATGTGTTTTTTTAACTTTTACTTACCTATATATGAAAAATATACTAAGGGAAAGAACTGCGATCATGAAAATTTTCGAATTCCAGTTTTCAACTGAAATACATATTTTAGTATGCCATGAGGCCAAATAACCAAGTGGGACGAAAAGGTTTGTACGAAAACGAGTAGTTGTATGAAACTGAAATTTCATATTTGAAACAACTCTACGCTTGAAATGTTTCGGCGACTTTTTTACTACAATCGGCTGACCAGAAGTGCTACTTTATATTACGTATTTTGCACCGTTTTACGGATTTTCTCAAAAACCACTTAAACAATTCTGATTAAACTCACTATATCCATGTAAAATTTGATGGACATTAATATCATGTAGGTTTTATTATGTTTGAAATATTCAAACAGGAATTAAATGCCGATTTTTTTTTTTTTTTTACTATAGTTCCTTTTATTTTACTGATTAAAAAAAAATTGTTCAAATTTACCTCTCCGTCACAAAATACAAACGCTAGTAGTGCAAAAAAGACTGAAAAAATTACATATCAGCTTGAAAGTCTTCATCAGGAATCGGTAGAGGGCCTATACAAGAAGAGAGTGCAAAATAAAATAACAGCTCAATTAGAAAAAGGAGATATAAAGTACGAGGAGCTAAAGGAAATTTGTAAAGAGGCAGCGTTAGAAGCGCTCGGGACGAGGAATGAAGGGAGGCCTTTCAACAAATACTGGTGGAACGATCAGGTCGCTCGAGCAGTAGAGGAAAAGAAGTGTGCGTATAAGAAATGGCTAGCAAAAAATGACGCTATGACACTTAATGACTACAGGGAGGCCAAGAGGGCGGTTAAAAAGAAAAGAAAAGAAGCTATAAGTTTTTTTTTGGGAGCAGAACTGCGAAATGATCGACCGTTGCATCCAGGGACAAAATGTAAAGGAAGCATGGAAGAGGCTAAAAACGATCAAGACCCAGAACAACCACAAGAATAGTTCTTGCCTTATATCAGACGAACACTGGAAGGACTACTTTTCCATTCTGTTACAAGAAGACAGATCGGAATACAAGGTAGAAAAACAGGAAAATGACCACTGTGAGTATGAAAGTGAGGAGATCTCTGTGGATGAAGTGGAGGTTGCCTTGAGAAAGATGAAAAATGGAAAGTCACCAGGACCCGGGGATCTGCCAATAGAGTTGATAAAGACAGGACCAAGAGAATTGAAGGAGATACTGGCTAAGATTTACACAGAGTGTATGAAAAAAGGAAAAGTTCCGGAGGATTGGTTAATGGGGGATATAGTACCTATACACAAAAAAGGAAAAAGAAACATGTGCACCAATTACAGAGGAATCACGGTAACAAGCAGTATAGGCAGGCTTTATGGCCGAATTCTTAAGGAAAGACTAGAGAAAGAGGTCTCTGATCAGATGACGGAAGAGCAAGCAGGTTTTAGAAGTGGGAGATCATGTAGTGACCATATTTTTACCTTGACTCAGCTGGTACAGAAGAGGATAGAATATGATCTCGAAACCCACTTAGCATTCATCGACCTTCACAAAGCATACGATAGTGTTCCTTTAAAGAAACTGTGGGAAGCTTTGGGTCTGGCTCAGATAAATAGAGGTCTCATTAAAGCTATAAAGAGTCTATATATAGGGGCTCGATCAAGAGTGAAAATAGGAAAAAAATATACTGAACCATTCCTGATCACTAAAGGTCTAAAGCAAGGATGTTGCCTCTCTCCAACACTTTTTAATATTTACATAGTACAAACCCTAAGATTGTGGAAACAAAAGTGTCGAGGAATGGGTGTGGAGGTTGGTGATGACACACTTTTCAGCCTTCAGTTCGCAGACGATCAGGTTGTCCTAGCTTCGGAAGATTGTGATCTTGAATATATGCTGAGGAAATTGAATGAAGCATACTCTGAGTGGGGTCTAGAGATCAGCAGAGAAAAAACAGAGTATATGCCATGCAACTCACCAGTCTCGAGCATCTGTGTGGAGGATTGGAAGATCCCACAGAGCAACGCCTTTAAATATCTTGGGGTAACCATGGATCAGTCCGGAACGATGACCAAAGATATTGAAAATAAGATTGCAAATGGTAGAAAAATAGTAGGAATCTTGAATGGAGTTCTGTGGAGCAGACAGGTGTCGCTTCTTACGAAAAAAAAGATTTACCATTCCTTCCTCCTAGGGACCACTTTATATGGCGCTGAAACATGGACAGTGCTAAAATCGGCTGAAAGAAGATTGTTGGCTCTGGAGATGGACTTTTGGAGAAGAGCCTGCGGCATATCCAGGATACAAAGAATCCCTAATGCGGAAATAAGAAAAAAAGTAGGGGCTGAGCTGAATATCTTAAATGAAATATCAAAGAAGAGGCTCATGTGGTATGGCCATGTCATGAGGATGGAAGGGACGCGTGGCCACATAAAATGATAAAGTACTCCCCGCAGAAGAGGCGAAGACGAGGAAGACCCCGCAAAACGTGGATAGAGATTGTGAGGGAGGACATGGCGGCCAGAGGCTTGACGGAGAGGACTGCTGGGACAGGGAGCACTGGCGTTCTGAAATAGTAAGTTTCGGGATGTGACATAAGTTGCAGAATCCGAAGAAAAAAAAAAAAAAAAAAAAAATACCCTTATCATCTTATTAGCATTGATAAAAAAACGGCTAAATATATCAGTTGAACGATTTTAATAAGCAAATAAAGGAGAGGAGAAAAAAAACAAAAACAGATTTTAATGTTATTTTACTTTCACTTACCTATATGTGAAATATTAAGGGAACGGCTTTAACGATTTTGATTAAACTTTCTATATCGATATAAAATTTAATTGGCTTTAATATGATGTAGGTTTCATTATGATTTAAATAGTATGACAGGGGTTACCATAAATGCCGATAGTTTAAACTGTCTTCCTCTAAAGTACCTTCAATGTTGCAGATTTAAAAAAAATAACCATATCATTTTTATTTCATTGATAAAAAATCTGGTGCGGGCAACACACGACTTTCACTTACCTCGATTTTTAAAATCAATGAAAGAATTTTCAAATACAGTTAGAGATAAAAATACGTGAAACTATTAAGGAATTAATCAAATTGAATTTATATAGAAACATGTGATTTATTAAAAAATCTATTATATTATTATCTAAAATAATCAGTTAGTTTTATCTTCTTCTCATCACTCTCTATTAACTTCTAAAAGCTTGTGTATGAGATGATATTTTTTCTAAAATCTTTAGCTTTCCAACGGTATATCATACATGTATATTACTGCTCTTATGTTCAAAAACGAAAAAATTCATTAAAAATATATTAAATAGGGGACCCTAAAACGTGTATTTCCGTTGAAAACTGGAATTCGAAAATTTTCACGATCGCAATACTTTCCTTACTATATATAGTAAGTGAAAGTAAAAATATATTTTTTCTGTTTTCTCCTTTAGTTGGGTATCGAATTTATTCAATTTATATATTTACCTGTTTTTAATCAGCGTTAACAAGATAATCTAGTTATTATATTAAAATCTAAAAAATTAAAGGTACTTTAGGGGAAGAAAAGTTAAAATATCGGCATTTAAGCCCTGTCAGATCATTTTTATCCAAATAAAACCTACATGATATTAAAGCCCATTAAATTTTACATCGATATAGCGAGTTTAATCAAAATCGTCGAAGCTGTTTTTGAGAAAATCGAAAAAAGGTGCAAAATGCATGGTATAAAGTGCCTCTTCTGGTAAGCTCATTTTGATGAAAAAAGTTTTGTCTCGTCTCGGGCGTATAGTTGTCTTAAATATGAAATTTCAGTTTCATAGGACTTACCGTTTCTGCCCGGGGTAACGAAAAACAGACAAAACCTATTCTTTTAGATAATAATATAAAAGATTATTTAATTAAACCAAAGTCAACGTAATTAATTGTTTAACTTTTTTTTTCTCTGAATTGTAAAATTCTTTAATTGGTTTTAACGAGGGAAGTGAGAGAAGGTCGTGGGTTCCGCGCACCAGATTTTAACTTATATTTTTGATTTTTTTTTTCCATTGGTATGGTGACTATTATCTCAAATCAACTCTCTATTTAAATTATATTGTTGACAATAATACAAATAGATACTATTTGAGCATGGAAGGACAATGGTGTGGCTCCACGTGTTTGCAAAAGAATACTTTACTCTCCGCTACCAATGGTTCGACCTTGAATTTCTTCCGCCAACAACAGCTGTTTCTTAAAAAGTGTGCCACTTGGTCATGCAAAAAACAAACAACAAAATATTCTATTTCATGACCTTGGAGTCCTTGTTCAACTTTCCTCACGGCATGCTAATACTCCTACAGAATATTTTAGCACATAACATTGAAATTTTAGAATAACATTCTCACCTGTCAGTATTTTCGCTGTACTCATTTGTTTCAAGATATTGTTTCTATAGATATATAGCTATTCGACAGTTTAAATTTTAAATATTAAGATAGGTATAAAATAATTTAAAAATCTGGTGTGGGGAACACAGGACTTTCACATACCTCGATTTTTCAAATCAATTTAATTTTCACTAAAGTTTTTGTCCTGTTCGTCTCTTTACACTACTTTTCACAACTTTCTGTACATTTTTAACTATTTTAAGATATTATTTTTTCTAAAATATTTAGCATTCCTACGGTATATTATACACTTCTATTACTTATGTTCGAGAAAAAAAACCTAAATAAATATGTTTACTCTTTCTCTTTTAGTTGCTTATGAAATTCGTTCATATAGTATATTTACCAGTTTATTATCAAATATTTTTTAATGAAATTTTTGTTGTTTTTGAAGATGAAAACCGTAATATATATGTATAATATACCGTTGGTAAGCTGAATAATTTAGAAATATATTATGTTATACACTAAGTTGTAAAAAACAATGGAGAGTGACGAATAGAGTATAGAAATATCAATAATTTTTATTTTATATAATATACCTATAATATAATCTAAATAACATGTTTCTATCGAAACTGGATAAACTCTTTATTTAGATTAACTTTAAACTTTTTAATAGTTCATAAATTAATTTTAACAGCCGATGTAAGAGAAAGTGGCGTTTATTTAAATTAACTTTAAACTTTTTAATAGATCTTAAAAAAAAAATTTAACGGCCGATGTAAGAGAATGTGGTGTGTTGCGCGCAGCCAGATTTTTGTATTACGAAAAATTAAAATTTTTTCGATACGATGTATAAGAAAATACTAACATAACTGTCGGCTAGAAAAATGAATCAAAGTAGAATCAAATTCTTTGTTTTTATTAATATTTTGAATAACTTGATATAATGAAATTTTTTTTTAGAATTTGAAATTATGTGATATTATTTTTAATGAAATTTTAATATATATATATAGTGATTTTAATTTTTATAATAATTTCGTTGTGAAAACAATTGTTCAATAAATACATTAGGGGATAAGGATAAATTTTAATAAATTATATATTTATAGGGCATTGTCGCGGAAAAGTGACAGGTGATCACAATAAATAAAGTTTAAAAAAAAAATAAGTAAAATAAATTATGAAAAAATGTATAGAATATTATTTTAATTGTTATTTATTATATTTTTTTAAATTTATAAAAGACATTCCAGTAAAGAAACCGAAAAATAATGTTTTTAATACGAATAACAAATGTATTACATTAATCTAGTATTGAATAACAAGCTGACAATGTTAGTTTAGCCTGAGATATTTTAAAACGTTATATAGTCATATTTTAAAATATCTTAGGCTTTTTATTTATTTTATTCTCTTCTGTTGGTTACAAATATAAATTTTATGAAACTATTTTACAAGACGTTTTAATTCTGTTTCCGATTCGTTGGGAGGTCCCCTATACATCAGGCAAATTTAGTCAATGTATCTCAAACATAAGATGTTTTGGATTAAGAATGTTGTTATTGAATCAATGCCAAAGTAATTTAGGCAATTGCTTTGATTTATTTAATAATTGTTCTTTTAATTATATATATATATATATATATATATATATATATATATATATATATATATATATATATATTTAATTCGGCAAAGAAAATTTAGAGGGTTAATTAGTTAATATGAATAGATAATAAGTGCGGTAGCTCATGTGATTTAAGTAATACCTCTTATTGTATTTATTAAGTAAACGCTTAAATATAATATATATATTATATATATATGTTGTTTTGTGTGTGTGTGTGTGTGTGTGTGTGTGTGTGTGTCTAATAGGAAGATGACAGATTAAGGGTATGTCAAAATATTTTATAAAAATGTGCGAACAAAATATTTATAATCTTTTAATTAAAAAGAATACTGATGTTAGGATCCTTGAGAATGCCTTAGGGGCGAAACGTTTGATATGAAAAATAAAAAGCTGTTGAGTGAAAATGTAGAACACATTTATTAAAAAAAAAAAAAAAAAAAAAAATATATATATATATATATATATATATATATATATATATATATATATATATATATATATATATATTAAATAATTCGCCCAAAAATTAAATACATATATAATAAAACTTATAAATTAATTAAATTATATAATTTGCAATATTATATGCCATTGATGAATGACAGTAGGGGGGTTGTAGAGTTGGCGCGCTCTGGGATCGGTCACATTCCTCAAGGGACAGCTGGCCTCAAGTTCTTCGCCGATGATGCCTCCAGGGAGCAGGTGCACACGTACTCAGGTAGGTAGAGTTTGCTACCAAACTAAATCTGGTTATCATCCTTCTCCTCTAAAACATCAAGAAACTATTTTATCACAAGTGAAGTCAATCAATAAAAAAAAACACTATATTGTATGTTTTTTAATCGAGTGAATACCAATTATTCTGTTCTGTACATATACTCGAAAATATGAAGTTTCAGAATTTCCTTATGTTTAGTATTGATGTATGAATTAAAAAAAATATTAATTTATTTTATTATTTATTTTTTTTGTATGTTGAATTTAAATGTGTAGAGCTCCAAAACTATTTGCGTTAGAAAACTCAATTTAGTGTCATTGTATCTTTTTATTCAAGCTAATCTCAAAATCTTTTTTTGGAAGCGTCACACTGTATGCAGCGGAAATGTGGGTGATTACAAGAAGGAGAAGAAAATTTGCTATAGTTGGAGATGGACTTTTGGAGGCGCTCTTGTGACATATCTGGACTGTAGCATGCTCAAACCAGACTACTAGGAATAATGTCCAAGAAAAACATATTTAACGAAATAGAAATAAAAAGGTTTGGAAATTAACAAAGAATTACAGAGGAGTGTTATGCCTAAGATGGTTACAGGATATGAAGGATACGCCACCTGCACAGGTCTTCAGAATGGATAGAAAAAAACAGTAATGAATAAAAATCGTTTTTTTTAAATCGAAATTTTAAATTATTTAGAATATACATAATAATAATAGGTTAGCGAACCAATGGCTCGATGTCGATAGCACCAATCCTTGCCTACACAGTCCAATCTAATGACCACGACCCAAGCCTAAGCCCCTAAATCCGCCTAAACACAATCCTCCCACCTACGCCTCGCCATACCTTTTTAACGCCTGCCATTAAGTTCTGCGCATAATAATTTTTTAAGAATTAGTTCTTCATTAAGCCTAACAACTTTCCCATGCCAATGTGAGTCAACCGATACTACAACTAGAAAAATGTAATCATAAAACATTTGTACGTTTCTACCGACTGAGGGTTTTGGGGTCCAGCACAAAAAGGTATGCGTACTGTTCCTATGGCAACAACGGCAGTGCAAGAGAGTGATTATTGAGAGGCTGGTGAACCCCAGCGGTCTTCCTATCTCAGTTAAATATATAAATGATCTAATAATTTATAGGCCATAAATAAAATGATATACTTTCACTTAACATTAAACAACAACTTGCCTGCAAATGAGGGTATTCACTTGAAATCCTATAAATTACCATTACTATTTAAAAGATTAGGGTGAGAGAGTTTGTGAGTTCGAATCCTAGTTCCGAGAGGACTTATTAAAGAAGCATATTAAATGGGGATTTACTTAATGAGGATCCCATGGGTATGTGAGACCCGTTCAGCCAACTGGTGGCTCTTCAAAAATATTAAAAAAACATATCCAGAATTGCGATGGGGAATCATAGGGAAACCCAGGACCCTTCACGGTCTGTCGCGCAAACCGAAGTAGTTTTCAATCAATACAGGATTTTATAATTGCAAACTTGCCAATTAAGTCATATATATATAATATAATAATTTTAAAAGGTCACTTTATAAAAACAATATCATAGGAGGTGGTACTTAAATCACATGAGTTACCGAACTTACTCTCTATTCATGTCAACATATCAATCCTATTAATTTTTTTAACTGAATAAATTAACTAAAACATTCAATAAATAAATCAAACCAATTACCTAAATTACTTTAGCATTAATTTAATAACAGCATTCTCAAAGGTACTTTAGAGGAATAAAATTTAAAAAATCGGCTTATATGCCCTGTCTAAATATTTTAATCATAATGATGATATTAAAGCCCATACGATTTTACATCGATATATCAAGTTTAAATGAATCGTTTAATCCATTTTTGAGAAAACCATCCATCCATTTTTTTTTTTTTTTTTTTTTTTTTTTTACCGATTTTGATGAAGAAGTTTATGTAACATCTCAGGCTTATACGCTTTTAAAAGATGAAATTTCAGATTCGTACGACTTTTTGTGTTCGTGCGAGACATCGACATGCCGTTATTTGGACTCAGGGCACCCTAAAAAGTGTAATTCCGTTGACAACTGGAATTCGAAAATTTTCACGATCGCCAATATAAGAAAGAGGAAGTCATAATGAAATGTATGAATTTAAATAAAAATCAGAGAACATCATGAAGCTAGAATGGTTGACTGTGTGTATATATATACGGGAGATGTTAATTGAGGGTGCAGTCAAAAAAACATAGAATTAAATTGGGTTAATTGACAAAACACAATTAAGTTGTGTTAAAATTATTAAATAAAGTTTATACTTAATTGTGTGTTCATTTGACTTCACCCTCAACTAACTTCTGCCAAACATTTAATTAGTATAGTTTTTTTTAAAGTTGAGATGAGCAAAATTTATGGTTTTGTGACTAAAAGTTAAGTCTTATTTAATAGCATTATAATGTAATTAACCATTTCTTGTCATTCAAAATATTAAATCATTCATAAATATTAACTACTAAATTGTTTAATAATGAACTAAGGGAGAAATATTGATTTTGCCACGTACCACACACACAGAACTTTTCCGTGTGTGTTTCCGTTGAAAACTGAAATTCGGAAATTTTCACGTCCGCAATACTTTCACTTACCTACTTCACATATAAGCAAGTGAAATTAAAATATACGTTTCTGCGGCGTAGAGTTGGGTTTTGTGTGTGGAAATTTGGATTTCGATATGAATGTGAGTTTTATCTATTTCAATCCTGTATGTGGGAGTCGGTACACAGGTCCTACATACAGGTACTCTTAAGGCAGCTCTACACGATGAAAATTCAGGTGTTGTAGGTGAGGTGAAATTCGTGATGTGTGGTGAGAGTGAATTATCATACACTCTCACATACTTTCAATATATTATAATAAATATTCAATTACCGAATTTTCTATATTTCTTCATCATTTATTTTTATTTAACTTATATTATAAACAATGTTTAATTTCTTAAAATTGAGTTTCTATATTAAAAAAAACATGGTTTCTTGATGTGTATATTACACTTGTTTGTTTTGATATAACTTTATGATTCAATTTTTTTATCTTTAAAAAAATATTTAATGATATTATAGGATTTTTCTAAAAATAATATTTGATGTAATTATATAAAAAACAATTTATTTTTTTAAAATATGCCTTCCCTCTATCCTACTGCTTTCATGAACTCCCACAAGACCTGCTTTCACCTCACCTACACATACCCTATTTCTACCGTATAGTGTTGCCTTTACCGCTTGATGACGTAGCGAGGACATACTCTTACTAAGATGTACCTTTTGTTTCATAATTACATGCCTCCATTTCCAACCTAATTTTTATTCGGCTCCCTTGTGACAACGCTATTATTTCATTACAAAAGCGGGTATTGTGTCAGTAACGGAACACATAATTACGCTAATGAATATAAGCAAATATTGGTCATTTAAAGACAGTCAAATTTCCATTGTTGCATAAGACTACATAATTAATGAGTTCGGGTTGCCTTGTATAATTTAAACTCCCCCACCACAGACCCTAGCATCTGCTCTGGTCGAGAGTTAACCGCACAATGACACAACATCCTCCCACTTCCGTTTTGGCAAAAGAGAAGGGACGACAAAAAACTGCAGCTCCTGAAACCTGCCTGGCGTCGCCTACTTTTTCCGTAGTAAAGAGATAGGTTTGCAAGCATCCCTTCCAGGTATAATGGCACGGAAGGGGTGCGGTCCAATCGTGAACAACAGAAAACCAACCCCCTTCATTGCGTATATAAACTACAAATAGTTCGTAAACCAGCGACGAAAAATGCAACCGATTATACCCTAATTTGTAGTATGTTGTATTCAAAGCATCTATCATGCTGCCAACACACGACTTTCTCTTACAGTCGTTGTTAAAATCGATTAAAGAATTTTCAAATACAGTTAGAGATAAAAATCAGTGAAACTAATAAAGAATTAATTGAATCTATGGAGACATTTTTTTTTTTTTAACTAAGTTATATTATTATCTAAAATAATCAGTTAGTTTTATAAGCTTTTCATCACTCTTTATTAACTTTTACAAGCTTGTGTAAAAGATAATATTTTTTTCTAAAATCTTTAGCTTTCTAACGGTCTATTATACATCTGTATTACCGTTCTTATGTTCAAAAACGAAAAATTGTATTAAAGAAATATTTTTGCAGTTTTCTCCTTAAGTTTGGGATCGAATTCGTTCAATTAATATATTTACCTGTTTTTTTTATCGTAAAGAAGATTATACGGTTTTTTTTTTGGTTTTTTTTTTGTATATAGAACATTTAAGGTACTTTAGAAGAAGAAAATTTGGAATATCGGCATTTGAGCCCATTCAGACTATTTCAATCAGAATGAAACTGACATGATATTGAAGCCCATCAAATTTTACATTGATATATAGTGTTTAATCAAAATCGTTATAGCCGTTTTTGAGAAAATCGTAAAAAGGTGCAAAATGCATGGTACACAGCTAATGCAGAATCAGCTAACTCTTCTAGTTAGCTGATTCTGATAAAAAACTTTCTGTAACATCTCGGGCGTATAGTTGTCTTACATATGAAATTTGAGTTTCATAGGACTTTTCGTTTTCGCCCGGGAGTTACCACACACACACACATACACAGAAATTTTTGCGGGACTTGGTTATTTGGACTCAGGTTACCCTAAAACGTGTATTTCCATTGCAAACTGGAATTCGAAAATTTTCACGATCGCAATACTTGCCCTTACAATATATTTTTTATGCAGGTTAGTGTATAACTTAAAACTGGTGGATTACAAAATGGCGACTATTCAAAAAGGGAATATCAGGAAATATTTACAATTTTCTTCCTCAGCTCTCAATAATTATTTCTATTCCTCGATAAAGCCAAAAAATTAATATTTAAAATGTTCCCATACTTCAACAAAAAATCCCATTTGAGCTCTCATAACAAATTAATAATATACAAATCAGTTATTCGCCCGTTAATTACATATGCCTCGCCAGTCTGGAGCTCAACCGATTGACTAACTACGAAAAACTTGAAAGAATTCAAAATCTATCAATGCGGATAATTAACAATTACCCACGCTACACTAAAATATCATCTATGTTCCAGGACTTACAGCTTCCAACAATTAAACATTTTGTCCATACTCAAACAGCTTCTTACTTCAGTAAAACACCAGTCTCCAAAAATCCATTAATAATGGAAATCGGTAACTATAATAAAGCATCTCTAAAACGCTTCACTCATATAAGAACTAAACATGTGTTACTAACTTAAGCTAGTTTATTTTAATTTCTAATTTTATATTATCAATTATGTTATCTGTTATTTGTAGGTTTTTGTATAATTTTTCCTACAACCATATATAATCACAATTTAATTTTACCACTAACTATAGATTAGTTAATTAGATTATAACTACCAAATGAACCAAACATTTGCTGATTGTAAGGATGTCTCATCCGAAATCATTTATAAATTTTTTGTCAATATGTAAAAATGTAAATAAAGTATATTTTCTTCTTTCTTTCTATTCCTTAAGCCAAGCAACGAAAAATGAAACCTATTTTAACAAAAGTTTTAGTATGTTTTATGCAAAACATCTATCATAGTAAAATAAAAAAATAAACGTCTGCCAACCCAAGAAGGGTGGATTACAAAATGGCGACCATTCAAAAGGGAATATCACGACAAACCACTATTTTCTAAAATAATTATAGGTATACTTTTATACTTATAGTATATATTATATACTATCATGGAACCGGTTCATCCTATGAGGCTAATCGTTTTAAAGTAAATCATCAGGTATTTAGAGAGCTTTCATTTGAGTGTTAAAAGACATCTGTATGTTCAATATTGAACGATATAGAGGTATCACTGAAACGAGATATCGCTCTTTTCTAAAATTATTATGGCTACTATCATGAAACGGTTCATTACCTACCTACCTATGAAGATAATCGTCTTAACAATTAATATAGAAAAATAAATCACCTTTAATTTGAGTTGTAAAACACGTCTGCATGACTAATGGTTCTTTAAAAAAAAACGAAATTCCGACTCATTTGACTACGATTTTTCTTATGGCCTCATAATAATAGGCGATAATACGAATCGACGACGCTGGTCTGCCATTCACAGGCGGGTGGAAAGGCGCGGCAAACGCGTTTTTAGGGACAGAAATTCTGACCTATTTAACCATTGCACTGAAGTTATCTCGGTGAGTAATAGACCTACGGATTTCTATTACTACTCAAATTAAAGCTAATTTTATGCCTCGTAAAGTAGTTTATGACCATTATATTAATAGGAACAGCCATTTCTATTATATCAACCAAATTAATGCCCTAAATAAGAAGTTTCCGGTTTTTTATAAGAACCATACCTATATAACTATTAGCCATACAGCGTGTTTAACAACTCAAATTAAAGGTGATTTAATTTTCTATTTTAATTACTATAATAAATATCCACATTTGATTAGCCGTTTCCATGATAGTAGCCATAATAATGTCAAAAAAACAGTGATATCTCGTTTTCCGAAAAATTATTTTTTTTTATACCACTATATCGTTTAATATTAAACATACTAATGTATTTTACCACACAAATAAAAGCTTATTAAATACTTAATGATTTACTTTATAACGATTATCCTCATAGGATGAGCTGTTTCCATGATAGTAACTATTACGTGTTAAGTGATAGAAATGTGTTTATCTCGTTTTCCGAAAAATATTTTTTTTTTTGTAATACCTCTATATCGTTGAATATTAGGCATACAAATGTATTTCACCACTCAAATAAAAGCTCATTAAATACTTGATGTTTCAATTTATAACGATTATTCTCATAGGATCTATCTAAAAACTTAAAGATTAGAATTTATAAAACTATTATTCTTCCAACGGTTCTTTACGGATGTGAAACGTGGCCGCTTACTTTGAGGGAAGAACAATGGCTTAAGGTTTTCGAAAATAGGGTATTGCGTAAAATATTTGGTCCGAAGAGAGCTGAGGCCACTGGGGAGTTCAGAAGGTTGCACAACGCGGAATTACGGAACTTGTATCCTGTGAATATAATTGAACTAATTGCATCGCGGAGACTCAAATGGGCGAGTAAAGTTGTTGGGCTCGATGACGAGCGGATTCCGAGAAAGTTGGTATTTGCTGATCCGACTGGTAGGCGTCCAAAAGGTAGGCCGAAGCGGAGATGTGAGGATTGCGTTAAGGCTGATCTCGGGAGCTTGGGCTTGAATGGTGAACATTGGACGAGTCTGTGTAGGCGGAATTTGGTGGTATCGGCATCGAACCTTCGGGTTCGCTAAGCCTATTATTATTATTATTCTCATAGGATGAGCCGTTTCCATGATAGTAACCATAATTATTTTGGAAAACAGTGATATTTCGTGATATTCCCATTTTAAATGGCCGCCATTTTGTAATCCACCCGTTTTGAGTTGGCAGACGTGAATTTTTTGCTTTACTGTGATAGATGCTTTGCATAAAACATACTAAAACGTTTGGTAACATGGGTTTCAGTTTTGTTGCTGGGTTTAATGACTAGAAGGAATTATTGAGAGATGAGGCACAAATAGTATTCCTTCCGGGTAATATAAAAAAAATTTGGTTCACAAAACACACGACTTTGAATTACCTCCGTTGTTAAAATGAATTTAATAAGTATTAAATGAAGTTAAAGTTGAAAAATGTTTAAATAATTACATTCAGTTCCATTAAAACATATGTTTTACATTAAATAATACAATAACATAAAATTGTTCAGTATAATAATCACTTACGTTTATGTCCCATTCGATACTTTATATATTTTTTTTTTTTTTGTTAATAGATTACAAAGGTTTATTTTATTTTTTAGGTTATCCTATTATGAAGAGTATATTAATTTAATTTAGGAACGTCTCTTCTTTTAACCATCCTTGATTTATTCTTCATTATACATAATTAACGTTTCGGGGGTTATATTCTTCAGAATGTTTTGTAATAGATAATATATAAAAAATAGAAAAAAATACCATTATTAAATTAAATAAGGAATTCAAGAATTTGACAATGTTAAAAAATGTGTTCATATTGGATGACTAATAATTCTGAAGATGTGGCGTATAAGCCCCGAAACGTTAATTATGTATAATGAAGTATAAATGAATGATGGTTAAAAGAAGAGATTGTTCCTAAATAACATAATTTAGCATATTTTATTTTTTATAAATTATTTATTGATATTTACTACTGTGTTGTACAACACATCTAGTAAATAGGCTAAAAGAAAATAGGCATGAACACGACATGTAGAGAAGCTACACAGCGGCAGCACTCTAAACATTTTCTTAACTAGAAGGTCTCGAGGCCATCTTCTTTTCAGTCACCTCGTAGGATTATCAGGAATTGAAGTGGAAAAAAGGATTGAAACTAGAGGATTAGAGTGGGATTGTAGTTTGTCAAGAAAGGAATGATATCTGGTTCGTGCCAAATCAGCAACATACGGAATATTTTTTTTTTTTTTTTTAATATTTTATTGATATTTACAACTGTACATACAATATATACAACAAGTAAATGGGCTAATTTACACTTATGGGCGTGATAATGTCTTGTGAAGAAACTACCCAGTGGTAGCACTTCAAAGTCAATTTAATTAAAGTAGGTCTCGAGGCCATCGTCTATCATACGGAATATTAAAGTCTTTATGGATCAGTTTATTAGTTACAAAGTAAGGAGCATTGAGGATTTTACGAAGGATTTTGAATTGTAAGCATTGGAGACGGGAAGAGTTGGATGGTTCAGTAGATCCCCAAAGCTCTTCTCTGTAAGGTTTATTTTTTAAAGCGATAAACCTAAAATATTTAACTTTGCGAAAATCCCTTTTTATTTATTTTATTTTTTTAATGAGACAGAACAAGTTCTACTACTTAGTGCTTCAATTATGAAAAATCGACATCTGATAGTGTAACCCATGTGTTCCCAGATGGTAATCATGCAAGTAAAAAAAAAAAACATTGATAAATCATCGTTTCATCAACAGGTTCATTCTTAATTTTTTTTTTTTAAATTATCATTGAATGAAAATTATTACCATTATGAATCAATCAAAAGATGAACTGATAAAGGGAAAGTACCACAATCAGTGTTAAAAGGGACTTAAGTTTTAATTTGAACTTAAAAAAGCCTAACGTTTTTTTTCTGAATGTATTGGTATGTAAAATAAGTTTGTGGCGTTTTTTACTGTTGATTTCAATAAAAACTTCAGATCTCTGTAAATGACCCATTTTGATCTATTACATGTTGCCATATTTCAGGTAATTTTCGGAATTTGGTTATCATCGACAGTAAAAGGATGACCAGAGCGCTTTTCTTCTCCGAAGTCAAAAGTTCTGAATCGAGCAAACCACTTACAGACGGTACTTTTTTCAAAGGAAGCATCGCCATACACACTGCAATTGTTTTTAACTTTCTGTGCAGCGGATTTTCGTAAATGAAAAATAAATTAAATGACGAAAATGGATTTTTTTTCCCTTCCGTTTTGAGCAAGCAAAATAACACTTTAAGATAAGGAATCTCGGTTGAAAATGATGCATGAAAGCACCTTAACTAATCCTTTCTTTTAGAATATGTAAACATTATTGACAAAAAAAAACATGATTTTATAAATACAGAGGGAATTAAATTGAAATATTAAATAACGTTATGAACTTTTTTTTAGAAACCAATAAAATATAAAAAAATACGACGAGGTGATTAGGCCGAAATTATCTTAACCCTTTTCGACTCATGACAAATAACATAAAAAATAATTGTCCTATTACAGCAAGCCTCAAAGACGGGACTTTGAGATTAGTTGCACCATGCCCTACCCTATTAACTACGCTGTTCCTTGAAATATTAACGTTATTTTTTAATATTTAATTATTTCTATGAGGTGTTAACGGTTTTATTTTCAATATAATATTCAATATGCAGATTTTGTAGTATAATAATTGGATTTTTATTGCCAACGTAAAAAACGCTTTATATAAACGTATTTATTCCAGTTGTATAATCAGTTTTTAGGTTGTTATTAACAACTTAGTTGTGGTGGGATCACTTGTAGCTGGGTGGCTAGCGTAACAGCCTCCCATGCTAAAGGTCACGGGTTAAAACCCGCAGGTGGTCCTAGGATTTTTTAATGGGAGTGAAAAATCCTTAGTTACGCCGTCCTTCGGAGGGGACGTTAAAAGGTGGTCCCGAGCCTGTGCGATGTCATGTACTCGTTAAAGATCCCTATCCTAATAAAACCTGGATAGGCAAAATTTAGGACTCCCACTGTAGCATCGTCCGATTAGCCATAGTAGCATAAAGTGACGTTAAATAAATAAGCAAACAAACAGTTCCTTTAATTTTGTCGATTCTACAAAAATAACTATATTATCTTGTTACCACTGATAAAAAACAGGTAAATATGTAAGTTCTGCGAATTTAAAAACAACTAAAGGAGAAAACTAAAAAAATTTAGTGCAATTTTATGTTTTTGAATATAAGTGCAGTAATATACATGTATGATATACCGTTGGAAAGCTAGATATTTTAGGAAAAATATTATCTCATACACACGATTTTAAAAGTTAATTGAGAGTGATGGAAAGAAGATAAAACTAACTGATTAGTTTAGATAGTAATATAATAGATTTTTAATAAAACACATGTTTCTATAGAAATTCAATTTAATTAATTCTTTAATAGTTTCACGTGTTTTTATCTCTAACTGTATTTGGAAATTCATTCAGTTGATTTTAAAAATGAGGTAAGTGAAAGTCGTGTGTTGCCCGCACCAGATTTTTAATCAACGTATTTACAAATTAATTTAACATACTATATTTTTTTTTAAGATAGTAGAACCTCGTTTGCTCAGATATTGCGCATAAAGTTTATGTGAGCCTATCATATAAACAAAAAATAAAAAAAAAATAAAACTAAAACAAGAGTAATTGGTTAATTATTTCTGATTAAAAAAAACAAAAAAAAAACTCAAATTGGTTGATTTTAAAAATATATAATTGAACAAGGTGTAGGTTGACATATAGATACGAAACCTTCTACGTACTGTCAAAAAGGAAAAAAAAAAGTTTAACCTTCAATATTGGCGGGAGAAAGTGGCGTCGCACGTGCTACAATCTGTCGGATTTTCGGCGAACAATTTGTATATTTTCATCACTGGCATTGAATTTTTTTTTCTTCAAAAGTTGTCTTTTCTTTCTTTCAGTATAACCTTTTATGTAGCATTTCAGCTTTAAAGGTTATTACTCAATTTTAACACGTCAAAACACAAACTAAAAATATGGGTTTGTAACTAGTAAAAATAAATAGTTATAATAAAATATTATCAGTTATTATTCATTTGTCTAGTGTCATGTTGTAATTTTAAAAAATAATGGTATTATTACGATTTAATCCAGATACATAAAATTTCGTGCAACGGTTTTTGTGGTAGTACTCCTACGATACGTCTCGATCGATTTTATGAAATTTTTATGTATCTGTATTTGGTAGGTATGAGAATCGCTCGTCGTACTACTAAGTATATTTCATACCACCAGATTATTTAAGCGAATTTTTTCCAATATCCAGAATTTATTTTTTTTACAAAAATGTTAATATATGTTCAGTATGTACTATATATTTTATTATAATTATTTTTTTTTGCTTCAAAATTACATATAACCTCCAAGTTTCACCCTCCTTCTTCCACCCTCGCATTTTTTAATCGCGATTTCAGTCTTTTGTATGCACCATATCCAAATAATTTAACTGTCGTTCGTATTACAACAATTTGGGCAACAACCGCTTTCTCTTGCATCGGCTGTTAAATTAATTCAAGAACTATTAAAAAGTTTAAAGTTAATTTAAATTAAAAGTTTATTCAGTTTCGTTGGAAACATATGATTTTTTTTTAAATTTATATTTTATTGAATTTTCCAACTGTATTTTAACATAAATACAATAAGTAAAAGTGTTGAATTATAATAAAGGGCGTAGAAGGCTTGTGAAGAAACTACCTCGCGGTATGCTTCGATGTTTATTGAGTAAGTAGATCCCGAGGCCATCTTCTTTTCAATCGCCTAGGAGGGTTGTCAGGAATATGTGAGGTTGATAGGTTGCGGACAAGAGGGTTTATATGGGGTGGGAGTTTAGAATGGAAAGAGGAGTATCTATCACGGGCTATGTCTGCAACAAATGGGATGTTAAGGTCATTATGGAGGAGTTGATTTGTGACGAAATAAGGAGCATTCAGGATTTTGCGAAGGATTTCGGATTGTAAGGACTGGTGCGGGAGGAAATTAGAATGTTTACGTAGAGCCCCAAAGCTCGATTCCATATGTCCAAATAGGTCTGATAATTGTGATGTAGATGAGTCTTTTGTAATATACTGGAGTTTTAAACGTTTGTCCAGTAAGTGTTGTAGTAATCGATATCTTCGAGCAGTTTCTTTGTTTCAGTCTTGTGTGAGGATTCCATGTAAGGCGCTTGTCAAGATGGAGACCTTAGGTATCGGATTGTTCTACAGAATAAGGGTGATGTTAATAAAGGATACTGGGAGGCAGGAAAGTCATCGGTTTGCGACGAAGGGTAAAGGTGATTTGTTTGGGGTTTGTTGGAATTTATTTTAATCCTCCATTTTGACACCATTCTTCAATGGCTGTGATGTGGGACTGAAGGGTTTGGGATGCAGTAGTTGGATCATTATGGACGGATAAGACACACGTGTCATCAGCATGAGTATTGAGGACAGTGCGAGGATGAAGTGGAATGTCATCTGTATAAAGGGAGTAGATGTATAGGTCCTAAGATACTACCTTGAGGCACTCCAGCAGATAGGGAAAATGTGGATGAGTAGGAAAAGTTATGGTTTACCTTAAAGGTTCTGCCAGTAAGGTAGGAACGCATTAATAGGAAATATGTAGGGTTGAGGAATAGACGGAGTTTGTAAAGCAGTCCCTGGTACCAGACTCGATCAAATGCTTGTTCTACATCAAGAAAGACTCCAGTGCAGTACATTCCGCGCTCCAATGTGGAGGACACTACATCCACCACGCGGTGACATTGTTTTATTGTAGAATGAGATGTTCGAAATCCAAACTGGTGGTCAGGGATAACATGGGTCTATAGAAGTTAAAATATTAGTGAATGAAATTAAACACCTTAAAAAAATACATGGGCGAGTAGTCAATAATTTTTCTCAGCCAAGATTATAGTTTTCTACAATATTCTCATTTCCATAAGGTTTTATGATTATATTTGAATAGTTTTTGAATTGTATTGAACAAAAAATACTCTGCTTTCTCAATAATAATTATTATTGCTTTAAATGATTTGGATTTTTTTTTATAAATTTAAATTATATTAATATTAATTAACCTAACCTGGGCCGTATACATAAGAAATTAAATAAAGAAAATTGCAACCCTCCACCCCAATATATGTTTATTTTTGAAGCACGACACTGGAGCGTATTGGGTTTTAAAGTTACAAGAAACCAGAAGGATCTATATAAAACCACTGTAATAATATTTCTTGGAAAGTTATGTAATCCTATACAATTTTTTTTTTTTTTTTATCTAATTTTCCAAATAAGTCTAGTAGATAGATAATATATTATGTTTTCCTTATTTATGTTTTGTTAGACTATTTAATTTTGTTTTCTTAATTTTTCAAATTTTGTCAGTTTCAGTACAGATGAGCAAAATTTATTGTAGGTGACAAGAAGTCAGGCGTTCTTTAATAATATTATATTATAACTAACCTCTCTTGTCATTTAAAGTATTAAAACATTCATATATATATATATACATAAACTGTTAACCAATTTATTAATTTTAAAAAAATATATATATATATAAAAAAATCCTGTACCTCTCAATGCGGATAGGCTCATTTTCCGAGATTCTACAACAGATGGTTCAAGTCACGGTCGAGTCGATGCGTGAACTATCCCGACGCCATGACAGTTCAAACAGAACTAAACAGCGCGTTTGTTTGTTATAGTGCAAAGTAAAAGAATTAAGGTGTTTTTCTTGCGATTTTCGACCAGGTTTGTATTGAATTCTTTTAATTTTATGATAAACTTTTAGGAAAAAAAAAGTTTAACGGGTTAAGTATGTTTTAAAGTATTAATTGAGATTTTATTATTACACGGTGGCGGCTAAAATTGTGTATGCTTAATTTATGTCAAAAGGGTTCTTTGGGCACAGCGGATAGTCTATCTGCTTTGCCAATACTGTAGCTGTTATTTGAGTTTGTTAGTTGAGAAAACTAAGATATACAAGTCAGCTGGAGCTAAAACACCAAAATCAACTAAAGGAAAAGTAAAGAGGAAGGTAACCCAGACACTGAAAGCAAAAAAAAAATATAATGGGAAATTATTCATGCTTATTGTGCACTGAGAAATATATAAACCGACCTGTAGATGATTGGATCTAATGTTCTCAATGGGTCTTATACTCAACTTCTGCGATAACTATGACGATTAAAAAAATAAATCTGATTTGCCCGTGTCCTTTCCGGTAACCCTCACATCTGCATACTGCCCTCCTAAACATTCCATTTCCAATTCCGAATTTGTATCCTTCCTGGATTCCTTAGGAAATCGTTTCATTCTGGGTGCAGACTTAAACGCCAAGCATCAGCAGTGGGGTTCCAGAACCACGAATTCTCGGGGACGAAATTTGCTGTCTGCACTCAACTCCCGAAATTTTAATATCCTGCCTCCTGACTCCCCTGCCTACTGGCCAACCGATCCTAACCGCAATCCTGACATCCTCGACTTCTTTATCCACAGCGGATTAGGCTCCCTCAACTTTTCTGTAACTCGCCTTGATGAACTATCCTCAGACCATAGTCCACTGATCCTAAAAGTATCTCTCACTCCAATTCCAAAACCCATTCCACCATCATTCATCCGAGGCCCTGTCAACTGGAACCTTTTCCGCCAAATCCTGACCGATAATATTGACCTCAGAGTAACCCTCAAAACCCCAGATGACCTAGATAATTCCGTCTATTCCTTTACCACCGCCATCCAACAAGCTGTCTGGACTGCCTCCTCTCCTAAACACCCCAATATAAATCCTCACCAAAATCATTTTCCACAACATATTATAGACCTCATCCATACCAAACGCCGAGCAAGATCATTATGGCAGCGCACCCGACACCCAACAGATCGCCGCTCCTATAACTTCTATTGTAGACAATTGAAGAGGGAGTTGGCGACCTTCCGTTCCCAGTCCTTTAATTCCTACCTCTCCTCTCTATCATCTCGTGATAATTCCCTGTGGAATGTCACGAAAAAGATCCTAAAATACCACCAAGTTTCCCATCCTCTCCGACGTGGTGATGACTCCTGGGCTGCGTCTGATGAAGATAAAGCCGAGGAATTCGCCACACACCTCTCCAAAGTTTTCACTCCTCACCCGGAATCCCACGCCAATCACACCGCAACAGTGCAAGACTTTCTTATGTCACCAATTCCACTTTCCCTACCTCCTAAAGCTATTAATCCCTCTGAGGTCAAATATCTTCTCCAAAAACTTACCCTCCGTAAATCTCCTGGACACGATCTCCTTACTCCCCAGATCCTCCGACAACTTCCGCAGAAAGCTATTATATTCCTTACTTATATTTAAAATTGCATCCTACGCACCACCTATTTTCCTCTGTTATGGAAACATTCCACTATCATTCTTTTTCTAAAACCAGGAAAACCTTCGAACAACACTTCATCCTACAGGCCTATTAGTCTACTTCCATCCTCTCAAAAATTTTCGAAAGGCTTCTTCTTAAACGTATCCTACCCATATTAGAATCTCAAAATCTTCCTTCCCATCAGTTTGGATTCCGTCCTCAGCATTCCACAGTTCAACAGGGGCTCCGAGTTGTAGACCATATTTCCTCAGCTCTTGAATGCAAAGAGTATTGTTCTGGTGCGTTTCTGGACATTGCGCAAGCTTTTGACCGGGTATGGCACATTGGATTACTCTTTAAGCTGAAAACCCATTTACCCCAGTCTCTATACCTCATTCTCCGATCCTATCTCTCAAACCGTTCCTTCCGCGTTCGCTGTGGTGTAGAATTTTCTAACCTTTATCCCGTTGAGGCCGGTGTTCCTCAAGGCAGCGTCTTGGGACCCGTCCTCTACATCCTTTACACTGCTGATATTCCTACACATCCTGATACCTTTCTGGCAACTTTTGCAGACGACACCGCCATCCTATCATCCAGTTCCAATCCTGAAACAGCATCCTTAAACCTGCAAAGACACCTTTCTCTTATCGAAGACTGGTGTAATGCTTGGCGCATTAAGGTGAACGAAGCCAAATGCAAACACGTAACCTTCACTCTTCGACGAAACTCCTGTCCGCCAGTTTACTTCAATTCCATTCCAATTCCTCCTTCAGATACAGTCCGGTATCTTGGCTTACTATTAGACAAAAGATTGACTTGGAATCCACATACAAGACTTAAAAGACAAGAACTCAACCGACGATTCGGACAGTTATACCGACTACTCAACAGAAAATCTGAACTTACAGTTGACAACAAATTATTAATCTACAGGACAATACTGAAGCCCATCTGGACCTACGGACTTGAACTGTGGGGGACAGCTAAACGTACTAACATCAAACGCATTCAATCCTTTCAATCCAAAGTCCTCCGTACAATAGTAAATGCTCCTTATTATGTTTCCAACTATACCTTGCACCACGACCTTAATGTTCCTTTTATTTCAGACCTGATTCCATCCAAATTTTCCAAATTCCACCAGAATCTCATTCATCATCCTAATCCTCTAGCTCAATCCCTATCCAGTCCCACCCATCCATACAACCCACCTAGAAGGTTGAAACGGCAGTGGCCTCGTGACCTCTTATAACATGTATATTGGAGTTCTAGCATTGGCTAGATTCTCCACTCACGTGCTGTATGCTTGTGAATTGTATATAGGTATGAGTGACTATTGTATATATTTTTACTGATTTTATTTTGTATATAGGTATATTTTATTATTATTATTATATAAATTTATAGTTTTGTATATATCGTGTGAATGTAGTATGAATGTTGTACGTTATCACTATTAAAAATGTCCTGAATTGGACAGATTGTAATATTGCTCAATGAATAAAGAAAAAAAAAAAAAAAAGAAGATTTGCCCGTGTGGGTCGGGCAAAGCGGATAATCGACGGGATTTTGTTATTAGCTTATTATTAATATAAAAATTAAGAGTTAAGCAACTGTGATTATATGTAACCAAGTATAATTAAATGTACAATAGAAGATAATATAAGAAAGTTCCTAAGTAGGTTATTGCTATGTTTTTTTTTTTTTTTTTTTACAGTTCCCCTTAACATATTCGCTTTGCCCGGGCTCCCCTACGTGATATAGTGTAGCCCACCAAATGTTTAAATATATACTAGATATTTAGGACTTAGGGGGGCTTATCATTAAAATGATTGTATGAAGGTTTCCGCGAAAAATGTTTGTTGGGAACCTTTGCTCTTGTTTATCGATGGTTTTAGCTAATCGGTCTACCTTTTTATAAGGGTTAGAATATCTTGGTTTATTTCGCTGTATCAACTATCAAGTGAGCTATATTGAAACGCTCTAACGAATGTTAGGAAAAGAAAAAAAGAAATACTTGCAATGTTGTGAGCATAATGCTGGATCACAAACAAGCAATAGCAACTGGTTCTTGCTGGAGACAATGGTCGATGCTCTTATTCATCTGGCCAAGGACCGACTTGACCAATCAAAGAGTCTGTAGGTAGGCCTTCAACAAATGAACCGGGATAGACCTGCCAGTTGAGGCGCAATGCTTAATACAAGGCTATCATCAATAAATATCTGTACTGATGCGATAGGCTCTTATCTGAAACCTTGGCGGCAAGCTGTAGAGGTATAGTGTTATGATTCAGTGTCTCATATTAGCTTTAATTCAAAATGATTCTTTCCTTTAAATAAATTTATTTAACAAGGAGATGGCCTTCTCAATATAACGAGTGACAAACTTCATGACTAGAGAAGAGATTTACTTGAAATAAAAACCTCTAAATGTGCGTAACGTATAGTAAAAATAGAACCTAAAAAAGGTAAGAACGGCTTTTGTGTGACCATTTAATTATATATATATATATATATATATATATATATATATATATATATATATATATATATTTTTTTTTTTTTTTTTTTTTTTTTTTTTTTCCTTTTCAGTGCAGATGAGAAAGTTTATCGTTAGTGACAAAACAAACAAGCCTTCTTTGATAACATCATACGACCCCGATGCGAGATACAATTATAAATCTGTTTGTAAATGGAATTTGTATTGCTTATTTTCCTTAAATTTAATATATAAAATATACTTATAGTAAAGTATACAATTTAAATGATAAAATAGCATTTCAGATTAGATACAAACTATTTAATTTTTTTTTTAAATTATTTATTTAGAAATTATACAATCTGCCACAATCTTGGGCAATGAGTATTAATGGTATAAGAAGTCATTCATTCCTTATGTACAGTAAATAAAAGAAATAAAATAAAAGATAAAAAATAAAATAAAATAAAAATTTCAAAGAAGAATAAATAAAGATAAAAATAAATAATAATAATCTTCATCACATTCATACATTTATATATACAATATTTAATTTAAAAATCTGGTGCGGGCAACACACGACTTTCACTTACCTCCATTTTTAAAATCAATGAAAGAATTTTCAAATACAGTTAGAGATAAAAATACGTAAAATTATTAAGGAATTAATCAAATTGAATTTATATAGAAACATGTGTTTTATTAAAAAATCTATTATATTATTATCTAAAATAATCAGTTAGTTTTATGTTCGTTTCATCACTCTCTAATAATTTTTAAAAGCTTGTGTATGAGATGATATTTTTTCTAAAATCTTTAGCTTTCCAACGGTATATCATACATGTATATACTGCTCTTATGTTCAAAAACGAAAAATTGCATTAAAAAAATATTTTTTCTGTTTTCTCCTTTAGTTGGGTATCGAATTTATTCAATTTATATATTTACCTGTTTTTCATCAGCGTTAACAAGATAATCTAGTTATTATTATTGAATCTACAAAATTAAAGGTATTTTAGGGGAAGAAAATTTAAAATATCGGCACTTAAGCCCTGTCAGACCATTTTTATCCAAATAAAACCTACATGATATGAAAGCCCATTAAATTTTACATCGATATAGCAAGTTTAATCAAAATCGTCGGAACCGTTTTCGAGAAAATCGAAAAAAGGTGCAAAATGCATAGTATAAAGTGCCTCTTCTGGTAAGCTCATTTTGATGAAAAATGTTTTGTCTCGTCTCGGGCGTATAGTTGTCTCAAATATGAAATTTCAGTTTCATAGGACTTACCGTTTCCGCCCGGGAGTTACCACAAACACACACACAGACCTTTTTGCGGGACTTGGTTATTTGGACTCAGGGGACCCTAAAAGGTGTATTTCCGTTGAAAACTGGAATTCGAAAATTTTCACGATCGCAATACTTCCTTCCGCTTACTATTTATAGTAAGTGAAAGTAAAAATCAATAAATTGCAATTTCGCTCGGATACACAAAACAATGTCGCGTAGTAAAACTGGCATTGAGAATACCAGGGATGCAACGATGTCCACCAGTGACAAAACCATCTTTAGAATCGTTTTTCTCCAGTAAAAACTTCTAAATGTGTAAAACGTGCAGCATAAGTAACACCTAAAAAAGGCAAGAACAGCTTTTGTGGGACCATTAAATTTGTTGGTGTTATTTCCTTTATTAATTTTACATTTTTTTTTTTTTTTTTGTTTCAGTGCAGATGAATAAAATTTATTGTTCGTGAAAAAAAAGCCACCTTTGATAACATCATATAAAAAATAACCGCTCTTGTCATTTAAAGTATTAAAACATTCATGTGGTCGCGTTTTGAAACAAATTGTAATGTATATCAATAAATATTTAATTTTAAAAAAAACATTCATAAACATATACTGTTAAATAATTTATTAATTAACAGAGGGATAAATAAAAGTGTAAAAAAACAATTTTATTTATAGTTTTGCAATATACCATCATTAGGTAATTATATTTTTTAATTCTATCTAATTTCTAATTTTAAAATCTTGCGTGGTGGGTTTCATATAATGACTTGTGGAATTTTTTATGAATCGTCAAAAAATTTCATAAAAATTAAAATCATTTCAAATATTTCAATATATACTCAACATGATGAAGTCCAAATTACTTTCAAAATTTAAGTTTGGTTTTTAGTTTTCTCAGACATTTCAAAACCGTAAATTGATTTCTTAGCTTTTAGTAAAATTGAATGCATGGTTAGCTATAAGGATTTTTTTCAATAAAAAGACGAGAAACAATTTGACAAATAAAATTATTTTGATGTCTAACTTAATTTTTCCAAATGATAAACTATAGTAAAGTTCCGGATATACTGTCCAGAAGCAACATACAATTATAAATGGGTTTGTAAAGGGTATTTTTATTGTTGTTTTTTCTAATAAAATAGCATTTCAGTTTAGATACAAACTATTTAAAAATTAATAAATTGAAATTTTGCTCCGAAACACAAAACAATGTCGCGTAGTAAAACTGGCATTGAATACTAGTAATGCCACGATGTCTTCCAGTGACAAACCCATCTTTAGAAACGTTTTTTTCAAGTTAAAACTTCTAAATGGGCAGTAAAAGTAACAACTAAATATGGCAAGAACACATTTTGTGAGAACATTTAATTTATTTTTGTTTTTTTTCGTTTCCGTGCAAATAAGCAACATTTATCGTTAGTGAAAAAAACAAATCAAGCCTTTGATAACATCATATTATAACTAACCTCTCTCATTTAAAGTATTAAAACATTCATAAATATAATATTTATTAATTAACAGAGGGATTAATAGAAGTAGAAATAACAGTTTTATTTACATATTCGTAATATAATATTATTTGTTAATTATATTTTTTGATGATTTCAAAATTTTAAATCTTGCCTAATGATTGAAAGAGTATAACTAGGACGGTACTGTACGACGGTTGCGACATTGAACTACCATAACTCTTTACCAATATCATATGTTCATAAGTTTATGGGCTTACAACAACTTTATATTAAATTGTACGATTTATCTTACTGCATAGTAACTTCTCTAAAATAATGCGCTTTCCAACGGTATACTATACATTTGTATTACTACTCATATTTCAGAAATTTTTTTTTCTGAATTGTTTTTTTTTTTTTTTATAACTTTTATTTATTTAGAAATAATACAATCTGCCACAATCTTGGGCAATAAGTATTACTGATATTAGAATTCATTCATTCCTTATGTACACAAAATAAAGAAATAAAAATAAATGAATACAAAATAAATAGAAATAAATAAAATATAAAGAAGAATAAATAACCGTAAATAAAGATAAAAATAAAATAAAATAAATAAATAATAATAATCTTGGTCACATTCATACACACACATATATATATATATATATATATATATATATATATATATATATATATATATATATATATATATATATATATGTAAACCTATTACTGATTATTATAGTAACAATTTGATATGTTATATTATGTTATATTATTTAATCCAAATCATATGTTTCTAACAAAACAGAATACAATTTTTATTTAAATTAACTTAAACATGTTTTCATGAACTTTAAGTTTATGTTTTAATATATTTAAGTATACAATAGTCAGGGAAATTCAAATTTTCTGTAATTAATTCAGAAAATTTGAATTTCCCTGACTATTGTATACTTAAATATATTAAAACATAAACTTAAAGTTCATGAAAACATGTTTAAGTTAATTTAAATAAAAATTGTATTCTGTTTTGTTAGAAACATATGATTTGGATTAAATAATATAACATATCAAATTGTTACTATAATAATCAGTAATAGGTTTACAACTTTATGTTTAAAATAATAATTATTCTTAAATTTTTCTCTTTACAACGGTATATTATACGTCTTAATATACAAAAAACAAAAATTACAATAAAACAGTATGTTTTCTCTTTTATCCTTTAGTTGTTCATCAAAGTCGTTCAATTTGTATATTAAGCCGTTAGTTATTAATACTCATAAGATGATATGGTTAATCTTTTGGGAAGTATAAAATTAAACTTAGTTTGGTGGAAGAAAATTAAACTATCGGCATTTAAGCCCCGTCAGACTATTTCAATCAAAATGAAACCTACATCGTATTAAATCCTGTTAAATTTCACATCGATATATGGAGTTTAATCAAAATTGTTTGGCCCGTTTTTGAGAAAGTCGTAAAAAGTTGCAAAATGCATTGTATAAAGAAGAACTTTCCGTCAGCCGATTTTTAAGAAAAAGTTGCGGTAACATCTCGGGCCTGTAGTTGTCTCGAATCTGAAATTTCAGTTTCGTATCACATTTCGTTCTTGCGCTAGACTTACCACAAACACACAGAAGTTTTTGCGGGACTTGCTTATTTAGACTCAGGGGACCCTAAAACGTGTATTTCCGTTTATAAATGGAATTCGTAAAGTTGACGATCGCAATACTTTCCCATATTATATATTTTATAAATAGGTAAGTGAAAGTAAAAATTACGACAACAATAATTTTTTTAAAACGTTTTAAACGTTAATTTACGAAAAAACTAAAAATAGTGTATGTCACTAGGTTTCAAAAGTATTCGGAATTACGTGGTTTCCTAATTATATTAATGCAGTGATCATAAATAAACATCCAGTTGGTAAAACTTTTTGTATAATTATACATTTTAGCATACTATGGATTGATCTTACTGATTAATTGATTGTTTGGTCTGAAATATTATCACACTCAAGCACTTATTGTTTCTTTAGGCCATTTTCATTTTGAATATTGTATTTCCTGATTTTCCTCTTTAGTAGAACTATATTTTAATATAGTTAATTAAATTTGAAAGAAATAATGAAAGAGTGATTTCTAGAACTTTTTGAAAATTTTGCAGCAACTAAATCTGAATAGATTACGTATATAAGTCCTGAGTCATTGCCGCCCGTATGTTAAAAATTAAAGTTATTCGCAATTTTTCTTTTACATACATCATACATGAAAAATACATAAACCTATCAATAATTCTGTCCATGAATCCGATGTAATTAAACTATTTAAAGGGGTCACCCATAGCGTAGTTGCTAGCATAACAGCTTTCTATGCCAAAGGTCGCGGGTTCAAACCTGCGGGTGCCCCTTAGTTATGCCGTCCTTCGGAGGGGACGTTAAAAGGTGGTCCCGAGCCTGTGCGATGTCAGGCACTCGTTAAAGATCCCTATCCTAATAAAACCTGGATAGGCAAAATTTAGGACTCCCACTGTAGCATCGTCCGATTAGTCATAGTAGTATAAAGTGACGTTAAACGAATAAACAAACAAACTTTTAAAAAGAAAAACAGACCTAACAATCACTGTCCACTCAAGATAATTTACTATGGCATACTAAATTCCTTACTTGGTTTCCTCCAAACCAAAATATTTTAATAAGAACCATTTATTTTAAAAAAAAACATTCATAAACATATACTGTTAAATAATTTATTAAATAACAGAGGGATAAATAAAAGTGTAAAAAAACAATTTTATTTATAGTTTTGCAATATACCATCATTAGGTAATTATATTTTTTAATTCTATCTAATTTCTAATTTTAAAATCTTGCGTGGTGGGTTTCATATAATGACTTGTGGAATTTTTTATGAATCGTCAAAAAATTTCATAAAAATTAAAATCATTTCAAATATTTCAATATATACTCAACATGATGAAGTCCAAATTATTTTAATAAGAACCATTTATTTTACTATGGGAGTCATCGGTGAACATTTTAATTCATCAACCATCTCTTTAAAAATTGTTAAAAACATTCAGCCTATTCTCTTGTTGCCTTGTCTGCTGAAAGACGTTGTACCATGTTTTTCTTTTTGTCATATTTTTTTAGAACGCTGTGAACAGTTGAAACAATTATTGTGTTCTGAAATGTGAGTTATTTGAAATTCACGGTTTAGAGGTTTAAAAAATATGAAGACACACTAGCTAGATACGGATGGGATAAGGGTACTGACAATGCAATAATAACTAATTATCCAATGAATAAAAATGATTCAAGTGGATTGATATGCGTTTCATGAGGCCAAGAATTTGCAGAATCACGGCCTTGGTAGATATACTTGTGAATAGTTATGCTCTTGTCAGGCCAAGCCTCTGAGGTAATTAAATCTGCAATATCCACACTATACAAACCTCAATGTTTAGTTTTATTGTGCAATATTCCATAATTTATGAGTAACAATTACATTTTTTTTCTATATTTAAAACTAGGTGGAGATTTTTCTAAAAACGAAGGTTTGTAGTAGATAATAACACGTAAAGAGTTCATCAAAATTTTATCATTTAAATTGAATAATTAAGATTACTTAAATTAAGATCTTTATTCTTTGAGATTTAACGAGTCCCCCAAAGCCTCAGACTTCATGTATTAAATTACATCAGAAAAAAAAAAAATATATAGACATAAATATTGTAAGGGTCTTGAGACTTGGAATATACACCTATTTATCAATATATATTTTTATTTAGCGTACGAAAAGGATGATTTTTAATATACCAAACGATATGTCAAATTATAACACATTAAAGACTATTTTGTTTTTATTATTTATTTATTGTAATTTACAACTGTATTAAACACAGTGAGTAAATATGCAGAGAGAAGAAAAATCATGAAAATGTTTTGAGAAAGAACTACCTAATGTTCACTAACTATTTTTAATCAGTAGGTTCCGAGGCCACCTTCTTTTCAGTCGCCTCGGAGGGTTATCAAGAATACCTAAGGAAGATAAGTTACGGACAAGTGGGTTAAAGACTATTTTAATTTTCTTTTTCTTTGGGTGTCACCTGAAGAGGAGTGGCCAGCATGAAATGGGAGTAAAAAAAACAACATAGTTACGCTAGTCTTTCAGAAGGGACGTAAAAAGTTGATACCCGAACCTGAGAGATGTCAGGTACTCGTTAAAGATTCCTGTCCTAATTAAACCTGAAGAGGCAAGATTTAATACATGTTAAGGTATTACATGTTACTCTTAATTTTTTTTTCTCTGGCGCGACAGGCCGTGTAGGCCCTTGGCCGCGTGGTATAGACTACTGAGAAAATATACTCACGTTTCACGATGAAATGCTTAGGGCAGGGTCATCACTCCTAACGCCTATTTTGCGAGTTACCACCAGTAGGCTGACGAGTCTCACATACCCGAGGGAGAGGCTGTGAGTGAGCCCCCGTTTAATTATATTCTTATAAAAGTCCCGCTGGGACTGGGATTCGAACTCACAACTCTGGCGTGGTAGACTAGCGCGCTAGCCACTCAGCCACCGGCTCTCCACATGTTACTCTTATTTGGTATTCATAAGCAGGGTTAATGGTACCCTAAGTTAGTATTAAAACAGTAGGAAAGATATTTTAAATCAACCAACAACAATCAAATAATTAAACTACAAAACAAAACAAATTATTAATTAATATAAAGGTGGGAAATTCTTCGTCTTGGTCCTTATTCTCTACCGCATATCAGCGAGAGGGAGTCAGGTCGGTAATAAACATGAAAAATAACAATCTTTTGGTTTTATGCGAATATAAAAAACTTATATTTTTGTTTACATATTTAACAATTAAAAAAAAATATTTTATTGAAATTTATAACTGTACATAAAACATTAAGTAAATGAGCTATTCAGAGGAAAATTGCTTAAAAAGTCTTAAGAAGACTCTATCTAGCTGTGGCACATAAATGTTTATTTTATCAGCAGGTCTCGAGGCCACCTGAGACACATAGGAGGATTATCAGGAATATATGTAGATGTGAAGTTACGGATAAGCGGGTTTCTATGGGCGGGTAGTTTGGAACGAAAGGAGGTGTATCTTTTTTTGTACTATTTCTGCAACTAGTGGGATATTATATTTCATAATTGATACAGTAAGATGTCTTTTGTACGTATATAAATAAATAAATAAATTCTTTATTATTCTGGGACAAGTCCCTTTAGAATAACATTAACATAATATATAAATTGGGCTTCAGAGCCTTAGAGTAATTAATTATTTATAAACAAGTTAACAAATACCAATCGAAAACAGACATACGCAAATATGTAGAGAATAAAATATTGTATTAAAAGTATAAAATATTTAAGGATTTGAATGTAGGAAGAGAGTTGGAGTGACGGATAGAAAGAGGAATAGAATTCCATAGGATTGAGGATCGGATAAAGAACGATCTGTCAAAATGTGCAGATTGGTGGGCCGTTGTGTATAAATCTGAAGGCCTAGAGCGTGTACAGCGGGAATGGACAGAGGATTTGAATTGTAAAAGGTCGAAAATGTGTGATGGACGCGGGATTGGATAACTTGGTACAGGAATGAAGCAAGGAAATACTTGCGACGAATGGAAGGGTAAAGCCACTTCAACTCGCTATAAAATTTGGAGACGGAGGTGTACCTCGGGACCCAGAAGATAAATGGAACAAAGCAATTAATTAGGCGTTTTATTAACATTATATTTGTGTAACGTTTTAGAGTATTCTTGTTGTAGTCGCATATTTTCTGAAAGATTGAGTTTTTCACAAATAGAAGCAAGAGAAAAAAAAATGAGCCAGCCAGTATGTATAGTTCTATGGATAGTACGGCATGATTTTAATACCGATTTTTTAGATAGTTTTCCTCATAATCACTTTCATTTATCTGTTAATTAATTGAAAACAATTAATCATCTATTTTTTGTTAATATCGATAAAATTGAATAACCAACTAAAGGATAAATTAGAAAACATATTTTCCCCGGTTGAATTTTTTTGCCCAAAAATATAACCAGTGATACACAATACATTTATAACAGGTCTTTCGCCACCAATACCTAAAAAAAATTAAGTACCTTTAATTTTGTTTATTTGAAATAATCAATGATTTCTTCTTCTTAGCATTGGAAAACAATGAGTGAATAGGAAATAATTTTATTATCAACTAAAGGTGAGAAAAGTAGAAATATTTTTCCTTTTTAGAGTAATACTTTTTATTCTTATATCATTCAATGTGAAAGTAATGTCATCAAAACTCAATTTGATTCTTTATTTTGGATCACTTACTTATATATGATATGTATATGTATAATATATATATATATATATATATATATATATATATATATATATATATATATATATATATATATATATATATATATGGGAGTTTATTCCGATCGTTATTATTTTAGGATTTGAATTTTTTTTGGGGGGAAATTGGGTAACCTAAGTACAAATGACTGATACCCAAAAAATGATCTGTGTATATGCGGTAACTATTGTTCGGAAACGATAACTTGTATAAAACAGAAATTTCATTTATTAGAACCAGATATTACGTAAACTTTTTCAACTAAGTCGGCGAACCAGAAGTCACTTTATAGCATGCATTTTACAGATTTTTAAGATTTTAATTAAACTCGCTATATTGGTGTAAATTATAATGGGCTTTAATATCGCGAAGTTTTCCTTCTCATTGATTCTCTCTGACGGGGCATAAATGTCAAAAGTTTAAATTCCCTCCCTTTAAAGTACTTTTAATTTTGTATATTAAACAAAATAACCATTTCATCTCATTAGCATTGATAAAAAAAGGGTAAATGCACATGTTGAACAAATTCTATACGCAATCAAAAGATAAAATATCAAACTTATTTTTATAATAATAAACCTTCAGTCTTACATTACAGCCATTGAGGAATGGTGTCAGAACTGGAGGATTAAAATAAATCCTGACAAATCCCACCAAATTACCTTTACCCTTCGTTGCAAACCGAGGACTTCCTGTCCCACTGTATCCTTTAATAATATAATACCCCACTCATACCTGTTGAACAAATCCGTTACCTAGGACCCCATCTTGACAAACGTCTTACATGGAATCCCCATACGCGACTTAAACGACAAGAAACTGCCCGTAGATACCGATTACTACAACACTTACTAGACCAACGTTCAAAACTTCCAATTTATTATAATAAGCTCATTTATGTTACCATCATCAGACCCATCTGGACATATGGAATCGAGCTTTGGGGCTGTACGCATTTTGTACGCATTATTCCTCACGCATTCAGTCCTTACAATCTAAAATCCTTCGCAAAATCCTAAATGCTCCTTATTTCGTTAGGAATAAAATCATCCATAATGACCTAAATATCCCATTTGTCGCAGAACTTGCCCAAAACAGATATGCCTCTTTCCATTCCAAACTCCCAACCCACACAAATCCTCTTGTACGCAACCCTCCGAGGCGATTGAAAAGCCGATGGCCTCGAGACCTACTTAAATTGAATAGACATTGAAGTGCTACTGGGTAGTTTCTTCACAAGACATTATCACGCCCCTAAGTGTAAATTAGCCCATTTACTTGTTGTATATATTATATGTACAGTCGTAAGAATCATCAAATGAGGCCGGCTTCGTTGGGCGGGGCATTTAAGTAGAATGGCCCAAGACCAGATTCCTAGGATGGTCCTAGATGAAAAGATCTACGGGACAAGGAGAGTGGGAAGGCCTCGGCTCCGATGGATTGATGGAGTGGCAGCGGATGCCAGGTCCATCTTGAAGATCCGCAACTGGAAAGCGGTTGCAATGAATAGAGAAGACTGGCGGACTAAACTGCCCGAGGACTGACTCTTCAAGAGTTGTAGCGCCATAAATGATGATGATGATGAGTTGTCAATTCCAATAAAATACTTTTTTTTTAAATAATAATAATATAATAATAAAATAATAATTATAATATAAAATAAATCATAATAAAAAAATATATATCTGTATCTATTATATCTATATCATAATTCTAGTAATGTACCGTTAGAAAGCTAAATAATTTAGAAAAAAATGTTATCTTACATAATAAGTTGTGGAAGGTAATGTAAAGTGATGAATAGAACATACACTAAGGTGATTATTATTTATAACAATTTTATATTGTTATACTATTCAATTTAAAAAAAATGTTTCCATCGAAACTGAATGTGATTCTTTAACTTTTTTTTAAACTCTAACTTTATTCAAAAGTTAGTAAATTGATTTTAACAACGGAGGTAAGTGTTGGACGTTTCTGATTTTTAATTTTCTCTAACAAATTTCTCCCTACCTGACGAGCTACTTTATTAAACAAACGTAAACTATTATTAAATGTGATTCAGGTTTGGTATGGCGGTTTGTATCACTCTAATCAATAGTAGCATCATCGATCGCATTAACATCTGCTTGCTCACCCTCGCACGGGGGGCCACAAAATCGTTAAAGCACGCCGGCTGTTACATCCAATGAGTCATACCGTCTGATTCTAAATTCATAAGGCCTATCGGGGTCATTTAAATTTGAATTTCAAACACGTTTCGGACGAAAAAAGCGCGAAAAATATACAATTTCCATGATATTTACTCTTCTCGAAGTATTTTGCCGTGAGCAGTATTTTAGTCATCAGCAAACGTGGGCTTGAAGAAAAAAAAAATATCAAGCCCCGCAAAAAAGGTATAGATCAATCCATTCGAAATCGTCTCGACATTTTGCATTTTGGTGATTTTTCAACCAGTTATTCTCTATTCTTTCGTGAATATAAAACTATAAATAAATTTTTTTTTCTAGCAAATACTTTTAGTGTTACAGCCGTTTTAATTCAGCTTCGCGGACAAAAACAAGTCATGGGAAAAGCTTATTAATTCCTGTAATTTTTTAGACATCAAATCAAAACAAAAATTAACAATACGATAAAGAAATGCTTTGTATTTTTTGTCCTTATGACTCATTCCCTTAATAGTGAAGACAAATTTTAAAAATAATCTCGAAAATGACCGGAGAAACGGACTTTAAGCGAGATAAAAGTATGTAAAGGAAAAGAGACTCGTGTTTGATTATTTTTTCATTTATAGCTTAGTTATAGTCCTACTTAATGTAAAAATTTCGATCGTGAGAACATAGTACTTTTTTGTTTATGAATTTTCAAAATTAACTAAAATTCATTTTTCGCTATGTTTACAGGGAAAAATTTCAAAAGGGACTGAGTGAAAAATTATGAAACTAATACAGATTATCTATCTATACTATGCATTTAGGTGATATCGATTTGGTCTTTGAGACTAAGCTGGTTTTGGAGTTATAAAATTTTCTTAACCGTTAAAATAACGTTTTCTTTAAACAATATTAACTCCGGTAATTTTGCGTATTTAAGAACCAAACAAAAACTAGAATGATAATGAGAGTATTTTATATAATTTCGGTCCGTACAACACATTACCTAAGTAGCCAAGAAAATTGTTTAAATAAACCACGAAAAATTAAATCGACTGAAACCTTTGGCGCTATGACAAGGGATGTTAGAAATGATTTTCACGCTCAATTATTTATCCTCGCATAGCCTTTTTTTTAACTTCAAAAAATCACCAAAATCAAAAATGTCGAACGGCAAAATTAATGAAAATTGGACAATTTTAAATGGATTGACCCGTGTGTGTGCAAGAGCGGACGAAGAATTTATGATAGGGGAGCAAGTAGTTTGAATATCAGAAGGGGTGGGAGGGGAAGGGGGCTAGTTGGTAAAAAATATGTTTTTTGTAAATCTAAATGTACACTATACTTATACTACATATAAATTTGAAAACCTTATTTGAGTTTTAATATTGGGTTCTAAAATAAGTTCATCGCGTTTTTCAATATTTCAATTTAATCCTCTCTGTGTTTATAAAATCATGTTTACTTTGTCAATAATGTTTTAATCGAGTTTTTTTTATCTATAAATGGTATTTTACTTGCTCAAAATGGAAGAGACAAAAATTAATATTCGTCATTAATTGATTTTTCATTTCCGAAAAGGAAAAACACAGCCCGTAAGTGGTTTCCTTGGTTCAGAACCGGAAGCTTTGTTATATACTTAATTCTATCATAGCCCTCCAGTGAAGCGCTGAGTGAGAGGCGCTGGGATCTCTTGGATTCGGCTTTTTCCCCTCACTTGTGGAGGGAGCAGCCGAGTCAAGGGTCTCTTTAGCAGATTGTATATATTGTATATAGTTAAGTTTGCTTGTATGATTTTTATTTATTTCCCAACTTGTATTTATCTCTACTACAGTGTTTTTTTGTTTTTGATTTTTTTTTATTAGTTGTAATTTTTTTGAAGTTTGCGATGATGAAGTTGAGGTCCCAAGTAGAGTGAATTATATTGAGGATGTATAATCGACTATAGACACTATTATAGGTGGAATAGTCAGGAATCAGTCATTTTTTGAAAAGTTTTTAATTTTGCCAACGTTAAGGCCCAAGCTTGTGAGCCATCATCATGGCATTACTGAGCCATGTCCAAGCATAAACTCACATTTAACTCACATTAAGCATAAACTCACATTAAGGTTTATGCTTGGACATGGCTCAGTAATGCCCTGATGATGGCTCACAAGCTTTGGCCGAAACGTTGGCAAAATTAAAAACTTTTCAAAAAATGACTGATTCCTGACTATTCCACCTATAATAGTTTCTACAGTCGACTATACATCCTCGATGTAATTTTTTTTGTATATATTTGAATTTATTTATTTCCATTTTATGTAATTTGACTTCATCATTATTTTCTGTATATATTGTATGAATGTGTATTACATCACTATTACTACTGTTCATTATGTAACAAATTGTAATATTTCTCAATAAATAAAAAAAAAATACTATCATAGGTCTAACACAAAAACGAAAAGTCGTACGAAACTGAAATTGTATATTTAAGGCAAATAAACGCTACAAATATTAAATCAACTTTTTCACCGAAATTGGCTGGCTACATTTACTACTTGTATTTTTACGATTTTCTAGAAAACGGCTCCAACGATTTTCATTAAACAAAATAAATCAATTTAAAATTTAATTAGCTTTAATACGATGTAGGTTTCTTTCTGGTTGGAATAGTCTCATAGGACTTAAATGTCGATATATTAAATTTTTTTCTTCTAAATCACCTTTAGTTTTGTAGATACGAAAAAATAAACATACCATCTTATTAGTATTGAAAAAATATGGCTAAATATACATATTGAATTTGATGACTAAATAAAAGAGAAAAGAGCAAACATATTTTTTTCGATTTTTTTTTTTTTTTTTTTTTGAATACAAGAATAGTAATATAGATGTATGATGTAAAGTTGGATTTTAGAAAAATTGTTTTTTTATTTACAAAATTATGAAAAGTAATCTAAAGCCACGAAAAGGGCATAAACCTCGGTGGTTGTCCATAACTATTTCATAATGTTATACTATTACACCTATTCATTATTATTTAGTCTTAGGCCCTATAAACAATTTCTGGTATATAAGCAGTAATATATAGTATAATACACCGTTAGAAAGCAGATATAGAAAAAAGTTAATAAACGTTACAAGAAAATAGTATGTTGTCATGAGCCCATAAACTTATGAGCATATGTTTTTTTTTAATACTGTGATGAGGAAAGTTATTCAGTTTTGCCACCGTACAGTATCTTACAAGTTTCATTCTTCCATATTTTACAAAAGAAATTAGGAAAAAATAGTACTATCAAATCGTACGTAAATTGTTAGAATGAATGGAATGTTCAAGATTTATTTATTTACATAATATTTACAATGTACACTCAATACAAATATGTTTGGTTTCATGATTTCAGTGGACCTTTTTTCATGATAACAGAGTTTCAATCATCCTCTGAATTTACTTATTATCATACAATATTTTGTTTAAGATAGTAGGAAAAGAAACACGAAAAAACCTACACAATATAAATTACAATATTAGTTTAAAAGTACATGTTTGGTTCTTTTGTGCGTGTAGCGCTTAAGTGATGTTTTGTTGTAATTACCAATTTCTAGTTTTAATGTGTTTTCAGGAGCTGTGGTTTTATCAAAATAGTTTTTGGTTACTATGTAGATATACTGTTTTAATGTTGGAAGATTTAGGTCAGAGAGCATTTTTGAAATTTTAGTATATCGTGGGTAGTTATTGATGATTCGCATACATGTATTTTCTATTGTTTCTATTTTTTTATAATTGGTATTGCAAGTCGAGCTCCAGACGGGCGATGCATAACAGATCTGGGCACGTATGACTGTTTTATATAGTAGTAGTTTGTTCTGAGTGCTTAAACTGGATTTTTTATTAAAATATGAGAACATTTTATAAATACATTTTTTTGTTTTTTTCGGATTTTCTATTGATATGTTCAGTATATGTTAACGATTTGTCTAAAGTTATGCCTAAGTATTTAACTGATTTAGACCAGTTAATGTGGACTGAGTTTAATAAAAGATGATGGTTTATGTAATGGAAAGTTGTTATAAAGCCATATACTAATATTGTTTCTACTTTTAGATGTTCCACTGTAAACATAATAGGACTCCCATGGAAACTTTTAATTAAGTTATTAATTAAACTTTTAAAGCGTATATAGAAAAAGTTCATTTGAAGTATAAAATAGTAATAAATAGAATGAAATAGGAACCATTTAACATAACAAACAAATGAAATAAACCACTTTTGATTTTTGGACCAATTTTTTTTAACTCTAGCTTTATAACAAAGTTTAATTGAATTTTAACAACCGTGGTAAGTGAAAGTCGTGTGTTTTTTAATATTGTTTTGGAATAAATAATCTAATAATTTTGGATAAATAAGATTCCGTTCGAGTACTGACGGGATAGAGTTTAAATGCTCAGGGACATTTAAAGAGGATTCGCTAAGTGTGTAGTTAACCAAGGGGTTTGCGATAAGGTTATCACTAGGCCATGATATAACTGACATTTAAATTTAAAGCCATCATTAAACACAATAGTTTTTCTTTTCTACCTTCCTTCAGTCTCGTATCTGCTTCTGTAGTGTATATTATTTTGTTTTTTAATAACTTCTTCATTTAATTAAAAATACAAACATTTCAAAGTGCAAGTAGAAGTCACTATCCTACTAAGGCGATCCCGTGTGTGGGAAAGGAGTCCACCTACGGCAATTCAATAAAAATACAATAACAAACAGTAACACAGTAGATAGTAAGAAACAATACCATACTTAAATAATATTACAAAATATATCACAATCTTTTATAAAGTAACAGTAACCCAATAAGAAGCAGTAATTGACCAAGCCAAAAAGCTATAGGGAATACATATACATATATACAAGATAGAAATTTGAGGCATGTAAATACAAATGTGAATTATATAATATACAATTAATACAAACAAAAATTTAAGAAACAGTAAAGGAGTACACAGTAATTGACTAAACCAAAAGCAATAAATAATGCAAATTCATATATAAAAGATATACAATTAAGGCTAGTAAATTAAAAATGAATTACATAATAAACAATTATAAAGAACCATTACACAGTACACAGTAAGAAACAGTAACTGACAAAAGCAATAAAGAATAGATATATTTGTATACAGAATAAATATCAGAATAAGTGACGCAGGATAACATTAAGGACATGTCTATAGCCATAATTGATTTTAATTCCATAACTCAGCAATTTTATTACTCCGAGAGATTTGAGGTGTGATCGGGTTTGAAACAGGGTGACTCCCTTTCACCTGTTTTGTTTAATATAGCCTTAGAATATGTCATAGAAAAGGTGATGTGTACCGAGAAAGGCTTAAATATGGGTGACAAGATTCCGGCTTTGGGGTATGCCGATGATCTGGTACTGCTAGGTGAAGACACGGAAACCATACAACTAAATACAAGTGTGTTAATAAAAACCGGTAAAGAAATAGGACTCGAATTAAATACCGATAAGACGAAATATATGATTAGTAGCAGAAACGGTGTCGATCTTGGTAATATTGATGTATCAGGTCATACTTTTGAACACGTAGAGAAATTCAAGTATTTAGGTTCAATTATAACTAGAAAAAGTGAAATCCAGGAAGAAATAAAGTTTTCGAAAATAAGGTATTGCGTAAAATATTTGGTCCGAAGAGAGATGAGGCCACTGGGGAGTTTAGAAGGTTGCACAACGCGGAATTGCGGAACTTGTATCCTGTGAATATAATTGAGCTGATTGCATCGCGGAGACTCAAATGGGCGAGTAAAGTTGTTGGGCTCGATGACGAGCGGATTCCGAGAAAGTTAGTATTTGCTGATCCGACTGGTAGGCGTCCGAAAGGTAGGCCGAAGCGGAGATGGGAGGATTGCGTTAAGGCTGATCTCTGGAGCTTGGGCTTGAATGGTGGACATTGGACGAGTCTGTGTAGGCGGAATTTGGTGGTATCGGCATCGAACCTTCGGGTTCGCTAAGCCTATTATTATTATTATTATTATTAATTCAGCAATTGTTTCTTCACTGAGGGATTTCGCCCATATTTTAACATTGTAGTGATAATTAATTGGTTTTAAAGTAAGTTCGTAGCGTTTTTAATATTTCAAATTAATCCTCTGCGTGCTTTTACTATTATGTTTACATATTCTAAAAAAGGATTATTTGAGTTGCTTTTATGCATCGGTTTCAACCGATATTCCCTATCTTTATGGGGTATTTTTCTTGATCATGATGGAAGAGAAAAACAAAAAAAAAATCATTTTCTTCATTTAATTCGCTGCATAGACGGTTAAAAAAAAATTCAGTGTGGATAACGATTTTGCCTTAAGAGAAAGCAACTCCCGTAAGTGGTTTTTTTTCGGTTCAGAACGGGAAATATTGACTTTGAAGACGTAAGGCACCTCGGGTCTTTCTGTCTGATGATGACCAAATTCAAGCATAATTGACCAAACATATTTAATTGTTGATGGATTCGTTGATTTCCAAAAGGTATTGGAACCACAAAACTCTGCCATTTATTCATTATTGGACCAGTTTACTTGATTATTACTGTGTTAATTTCTTATTGTTCCAAATTATTGCAATTTCCTTTATGACTTTTTGAGGATATAATATGGATACACTACTGTTTGTATTGAAACATGGAAGCAGTACTTTTTGGAAAGAATTAAAAGGGATATAGAATAAAAACCGTTATGGAAACAAAAAACCGTGATGTTCGTTTTGTTGATAATAGTCACCATAAATTTCTACATACACCTTATTGATAACTATTAGAAGAGAAAGAGTTTAATTGTTTTTATTGTGTAGATTTTCGTTTTCAGATTTTATCTACTGTTTAAATAATTAATTAGGCTTTAAGTACGACAAACCCCGCTTGCACGTACTACTGGAGTAACATGTAATGGTGCAAGACCATGACGTGTATAAAATATGAGACTTGTGGCCACTTGTAAAATCATGAAAAAAAAAAAAAAAACTGTACCACTACAACCAATGAAGGGTGTTGGGCTCAGTACATATAGAGCTTCGTACTGTTTCTAGGCCAACGGCAGTGCAATGAGGTGATTAGGCCTTAATCGCGCTCAGCCGCCAGGTTTTTCCCCAATTAATTTGGGTACCCACTTTATATAGGCTGGTTCTGCCCCAGGAGGGTCTCCATATCCTAGGGTCGCCCCCCGACTGAATTAACAGAATAAATAATACTCTGCCAGAGTCGGGATTCGAACCCAGGACCCGGAGCACAGCAGACTAGCGCTCTATCCACTAGACCACGCCGCTTTATGAAAAATAAAAATGTCAATTAAAAAAAAAAAAAAGTTATAATTCAAATAGGTAAATGAAATTGTGAGAAGAGAATATTTCTGTTTTAATTATATATAAAAAAATACGCTTCGTCTTACAGACTTTAATATAAATAAATTATTATCTACAATTACTCAAATATACCACACAAAAAAAATTATATAAACAGTATAAACGGGGTTTTGAAGGAAGTTACTGAGCTTAAACTGCACGATTTAGAATGAAAGTCAGGTTCATTATGTAACAAAATGGAAATAGAAACAATTAATATTCTGTAGCGGTGTGGCCCATATTATCCCTATTTAAAAAATATTTTTTTTTAAAAGAAAGATCGTCGAACGAAGAATTAGTTGAACATTAAATTGGAAAACATTATTCCGCAATAATTAAATATTCCAAAATGAGATGGAACCATTTGTTTTTTTTGTTTTTTATAAAATAATTTAATTTTATATAATACAAGGGTTTGAGAAAAAAAAGCATAAGATTCATATTTTCGAAGTAATTGGGGATAATTTATTTGTTTATATTGTAAATATTGTATGAATGGGATCCTTTAGCAATATTATTATTGTCCATTGTGACAAACTGTAATACATACGAATAAATAAATAAAAAAAAAAAAAAAAAATTGGGGATAAACTGATCTGCATTCGAAATATTTCGTAATAAATCTTTTATTACAAAATCAAATTAATTTAAATTTTAGTTTTCAGAATATTCCTAAGGTTTTTTTGTTTATTTTTTTTTATTTGTTTTTTCTTCTGTTATATATATTTTTTTTTCTATTTTTTGTAGTATTAATTCGAATTTATCATTGTTTGTTGTAAATACTGTATGAATGTAGTATCATATCACTAGTACTACTGTTAATTTAAAAAAAAATTGTAATATATTTCAATAAACATTAAAAAAAAAAATTCTTTATCTTACATACAAGGTTAATGTACCTAATGAAGACTGGGTAAACGCCTATAAACTTAAGTTATTATTGTAGATAATAATTTATATTGTGATATTAGTATAAATGGTTCTATTAAATTCATATTTATTCATTTTACTACCGAGTGAAGTCATATAAAAGGGAGATTATTCACATCCGTCATGAATGACCAAATTTATATTATCTTTTTCCTCGTCCGTTAATCAAAATAATTTATGGTCTTGATAAATTTCTCCGAGTTTATATGATTGTCCTCTTATTACACTCACACTCACACACACACACACACACACACACACACACACACACACACACACACACACACACACACACACACATATATATATATATATATATATATATATATATATATATATATTTTTTTTTTTTTTTTTTTTTTCGATACGACTTTACTTTAAATTAACCATTAAATGTATTAAGGGAAAGTATTGCGATCGTGAACATTTTCCAACTCCATTTTTCAACGAAAATATACGTTTTAGAGTCCTCTGAGTCCAAATAACGAAGTGACCCGAAATGGCCAGATTGTGTGCGTGTTTAGCACTTAGTTTAGCACCAAAACGAGAAGTCGTGCAAAACTGAAATTTCATACTGAAGACTGAAGGCACCATGTAGGTTTCGTCCTGACAGGGCTAAAATGCCGACATTTTAAATTTTCTTTCTCTAAAAAACTTAATTATGTGGATTTGAGCTAATTAACCATACAATCTTATTATAATTGATCGAAAACAGATTAATATACATGTTGAGCGAAATTTATAACCAATTAAAAGAGAAAATAGCACACTACTTTTCAAGCCTTTTTTTTCCGTATACGAGAGTAGTAATATTGAGACTAAACCCTGTCAGACGTTTCCAATGAGGACAAGATCTACATTTTTACAACTTTTTAATAAATAAATACTAAAATAAAAATAATAATAAGCAATAAAAAAAATAAAGGTAGAAAAATAAATTAAACAATAAAAAATATCCTATCCTAGACTCAAATCAGGTCATTCCTGACCACCAGTTTGGATTTCGATCATCCCACTCTACTATTCAACAGTGCCATCGTGTGGTGGATGTGGTATCCTCTACATTGGAGCGCGGAATGTACTGCACAGGAGCCTTTCTTGACGTGGAACAGGCTTTTGATCGAGTTTGGCACCTAGGACTGCTCTACAAACTCCGCAAATTCCTCTCCCCGACATATTTCCTGATAATCCGTTCCTACCTTACAGATAGAACCTTTAAAGTTAATCATAATCTCTCCTCCTCCTCAGTATTCACCCAGTTAGCCGGCGTACCTCAAGGTAGTATCCTAGGTCCAATCCTCCACACGGTGTATACAGCTGACATCCCTATCCATCCAAGCACTGTCCTCTCTACTTACGCTGATGACACTTGCGTGTGAATACTGATCCTATTGTTGCTTCCCAATTCCTTCAGAACCATGTATCTGCCATTGCAGAATGGTGTCACAATTGGAGAATCAAAATAAATCCTAATAAATCCCACCAAATCACCTTCACTCTACGCCGTAAACCTATGACTTCCTGTCCAGTTGTGTCCCTTAATCATACCCCACTCATCACTGTAGAACAAATAAAATACCTTGGACTTCATCTTGACAAACGTCTTATACATGGAATCCTCATACAAGACTTAAACGACAAGAAACTGCTCGTAGATATCGACTATTAAAACACTTACTTGACAAACGATCAAAACTCCCTCTACACTTCAAAAAACTCATTTACACAACCATTATTAGACCTATCTGGACTTATAGCATAGAGCTATGGGGCTCCATTAAACCATCGAATTCCTCCCGCATCCAATCCTTGCAATCCAAAATCCTTCGACAAATCCTAGACGCTCCGTACTTTGTTACCAACAAACTCATCCATAGAGACCTGAATATCCCACTCTTTGCAGAAATTGCCCAAAAAAGATATTCCTCCTTTCATTCCAAATTACCCGCCCATACAAACCCGCTTGTCCGTATCCTCTCATCGGCATCTATTCCCGATAATCCTCCGAGGCGTCTGAAAAGACGGTGGCCTCGGGACCTGCTTACCAAATGAACTCTGAAGTGCTACCACTGGTAGATTCTTCTCAAGACTTTTCCAAGCCAATGTTCTGTAAATAGCTCATTTACTTGTTGTACTGTGTACAGTTGTAAATATCAATAAACGAATAAAAAAAAAAAAAATAGGAAAAGGAATTAAATAGATACATACTAAGGAAGGTACGTCCTCGATAGATGTGTTGGATAGTCAGAGACTGTTTAAAAGTTTCACTTTTGTTTAGAAATTTAATGACTGCTTTTATTGGGGGCTCATCATCCCGCAGAGCCATCAATGTTGTGCGGTATACCCAGCTGGTATAATACTGTGCGATAATAAGAGCATTCTTCAAATATGAACCTAAATACTTAAATTTCTAAACGTGTTAAAAAGTATGTCCTGGTATATCACCAAGTTCATCACCTTTTCTACTACTTATCATATATTTCGTCTTATAGGTATTTATTTTGAGTCCTATTTCTTTATCGGGTTTTATTGACGTACTTGTATTTATTTGTATAGTTTCCATTTCATATCATACCATCATCCTTGAAAATTATATCAGTTACAATGTTGAATTTGTCTATGTAGAGCAAGTCTAATGGCCTCATAAATATTTTACGTCGAGGTAATTTAAAATTATTTTCCAAGGTCATCTCACAAGTTCGGAACCACTGGTCTGGACGATTTCCGATAGATTGGAAAATATTATAAACATATATATTAATTAACATAATAATTGTTTAGTTATGTTAATCTATAAACCCATATCAATTGATTGGGAATATTAATGGTTATTATACAAAACTAGGGCTAGAATAGGAAGGAAGACTAGTGTTATAGAGGATTTTAGCATGAATGGTGCTAATTTATTTTGAAACTTGATCCCCTGTTTTTATTTACTGTTATTAATGTGAGTAGGATGCTAATGCCCGGAAAAGGAAAAGGACCCAGGTGCTTGAGATCGGGGTCAAGGAAACGGCTCTATTAATTGCTTAGATAAGCCCCTCCGATATATTTCCCTTTTTTTTTTCTTTTTTTTTTTTTGTCCGCATTTAGTATATAATATGAAAGTAAACAATGTAATACATCACATCCTAAAGTGCTTCTGACTAAATATTAAGCCTTCTCGAGTACCTTGTATATTGTTTGCTAAATACAACAGAAAATATTGGCTAATAATTATCGGTTAAAAACATCTAGAGGTTCTCTTGGGTTTAATGACAATTTACTAGGTAATACAAATAACATATATGTAAATAGCATGTTATACATATATAAAACGTTCCTTAGAGGACCTCGGAAACGGTACTTGCATAATTTCGTAATGTTTTACGACCTAAGGCCGTGCAAGGAGGTGATTAAGCCTAAATCACGCTCAGCCTCCAAGGTTTCTTCCAATTTTTGTGTAACCATTTTATAGAGGCTGTTAATGTACCAGGATCGTCTCCATTTCCCAGGGTTGCTCAACAGCTGTAATGACAGAATAATTAATTCTGCCTCAGACGAGGATCGAACCTGGGAACCTGGTCAGATTTAAGCCTACTTGATAAAATCCCATTAAATGTTACTTCTCTACAGCAAATTTAATTAAAATTTTTAAAGCTATTTTCGAAGTAATAGTGGAAATATAATAAATGCTTTTTTGGCATTATATGTTTGTGATTCGTCGTAAACCTATGACATCCTGCCCTACAGCGTCCTTTTATAATATTCTGCTTGTCTCAGTTAAACAGATTCGCTTTCTAGTACCCTTACTTGATAAACGTCTAAGTTGGAATCCGCACAGAAGACTAAAACCACGAGAAACCTTGACTAGATAAACGCTCAAACCTTCCTCTTAACTACAAAATACTCATCTACATGACTATTATAAGAACTATCCAGTGATATGGGGCTCTACTAAACTATCGAATTCCTCTCGTACCCAGTCCTTACAATCCAAAACCCTATCCTCTTTCATAAAATCCTCAACTCTTCCTACTTTGTCACGAATAAGCTCATCCACAAAGACCTCAGTGTTCCCTATGTTACTGTTTTGGCCCGAACCAGGTATGAATCCTTCTACTCCCACTCTAACCCACTAGTTTCTATCCTAGCTTCCTCATCCATCCCTGACAATCCTCCGAGCCGCCCGAAAAGAAGATGACCTAAGACCATCTAGTTTTGATTACCTAATTGATTGCTGCTAATGGGCATTTTCTATTCATGTGTTTCTCATGTATTTTATCTGACAGCTAATTTACTTGTTGTAAATCTCAATAAATTATAATTAAAAAATATTTTTTTGTGAAAAATATTACTGTAACATCCCTGGGGTAGACCTTAGAATCTTGTTGGATAAAGTTTCAGTTTCGGATGACTATTCGTTTTCGTGCTGGGCTTGCCACTCACATAAAACCCTTGGTCTTTGTTTCATTTGGTCTTATGGTCCTAATCTCATTTGGACCATAAAACGTTTATTCACGTTGTATATAATAAATATACAATTATATTCAAGCAACGTTTTAGCTTTCCAACGGTATATTATACATGTATATTACTGTTTATATGTTCAGAAACAAAAAATGCATTAAAAAAATATTTTTAATTTTTCTTCTTTAGTTGAATATAGAATTCGTTCAACTTATATATTTAACTATTTTTTTAGCAATGCTAATCAGCTGATATGGTAAATTTTATAAAATATACAGAATTAGAGTTAATTTAGAGAAAGCAATTTTGAAATATTAGCATTTAAACCCTGCCTGACTATTTCAATCAGAATGAATCTTACATGATATTAAAGCTCATCTAAGTTTACATCGATATAGCGAGTTTAATCCGAATCGTTACAGCTGTTTTTGAAAAAATCGTATAAAAGTCCAAAATGCATGGTATAAAGTGGCTCTTCTCGTTAGCCGATTATGATAAAAAGTTGCTGTAACATCTCGGTCGTATAGTTGTCTTAAATACAAAAGTTCAGTTTCATAGGACTTTTCGTTTTCACGCTGGACTTTACACACACTCGTACACACAGAAACACAGACCTTTTTGCTGGACTTGGTCATTTGGACTAAGGAGACCCTAAAACGTATATTTCCATAGAAAACTGGTATTCGAAATTTTCACGTTCGCAATAGTTTCTCTTATTATATAGGTAAGCGAAATTAAAAGAAAAAAAACATAAAAACAGAATATTAAAGCTTGATACATTAATTTGAATGTGATATTACTGTTACAGAAAAATAAAACATTTTTGAATAAAGCTAAGAATGCACTTAATTTGTAGTGAGTGGATAAAGAATAGATATATTGATGTCGTAATTAAAATTAACTTTTTAAATGTCTAATGTGATAAATGAATTTAAAAGAAAATATTACAAATTTTTATGTATGACTATCCAGCTTAAAAATGTAAGTCACGCTATCGACCTCATAGAAATTAGCTTTTAACAGAATAGAATAGAATAAGTTTATTTGTCTTTGGGGGTTCCCCATACAAATAGAGCCTTGTGAGGCTATATACAATATTACAAACAGCAATAAATAAAAAATATAAGTAATAAACAGAAAACAGATCACAATTGATTAATAGATAAATATTAAATAGTACAGTAAAATATACTAAATAAACAGAAAGTAACAAATTATTTTTATACAGGTTCATACAAACAATCTTTATGTTAAATAGAAGATGTAAACTATTAGATTTTAAATAGACATTGAAATATAAATTTTAATGTATATAATATATATAATATATAATATATATATATATAAATTATAATGTATATATATATATATATATATATATATATATATATATATAATATATATATTTTTATATTTTAAATGAACATTGGAGTGAATAAATATTTAATATCAAGATTTTAAATGAATATTGATATATAAATATTGTTTAGAGAGTTTTTTGAAACCAGATTATAGATTAAAAAGTTCATTACATTAGCACAAGCATTATCTATTACATAAACGTTATTTTAAAACATTGACTATGTATAATATTATTAATTTTATTAATACTTAAATATTTTCTAATATAGCTCATAATTGTTAATAAATTTTACTCCTTTGTTATAAAATTATCTTAATTTTAAAGTGCTAACTAAATAATAATACAGTAGTTTAACTTTTGTTGGGTCATCAATAGTTAATATTGTAGGAAATAGGCTATCTGCTATGTCATTAACGTGAGGTATGTAGTGGTTTTTAAGTGCTGAATATATTGGGAAGACTGCGATTAAATGATACATGGTTTCATATGTGTTCATATTGCATATTGAACAGATTTCTTTGGGGTTAATATTATAGTTAATGTTTGCTTGAGTAAATTTGGTATGTTATTTTCCAGAGAGGCGAGCTTGGATTATTATTTTCAACTTCTTAAACGGAATTTAGCTTTTAACGTAAACCAGGATATAGAGCTGATAACTTTACATATTCCGGTTAAATAAATATTTTGACAGCTCATTAACTATTAAGTGGAAATCATTCAAATGATAATTAGTTTAAATGTGAACTAAAAACAAGAGTCATCGATTCCCAAAATAGTAGAAATGGGCTTAAGTATTTAAGCTTCTATGAATACTGAATTGTTCTTGAAAAGATTGTCACTGCGTATAATGCTCCTTAAAAAACTCTGTTTCCAACACACTTCATTGTCACCTAGAATAGAGGAAATTTTATAATCTGTCAGAAAAAAAATAAAATAATAATATAGGAATAGAATTATTATCTCCTACAATCAAATAGTTTGATAGGCATTTCGTCTCTCTCTATTACGTTATACATCTTTGAATATGCCATATTAAAAAAACATCATAAAAAGATATTTTGTAAAATGTATTTTACATGTTTGAAAGTCAAAATCCGAAATATGGAATACTTTACTAAATATTTCATAAATGATCAAGTAAAAACGATATCACAAATTGAGTTATATTGTCAGCAGAGGATCCTGAGGCCAAATACGTTTTATTTAACTTTTAAATACAATTTGGAAACCATTCCTTCTTTTTAGTTGATTTTGGATTGCAAGGATTTACATTGCAGTTCTCCTTATTCAAACCCCTTGTTTGAAGGTTTGAGAAATGGCAAAATTACTCGGTATAATATAAATATATTTATTTAAAAATTGTTATTATTTGTCATCAGAATTATCATACTATATCTTATTGTGAAGATTAACATCTGTTCTCCCATTTCTGACCGTTACCCAACGGCTGTTTGGACCATATGGGTGTGCTTTTGCCAGCCAGTGTGAGGCGCCATTTGGGGTTAGGATCACTACAAAGGGTTTCATCCTCATTCATGCTGCGGCTTATTTACTATATATATATATATATATATATATATATATATATATATATATATATATATATATATATATATATATATATATATATATATATATATATACATATATAGACAATTTAAAAAAATTATCCCTCCCCTCCTCAAAATTTGAGGGCTTACGTTTAAAAATACGTAGAAAAAGAATAAAGATTAAAATAAAATTCGTTTGTCCGCCGTCCGCGATATTCTCCGAAACTATTTTCTTTAATCGTCAAAAAAATACATGCAACGATGATCCTAATACCTATAAGTTGATATCAGCTGGTCATTTTAAAAATTACTCCATTCAAAACTGATTTAATTCAATAACTCAGTTATTTTGAAGGTGATTAAAAAAATATTAATCTTTTAACCAAAAAACCTCAATAATTATGTAAAAGAGAATAAAAAAAAATAACTTTACCGATAAATAAGCCTATAACTCAGTTATTTTTTAAGATAGAGAAAAATAAGTACAGGGTTTTAGAATCAGTAAAACGCGATAAACAAAAGAAATCTTCTCTATATATACGCTTGTAGCTCCGTTATCTTCAAATAACCGTCCTAATAGTAAATCAATAAATAACAAAAACATTTCCTACAAAATAAAAATTAAAAAAATCACGGAAATTGGTTCAGAACTAGCAGAGATATGGCGTTTTGAAGTTAGCAGTGATGATATATCATTTTCTGAAGGAATTAGTCCGGGTGGCGGTCATTAAATGAAACAACTGAATAGTTTCAACTATTTTATTGTTTGCCAACGTTTCGACCCCCATTGTGGGTCATCATCAGGGCGTCTGGTAAGCGAGTGGAAACGTTGGCAAACAATAAAATAGTTGAAACTATTCAGTTGTTTCATTTAATGACCGCCACCCGGACTAATTCCTTCAGTAATTCTCAGCGGTCAACTAACTATATCCACAATATATCATTTTCCTTTGAACTATTTATTGTTTTTCATATTAGTTAATTGTTTGTTAACACGTTGAGCCCGGCGCCGAATTTGCTGTCCTATCCGTTCGGTCGGTGAGTGATGCAATGTTGTTTGCTATCGTCCAGAGATTACTTTAGTATTTTTAAGATAAGGAATCCTTCTTTGTCGGACTATTTTGGACGAAAAACCACGTACGTACTTTCCAGAGGTGATCAGTTTCAAAAGACCTACCTATGTGAACAGATTGTTCGTTTTTCAAACTATATAAAAAGGAAGGAGACGTACATAATGTCCGAAGATATATTTCAAAGTGTTATGATAAGAATTCACAACTATTTGGACGAAAGACAGCAACAAATATTACCAAATAGTTGTTACCTATTGTAATATGTGTAAAGATAAGCCGAATTTTTGTTTAGAATGTTTCAATAAATTTCATTAAAATCAGATTTGATCACATTTCATTGAGACTAATTTTATTTATTTAACTTTAACACTATCGGTATCACGAACCGACGCCAGTAAAACGAAAATTTTAGTGCCGGTCCTCGGGGACCGACGCCAGTAAAACGAAAATTTTAGTGCCGGTCCTCGGGGACCGACGCCAGGTCACACGGAAAGTTTGCTAAGTGTATATAAACAGTTTTATTGGAAATAACAAACCATTGCAGAATAATTTGCAGCGGTTTTATTTTTATGTTTTTATATTTTTCCAGTGAATGGGTAAGGATATTGTTTGAAAATTCAGTCTTATCATCGCTAGGAGCGTCTCTGCCAAAGGAAAACACTGCATTAATCTTTCATACCTTTCATTATTCTAATCGAATAGAACAAAAGGACCAAAGGGACAGTACGGTATGAGATGAAGCATAATAAGCTGCTGAAAGTGCATTAAGTTTTATCACAGCCATTAAGGGACATGTACGCCATGACTGCGGACGCTGTTTGCTTAAAGAAGAGTTGCCAGGTAATAGAAGAATTTATGGAGTTGGCAATGGGCACACGCGCCCGTCTTCGGCGCTTTACTTTGGGCATGGTGGACAACGCATGCTATTCCCTATTCCTCTCATGGCGAATGTCCTGTGGATGCAACAACTGCATGGTGCAATGTTTGCATCTGTAATGGACCCAGCAGCTGCACTACAAGCAACACCTGTAGCTGCAATCAAGGCCGCGTGTAGGCAGCTCTTCGCTGCAACTTGTCCTTTCTTCCAGCCTAGTGGTGGAAACATATGTCCACGTTTTGTTTAATAAATAAACGTGCACACCTGCTAAATTTATCAGGTTACTTGCCTATCAAAAGAAGTGTTTATGAAGTAAGTATTATCTACCACACGATTTCAGGTAATAATATTGGATTAGTTCGAGAAACAATTGATTACTTTTTATTGAAGATGTGTCATTATAGAGAATAAATATCAAAAATCTGGTAAACGCAACACACGACTTTCACTTACCTCTGTTATTAATAGCAATTTAAGAATTTTTAAACAAATTTAGAAATGAAAATAAATTGTTAAAGAATTATTTACATTTGATTTTTATAGAAAGATGTGTTTTAATAATAATAATATTAATAAGTTTTTTTTTTTTTTATCATTCCGTGTTAGAAATAATTGGAGCGTTCCGGCGATGACAGCACCATACAGTGGCCAAGCGGTGAAACTATTGCATTAATTTTTTTTTTTCATTTTTTTCCTTTAGTTGGATATCGCATTCGTTCAACTTATACATTTACTTGTTTTTTTATCAATGGTAATAAGATGATGTGGTTATTTTTATAGAATATAAAAAATTAAAGGTACTATAAAAAAGAAAATTTAAATATCTGCATTTAAACCCCATCAGATTATTTCAATCAGAATGAAACCTAAATGATATTAAAGCCCATTAAATTTTACATCTATATAGCGAGTTTAAGCAAAATCGTTAGAGCCGTTTTTAGAAAAATCGTAAAAAGGTGCAAAATGCATGGGATAAAGTAGGACTTCCGGTCAGCTGATTTTAGTGAATAAGTTGCTATAACGTATCGAGCGTATAGTAGTCATAAATATGAAATTTCAGTTACTTACGACTTTTCGTTTTTGCGTTAGAGTTACCACACACACAGACCTTTTTACGGGACTTGGTTATTTGAACTCAGGGAACCCTAAAATGTGTATTTCCGTTGAAAACTGGAATTCGAAAATTTTTACGATCGCAATACTTTCCCTTACTATATATTTCATATATAGGTACGTGAAAGTAAAATTAAGACGTAGATTTCCAAAAGCGTTGGAAAAGTCGATATCCAATTGAAAATTGTTTACAAGAAACGCGAAAATCTGCCTTTTATTTATTTATTACCAAAGTATAAAGTTATCGTAATTTATTTTCCATTGTTTTTCTCTAAATTAATATTTGCCATCTGCAAAAACAACATTTGCAGTAAGCAAATATGTTAACTTCCGAAAAGTAAGTTAATTCAAGGCATCTCTAGCCCTCCGCCTAAAAGTCGTAGGGGTGTTTTGTACGGTTTGGTGGTGGATTCAAGTGTTTCGGCCGATGGGTTCTTGTTATAAGTCTGTCGTGGAATTTTCCCTATTATATAGCTGTATCTGAAACTGCAAGGATGTCCTTGTGAAGTAATTCGTTGGTTACATAATACGGTGCATTCACGATTTTTGAGAGACTGGATTATTTGGATGTTGGAGGCAGATGCCCATAGCCCTATCCTGTATGCCCATAAGGCCTTCATCAGTACATTGCAAATAGTAATTTTGCTGTTCAAGGATAATTTTGATCATTTGTCAAGTATAAGCCGGGATAATAGTCCAAATCGTCTGTTCAGCTGTTTTCTCTTAAGTCTAATGTGGTCCCTCCATGTCAGTCTTTTGACTAAGTACAGTCCCAAATATCGTACTTTTTCTGAAGGTGGAATAGGTTTATCTTCGAAATAGACTGCTGGACATTCATAATATTTGGGCGTGAAAACGATACATAAAATCATAGATTGATTCATTTTCTCTTTCCACCTTTTAGCCCAACTGGATAAATCATTAAGGTGGTTTTACAACACGAAAGATGCCAGAACTGGGTTTTTATGGGATGTCAAAAGTCTACAGTTGATTTCTTATGATATTAATAACTTATTATCGCAAATTATGGTACTTTTCTATGACTTTTCAGAAATATATGGATTTAGTACTATTTGGAATGAATTAAAAGGGATACAGTACTCTACGGTACCAATTAATTGCCTTAAACAGGTATATACACAGTTTTACCTTAATATACATATCTTTACTTTTAAAGTGTTTTTTTTTTTTAATTTATACTTTATATCGTCATAAATTTACGTATTTATTTTATAATTTTAGTTAAAAAGAAATAAAGTTATAGGATTCTAAGTTTTTTTCTGAATAAATCAATTTAATTTGTTAATATTTAAAATGTTCTAAGCTACTGCGCTTCACTTAAGTTATGAAACCGAATATATTATTTAATCATTTTTTTTTTAAATAAGAAGGCTTATTACAGTACTTTACTAAACTTTAATATTAAAAGAACGATCAATATAAATATAAATAACAATTTTTTTCTTGTTTATTTTTTCTTATATGTATTACAATACAAACTAATTGAGAATATTTATCATGTATGTATTATTATTAGTATATATGTATGTATTATTAGTATTATTACTTTTATTATATTGTATCTGTATTATTAGTTTAGGGCTAAAATAACCTTTATGGTTGAAAAGACTTTATGTTACAAAATAAATAAATAAATAATTGAGAAAAAAAATACAATGCGATCAAACACAGGCCTTGCAAAAGATTCACCACCTCTTAAGGTGTTTTATTAACTCTAGCATACATTAAAGTTTTCTTTCATTTATAAAGATTAATTTAAATGAGAAAGTTATCAAGTTTATTATGTATATTATTTAGTTGAATTGGAGACTTTTAGTGTTTAGTCAATGATAGCAAAAGATACAATTGATTTATTTAAAAGTATCAAAAATCATAGGACATCTGAATATAAGGGTAAATATTAATATATATAAAATATATATATATATATATTAATATATATTCTCATGATGATCCTCATATTGAATACCTCTTTGTGGAAATCTCAACTGCCTCATCTCCTGTCCTGTACGGTGTTGTATACCGAGCTCCTCATGTTCCTTTCGACAGCCTTTTTGAAACATCCCTAGTCCAATTGGTCTCCAGTTACTCCAGTATTATCATCTCCGGAGATTTCAATATTAATATGTTAGTTGAATCATCCGATAAATCCTTCTTTTTAAACCTACTTTTTTCCCTAAATCTTTACCTTGTTCCTTATTTTCCTACCCATCATACTCAATTCTCTGACACCTGGTTAGACCTTCACATAACCGACTCCTCTCTAAAAGTCCTTTCATCCTCTCAGCACCCGGTCCCGTTTCTTTCATCGCACGACCTCATAGAGATTTCATACAATCTACCGGTAAAATCCTTCACTCCTAAAGTAGTCTCCTACCGTAATTTGGACCTCCTTTCTTTCGAATCCCTCCAAACCGACCTCGAATCTTTCCATTGGAACACCATATACTCTTCTAATTCGATCGATCCTATGATTTCCTCTCTCACCTCAAACCTGAAAACCTTACTAGATAGGCATGCTCCCTTAAAAACCCAAACCTTACGCCGTCCCACTGCTCCTTGGTTGACTCCTGAAATAAGAGATGTGATGAAAAGAAGAGAGGCAGCAAGACGGAAATTTCGCCGAACTCGCTTTCCAGATGATTATACTTGTTTTAAACTTCTCCGTAATGAAACCCAAGAAGCAGTGCGACGTGCTAAATCCCACTACATTCATAGCTCCCTTTCCAATGCACCAGATTCTAGATCGAAATGGAAAATACTCGGAAAATTATCCTTTCCAGAATCCAATAAATGCAATACCATTCCTGTTACACCAGACGATCTCAATAATTATTTCGTTTCCCTATCTCCTGGTTCATCCTCCCCAACCGATATTCAACATCATAGTTTCAATCCAGAAAGTTTTTTCTTTTCCCATGTGTCATATGACGAACTAATAACTACTATTCATAAATCCCACACAAACGATTACGGACCGGACAACATTCCAGTAAAATTAATTAAATCCTGTCTCCCAGCTCTTATACCGATCCTATATCATATTTACAACTTTTCCTTGCAAAACTCCATTTTCCCTGTATCTTGGAAAACCGCCTTAGTTCGACCACTAAATAAAATTCCTAATCCTTCCTTACCATCCGACTTCCGTCCTATATCTCTGCTTTCAAATCTTTCTAAACCACTGGAACGCATTGTTCAAAATCAGTTATCAAATTTTCTAGAAGAACGTTCCCTTATCAACCCACTCCAATCCGGCTTCCGACCAGGTTATTCAACACAATCTGCTCTCCTAAAAATAATCCAAGACCTCCAATCCGCCATTGAACACCAAAAAATAACCATTCTAATTCTACTAGATTTTTCCAAAGCCTTCGATACCGTTGACCATACAATCCTTCTAACTAAGCTAAAAAAACTCCCATTATCCAACAGTTCCTTGAGCTGGTTCAAATCCTTACTTTCCGACCGATCACAGTACGTGGTAGTTCCAGGCCAACCTCCTTCCAAGACTTTGCCTCTATTCCGTGGCGTTCCTCAAGGCTCATCACTATCCCCCACTCTGTTTGCTATTTATATCAATGATCTTCCCCATCATATATATCACTCCCAATACCATATGTATGCAGATGACATCCAAATTTACCTATCCTTCCCTCCTTCGGACCTATTACAAGCGACTGAAAAACTTCAAGAAGATTTGAACAGAATTAGTTACTGGGCATCAGCCAACAAGCTTAAGTTAAATGCAGAGAAGACAAAGGCGATTGTAATAGGCTCCAATCCCCTCCTTAAAACCCTTCCTCCAATCCCAACACTGTTCCTCAATAATAATCCAATAACCTTCCACCAAACCGTTAAAAACCTTGGGATCACCCTCGATCAAACTCTTTCTTGGAAGAACCATGTCTCTGAAATCTCTCGACGCACCATATCCACCTTAAAACTCCTAAATCATCACCGTCAACTTCTTCCATTTGAAACCCGTAGACTCCTGGTTTGCTCCTTAATATTCCCCCACTTCGACTACTGCTGTGCGGTGTATGGGGGTGTCTCTGGGGATCTTGGAGCTAAACTAAAACGATTATTTAACTGCTTATTACGCTTTATCTTCGGGATATCCAGGGACACTTCTGTCACCCACTTCTATGAAGAGTTGAAGTGGCTTTTCCCGTCCTACCGATGTAAATACTTCCTGGCATCCTTCCTCTTTCAAGTTTTCCAATTCCACCGCCCGTCCTACATTTCAGAAATGTTTTCATTCATATCCTCCGTCCACGCCCGAAACACTCGTTCGCGGCCTTCAGACCTGTATGTGACGCCCCATCGAACCGCAGCTTTCGACAGATCGTTCCTCATCCGTTCCTCGTCCGTATGGAATTCTATTCCTTCATATATTCGTCACTCTGACACTCTTCCTACCTTTAAATCCCGACTATTCAATCACTTCCTTTCTATCCAATTCCCAAAGAGACCTAAATAGATTCGAAAATCTCAATAAAAAGCAGTAAAAAACATAGAAACGATAATTTGAATATAATATTTTATTTGTGTTGTATTTGAACATTTACTGTATTATTTCATTAATATTCCACCAATATTGTAAAGTTCTTTTAATTAAAATTTTTATTTCGGATTTATATATGTATACAGATATGTGTATGTGTGTGTGTATGTAATATATATATATATATAGTGTGTGTGTGTGTGTGGACATTTTCTCTTTATTTTATTTTTTTATAGTTTTGTTATTATTATCAGAAGGTATCTTTCAATTTATTATAATAGTTTATATTTGTCTTTATTTTTATTATTTTGCTTGTTTTATTATACTCTAAGACACTAAAGTTTCTTTATGTAAAATTTGTAATATTATTCTAAAGGGACATGTCCCAGAATAAATAAAGAATTTATTATTATTATTATTATTATTATATATATATATATATATATATATATATATATATATATATATATTTTTTTTTTTTTTAAGCCAATTGTATTTTTTTTCACATTTACTTATAATTTTTTATACAGTCGTGAACATTATTAAATGAATAAAAAATTGTTTTTGAAGATATAAATTTAATTAACTTTATTTTTATATAGATATTTTGTGAATGGATATTAAATTATATCACTATTATCTAAACAAGAATAAGACACTTTTGAATTGTGAAGACGTAACAATGCAGAGTGATAGTAGAATAAAACGGTTGTAATAGCGCAAGTTTCAGCTGACCGCAACAATTCTAAAAAAAAAAAAAAAAAATTATAAATCATTTTTATAATTTAAATAAAATGGGTTAAAATTGAATAAGTGAATGTTAAAATAAGTTCATATACAATTTATAATCTGTGATTAGATTGACGTTAAAAAACCTTGACAAAATAGTGTTATTAACAATACATCCATTTTATTCTACCTAATTATATCAACACTCAATTGATACAGAGTAACTTTTCAAACCCCCCCCAGCAAAATAAAAAAAAATTAGAGAAGAAAAACTGGGTATCCTTTTGCAGATAAAATGTATTTTATTTAATCTCCAAAAATACGGCATATTAAGAACTTGACATGTTCAGGTTTTTAAACCAATAAATTTGCCTTTATAATATAATTTGTGACCTACATCTATTAATATTTACCCTAATCTAATGATAATATTCATAGCTCTACTGTTCATTATGCTTATGAAATTCAGATCAATAAATTAGCGGTGTAACCTGAATTGAAGATGGAAATTACAGGTTGTAGGCAATTCAAATTAGTGGCTTCCAGTCCTGAAAAAGTTGGCGCCTCCGAGCCACTGGAATTACTCCCCGTGTTTTTTTTTCTCCCTTCACATCCTAAAAAATCGCTTTTTGTTTTCGACTGGGATTTTCACCTGCTCCGTCCTGAGAGCGCATTAATGCACTAACAAATTATTCATGTATTTTAGTTGTAATTGCGAAGGAAGATATGCCAGGATTGTGGACGGGGGCACCAGGTGTATGGTTTTTTATGGCTTACCTCAAGGCTCCATAGTAACTTCAGTCTTGTTTATTTCGTTTATCTATGGCATAGAATAGATATGTTTTATTAAGCTATAAAATCCCTTCTTACTCGGTATTAAAAGTAGTTGCAATAACAAAACAAAAATAATATTGTTTAAATAAATAATGTAACAGCTTCATTTATGATAACAAGAAAAAATGAAATCCAGGAAGAAATAAAGTCCCGGTTAAAGGTAGGAAATGCGTGTTATTATTCAGTTGCTAAATTAATTAGATCGCGGCTTTCGTCTAAATACTTAAAGGTTTGAATTTATAAAAACTATTATTCTTCTGACGGTTCTTTACGGCTGTGAAACGTGGCCGCTTACTTTACCGCTAAGGATGAACAACGGCTTAAGGTTTTCGAAAATAATAATTAAGTTGATAGCATCGCGGAGACTCAAATTGGGGCGTAAAGTTGTTGGGCTCGGTGAGGAACGGATTCCAAGATCATTTGTATTCGCTGAACCGACCGGTAGGCGTCCGAAAGGTAGGCCGAAGCATCGATGGGAGGATTGCGTTAAGGCTGAACTCGGGGGCTTGGACTTGACCGGCGAACATAAGAAGATTGGTGGTGTCGGCATCGAATCTTCGGGTTCGGTAAGCCTATTATTATTATTATTCACAGCTTCATTTATCTTGCTAGTTTAGATAGCAGAAGAAAAATAAAACAATAACATAACATTTTTGTTTTTAATTTATGGAATACAATACCTAATAATGATTGATAGTTTCAATAAGCTTTCAATAACTTTTTTTTTTACATTATTTTATACACAGGGTTTCTGATAAATGTCTGGTCACATTTTGGGAACAGATACTAGACTTAAAAAGGAACCAAAAAGTTCATATGACCGATGGACGTTTCTCAACGATTAGGAAAATCAAATTTTAAGGTTTTTGCTGTTAACCATGGTTTACACTAGACAAACTTAAATATATCTACTTGATATACACGCTCAAAAAAAAAAAAAAAAATATATATATATATATATATATATATATATATATATATATATAATAATAATAATAATAATATAATATAATAATAAAATAAAGGAGATAAAATTTCCCAGAATGTTAGGAAGTCAAACCCTCAAAAGAAGAAAGTAAGTATTCCACAACGTCATGGAGAAAATTTGATTTTTTTAACTTTTTTATTCAAATATTCAATATATATAGCCTATAATCTTTACAAAAATAAGCCAAACTAAATAGTAATAATTCAAAGAATACATATAAAAAAATTAATTTGTTCGATTCTATTTTGGATAAAAAATTTAAATAAATGCATTAATTTATCGTAGACTAAATTTCGAAATAAATTTCATTATGATGAATTTGAAGCCTTAAAAATTCTAGAAACATGTAAACAATCACACGAAACTAAAATAGTATTTAAAGTAGTACTATGTAAGGAAGCTTAAATAGGCGTTTCGTAGGTATTACACTGTAACAGCTACCTCTATTGGTTATGAGCGATATTGTATTGGTTATCTATTATTAAAGAAAATTATCTCAACAATGTAAGATAAAAATTATATAATGATCATTAACCGAGATCTTATCGATGAATGTAATATGGGATCAAATTTTTGGTTTCAAGATATTATAAAATTATACTTGAACACCTGACGGTCCAAAACCCTACTGACCTCCTTTAGTCATTTTTCAGTTAAACAAATCGTAATTAATTTTTAAACCCATCGCCCTAATCCCCTGGCTCAATCCTTATCCAGCTCCACACATCCTTACCATCCCCCTAGAAGGTTGAAACGGCAGTGGGCCCGAGATCTCTTGTAACATGTACGTATATTGGAGTTCTCCACACACGTGCTGTATGCTTGAGGATTGTAATAGGTATGAGTGACTTTTGTATATATTTTTATTGATTTTGTTTTGTATAATATTTTTATTGATTTTTTTTTTGTATAATATTTTTATTGATTTGGTTTTGTATAATATTTCTATTGATTTTTTTTTGTGTAATATTTTTAAATTGATTTTGTTTTGTATATGTTCTATTAAGATATACAATGTGTCTGGCAAAAAAAAACAAATGATCATGATTAATTCTCATTTGAAATAAACTACTTCAGATACATACATTTGTTGAAAAAAAAGGTATGAGCAATAAATAATATTTATTTTTTAAATTGAAATTATGATATTTGATTTGACACATCAGTGTCGCTGAGCGTCTATTTGGGATGACAGTAGGTACTGGAACAGCTGGGACTTGAATGATGACAGGGAAGAAGCATGTCAGATATGAGTAGGTAGGGAATTCCAGAGAGTAGTAGAGCAGAGTAAAGGTCTATGTAGAGAGATAGTAAAGGTTAAAGTTTTGTTCTATGGGTAAGAATGTTATGGTCAGAATGACGCGATCTTGTTTCGAGGGAGTGGAATCACGATTTAAATTTCAGAAGACTGTGGATATAGGGAGGTGGGTATTATGGTTTGGTTATGATCCTTAAATATATTGTCTGGGGATAGAGGGAAGGAGCCACTTTAACTCGCTGTATAAATGGGTCACATGAGACTTCTTCGCTGTGCCGATTAAAAATTTAAAAACATTCTTTATATATATATATATTTATATATATATATATATATATATATATATATATATATATATATATATATATATATATATATATATATATATATATATATGCAATACATTTTAACAATAAATAAATAGCTGTTATATTATTGAGTACGAACGTATATCATAAGATGATTAATTTTTTATACAACTCTTCGTCTCAATAGGGGCAATGATGATAAATACTTGAGACTTTAGCTCAGTAGAAATAAGATTTTGCCTGAAAAAAGGTGGATATTTTGACTTTTAGGTATGATCGTATTTAATAGTCCCCTCTTTAACACTAAAAGTTTTCACACTCGCAGATATGCGTTTTCTTAAAAAAAATTTGAAAAAACACTTTAAAAAATCACTTTTTTTTAAATAACTTGCGTCAAATGCATTTTATGAAAAACGTTGTCATTAGTAATTTTAAATAACATTAAATTTACTGTAAATTCTGTACTTAACATATTGTAATTTAACATAAAATACTAATACAGGTTAGTTTTAGTCTTCTCTATGAAGAGCCATGAAAATAATTTCTATAGAAGTGCGATTTAATTTTTATTCAACTCGATAATTGAAATGGTATCATTGTTATTAGGGAAGTAATTTATCTCGGTTCGATACAAAATGATGAGGTATTAAAAAGTATCATATCTCATGAAGATAATGTTTTTTTTTCTCATTTCCTTTTAATTTGAGAGACGTTTAAACCTCTCACCATAATATATCATCAAGAAAATAACTTATTTTGTTTTGCTTAATCTGGTCAATATATCAAAAATTCTATTGATCCTTTATGCAAATGACATTAATAAGAGCTTTGTTATTATATATTCCTCCAGAGAAAACTTTTACATACACAAAATTGAATTGCCCAAGTACATAATTTTCAGTAAATATAATAGTAGTTAAAATTGCTATCAACAATGTTTTTTTCATAAAATGTGCGAGTTATTTCGGAAAACGCCCAAGGCCTGGGAGTGTGAAAACTTGGGTTTTTAAAAAGGGGACTAGTACATACGATCATACCTAAAAATCACATTCACCCCTGATTTTTGAGTAAATTTTACTCGGCTACTTTATTCACACAATACAATGACATATATATCAAATTATTATTTTCAAATAATTCAAAAAGCATTTAAATGTATGTACTTTTTTGTTTTCGTTCTAGGTTTGAAAAACCGTTGAAGATGGGTAGAAAGACAGTTAAGTTTTTTCCTTCCAGCAGCTGCTTCCTGACTTCATTTGTGTCAACTAAGATATTTTAAGGTTCCCTTGGCCAAACATCCGATAGTTTTTTTTGTCTTTTTAAATTTTATTTTAGTAATGTGTAACGGAAAATATTAACTAAGTAGGTATTGTGAAAAAGCTTTTTTATTCGGTTAACTGAGATAGTTAATGTATGAATATAGACTTTGGTGACCATATATTGAATTTAATTTTTAATTATATAATATAAAATATCAAGGGAAGGAGAGGATGCTTATTCTTAACCTCTCCACAATAAAAATAAAAAATCAATAAATCTAATTTCACATATGAAAGTAAAGGTTATTTAAAATTAAATGTATCGCAATAATTGCGGCCTTATCATCTCCTTTCACAGCCATTGACCTAAAAACCGTAAAAATAACAACCATATAAAACAGAAAAGAAAGGAAAAAAAAAACTTGATTCTATGACAAGGTTCTATAAGAATAACACATGTGAAACCTTGTACCTCTACAACCCATGATGGGTCTTGGTTTCAGCACTTATACAGATTCGTACTGTTCCACGGCCAACAGCCGTGCTAGGAAGTGATCAGGCCTAAATCACGCTCAGCAGTCAGAATCCCCTCTCCCAATCTTTGAGTACCCACTTTATAGAGGTTGGGTATGCCTTTGGAGGGTCTCCATACTCCCGAGGCACTCAATGGAAAGAAACGGTAAAGAAACAGAATAAATAATTTTGGCTCAGTCGAGATTTGAACCCGGGACCTGGAGAACAGTAGAATAGTGCTCACTTGTATACATGTGGAAAAAAAAAATTATAGCTGTCCCAAAAAAATTAATTAAAAAGATGAACAAAAACATATAATTGCATCGTTAAGTACATATTATAGAAAAAATATTGAAGATTAGCTTTTAACAATATCTTTCTTTCATTGGCGCGACAGGCCGTGCTGGCACTGGGCTCGCGGTGTAATCTCCTGGAAGTTTACACTCGCGTTTCACGATGTAATTTATAGTGTAGGGTCATCACTCCCATAACCCTTATTTTGTGAGTGGCCACCACTTTGGCTGACGGGTCTCACATACCCGGGGGAGAGGCTGCGAATGAGTCCCCATTATATTACATCATTATAAAAGCCCCGCCGGGACTGGGATTCGAACTCGCAACCTGTAGCATGAGAGACTAGCACACTAGCCACTCAGCCACGGGGTCCCCTTTTTAACAATATGTAAAAGAGTTACTATTTACCTCGCTATACCAGTTTTACTCAAATTAGCTAAAATTTATTTGAAAATCAAGAAAGTATTGAGTATTGAGTGAGAAGGGATTTTAATGAGGATAGAATGGAGCTTGGCGGATATTTGACAGATGAGTATTCCATAAAACGATGGGCAGGGCTATAAAGGAGCGTTCATATTTTTTGGTTCTATGAAAATATTATAAGGGTCGGAAAGACGGGATCTTGTTTACGGAAAATGGATAGAGGATTAGCATACTGGTAATTTTTAATAAATATTATATAAGAGGCATGGATAATAGTTGAAATTGGTTTTATGTATCTATGTATGTAGTTGGTTCTATGACTGCGGGAGTTGGTTCAAGGGTAAACACTATAAAAGTCGGAAATACAGGATATGTTTTACAGGGATTGGATAGAGGATTTGGATATTGAACCTGAAACTATCTGAGATTGTTGAAGTATTTTAAAAATAAATATTATATAAGAGGCAATGGTACATGGGATGTAGAGATATTTAAAAACTATAATATTACGTAAGATGTAATGGTATCAATTGATTTTATGATAGTTGTTGATTCCACAGAAAAAAGTGTTAATATCGGAAAGATGGAATCATTTTATCAGGAAATAGATAGTGGATTTGAATACTAAACCTAAGACTCTGCATGGGGCATAAATGTATTAAAAAAATATTACCTAAGATGCGATGGTAATAGTTATAGTTGGTTCTATGTATGTAGTTCGTTCTATGATAGTAGTAGTTGGTTTTAAGTATGTAATTCGTTCTATGATAGTAGTAGTTGGTTCTATGTATGTAGTTCGTTCTATGATAGTAGTAGTTGGTTTTAAGTATGCAATTCGTTCTATGATAGTAGTAGTTGGTTCTATGTATGTAGTTCGTTCTATGATAGTAGTAGTTGGTTTTAAGTATGTAATTCGTTCTATGATAGTAGTAGTTGGTTCTATGTATGTAGTTCGTTCTATGATAGTAGTACCACTTTCAATTCCGAAATCCCAATCCACATAAACCTTTTTTTCCGCAACCTATCGACCTCACATATTCCTGATAATTCTCCGAGGCGATTGGAACGAAGATGGGCCTTGGGATCTACTAACTTAAATAAACATAGAAGTTCTACCGCTGGGTAGTTCTTCACAAGACTTTTCATGTCATTTATTATAATTTAACACATTTACTTATATTTACGATATATACAGTTGTGAAATTCAATAAAATAAAAAAACAGAATTTTTGTTATTACGTGTACATTCCACGTCCCATTAGGTCCAGGAAAATCGTTATGCAGATCTGTCTTGTCTATAAACGCGTTAGAGATTTCTTTTTTTCTAAAACACAATGCAATCAGCATTTACAAATACATATGAAGTCACTAACTTTTTTTTTTTTTTTTTTTTTTTTTTTTTTTTTAAAGTCAAAGATCTATTTATTTATTTTTTAATTCTTGTCTTGTGAGATCATTCGACTGGGGTCTTGGCCAGTTGTCATGTCCATTAGCTCGACAATAGCTTCATCTTAAACTAAAAAAGAAGAGGAGAGGCAACGATGCCGAAATGAAGTGAATTTCAAAAAAAGAAGTTCTCATGATGATGTTTTCCCAAGGCACAAAGAGATAAATGACCGCAGTGCGGACGGTAGCACACAGCACACGAGCCAACATTTGTCATTAATAATGGCTAACAACAATGATATTCTCCCCTGCGCCCAGTCTAAAAATTACTTTAACTTTTAAAAAACACATACATAACAAATACAATAGAGCCAATAATATAAACAACAAAATGACCCCATACTTCAATAGACACTCAAAACTATTACCGAATAACAAATTGACTCTCTACAAAACTGCCATCCGTCCCATATTGACCTATTCCGCCTCAGCCTGGAGTTACATATGACATTCCATCTACCGAAAAATGGAGGTGATTCAAAACACATGCATGAGAATAGTAAATAATTATTCTCTTTACACGCGAATCACTATTTTATAGGATTTACTACTCATATCGATTAAAAACTGTACATACTGGGTCGCACCATTTTGTTTTTCTTACTTCTATCGATCGGATTGTCGGATCATTAAAAAAATATATGTGACTAATGCAAGAACACTCTTAATCGTAACACACCAACACGTACAAAACACATATTATTGCAATAATTGTTTTGTTTTTTCGTCATTAACAAAAATATCATTTCGTCATTTAGTATTTTTTAAATTTTTAGGACAATCCGCTGCACAGCGGTTAAGAACATTTGCAGTGTGTATGGGGATGATGCTTGGAGAATGCACCTTCCGTTAGTGTCTTGCTCGACGTAAACGTCCTTCAACTGTTAATGATGACCAAATTCCTGCATGATTGGCCAAAAATATTTAATTTTTGATTAAATGATTAAACCATATGATTGGTTGAAAATCTGGTGCGCGCAACACACTACATTCCCTTACCTCCGATGTTATAATCAATTTAGACATTTTTTATAACACCGAATTAATTACATCTATTTTCAATAGAAACATGTGTTTTATTAAATAAACTATTATATTACCATCTACGACAATTGGTTAGTTTTATCGGCTTTTCATCACTCCTCATTAACTTTTACAACTTTGTGTATAGAATAAGATTTTTCTTAAAATCTTTAGCTATCCAGTGGTATATTATACATCTATATCTTACTGTATTTATGTTCGAAAACACAAAAATTATATTAAAAAATATGTTTCCTATTTTCCCCTTTCGTTGGACATCGAATTCACTCAACTTATATATTTACCCGTTTTTTTTTATCAATGCTAAAAATATGATATGGTTAATTTATTCAGATCTACAAAATTGAAGGTACTTCAGAGGAAGAAAATGCATACTATCGGTATTTAAGCCATGCCAGACTATTTCAATCAGAGTGAAACCTACATGAAATTAAAGCCCATTAAATTTTACATCTATGTAGCGAGTTTAATCAAAATCGTTGAGCCTACACAAAATTGTAAAAGTTAGTTGAGTGTGATGAAAAGCCGATAAAACTAATCTATTTTCGTAGATAAAAATATAATAGATTATTTAATTAAACACATGTTTCTATTGAAACTAAATGTAATTAATTCATTAATAATTTATTTTCACCTCTAAATGATTTTAAAACTTTTTAAATTGATTATAACATCGGCGGTAAGTGAAAGTCGTGTATTGAGCGCAGCAGATTTTTTAATTTACAGTGAGTGTCAAAAGTATTCGGAATTCGTATATCTTTTCGTTTAAGAAGTATATTTCACAACTATGAATTTATATAATTCTTTTTCACTCAGAAATCTTTAAAAGAGACTCCCATAAAGAAAAATCACTGATCAGATAACCGAAAAGTTTATTGTTTTCAAAAATATCTGATTAATAATGTGAAATTACAAGATCATTCAGTGTCAAAAGTATTCGGAAATCGTAATATTCTGTTGTTTAATAGTTTCAAATGTCCATAATTTGTCAAATCTTCGACATAATTTTTTGTTCTAAATACTTCTTCTCTCTCGTGTAACACATACCCAACCATAAAAAAAAAAAAAAATGTTTAAGTAAGGCGCTAAAAAAAAAAAAAAAAACGCAACTATCGAACCATTGCTTCGAATAATTTTTAAAAGAGAAATAGTTGAAATTTTGAAAAAAATTTATGAGAATAAGTGGATGACTATATCTAGTGTAAATAATATAATAATAAAATATAAAATCAAAGAAAAGAGAGTCCGAAAAATATTAAGTGTTAAAACTCAAAGACTGATTATTCATCTAATAAGGAAACAATACCTCAAATGAGTAAATCTTAGCTTATTTCTGAATTTTTCAGAATTTCTGGATACACAATAAGTGTTTTAACTGTTTGCCGCGTTAAAAAAAAAAAAAAAAAAAAAAAAAAAAAAATGTCGAAAATAAAAACATGGTACAAGAAGTACGGTAAATATCTTTCAGCAGGGAAGGCAATAAGAGAATAAGCTAAATGTTAGTAACATTTTTTCAAAGAGAAGTTTGATGAAATAAAATGTTTTCAGATGACTCCCATACTAAAATACATGGTTCTTATGAAATAAATATGGTTTGGAAGGAACCAGGTAAAGAATTTAGTAGGCCATAATAAAACACCTTGAGCGGTCAGTGATACTTAGGTCTGTTTTTCTTCGTAAAAGTTTAATAACTTTGGATCCATGAACAGAATTATTGATAAGTTTGTTTATTTTCTATGTATCAAAAGAAGAAGAAAAATGATTAATTAAAGAAAAAAAACGAATAAATTAATTTTTTAACATTCGCGCGACCATGCATACGCTATCTATTCAGATTTAGTTGCCGCAAAATTTTCAAAACGTTCTCGAAATCCCTCTTTCATCATTTCTTTCAAATACAATTCACTATTTGTGGGTCCTACTAAAAAGGAAAATCATAAAATACTATATTTCAAATGTAAATAGCCTCAAGAAACAATATGTGCTTGAATGGGATAATATTTCGCTCCAAACAATCAATTAATTAGTCAGATCAATTCCTAGTAGGCTAAAATGTATAATTATACAAAAAGTTTTATCAACTGGATGTTTATTTATGATAACTGCATTAATATAATTAGGAAACCACGTAATTACAAATACTTTTGACACCATTGACATACACTATTTTTAATTTTTTCGTAAATGAGCGTTCAAAACGTTTAAAAAAAAATGATTGTCGTAATTTTAGGTTATAGCTGTTATGTACCTTCCTTCTAACATTATAAAATGGCTAACAACTCCTTAAAAACATGAAAAGTAAGTTAAAAGCAAGTAAATTACGGAAAGGTAGTGAATTCCAAATACTTTTAACATTGTAAATCACTAGCCAAAAACGCTCTAAACCTATTTCACACCCTAATATATTCTTTACTCTTGCCTGTTACCCTTTTTAAAATTTATTGGCATGTCCAATGTGTAAGATTCCAAATGGAACCGATTCCGAACCGCGATACCCTCAATTCCATACTTTAGGGTTACCTGTAACGGACCCCTCTCACATGGCTCTTTGGGGCAAAAATTATCTTACGTTTCAACGCACTAAGATAGGAATCGCCCGTGAAAAAATACATCTGATAAGTCCTTCCGAAAGAGCCTAGGTTTCAAAGTCATCTACCTACTCCAGACCGCGTGAAGAATCCAGTAGCGACAGGACTGACTCCAGGACATTGCCTCTTAGTCATAATTTATTGCTTTGCGGGGACGATGTAATGCGGAACGACCCGGGACGGAGGTAGCCCAGCACGATCGGCAGTGGCGTACGGTGGCTCGCTCCTCTGCTTCACTCACAAGGATAAGATCTAAAATGTCTCACCGGTTTTGATGATTTTTTTGTTTAAAACTAAACATTAAACCATTAGACTCTGCAAAACCTTAAGGGCCAACGCTCCCAATATTTTTACACAAAAACGTAAGAGAAATTAAAAAAGCTCCAAGAATTATAGTTTTTCTGAAAAATATGTTTTAGAATAAATAATATAAAATTTGTATGTACAATAATCACAAATGTTTATGTCGTATTCGTCACTTTAATAATAATAATTTTTTTTTTTTTTAATTTTTTTTTAAAGTTTCCTTAATATAACATTTAAAAAAGCACACACTGCCTTCCATTCCTCACCCAATCACTTTATTTCATAAGCTTTTTATCAGTTTTTCATATTTGTCGATGTTTTGGGGCTGTTTCCCCATTTTCAAGACTTATGTTTTTCCATTATATAGTTACTATATCACATTTCACCTTTCATTCTATTTCACAGCACACTGCTATTTGTCCATTTTGGTGTTCATTGGCACACTGTTTCTGTAAATTCTTTATTTATTCTGGGACAAGTCCATTCAGAATAATATACAATAACAGACAAATTAAATTGGAACTTCAGTATCTTGGAGTAAAAACACAACAGAAATAATGCGTACGACGTTATTTTTTTTAGTACTGCATGATTCCTTTTCATATTCGTATTTCTATTATATGATATAAGATTATAATATATAATAATAAAAATAATATAAGAATCATTTTTAATAATAAATAATTATTCAAGTCGTATGTGTATGTCAAAACTGTTGTGATCTGGCATTAAACACGTTGGAGCTTGCAAGTGTCACCCCGCCCCACGGATTAAATGTTAAATTTTTAGGGCTGTTTTTGAGAAAGACTTGAAAATTGCAAATGTATGTATATATATATATATATATATATAAAAGATACATTTCCTGTGTGGATTGATAGATGTGCTGAGTACTGAGCAACCCTATGTATTTGGGTAAATTATCCCTCTCTCTGCGCCTGACAAGAAGGGAATCCAAAATTTGTTTCACCGAGTTTATTGATTTTTTTTTTTTTTTAAAGGTAAAATTAAACACTAAACCATTAGACTGCAAAATATTAGGGGCCAACAATCTCTAAGAGTCGGGTGAAAAAAATCGAAAAATTTGTGCTCGAAAAATAAATTTTATTTAATATCTCTTGTTCTAGTGAAGGTAGAAAAAAAGTTTAGTTTACTATAATAAAAAATAAGCCATTCAAATACTTAATTAAAAAAGTGTGTTCAGATTAAGATTCGCTTTTAGTAGTAAAGAACACAATTTTTAAGATACCTTACATAAAGTACTGTTTTGACGAGATTATTTATATTTTTAGGGTTATTACCAAGCATGAAACTTAAATAATTTCATAGATTATTTTTTAAAATTATTTTGCTTTGAAATAGGGTAAGTTTGACACCAAACTTATTTTTCTACCTACACTAAAAATAGAGATATAAAATATAATGAGTTTTTTCGCGCGCAAATTCTCTGACTGTTTTACGCGACTCCTAGGGAGCGTTCTCATCCAATACTTTGCTGAGTAGAATGGTTAAATGTTTAGTTCTACCAAAAAAAAAAAAAAAAAAAAAAAAATCATCAAATTCGCTGTGACTTATTTTTTGATGCGCTTGTTACCAATGTACCTCCAGTTAGTAGAAGATCCGAGCTTGAAACGATCTGCACCGAGCTGATAATAGAATGAAACATATTTTATAACAAATTTAGTATATTAGGAAATATGTTAAGAATAGTTTGCCTAAAAAAATACTGGACAGACTATTTATAATTATTTTAAAAAAAAATGATTTTTAATTAAATGTTGCAACATCATGATAATAAGAAAACTTTTACCCTGACTAAATAAGGAACCCTAAGTATTGTTTGAAAGACTTTGGATTTAAAGGTTTGGATGCGTTTAATGTTATACAGTTTAGCTATTCCCCACAGTTCTAGTCCGTAGGTCCGGATAGGTTTTAGTATCGTCTTGTATATTAGTAATTTTTTGTCCACTTTAAGTTAGGACAGTTGTCAATTATTCAGTAATCTGTATAAATAGCCAAATTGCCGATTAAGTTATTTTCTTTTCTTTTAAGTCTTGTAGAAATAGGAATAGAAATAGAAAAATGTTTTTATTCTGGGACTATGTCCCCTAAGAATAACATGTTTGTACAGTATATGGAAATATACATGTCTGGTCAAGAGACAGAAGGAAAATAATTAATAACTAATTACAATTATGGGTTAATATATGTGTCCATATCATAAATGCATATACACACATATATCCAAAAAAATATATACACTGATAAAATGAAAATAAAAACAATTCTTAGAAAATATTTTGTTGAATGGAATTAAAAATAAATTAATAGATAACAGCATTTAAATATAGATAATGAACAAAAATTATTCTTCATTCAAAGTGTGACGTCAGGCATATAAATGTTACAGTTTCTAAGCGTCTTTTTGGGATAATAAAAGGTATTGGAAAAGTTGGGATTTGAATGAGGAGAGGGAAGCAGCATGGCGGATATGAGTCGGTAGAGAATTCCAGAAATTAGAGGAGCGGACAAGGAACGATCATAAGTTTTAGTTCTATATGCAGGAAAATAAAGGTCGGAATGGCGCGATCTTGTTTCAAGTGAGTGGACTGAGGATTTAAATTGTAGTAGACTGTGGATGTATAGGGGGTGTTGAAAGTTAATGATTTGGTAAAGGTATGATCCTAGGAAATATTGTCTGTGGATTGGGGGGAGGAGCCACTTTAATTCACCGTAAAAATGGGTCACATGAGACCTCTTCGGAGTACTGAGGACAAATCTTAAAAATATGTTCATGATTCGTTTAAGCCTATCCTCAAGCACAGTCGAGAGTCCACCATATACTAAGCAGCAATAGTTAAAGTGAGGGAAAATAAGTGCGGATACAAGGAGGATACGGATGGATAGTGGAAGAAGATGGCGGGAGCGATGGAAATATTTGAGGGTGCTTATAAATTTATAAGTGGGTTCCACGACAATCTTTTGTATAGTAGAAAACCAAGATACCGGACTGTGTCTGAGGAAGAAGCCGGTATGGAGTTTAAATCAAACGGTTGGCAGAAGGTAACGTATGTGCATTTAATTAATTTTTATTTCGAGTCTAGTATGTGAGTTTACATCAATCATACTATAGACTAATTTTCGCGTTTCCTGTAACATTTCCCTAATCAGAGAAAGGTAATCATCAATACAAATCACGCCACTGGTGAAAGACGGTACATAGACATTATCGATATGTTTTAAGATATCTCTAAAGAATTCCCAGAAGGAGGCTTTAATTTTAGTTTGTATTTTGAAATATCTTCTCGAGTCGCTTTAAACCACGCCCAAAACCGTAGCATTGCAACAAAAAATGGGTTAGATAACTGGACTAGATGAGGCAGGGCATAAACATGTTATGCGGCTACAGGCGACCTTCTTTATTCACTTATCTTATCAATTACTTATCTTCAAATGCCATAATCTGCAGAGTATTCACCGGCTAAATGCTATGACCTTGCTACCTCCTCGTCAACGAGGTAAACTCATATTCGGATTAAATTATAGCCAATTATTAATATCATTGACAAGAGTTTGGTCATTGCAGTCGAAGGAATTCGGGAACGAAGCAGAACAGCTATGATAGGAATAAATTTCTTTTAGGATGAATTTGGCACCAGTTTCAATAACTTTGCGTATTAGTTCAGAAACATACAAACAAAAGGTTTGATTTTCGGTTCCATTTAGTTTAAGAGAAAACAAACACTGTAAATACTTCTTTTTTTTTGACTGATTATAATTTATAAAAAATCTAGTGCGGGCAACGACTTTACCTTATCTCCGTTGTCGAAATCAATTAAAGAATTTTCAAATACAGTTAGAGATGAAAATGAAAAGTAATAGAGAATTCATTAAATTGCATTTCAATAGAAACTTGTGTTCAATAAAAAAATCTATAATGTTATTATCAAAAACAATAAATAAGCTTTATCGGCTTTCAATCGCTCTCCATTAACTTATACAAGGTTTTTATATTTTTTCTAAAATCTTTAGCTTTCAAATAGTATATTTACCCGTTTTGTGTCAATGCTAACACGGTGGTAGGGGTATTTTTTTTTTTTTAATCTACAAAATAAAAGGAATTTAGAGGAAATAAATCGGCACCCAAGCCAAGAGTTTAATCATAATCGTTTTTGAGAAAATCGTAAAAAGGTGCAAAATGCATGACATAAAGTTGCTCTTCTGGCTAGCCGATTTTGACAAAAAAAAGTTTCTGTAACATCTCGGGCGTATAAGTTGTCTTAAATATAAAATTTTAGTTTTATAGGACTTTTCGCCCGGCAGTTACCACACAGACCGTTTTGCGGGACTTGGTCATTTGGATTCAGGGGACCCTAAAACGTGTATTTCCGGTGAAAACTGGAATTCGAAAATGTTCACGATCGTAATACCTTCCCTTACTATATATTTCATATAATGAAATGAAAATGAAAGTTAAAAAAATAATTAAAACGAAGGACTGCGGAAATTATTAGAAAGGTTCAACGTTCGATAAGTTTGTAGGACGCTTATCAAAGAAAATAAAAGAAATAAATTATTTTTATCTATACTTAAATGCCGAAGTGCAAGAAATAGGTTGATTATAAGTGGCCTTTACTTTAAATGTAGTTGTAAAAAACGGAAGGTTGGAGTCTTAACAATCTGTGGAGCTATTGAGTGCATAGCCATGTCAAATGCTACCCAATGCTACTCTTATCTCAGCTCCAAGAGATAAAAGGATTTTCTTTTCTTTCTTTTTCTTTTTATTAGATATTAAATACTCTGTGTATTAATAAACAAACATGAGGATTCCTACAGTTAAATGCTATCCTGGATTACACTCAAATGTAATATTTTCAAAACATATAAACAAAAATCTTGTACAGACAACACATGACTAACCTAGGTTGTTGAAATAATTTAAGGACTAATAAAGTTCAAAATGGTTTATATAATTAAATTTAGTTTCATTTGAAACATATGTTTAAGATTGTTAAAAAAAAAAAAAAAAAAAAAAAAAAAAATTTCTTTCGATATTGTATTACTTTCATCCTATCATTGTATCTGACTAATTACATTGGTTGTTACCTTGTTTCTCTTAGCCCTGATGAAACCCACAATGCAGGCCGAAACTTCGGCAAACAATTACAAATAAGTACTACTTGTTAATGTGTTTTCTTCTTTTTAAAATGAAAGAACGTTAAATTTCATTTCTAAAAGTCATCTCAGTTTTTTGAATTTGGTTTAGTAATATTGCCGCAATTGTTCGTCAGAAATAGGCAAATATTTCTATTTTTGCAGAAAAACCCAATTTGGTCACTAAGAGACAACTGTAACTTGGACACAACTATCCAAATGGAAAAAAGTCAAGGGATAAAAGTTGTAGATCATCAAATTTGATGTCTTATAGGCTCTTTTAATTTCTGATTAAGTTTCTACAAACCTTCAATTTTTTTTTTTTTTTTTTATCGGTTTTCCACTACACGCGTCCAAAGGCTCGTGAAAATATTTAATGGATAAGGCCGATTTAAAACATTCTACAATGGCTGTTGCCGTAGTTTTTCTGGGAATAACAATATTTACAACATAAACCTTATCATGCCTAGCCAAATGGCAGTTCGTCTCTATATGGGTTACTTGTTGTTGTTTTGGTTTTAAGGGCGAAAAACTGCGAGTGGTTATTATTGCCCAAAACATCTTCAGAAGACGATTAACTTACCTATGATGAGGGGGAAAAAAAATCTAAATAAAAAAAAAATCGGACGAAATCAATAATAATAAAACAGAAGAATAGGAACAATAAACAATATGATTTAATCGGAACTGCATACACGATGATTAGCAACAAAAGGTAAAAAATAATAATAATAATAAATAGAAAATAAATAAATAAAAAGTGTGAGTAAAATATCAAAAGGTGCGTAAAATAAACTGGATGTATTGAATGAGTTGATATAAACGAATGTTCTTCATCAATTGAATGACACCGTCGACGGCACGATCACTATCGCTCAATGCCTCCGAGACTTTTCGTGGTAGGTTACATTTTACAAATTCCCTATTGTAACGAGGACACTCTTCAAAAATATGACTTACTGTAAGAATCACTTTACACAGTTGACATCGAGGTGGATCCCTTCGAGCCATGAGGTGCTCATGAGTGAGACGGCAGTGTCCTGTCCTCAGGCGGGCGATAACTACCTCCTCAAGCTTGCACTTTCTTGATGATGAGACCCAGCAGCTTATGTTCGGTTTGACATTTTTCAATTTGTTGTTTTCAAGAGCAGTTCAAGACTGTTGCCATTCGTCTATGATCTTCGCGTTTATTGGCTGAAACAGAACAGATGATGAAATACAAGAGGGCTTTATTTCATCTAGTGAATGTGCCTCTGCTGCTGCTCTGTCGACTTCCTCATTTCCTGATATTCCGGAATGACTGGGACTTTTCTGTTTCTATCAACATATTTCTGTTTTGATTTATAACATTCTTTGTATTACGCACGACATAGTTTAAAAAAAATAGGAGAAAGTGTATATATTCATGTTTGGTAGGTACCTACGATTAAAATGCTGTAAAATTTAATATGCATTAGTAAAAAGGTACATTGGAGAAGTGATTTAGTAAATATCCATCAGTTGTAAAGCATTTTCTTCTCTTGGGGGTGAATTGAAGGGATGAAGGGGACATTTCTTGTGACGGCCGGGTGCTTTAGAGAATGGAGGGTCTTGTTTGGGATAAAGTATAGTGGTTGGTGGTGGCATTTTATTCATCATCTACCACGTCCGCATCATCATGATTGTATCACAATCAGCCCATCTTGGGTGCAAAACACAATATCATGTAAGTGTAACAAAGGATGCATTGATAGGTAGAGCAATGATTATTGAAATTTTCAAAATTCATTGCATGATGAACGCTGGAATGTTCCTTTGCCGTCACTGCTGAGTTTACCTGGCCTTACGAGCTGAAGCAGTACTTGAAATGTCGCTCCGAAGATAATTTTTTTAAAGTGCCGCCAGCTTCCAACTTGGTACCCCTGAACTTTGTTCTCCTGCCATTAGTAACGGTTTTTCTAATCAGCCAGAGATTTATTTTCCTTATCTTTGAGACTTTACGGAGTAGTTAGAAAAAAAACTAATCATCTTAAATATGTGAGTAGGGCGTTCGAACCTACGTCACACCCTCCAGCAAGCCTGGAGGGCCGCTCTTATTGTTGGTAAGCGAATCCATCGGACTTAGCCGGGAGGAACTTCCGAGCTGTGAATTTAATTGAGTTGATAGCATCGCGGAGACTCAACTGGACGAGTAAAGTTGTTGGCTCGATGAGAAACGGATTCCGAGAAAGTTGGTTGTCCCTGATCCGACTGGTAGACGTCCGAAAGGTAGGCCGAAGCGTCGATGGGAGGATTGCGTTAAGGCTGATCTCGGGGGCTTCACCGGTGAACATTGCACGAGTCTGTGTGGACAGAGTTTGGTGGTACCGGCATCGAACCTTCGGGTTCGGTAAGCCCATTATTATTATTATTATTATAGCTAAGAGTTTTAGGACCGTTTAAAACGCATTTCCGTAACAAGTGTTATACAAACTGATTATTTTAAAAAATATATCCAAATGCGTGTTCGATAAAGTAGTCAACCATGCATCTGGCTCCAGGTTGATAAAGTTTATAGATATCTCATCACCTACGACTCACAATTCCTAAATGCACCCAAGACAGAAGAAGTCGTAGAGGGGTAGATTTTTTGTAATTTTTAAAACTTAAAGCAACGATAAAGAAATGTAAAACTCTTGTGATGTATTAGATTAATAAAACGACATGGCGGTTGCTAAATGGAATAACGCTGCATTTAATACGCAATCAGTCCTGTTAAAGTGAACTGTTATTTGTCTGGTTTTCTTGCTTGTTATTGTAGAAACTTGAATAATAACATATGCTAATCGAATGATTGCGCGAAGTCCTTTTAACTAATCTGTTAAAATCGTGAGAAAAAAAAATTGGAAAGGAACCTGTGATATAAGTTAATTAGCAGAAGCGGATTTTAAAATGGGAACAGTTAGAAGAACTCACCGTTATTTCCACATTCCTCTGGCTCAGGCCGTATTTGGAAGGCTTTGTCTAGCAGGCCTCCGTTAGATCCACGGACATTTTATACTCAATCTCTTTTATATAAGATTTTTTTCTTTATTTTAGAAACCAAAAATATAGAAAAAAAATCTGGTGCGGGCAACACACGACTTTCACTTACCTCGATTTTTAAAATCAATGAAGAATTTTCAAATACAGTTAGAGATAAAAATACGTGAAACTATTAAGGAATTAATCAAATTGAATTTATATAGAAACATGTGTTTTAATAAAAAATCTATTATATCATTATCTAAAATAATCAGTTAGTTTTATCTTCTTCTCATCACTCTCTATTAACTTCTAAAAGCTTGTGTATGAGATGATATTTTTTCTAAAATCTTTAGCTTTCCAACGGTATATCATACATGTATATTACTGCTCTTATGTTCAAAAACAAAAAATTACAAAAAAAAAATATTTTTTCTGTTTTCTCCTGTAGTTGGGTATCGAATTTATTCAATTTATGTATTTACCTGTTTTTCATTAGCTTTAACAAGATAATCTAGTTATTATTATTGAATCTACAAAATTAAAGGTACTTTAGGGGAAGAAAATATTAAAATATCGGCATTTAAGCCCTGTCAGACCATTTTTATCCAAATAAAACCTACATGATATTAAAGTCCATTAAATTTTACATCGACATAGCGAGTTCAATCAAAATCGTCGGAACCGTTTTCGAGAAAATCGAAAAAAGGCGCAAAATGCATAATATAAAGTGCCTCTTTTGGTAAGCTCATTTTGATGAAAAACTTGTTGTCACGTCTCGGGCGTATAGTTGTCTTAAATATGAAATTTCAGTTTCATAGGACTTACCATTTCCGCCCGGGAGTTAAACCCACACACACACACACACACACACACACACACACACACACACACACACACAGACCTTTTTGCGGGACTTGGTTATTTGGACTCAGGGGACCCTAAAACGTGTATTTCCGTTGAAAACTGGAATTCGAAAATTTTCACGATCGCAATACTTCCCCTTACTATATATAGTAAGTAAAAGTAAAAAAAGGGTGCAAATTATTACGCAATGACTTATTATTTCCAAATAACTATAAAAGGGTTTTCTTAGATGCTAATCTTTTAGATTTTTCCTTTCTTCAATACTAACCGAGTTTCGGTGGAATTACATCTAATCTTATAATTTGTGGCTTAAATATATAGATCAACATTTTTTTTTTTTTTTTTTAAATTCTGTTTATAGTGCTTTACTGATACTAAAACTGTTTACTTGTTTTTCTCTATCTTTAAAAATAACTGAGTTATTGAATTAAATAACTTTTAATCGGCCGTCACTTTAAAAATAAGCAGCTGATATCCAAATCTAGGTGTTAAGACATCGTTTCATGCCTTAGTAGTTTTGTAGGTAATTAAAAAAAAAAAAAAAAAATTGGTCCAGTAGTTTTGGAGAAATACCGCGGACGGCAGACAAACGGATTTTGTTCTTATTCGTTTTTCGGGTTCTACGTATCTCGAAACATAAGCCTTCACAGTTTGAGGAGGGGGTGGATCGAGTACAAAGGTTCATTATTGAAAATTACATTACTCAAGCCAATTATGAGTTAATAATAATATAAATAATAAAATTTTATTCCAAAATATTAAAAAAAAAATCAATTGATTTTTATAAATAATGTTAACACACAAACGCTAGGCGGTGAAAGGGTCTTTTAATGACTTAGAATTTATATTTAGTTAAGAGCCCATACTTCGTAAAACACACACGCAGAGTTAAAAATAAGTGGTTGTTTGTTTGTTTATTTAACGTCACGTTATGCTGTTGTGCCTAATCCGACCATGCTACTGTGGGAGTCCTAAATTTTGCTTATCCGGGTTTAATTAGGATAGCGATCTCTTTACGTCGGGGTGAATTTACGGACTAACTTTTTACGTTCTCTCCGAAGAACTCCGTAACTAAGGATTTTTTACTTTCATAAAATTTGCATGGTCATCTGATAGATCCTTAAGGCATTGAGTTTACAAGCAAATATGATTTCTTAAAAAAATGGTGTGATTATTTATTACTTTTCTGGTGATATTAACCAGACTCATTTTGATATATTATTTTCAATAATGAAACTTTGTAAAAGACCAAAACAAAACTTCTCAAAATTTGAGGACTTACGTTTTAAGATACGTAAACCCCCCCCCCAAAAAAAAAAAAAAAAAAATACAAAAATACGTTTGTCGCCCGTACGCGTTGTTTTTTTTTTTCGAAAGTACTGGACCATTTTTTTTTTTTTTTTTTTAATTTAGCACAATTAAAAGGGCATCTAACGATAATCCGAACTCTTTGATAATGATCTTAGCCAATTATTTTTAAAAAGGCAGCGATGAGTTTTAATTCAATAACTCTGTCATTTTTAAAGGTAGAGTGGAAATTTATGAGTGTTTTTAACAAGCACGAATAATTTTTTTTTTTAAATAATCTTCTATGGTCAAGCCACTATTTATTAGAGATGTAAATTCCTGATATATCGGTTATTATTTACAGTAGAAAAACAATGTTCTTGAATCAGAAAATTTTATTCGAAAGGGGAAAAAAATAGTGAATAAGTCTAGTATAAATGCTTTTGGTTTATTATTTTTAATAAAGAACCTTTGTAATCCTCTCTGAGCAAGAAGAGAGTTGAGTGTGGATACGAAGCTCGCAACCATATGATTTTTTTTAAAACAACTGAAGTATTACATCTTTATAGCTACATTTAATGTGAAAAAGTATGTCTTTTGTTCTTTTAATTTAAGTTTTAATCAATCTTAAAATTAAAAAAAATTAAATTAATCACTATCAAATTGTAATAAATAAATTTAAAGTCTGATCGGGCTTCAACAGTCCTTTAGTACTTTTTGGAAATCAACATCTCAATTAAGACGTTGATTTCCAAAAGGTACTAAAGGACATTTTTTATGAAATTGATTTTTTTACATATTTGTATTCCCATCATTTAGTGCTATCTAAATATTCTATTTGATGTTGTCTAATGAATTCTCAAGTCCTTAAAAAACGTGATTTAGAAATGCGGTAATTTTCTAAAAGTACTAATTACGCATTTATTTTCGTTCCAAATCATTCTAAAAATATTTATTTCATAGCCTTAATATGATGTTATTTATTATAGTAAAAAAATAATTCTAAATTTTAAGGCAAAAAGACCCAAATTAGCTGGTTTAATAATATAGTAATGAGAGATTTTGGCGCTTCCTGTATAATTTCCTAGAATGGATATAGTACCTTTTGGAAATCAACGTCTCAATTGTCAGTCCATTCCCTTAAAACAAGATCGCGCCGTCCTATTCATTCCTACCCATAGAACTAAAACGAAAATTCTAAAACTAAAATTTGGAATTCTGGAGCATTGAGGATTTTATGAAGGATATTGGATTGTAAGGTCTACATTTGCTGTTATGTGGAAAGTTTGAGCGTTTATTCAGTAAGTTTTAAAGGTAGTCAAACGAACCCATTTTCAATATAAGAGTAGTAGTTACTAGTTCAATTGACAATAAAGAAACATGAACGAAATCCTTATAATTTTTTATTAAAAATATTATAATTAGTTACTTTTACTAATTATGTTTCTACATAATTATGTATTACAGAAAAAAATTAATTATCTATAGGTATGTTGGTTTAGTAAAATATATAAAAAAACATAAGAATTTATTAACAAATTTAGAGCTTCAGGTGATAATTTATTTTACGATTCATGAGAATTAAAGACAATAATACGTTCATAATTAAAATAAGAGGACAGCTTCTGTACCTTAATTGTAATGTTACAAGGGCGGAAGAACTACATTATTGTAGTTTATGTAATAATAAAGACTTTGAGGATATGTACCATTATGTAGGGGTCTGCTCAGTGCTATCAGAAATAAGGATGCGTTGGCTTGGTGGGGCAGTATTGTCCAGACAGGAATACATAAATTATCTAAACGGTGAAAATTGGGTAACATTGCATAACTATCATTTAAGAGCCTGGAAATATAGATATTTACTTATATCAGAATTTAATATTTAAATAAAGGGGGAAAAATGTGGGGAAAAAAATGTTCAGTTAGTTTTATATTATAATTATTATTTATATAATATTTGTAAAGAATATTTTGTTAAGGCGCGCTATTCTGCAGATGGACTAAAGTCTATGCATAGTGTGCAATATATAAATGTATAGTAAATTTATGTATGTAATTTAAACAATAAAACATATTATTATTATTATTATTAATACGTTCATAAAGTATAACCAAACATTTTAAACAAAGAAACTGGAACTTACAGGGAAAATCTTTTTAAAAAAAAGTAAGAGCTAAAAGGAAAACAAAATTTTCTCGTAAACCGGCACAAATCCGGAGGTATCTATTAATGATAAGTAAACTATAAACCTCCTAGTTAATTTCTGTGGTGGTAGATTTCTGGGTGGTTTTGAGCGATTTTCGTTATAAATTTTTATAAATGTTTTTCATTAATAAAAACTTTAAGAATCTATAAAAGTTCAAGCTGCATAAACTTAAATTATAATAATAACGGTTAATTATAGGAATAAAGATGATTCATTAATTTTAGTTCATCAAAATAGTTGTGGTAATTTTTTTTAAATAATGACATTTTCCATGGACGGTCGTTTTAATGCGATATCATAGGTGGAAATTTTTAATTAAAAAAAAAACTGATGATAAACAATGATAATAGAAACTAAAGAACAGCTTAACCAAAAAAAAAAAAAAAAAAAAAAAAATGGGGAAATTTGAAATTTCAGATATTGGTCCACGGAATGCATAGGCTCGCCCCACTGTGCGGTCAGTTTCTTGTCGTTTCAGTTTTGTATGAGGATTTCAAGCGAGACGTTTGTCAAGGTAGTGAAGGGTATTAGGGGAAAGAAGTCATTGGTTTACAATAGTGTTATTTTGGGGGTTCTTCGGAAGATGTGGCATTTAAATTCGCATTCTGTTCATCAGCATCCTCTTGGCGAAGGTTAAGTACTTAGATGTGTAGAACTAGGAAGAGGAAGCTGGATGCTATTTAGAGAAGGTTTAGTAACCCTCGATGAAAAGAAAATGGTTGAAAGAAAAAGCTATTGGGATTAGGCTATTGTGCGAGTAGGTTGCTTACCTGCTCCGGACGCGTGTAACACTACAACAGAGGATATTGTTCTCCTACAATACCTGCAGTGCTGAATTACTTTACTATTTGGGGCAAAAAAATTCATTTATAAAGGTCGAGCTGTCTAAAAATACGTTAAGAGTTTCATTTCTGGAAGTACTCTCACGAGTGTAACAGGAGTATATAAAATATATATATGGGTTGTATCACATGAAATTTCCGTTTTCAAGGTAAAGGATTTTTATAAAAAATACGATATGAAAACAAGATAATTTTATTCGAAGTATTTACCTTCTTTTTCTACACATTTTTCCCAACGTGACACCAACTTTTTTATCCCCGAACTGAAAAACTCTGAGCTGAAGTGAAACAAAATCTGAAAACGCACATTTCACTTGATCACAATTTTCCTGAACAGGTGGTAATCTGTTGGAGACAAGTCGGGAGAATATGGTGGGTGCGGAAGAACTTCGTAGCCCAGTTCTTTCAATTTTTGCACGGTATGTTTTGAAACATGGGTCTTGCTGCCGCTCAGTGAGATCATGAGGTACCCATGTATCGACCCTTATTACTTTCCCAATACACTTTAAATGTCTGGAAAGGTAGATGCACTTGCATTTAGTTTTGCTGAGAGTCCATTAACTGTTTCGTAGGGGTTTCCTTCTACTGTATGTTTGAGGACATCGTTGTCTATTACGGACGGAAGTTTTCCAAGTCGGTATCCCCAGCTGAAAACTTAGCAAACCAACGGCGAATGGTCCGTTCATTAACACTTCCTTCCCAAATGCCTTGCAAATATTTTCTAGCGGCCCAGCTGCTGAATGGCCGGTTTAAACTCGTACAAAAATATTACTCGAAAATCGCGTGTTTCCATGTTCATATTTGGAGGTATACTAAAAGTGGGTAATTGATTGGGAAGCTAATGTTTATAATACAAAGGTAGAGGATTATTAACTGTTTACTTTAAATATGCACACATTCGGAAGAAAACAACAGAGACCTGCAAAATCCTTTATGTATTTCAGAAACTATAAAACGGACATTTCGTGTGAAACAACCCTATATATATATATATATATATATATATATATATATAGAAGAGAGAGAGAGAGAGAGAGAGGAGAGAGAGAGTGAGAAGGAAAAGTATTGCGATCTTGAAAATTTTAACCAAGTCCCACAAAAAGAACGAAACAAAAACTAGAATTATGATACTGGGTTCAGCTTTAGTACTTACAACAACATACTTAAGTAGCCAAAAATATTTGGAAAAATCTCAAAATTTCAGATCAACATAAATTTTATGTGCGCTATGACAAGAGAGAAATTTCAAGCTTAACCTTTTCCCCTTTTATAGTCATTAAACTATACAAGGGGAAAAAGTTAAACTATAGCATGATAACATTGCACTACATGTTATAAAAATTTCGATCGTGTGAGCATTGTTATTTTTTTAAAAATAAATTTTGAAAGTAGGGTTATTGACAAGCCCAGCAATATTTAAAGTGAAATATTTTGAAAGGTACTGAGTGAAAAATGATGAATTCCATACCTATTATATCACTATACAATGGTCACTCTAGGATAAAATTTAGTAGCTGAGCGATAGAATTAATGAAAATTGGACCATTTCAAATGGATTGACTCATATTAAAAAAAATGCGTTACTTTAAATAACACAAATTGAAGTGATTAATGCTATTCATTTTATTATTTTATGTTAGTTAAATCAATAAACTTTACGAAGATGAGTGAAATATATATGAAATTTTATGTATATACTTTTAAATAATCAAAGTGGAAAAAGCTAAAGTCAACTCGTTGTTTTTGTCACTGATATTGTAGTTTTCTTAGACTCGCTGTTGTAACTAAGAGAAATAATATCCAGATTGTAGATATAATTGGATAAATGGAAGCTAGCTCTGATTGTCTACATCTAAAATAATGATTTTTGGTTAAGCGAAAGGGAGAAGACCCAAAATAAAATATAAATGGTGGTATAAGGGGAAGAGATGGAGGCAGTGAGGAAGTATAAATATTTGAGTCTGACAATTTCGGATATTTTATCAGCATTTTAAGAATAAATTACTGAGTACCAAGTTAGAATAAATATTATCTGGAGTGTCGTATTCATCAATAAACATGTTCCGATTTCGGCCTAGTATAAAGTATTTGAGACGGATGTGGAATATGTAATGAACTATGTAGCGCAATTTGGAGGATACTATAATTTTCCAACAATTGGAATCTATTCATAGATTATTTTTCAAGAAACTTTTTAACCTACCACAGAACACACCTAACTACATGCTGTACCTGGAAACGGGCAGGGATCTGTGGTGTTTTAATACACTCATACATCATGGATACATCACTCATTATGGATCTCATACATATTATAACACTATACAATGACATGATAAAATTTAGTAGCTGAGAGCCAAAATTAATAAAAATTGGACGATTTCAAATGGATTGACCCCATATTAATAAAATGCGTTACTTTAATATCACAAAAAAAAAAGTGATTAATGCTATTCATTTTATTATTTTATGTCAGTTAAATCTATACACTTTACGACTATGAGTGAATGATATATGAAATTTTATTTATATACTTTTAAGTGAGCATTATTCACTGTTTAAGAGCCCGTTTTTACTGGTTGTGGTCTCTCCCTCAGAGGAACAGGGTTATAAAGCGAGGTAAGGGTTCTTTAACATAGACCGCAACACATCTCTCTCCTTTATGGCTGGCACCGCCAAAATTTTTAGGTTACTGACATGAAATGATTTTTATAGTATTTTCTCGAAATTTAGGACAAATTTAAGTATTATTTTTAATCATAAATTGTAGAAATACATAATCGATGGTTAAATTTTTGTTCTCAGTCTGCTGGTGTTCCTCAAGGCAGCATCCTAGGACCCATTCTTTACAGCTGACATCCCAACCCATCCTAACACTTTCCTTTATACATATGCTGATGACACGTGTTTGCTATCAGTAGATAATGATCCAGTTACTGCCTCCCACATTCTTCAATCCCATATCCGAGACCTAGAAGTATGGTGTCATAATTGATCGGGGTCAGAATTGGAGGATAAATATTAATTCCAACAAATCCCACCAAATTACTTTTACCGTTCGTCGTAAACCTATTTACGGCTAATTTAAATGCCATGTCTTCCGAAGAACCCCCCAAAATAACACTTTATTGTAAAACAATGACTTCTTTCCCTATAGTATCCTTTAATAACTATCCTCTAGTCCCTGTTGAACAGATCCGATATCTAGGACTCCATCTCGACAAACGTCTTACTTGGAATCCTCATATAAGACTAAAACGACAAGAAACTGCTCGACGTTTCCGACTACTTCAACACTTATTGGACAAACGCTCAAACCTTCCACTTTACTACAAAAGGCTCATCTATAAGACCGATATGGAAATACGGAGTAGAGCTATGGGGCTCTACTAAACCATCGAATTCTTCTCGTATCCAATCCTTACAATCCAAAATCCTTCAGAAAATCCTCAATTCTCCTTATTTTGTCACCAACAAACTCATTCATAAAGACCTTAATATTCCATATGTTGCTGACTTAGCCCGAATCAGGTACCGTTCCTTCCATGACAAACTCCATTCCCACTCCAATCCATTAGTTTCAATCCTTGCTTCCTCTTCGATCCCTGACAATCCTCCGAGGCGTCTGAAAAGAAGAAGGCCACGAGACCTTCTAGTTTAAAATATTTTTAGAGTGCTGCAACTGGGTAGTGCTCTATATTAATTTCATGACATTTTTCTATTTTAACCCTAACATTTACTTGATGTATTTTTTGTAATACAGTTGTAGATATCAATAAATATGTTATAAAAAAAAAAATTTTTTTTGTTCTGTTCAATTTAATCGAGCAGCAATTACAGGTTAAATATAAACAGATCTATAGTATTTTTATAGACCTCAAGTTCGCGTTTGATACTGTAGATCACACACTGAAATTTTATAAACTTTGCTTATTAGGAATTTCGTCAACGTTTGTAAATACTTTAAAAACTTTATACTTGGAAACGAAAGCTGTGCTATGTATTATACTCGCAAACATCAAGTAAATGTGATGGACACGAAACACACATCGAGACACTACCTATTAGCAGCTCTATAAAAATATTCTAAACTAGAAGGTCCCTCGAAGGATTATCAGGAATCGAAGAGGATGATATGATAGAGACTAGTGGATTAGAGTGCAAATGGAGTTTTTTATGGAATGATTGATACCAGGTTGGGTCTTATTCAGTGGCATTTGGAACATTAAGGTCTTTATGCATGAGTTTATTCCCTATTCGTCACTTTAACCAACTTTTTGTAGCAGATAATATTTTTTCTAAAATCTTTCTCTTTTCAACGGTATATTGTACATATATATTTCTGTTCTTATTATTAAAAAAACATAACTTACATAAAAAATAGTTTTGCTCTTTTATCCTTTAGTTGCTCATCAAATTCGTCCAACCTGTATATTTTGTCGTCATTCATCAATGCCATTAAGATGATATGGTTAATCTTTTGGAACGTACAAAATTAAAGGTAGTTTAGAGGAAGAGAAGTAAACTATCGGGATTTAAACCCTGATAGACTATCTCAATTAACAACTATCAAAATTTAATTAGTTTATTTTAGTACTATAATATTCAATTTTGTATTTACATACCTTAATTTCATATCTTGTATATATGTATATGTATTCCTAATAGCTTTTGGGCTTAGTCAATTGAGACGTTGATTTCCAAAAGGTACTATATCCATTCTAGAAAATTTTACAGGAGACGCGAAAATCACTAATTATTTATTATTAAATTAGCTAATTTGATTCTTTTCGCATTAAAATCCAGAATTGTTTTTTTTAGTATATTAATAACATCATATTAAAGTTATGAAATGAAATGTTTATGTATAATTTAGAACGAAATTAAATGATTAATTAGTTCCGTTAGAAAATAATTATATTTCAAATTGCGTTTATAAAGGACTTAGGTGTACATTAGATAAAATCAAATAGAAGATTTTGATAAAACTAAATGATGAGAATACAAATATGTAAAAAGATCAATTTTGTAAAAAATGTCCTTTAGTACCTTTTGGAAATCAACGTCTCATTACTGCTTCTTACTGTGTACTGTGTTACTGTTTCTTTATAAAAATTGAGTTATATTTTCTAATATTATTTAAGTATTGTATTGTTTCTTACAGTGCACTGTGTTACGGTTTTTATTGTACTTTAATTGAATTGCTGCAGGTGAACTCCATTCCCACAAACAGGTTCGTCTTAGTGGGATAGTGACTTCTACTTGCATTGTAAACTGTCTGTATTTGGATTTAAATAAAGAAGTTATTAAAAATAATTTATAAAAAAAAAAGTCTAAAATTTTAAAAATGGAATAAAAATCAATAACGTAATATTTAGCCCAAAATGAGCAAAACGTGAATTTAGTGCAGTATACGATTATAATATATTATTCCCTTACTTGAACGGGATAGCTGTCCGGGTTTGAAGCTGATCCACACAAGCAAATAGAAAGTGCAAATTCATGGATATCCGGTCTCTAGTTATTTTGTTTGATCTAAAATACATGATATAAAAAAGTGAATATAATATTTTACTTTTTCATACTTCTTAAATTATTTTAACTAAACATGGTAAATGAAAGTCGTCTGTTGGCGCAGATTTTTTAATACGTAGATTGAAATTAATTATTGTTATTAAAAAAACTTATGAAAGAATTAAGGACCATTAATTTATCATATTTATGACTGTTTCAATAGTTAAAAGTAATAAAAAGAGCGACAGAAACGTGTGGGAAGTTTGAGATTTCTTGTGAATTGTGATAACATTTTGGGAAGCAAAACCAGTAGCGAGCTTTGAGGTAATGGCCATAAAGATAACAAACCTGCGTCATAAACTTCTCTGCTAAATATTTTAGCGAGGAAAAAAAGTTCTATAAAGTGACTTTTTCTTTTTACTTCTCTTACCTTGGCGAGAAAAGTGTTGTAATCTGGTTAAATTGTTAAATGTCAATGGACATATTTTAAAAAAAATACTTCTTTGCAGTTTCCAAGTCTCATAAATCAAGTTAAGCCCACTGTATATCCCTGTTATGTCCGTAACGGGAAAACTGAGTTTGTTAATTTTATTCTAATTATTTTTTTTTTTTTTACAATGACTATAAATTCAATACATTCCTTACTGGTATGAAAGATATAATTAAAAAGGAAGGTAAACAAAATGTCATCAGGAAGATGGTTGGGAGGTGCGGTCATAAAACACACATAAACAGGTAGTACTCATTTCTATTGTGAGCCGACTTTTCAGCCTGCATTGTGGGCGTTCATCAGGGTGACTTAGAGAAGGTATATAAAGAAGTTTTCTTGAGAAGGTTCTTTGGTAACTCCTTCCCTGTTTTCTCCCGAAACTGACTTTTCATACTATTAAACATGTTGCTAAACATGAAAAAAATATATATAGTTAAATAAGGTCACATAAACTTATCATGAATTTCCAATAGAATAGATTACACAACAAACAATGTAGTGATAACAGTTTACCTGGATGATAGTTGTCCTTACTGTAAGTAAAATTAATTCTAATTTTCATTTTCTGGTAGCATAATTAAAATTAATATGCGAAATATGATAACTTATATTATCACTCGCACAAATCGAAAAAACACGGAATACATAATGATTAACAACTCTTTTAACCTACTATCAAAATCCAAACCTTCAACTTATATCAAACCAATGCCTGTAGTATAATATTTGAAAACATTAAAATTATTTCTTAAATCAATTTGAAATTAAATTAATTACATGAGTTAAAATCAGAATTATTAGTCAGTGCAATGTTGATTTAAACTTACTTAGAAAATCAGAAGATTTTATTAACAAATTCGAAATACAAATACCAGTATTAAGATAATTAAATTTACAAAATTACACTTATTTATATCTTTACACCTTCTATTGTTACATTCTACATTACATTAATTTTTTTCGCACATTTAATAAATTTTATAAAATTTGTTTCGGTTTTTCACTTCCATTGTGATGCAACTTAAACTTAAATTATTCATAAGTAATAACTTTGTTACAATCTCCAATTAAATTAATTAATAAACCAATTAAGAGTATTTCAGTTTTTGACACGTCAACTGAAGGATCACTTCTGTGTTATACAGTCGTGCACATCAGATTCTTACAACGTAGAATATCCCTACCATTAAAGAAAATTAAAACTGACTCGCGAAAAATTTTGACGATTACAATTTGCATTAATTGAGGTTAATTGTTCCAATAATACTCACGTTCTTCCCCTCCCCCTCGGTCTTTCTTGGTTTGTAAGATTTTTTATATAACCTTGGTTAAAATGTCTCGATGTTTTCCCTGTTCAAATGTTTTGATAATTCATAGGCATGTTATTAAAATAGACGTTTCTTATGGGGATTATTCAAGAAATGCCATCATAAAACGAAACAATTAGTTTTCTATTACAGCCGAAGTTTCGAACATACCATGAGGACCATCATCGGGCCACGAAGGCCCACAATGTAAGCCGAAACATCGACACACGATTACAATAAGTAATACTTGTTAATGTCTGTTTTTTTGTTTTGTTTTTTTTAATGACTATCTTCCTCATCTAATATTCGGTCAACTAAACTCCTTTTTTATAAAATATATGTATATACCAACTATTGATATTGTTGGTGTTTTTTTTTTTGTTTTATAACCTATAGTATATAGATTTTTAGTAATATATATGGTTTCATAGATGTTTTTATTTATTGTTTTATTTTTAGTTTTTTTTTAAATTTGATTGATTGATTTTATATGTTTATATGTTTATTATGCAGCAATTTGAAAGTGCTGTTACGTTTATATTTTTACAGTTGTTTTTAGGTCGTTATCTTGTTTTTAATTTTTGAATGTTTCTCCTATACAAATTGTGTAGTGATTTTTACATATACTTTATAAAAAGAATCCTCTCACTAGACTGAAAAGACAATGAACTGCTCGCAGATACAGATTGTTATAACATTTGCTTGACAAACGTTCAAAACTTCCCATCTACTACAAATATTTATTTATTGAGAATTAATACAATCTGTTCCAGAATGAACAATAGTAATACTGATATGAGACCACATTCATACAATATATACAGAAAATAATTATAAAGTCAAATTACATAAAATAGAAAAATAAATTCATATATATATATATATATATATATATATATATATATATATATATATATATATATATATATATATATATAAGATTCGGCCAGTTATACAGACTATAAAACAGAAAATCTCATCTTACAGTTGACAACAAATTACTAATATACAAGACAGTACTGAAACCTATATGGACCTACGGACTTGAACTGTGGGGGATAGCTAAATACTTTAACTCAAACGCATCCAATCCTTCCAATAGAATGTCCTACGAACAATAGTTAATGCTCCTTATTATGTTTCCAACTATACCTTACACCACGACCTTAATATTCCATATATTTTAGACCTGGTACCATCCAAATTCCATCAGAACCTTCTTCATCATCCTAATCCTTTAGCTCAATCCCTCTCCAGCTCCACCCACCCCTACAGTCCTCCACGATGATTGAAACGGCAGTGGTCCCGCGACGTTCTGTAAACATTTATACTGGAGTTCTGACACTGGTCAGATCCTCCACTCATGTACTGTATGTTTGTGGCTATTGCGCCCTAACTCATCTTCTACTGGCTAAGATCAGTGATGCGGCTGAGAGAGAGGCGCTGGGATCTCTTGGATTCTGCTTTTTTCCTCCACAAGTGGAGGGAAAAGCCCAAACTGGGATCCCCTTAGCAGTTGTATATATTGTATATAGTTACCATTGGTTGTATGATGTTTATTTATTTGCCAACTTTGTATTTATCTCAATTATAGGTTGTTGTTTGTTTTTGTTTTTTATTATTATTTTATTGTAGTCTTTTTATAGTTAATTTGATTTTATAGTCTGTGTAGGCAGTATTTGGTGGTATCGGCATCAAATTTCCGGGTTCGGTATGCCTATTATTATTATAATTATTATAAAGGGATTTTAAACGGAAACTTGAATGTTGAAAATTTGTTTAAAGCTTGTCTTAAATGGTAGACAAAAAATCTATACTCCACAACACATGAAAGGTCTTTGGTTCAGTACTTAGAGAGATTCGTACTTTTTCAGGCCAATGCCTGCGTAAAGAAGTAAAGAGGCCTGGTTCACGCTTACCAGCCAGTTTTTCCTCCTTAATTTTTTGGTACCCACTTTATTGAAGCTGGGTCTGCCCCAGGAGGGTCCCAATACCCCAGGGTCGCTCCACGGATAAAATAAAAGATTAAATAATTCTGCCGCAGCCGGGATTCGAACTCAGATCTCAGAGAACAGTAGACTATTACTCTATCCGCTACAGCTCGCCGTAACCGCTATAGCATAAATAAAACAGTTTAGCTAACTGTTTGTTAAAGTGACAATCACGAAGCAATTAATTTTAATGGCATGAAATAGCGCAATCAAGGCGAGCTCACAAGTGCAGTTATGACTAATGGGTCATTACCTGACAGCTGTGCCTTTGTGTGCTCTCATGAAGCACTACAATGTGGGTGGAAAAGTTGGCAATAAATAGTTAATGTTAGTGAAATGTTTTCTTCAACCGCAAACCGAACTATCTTCCTTCTGACTATCTTTGGTCAATTATTAATATACATTATGTATGAGATATCATTTAAATGATTTTGTACATCAGCATCAAACCCGAACAGCTGTCCGATTACTCAACTAGGGAATAACATATCACAATCACACGTTTTGCTATTTTTGGGCTATATTTTAAGTTTTTGATTTTGGCTGTATTAACTTCACGTTTCCACTTTTTTAGTTGAATTTAATCATTTTAATTCAATTGGATGTTTCAAGAATTATATGCTTGTCACACATGTATGAGATACCTACATACGTATCTCATAGGGGGGAAGGCGGACTCCTTCCGGGGTTCCCCAGCAAATTGTAAATTTTGTATATAAGTATGAGTGTGTTCATGTTTTGTTTATTTCTTTGTTAACCGTAATAATTATTTAATTTATAAATTTTGTTATTATATACCTTTATTTATTTTAGTTTCATTCTATGTAATTTGACTTTCTTTTTGTATGTATATATTGTAAATATTGTATGAATGTAATCTTATAGCAATATTATTATTGTCCATAGTGACAGATCGTCATATATCCGAATAAATAAATATTTTCAAGTTAAAAAAAAAAAAAAAAAAAAAAAAGTCCCAATCAAATAACCTATACCCTTCGTATTGAACCTACAATTTCACTTTTCCCAGTTGAATATATCCGATACCTATGATATGACAAACTTCTGACCTGGAATCCTCATACAAGACTGAAACGATAAGAAATCTTTCGCCGTTTTTGGCAACTGCAGCTCTAAACGCAACGACAAACGCTCTAACCTTCCACTCAATTATTAAAAGCATGACCATCATTAGATTTACTGAGTTGAGTTTTAAGGCTTCACAAAACCATCGAATCCAATCCTTACTATACAAAATCCGTCAAAAAATCATCACTGTTCCATACATTATCAAGTATGAAATCATCCTTAATTACTTTAATGTTTCATATGTTGCAGATTGAGCTCTTGGCAGGTAACATTCCTTCCATGACAGCTCCCATTATAACCCACTAGTTTCATGCTTCATCTTCGATTCCCGATAATCCTTTGAGGCATCTCAAAATAAGAAAGGAATACATTTGAGATTGTGCAGAGAAATATTATTAAGATAATTTTGGGTATGAATAAAAGATCCCCATCAGTTAATATATTCTAGGACCTTAACGTAATGTCTGCAAAAAAATTATTCATAATCTTAATTACGAAGAAGCTGTATTTTAGACGGGATGAGCTAGTCGGGAAGATTGGCCACCGTTTTCTAAAAGAGTGAAAAACTACTATAGCTTAGTTGTGCCAAGACCAAAACATACCTGGACGACACACCAGACTTGTTATTTCATTGCTACTGTTAACAATAATGTTCCTCCAAATTTTCATTATTCTCACACGAATCCTCCAAAGTATTCAATGTATCCCTCAGTGAAGAAAAAACTGCTGAATTATTGAATTCAAATTACTTGACGCTATAGACATATCCTCAATGCCAGCCTGCGTCACTCATTCTGATATTTATCCTGTATAAAAATATATTTATTCTTTATTGGATTTCGTTTTGTCAATCACTGTTTCTTACTGTGTACTATGTTATAATTCTTCAAAATTGTTTATTATGTAATTCAATTTTGTATTTACATGCCTTAATTAATATCTTGTATATATGAATTTGAATTCTTTAATGCTTTTTGGTTCAGTCAATTACTGTTTATTACTGTGTACTGTTTTACTGTTTCTTTATAATAAATTGTGTGATATTTTGTAATATTATTTAACTACTGTATTGTTTCTTACTGTTTACTGTGTTACTGTTTGTTATTATACTTTTATTGAATTGCCACAGGTGAACTCCTTTCCCGCACACGGTGGTTGTCTAAGTGGGATAATGACTTCTACTTGTATTGTAAAATGTCTGTATTTTGATTTAAATAAAGAAGTTATTAAAAAAACAAAGTCTTTATTATAATTGTAATAAGTGTGCTACCATTGGGTCATTTCTCTATACGATCGTTTCAATACATTTTACGTTATGCTTATTTAATTGCTGTGTTAATGTTATAAAAAATATTAAGCGAAAACAACTAAAAGCTTATGATATAAAGTATGTAATGGCAGCAAGTCTCATCTTCAGTGAGTGCGACAACGCGCAACTCAAGGGAAGCTTGTCATGGCTAAGCTTTCTGGTGGAGCTACTAACAAAATGGCGTGCTTATTGCAGTTGTAAATATTTTCAATCGCATTAAAAGGCTGTATAATCTTTAAATAATCCTGTTTTACGATAAAAATATCCCATCACACAAACAACAAAAAAAAAAAAGAAGAAAAATAAAGAAATAAACCAGATGATATTAATATTAAAATAATAAACTTTTTATACAATGAGAGTGATAAGAAGCCGGGACTGCGTTGGAACGGAGACAATTGATATAAATAAGCTTTGAAGGGGATTTGATAAGAATAACGTCATGTATCCTTCTCAAGGAAGTTTATCAGGCTGCCCTAGTGAACCCATTTCCACGCTTCCAATTCCATGTTTACTCCTTCATATCTATCTTCTCCGTTTGATCCTCACTGTTACCTTTTTACAGAGCTAAGGATAATATTTGTACACAAATAAAAAGTTGACATGAATAGTCCCCTAGAAACGTAGGTGATACCTTCATTTTGAATTGATGTATTTTTTTAAACTCTCTTCCCTATACAGGGTATCTCAAAAAGTGTCTTTTCGCTTCATTCAACAGCAAATATATTTGATTTTTCTCCCCAACCGTTGACTATGGCTTATATGAAGTTTTTTTTTTTTTTTTTTAGTTCTAGTGTCGGCAGTATAAGTAGAAATTACTTATTTAACCAAAGTTTCGAAACACGTTTAGGGTTTTCATCGGGGATTATCAGTTGAAGTTGGGATATAAAACTTGGGAAGCTGGCTAACAAAATAAGTTAATAAGTTAGACAGCTTCCAAACTTCAATCAAGATGCACTAATAAAGACCCCATTATTGGTCGAAGCGTTGGTTAAAAAAAATATTTTTCACTATTTTCTAATCGTTAAGCACCTCCACTCGTACCTCATCCTTCATATTAATTACACGGTCAAATACTTTATTTTTCAATACTTATAATATAGCTTTGGAAAGGTACAGATTTTAGAAAAAATATTATCTAGTTTACAATGTCGTACAAGGTTATGGAGAATGATAAATTGTGCATAAACGTAAGTGATCGTTCAAGACAATAGCTTCTATTGCTATAAGCTTTAATTTAAAACAAATGTGCCCATCGAAACTCAATCTACTTTTTTACCCCTAATAGTTCCAAAATTGATTTTAACAAGAGGATTAACGAAGTAAATCATATGTTACGTTTATTATATATGCTTAATGCTATTAAATAAAATAGGGGAGCCCGTAGCTGAGTGGCTAGCGCGCTAGTCTCTCAAGCTACAGGTTCTGAGTTCGAATCCCAGTCCCGGCGGTGCTTTAAGGATGTAAAAAAATGGGGATTCACTCTAAACCTCTCCCCCGGGTGTGTGAGACCCGTCAGCCAAAGGGTGGCCACTCACAAAATTAGTCGTAGGGAGCGATGACCCTACACTAAAAATAGCATCATGAAACGTGAGTGTAAACTCGGAGGAGTTTACACCGCGAGGCCCAGGGCCTACATGGCCTGTCGCGCCACTGAAAGAAAGCTATTAAATAATTACACACATAGGAACTATATTTAATCACTCTTTATTATGCTCACAATGAGAACAGCTGTTTTTATTTAAACATCTGTTGTGTTTAATATATAATAGTTCCATTTCCGCATTGAAACTTTTGAATTTCAAGCCAATTGATTTGACTGGCGCATCCGAATTTAATGTTTCTGTTTTGCAAGCTGAATTTTCAATATTTAATTTATTTTTAAAACAATTTAATTTCAAAAATATTTTGTTAGGTATTTTTTTTTTTTTAAGTATGCTGTGTTAGTTAAGCAACTCGATGTATTTGGGCAGCATTGTCAAATAAATAAAGCATTTCTCTCATCCGCAAAATTATATCTTTAAATGCTTATAATCTTATTATAATAATCTTCACAATTATTTATTTCCCTCAACCTGTCATAATAGTAAGTTGTTTCCTCAATTGATAATGGTGATTCTTGAAATTCTTTTAATAACTTCTCCATTCATGTAAGCTGACTTTTACAAACTGTATATTTTGATTTAAATTTATCCTTCGTCGCCAATATCATATCTGCTTAATGCTATCAAATAATTACACACTTAGGAACTATAATTAATCACTTTTTATTATGCTTACAATTAGAACAGCTGTTTTTATTTAAACATTTGTTGTATTTAATGTATAATAACGTCACCAATCACCAAATAGTATCTTACTCAGTTCTATAATCAATCGTTGATTTACGATAGGTGCTTTGTTGTACTCCGCACCTACCAATTTAATCGTATGATTAGCCAAGGTTTGACAGGATATGAACACTCATCTATGTCTTAAAGAATTTGGGCTAAATTTACCATTTTACTAAACCATAAGTAATGAAGTAACCTCGTTTTTAAAAAAAACCCGCTTTGTTTAGAATGGAACTGGTCGTTAGGCCTGTGTCTGATTCTTCACGGATGCGCAGCAAGAAATCATTCTTAGCCATTTTTTTATAATCCATTTTTTTCATGCAGACCCTCACATTTCTCAATTGCGTCGTTGTAATAATAATAAAAAATCGACATCCTGCTTCACCGTGACCTAAAAAGCGGAAAATCAAAATGCAGCAACAAAAGTAGAATCAAGTGAGAGCGAGACGGACGGCGAGTTGAACGTACTTGTGAGGTAGTTGAACGGGGGGATGGAGGAAGGGGGGGAGGGGGATGATATCTTCTCAAAGAGACAACCGTGAAGTCTGACGAAGAAGGGGGTCTTTTTTTCATGGAATCGGTCCAGAATTTCATAGGGACACTTCTTGAGGCCTTTTGACAGTATAATGTCGTCATGGTCGACCATCATTCGTTTTTTTCTTTGTGCTTTATTAAAAAATTATCCGGTTATTTTCGGTAATCTGCGTTTAGGCAACAACAGAGGGGAGAGCAAGGTTCTCCTTGTACGAGCCCTTGTCCCGAGAAAAATACGGAAAAGAGGCATCAATGAATAGTCAAATTTTAGGTATTGTCGTAGAGTATTAGAGCGAAAGGATAACTGAAAAAATACTTTGTACGCTTATTTTTATTATGATAGTCCTCCCACACTCTTCAATTTTACATCAGAGCTCTTAAAGTATGGAGTCAGAGTGGAGTATGGTAATAAATTCAAACAAACCCTAACAATCAACCTTTACCCTTTGTCGGAAACCTAGATATACCTGCCCTACAATATCCCTTAACAATATTCCCCTTGTACTTTTTGAACAGATCTGAAACCTTGGACTTCGTCCTGATTAACGTCTATCTTGTTCCGGTTGGACAGATCCGCTGATTAGGACTCCTGCTTGACAAACGACTAACATCAAACAATAATAAACGTCTCCCTGACAAGAAACTGTTTGTCAAAACTTATTTTCGGTAATCTGCGTTTAGGCAAAAACAGAGGGGAGGGCGAAGTTCTCCTAGTACGAACCCTTGTCCCTAGAAAAATACGGATTTAGGTTATTAGGTGAAACGAAGAGGCATCAATGAATATTCAAAAAATTAAATTTTAGGTATTGACGTATCGAAAAAATACTTTGTACGCCTGTTGACATAAATCTATTTTTATTATAACAATCCTCCCATACTCTTCAATTTTACATCAGAAATCTTGATGTATAGAGTCAGAATATGAGAATAAGAATAAATTCTAACAAATGCTAACAAACAACTTTACCCTTTGTCGCAAACCTATGACTCTCTGCCCAACAGCATACCTTAAGAATATTCCTCTCGTACTTTTTGAACAGACCCAATACCTTGGACTTCGTCCTGATTAACGTCTAGTTTGTTCCGGTTGAACAGGTCTAGGAAATATTTAGGACTCCTACTTGACAAACGTCGAACATCAAACAATAACAATCGTCTCCGCACACTAGACAAGAACTGCTTGTCACTTTCGTTTGCTTAAAACTTATTTTCGGTAATCTGCGTTTAGGCGACAACAGAAAGGTTCCCCTTGTACAAGCCCTTGTTCCTAAAAAAATATGGATTCAGGTTATTAGGAGTAACAAAGATACATAAATGAATATTAAAACGTTAAATTTCAGGTATTGAGTCCGAGCATAAGAATAAAATGGTCTCTAAAAAAATACTTTATACGTCTATTTTAATTTTAATAATCCTCCCACACTCTTCAATTTTACATCAGAGATCTTGAAGTATGAAGTCAGAATTGGAGAATAAAAATAAATTCTAACAAATCCCAACAAACAACCTTTACCCTTCATCGTAAACCTATGACTTCCTGCCCTACAATATCCCTTAACAATATTCCTCTCGTATTTTTGAACAGATCCGACTTCGTCCCGATAAACGTCTAAGTTGTATCTTCTTACACAAGAGAAAAGGCAAGAAATCTCTCGTCGTTTTCGACTACTTTAACACTTAGTAGACAAACGCTCAAATTTTCCACTTCAAAAGGCCCATCTATATGAATGTCATAAGGGCAATCTGGACTTAAGCAATTGAACTTTGGGGCTCCAAATTACTATCGTACCGAATAACAATTCCAACACCTGTGTAAAATACTCATTGGTTCTTACTTTAAATATGAAAAATAAGTAAAATGCGTAGTATAAAGTATGACTTCCGCTTTGGCGATTTTAGCCAAAACGTTGCTTTACTAAAATAACAAATGAAAGATAAGGGATGTTATTATATGATATTTCAGTTAAATTTTTAATTTTAATCAAGGCTTACAAGATCGTACACTAATGACAGACTTAAAATTATTATGTAGTTCTATCGAAGACAATTACCAGATTCATATATAGGTCAGTAAAATTACGAAAAAGGTAATCATAAATAAAATTAGACATTTATAATTTATAGGTTTATTAAACGGAATGCTTAATGTGATGTTGAAAAAGTTGACTTATTCAACACAAGTACTTTCATTTATATATTTTCGTTAAATTTTAGATATACGTTTTACGTTATCTCTAGATATATATGAGAAAAACACACTTGTTAAACGAATAGATACAATAGTAAGTTTAAAAGGAGAAAAATCTATACGACACTTTTTTAATTTACTAGAAGTATCGGTATCGGTTGCTATATCAGTATAAAATTCCGATGGGTAGTATAATTTGTCCGCTACAACAGCTTTTGGAATTCTCTCCCTTCAAACATCTTTAAATATCCTCACACGAGACTAAAACAACAAGAAACTGCCTGTAGATTACTACAACACTTACTAGACAAACGTTCAAAACTTCCAATTCAATACAAAAAGCTCATTTATATTGCTGTCATCAGACCATCTGGACTTATGGAATCGAGCTTTGGGGCTCTACTAAGCCATCTAATTCCTCCCGCATCCAATCCTAACAATCCAAAATCCTAAATGCTCTTTATTTCGTCACAAATAAAATCATCCATAACGACCTTAATATCCCATTTGTTACAGACCTTTCTCGTACCAGATATACCACTTTTAATTCCAAACTCCCAACCCATATAAACCCTCTTGTTCGCAACGTATCAACCTCACATATTCCTGACAACCCTCCGAGGCGATTAAAAAGAAGATGGCCTCGGGATCTACTTACTTAAATAAACATCGAAGTATTACCGCTGGGTATTTTCTTCACAAGCTTTTTACGTCATTTATATATAATTCAAAACTTTTACTTTTTGTATTTATGTAATGTACAGTTTAAAATTAAATAAAATATTAATAAAAAAAAAATTTAAATAATCCAAGTTTGAATTGTCTCGAGTTTAGAGTTGACTGCATAAGCTTAACAAAATAAACATGAAACTGCCATTGGAGATGACACTTGGGAGGAATAACTGGTCAATTAGCAATTGACCTCAAGCTGTGGCTCAATCGCTCCAAGAAACGCGATTAAAGCCAAAGCTCTTCCAATGAACGCTTAATTTACAACCTAATAGACTCTTCTCGATCTTCGAGGTGGAAAAAAAATAAATAAAATCATTTTTAAATCTATAGATTATGTTAGGTGTCACCTACTGCGCTTGATATAAAAATTCAGGGCGGATGAAGGTCCACGCAAAAAAAAAAAGAAATAAAAAAAAAAAAAAAAAGCTCAAGTGCGCTCAACCTTTGTCTTTCACTTACTTAAAATCTATTTAAAAAAAAAAAAAAACTTAAAGCTAAAAGATAATTACATTAATTTAAGACGAGAAAATTTATTTTATTAAATAATATAAATTATTATCTACAACAGTGGTTCCTAAAAAAAATTTCGGATCCATTTAACCGATCATTTCAATGGCAAGGAGGGGGTCCTTTTTGATTCTGAAAATCAAAATATTAGATATATCTTAAATGTTTTAGTAGTCTAAACCGTTCATGCTAGTTCATGCGGAATAACACTGCCACCGAAACTCAGTATGAAATAAATGACCAAGTACGTAAATCGATATGAAAAAAAAAGAACCAGGATCTCGGATTATATCTCAGTCATCGAAATATTGAATCACTAATTTTTTTTTTTTTTTTTTCAAATGTCCTTCAAGATTTAAAACCAAATTATATATAGTCAATACATGTAAAATGAGTAAATGAGAGAGACTATAGAAAGATAGAAGAAGAAGAAAAAAAAAACTTTATTCTGGGACTAAATCCCCTAAGAATAACATGAAATTTAACATAATAAAATATTTACATCTGGCCAAGATACAAAATTAATGAGGAAAAAAAGAAAATAGATTTAACAAATAATATTTATATGTTATATTTTATTATTTATTATTTTATTATTTATTATTTATTATTATTATGTGTTATATTTTATTTATATATTTTATATACAACTGTATTTATAGTAATTTACAACACTGTATTAAATAATACAATAAATAAATATGTAGAATAAAAATAAAAAGTCATGAAAATGTCTTGAGAGAAAACTACCCAGTGGTAGCACTTCACTAACTATTTAACATAAATAAAAAGAAAATTAATGAATAAAAATAATGATAAGAAATAAATACATTTGGTGGCTATATCAAACTAATAACTTGGTGACTAATATTTAAACGCTTTTGATTAAAACTAAAATATAAGGCACAAAAACAAAACTAAAAAGAACAACAAAAGTAAAGTAATTTCAACTTACTTAAACACTTGTAAAAAACTAAAAGCATCGACTATCATCTAACAGTATATTTATTATTGTCAGATAGCGTCATAATGGGATGTGAGAAGATAACAAAATACTATAATTTAAATTTATTGAAAGATATTTCTTCAAATACTCATAAAGAATATTGTTAATTATCTTATTTGACATATCTGTCCTTAAATATTATTGTTTTTGAAAAATTAGAAAATCACCAATTTTAAGATTGTTATTGTCCATTGGCAGCCAGTTACCACTGATCACTAGCTGTTAATTAAATCATATATGGTATTTTTATATTTCCTCGTGTTATATCATTATATCTGATAAAATGTTGAATTATTCTGTATAATTCATGTTTAATTCTTATTAAGTGCCAATGCTTCACAAATATTTTATGTCAATGTAATTAAAAATTATTCCCCAATGACACTTTTCAATTTCACACCAGAGATTTTGAACTATGGAGTCAGAAACGGAGAATAAAAATAAATGAAAAAAATCTCAACAAATAACCTTTTTCCTTCATCATAAACCTAGACATCCTGCCGTACAATATCCCTTAACAATACTCCTCTCGTACTTTTTGAACAGATCCAATACCATGTATTTCATCTTGATAAACGTCTAACTTGGATCCTCATACTAAAACTACTAGAAACTACTTTTTAACTACTTCAACACTTAATATACAGACGGTCTAACCTTACACTGATCTACAACGGCTCATCTACAAGACCATCATAAGGAATATCTGTACTTACGGAGTTGAGGTATGGGGCTCTACCAAGCTATCACATTCCCCCAGTATCCAACCCTAACAATCCCAAATCCTTATCGCTGCTTGCCAGTTATTACCTCCCACACCCTTTAATCCAAACATCCAAGAATTTGACGTATGGTGCCAGAATAGGAGGATGAAAATTAATTATATCCAATCCCATGAAATAACCTTTACTCCTCGTGTAAAATGATGACTTCCTGCCCTCTAGAATCCTTTAATAGCACTCAGCTAGTCCTTGTTGAAAAGATTCGAAACCTATGACTCCACCATGAAAATCCTCTCATGGAATGCCCACACAAGACTGAAACGACAAGAAACTGCCCAACGTTTTCGACTACTTTCAAAATTACTTGATGAATGCGTAAACCTTCAACTTAATTACTGAATATTTGTGTCTATTGCGCCCTAGTTCGGCCTCCACTGAGTAACACCAGTGACGCGGCTGAGAGCGAGGGTCTAGGATCTCTTGGATTCCGCTTCACAAGTAGAGGGAAAAGCCCCGTCTGGGGTCCCTATAGCCCTTGTATATTTGTATTAGTTATGTTTGTTTGAATGATGTTTGTTTATTTGCAAACTTTTATTTATCTCAATTATAGGTTAAAGTTTTGATTTGTTTTGTTTTTATATTTATTATTATTTAATTCTATGTCATTTATTTATATTTATCTCAATTATAGGTTGTTGTTTGTTTTCTTATTTTGTATATATATTATATTTTATTTAATTTGACTTTATCATTGTATACTGTATATATTGTGTGAATGGGATCTTATATCACTTTTACTAATGTTCATATAGAAACAAATAGTAATATATCTCAATAAATAAATTAAAAAACAAAAAACAATTACAGAAAGCTCATTTGCATAACCATCAATAAGGCCGATGTGGACTTTTGGAGTGGAGCTATGGGTCTCTACTAAACTATGAAATTGTTCGTATCCTATCGATAATCATTTGCGCTCCTTACTTTGTCAGGAATAAACACATACCTAAAGACCTTAATGTTTCATATGTTGCTGATTTGACACGAACAAGGTATTGCTCACTCCTTCCATGAAAAACATCATCCCCACTCTAACCCATTAGTTTCAATCCTTTTATTCTCTTCTATCCCTGACAATTATCCGTGCGTCTAAAAAGAAGGAACTCGAGACCTGGTTTGATTACTTATTACTTACAACTGCTTGCGTTATGCTTGGACATGGCTCGGTAATGCCATGATGATGGCTCACAAGCTTGAGCCGAAACGTTGGCAAAATTAAAAATATTTAAAAAAAAGACTGACTCCTGATTATTCCACCTATAATACTTTCTACAGTCGACTATACATCCTCATATAAATTATTTTTAGTAATAAATGAACCAAATCTTTGTAGTTCAAAAAGCCAGACAGTCTTGGATACTGCACCATGTGCTTTTAAAGATCGTCTTTTTTGCGGATTGAAGTTGAACGAACTTGTTTAAATGGCGAGTTTTGAGCATCTGCTTTGAATTTCAAGGTAGGTCCAGCCGCATAATTCTTGGCAGCGGACGGCGCTTCGATGCATTTGATGTATGAAAAGCAATAGATCTAAAGTGTTTTCCATAATCCTAACCGATTCACCCATCAAAATTCAGCAGTTTAAATCCTTTAACTGGTAGAATTTCCCCTTTGAACTGAGAAGCTAATATCTATTTGTTGCATCGATCTATCACTTCTTGCTTCATCTATAGAAGAAGCCAAGGCATTTTTTTTGTAAATATTTAAATACCAGAAAGAATCGTCATTGAAGAGAAGCTTAATTTCTATATTGATCTTTTCAGATGAAAAACCACAATGAATCACTGTCACGAAGTGAGATACAATTATAATTATTTGTAATTATTTATACAATTATGTGTCCATGTAGGATATTTTTATTTTCCTTAAAGTTTATATATTCTATTTAATTATTATAGTGTAATATATATATTTTGAGAAATTTAAATAAATCGTAAGTTTATTTAATGTTAATAGGCTGGACCGCGACCTCTCAGCTCTGATGTAATAGGCAACCTTCAAACGCCTTTAAAAATAAAAGCAAGCATAAGTTGAAATTTTTTGTTGAAAATTACTAAAAGTCATCAAGTGATACAATACTCAAAATTTTATTTGACTTATCTAATAACAATTATAAACAAGAAAAAAAATATATATATGTGTATATATATATATATATATATATATATATATGAGAATCAGTAGTGAGATATTTTTTATTATGGCCCACAAAACTTATACATTTTTACGACTTTAAATGAGCAAAAAATTATCTAATGCCATTAAAATTGAATTTACGGAACGAAAATACGTTAAAATAGCTAATCTGTCGTAAACAGAATGATCAGGGCGCAGTTTTGTCCCAAAAAATTGGGTTTGGATCCACCGTGCTTCCCACTATTATTTTATCAAAAATTTATATTTTCATGGTCCTTATTAATTACGCGGATGTGTGTGACAGTGTGGATAGTCCATAATGATTCCACTGCTGCATCCGAGACACCGAGAGTCCCACATCACATCCATTAAGGAACGGTGTCAGAACTGGAGGATTAAAAAAAATAATAACAAATCCCCCCCAAACACCTTCACTTTTAGTTTCAAAGCATTGGCCTCCTGGTCAAATGTAGCTTTTAATAATACCCCACTCATTCCTGTCGAACGAATCCTAAACCTACTCATACCAGACGTAAATGACAACTGCTAGTTACCGACTACTACAACACTTACTTAACAAACGCTTAAAACTTCCTATTACTTTATTACTAATTTATATTACTATTATCAGGTCTATCTGGAGATATGGAATCAAGTTTTGGGGTTCTATTTTACTAAACCATATGATTGCTCCATTATCTAATCCTTACAATTCAAAATCCTTAGCCAAATCTTAAATGCTTGTTTCTTCACAAATAAAATCATCCACTTTAATGTTTAATTTGTCGCAGACCTAATTTGAAATAGCTAGACATCTTTAAATTGCAAACTCCCGATCCATACAAATCACATTGTCTGCAACCTATCAGTCCCACATATTCCTAATGACCCTCCGAGAAAAATGACAAAAGATAGCCACGAGAACAACTAACTTAAATACACATTGACCCGCACACTAGCCTGAAACGACAAGAAACTGCTCGCCTCTTTCGGTTTGGTTATAACATTAAATTTGTATCACCAAATTACCTTCACCCTACGTCGTAAACCTATGACATCCTACCCTACAGTATCCTTTAATAACATTCCGCTCGTTCTAGTTGAACAGATCCGCTACGTAGGGCTTCTACTTGACAAACGTTTAACATGGAATCCGCACACTAGACTGAAACTGCTCGCCGCTTTCGGTTACTTCAACACTTACTGGACAGACGCTTTAACCTTCCACTTTAATTATAAAAGGCTCATCTATATGACAATCATAAGGCCTATCTGGACTAACGGAGTTGAGGGACTCTACTTAACTATCAAATTCTTCCCGTTTCCATTTCTTACAATCCAAAATCCTTCGAAAAATCCTCAACGCTCCTTACTTTGTCACGGATAAACTTGTCCATAAAGACCTTAATGTTCCATATGTTACTGAATTAGCCCGAACCAGGTATCAATCATTCCATGAAAAACTTCATTTACAATCTAATCCACTAGTTTCTATTCTGCTTCTTCTTCAATTCCTAATAATCCTCGCAAGGGTATGAAAAAAAGATGTTTTCTCTACCTTCTGATTTAGAATATTTTCGGAGTGCTGCCAATGAGTAGTTTCTATGCATGTGCTTCACTTTAATTCAATCCTCTTCGATTTCTGATAATTCTCTGAGACGTCTGATTAGAAGATGGCTCCGAGACCTTCTAGTTTAGGATATTTTTAGAAGGCTTCTCTACATGTGTTTCATGCATTTTTATATTTTTCTCAAATCTACTGGTATTCTATTAAACAGTTGTAAATTACAATAAATAGGCTTAAACACATATTTTAGAGGTTTATTTTTTTTTCAATTGTTTGGCAATTAAATAGGGTTTTGACACCAATAATTATTTTTCTACCTATACTACAATAGAACCAGAGGTATTAAATAAAATGTGTTTTTTGAGCAAAAACGTTACGAATTTTAAGCGACTCCTTGGAAGCCCCTAATGTTCTGCAGATGCTCTTTTCCTTTAAAAAAAAAACCCAACAAAATCGGTGAAACACATTTATGTTACCTTGTTAGATGCAGAGAGAGGGATAAGTTACCCAAATACATTGGGTTGCCTAGTACCCTTATATATATTTATATATATATATATATATATATATACATATAACGTAGTCTTTCTCAAAAACAGCTATACGATGTTTTATTAAACTCGCTGAATCTATGTAAAATTCAGTGATCTTTAATATCATGTAGGTTTTATGTTAATTTAAATAGTTTGTAGCAATAAAATGCCGTTTTTTTTTTATTTTTTCTCTTCTTCTAAAGTACCTTCAATTTAGTAGATTCGAAAAAAAATTACCAAATGATTTTATTAGCATTGAGAAAAAAACGGCTACATATAAGTTGAATCAGATAACCAACTGGAGGACAAAAGAGAACAAATATTTTTTGAACTCACTAGGTTTGAAACCTTCCTTCCTCTTCCATTCCTAACAATCCTCCGAGGCGTCTGAAAAGAAGATGGCCTCGAGACCTTCCAGTTAAGTTTACAAACCAGAGTGCTTCCAATGGGCAGTTTCTCTTCATGTATTTTATCTCATAGCTGATTTACTTGATGTATTAACCACTTGAGTTATAAATATCAATAATAAATAAACAATTAAAACAAAAACTTAAATATTCCACAACTAACTTAAATAAATATTGATGTGCTACCGCTGGTTAGTTTCTTCACAGTACTTTTTCACTCCCATAGTTATATGTTAGCGCTTTTACTTGTTCTATTTATTGTATATACAGTCATAAATATAAATTAATTGCATTTAAATTTTGTGTATATAAATGTAACCGTTTAAAATTTATCATGATGAAGTAGTGATGTTAAGAAAAGTTAAAGCAACGATATGAATATTGCAAAAGATATTTTTAAATGAACAACTGGATATTAATATTTCCAGGGAAATAAATAGTTAAATACTAACATCATAATATTTAATACAAGAATCGAAGCTAGAGGCGAAGAAGAATCAACAAGGATTTATCAGCGAAGACCAAATGCATATCGGCCTTACTGTGTACCTTACGATAAGTTCCCGCGCACTTAGGCTCAGGATTCGATAAGATATGCGCAAGTGTTTAATAAAACTACCGACGGGATAAACTCGAGGGAAGCCAATTTAGAAATATACATATCTATTTAGAATTACAATAACAGCGGGATTTCGTATGTAAGTTATTAATTCTACCATTTGGTCTAAAAGTTTAATTCGAGTTCTTTTACAATTTTATAAATCATTGCACTGGATTTCAAAGAATGGAGTTGTGTTAAAGAAGCTAATAATGAACTAGGAAACGTGGGATGATATAGCGCTAGAATTTATCATGTAAAATATTCACATGATAATTATTTATTCCTTCATCAATAATGATAAAGCGTATTATGACCTTGGAGTAGGGCTTACCGAGGCTCTATAAAGTGGGTATACAAACACTGAGGAAAAGGCCTTTTGGCTTGAGCGTAATCTCGACCTAAACACTTTCTTGTCTTTCCTTGGACCGGAAACACTACAAATTCCTATTAGTACAATTTTATAATTATATATATAATATACGAATTAGTATGCGTATAAGACCTTCCATGGGCTGTAGAAGGACAGGGTTTTTTTTTTTTTTTTTTTTTCAGGGACGCGGCAAATAAAATACTTTTTTTTACTTTCATTTGCCCATATGTTTTTTTGTGTTTATTTATAGTAATTTACAACTGTATTAAAGAACACAATAAGTAAATATGAGGAATGAAAAAAAAAATTCATGAAAATGTCTTGAGAAAGAACTACCTAGTGGTAGCATTTCACTATTTTAACTCAGTAAGTCCCGAGGCCATCTTCTTTTCAGTCGCCTTGGAGGGTTATCAGGGATATCTAAGGAAGATAAATTACGGACAAGTTGATTTGTATGGGCAGGGAGTTTAGAATGAAAAGAGGAGTATCTATCACGGGCTATGTCCGCAACAAATGGGATGTTAAGGTCATTATGAAGGAGTTAATTTGTAACAAAATAAGGAGCATTCAGGATTTTGCGAAGGATTTTAAATTGTAAGGACTGGATACGGGAGGAATTAGATGGTTTCGTAGAGCCCCAAAGCTCGATTCCATATGTCCAAATAGGTCTGATAATAGTGATGTAAATGAGTCTTTTGTAATATACTGGAAGTTTTGAACGTTTTTCTAGTACGTGTTGTAGTAATCGATATCTTCGAGCAGTTTCTTGTCGTTTCAGTCTTGTGTGAGGATACTTACCCCTATATGAAATTTATACTAGTAAGAGAAAGTATTGCGAACGTGAAATTTTCTATGTGAAATTCGAGTATTCACTGGATATACACGTTTTAGGGTCACCTGAGTCTGATTGATCAAGTCCCGCAAAAAGGTGCGTGTGTAAGTCCGTATGTGGTAAGTCTAGCGCCAAAACTAAAAGTCGTACGAAACTGAAATTTCATATTTAAGACAACTATACGCCCGAGATATTACAGCAATTTTTCATCATAATTAGCTAACCAGAAGAACTACTTTGCAACATGCATTTTGGAACTTTCTCCGATTTTTTTCAAAGACGGTTCTAACGATTTTGATTAAACTCACTATATGGATGTAAAATTTAACAGGCTTTAATACAATCTAGGTTTCTGATTGAAGTAGTCTGACAGGGCTTGAATGCCGAAATTTTAAGTTTTCTTTTACTTAATTAACTTTAATTTTTTATATTTAAAAAAAAATAAGCACATCATCTTGTTAGGATTGATAAATATCAGCTAAATATGCAAGTTGAGCGAATTCGATAAACAACTAAAGGAGTACAAACATATTATTGTATTCAATTTTTGTGTTTTTGAAAAAAAAACAATAGTAATATAGATGTATAATATACCGTTGTACAGCTAAAGATTTAAGAAAAAAAAAACATTATCTAATACACGAAATTGTAAAAGTTAATGGAGAGTGATGAAAAGCCGACGAAACTAACTGATTGTTCTAGATAAAAATAAAATATATAGTATTTAATAAAACACATGTTTCTATTGAAATTCAATTTATTTAATTCATTAACAATTTATTTTTATCTCATAATATATTTGAAAATTCTTAAGTTGATTTCAACAACAGAGGTAAGTGAAAGTCGTGTGTGCGTGCACCAGATTTTTCCCCCTCATCCCTTTATCTGACATAACAAGAAAATAGTTGATGCAAAACAAATATTGCAACAATACAGGTCTTCCAAGTTACAGCTTAAACTACATTTTGAGGAATTTTGACTCTCACAATTGACAATTATGATATAATCCATTGGAGTCCAAACAATACAGAAATACTGCTGTTACATACTCTGAGTTTGTTTCATTAATTTTCAGTCAGTTATTTAACACACAGTCATATGAAACTTTTATTTTGCTGAAATTTCGTTCAATGCCCCATGCATGAGGTACATCCCTATAACAAATGTATAAAATTAAAATATTTTCGCCTTACGTTTTGGATTAAAAATTGAAGAAAACATCTACAAGGCAGAAAAAAACAAAACAAAAAAATAAAAAACAGCACTTCCTATAACAACGTCTCGCTAAAGTAAATTATAATCGGAACAGAAAGAGGTTGGAGCAAGAATAGGGTATAGTCAATACCTGGATTTGATTTTTTTTTTTCACATTAACCGGTTTATCTTTATTTATTTATTGAAAAATAATATTGAGAAAAATAAAAGTTCGTACTGTTTTTCAATATTTCAATTTAATCCTCTCTGTGTAAATAAAATTATGTTTAATTCGTCAATAATGTTTACCATTACCAGTTTCAACCAAGATTCCTTATATTAAAGTGATATTTTGCTTGCTCAACATGGAAGAGAAAAAATTAATTTTTGTCATTGAATTTTTTTTCTTTTCTAAATGTAAATTCCGCTGCACAGAATTTTAAGTGTGGTAAGCAGTGTTCAGAATCTGACATTTTGACTTGGATATTTTGGAAGACGTAAACCGTTCGGGACGTCCTTCAACTGTTGATGATGACCAAATTCCAAAAATTACCTTAAAGATAGCAGCATGTGATAGATCAAAATGGTTCATTTATAATTAATTAAATACATTTATAAGATACTGAAGTTTTTATTGAAATCACCAGTAAAAAACACTACGAACTTACTCTACAACCCAATACAATCTGCCACAACTAATAGCAAGAAAACTGTAATGAAGTAAAGAATAGAGAAAAAAAATGAACTAAATAACCTACACCACATTCATACTTACCCTCATGAATATATTTGCTTAGATCAACTGAGTATAATACATTAACATCGATTTCGTTAATCGGTTGATCTTTTAACCATTTTTTATTTCTCTTACCTATATGAGAAATACTAGTGGGTCACCCCAGCTTCGCTCGGATACCATTTGAATATGGTGACATTTATATTGAAAAAAAGCACTTTTTGAGCGATTTTTATCGCAGAAACCAAAATCGCGAGATGAATTTATATAAATAGAAAAGAGAAAAATAGAGTTGAAAGCCGGAATATTCAATACTAACGTTCATTGATAATCTTAAATTTAGGAAAATCAAATGGGCAGAATAATATAACTAAAAAGTTAAAACTTCTTACGGCTTTTCTGTGTATATATATTTGTTACTTTCACTTACCTATATATGAAATATATAGTGATCGAAGGTGGCTCTAAATTGAAAACTAGTTTTTTTTTTTTTTTCATATTTACAACTGTATTAAAAAAACATACATCAAGTAAATGTGATAGATATATAATACAATGACATGGAATACATGCAGAGAAGCTTCCTATTGGCAGCACTCTAAAAATATTCTTAACTAGAATGTCCCGGGGCCATCTCCTTTTCAGGCGCATCGGAGGATTATCAGGAATCTAAGAGACAGAAAGGATTCATACCTGGTCAGGTTACAAAACATTAACATAGGGAACATTAAGGTCTTTGTGGATGAGTTTATTCGTGACAAAGTAAGGAGTGTTGAGGATTTTACGAAGGATAAGGATTGGATACGAGAGGAAATTGATGGTTCGGTAGAGCCCCATAGCTCAATTTCGTAAGCAGTCATGTAGATAAGCCTTTTGTAGTTTAAAGGAAGGTTTGACCGTTTGTCTAGTAAGTGTTGAAGTAGCCTAAAATGGCGAACAGGAAAACTAGTTAAATAATAAAATATTGGATAACATCCTAAATACATGAAAGGATCCATTATGACAAATTTCATGAAAATCTCAGATCCTAAAATTTCTGGATGAATTCGGATGGAATGACGCAAATGTTGGACTTCAATAATATTTGGGTATCTTTTACTTTCACTTACCCATATATGAAATATATACTAGTAAGAGAAAATATTGCGATCGTGAAAATTTTCGAATCACAGTTTTCGACGGAAATACGCGTTTTAGGGTCTCCTGAGTCCAAATGACCAAGTCCGCAAAAAAGGTCTGTGTGTGTGTGGTAACTCCTGGGCGAAAACGAAAAGTCCTATGAATTTGAAATATCAAATTTAAGACAACTATGCGTCCAAGATGTTACTGAATCTTTTTCATCAAAATGGGCTGACCGGAAGAGTATATACTATGCATATATACTATATACTATGCATTTTACACCTTATTACGATTTTCTCAAAAACAGCTCTGACGATTTTGATCAAACTCCCTATATCGATGTGAAATTTGATGTGCTTTGATATCATGTAGGTTTCATTCTGATAGGAATAGTCTGACAGGGCTTAAATGCCGATAGTTTTAATTTTCTTCCCCTAAAGTATCTTCAATTTTGTACATTAGAAAAAATTAACCATTTCATGTTGTTAGCATTGATTAAAAACTGCTAAATATATAAGTTGAATGAATTTGATAATAAACTGAAAGAGAAAAGTGCAAAAGTATTTTTTAATGTAAGTTTTGTTTTTTTAAAGATAAGTACCGTATTATATATGTATAATATACTGTTGGAAAGTTAAAAATTTTAGAAAAAATATTATTTTATGCAAAAAGTTGTAAAATGTATTGAAGAGTGATGAAAAGCGGATAAAATTAACTGATTGTTTTAGATAATAACATAAAAGATTATTTAATAAAAACACATGCTTATGTCTAAAATCCATTTACTTAATTCATTAAACTAATTTCATCTCTAATGGTATTTAAAAATTCTTAAATTGATTTTAACAAGGGTGGTAAGTGAGAGTCGTGTGTTGCCCGCACCAGATTTTTTAAAATACCGAAGTAACAACGGCTCCCATTTTATTTGGGTGATTTTTATTTTATTTTTTAAATGAACTATTTAAAATATATATATAAAAAGTTAAATCTAGTTTACATGAAATTCCAATTTAGTTAAAAGCGAAACATCTGTTTTCATTAAATAATGTTTAAAGTAGAAATATTTAATTACAATGTCAGTTTATGGGTTTATAACAACTTTCCACTTATATTAACAACTTACGAATCGGTACATAATATAAAATCTTAGTTTATAAAGTTTTTAAAATCTTGCGTACTGTATAGTAGAATATAACTTGTAGGATACTCTACGGTGGCAACACTGAATGTCATAACCACTTTCATAACTAAAATTACAAATAACATATGTTCACAAGTTTATGTGCTTATGACGACATTCTCTGAACGTGTACAACTTATTTTAAAATATTGCTCTTTCCAACGGAGTATTATACGTTTATATTACTGCTCATATTCCAGGAGAGATTTGTTAATGCCTTGATCACAGAAAAGTTAATTTAATCATATTCCAATGTATTTAACTTATAAGCATTCATAAAAGAATGGCCTAAATGACCGTATCAAAATGCATTCCGTGGTTTAGGAGTTCGCGAAAACCAAGAATTACGTGATTATTTTATTCTTAGAAAGATGAGAAGATATAAAGTAGGGGAAAGCATTGCGATCGTGGATATTTTAGACGTTTTTGGGTCAAAGTCTCGCAAAAAGCTCTGTGAGAGAATGAGTTAAGTCTAGCTCTATAACGATTAGCACATATTTGATTTAAATTTAATATCTTCGCTTATACTGAATGAGTACTCACAATGCTTCAGGAGAAGTAAAGCTGTTTAATTTTATTTTAAAAAATGAGACTTTAGAAATAATTTTTTAACTACTTTTTTTTCAAACCGTTGCTCATGTAGACGGTATGGAGAACCTCCATTATGCTTCACAGGTACTTTCATTTTTAAGATACTGCGATGACTACATATAAGTGAATAAATTGATCTACATAAGTGACTACATTGAGGCTTGCTTTTATTAATACAGAGTTACATTCTGTTCATGAGAAATTCGAGGATGTGGAGGAGCAGGATGCCTAGACAGGACTCCAGAAGATCCTAGTACCTCTCTCCCAGTCGCAGATTTGAATCACAGTTGTTGTTTTGGTTTTAAATCACGCTTACTTTGTTTTGGGGAATCAACGAAGCACTCTAATACCCTTGGAATTGGACTGGGTATCCATGCTACTGTATATACATATCGATAAAGAGAACAATACTTTTCATGGCTGATTAGTTTTTGATGATGGGAAAGTTGGTAATCAGTACAAGAGGAGGGACGGAACAGCTGGTCGCTGGTCCAGGGATCTACTCCCACGAGGAGCAGTACCTGATACCTCCCCACCTGTCGGTAGATCGGGGACCCAGTTCCCAAGCCAATCCAGGGCTGCTAACCAGCCGTCGGCGCTAAACATATCCGCCTGCTCATCCATGAAATGGGAACCAGCCAATTCCCAATCACCCAGTCATTAAACGAATTGATCGACTTTGAAGTAGTCCATAAATTGTGATATAATTGTGTGAACATGTCTTCGCCTAAGTTATTTTCATATTCATGGGAAGAAATGAGACATTTTATTACTTTTGATTACCTATATACTAAATATATAATGAGGATGTGTATTGTGATTAGAATCACAGTTTTAGACGGAAATACAACTTTTAATAATAATAATAATAATAATTAACTCGCAGAGAAATAGGAATCTTGTTCAATTATCGCAGAAACCCCACCACAGCAACATTTGAGCTGCATGAAATCAGAGTGCTACATATACGAGAAGTTCAAGAATCTGAGTTTAATTAATTAAAACTTTATTAAGATGACAGAAAGCAAAACTTGGCTGTATATGCTAGGTGGTTAGGAAGGTATACTAAGGCAGAAACTAGACGAAATCCAAATTCTATGTTTATATCGAAGCAAAATTCCTTTTACAAATCATTAAATCATCAACGAAACTTTCAAGTTTCAATGAGAACGGATTTGAATAATTCTATTCGATAATGTGGGAAGCTCCTAGGACAAATAAGTTTAATGGATGCTAGATCGATAAGATTAAGGAAAAGGCAGGCTCAGTTTCGCCAATAGAAGCAATTTCGATTTCAACTCTAGTTCGCTGATTTTGATTAAAAAGTTGCTGTAACATATCAGGTATAAGCATTTCTAAGATATAAAATTGCAGTTTAGTAAAACATCGTTTTGAGCTAGACTTACATCTCACACAGCTACACGGACACACACATACATTTTTGCGGGACTTGGTCATTTGGACTCAGGGGACCCTAAAACGTGTATTTCCGTTGAAAACTTGAATTAGAAAATTTTCACGATCGCAATACTTTCTCCTACTATGCATTTCATATATAGGTAAGTGAAAGTAAAAAGCGCCAAACGATTATTCAGTCAACATCTGTTAGGTTTCCCAACTGCACTGCCCAACCCTTAGGCCCCAGCAAGAATTACGAACTAGCGGTCATCAAAGTTCACCGTTATTCATTAAATCGCTTGGCATTCATGAAATACCAGAGATATAAAATATAAATCAAGCAGAAGACGAGTGCTGAGTACGAGGCGTTTCAAATCCCCCTTTATCAGTGGTCAATGTAACGCGGCTAAGAGACCTTGTATACCCGTCCCATTGGTCCCTCGGGACCGGCTTATTTTTTCATCCCATGAGAGCTCTGTCCTCTGGATGCACAACTTTTACTGCCCTCCCTGGAAGATTGGTCATAAAAGTAGGGTTGCTCCCTTATGGTTCCCAGACTTAGATTTTATGACCCATATGTGGAAGGGTGTGCAGCACGCAGGGCTAACCCCATATGCAGGACTTCACCGGCCAGGGGGTGAAGAAGGGGCCTTGTCTTAAAGAACTCGCCGTGATCTCAACTTGGAATTTCAGTTCTTCAAAGCAAACAAACATCTTTTAAGATAATGCCATCTAGGAATCAGAAGTGATGTATTGTCAGCTAATGATTTATGTCTTTGTTATTCTTCTCAGGGTTCCGATTTAACGATCCCGAAGATATTAAATTGTCACTTAGTTATGCAAAAAACGCTAAAGAAGATAATGATCCTTGTGGTTTATTTCGCATAAACGCATAAATAATCTAGAAGTATTTTAAAAATATCTAGTTGGTATGATGAAACACTTGCCTTGATTGGTAAAAGTCTAGCCTAATTAATAGTACAATAGGATATTTTGAGACGAGGGTTACAAAAGGTGTTCATAGTTGGAGTCGGAACCAAAGGAAAACCAGTAGTATTGCAATACTCATCATATTAAAACACGGAATTTGCAATACATTCTTCCTATTGTATAAATTTATATTTAAATGTTACTATAAAAAAAAATCATCCCACCAATAAAATTATCCATAAATACTTTAACCATAAATATATATCGTTTTGTTCCATAATACGTTCCAATACAAACTTACAAAACAAACAAGCCCTATCTATTCTTCATTAATCTCCGAGGCAAAAGGAGACTTACTGAGGACCCCCTAACCTTCAACAAGGGCACTGATGACCTTGGGAGAAACAACCAATCTACGACACACACACATATATATCTATATATAAAGCAAAATTATCATCTAAATTATCATCATAAGGCCTATCTGGACTTTCAGAGACCCAATGGGCTCTTTTTAACCATTCAATTCTTCACGTGTTCAATCTTCAGGAAACAAAATCCTTCATAAAATCCTAAATGCTTCTTTTTTTTGTCAAGAATGAACAAATCCGTAGTGACCCTAATGTTTCATTTGTTACTGTGTTTTTTTTTTGTAGGTGTATATGTATAGATGTATGTATGTGTGGATAAACGTGAAAGAAAATATGAAAGGGTAAAAAAGGGAAAAAAATAAAATAAAATGTAAAAATGAATAATGAAAAAAATAAGGTTTTAAAAAGAGTAGGAAAGGTAAAAATATATTATTGTATACAAACATAAGGTTTTGAAATTATAATTTTGAAAATAGTCCTATAGGAAAAAAATTGGTATGCTGTGTTATAGCAACCCAATTGAGTTGGGCAGCATCATTTTGTTTGTTAATAAAGTGAATCTCTCTAGATTTGTACTGATTATTTATTTTGTGTTAAAATAAAAAAACATATATATTTTTTATTACAAACTTGAACAAAGATTATTGTCTTCCTACTTCCGATATAGCTGTCCAATCCTCGTCTTGTGGACCTCTTGCTGCAATTCCCTCCATTTTCTGTTCCTTTTTTTCCTTGTATCAGATTGAGATGATAAAGCCTTCTTTGGCCATTTCTCTTCCTTTCTCGTGTAGTGGCCAAACCAGTGAAGCCGCCGGGTTACAATATTATATAATATATTGCTGTGTTTTTGGAAAACTGCTTATCTGGGGCAGGAGAAAGTTCCGAAAACAGGATATTCCTAAGTATTTCTAAAGGTTACCGCTTTCCTTAAAAGTCTATAAACATGTGAATGACACATACAATTGTGTCATTCCATGCGAATTCATCCAGAAATTATAGGATCTTAGATTTCCATAAATTAGTACGATGGATGATTTCATGCAGTTAGTATAGGGGTACTCACTACGTTTGCTATAGCATGCTATTTGTGTTATTTTGCTAAACCCGTCGAGTTTCTACAGTTATTTCCTGTATAAAATTGATGGGTTTAGCACTATACCATAAATAGCATGCTATAGAAAACTTAGTGAGTACCCTTTATGTTATACAAAATTATATCTTTTTTATAATTATAATAATCATTTTATTTTTTTAACGGAACATCATATTTAACGATACATTTACCAACAAGGTAGAAATGTAATTTTTAGGGTACTAAGCAGGCAAAATCTCATATTTTTATTATTATATAATAGGGGTACTCACTACGTTTGCTATAACATGCTATTTGTGCTATTGTGCTAAACCCATCAATTTTATACAGGAAATAACTGTAGAAACTTGACGGGTTTAGCAAAATAACACAAATAGCATGCTATAGCAAACGTAGTGAGTACCCTTATTGTAGCAAGTATGACCATAAGTACTGGAAAAATTCATTTTTATGCTTAAATGATGCCATTTGGCTTATATTATTTATTTCCTTAAATGTCCATAGTTAAAGTAATTTTTTTTTTCATTGAAAACAAATATTTTTCTTTATATTTAGAAGGTAAAATCCTTCATTTTTATTATTGCTCCTGGTAGCTAATGGTAAGTAATATAAAAATTTTATTTGTTTAATTGACGTATCGCCTTTGGTTCATAACAATGCATTTTTAAACTATTCGTTTTGCTTTACATTTTTTATATTTTTATATATGCTATTTTATTAAATAATTATTGGAGCATGATTGATGTTATGATGATGAGCATGATAATTATATATGATTGATTATTTATTTATTCCAGAAATAACCATGGTTCCCTTCATATAATCTGAATTTTTCATGCTGTTTGATTGAAAAATAACGATAGTACAATTTTATTTCTCTGAGTAAGCCATACAAATTTTAAAAAATGATAAAAACGCCTAAGTTTGGGTGGCTCTAAATTGAAAACTAGTTTTTTATTTTTCATTTTTACAACTGTATTAAAAAAAAATACATCAAGTAAATGTGATAGTTATATAATACAATGACATGGAATACATGCAGAGAAGCTTCCCATTGGCAGCACTCTAAAAATATTCTTAACTAGAATGTCCCGGCGCCATCTCCTTTTCAGGCGCATCGGAGGATTATCAGGAATCTAAGAGGAAGAAAGGATTGATACCTGGTCAGGGCCAAAACATTAACATAGGGAACATTAAGGTCTTTGTGGATGAGTTTATTCGTGACAAAGTAAGGAGTGTTAAGGATTTTACGAAGGATAAGGATTGGATACGAGAGGAAATTGACGGTTCGGTAGGGCCCCATAGCTCAATTTCGTAAGCAGTCATGTAGATAAGCCTTTTGTAGTTTAAAGGAAGGTTTACCGTTTGTCTAGTAAGTGTTGAAGTAGCCTAAAATGGCGAACAGGAAAACTAGTTAAATAATAAAACATTGGATAACATCCTAAATACATGAAAGGATCCATTATGACAAATTTCATGAAAATCTCAGATCCTAAAATTTCTGGATGAATTCGGATGGAATGACGCAAATGTTGGACTTCAATAATATTTGGGTATCTTTTACTTTCACTTACCCATATATGAAATATATACTAGTAAGAGAAAATATTGCGATCGTGAAATTTTCTATGTGGAATTCGAGTATTCACCAGAAATACACGTTTCAGGGTCCCCTGAGTCTAATTGACCAAGTCCCGCAAAAAAGTGTGTGTATGTCTGTATGTGGTAAGTCTAGCGCCAAAACTAAAAGTCGTACGAAACTGAAATTTCATATTTAAGACAACTATACGCCCGAGATGTTCGAGCAATTTATCGTCATAATTAGCTAACCAGAAGAACCACTTTGCAACATGCATTTTGGAACTTTCTCCGATTTTTCAAAAACGATTCAAACGATGTAACTTTATCGATGTAAAACTTGATGGGCTTTAATATGATGTAGGTTTGATTCTAATTGAAATAGTCTGACAGGGCTTAAATGTCGATATTTTTAATTTTCTTCCTCTAAAGTACCTTTAATTTTGTATATTTCAAAAAATTTATAACATCATCTTATCAGCATTGATAAATAACGGGTAAATATGCAAGTTAAGCGAATTTGGTAAACAACCAAAGGAGAAAAGTGCAAACATATTTTTGTATGCAATTTATGTGTTTCTGAACACAAAAATGATAATATAGGTGTATAATAGACCGTTGGATAGCTAAAGATTTAGAAAAAAATATTATCTAATACACGGAATTTTTAAAGGTTAATGGAGAGTGAGAAAAGCCGATAAAACTAACTGATTGTTGGAGATAAAAATATTATAGATTATTTAATAAAACACATGTTTCTATTCGAGATTCAATTTAATTAATTCTTTAACGATTTATTTTTATATCTGGATGTATTTAAAAATTCTTAAATTGATTTTAACAACGGAGGTAAGTGAAAGTCCTGTGTTGCGCGCACCAGATTTTTTTTTTCAGTACCGAGAAAAGTTTTTTTTGTTCCTTATCTAAAAAAGGTGGTTGATTAAATGCACCAATCGACTCAAATCCCTTATTTTTACCCATACAAATAACAGTATTAATAGTTATATGATTCCTTTACAGTCTTCCTCAGTTCTACAAACAACAAGGTTTAAAAGCTTTGTTGTAGGTGTGAATATGATATTCCTAATTGTAGATGTGTAGATAGATTCATGGACGTTCATTATTCATTGAGTGTATATGATATCCCTCTTCGATATTCCTTCTGCATGAAGAAAGAAAATAATGGTGCAATGTTTTCCTATTGAAGGTAGTGGCTGAGTTGTAAGTCCTTTCACGTACTTAATGCCAACTGCGTTCTAAGTCACTGACGCTTGTGTACCGTTACATGTGCTTAGTTCCTTCCTCTACCACGAAGTTTATGAAAGAAGTTGTCGGCTAATATTTAAAACTTAATTTTTTTTTTTTTTTTTTTTTTTTTTTTTACAAAGAAACAGTTCTTTATTGAGTAATATTACAATCAGTCCAATTTAGGACATTTTTAATATTGATAAAGTACAACATTCAAACTACATTCACACGATATATACTAAAAATTAATTTATATAATAATAATACAATATACATATATACAAAACAAAATCAATAGAAATATTATACGAAACAAAATCAATCAAAATATTATACAAAACAAAATCAATAAAAATATAAACAAAAGTCACTCATACCTATATGAAATCCTCAAGCATACAGCACGTGAGTGGAGAATCTAGCCAATGCTAGAACTCCAATATACACGTTACAAAAGATCTCGAGGCCACTGCCGTTTCAACCTTCTAGGGGGATGGTAAGGATGTGTGGAGCTGGATAAGGATTGAGCTAGGGGATTAGGGTGATGGTTATTATGGGGATTATATTAGTCCATTAAACCTCTGAATTTATTTTATGGAGTAAGGAATTAAATCAAAACCTAATTTATGTATTCTCGCTTTCGTTATCTACATACATTATTACATATATACAATATTTCCAAGGATCATATCTTTACCAAACCATCAACCCTACCTACCTACATCCACGGACCTCTACAATTTAAACCCTCAGTCCACTCCGTCTAAACAAGACCTAATTTTCCTTTTATGTGAGAAGCTACCCATGCTGATGACACCTGCGTGTTATCAGTTCATAAAGATCCATTTGTTGCCTCAAATACCCTGCAAGCCCACATCATAGACCTAGAAATATGGTGTCAGAACTGGAGAATAAAAATAAATTCCAACAAATCCCATCAAATAACCATTACCCTTCGCCGTAAACCTTTGACTTCCTGCCCTACTGTATTCTTTAATAACATTCAACTAGTTCCTGTTGAACAGATCCGATACCTAGGACTTCTTCTTGACAAACGCCTAACTTGGAATCCTCATACACGATTAAAACGACAAGAAACTGCTCAACGTTTTAAGCTACTTCAACACTTACTAGACAAACGGTCAAACCTTCCTCTGAACTACAAAAGGCTCATCTATATGACTGTTATAAGAAAAATCTGGACTTACGGACTAGAGCTTTGGGGCTCTACTGAACCATCAAACTCTTCCCGCATCCGATCCTTACAATCCAAAATCCTTCGTAAAGTCCTCAACGCTCCTTACTTTGTCACGAATAAACTTATCCATAAAGACCTCAATGTTCCCTATACTGATTTGGCCCGGACCAGGTATCAATCCTTTCATGATAAACTCCATTCTCACTCTAACCCACTAGTTTCAATCTTTTCTTCATCTTCAATTCCGGATAATCCTCCGAGGCGCCTGAAAAGGAAATGGCCCTGATACCTTCTAGTTTAGAATACTTTTAGGGTGCTTCCAATGGGAAGCTTCTCTACATGTATATCATGTTATGGTATTATATAACACATCACATTTACTTGATGTATTTTTTTTAATACAGTTGTAAATACCAATAAAATTTAAAAAAAAAAAAAAAAAGTGAGAAGCTTAAATATTTAATCAAATTTAAATTAAATAATGAAAGAGGGATTTCGAGATCTTTTAGAAAATTGTGCTGCAACCAAATTTGATAAGATAACGTATATATGTCCCGTCATAGTCATAGTCCCGCTTATGTTAAATATTTAAATTTAAATTAAAATATGTAATTCTGCGAAAACATATACCAACCGGATGTTTATATATTGTTACATTAATCTATCCAAAATGTCTTGTAATTCCGAACAAAATTTTGATACCTCTACACCTGTGATTTTTTTTTTAAATATCCGATTATTTTTTTTTTTTTTTTTTTAGAAACAATTCTTTATTGAGCAATATTACAATCTGTCCAATTTAGGACATTTTTAATAGTGATGAAGTACAACATTCATACTACATTCACACGATAACTCCGATTATTAATGTAAAATCACAAGATCATTCACTGTCAAAAGAAACGGAAATCATAAAATTCTATTGTTTTATAGGATCGAATATTCATACTCTCACTAATCTACAACATAATGTTATGTTCTTAACAATTCTTCTCCTTCATATAGCTGATACCCAACTTTGGATAGAAATGTTTTTAAAATTAGGCGATCAATTAAAAACTTAGCGATCGACCAGCAGCTTTTTTACTGTTTGGAAAGAGAAATAGTTGAAATCTTAAAAAAATTGATGGGCGAGTATTGTGTGGTGATATAATAATAAAATATAAAAGCAAAAAAGTTGTTTGGGTCCCCATTGTGGGTCATCATCAGGGCTAAAAAGCTACAAAAGGAATAGAAAGAGTATAAAATATCACACACACACACATATATATGTTTTTTCTTTCTCTGGCGCGACAGGCCGTGTAGAGCCTAGGCCGCGTGGTGTAATCTCCTGGGATAATATACTTACGATTCTCGATAAGATTTTACACATATATATATATATATATATATATATATATATATATATATATATATATATATATATATATATATATATATATAATTTATCGCAATACACTCATTGTATTCCTTTTTGTATATTTTAGCCTTGATGATGACCCATAATGGGGGTCGAAACGTTAGCAAACTATAAATAGTTTAAACTATTAATTGTTTTTACTGAGCACCACATGAACTAATTTATCCCTGTTTTTTATTTCTTGTTCAATTCAATCGCTAATACGATCACATGAGTCAATCCCAGAAGAAGCCTGGAGGCTGTTGACTCCGAAAGGTAGGGCACGCATGTAGAAACCTGCGCTCTTCGCCTGTCTGTGTGTGTGAGGAGGCTTGTACCGTCTTGTGCAACGCAGTCTTCCACTCATCAATGTTTTCGTCACCTTGCATCATATCTCTTTTTATACAATGATCGTTTTAGTTAAGCAGAAAATAAAACAAATTATCTGGTGCATGCAACACACTACTTCACTTACAGTGAGTGTCAAAAGTATTCGGAATTCGTATTTCTTTTCGTTTAATTGGTATATTTCACAACTATTAATTTATATAATTCTGTTTTACTCCCAAATCTTTAAAAGAGACTCAAATAAAGGAAAATCACTGACCAGATAACCGAAAAGTTTGTTGTTTTTAAAAATATCCGATTAATAATGAAAAATTACAAGATCGTTCAGTGTCAAAAGTATTCGGAAATCGTAGTAACCTGTTGTTTAATGGTTTCAAATTTTAATATTCTCACTAATCTTCGACATAATTTTATGGTCTAAACAATTCTCCTCTCTCATGTTACATATATCCAACCATTAATAGATTTTTTTTTAAATAAGGCCCTAAAATAAAAACGCAACGATCGTACAACGCCCTCAAATAATTTTTAACACGTTCACACGTTAACACTAAAGAGAAATAGTTGAGATGTTGAAAAAAATTGATGAGAATATATGGATGGCTATGTACAGTGTAGATATTATAATAATAAAATATAAAAGCAAAAAAGAAAGCGTCCAAAAAATAGTAAATGTTAAAACTGAAAGACTGATTATTCATCAAATAAGAAAACAATACCTCAAATGAGTAAACTTTAACTTATTTATGAATTTTTCAGAACTTCTGGATACACAATAAATTTTTCAAATGTTCGACGCGTTCTAAAAGGAAAACATGGTACAAGAAGTACGGAAAACGCCTATCAGCAGGGAAGGAAATAAGAGAATAGGCTGAATGTTTGTGACATTTTTTAAAGAGAAGGTTGTTGAATTAAATTTTTTACAAATGACTCCCATACTAAAATACATGGTTCTTATGAAAATATTATGGTTTGGAGGAAACCAAATAAAGAATTTAGTATGCCATATTAAAACACCTTGAGCGGTCAGTGATATTTACGTGCGTTTTTCTTTGAAAAAGTTCGATCACATTGGATTCATGGACAGAATTATTGAGAGGTTTGTGTATTTTTTAATTAAGAAAAGCCAGAATTAAAAGTAGAAGAAAAATTAGGAAGAAATCAAATTATTAACATACGCGCGACCATGCCTCTGGACATATATACGTTATCTAGTCATATTTAGTTGCTGCAAAATTTACAAAAAGTTCTCGAAATCCCGCTTCCAATATTTCTTTCAAATTTAATTAACTATTTTTGGGTCTTACAAAAAAGGAAAATCAGGAAATACTATATTCAAAATGAAAATGGCCTCAAGATACAAAAAGTGTTGGAGTGGGGTAATATTTCACACTAAACGATTAATTAATTAATTAATAAGATCAATTCCTAGTTGGCTAAAATCTATAATTATACAAAAGTTTTTAACAACACGATGTTTATTTATGATCACTGCCCTATTATAACTAGGAAACCACGAAATTCCGAATACTTTTGGCACCATTAACATACACTATTTCTAATTTTTACGTAAATAAACGTTCAATACGTTAATTTTTTTTTTTTTTTTTTTTTTTTTATTTATCGAGCAATATTACAATCTGTCCAATTCAGGACATTTTTAATAGTGATAACGTACAACATTCATACTACATTCACACGATATATACAAAACAATAAATTTATATAATAATAATAATAAAATATACATATATACAAAATAAAATCAATAAAAATATATACAATAGTCACTCATACCTATATACAATTCACAAGCATACAGCACGTGAGTGGAGAATCTAGCCAATGCTAGAACTCCAATATACATGTTACAAGAGGTCACGAGGCCACTGCCGTTTCAACCTTCTAGGTGGGTTGTAAGGATGAGTGGAGCTGGATAGGGATTGAGCTAGAGGATTAGGATGATGAATGAGATTCTGGTGGAATTTGGAAAATTTGGATGGAATCAGGTCTGAAATAAAAGGAACATTAAGGTCGTGGTGCAAGGTATAGTTGGAAACATAATAAGGAGCATTTACTATTGTACGGAGGACTTTGGATTGAAAGGATTGAATGCGTTTGATGTTAGTACGTTTAGCTGTCCCCCACAGTTCAAGTCCGTAGGTCCAGATGGGTTTCAGTATTGTCCTGTAGATTAATAATTTGTTGTCAACTGTAAGTTCAGATTTTCTGTTGAGTAGTCGGTATAACTGTCCGAATCGTCGGTTGAGTTCTTGTCTTTTAAGTCTTGTATGTGGGTTCCAAGTCAATCTTTTGTCTAACAGTAAGCCAAGATACCGGACTGTATCTGAAGGAGGAATCGGAATGGAATTGAAGTAAACTGGCGGACAGGAGTTTCGTCGAAGAGTGAAGGTTACGTGTTTGCATTTGGCCTCGTTCACCTTTATGCGCCAAGCACTACACCAGTCTTCGATAAGAGAAAGGTGTCTTTGCAGGTTTAAGGATGCTGTTTCAGGATTGGAACTGGATGATAGGATGGCGGTGTCGTCTGCAAAAGTTGCCAGAAAGGTATCAGGATGTGTAGGAATATCAGCAGTGTAAAGGATGTAGAGGACGGGTCCCAAGACGCTGCCTTGAGGAACACCGGCCTCAACGGGATAAAGGTTAGAAAATTCTACACCACAGCGAACGCGGAAGGAACGGTTTGAGAGATAGGATCGGAGAATGAGGTATAGAGACTGGGGTAAATGGGTTTTCAGCTTGAAGAGTAATCCAGTGTGCCATACCCGGTCAAAAGCTTGCGCAATGTCCAGAAACGCACCAGAACAATACTCTTTGCATTCAAGAGCTGAGGAAATATGATCTACAACTCGGAGCCCCTGTTGAACTGTGGAATGGTGAGGACGGAATCCAAACTGATGGGAAGGAAGATTTTGAGATTCTAATATGGGTAGGATACGTTTAAGAAGAAGCCTTTCGAAGATTTTTGAGAGGATGGGGAGTAGACTAATAGGCCTGTAGGATGAAGTGTTGTTGGAAGGTTTGCCTGGTTTTAGAAAAAGAATGATAGTGGAATGTTTCCATAACAGAGGAAAATAGGTGGTGCGTAGGATGCAGTTGTAAATATAAGTAAGGAATATAATAGCTTTCTGCGGAAGTTGTCGGAGGATCTGGGGAGTAAGGAGATCGTGTCCAGGAGATTTACGGAGGGTAAGTTTTTGGAGAAGATATTTGACCTCAGAGGGATTAATAGCTTTAGGAGGTAGGGAAAGTGGAATCGGTGACAAAAGAAAGTCTTGCACTGTTGCGGTGTGATTGGCTTGGGATTCCGGGTGAGGAGTGAAAACTTTGGAGAGGTGTGTGGCGAATTCCTCGGCTTTATCTTCATCAGACGCAGCCCAGGAGTCATCACCACGTCGGAGAGGATGGGAAACTTGATGGTATTTTAGGATCTTTTTCGTGACATTCCACAGGGAATTATCACGAGCTGATAGAGAGGAGAGGTAGGAATTAAAGGACTGGGAACGGAAGGTCGCCAACTCCCTCTTCAATTGTCTACAATAGAAGTTATAGGAGCGGCGATCTGTTGGGTGTCGGGTGCGCTGCCATAATGATCTTGCTCGGCGTTTGGTATGGATGAGGTCTATAATATGTTGTGGAAAATGATTTTGGTGAGGATTTATATTGGGGTGTTTAGGAGAGGAGGCAGTCCAGACAGCTTGTTGGATGGCGGTGGTAAAGGAATAGACGGAATTATCTAGGTCATCTGGGGTTTTGAGGGTTACTCTGAGGTCAATATTATCGGTCAGGATTTGGCGGAAAAGGTTCCAGTTGACAGGGCCTCGGATGAATGATGGTGGAATGGGTTTTGGAATTGGAGTGAGAGATACTTTTAGGATCAGTGGACTGTGGTCTGAGGATAGTTCATCAAGGCGAGTTACAGACAAGTTGAGGGAGCCTAACCCGCTGTGGATAAAGAAGTCGAGGATGTCAGGATTGCGGTTAGGATCGGTTGGCCAGTAGGTAGGGGAGTCAGGAGGCAGGATATTAAAATTTCGGGAGTTGAGTGCAGACAGCAAATTTCGTCCCCGAGAATTCGTGGTTCTGGAACCCCACTGCTGATGCTTGGCGTTTAAGTCTGCACCCAGAATGAAACGATTTCCTAAGGAATCCAGGAAGGATACAAATTCGGAATTGGAAATGGAATGTTTAGGAGGGCAGTATGCAGATGTGAGGGTTACCGGAAAGGAAAAAGTCTTGATTACTATGGCTGTGGCTTGTAGGAAATCAGAGGTGGGAAGTGGGAGTAAATGATGAGAGAGGGATTGGTGGACAATGATAGCAGAACCGGCATGGGCTTTGCCGTCTGGGTGGTCAGTACGGTATGTCATGTATTGCGGTATTTTGAAGTACTGTTTAGTCGTTAGTCTTGTTTCAGTTATAAGTGCAACATCGATTGTTTTGTCTTTCAACAACGCTGTCAGTTCGTCAGTATGATTTCTAACACCATTCGCATTCCAAAGGAGAATGGATAAGGAGTTAGGTGAATTCATTTAAGGATTTTTCAAGGCAGGGATTAGATTGGATACTAGATTTGTAAGGAGTGATATAAGCGGCATAACAAGAGATTTGATTTCGGAGATGAAGGATGTCATTAGACTGGTAAGATCTGTGACGTTTGATGGGGGAGGGATATGAGAAATTTGATGTTGAGGAGTTTTTTGAAGATTAGGTAAACTTTGAGGGATAGATTGTTGTACAATAGATTGAGAATGTTGAGGAAAATGTTGTTCCGGCAGTGCCTCGACTTCATGACTCTGGCTTCCACCTCCAAGCAAGTGGGCAAATGACACATTAGAATTTACAAGTTTAGATGGTTCTCTTCTGCTTCTGATTGGTATAGCTGTTTCATTCGGATCCTGAGGTTTTTGGTATCTGGTTCTGAGTTTCTTGTAGATTTCGCATCCCTTGTAGTTAGCCGGGTGGTCCTTGAGGCACAGGGCACATACAGCGGGTGTTGATCTTGTTCTTGTACATTCTTCTGATTTATGCTGTTCACCGCATTTCACACAGCGCGGTACGTGATGGCAATAACTTTTGGTATGACCATATGCTTGACAGTTATGACACTGAACTATTTCCCTCTTTGTGTACGGTTTTTCAACTTTTACACGGGTATAGTACAGTCTACTGAGGTCATAGATATTTTCGACTCCTGCTGATGGTTCCAAGTCCACGAAGAATAGAGGCAGTGGACTTTTATCTTTTAGAACGTTGGTGACTTGCCTCACTTGGAATCCTAATTCTGTCAGTTCTTCTTTGATAGCTTCAACGGGTGTTGAGGAATGTAGGTTTCTGATTACGACTCTTAATGCTCTCTCCTGGCGCAGCTGATAAGTATGAAAGTCAGCTTTGGTCTCAGTCAGATATTTTACAATCTTTCTGTAGGTTTCAGCAGTAGTCGGAGATATTTTAGTATCATTGGTTCTACTTATACAATAATAACTATTAGGATCAGTTACTTTGTTTAAATGCGCACACATCAGTTTAAAATTTTTAATATTTTTAACAAATATTGGTGGAGGTAGTGGTTCCCTGGGTATAGGAGAAGATTCCATGGTTTCTTTTTCATTTTGGAGGATCTCAAATGGATTCGGTGTAAAAAACGGGGATTCATCAGTTATTCCTTGTGATGATGTGCTGGGCTGTGGTTCAGATCCTAATGAGGTAGCTGACGCGGTCGCTGGTGGAATTATTTTTTTATTTTGTTCACGGCGGGGTCTCTGTTTTGTAGGAGACGAGTTAGAACCTGCAGATCTAGATCTTTTACTTGCAGACTTTGAGGACATGACTTGATGGAAATATCTCATTGATTAAGAAAATAATAATAATAAATAAATAATGAGATAAGAATTAAAGATAAAAGAAAGATAAGTTAACGAAAAGCAAGCCCGAGCTTGCCGAGCTAGCGGCAATCAGCTGATCAGTGACCCTCCTTTCACTTTTTCGTGATTGTACAAAGTAAATTATAACTTTGCTTACCGAAATTTCTCCAATATTCACTGCCGTAGTATTCCTGAGGTCTAGTGATGTTCTCCAGACTGAATTCAAGCGAATTCCTACTGAAAAAAGCAAAAATCTGAGAGACGATGTAACGTATGACTGTTATCATCGAGCGCATCTCAATACGTTAATAATAAAATTATTGTTGTCGTAATTTTTGGTTTTAGCTATTGTATACCTTTCTTCTAACATTATAAAGTGGTTAATAACTCTTTAAAAACATAAAAAATAAGTTAAAAACAAGTGAATTACAGAATAGCAGTGAATTCCGAATACTTTTGTCACTCACTGTACCTACCTCCCGTGTAATCAAGAATTAAATAAACTGGATTAAAGAATCGTAATAAGTTTCGATGGAAGCATTTTTTTTTAATTAAATAATATGACAACTGAAATTACGAACTATAAAAATCACTTGTGTACATACAATGATTTTCAAAAGTATTCGTAATTCCTATTTCTTTTTATTTAATAAGTTTATTTCACAATTATGAATTTAAATAATTCTTTTTCACTCATTAATCTTTAAAAGAGACTCCCATAAAGGAAAATCACTGCCCAGATAACCGAAAAGTTTATTATTTTTAAAATATTTGATAAATAATGTAAAATTATAAGATCATACATTGTCAAAAGTATTCGGAAATCGTAATATCCTGTTGTTTATTGGTGTCAAATGTCTGTTGCAAATTTCTTGAATTCCTTTATAAAATTATATTTGGGTGTATGGAAATTTTTTATTAAGGTTCAATTATATATCTACATTACTATTATTATTTGATGAGAAAAAAAAAAAAAAAAAGCTGATCTACAAAAATATTTCTGGTTTTTCTCCATTATTTGGCTATTAAATTATTTTATATTTTATAATTACTCATATTTTATCAATTTTAACATGAATAACTTATTAATTATTACGAATTAACAAGATAAGAGGACAAAAAACAAAACAAAAATTTTAATATTTGGCAGTCATTTTAGAGGAAAAAGTTTTTTTATTTATTTATTTAAAGAAATTTACAACAGTATTAAATTAATACAACAAGTAAATAGGCTTTATATATGATTAGTACACATGGTAGTCCTGAGAAGAAACTACCCATTGGTAGCACTCCAATGTCTTATGTTACGAGGTCTCTTGGGCATCTTCATTTAAGGCGCCTCGGTCGGTGTCGGAAATAGATATGGAGGAGAGGTCACGGATAAGCGGGTTTGAGTGGGCAGGGAGATTGGAATGAAAAGAGGTATATCTGGATCGGGCCAAGTCTTCAACTAATGGGATATTTAGGTCTTTATGGATGATTTTATTAGTAACAAAGTAAGGAGCATTGAGGATTTTACGAAGGATTTTGGACTGCAAGGATTGGATGCGAGAGGAATTCGATGGTTTAGTAGATCCCCATAGCTCAATGCCATAGGTCCAAATAGGCCTGATAATTTAATTGTGATATAAATGAGTTTTTTGTAGTAAGTAGGAAGTTTTGAGTGTTTTTCAAGTAAGTGTTGTAGTAATCTGTATCTACGATCAGTTTCCTGTCGTTTCAGTCTAGTATGAGGATTCCATGTTAGGCGTTTGTGAAGGTGGAGTCCTAATTACCGAATCTGTTCAATAGGAGTAAGTAGGATATTGTTAAAGGATACGGTGGGGCAGGAAGTCATAGACTTACGACGTAGAGTGAAGATGGAAAAAGTTACTTAAACATTCCAGCCATATTCCTTACTTTGAGAGACTTGGTCATTTGGACTAGAGGTACTTTGAAATTTCCACTATCGAAATACTTTCCTTTACCATATACTTCATATATAGGTGAAAGTAAAAAAAAAAAAAACAGGAAGTAATACGGTAATAACTATTCATGACTAGCAATTACGAAATCCCATTTAATTTTACATCTGTATAGCGAGTTTAATTAAAATCAATGGAGCAGTTTTAGAGAAAATCGTAAAAAGATCCAAAATGCATTGTATAAAGTGGTTCTTCTGGTGAACTGATTTTAATTTAAAAAGTTGCTGTAACATCTCAGGCATAGATGCTCTTAAAATATGAAATTTCAGTTTTATACAAATTTTCGTTTTTGCGCTAGAGTTACCACACACGGACACACAGACCTTTTTGCGGGACTTGGTCATTTAGACTCAGGGGACCTTAAAACATGTATTTCCAGTGAAAACCCGAATTCGAAAAAAAAAACAAAAAAACAAACATGAAGTAATGCGGTAATAACTATTCATGTCCAGCAATAACTGCAGGTTTCTCTTCACACCTAAATATGAAATAGCTAATTAATTAAATAATTACTCACCTCCACTGGTTATGATAAAAATAATTAAATGGCTCAAATACTTCAAATCTAGTATATGTATCAGGTTTCTTATAGCTTTGAAAATTATCTCCCCAGTGCGTTGCAGAATTTATTATTACTCTTAAATATAAAAAGTTAACATTTATGTTTATTATGACTTGATATGTAAAAATAAAAAGTTAATTGATTTTACTGTGTGGTTAAATTCAATAAATCTGAAAATACGGTTATTGTATACCTTTTAAAAGATGTCAAAAGTGAGTGAAAGTGTATGATAATTAACAATTGCCTACACTACATCATGACCTCACACATTTTTATATTTTACTTTCCTCTACTCTCACCGTGTATTGTGGTTCTGAGGTCCTACCATTCAGGTTATAATTCCCTAATCTTCTTGTGCCACTCCTCTTCGGGGGTACCTTGTGTTGTAGTGGCTAGCATAATAAGTTTCAATGCACAAGGTAGATGGTTCAAATCTTACAGATGACTCTATGATTCTTTGATTGAAGTAAAAAACTTTTAGTAATGACATCCTTCTGAGGAGACGTAAAAAGATGGTCCCGAGCCTGTGAGATGTCAACTACTTATCCGTTACCAATCGTAATTAAACCTGGATAGTCAAAATTTAGGACTCCCACTGTAACATCGTCCGATTAGCCATAAAGTGACGTTAAAATGAACATACCGACATACCGTTTGAAAGCTAAAGATTTTAGAAAACATATTATCTTATATACAAACTTTTAAAAGGTAATAGAAAGTAATACAAAGCCGATAAAACTAACTGATTAGTTTACATAGTAATATAATAGATTTTTTAATAAAACGTATGTTTCTATAAAAATTCCATCTAATTAATTCTTTAACGGTTTTACTCATTTTTGTCTCTTACTGTACTTGCAAATCCTTATACGATTCTAAAAACCTATATTAGAATCGTAATAATATTATAGTATTAGTAATATTATTAGCAAAATAATATTACTATTTTGTTTGTGAGAAAAACAAATAACACAGAAAAATATATCTGCTGTTTTCCAGGTCCATATTGAGAACCCATAATTGGAGAGCAGTGGCGAATTACAGATTAACATCGAAAAATATATCTGCTGTTATCACAAAGTTAGTAATCAAATGCTTTCATTTTGCAAATTTACTACCCATTTTATATCAAATTTAACAATTATAAATGATGAATATATCTAAAAAAAAAATGTACTTTACAGAAGGAAATGAAAAAGATAAAATTTCTCTGACTCTTCTGGTCCGTCGATTATGGTAAAAAAAAGTTGCTTTAACATCGAACGCATTTACTTTTCTTAATTGTTTATTATTTATTTATATTTACAACTGTTTTCTTAAATATTAAATTTCTGTTTCCTTCGACTTATAATGGTTTGAGCATTTTTACTAGGAGTGGAGAAATTACCAATTTTACCTCTGAAATATCTTCGGGGGTACCTTGTGTTGTTGTGGCTAGCATAACAAATTTCAATGTCGATGGTTCAAATCTTACAGATGACTCTATGATTCTTTAATTGGAGTAAAAAACTTTTAGTAATGACGTTCTTCTGAGGAGACGTAAAAAGATGGTCCCGAGCCTGTGCGATGTCAGCTACTTATCCGTTACCTATCGTAATTAAACCTGGATAGTCAAAATTTAGGACTGTAACATCGTCCGATTAGCCATAAAGCGACGTTAAAATGAATATACAATCGAAAAGTCCTCCATTCTAGCTATGTATATATGTCCTGCAAATCTTAACTTCTCAATCTTGGCAACCTTGACGACATCTGGGCTGGTTGTAAAAAATGGGCATACAAAATATGAAGAATTTTACAAGCATCTGAAGGAGAATATACCAGAAATTTATTTCAGTTCAGATGATTTCATTTCAATTTTAGAAAAATATATTAAAAAAATCATTGAAAAAGGTAAGGAAGGGTGGTTAAATGCGCATAAGCTGAATACATTGTTTAAATAACAATTTCTATTATTATATTATTTAATTTAAAATAATTTTTTAATTCCAAAAACACTTTGTGAAACTTTTTTTTTACTAAAATATTTGTAAAAAGTCCTAAAGTTGATTTCATGCAGGGAGGTGAGGATTTGCACGCATATGATGTTTTGTAAAATTTTATGTGCACATATATTCTAAAAAATATGATAAGCAATTAAATGATACACTCAATACGTAATGTACTTATTATCTTGGTTAAAAACCAGAAATCAAAGGAAGCAGACAACACTTGTGGTGTCGTTTTGATAAAGAGCCCATCCTCCATACAGAATATAAATAGATGTAGGGAAAAATATAAAATAATACTTTAGTGTAATAAAATGTATGACTTGATCAACACATTAGGTAGTTTAAAAATGTGTTATTTATTTTTTCAGAAATTGTGAGTGGGATTTCTGGAATTATGTAGTTTGTTCCTATGCCGATGACAATTGCGTGTTATAACGATCCTACTATTGCCTCTCAAACTCTCCAATCCCACATCAGAGACCTTGAGGTACGGTGTCAGAATTGGAGAATTAAAATCAATTCCAATAAATCCCAACAAATTACCTTTACCCTTCGTCGAAAACCTATGACATCCTGCCCAACAGTGTCCTTTAATGATATTCCGTGTGTCACGGTTGAACAGATCCGATATTTACGTGTAGGACTCCAGCTTGAACAAACGACTTACATGGAATCCGCATACAAGACTGAAAAGACAAGAAACTGTACGACGATTTCGGCTACTCCAACACATACTAGACAGACGGTCTAACCTTTCACTTAACTACAAAAGACTCATTTACATGGCCATCATAAGGCCTATCTGGACCTACGGATTGAGCTTTGGGGCTCTACTAAACCATCAAACTCTTCCCGTATCCAATCCTTACTATCAAAAATCCTTCGCAAAATCCTTAACGCTCCTTACTTTGTTACGAATAAAATCATCCACAATGACCTTAATGTTCCACATGTTGCTGATTTGGCCCGAACTAGATATCAATCCTTCTATGACAAACTCCACTCCCATTCTAATCCATTATTTTCAATCCTAGCTTCCTTCTCGATTCCTGATAATCTCCGAGGCGTCTGAAAAGAAGATGGCCTCGAGACCTTCTTGTTTAGACTCACTACCAAAGAGTGCTGCAAATGGGCAGTTTCTCTTTATGTTTATTTATGTGTTATAACATTTCAGCATATTTATTGATGTATTTTTTGTACAGTTGTAAATTTCAATAAAAATATATTTTAAAAAAAAATGTTGTTTGTTACGTTTATGTTTACAGATTATAGTAAGGCGTAATTAATCCTTAATTAATTGATCGTTCCTTTGTTCAGAATTCCGTCAACAAGAACAATGGCAAACGCGATATTACAGTAAAACATTTTAATGATTTTAAACTTGGAACCCTTGTTGGAACATTGTTTCTAAATTTTTACTTTCACTACTATATATAGTAAGGGAAAGTATTGCGATCGTGAAAATTTTCACAAGTTTTCAACGGAAATACAAGTTTTAGGGTCTCCTGAGTCCAAATAACCAAGTCCCGCAAAAAGGTCTGTGTGTGTGTCCGTGTGTGGTAACTCCAGGGCGAAAACGAAAAGTCCTATGAAACTGAAAATTCATATTTGAGACAACTATACGTCCGATATGTTACAAAAACTTTTTAATAAAAATCGGCTAACCAGAAGAGCAACTTTATACCATGCATATTGCACCTTTTCATGATTTTATCAAAAACGGTTCCGACTATTTTGTTTAAACTCGCTATATCGATGTAAAATTTGATAGGCTTTAATATCATGTAGGTTTAATTTTGATTAAAATAATCTGACAGGGCTTAAATGCCGATATTTTAAATTTTCTTTAACTAAAGTACCTTTACTTTTGTTGATTCTATAAAAATAACTATATTATCTTGTTACCACTGATGAAAAAAAGGATAAATATATAAATTGAATAAATTTTATACACAAATAAAGGAAAAAAATGAAAAATAATGTTTGTTTAATGCAATTTTTTGTTTTTAAACATAAGAACAGTAATATACATGTATGACATACCGTTTGAAAGCTAAAGATTTTAGAAAACATATTATCTTATACACAAACTATTAAAAGGTAATAGAAAGTAATGCAAAGTAGATAAAACTAAATGATTAGTTAACATAATAATATAATAGATTTTTTAATAAAACACATGTTTCTATAAAAATTTCATTAATTAATTCTTTAACGGTTTTACTCATTTTTATCTCTTACTGTACTTGAAAATTCTTATACGATTCTAAAAACCAAAGTAAGTGAAAGTCGTGTGTTGCCCGCACCAGATTTTTAGCTTTATAAAGGGTACATTATGCATCTATATTACTATTTTCGTTTGTGAGAAAAAAAAAATATTAACACAGAAAAATATATCTGCTGTTTTCCAGGTCCATATTGAGAACCCGTAATTGGAGAGCAGTGGCGACCTACAGATTAACATCGAAAAATATATCTGCTGTTATCACAAAGTTGGTAATCAAATGCTTTCATTTTGAAAATATACTACCCATTTTATAAATGATTTAACAATTATAAATGATGAATAATATATAAAAAAAATTCAAAAGTAATTTACAGAAGGAAATGAAAAAAATAAAATTTCTCAGTACTGGAAGGAATTAGTCCGAGTGACAGTCATTAAATGAAACAACAAAGTCGTTTCAACTATTTATTGTTTGCCAACGTTTCGACCTCCCTTTGTGGGTCATCATCATGGCGCATGGTGGGTGAATCATTCATCTGATTTTGATGAAAATGTTTCTATAACATCCCAGGCATAGATGCTCTTGAAATATGAAATTTCAGTTCTATACAACTTTTAGTTTTTGCACTAGAATCACCACATACGGACACACACACACACATAGACGTTTTTTACGGGACTTGGTCAGTTGGACTCAGGGGACCCTAAAACATGTATTTCCGATGAACATTTTCACGACCGTAATATTTTCCCTTACTATATATTTCATATGTAGGTAAGGGAACATAAAAAATCGGAGTTCAAGCCCCGTCAATCTATTTTTATCAGAATGAATTAAATTACATGATATTAAATTTTACATCGTTATAGGGAGTTTAATAAAAATCGTTTGAGCCGTTTTTGAAAAAATCGTAAAAAGGTTTATTAATAAGTGGCTCTATGATTCGTCGATTTTAATGAAACAAATGCAGTAACATCTCAGGAATATATGAATATGAAGATAAAAAATAAAAATTCTGTTTTATAAAGCTTATCGTTTTCGAACTAGACTTACCACACGGGACTTGACTAGACCCTAGAACGTGTAAACCCGGTGAATTAGAAGAAATTTACGATCGATACTTTATCTTACAACATATTTCATATATAGTAAGTAAGTGAATGTAAAAATTTATAATAAGTTTTAGCTTTACGTTTTTTAATGGTCAGATCACTGTACAAACAAAGGAATTATTGTTATGAACATTCAATAAGTTAACAAATAATTTTTAATAAAGGATATTTTAAAAATATTGTTTTCGCGAATTTGCTATCTCTCATAGTAGAATGGAATGAATAGCTTAAGGATGAGGCGAAGCGAAAGAAGAGGGGAAGGATTGGAGGTTGCAAGTTAGTTAGGGTGACCCTGCTCCAACCTTGGCTTTAACAAAAGCGGAAATGTCTTCCCGAAATGCAGCCAACGGTAGCCACGTGTTCCTCATACTGTTTTATTACAGCTTGTTTACTTGTAAACATTTTAATTCAAATAATTAAGTTTTCTACTGTTCTTAGGTTTTAGTCAATAAAAATAGGTTTTATCTATGCAACGTTTCGAGAATTCATTGTTCTCATATTCATGCCTTAACAGTGGAAAAACAAAAAATAGAACATTAATATTTGTATACTATAATTAATAGGTGATGTTATCGGAGAGACAGTAAAGAATAAATTGAACAAGGAATAGACATACAGTAGTTAAATAGATATTTCAAGTAGAATTTAAATTAAAGATATTATAGACGTCATAAATGTTGTAAATCTGTAGCGGTTTCACTCATTGATAAAACACAATGACACATTAAGAGCATTTATTTTTACACATAAGTAAAATTTTTTGCGTTCTTTGTTGGTTCCAACCAATGCCACCAACATTATATTTATTAACAATACATTTACCAAATATTATTATTATGACATTTAAATTTATATTATATACATTTATATTTATTATTATCTAACTTAACTTAAAACTATACGACAATCATTTTGGGGGTGGTGCCGCCACAAATCCTCCATACCTAAACTATTCCTTTGCATCTTTGCTTCAGTGTTCTTTCAAAGTTTATGGTATACACATATGTCTATGTAAGAAATTATTTTATCGCAAAGCGTAAGTAAATTTCTAATATCTTTAATGTTAATTCTGATTGAAATATCTTTTTAACAACTGTTAGTCTATTCATTGTTCAATATATATATAGTGGGTGTTTCGTAATTGCTCGACACTATTTTAGGTATGTGTTTTCTAATACAAAATAAACAAAAAAGTTCATCTTAACATATATTATAAACTCATTTATTAAACAGATATCAAAGGTTAAAGATTAATTATTTATTTACTACATTAAGACTGACTGAGGAGAGCCCGTGGCTAGTCTCTCATGCTAGAGGTTCTGAGTTCGAATCCCAGTCCCAGCGGGGCTTTTATAATGATATAAATGAATGGGGATTTACTCACAGCCTCTCCCCCGGGTATATATATAGGTCTAAGAAGTGATGACCTTACCCTGTAAAGAAACATCGTGAATCGTGAGTATTTTCTCGCAGGAGATTATACCACGAGGCCAAGGTCCTACACGGCCTGTCACGCCAGAGAGAGAAAGACTGACTGAACAAAGTTTAACGTCTTTAATACTAACTAACAGGTTTTTTCATCACCTGATAAACAAATGAACGACAAGCAATGATTGTAGTTGCTCATCTGTTTGTCTTCATAGTTCTGTGTGTTTCAGTATATCATCACTGCCTTTATCGTCATTTGTACAATTCTATGTGTTTTAGTGTGAATGATTACTGTGACACAATTTAATTTATAACCTTATAAGTTAATATATAGGGGAGATACTGTAAATTTATTCACTTTTGCACTTTTTCCGTTTGGAAATTTTTGACATCTTCGAACAGCAGCAGCATCGTTCCTATGTACATTGCCATAAGTTAAAATTATGTCTGTTTGCTCTGCACAGAACTAGAATCACACAGAACTGGACAAACAGATGAGCAACTACTGTCATTGCTTATCGCTCATTTGTTTGTAGGTTTTGTTTGGTTTTAGAGTGTACAATAGCTAGGTCACATCAACTCCCGATCGTTCATTTGTTAAACAGGTTATTAAAACCTGTTATTCAGTATTAAACACGTTAAACTTTGTACAGTCAGTCTTAATGTAGTAAATAAAAAATAAATCTTTAACCTTTGATATCTGTTTAATAAATGAGTTTGAGATATATGTTAATATAAACTTTTTTGTTGATTTTGCGTTAATGAACCAATAGCTAAAATAGTGCCGTGCAAATACTAAACGCTCTACGTTTATATATATATATATATATATATATATGCGTTGTGTGTGTGTGTGTGTATTAAATTTAACTACGGAGGTAAGTCGCGCGAAACTAAAGTTTCATATATTAGTTAAGTATCCGATAAGTTACACCTATCTTTTTACGAAAATCGGCTGACCGAAGTTGCTACTTTATACCATGCATTTTGCTGCATCTTTTAAAGACTTTCTCAAAAGCGGCTCTAACGGTTTGTTTAAACTTGTTTTATTGATGTAAAATTTAATAGGTTTAATTTAATATTAGTAAAACAAAAAACAATTGAAAAAGATAGAACCCGGTTAAAAAATGTTTTCAAGGTTGTAAAAAAGTACAATACTGTTATGACATTTAGATTTTTTAATGGTCTGTAAATGCATTTCACCTTGTTTTTTAATTGAAAATTCGAATTGCTCGTAAAAACGAAATAGCTTCATCACAAATCAATCAAAGGAATACTTTTCTCAGTCGTGTTCAACATGAAAAAATTTGTTCTCACAAAGAGAAATTCCTTCAATATAGAACTACAGAATTGTATCTATTCCAGATAAATATAAAATATTTTATATAATTTTGTTAATAATTATCACTGACTGGTACTTTGCTTAACAGTAACTTTTAAGAGCCGCTTTATACCACGTATTTTGCAACTTTTTACGATTTTCTTTAAAACGGCGTCACCGATTTTGAACATGTTTTCATTAAGTGTGTATAACAACAGTTTGTTTTGATATAACTTTGTCATTTTGTTTCTTTAATATTTTAAGACATTCGATATTTAATTATTATATTCAAATTAGAACACTCTCTTTTCATAAATAAATTTAATTTCACATTAATTATACCTACGTTTCGAGGTCATATTACATCATCTTCAGAATTACGTATTAACATTGCTTCTTGATGCTTACTCAAAATTGTTTCTAGTTCTAATACTAAAGTTCTTCTAGGACTTCTTATATGGTGCTCCAACTCCATATTTTAGTTTAATTTGATTTCAAATCACTATCCACGAAGAGTATACATTTTCGAGTAAGAATCAAGAAGAAATTTTAGTACGTTATTCTGAAAGATGAGGTGATAAGACCTCGAAACGTAAATGTGTAAAATTAAATATATTAATGAGAAGAGAGTGTTCTAATTTGAATATAATAATAAATTTATTCTTTTCGTGGATAGTGATTTAAAATTCAAATAAAATATTAATTTTTGTTAAAGTAATTTTTACTTCTAGTTACTTAAATACGAAATATATAGTTAAGGAAAGTATTGCGATGGTGAAAATCTTTGAATTACAGTTTTCAGCGGAAATAGACGATTTAGGGTCCCTCGAGTCAAAATCACTAAGTCGCGCAAATAAGTGCGTTTAAATTAGGTAAGTCTATCACGAAAACATATAGTCTTACGAAAATGAAATTTCATATTTAAGACGGCTTTACTCCCAAGATTTTACATTAAAGTTTTCATCAAAATTTACGAACTAGAAGAGCCACATATTACCATGTATTTTGCACCTTTTCGCGATTTTCTCATAAATGACTCTGAACGATTTTGGTTAAAATCTCTAAATCGGTGTAAAATTTAACGGGCTTTAATAGCATGTAGTATTCATTTTGATCGAAATCGTCATGGGTTAAATACCGATGTTTTAATTTTCTTCCTCTAAAGTGCGTTTATCTTTGTAGACCCAGAAAAATGAAACACATCAACTTATTATAATTGATAAAAAATCTGGTGCGGGCAACACACGACTTTCACTTACCACCATTTTTAAACTCAATGAAAGAATTTTCAAATACACTTAAAGATAAAAATACGTGAAACTATTAAAGAATTAATTAAATTGAATTTCTATAGAAACATGTGTTTTATTAAAAAATCTGTGATATTACTATCTAAAATAATCAGTTAGTTTTATGTTCATTTCATCACTCTCTCTTAACTTTTAAAAGCTTGTGTATGAGATGATAATTTTTCTAAAATCTTTAGCTTTCCAACGGTATATCATACATGTATATTACTGCTCTTATGTTCAAAAACGAAAAATTGCATTAAAAAAATATTTCTCTGTCAAAAATATTCTGTTTTCTCCTTTAGTTGGGTATCGAGTTTATTCAATTTATATATTTACCTGTTTTTCATCAGCGTTAACAAGATAATCTAGTTATTATTATTGAATCTACAAAATTGAAGGTATTTTAGGGGAAGAAAATTTAAAATATCGGCATTTAAGCCCTGTCAGACCATTTTTATCTAAATAAAACCTAAATGATATTAAAGCCCATTAAATTTTACATCGATATAGCGAGTTTAATCAAAATCGTCGGAACCGTTTTTGAGAAAATCGAAAAAAGGTGCAAAATGCATGTTATAAAGTGCCTCTTCTGGTAGGCTCATTTTGATGAAAAAAGTTTTGTCACGTCTCGGGCGTATAGTTGTCTTAAATATGAAATTTCAGTTTCATAGGACTTACCGTTTCCGCCCGGGAGCTACCACACACACACACACACACACACAGACCTTTTTGCGGGACTTGGTTATTTGGACTCAGGGGACCCTAAAACGTGTATTTCCGTTGAAAACTGGAATTCGAATATTTTCACGATCGCAATTCTTCCCCTTACTATATATAGTAAGTGAAAGTAAAAATGCTAAATATGCAAGTTAAATGAATTTTATGATCGAATAAGTCTAGGTCATTTTTTTTTCCGAACATATAAATATTAATATAGATGTATAATTTACAGTATGAGGGCTGAAAATTTCAGAAAAAAATATGTTACATAAAATGTTGTGGAAGATACTGTAATGTGGCGAATAGGACTTAAACTTAGTGATTATTGAACATAACAATTCAATATTGTTATATTATTTGATTTAAAACATATTTTTTTAATGAAACTGAATATAATTCTTTAAAAAATATTGAACTTTATTTTTAATGACAGCTTTACCTCCAATATTTAACAGTGACGTTTTCATTACTTTAATTGTTTTTAACAACCGTGGCAAGTGAAAGTCGTGTATATCCCACACCAGATTTTTACTTTCACTTACTATATATAGTAAGGAAAGTATTGCGATCGTAAAAATTTTCGAATTCCAGTTTTCAACAGAAATACACGTTTTAGGGTCCCCTGAGTCCAAATAACCAAGTCCCGCCAAAAGGTCTGTGTGTGTGTGTGTGTGTGTGTGTGTGGTAACTCCCGGGCGGAAACGGTAAGTCCGATGAAACTGAAATTTCATATTTAAGACAACTATACGCCCGAGACGTGACAAAACTTTTTTCATCAAAATGAGCTTACCAGAAGAGGCACTTTATACCATGCATTTTGCACCTTTTTTCGATTTTCTCAATAACGGTTCCGACGATTTTGATTAAACTCGCTATATCGATGTTAAATTTAATGGGCTTTAATATCATGTTGGTTTTATTTGGATAAAAATGGTCTGACAGGGCTTAAATGCCGATATTTTAAATTTTCTTCCCCTAAAGTACCTTTAATTTTTTAGATTTAATAATAATAACTAGATTATCTTGTTAACGCTGATGAAAAACAGGTAAATATATAAATTGAATAAATTCGATACCCAACTAAAGGAGAAAACAGAAAAAAATATATTTTTAATGAAATTTTTCGTTTTTGAACATAAGAGCAGTAATATACAAGTAAGATATACCGTTGGAAAGCTAAGATTTTAGAAAAAATATCATCTCATACACAAGCTTTTAGAAGTTAATAGAGAGTGATGAGAAGAAGATAAAACTAACTGATTATTTTAGATAATAATAGAATAGATTTTTTAATAAAACACATGTTTCTATATAAATTCAATTTAATTAATTCCTTAATAGTTTCACATTTTTTTTATCTCTAACTGTATTTGAAAATTCTTTCATTGATTTTAAAAATCGAGGTAAGTGAAAGTCGTGTGTTGCCCGCACCAGATTTTTTGATATTATTATCCGAATTTATTAAAATTATCATGCTTCCCTCCCCTTCTACTACTATCGTGAGAGTGCTGTCACAGGCCTTACTCTATCACCGTTCTGCGGCCCCTTTGCTTTCCCATCTCATTCATTTTGTTTCACCCTCTCCAACCTTCAAGTCACGTTTTGTTAACCCTCTCTGGTAGATCCCTCCCCCTTACTTATGCCACATAACCTATGTATCATCTTCGACACTTTTGTTTGTCGTACCAAACGTATCTTTCGATTTCAATCATTCATGCATTGTGTAAATGAACAAAGTTTTAATGTTAAAAAGGTATTTTTATATTTATAATATGATTGAAAATTTTCAATTGTTATCAAATCTCAAACATAACTTATCCCTACGAGTCCCGATAATTTTTTACTTATACTTACCTATATATGAAATATATAGTAAGGGAAAATATTGCGATCGTGAAAATTTTTGAATGCGATTTTTCACCGTAAATACACGTTTTAGGGTCCCCTGAGTCCAAATAACCAAGTCCCGCAAAAAGGTCTCTGTGTGTTAAGTCTAGCACGAAAATGAAAAATCGTGCGAAACTAAAATTTCATATTTAAAACAACTATATGCCCGAGATGTAACAACAACTTTTTCATCTAACTCAGCTAACCAGAAGAACCACTTTATACCATGCATTTTGGAACTTTTTACGATTTTCTCAAAAACAGCTCTAACGATTTTGATTAAACTCGCTATATGGATGTAAAATATAATGTGCTTTAATATGATATAGGTTTTATTATGATTAAAATAGCCAGACAGAGTTTAAATAACGATATTTTAAATTTTCTTTCTCTAAAGTACCTTTAATTTCGTAGATTTAAAAACATAAGGCACATAACCTTGTTAGCATTGATAAATAATAGTTAAATATGCAAGTTGAGCGAATTTGATAAACAACTAAAGGAGAAAAGTACAAACATATTTTATTACTAAAACTTTTGTGTTTTTGAGCACAAGAATAGAAGACTATACCGTTGGATAGCTAAAGATTTTAGAAAATATAAAAAGTTAATGGAAAGTGATGAAAAGCCGATGATACTAACTGATATAGATAAATATTTAATAGATTATTTAATAAAATACATGTTTCTATTAAAATTCAACTTGATTAATTCTTTATCCATTTATTTTTATCAGTAGCAGAAACGGTGTCGATCTTGGTGATATTGATGTATCAGGTCATACTTTTGAACACGTAGAGAAATTCAAGTATTTAGGTTCAATTATTTCGCTAAGTAGTTTGCGGCTTCTATCTAAAAACTTAAAGATTAGAATTTATAAAACTATTATTCTTCCAACGGTTCTTTACGGATGTGAAACGTGGCCGCTTACTTTGAAGGATGAACAACGGCTTAAGGTTTTCAAAAATAAGGTACTGCGTAAAATATTTGGTCCGAAGAGAGATGAGGCCACTGGGGAGTTTAGATGGTTGCACAACGTGGAATTGCGGAGGAGTTTGTACCCTGTGAATATAATTGAGTTGATAGCATCGGGGAGACTCGAATGGGCGAGTAAAGTTGTTGGGCTCGATGATGAGCGGATTCCGAGAAAGTTGGTATTTGCTGATCCGACTGGTAGGCGTCCGAAAGGTAGGCCGAAGCGGGATGGGAGGATTGCGTTAAGGCTGATCTCGGGAGCTTGGGCTTGAATGGTGAGCATTGGACGACTCTGTGTAGGCGGAATTTGGTGGTATCGGCATCGAACCTTCGGGTTCGCTAACCCTATTATTATTATTATTATTTATTTTTATCTCTAAATGTATTTAAAAATTCTTTAATCGATTTTAATTCCGGAGGTTTAAACAACCATATTTTTTTTTACAGATATTTCAAGGTTTCTAAAATACACTAGGTGTAATCAAAGGGAAAATAAAGCTTGATTGAATTACCAAGAATCGTGTTAAATTATATATACTATATATATATATATATATATATATATATATATATATATAATATATATATATATATATATATATATACCTATCATATGTTGTTAATTTAATTAGAAGTGAGGTAATTTTTTAGTATTTTTTTTTTTTTTAAATGGCATAATCTGAAACCCTGCCCTCCGCGATGAACAAGCTATTTAACCTTATTGAATGGGGTTTCTTTAAATCCCTCAAATGTATTGATCTCTCGGACAAAAAAGAGCCCTTTAAAGGCCCCAGTAGGTTCAAATGTAGGGTTTAAAACCCTCGCCCTAGCAAGGTTGTGTGTGAACCGAGTGTGACGGTAGGGCCGCCCGAGTATGGGAACCGTTACGCACCCTGACTCACCTGCCACGGTATGCACCGGAATTCCGGCATCCTTCCCACTGATTCAGATTACTACAGGAGAGGGGGGGCTCATTATGTTGAATCCTATGCATAATGTATTCCTAGGCCGGAAATTCACAGACTTTTCACATGGGACATAAGTAAATTGCCTCTGATTACCATTCATTTGTGAATGGAAAGGGTATGTTGTGGGTGGCCTATAGCCGTCAGAGGATGGCTGTGTAAAGCGAAATGGAATCTGTATGATTCGAACTATGTACATGACTCATGTGTAGTGGTCTATATGGAAGGAGGGACTGATCATTGTGGTCGACCAATGACCATTTATACTTTCACTTACCTACATATGAATTTTATATTGGGTTGTATCAGAATGTTTTTCCAGTTCATGATGTTTCATTTCAATTTTAGAAAAATATCTGGTATGCATCGGTGTATAAGGTAATGGAGGGTGACAACAACACTTACCTGTTGTTAAAATCTATCTAATAAAGTTGGAGCTAAAAAATGATTAAGAATTGAGACGTTGATTTCCAAAAAGTACTAAAGGACATTTTTTACGAAATTGATTTTTTTACATATTTGTATTCTCATAATTTAGTTTTATCTAAATATTCTATTAGATGTTACCTAATGAATTCTCAAGTCCTTAAAAAACACGATTTAGAAATGCAGTCATTTTCTAAAAGTACTAATTACACATTTATTTTCGTTCCAAATCATTCTAATAAAATGCATTTCATTACTTTAATATGATGTTATTATTATAGTAAAAAAATAATTCTAAATTTTAAGGCAAAAAGACCCAAATTAGCTAGTTTAATAATATAGTAATGAGAGATTTTCGCGCTTCCTGTAAAATTTCCTAGAATGGATATAGTACCTTTTGGAAATCAACGTCTCAATTATTGGTTTGTAAATTAGTTCGATCCCAGTCCCCGCGGGACTTTTACAAGCACATAATAATATGAGTATTCACTCACACCCCTCCCCCACCCCGGTATGTGAGACCCGTCAGCTTACTGGTACCCACTCGCAAAAATAGGCGTAGGGAGTGATGACCCTCCCTATAAAACTTCATTATCCCAGGAGATTACACTACGCGGCCCAAGGGCCTACACGGCCTGTCGCGCCGGAAAAAAACAAAATAAACAATAACTTAGCAGCGTTTTTACTGGTAATTTCAATAAAAACTTCAGATTCTTGTAAATATTTTTATATGACCGATTTTGATCTATTCCATATTGCCATGTTTCAGGTATTTTTTTTAATTCCGTCCTCCCAGAACACTCGACTTTCAGTTACCTGTAATTAAAATCTATGTAATAAAGTCGGAGCTCGAAAAAAATTAGGAATTATTGGTTTTTAAAATAAGTTTGCTGCGTTTTTACTATGGATTTAAATAAAAACCTCGAATTCTTGTAAATATCCATAATCAATCATATTTGACCCATTTTGATCTATTTCATGTTGCCATATTTTATGTTATTTTCATTTAATGAAAATTAAGGCGGTCATTAAATGAAACAACTAAATAGTTTCAACTATTTATTGTTTGCCAACGTTTCGACAGTACAGTCAGTAACGTCCAACGTAACGTACAGTCAGTTTTTCTCCATGTACATCTTCCATCACTGTTCTTACTATTATATAGGGGATATTTCAAGAATTAAATTAGATTTTCTTTATCCTGTATCATTTTTATAATCATAAGTTAAATTTCATTGATTATTTGTATGGTAGTATTACGAATTTTAGTCATTGTTGTCAGACCCTGTCCATAAATCGGTACGTACTTTCCATTCTACCTTTTTTCCTACGTATTTTCCATCCTACCTACCCCTCATCTACCAAACAGTACCTAGTTTCCATTCTCCCACCATGCGGTACGTATCTCCACTCTACTTCATATTTTTATGTTTCATATTTCATGTAAATTATTGATATGTGTGTAAATTTTGTTTAGTGAACATTTTTTTTCAGTATAACACTTTCATTATTGTACTATAGTCATTGTATTTTAATTAAGTTTTTTTTTAAATATACAGTTCTTCTGTTATATTTTTATACCGACGTTCTCAGGTTATATAATATTGTATGTAATGTCATTGAAATTGTATTCTTTTGTATCTTTTTAGTCCTGATGATGACCCACAAAGGGGGACGAAACGTTGGCAAACAATAAATAGTTGAAACTATTTAGTTTTTCATTTAATGACCGCCAACCGGACTAATTCCTTGCATTAATATTAAGAATCATTGGTTTGTAAAATAAGTTTGCAACGTTTTTACTGGTGATTTCAATAAAAACTTCAGGTCCTTATAAATATTTTTAATCAATCATATATGAATCATTTTGATTTATCACAGGTTGCCATCTTTTAGGTATTTTTTGAATACCGTCCTCCCAGAACTTCTTGGGTTTTGGGGCAATGAACTGCTCTATGTGCGCTTTGAGGCCCTCTTGCGAATTAAAGCGTTTACCTAAGAGAGAGTTTTGAAGGGCCCGCAATAAGTGAAAATCTGTCCCAAATAACATCCCAGCCGAACGTCAATAATTGAAACGTTGATTTCCAAAAGGTACTATATCCATTCTAGGAAATTTTACAGGAAGCGCGAAAATCTCTCATTACTATATTATTAAACTAGCTAATTTGGGTCTGTTTGCCTTAAAATTTAGAATTATTTTTTTACAATAATAATAACATCATATTAAAGTTATGAAATGAATTTTTTTTTAGATTGATTTGGAACGAAAATAAATGCGTAATTAGTACTTTTAGAAAATTACCGCATTTTTAAATCACGTTTTTCAAGGACTTGAGAATTCATTAGATAACATCAAATAGAATATTTAGATAAAACTTAATGATGAGAATATAAATATGACAAAAAATCAATTTCGTAAAAAATGTCCTTTAGTACCTTTTGGAAATCAACGTCTCAATTTCTGCCGGGTCTGCAAAGGCAGGTAAAGACGGGCGTTATCGTGATGGCAAACTATGCCCTTTCGATTAGCCAAAGCTGGACGCTTTTGCTCAACCACAGTATAATGCAGAATTAATGGTCTGGTTGGTTTAATGTTTGAATTCGGTAATCATCAACAGTTGAAGGACGACCTAAAATTTTGACTTGGAAAACGAAAATTCCAAGTCAAAATTTTAGGTTCTAAACCGAGTAAAGCACTTACTGGTGGTGCTTTCTCCTAAGGCATCATCGCTATACACCCCACATACTTTTTTTAACCGTCTGTGCTGCGGATTTTCCTTTTCGGAAATAAAAAAATCATTTAATGACGAAAATGAATTTTTTTTTCTCGTCCATTTTGAGCAAGCAAAATACCGCTTAAAGATAAGGAGTCTCAGTTAAAACTGATGCATAACAGCACCTTAACTATACTTTTTACTTTCACTTACTATATATAGTAAGGGAAAGTATTGCGATCGTGACAATTTTCGAATTCCAGTTTTCAACTGAAATACACATTTTAGGGTCCCCTGAGTCCAAATAACCAAGTCCCGCAAAAAGGTCTCTGTGTGGTAACTCCCGGGCGGAAACGGTAAGTCCTATGAAGCTGAAATTTCATATTTAAGACAAATATACGCCCGAGACGTTACAAAACCTTTTTCATCATAATGAGCTTGCCAGAAGAGCCACTTTATATCGTGCAATTTGCACCTTTTTTCGGTTTTCTCGAAAACGGTTCCGACGATTTTAATCAAACTCGCTATATTGATGTAAAATTTAATAGGCTTTAATATCGTTTAGGTTTTATTCGGATAAAAATGGTTTGACAGGGCTTAAATGCCGATATTTTAAATTTTCTTCCTCTAAAGTACCTTAAATTTTGTTGATTATCTAAAAATAACTATATTATCTTGTTACTACTGATGAAAAACAGGTAAATATATAAATTGAATAAATTCGATACCCAACTGAAGGAGAAAACTGAAAAAACGTATTTTTAATGAAATTTTTTGTTTTTGAACATAAGAGCAGTAATATACATGTATGATATACCGTTGGAAAGCTAAAGATTTTAGAAAAAATATTATCTTATACTCAAGCTTTTAAAAGTTAATATAGAGTGATGAAAAGAAGATAAAACTAACAGATTATTTATTTTTATTAGATTTTTTAATGAAACACATGTTTCTATAGAAATTTAATTTAATTAATTCTTTAATAGTTTCACGTATTTTTATCTCTAACATCATTTGAAAATTCTTTCATTGATTTTAAAAATTGAGATAAGTGAAAGTCGTGTGTTGCCCGCACCAGATTTTTTTAGAGTATTTTATTATTGACAAAGTAAACATGATTATACAAGAACAGAGAGAATTAAATTGAAATATTTTAACTTATTTTACAACCCAATATTAAGGCAAAGTATTGCGATCGTGAAAATTATCGAACTCTATTTTTGAACGGAAATACACGTTTTAGGGTCCCCTGAGTCCAAATAACGAACTTTTTATTTTTTAATTAAAAAGTATAATTATAGAAATTATTATCTACAATTACTTAATTTCATTTTATTTTTATCACTCTCTATTACCTTTAACTACTCTGTATATTAGTTAATATTATGCTCTAAAATCCTTACATTTCTATTAGTACGGCATATCATACATCCATATTTCTATTTTTTTTTTTTAGAGGAATAAAAATAGTTATAAAATTCTTATAAATAGTTAAGGAATAAAATTCTCTTCTTTTTTTTCTACAGTCGGCTATCATATTCTTTTGTATTGTATATTTTCCCTTTTTATCAACGCTAACCACGTGGAATGGTTAATTTTAATGTTAATGTATTTTATTTACTATCCATTACCTTCTACAGCTTTGTGATGTTTTTGTTGGAGACTCCAGTGTATGGAGACTTTCCAAGCCTCTGTTAAGTAGGTACCCAAACATTGGAAACTGGTCGTAATCACAATCAGCCGACAGAATAAATATATTCAAAAGCTTTTTTGGATATTTTTTCATTAAAATATATTACTATCACTTAAATTTAAATCAAATTAACGAAGGTGTTTGGTTGAACTTGTTGAAATTGGGTCCATACGACCAAGGTAATATAATTAAATACAATAATGTAAAATATATGTTAAATTTATTTATGTTATGTTTATTTATGTTAATTATTCTTGGTAATCTTATCATGTTCCTATATTGGAATATTTCACCAAGTGAGAATAGAATCAGTTAAAAAGCGTTTAGTAGAAGAAGAAAGAAATATTAAACAATGATATATTTCATATAATTAAAAAATATATTTAGAAATTTAATAATAGATTATAGTTGTAAATTAATTATTTGTTGTAATGCTCAACTAATTGTAATCAATAAAACTATATTTGTTTGTTGATTTTTTGCTTAACGTCACTTTATACAACTGTGGCTAACCGGACGATGCTACAGTGGGAGTCCTAAATTTTACCTATCAATGTTTAATTAGAATAGGGATCTTTAACGAGTACCTCACATCGCGCAGGCTCGGGACAACCTTTTTACGTTTCCTCCGAAGGACGGCATAAATAAGGATTTTTTACTCATTTTAAAAAACACTAGAGCCACCTGCGGGTTTGAACCCGTGGCTTTTGGCATAGGAGGTTGTATGTCTAATCACTACACCACAGGGGACCCCCGAAGAGAAATGTCGATTCCCAAGAAGATCCTCATCTAAGATATTGGCAAGAGCTATTATGTTATAGGTGACCCCTATAAAACCATCGATTAAAACCATAATTCAATATATAATTCTTCTAATATATATTAATTTAACTTTTATTATATTGTACAATAACATATCATCTACGAACAAAGATCTCAGTCTTGATCAATTGATACTTATTTTTTTTTTTTTTTTTTTTTTTTATTCGTATGTATTACAGTTTGTCACACTGGACAATAATAATATTGCTAAAGGATCCCATTAATAGAATATTTACAATATAAACAAAAGAAATGTCAAATTACATAAAATGAAACCAAACTAAACAAACGAATACAATAACAAAATTTTTAGATATAATAAATACAAATAAATGAAGTTAATAAATAAATAAACAAAAAACAAAACATGTCACATTCATACGTATGTACAGTATTTACAATCAGCTAGGGAACACCGGACGGGGCTTGTCCCCCCACTTGTGGAAGGACAAGCTGAGTCCAAAGGATCCCAGCGCCTCCCTCTCAGCCGCATCACTGGTGAGAGCCAGCCGATACTTATTAATATAACAAAATTTCTATAATTTATTTATTTTTTAGACTTTCAACTCTAAAATAATAATAATTTGAAGTTGATATATTTTTTTAGATTATAATGTTAAAAAAAAAAATGTATTTATACAACAATACAGATGTTTGTACAGATGTGAAACGTGGTAATTTAACGAGAATAAGGTACTAAGTAAAATATTTGGTCCAAAAAGAGATGAAGCCACTGGAAAATTTAAAAGGTTACACGGAATTACGGAGCCTGTATACTGTCAAATTTTATAAAACAATTATTTTTGATGTTTTTTGAGAAAAATTTGTTACACAAGGATAGTGTGTAGCCGAGATGTAGTGGTTAAAAAAAATTAATAAAGTATTAGAGAACATTGACGGCCTTATATTGTTTATTTTATTTACTCATATGTTTTGATAGGTAAATAAGAAGAAGATATTTTTAGCAATGAGAAACGATTAATCATTTTGAACCAAAAAAAATTAAATGTTATGTACATGAAAGAATGTTAAAAATTCGTGATTTTTCATACGGCCTTTTCAAACGATTTTAGTGAAGGAAATATTGACATTACTTGCAAGCCCATTTAATTTTACATCAATTTAGCAGGTTTTATCCAAATAGTTTTTGCAATTTTCGATGAAATCATTAGAAGTTGTAGAATGCATGGTATAGAGGTTCACTCCCGATTGTTTAACATATTTATCAGTCACCTGTCTTAAAGGCGAAGTTCCAGTTTTGAAAGATCTTTATTTATTTATTTTTTTTAAGCTAGACCTTAGGGCAAGCAAAAGCGAGAAAGAGAGAAACTGATTTGCGAGAGTTATTTTATGTTAATCTATTTCATATCTAAAACTAATAATAATTAAATTTGAATTATTTTATTTTTAAAATGATAAAAACTTGTATTTAGTTACGAATCTCTGGCCGATTCATAATTAAGAAAATTTAATATAAATAATAATAAAATAGTAAAGAGAAATAATCAAGACTCAGTGTAGTAAAAATTTGCTAATACTGCCTAAATTTCGGCCTAAATACATCATCAGGGTATCTCAGCACTATGCGACCTCAGCAAGAACTATGAGTTAATATACCATACCAGTAAAAATGATGAGATTGAGACTCAAGCACTGGGATCTCCTACATTCCAGCTATATCATGGGCGAGATTTATATGATTGTACAATTATACAATATACTTCTCTTATTTATTTATTTTTTTTTTTACTATAATAAAATTAATTTTTCTTTTAATAATAATTTTTAAAAATATGGTTTTAATAAACTATTGTATTTATTAGGGGTAAAATATGATATTTCACCATGAAAAAACATTTATTTTAAAGAATACTTTTGGTATCATCAAATTTTATTGAATTTTGTAAAATTGTTTAAGTATTTCAAAACGCCTACAATTAAATATTATTTTTATTTTTTTTAACGATTACGTAAACAATGATTTTTAAATTGTACCAAAGAACTTATGAAAAAGTTTTTATAGTTAATCACTTTTTATAATTTATTAAAACATTTGATCCTCAACATGGTTCAATCGATACATGCCTTGACAGAATACATAATATTTTGTGGAAACTATAAAAATACTTTTTTTTTTTTTTTTTTTTTCTAAGATTGTGTTACTTTCAAAAGTTTTTACTCAGCATTAGATAATTCATATTTGAAATTTTTTAGAAATATATAGTTCAAACTATGTTTTAAGCGAGGTATAATAAAATTTTTCCCGTTAAATTTGTTGACTATAAAATACTTAATGAAAACCAGCTTAGTTTTATTGAAATCATTTTTTAAAAACATACGGTTTTATAATTGTTTGAAAACTCAATACGTACACAATTCGTGGAGCAATAACCCAAATTGGGTTTATAGAAATGTGCAAAACTTCTTAAGCGTTAATAAATAGACATTTTTTATTTTGTTTTTTATTAATACATGGAAAGAAAAATATAAGCCACAGATTTACTAAGAATAAAAATTTATAAACAATAAACGTTACAATCTAAGCTATCAAAGCAGTTTAGTTTGACCTTTAAATAATACAAACATTGTTTTGTTTTTAATCTGAAAAATGTTAATTTATGCCATGAATGATGGTGAAAGCCGAATCAAAATCATTGCAGTGGTTTAGAAGGAGTTAGCGGAAACCAAAATCCCGTTATCATTTTATATATATATATATATATATATATCTACTCATATTCGCCATGCTTCTTCCCTTCTCTCATTCAAATGCTACCTTTCACCAACATCTATTGGCATCCCAAATAGATGCGCAACAAATGTGAATCTGCAACTGACTTATCTTAATTTCAATGCATGGTATAGTTACCTATTTTACACAAACACTAACGCTGTGGAATAAATAGTTTTTTATTATTGATACATGGAAAGAAAAATATAAGCCACAGATTTACTAAAGATAAAATTTAATTATCTATTTTACACAAATACTAACTCTGTGGAATAAATTTTTTTTCTTATTTTTATTTATTTTCTTTTTTAATAATTTCTCAACCCTAGTAGCCTTTAGGAAATTTCTTTTCTTTCTTTCGTTTTTTTTTTTTTTTTTTTTGTGTGTGTGTTTATTATCCCTATTTCTTGTACATAAATGTTCATAGGTCTTATTTGTGTTTAATTTCTTTTTTGCACATCAGTAAATAAAAATTAATTTTATTGTTTTCTTATCCAGACATAAATATAATATGTACTGTACAATTTTGTTATTCTTAAGGGAAGTAGTCCCAGAATAAAGTTTTTTTATTATCAAAATAAATCGATTTATTTTTTAACTAAAGTATTTAATTGCACATTGAGATATAGCTACTTTCCTATCATCTGGAAAACTTCCAAAACTATAGTAATAAAAAAACCGAATAAAGACCATAGTAATGTTTCGAACTACAGACCTATAACTCTTCTAAATATACTTTCTAAAATTCTGGAAAAACTAATTCTCAAAAGACTTAACAAGCATATTAGACTAAAGAACCTCCTAGTAGATGAACAATTTGGTTTTAGGAATCACCACTGCACTACTGACCAATTAGCACGACTTACTGACTTCATCACAAAAGCCTTTAACGAACGCAAACATACGGCAGGCTCCTTCTAGATCTCGAAAAAGTATTTGATACCATTTGGCACTCCGGGCTCATATACAAATTAATCGCATTCAACTTCCCACCATACCTGATTCACATCATTCACTCCTATTTAACAAATAGACAGTTCTATATTCAAGTTGGCACATCTACTTCCGACACACTCCCCATCTTAGCGGATCTTCCTCAAGGCTCTTGCCTATCTCCAATCCTATTTAATTTGTTCATTTCTGATTTACCAGCCCATCCATTTGTGACGAGGTCATTATATGCTGATGATACAGCATTGTATACCTCATCATATCGCATCGATACAATAGTGAATCGCCTTCAACAATATTTTAAAAAATTTCACAAATATTGCATAAAATGGAAATTGAAAATTAATCCCACCAAATCTGAAGCAATTCTTTTCACTAAACGTCGCCCACAAATAAACCAACAAATCAAGATAAATTCAGCTCTCATCCCTTGGTCAAAATCCGTACAGTACCTAGGCATAACATTAGACAAATCTCTTACGTTCACAGACCATATCAATAGAAAAACTGATAAAGCCAAAAAAATAATATTTAAAATGTTTCCATACTTCAACAGAAAATCCCATTTGAGCTCTCATAACAAATTAATAATATACAAATCAGTTATTCGCCCGTTAATTACATACGCCTCGCCAGTCTGGAGCTCAACCTGCTTGACTAACTACCAAAAACTTGAAAGAATTCAAAATCTATCAATGCGGATAATTAATAATTACCCCCACTACACTAAAATATCATCTATGCTCCAGGACTTACAGCTTCCAACAATTAAACATTTTGTCCATACTCAAACAGCTTCTTACTTCAGTAAAACACCAGTCTCCAAAAATCCATTAATAAAGTAAATCGGTAACTATAATAAAGCATCTCTAAAACGCTACACTCATAAAAGAACTAAACATGTGTTACTAACTTAAGCTAGTTTATTTTAATTTTTAATTTTATATTATCAATTGTGTTATCTGTTTTTATTAGTAGGTTTTTGTATAATTTTTCCTACAACCATATATAATTACAATTTAATTTTACCACTAATTATAGATTAGATAATTATATTATAACTACCAAATGAACCAAACATTTGATGATTGTAAGGATGTCTCATCCGAAATCATTTATATATATTTTGTCAATATGTAAAAATGTAAATAAAGTTTATTTTCTTTCTTCTTCTTTCTTTTCTAATTAATAAAAAAATAAATAAATATATATATATAATAAATTATTACATATATTTAATTTAATTTTTATATATACGTAAACTAATTTCAATGTAATATGTTGTATAGTTGTTAATATCAATAGATAAATAAAATTATAATGAAACATAAAAGGGTAAGAAGGAAATTGCCCCACAAGTTAGTATCTTGCTCAAGAATCCCCTGATTAATGGCACCAAATTAGTGCTGATTTCTTGGGCTACTCTTTGGGCTTTGTCACATTGTGTCGGTTATTTTTTTCTGAAGTAAAAGGAGCCATTGAAGACGGGCCTGTTCTAGCCCGTTTAGGGGTAAGCCGTTTCGAAACTGCACCGACCAGTCCTCGTTGAAGAAAAAAAAAATGTTCTCAAGGGGTGGCAGGAGTATTGCTCTTATGAAGAACTGGTTGGATGGCTAGGAATTTTGCCAGCGCAAGGGTTGATCTTTTCTAAATCGGAGTGGCGAGGCAAAAAAACAGAAGCATACAATAGGGGAAAATTGGAGGAGCCTTTACCACTCCGCAAACAGAAGCCTACCTCCCAGCCCTGGTAGAGATGCTTATCCGGAAGATGAGAAAAAACAAACAAACAAACTGGTCTTCTAAAGGTGTAAACAAACCTTTTTGCGTAAAGCTGAAGCCGTCGATAAAATTCAAACTTAATAAAGAATAAATACCAGCACTACTAACGAAGGTCAGTGCATAGTAAGAGCACCGCTCGTGACATCAGCCGACAGTGTAGTACGAAGTAAAGGTCACGCTCTCCTAAAATATTCTGGAAAAATATAACCTTAAAAAATGTAAAGCGGCCTGGTCTATAGGATAGAGCACTAGACTACTGTTCACGGGTACCGGGTTCAAACTCTAGTGTATGGAGACTTTCCTAGGTCACACCAAGCCTCTATTAAGTGGGCACCCAAACACTGGAAAGCACTCGTGATCACAATCAGCCGATAGTGGTAATAAATATATTCAAAATCGCGGAAGTGCGAAGTGAAGGTCATACTCTCCTAAAATCGAGCACTAGACTGCTGTTCGCCGGATTGCGGGTTCGAACCTAGCTTGAGGCAGAATTATATGTTCTGTTATTTCAGCCATAGAGCGACTCTAATGTATGGTGACTTTCCATGGTCACACCAAGCCTCTATTAAGTGGGTACCCAAACATTAGAAACCGCTCCTGACCATAATCAGGCGTCAGTGAGAATACATATATTCAAAAGCTCGAACTTACGAAGTTAAAAATTTGAAAAAATTAAACCTTAAAAAATCTGGATAGAGCACAGAACTACTGTTCGCCGGATTCCGGGTTCGAACTCTAGTGTATGGAGACTATAATAGGTAACAACAAGCCTCTGTTAAGTAGGTACCCAAACATTGGAAACTGCTCGTGATCACAATCAGCCGACAGAATAAATATATTCAAAAGCTCGGTCGTGCGGAGTGAAGGCCACACTCCCATAACATAATAATTAATAATAATAGACTTACCGAACCTGAAGGTTCGATGCCGATACCACCTAATTCCGCCTAATCCCTAAAGCACTCCCCCCCCCCTAAAGTATTTTAGAAAAATTAAACTTAAAAAAATCTGGAGCGGCGTGGTCTAGTGGATAGAGCACAAGACTGCTCTTCGCCGGATCCCGAGTTCTAACTCAAGTGTATGGAGACTTTCCTAGGTCACACCAAGCCTCTATAAAATAGGCACCCAAACATTAGAAACCACTCCTCATCACAATCAGCCTACAGTGAGAATAAATATATTTGGGTACCCAAACAATGGAGAAAAAACCTTGCCGCTGAGCGCCATCAAGGCTTAATCACCACCTTGCTCGGCCGTTATACAGTACAGAACAGAAACTAAACTCGGTTGTAGGGGTAGAGAAAAAAAAAAAAAAACATTAGCCATCCACTCTCCTGCTTCAGTAAATATTAATATTTTTTCCACAACTAAACATCAATATTTTTTTACAGTCAAAGTTTGTCATTTTTATTTCTTATAACCTGCAGCGGATCCATAATTTATTTTTTAAACATATTTAACGCGACTTCGTATAGGACACTCTCGGTTGACCCACGGTTATCTCATGGCCCGCGGACATCCGCCTCTCTGTCGATCATGTCAGGTTCCTCCCTCAATACTCCACATCCTCACAGAATGCCGACAATATACCGCTTCACGTATTCTTTTCAACCTCCCCACCGATCTGTCGCTTCTTCTCTCTGATTCCTCTCCTCATATAACTAACATCATTCGCTTCCTAAACTCACACCACCTTTACTGTCAGATCTAAACTATACTCTCCCTCTACTCCTATAATCATCTAACCTGTGTCTAACGGTGCAAAGGTGAACATGACCCTGGTGGTTGTCGCATCCAAAAAAAACAAAACATATTTATTGGTATTTACATCCGTATTAAAATACATGTGATGGACATATATTAAACTGTCATGAAATAAATGCAGAGGTAATACCCATTGGCAGGCAGCACTCTAAAACTATTCTGAACTTGATGGTCTCGGGATTATCAGGAATTGAAGAGGAAGAAAGTATGGAAACCAGTGGATTAGAATGGGAATGGAGTTTTTAATGGAACGAATGATACCTCGTTCGGAATAAATCAGTAAAATATGGAACATTAAGGTCTTTATAAATACGTTTATACGTGACAACATAAGGAGCATTAAAGATTTAACGAAGGATTTTAGATTGTAAGGATTGGATACGAGAGGAATTTGAAGATCTTAAAGAGAAAATTAAAATCGTCATTGAACCCCTGTCAGTCAATTGGATAAAACCTATCCAATATTTACTGTATTTTATTATACTTTGATTTTAACAGCTTTATCAATATCGAAAGAGCTTTTACGATAACATTGGATTAAGGTTTAAAATGCATGATGTAAAGTGACACTTTACGGTCTGTCGATTTATGGGGGAAAAGTTACTGTAACATCCCATACATTAACTTTCTTAAATATGTAATTTCAACTACATACTACAAATACACACACACAAAGACATTTTTAAGAGCCTTAGTTGTTTGGATTCAAGGACTCTAGAAAATTTTCACTACCGTAATACTTTCCCTTACTGTATACTTTATGAGGGAGCAGTTTGGTATAGTGGGTACAGCACTGGACTAATGTTCTCAGGGTCTTAGGTACGAATCCCGGCTGTTTGCAGAATATTATTTATTGTGTTAATTCAGCCGGGGGGGGGCGACCCTAGGGTATGGAGACACTCCTGGGGCAGACCCAGCCTTTTTAAAGTGGGTACCCAAAATTGGGGGAAAAACCTGGCGGCTGTGTGTTATCTCGGCCTAATCACCTCATTGCACGGCCGTTGGCCTAGAAACAGTACGAATCTCTAGATGTATTGAGCCCAAGTCCCTTCCTGGGTTGGAATTTTTTTTAATATATATATATATACTTTATACATAGGAAGATGCTGTAATAACTGTAATTGATAAATACCAATTATTTTAGTTTCTTCTTCGCGCCTGAATTAGCAATACTAACTAAATTGATAATTTTCCACCCCCCGTAGTAAAATTAACAGGATCAAAATTAAATGGCTCTAATAATTTAAATTTATTATATTGATGGTTTCATATAGCTTTAATACTTATGGCATATTTTTTTTTTCAATGAATAGAAATTTAATTAAATTTCCTGAGCGGTCGAGCCACAAGCTTAATTGAGATAGGCGACTAATTGTCTGATGTAAACAAGATATCTTAGCTATCCAATTACAGATATTTGAAACCAGCTCACCGCAAGGAGTGGGTTTATATTATTATATTATGCCTTTTTTGGATTTTAAAACTATTCTAAGCATTTCGACTCCGAGCTTTTAGTCGTTAAATAAAAAAAAAGGTATTTAATGACCAAAACTCTTGATCAAATTAAGATAAATGAAAAGTTCTTTATATCAGAAAAAAATTGTACTCCTGCACATTTGAATTTTTTTATCTAATTTTTTTTACTCATTTGAAATTAACCGACTTATTTCGCATAGAAACAAACAAATAGTAGGAAATGACTTACCATACTTTTCTATAGAGGACTCATTAAATATAAATACCTTCCTTATTAATTAAAGACATTTACAAGTTTTGTAAATGTTAATTATTTGAGAAAATGGAATCCAAAACAAATATATTAACAATAACAATGTTGTTATTTTATTTTGAATTTTGGTTTATATAAATTGAATTAAATTTACAACGAGACAATCAAATGAAAACAAATATTTTAGGCATTTGGCGGAATCAATGTTCAAAAATACGGCTTCTACTCCATATAACTCTGATCCATTTTTATTGGCATAGAAGTTTAGTTTATATTCCTGAGTTATGAAAAAAAAAATTGTAATTTTATAATTCTTAAATAGTCCATCAGATTAAGCATGTGAAATATCCCCCCACGCATATCAGCTCTAAGTTTATACTATTTAATCACATCTATGAGAAGCCAATTTTTAACCCATTAATCGTCATGGGAGAGGAGGTATGGGTAAGGAAAGATATATGACATATCTAAATATCTATAGGTATATGTTATATCAATATATGTATAGATATATTTATACGTATATTATATATCTATACATTTATACACATATCTGCTCTATCCCATCTCTTCACGCGTGACCAGTGACTATTGTCAGCATTCCTGGTAATAGAAATGAAAAGAGTTTATTTTTTTCACTATTGGGCATATTTGCGATAAAATAAAAAAAAAAAAATATTGTGCTGGACTCTCCGATGAGAAAAAGGAGCTACAGAGTTCAGTTGTCCCATTCAAATTAAACCTAAATTTTTTTTTAATACTAAAAAAACAATTTTTGTTTAATTTTACATACGGGTCAATCCATTCGAAATCGTCCAGACCTTGAGTTCGACATTTTTGATTTTCGTGATTTTTTGAGCAGTTATTCTCTATCCTTTTGTGAATATAAAACAATAAAATAAAAAAAAAATCGTGCCAAAACTTTTAGTGTTGCAGCCGTTTTAAGTCACCTTCACGGGCGAAAACATGTGATAGGAAAACCTTTCTAATTCCTTTAATTTTTTTAGTTATCGAATCAAAACAAAAATTATCAATGAGACAAAGATATGCTTTGCATTTTTTGTCTCCACAACTTATCGCCTAAATAGTGAAGAAAGTTGTTTAAAAAATTCTCGAAAAAGATAAAACTACATGAAGGAAAAGAGACTCAATTTTAATTATTTGTTGATTATAAAGCTTAGTCCTAGTCCTACTTGCTACAAAAATTTCGATCTTGAGGACATAGTACTTTATTCTATATGAATATTCAAAATTGGGAAAAATTCATGCCATTCTCAATGCCAGCCTGCGTCACTCATTCTGATATTTATCCTCTATGCAAGTATATATATTCTTTATTGCTTTTTGATTTTCTCAATCTTGTGTTTACTTGCCTTACTTTTATATCTTGTATATATAAAATTGTATTCTTTATTGCTTTTGGTTTAGTCAATTACTGTGTTATGTTTCTTATAATTTTTTTTTGTATTAATTAGGTATTATATAATTCAATTTTGTATTTGCATGCCTTAATGTTATATCTGATATATGTATTCCTTATATTGTATTTTTATATTACTTAAGTATTACATTCTTTCTTAGTGTGTAGTTTGTTACTGTTTCTTTATAAACAATTGTATTATATTATTTAAGTATTTTATGGTATATTCCTGCTCAATGATAACAAGAAAAAATGAAATCCAGGAAGAAATAAAAGTCAGTTGCTAAATTACTTAGCTCGCGGCTTCTGTCTACAAATTTAAAGGTTAGAATCTATAAAACTATTATTCTTCCAACGGTTATTTACGGATGTGAAACGTGGCCGCTTACTTTGAAGAATGGACAACGGCTTAAGGTTTTCAAAAATAAGGTACTGCGTTTTGACCATATAGGATTTGGTGTCGTCTTAACGGTCACTTGTATATTAAAAAAAAAAAAAAAAAAAAAAAAAAAAAAAGGTACTGCATAGAATAATTGGTCCAAAGAGAGATGAGGCCAGGCCACTCGGGAGTTTAGAAGGTTGCACAATCTAGAATTGCGTAGCTTGTAACCTGTAAATATAATTTAGTTGATAGCATCGCGGAGAGACTTATGAGACTCAAATGGGCGAATAAAGTTGTTGGGCTCGGTGGAACGGATCCCGAGAAAGTTGGTATTCGATGAACCGACTGGTAGGCGTCCGAAAGGTAGGCCGAAGCGTCGATGGGAGGATTGCGTTAAGGCTGATCTCGGGGGCTTGGGTTTGAACGTTCAACATTGGATGAGTCTGTGTAAGCGGAATTTGGTGGTATCGGCATCGAACCTTCGGGTTCGGTAAGCCTATTATTATTATAATATATTTCATATATTGATCAGAGGAAGTAAGGGTAAAATTGTTATTTTATTTATCGGTGAGATCATTTATTTTAGATATTAGAAAGTTGATTTAGTTTGATTAATACAAATCATTGTTTTTTGGTCCCTTGAAAACGTCCTAAGGCCGAAAAAATGTTTGAATAAAAATAATAAATAAATTAAAAACTCTGTAATTAAAATATTTTCTTATTTTTTTAGAGTAATTAGTAGTTGTTTTCATAAGATTACGGTTCATTAATATAGTAGCTTGTACTATTAAAACAAATGTTAAATTATTATTCTAAATAATAAATAATAATTCATTAAATATATATATATATATATATATATATATATATATTATATATACATATAAAGTTTGAAGATCACCAACTTTCCTAAATATTAAAAAATATAAAGTAATTCAGAAGAATGACATTTAAACCTAACTGACTATTCCTGGCCAGATTCTGATTTTTAGCTAAGCCTAGTCTTCTAAAAAATTAAAATGAAAAATCTACCGATCCAACCAACCCTAAATGGCTCCCGAAACCAGATACAGTTAACGCCTACCTTACGTTGTTGGTATTGATACCATCCAAGCAGGGAAAAAAAAAAAAAAAAAAAAAAAAAAAAAAAAAAAAAAAAAAAAAAAAAAAAAAAGAACCTAATAGGCTCCCACCTCACTACCAAGGTTCTGTTTTTCATTTTTTTGAAATTGGAGATCTGATCTGAAATTTAAGTTTCGGTTTCAAATTTATTCATCCACATTCTCCGGCACGTGTCAGATATGTCAATTTGTAACCAGATACCTAAGAGGTGCAACAAGATATTTTTTTCGTTATAATTTAATGAACTATTATTTATTATTGAGAATAATAATTTAACATTTGTTTTAATAGTACAAGCTAATATATTAATAAATGATAATCTTAATAAAAAAAATAACTAATAACTCCCAAAAGTTAAAAAATATTTCATTTATAGGGTTTTGGATTAATTGTGATTTTTTTAAAAATAATTTTTATTCAAAACATTTTTTGGCCTTAGGACATTTTCAAGGGACCAAAAAACAATTATTTTTATAAATCAACTTTATAATATCAGATTAGGAATTCACAATAATAATAAGTTAAATACACATCTTAAAAATATGAAAGACAAAACAGAAAAACAAAATAAATAAAACTTCAGCTTCATCTAATCATATCATAGTTAAGAAACATACATTTAATTTCAAAGACGCACATATTTTAAAAACTGAACAAAAAATAGAAATAATTTGAAAGCAATATATATTACTAAAAATATAAAGAAAACAGTAAATTATAAATTAGACTATACAAATATTAACATTAATTAAGCAGATATTATAAATAATTTTTTTTTAAACATATTTATTAATATTTACAACTTTATTAACCAAAAAAAAATACATCAAGTAAATGTGATCTGTTACATAATACAATGACATGATATACATGTAGAGAGGCTTCCCATTGGAAGCACTCTAAAAATATTCTAAACTAGAAGGTTCGGGGCCATTTCCTTTTCAGGTGTCTCGGAGGATTATCCGGGATTGAAGAGGAAGAAAGGATTGAAACTAGTGGGAGTTAGAGTGAGAATGGAGTTTTTGATGAAAGGATTGATACCTGGTTCGGACCAAATCAGCAACATAGGGAACGTTAAGGTCTTTATGGATGAGTTTATTTGTGACAAAATAAGGAGCGTTGAGAATTTTTCGAAGGATTTTTGATTGCAAGGATTGGAGACGGGAAGAATTTGATGGTTTAGTAGAGCCCCAAATCTCTACTCCGAAAAAATGTTAAACAATTAAATTGAGTTTTGATGGAAATATTTGTTTAAGATTAATTATTCTAAAAGTAGGAATTATTTTCTACAAAAATCACAAATGTTTTTGTCTTTCTGCATTACGTTTTACAACTTTGTAAACAAGCTCTTTTCTTATAATTTTTTTTCTAAAATCTTTAGCTTTTCAACGGTATATTATACATCTATTTTACCATTATGTTAAAAGAAAAAAAAATTACATTAAAACATAGTTTTGCTCTTTTCTACTTTAGTTGGTTATCAAATTCGTTCAATTTTTATATTTAGCCGTTTTTTATCAATGCTAGTAAAAATATGGTTAATGTTTTGGAATCTACAAAATTAAAGGAAAAAAATTTAAAAAATCAGCATGCCAGAACATAAAAATAAGAATGAATCCTATATGATATTAAAGCCAATTAAATTTTAAATCTATAAAGTGAGTTTATTCAAAATCGTTAGGGTCGTTTTCTGAGAAAATCTTGAAAAGGTGCCAAATGCATTATAGAAAGTGGCTCTTATAGTTGCCTGATTTTGATTAAATAGTTGCTGTAACATCGCGGGCACATACGCGCCTTAAATATGAAATCTCAGTTTTATACAACTTATCGTATAACTTGTCACGCACACACACAGACCTTTTCGCGGGACATGGTCATTTGGACTCAGGGGACCATAAAACCTGCATTTCCGTAAAAACTTATCGCAATACTTTTTTTTTACTATATATTTTATGTATAGATAAGTGAAAGTAAGAATATATTAGGGGTAATCACTACGTTTGCTATAGCATGCTATTTGTGCTATTGTGCTAAACCCATCAATTTTATACAGGAAATAACTGTAGAAACTCGACGGGTTTAGCAAAATAACACAAATAGCATGCTATAGGAAACGTAGTAAGTACCCCTATTATATTTTTTAAACTAATATTGAAGGTGAGGGGCACTAGTTAAATTTTTAAAACTGGATATTGATTCTCATTAATAAACGATAGGATATTTATTTAAACTAATATTAGGGGTACTCACTACGTTTGCTATAGCATGCTATTTGTGTTATTTTCCTTAACCCGTCGAGTTTCTACATTTATTTCCTGTATAAAATTGATGGGCTTAGCACAATAGCACAAATCGCACTCTATAGCAAACGTAGTGAGTACCCCTATTATTGACTCAATTAATAGCAAATCTAAATTCTGAGGTCATTTAAAGTTAATTGAATCAAAATAACTATGTTTGGCTTTTAAAAGATATTATGTACGATGGTGAGTCATATTTTGGCATTTGTTTCTAGCAGTTAGGTAAATGAAAATTATGGTATTCGCCAGATGTGTTTCTACTTATGTTTGGAAAAGTAGATGGTATACAAATTATTGGTTGTGAATCGTGGATTTTTCAGGTTCCAAATTTCAAAGATATAATACATTTAAGTAGGTATTACAATAAATTTCATGTTCTTGTTTACTCCATGTCAGAACTAATGGAGTTGGAATTGACCGCCTGAGCAAGAATATTGGCCGGCTATTTGTCCAGACCTGCTGGAAACTGGAGGCGAAAGTCGTCCTCCCACGTCTTGTTTGGGCGCCACTTCTGTTCATCTACCACGTTCCCTCCAGCCATATTCTACTAAGATCTAGATTTCCAGCTGCATCTGTGCATTATTTAAAATAATAACATTTAATTTAATTCGTAAGTATTTTCTTTAATTCGATTTAATTTTTAATTAAACTTTTATTTTTAATTTCACGTATCCATATATATAGAAGGGGAAAGTATTGTGATCGAGAAAATTTTCGGATTCCAGTTTTCAATGGAAATGCAAAAAATCCTGTGTGTGTGTGTGTGTGTGTGATAAGACAAGCACGAAAACGAAACGTCGTACGAAACTGAAATTATACAACCATACGCCCGAGATGTTACGATAAACGTCTTCAACGAAATGAGCGAACCAGAAGAGCCAATTTATACCATGCGTTTTGCACCTTTTTACAATTTTCTCAAAAACGACTCGAACGGTTTTGACAAAACACACTAGTCCGGTCAATTTGGACATTCGAAGCTACATAAATTCCCACCAAGCTGAAAATCGGGAAGATTGTTTAAAATATGATTAAAAATAAAATTTGAATGTTCCCCATCTTTCTCCTTTATGGAAAAAAATATAATCAAGTTCAAAGGTCAAACAAAGTTTTGAGTTTTTCGCGATTTTCAGCAAAACGGTAAGTTTTATCATGAAAATAGTTCAAACGAAAATTGTAGATCATAAAATTATCTATATATAATGTAATATTACTTTTTCCTTACGAGCCACGGTTTTTGAGATAGAATGATTTAAAAAGTTGTAATCGTCATAATATGCACACGTTTCCACGCCACCTATGAGGTAGTGTACTAAGCGCGTTTTTTAATGTGGTTTCTCCATTAGGCTTGTTCCACGGGTCAGTTGTGATCCTCTTTAATTTGAATCTATTGCAAAATAATGGATATCAGCTAAAATTGAAAAGATAAAAGCAATTTAATTAAAAAAAAAAAAAGTAGTGAAATTTAATCGTACGAGTCGTAACTTTCAAATTCTTCTTCTTGATCTTTCTGTTCTTGTTCTTCTTCTTCTTTTTGTTCTCATTTTAATTGTAATTTAGACTTAAAAGACCTAGGTCAGCAGCAGTCATGATATTCAATATGAATTTTCAAAATTGGCAAAAATTGATTTTTCGCGATGTTTACACGGAAATATCTCAAAGGGACTGAGTGAAAAATTATGAAACTAATACAGATTACCTACCTATACGATCTGTTTAAGTTATACAAATTTGGTCTTTGAGACTAAGCTAGTTCCGGATTTATAAAACATTCTTAAATGTTTTGTTTATTAATTAATTTATTGAAATTTACAACTGTATTAGTAAATACATCAAGTAAATTGGCTCATAATATAGATAATATACATGAAAAGACATGAAGAGAATATGCCCATTGGCAACACTCCACTAGGTGATCTACACTAAAAGGTCTCGAGGCCATCTTCTTTTCAGACGCCTCGGAGGATTGTCAGGAATGGTAGAGGAAGCAAGGATTGAAACTAGTGGGTTAATATGGGAGTGGAGTTTGTCATGGAAGGAATGATACCTCGTTCGGGCCAAGTCAGCAACATATGGGACATTAAGGTCTTTATGGATGAGTTTGTTGGTGACAAAGTAAGGAGCATTGAGGATTTTTCGAAGGATTTTGGATTGTAGGGATTGAATACGGGAAGAATTTGATGGTTAAGTAGAGCCCCAAAGCTCAACTCCGTACGTCCAGATAGGCCTTATGATGGTAATATAGAGGAGTCTTTTGTAGTTAAGTGGAAGGTTAGAGCGTCTGTCCAGTAAGAGTTGAAGTAAGCGAAAGCGTTGGGCAGTTTCTTGTCATTTCAGTCTTGTGTGCGGATTCCAAGTTAGTCGTTTGTCAAGTAGGAGTCCTAGATAGCGAATCTGTTCAAACGGGACTAGCGGAATATTATTAAAGGACACTGTAGGACAAGATGTCGTAGGTTTACGACGAAGGGTAAAGGTGATTTGGTGGGATTTGTTGGAATTGATTTTGATTCTCCCATTCTGACACCATACTTCTAGGTCTCTGATGTGGGATTGAAGAGTTTGAGGGGCAATAGTAGGATCATTAGAATAGAATAGAATAGAATAGAATTTATTTGTTTAAGATTTACATTCTTGTACAAATCAATTCAAATTATAAATCTCTTCAATTGCCAACATGAGTCTAGTTAAAAATAAATGTCCATTTATTCGGCTCTTGAGAAAAACTTAAAAATAATAATTGTAAACTATTTAAATAATACATTTTATCATTTAATTGATACATAATAGAAAAACGACACTGAAATAAAACATAAAAAACAATTAACAACTTGAAAAACAAACTGAAAACATTCGCCGTACAATGAAAAATAATAAACAGTTAACCTTAGATAACTGGACACTTAATTGGTGTGTGGACCTTCACAGTTCAAATTATCCAGGGTATTACATGCTGACTTAGTGAACCAGAAAATGTTGTTCAGGTTTTCAATATTGTCTATTTGAAGAATTTTTTGGTCATCACTGGTTCCTGATAAAAATGGTTGTAAATATCTTTCTCTGTCTTTCATGAGCTTTTCACAGTAGAGAAGGACATGAAACTGGCTGTTCAAGATAAACTGACCACAGAAAGTGCAGGTTTCTGGTGCTTTGAAGATGAACAGTTTGGTTTTTCCATAAAGTGTGGTACGTTCTGGGGTCGAAATTCTTAACTGGCTCAATGATCTTATTTTTTTGATGTTGGCTGAATATGTCAGATAGGTCTCTGGGCTGGAGATATTGAAGCTGGAGATAGTTCTATATATGGGGTTATGGTTAGAATTGAGAGATCGGTGGATGTCTATTGAAAGGTTATGATTGTTTATCTTTTCCAATATTGCATCTCTGCACTTTAATAATCCATTCGGGCATAATACACTGAATTCTTCTTCACAGCCATACTGAGCAGCCATCGATCTAACTTGTGAGACCCAGTTAAATTTTATATCAGGGTTCCTTGCATGCAGCGAAATCAGTCTGTTGAAACAGAGTCTTGGCAGCCTCTCCTCCGGCATGATTGACAATCTGGACCAGTAGTTCACAGCTCTCTTCAGAACCCTGACGCTCAATGGGTTTCGGCCGGTTTCAAGACGAACTATGTAGTTGGCAGTACTCCTTGGCCATCTGATTAGTTGCTTCAGGAACTTTAGTTGTATCACTTCAACAGCTTCTAGATATCTTAAGCTCCATATTTCAGAAGCATACAGAAGGGTTGAGGCTACCATGGAATCGAAAAGAGCTATTTTTGTTTCCCATGAATCACTTCTACCCCTTCGCAAAACATCCAATACTCTTGCAGCTGCAACAGAGGACCTCTGAATAAAATGTTCAGATGCTTTGCTAAATTTTCCTGAGGAAGTGAATGGTACTCCCAAATAGGTATAGTCCTTAGAGTATTCTATTTTTTCTTTATTCAAATAAAGGGGTTTAAGCTGCTTCAACCTAGGGGACTTATGGAATACAACAACCTTGGATTTTTTTACGTTTACGGTTAGAGAATTCTTTTCGCAGTACTGTTGTAATATCATCAGTTTCTTTTGCGCTTCTTGCCAAGTATTACTGAGAAGAATAATGTCATCAGCAAACAAGAGCATGATTGCCTCATGAGTACTATCAATGCTAACTCCTGTAGCTTCATTATCTTGAAAGAATCGGACAATATCGGATATGAACATGATGAAGAGTGTTGGGCTAAGGCTTTCTCCCTGCAAAAGACCTGTCGATATATCAATGTTTTCCGAAAGCTTTCCATTTGTTGTTATTTGAGTTGAAGCATTGTCGTATAGCACCTTTATAATCCTTATGAGTTTCCCCCCGATTCCAAGTGAAAAAAGCTTTTCCCAAAGCAGGCTGTGGTTGATAGAGTCGAAGGCTTTCCTTAAATCTATGAATGCAGCAAATAAGTATCTGCCTTTAGTTGTGAAGTTAATGCTGATCAGTGACATTAAAGTGAAGATGTGATCTGAGCAGCCTCTACCACTTCGAAACCCCGCTTGTTCCTCAGGTATGAGATTTTCAGATTCTGCCCATAGTAAGATCCTTCTTGCTAGAATACTGGTAAATAACTTCACCATTGTATTTAAAAGTGATATCCCTCTGTAATTATCTGGGTCTTTCCTGTCCCCTTTCTTAAATAGCAAATAAAGTTTGGATTTTGACCATTGCAGAGGGAGTTTCTCATGATCCATCACTGTATTAAAGAGGTTGAGGAGATAGTGCTCCCATTCTGGGGTAAGGCTTTTAAAGGTTTCGTAAATAATATTGTCGAAACCAGGGGCTTTGTGGCTCTTTGATTGTTGGATGCAAAATTGTAATTCCTCTAAAGCGATGTTACCCTCCAGATAAGGATGGATGACTGAAAAAAAATGAGTTTCGTGGATGGTTTTTTGGCCATAGTGTGATATATAAAATCTGCTCCATTCTTCTATTTCTATTTCGTTTGGTTGTCTTTTATATGGTTTTAGAGAATTTACAGTAGTCCAGAACTGTTTGCTATTTTTAACTTCCCTGAGATTATTTAGAGTGAGTAACCGGAATCCAATTTTCTTGTGTCTAATTAATTTCCTGTATAGATTCCTGAAATTAATATATTCTTGTACTTTATCATCAGAAAAGTTGAATTTGGTCATAGCCCTGTATTTTTTTCTTAGCTCTCTCTTCGATTTTCTGCATTCTTGGTCAAACCATGGTTGCTTGTCCTTATGATGTGCGTTCTTCGGTATCTTTTTGGAAAACATTTGCCCAGTTTCAGTCATGCTTTCCCTCATACAAGTGACAAAGTTTTCATACAGTAGGTTTACCTCTTTTGAGTTGAAGTATATTTTGTTAGAGTTCAATAAACATTTTTTAAACTCATTTGCCTTAGCTTCTTCCCATTTCATACAAATTTTATAATTATTTGGCGTCTCGTCTTTTAATTCTTGAGAAGGACCCACGGGAGAATATATAGAGGGTAAGTGTAAAGAAGTACTGCAAGCCAGGTGGTCAATGGAATCAGAAACAAGCATTATATTCAAATCTCCAAATATATCTAGAGAGTTATGATTTATCCAGATAAGGTCTATGATAGTTCTTCCCAGGCTCGACATGAAGGTATATTTCCCAGGTCTGTCTGAAAGAGAGCGACCATTGCACAAAATAAGACCTGAAGATTCCATAGCTTCCACCAACAATTTGCCTCGCCTGTTTATGCTCGAGTGGAGAGTCATCCTTTCAGAGTAAAGATTCGAACCCTGTAAAACTTCCTCCTCTAGGTCATTTAAATTCCCTACATGGCTGTTAAAGTCCCCGTTCAAGATCAAACAGGTTGAAGGAAAGTTTGTATATATCGAAGAAATAACACTACCTAGATCCTCAAGGCATGTTTCTATGTCACTTGATGGAGAAAAATAAATGTTGCTCACTGTTATCAACGTATTATTTAGTTTTATATTGATAAATATCCAATAACGATTACTGGCTATAACGGTAACCTCCGAGTTAATTTTATTGTGCACAAGGGTCAACAGACCTCCGCTACCTCTTCCTGGTTTGAATGTTTTAACTGCATTACTATGGTATGGTGTATAGTCGTGTAACCATGATGGGAGAATAAAGTTATCTTCGGTAAGCCAGGTTTCGACGAAGCATAGTATTGAGTTCTTTGTTAGTATTTCACATTCATAATTGTTGAAATTATACAGATTTTTAAAACCGTTTATATTATAAAAAATAAGGTAAAAGATTTGTTTGAGGGTATTAGCTTTTGGAGAGATGATAGAAGGTTTATTTTCTTTCTTACTTCTGTTTGGAGTAACTGGATAAAAAACAGAAGGGGTGCATTTAAGTCAGGGAGATTTCGTAACTGTTGACGGGATTGATGAACTTCTGGGACGAAATTTAAATTTGTCTAACTTTTCCTCATTCTTCCTTTTCTTGTTACTCTGAGTATTATTTGTTAAGGAATCTGTTAGTGTAGGAAGCGATTCGGAAATGGGTGTAAAGATTTCGGATGCAAATTCTTTTAATACATTTTCCACTTCGTCAAGCCTATAATGAGAACCTCTGATTTTGAAAAATCCATTTTTGTACGTAACAGATGGATCGATATTTTTTAACTTTAAAATATACGAATGGATTTTTCTTCCCTCTTCTCTATCTTCCGGGGTTTTATCGTGACTGATAAAAATGTTTTTATTTTTTAATGATGGTTTATGTTTAAATATTTCCTGTTTGAGGTTATAATTATTCAGGCTAACAAATATTGGCCCTTTACCTAGCCTGAAACTATTATTTATAGCATGATCGGGTAATGTAATGTTTATGTCTTTGAAAATATCTTTTACTTTATCTAGGTATTTTCATTTTCTGAAAGAGATACGTTTTTCCGTAATTGCCTGTTTAAAAAAAGAACCTCCTTTTGCAAACGGTTTGTTTTTTCTTCCAGGTAAACACATCTTTTCTTTACCGAATCCAACTCTTTTATCAACTCTGCATTTATGGCATTGTTTTTTTCAATATTAGCATTCATTTCTTTAATGGCTTGCATTATGTCTTCGTTTGTAATGGCCATGGTTACTGAATTCGAGTGTTTGTAGGTAAGCTGTAGAGGGCAGCGATACTGTCACGACTAGGACACAGAAGATACTGACTCTAGTAGGATCATTATTGACTGATAACACACAAGTGTCATCAGCATAGGTAGAAAGGAAGGTGTTAGGAAGGGTTGGGATATCAGCTGTATAAACTGTGTAAAGAAGGGGTCCTAGGATACTGCCTTGAGGACTTAAATGTTAAAATAACGTTTTCTTTATAAAATATTAACTCCGGTAATTTTGCATATTTAAGAACCAAACAAAAAAAAGGAATGATAATGAGAGTATTTTATAAAGTTTTGGTCCAACACATTACCTAAGCAGCCAAGAAAATGGTTTAAAAAAATCACGAAAAATTACATCAACTGAAACCCTTGGCGCGCTATGACAAGGGAGGTTAGAGATGATTTTCATGCTTAATTATTTTTCCTTATATAGCCTTATCATCGCACTACTTGTTTTAGAAATTTTGATCGAGTATGCTATACCTTTCAATAACAATTTTCAAAGCAGGATTTTTTTTCCAGCTTAGAAATATTTATAGAAAAATGTTTTAAAAAGGACTCAGTGAAAAACGATATAACTCATACATATTGTACCTCTTTGTGTTAAGTACGATAGAATAAAATTTAGTGGCTGCGATAAGTAATTTTAATTCAATAATCCAGCAGGTTTTTCTTCATTGAGGGATTTCGTCCATACTTTAACATTGTAGTAATAATTTGAATACTTTGGAGGATTTGTGTGAGAAAATTGAAAATTTGGTGGAATATTATTGTAAAAAGTAGCAATGGAATAACAAGTCTGGTGTGTCGTCCAGGTATGTTTTGGTCTTGGCACAACTAAGCTATAGTAATTTTCACTCTTGTAGAAAACGGTGGTCAATCTTCCCGATTAGCTCATCCCTTCTAAAATACAACTTCTTCATACTTGAGATTATGTAAATTTTTTATCAAGGTCAGAGAATATATCAACTGATGGGGGTCTTTTATTCATACCCAAAATTACCTTAATAAATTCTTAGTGGATAAACATATGGGACATCCTAATACATTTTTTTTTTCATATATTATCTTGTAAATTTTCTTATTAAGCACAAAAATTGTAAGTGATGTAAGGGTGAGTTCAAATTGGATAACAGGTGAAAATAATCGCTGGGGATAAAAAAGGGCTGATAAATTGAACGAATTTGATATCAAACATAAGAACAGTAATATATTGGGTTATGTCACATGAAATGTCTGTTTTCAAGGTAAAGGATTTTTATTAAAAATACCATATGAAACCAAGATAATTTTATTTGAAGTATTTACCTTATTTTTCTACACATTTTTCCCAACGTGACACAAACTTTTTTATCCCCGAACTGAAAAACTCTGAGCTTTGAAGTGAAACAAAATCTGAAAACGCACTTTTCACTTGATCATCATTTTCAAAAAGTTTTCCTTTGACGAAGTTGTTTAAATTGCTGAACAGGTGGTAATCTGTTGGAGCCAAGTCGGGAGAATATGGTGGGTGCGGAAGAACTTCGTAGCCCAGTTCTTTCAATTATTGCACGGTATGTTTTGAAAAATGGGATCTTGAGATGTGAGAGTGAGATCATGAGATCATGTACCCATGTATCGAGCTTTTTTACTTACCCAATACACTTTAAATGTCTGGAAACGGTAGATGCACTTGCATTTAGTTGTGCTGAGAGTCCTTTAACTGTTTGGTAGGGGTTTCCTTCTACTGTATGTTTGAGGACATCGTTGTCTATTACGGACGGAGGTCTTCCTCGGGGCAAGTTTTCCAAGTCGGTATACCCAGCTGAAAACTTAGCAAACCAACGGCGAATGGTCCGTTCATTAATACTCCCTTCCCCAAACGCCTTGCAAATATTTCCAGCGGCCTCAGCTGCTGAATGGCCGAGTTTAAACTCGTACAAAAATATTACTCGAAAATCGCGTGTTTCCATGTTCATATTCGGAGGTATACTAAACAGTGGGTAATGGATTGGGTAGCTAATGTTTATAATAAAAAGGTAGATGATTAGTAACTGTTTACTTTAAATATGTAAACAATCGGAAGAAAACGACAGAGACCTGCAAAATCCTTTATGTATTTCAGAAACTATAAAAACGGACATTTTATGTGAAACAACCCAATAGATGTATGATATATCGTTTTATCTTATTTACAATTTTGCGGAAAGTTATGAAGATTGATGAAAAGCCACTAAATGTTACTGATTGTTGTAGATAATAATAATTAAAGAAAACACATCGATAAAATCATTTTTCGTCTCTGACAGTATATCTTTCAGTCAGATGTATTTTATAGTTTAGTGGGAAAATGGTGGTCAATCTTCCCGAATAGCATATCCGGTCTAGAATATATTTTTTTCATAATTGTGATTATGTATAATTTTTTATAGACATTGCATTAAAGTCCAAAAGTATGTTAGTTGATGGAGATCTCGGATTCATGCCCATTGATAATCAAAATCATAATATTGGAATATCTTGATTGCCAAGATAGCCATTTCTTGCATAACTTAAGACATTGTCAAACAAAGAAGCAGCTAAAATTGGGCATATTCAAAATGGAGCATATATAATGGACAGAATTTCATAACCGACCTTGGAGAAAAATTAAATCGACAAAGGTATTTTGTGACCGAATCACCTCGCTTACTTACACAGCTGAGATATTACACACAATACGCAATACCATCATAAACTCACTGAATACTCAACTTGGCTATTCCTGTACATATCGAAACCATTTTTAAACTCTTTCACATACCACAAATGTGAGCCGTCTCCTTGAAAATGTAGATTAGGTGCCGAGCGCAGAATAACAAATAATCCAGTGCGATGCACTCGTAACATCATAATTACTTTATTATTTTCCTTTTTAAAATCCCTCCACATGAACAGAACTTCTTCAACATAAGTATAATAATTAAATTTAAATAAATTCTCCGGAACCATCTCTTATTTTTAAATATTAATTGAGACGTTGAGATCCAAAAGGTACTATTTACACATAAGAAAATTTTACAGGAAACGCAAAAATCTGTCAAATATTTATCACTTGACTAATTTACTTGATTCATTTTTAATTAAAATCTAAAGTTGATTTTTTATTGTATTAACAACTTATGTTTCCAAATTATTGCACTTTTTCAATGACTTTTTAGCAATATAATTTGGACATTGTACTTTTTGGAATGAAACATGGATATAGTACTTTTTGGAAAGTATTAAAGGGGATATAGTACTTTTTGGAAGAATATAACGCGCGATAAGATGGTAACAGTCACCATAACCTTCCTGATACAACATTACCGACAACTAACGTCTTTATATCGTTAATTACTAAGTTATGTATATTTCCTTATTCTCCTTCTGAGAAATATCTTTCTTTGTTGGTTAATTAATAATAATAATAATAATAATAGGCTTAGCGAACCCGAAGGTTCGATGCCGATACCACCAAACTTCGCCTGCACAGACTCGTCCAATGTTCACCGGTCAAGCCCAAGCCCCCGAGATCAGCTTTAACGCAATCCTCCCATCGCCGCTTCGGCCTACCTTTCGGACGCCTACCAGTCGGATCAGCAAATACCAACTTTCTCGGAATCCGCTCGTCATCGAGCCCAACAACTTTACTCGCCCATTTGAGTCTCCGCGATGCAATCAGCTCAATTATATTCACAGGATGCAAGTTCCGCAATTCCGCGTTGTGCAACCTTCTAAACTCCCCAGTGGCCTCATCTCTCTTCGGACCAAATATTTTACGCAATACCTTATTTTCGAAAACCTTAAGCCGTTGTCCATCCTTCAAAGTAAGCGGCCACGTTTCACATCCGTAAAGAACCGTTGGAAGAATAATAGTTTTATAAATTCTAATCTTTAAGTTTTTAGATAGAAGCCGCGAACTAAGTAACATAGCAACTGAATAATAACACGCATTTCCCACCTTTAACCGGGACTTTATTTCTTCCTGGATTTTGTTGGTTAATTACATTTATTATCTATTCTTCATAAAGAAATTGAATATTTATCTATTTATGACACTATAATAAGAAAGTATGTAATTATGAAGTATGTTTTGAACTAATATTTACTATTTGTGTGAATTTAGCAAATTTATCTATATAATTAACTACGTGTATACAACTTTTATCTATAGAGACTGAGAAATAAATAACATTCGAGCTTTTATTTTACATAAAAAAATCAAAAAAATATACTTGGTTAGATCAGGAACGGTTTTTCTTCTCATATTTAGCTAGTTCGTAAAATGCTAATTACAACTATTTGCTGGATCAAATACCGTTATTATATTAAAATGTGAGTTTATGAAAAATTTTAAACCAAATTTATGTTACTGCAAAAAGAAATACTATGAAAAAACTTAATTCAATTGACAACCTACATGACCCAAAGCGACACAAATACGTTGTTTAAAACAGCCTAAAAACTGATTATTAAGTTAAAACCATTGATCAAAATAGTAGCGGTGATTCAAGAAGTGCCAAATGAACCAATAACAATGCACAAAATGAAGAAAACAATAAATTATTGGTAATATATTACAGGGTTAGGTGCTTCTGCTGTATAGTAGGAAATATAGTACCTTTTGGAAGGAAATGAAAAGAACGGTTATCTTTTTACAGAGGATATAGTACGTTTTGGAACAAAATGAAATGTGGATATAGTACCTTTTGGAATGAAATGCAATTTTCGATCACTTTTTTAAAAATATTTTTAATAAAAGCTGATGACGGATTTAGATAAAACAAAACAATTAGAATACAATTATGTCAAAATTGATGGGATGTTCTTGGAATATAGATATAAATAAATAAATAAATATATATATATATATATATATATATATATATTTTTTTTTTGTCATAACTTCTTTATTTAAATCAAAATACAGACATTTTACAGCTGAAGTAGAAGTCACTATCCCACTAAAGCGAGCCCGTGTGTGGGAAAGGGGTTCACCTGCGGCAATTCAATGAAAGTACAATTAAAACAGTTACACAGTATACAGTAAGATACAATAAAATTCTTAAATAATATAACACAATTTTCAATAATGAAACAGTAACAAACTACACAGTAAAAAACAATATAATACTTATAGGAATATAATTATAGGAATATAAAAATACAATTATAAAGACAAAGTAACACAGTATGAAGCAGTAATTGACTAAGCTAAAAAGCTATAAGGAATACATATACAAGATATAAAATTAAGGCATGCAAAACAAAATTGAATTATATAATACCTAATTAATACAAAAAAATAATTATAAGAAGCAGTAAAACAGTACACAGTAAAAACAGTAATTGACTAAACCAAAAGCAATAAAGAATACAAATTCATATAAACAAGACATAAAATTAAGGCATGTAAATACAAGATTGAATTGAAAAAATCAAAAAGCAATAATGAATATATATACTTGTATACAGGATAAATATCAGAATGAGTGACGCAGGCTAGCATTGAGGACATGTCTATAGCGATAAGTAACTTGAATTCAATAATTCACCATTTTTTTCTTCACTGAGGGACTTCGTCCATACTTTATAATTGTAGTAATAATTTTAATACTTTGGAGGATTTGTGTGAGAAAATTGAAAAATTGGAGGAATATTATTGTAAACAGTAGCAATGAAATAACAAGTCTGGTGAGTCGTCCAGGTATGTTTTGGTTTTGGCACAACTAAGCTAAGGTAATTTTTCACTCTTGTAGAAAAACGGTGGTCGATCTTCCCGGCCAGCTCATCCCGTCTAAACTACAGCTTCTTCATAATTGAGATTATGTATAATTGTTTGCAGGCATTACATTAAGGTCCAATAATATATTAATTGATGGAGGTCTTTTATTCATACCCAACATTAAACTAATAAATTCTTAGTGGTAAAAATTTATGGGGCATCCTAATACTTTTTTTTTTTTCATAAATTGTCTAGTAAACTTTCTAGTTAAGCACAAAAATTTAAGTGATGTAACGATGAGTTCAAATTTGACAACGGGTGAAAATAATCGCTGGGGATAGAAAAGGGTTGATTTTGTTTTGATGTTGTGAAGCGGCAAAAGTTAAGATAGTAGTAAGCGTAGATTGTTAATGTGAGGGACCTTGGCAAGCAATATCTGTTACCGAGCATTCAATCAGTAACCCTCTGTCCGCCAATTTTCAACTTAGAGCGAACAATCTCGGTTTGGAACTCATCTCACTTAGCGACATCACATAACACCAACCGCAAACATCCTTCTACTCACTTAGATATGGGTTGCATCGTATTGTGATCTTGAATAAACTTTAACCCATATTTACATTCGATTTTTTTTATATTTTATTTTAACCAAACCTCTCAAAATCTCGCTCAAACACGGCACTATATAATAAAATAAAATAATAGATTCTTTTTTTTTTTTGTGTAGGTTTTTGTTTTCAGATTTTTCCTGCTGTTCAAAATTAATATAGGCTACAATTACCACTAACCCCTACTGTAAATATAACGTAAAAGTAACATGTAATTGGTGCAATTATCACAACATGTATAAAGTTTGAGGCATGTGGCCGCTTGTAAAAAAATATTGAAAATTAAAAATCTTAAAAAAATAAAATAAAATAAATAATAGAATTTGCGATCTCGAAGGTTCGATCCTGATACGAATAAATATTGAATACTCAAATTCGCCCAATCATCACCGTCCAAACCCAAGCCCCCGAGGTCGGACTTGACACAATCTTCCCACCTACACACAGTTGTTCCAAACGCACTTTTTCGGGACAAAAGTCTGCACTGGTCGTTCTATTTAAGATATATCAGCCATTTTAACGTCATTTTGTTCCTTAGTAAATTCACTTTCAATTGTATAATTGTCACATTTTTAGCTCATTTTCATATTACGAAAATATATAGGTAATTTCAGAGAAATGACTCTGTAAGTTGATTTTAATAAAAGTTGATTTTTATTTTCGTTGAAAAAATATGATTAAATAATGTAACTATATTAAATTGTAAATTAGTGATATGTTTATGCCCTATTCGTCACTTTATATTACCTTTTACAACTTTTTGCATCAGATAGTATTTTTTCTAAAATCTCTCTCTTTCCAACGGTATATTATACGTCTATATTACTCTTCTTATTATCAAAAACAAAAAAATGGATTAAAAAAATAGTTTTGCTCCTTTATCCTTTCGTCGGAGATCAAATTCGTTCAATTTGTATATTGAGCCGTCCTTTGTCAATGTCATTAAGATAATATGGTTAATCTTTTTGAATGTACAAAATTAAAGGTAGTTTAGAGGAAGAAAATTTATTTTAACCGGCTATAGCTACCACAATTTTTCACTCTTGTAAAAAAATGATACTTACAAATAAATAAAAAATTACTCAGTACACAATTATGTATTTATTTTGATAAAGGCCAACTTTATATCTGTTGTCTTTATATCTTCTATCTTTCTGTAAAAACAAATTTAATTTATTATAAATTAGGGTTTTGTACATAAACAACCCATCCCATGATTTAAGAACCTCCGTTGCGACAAGTATCGTTTTTTAAATAACAGCAACCTTTTTGTCCGTAATGGATTCTGGGGGCACTAACGTATCTTTGATAGATGTCCACCCCGTTCACTGAATGATTAAGGTGACAAGAGGGCGTCAGTTGGGGGAGATGGATCAGGTACCCTCTTTCAGGTACACCCTTCTGGCTAACCATTCAAAGAGATCAAGTCCACCCTCTATCGGATGGAGTCGTCAGCAAGTGAGGAGCATTTATTGAATAGAATGTGGAATTTTTTTTTTCTAAAATCAAATCAGAGAGGAGAGGTAGAGAGGTGTGAATCGTATTCTGATTTTAAACTGAATAATTATTTCATTACAATTTGATATCTTCAATAGCTTAGTTATTTTTCTTTTAAAGAAATGTTATTAAATGTTGGATAATCAATGGTAGACTGTAAGATGATATTAAAGGAAGAGAAGATTCGGGTGGCGATAAAAAAAAAAAAAAAAAAAAAAAAAAAGCGCCTTATTAACATTTTCACTTATGATCGGCATATTAAAAATCATAAAAGAAATAGCATACTGTGAAATTCTAAATGGGCAGAATCCACCATGTCTGCATACCATGAGACAACTCTAAGACATATAAAAAATATGACGCCGAAAGCTAAAGAAATCTAAAGTATGGACTTTTTTTTTGGTGTAACTTACCTGAATCAGAATATTAAATAGCAGTCTGTTTATTGCAAAAAAAAAAGAAATGAAGTGATGAAACTATTTAATATCCAACGTTCCGACCCACGCTCTCCTTAAGTAGACAAGCTGAATGGATTCCGTACTTTAGAGAGAAGCCCTGATGAAGACCTGAAACATATAAATAAAATATTAATAGTTTATGCACTATTTTTTTTTTTTTTTTTTTTTTTTTTTACCACCATTTCCCGAAACATCTCTTCATTCATATTTAATGAATTATTTAGAACATTAATCCAGAATAGTGAAACCACAAAGCGATAATTATTTTATTAAATTTTCTTTAACAAAACCTGGAGAATCTTTCGTCTGAATTTCACATTAATATTTTAGAGTTATCGATAGTTAAAAACAAATAAAGTGCTCAGATCGCATCGAACGCGTTCACTTATCATGGTTCTTAAGATAATTTAAGAAGTTCGAAAAAAAGTTGGAATTCAAAAAAACTTGAAGAATTGCATTCATTTTTGTTGGAAACATATGTTTTAGATGTAATAATGAAACAGTGTAAAATTGTTATGTACAAAAATGACATACGTTTATGACCAGTTCGTTACATTACATTCTACAACTTTGTAATTACGCTCTGAAAAAAATCTATATTATAAGTGTCTTCATCAGGGCTACAACGTTCAAAAAATACTTTTGACTATAATTTTTAATCATAATTACTGCCACTAAAAACTATTAAATATATATTGAAAAATGAAAAAAAAAAAAAGCAAAAACCAGTACCACTACAACTAGATATTAATAACCAAGACTCTAATAATTCGCTTAATTGGTGTAAAATGAAACGGGCTTTAATACCATGAAGGTTTCATTATCATTGAAATAGTCTAATGCCGATATTTTAAATTATTTTTCCTCTAAAGTAACTTTAATTTTTTATATCCTATAAAAATATATCCATATCATCTTTTTGCATCGATAAAAAACGTGTAAATACCGCTAATAATAAATTTGATCGAATTCGATAACCAATTAAAGAAGAAAAAGTATATACATACAACAATAAACATACAAAAATATTTTTGTATGCAATTTTTTTTGTATTTTTGAACATGAAAACAGTGATATAGATCGTATAATATACCGTTGGAAGGCGAAACATTTGAAAAAATATATATTATACATGAAAAGCCGATAAAACTAACTGATTGATGTAGATATTAATATAATAATAATAATAATAATAATAATAGGCTTACCGAACCCGAAGGTTCGATGCCGATACCACCGAACTTCGCCTGCACAGACTCGTCCAATGTTCGCCGGTCAAGCCCAAGCCCCCAAAATCTGCTTTAACGCAATCCTCCCATCGCCGCTTCGGCCTACCTTTCGGACGCCTACCAGTCGGATCAGCAAATACCAACTTTCTCGGAATCCGTTCCTCACCGAGCCCAACAATTTTACTCGCCCATTTGAGTCTCCGCGACGCTATCAACTCAATTATATATTAATATAATAAATTATTTAATAAAACTTTTTTTTTAAATATATTTATTGGTATTTACAACTGTATAATAAAATACATGTGATATGTAAATGTCAAACAAGATAAATTGACATGATTCATATGTAGGGATACTACCCATTGGCAGCTCCCCAAAGACTATGTTATACAAGAAGGTCGAGAATCTTCTTTTCAGACGTCTAGGAGGATTATCAGGGATTGTAGAGGAAGCAAGGATTGAAACTAGTGGGTTACAGTAGGAATGGAGTTTGTCATGAAAGGAGTGGTACCTGGTTCGGGCCAAGTCAGCAACAAAGGGAATATTAAGGTCTTTATGGATGAGTTTATTTGTGACAAAATAAGGAGCATTGAGGATTTTTCAAAGGATTTTGGATTGTAAGGATTGGAGACGAGATGAATTTGATGGTTTAGTAGAGCCCCAAATCTCTACTCCATAAGTCCATATTGTCTTATGATAGTCATGTAGATGAGTCTTTTGTACATAAGTGGAGGTTTGAGCGTTTGTCCAGTAAGTGTTGAAGTAGTCGAAAACGCCGGGCAGTTTCTTGTCTTTTCAGTCATGTATGAGAGTTCCAAGTGAGACGTTTGTCCAGATGCAGTCCGAGGTATCGGATCTGTTCAACCGGGACAAGATGAGTGTTATTGAAGGATACTTTAATATAACTAAATGTAATTAATTCTTTAACAATAAGTGTATAGGCTAACAACAACTTTATATTAACCTTAACAATATCTTTTATTGGATATTAACTTTTCTAATATCCTGCAATTTACAACGGTTTATTATATGACTATATCACTACTCATATTTCAGAAATAATTCTTTGATGATTTGATTACAGAAAATTTAGTTTTCCCTTCCAAAGAAATACTGATTTGCAATGCATCTTTATCTATAAACCTTCAGGTAAGAATGTCCGAAATGATAGTGGAATCCGTACCAAGATCCGTTGTGTAGTTTCGAAGGAGTTAAGGAAAACCAAAAATCGCAATACATGTATACGGGTCAATCCATTTGAAATCGTCCAAATCGTGGTGGTCTCTGCTCTTGAGTCATTTCTCCGTTCCTGGGCCGGCCGCGCCTATTCTTCTACTAATCCATTACGATGAGAATGATGCTTGTGAAATATGATGAAGAAGTTTGCGTCTTTAGATACATGTGCTTTTCTTTCTGGCTTTCTTTCTTGCTCGCAGAGCATTCTGGTCTCAGTGCGAGTACTTCCCTATGCCGCCAGATGGCCCTGTGTGCACTTGATTGTGTTTGCTGCATGAAAGATACCATATCTTGAAATGGGTTAAGGGCGTGTTCCCTTAACAGGACATGATTTGTATGGTTTGTCCCACAACTTTATACCTAATAGTGAAGAATGTTGTTTAAAAACAAAATATGGAAAATGAAAAAGAACGAGACTTAAATTTTAACGAGATAAAAAGATATAGAGGAAAATAGATTCACTATTAATTATTTTTTCCGTTTATGGCTTAGTCCTACTTGATGTAAAAATTTCGATCTTGAGAACAAAGTCTTAGTTTGCATACGAATTTTCAAAATTGGTAAAAATTCGTTTTTCGTGATTTTCACATAGAAATATCTCAAAAGGGACTCGATGAAAAATTATGAAACTAATACAGATTACCCATCTATACGATGGTTTAAGTGATATAAATTTGGTCATTGAGACTAGGCTGGTTCCGGAGCTATACAATTCTCATAACTGTTAAAATAACGTTTTCTTTAAATAATAATCTTCTTCCAGTGGCGCGACAGGCAGTGTATGCCCCGGGCCTCGCAGTGTAAACTCCTGCGAGTTTACACTCACGTTTCACGATGCAATTTTTAGTGTAGGGTCATCACTCTCTAAGACTAATTTTGTGAGTGGCCATCCTTTGGCTGACAGGTCTCACATACCCGGGGAAGAGGTTGTGAGCGAATCCCCATTTTTTTTACATCCTTATAAAAGCCCCGCCGGGACTGGGATTCGAACTCAGAACCTGTAGCATGAGAGACTAGCGCGCTAGCCACTTAGCACGGGCTCCCCATTTAAATAATAATAACTCAGATAATTTTGCATATATAAGAACGAAACAAAAACTAGAATGATGATGAGAGTATTTTGTATAATTTTGGTCCTTACAACACATTACCTAAGTAGGCAAGAAAATGGTTTATAAAATTCACGAAAAATTACATCAACTAAAACATTTAGCGCTTAGTACAAGGGAAGATGGAAATGATTCTCACGCTTAATTTGTTTACCTTATATAGCCATATGATCGTGTAAGCTTTGTCTCTTTTTTCAATATAAATTTACAAAGATGGATTATTGCCCAGCTCAGTAATGTTTATTGTAAAATAGCTATTTATATATGCGTTAGAATTGATTTCGAATGATCACAAAATAAAATACGATTCATGAGATAACGAAACGTCACATTTAAGATAAATCTATCCGTGTTATCTAAGGATGAATCTAACTGGTCCTAGCATGTGTCAACAACCACAAAAAGATAGAACCAGATCGAATTTCGATAAAGACAAGTGTTCCCATGGTAGAAGAAGGTGCGAGGACGCCCACAAGTAGGAAAACATCCAAGATTGGATCAAGATGAAAAGGGAGCCCTCCCGAGCCCTTTGAAGAAGTTGGATATGTTGACAGTGAAATAAAGGGCGAGTGAGGAGGGGGTGAAGGGCAGGGGGTGGTTTGTTGTGTCTTGTTGCCAAAAGCAGATAAAGGGCTGTAAGCTTGTTCAACAAGACAATAGCTGTCTCTATCCAACCCCTTCTTACCTGCTCCTCTGCCATTGTACCTCCCGATCTGTCAGCTTTTCAATTTATTTCCAATAGATTTGGTAATTATCCTTTTGAATCTATTCTATTGAGGGACAGGATAATTGTGGTCCCAACGTTAGCTGCCTCGGCTCCTTGTAAATTTCGTTCCATTGTTTGACAGTCGATTAGTCACAATTATTGAATTGATTTCTACGGACGTTGGGGATTCCTTCCATTAGCGTAACAGATAACAAGCGGTGTCGAATGTGAAGAGTCGGGCCTCACCTCAACTACCCATGTATATTATTATTTTTATTTTTTTTATTTATTAAATTATTTAATCATATTTACAACAGTATTATATAACAAAACTAGTAAATAGCCTAAAAGATAATATACATAAACAAGACTTGTAGAGAAGCTACCCATCCGTGGCACTCAACAAATATTCTAAACTAGAAGGTCACGAGGCTATTTTTTTTTCAGATTATCAGGAATTGAAGAGGAGGAAATAATTGAAACTGATGGGTTAGAGTAGGGAATGGAGTTTGTCGTGGAAGGAGAGGTATCTCGTTCGGGCCAAAGCTATGTGAATTAGAAAACTGTTTTAGGATTTTATCCGAGCTAATCGAAAAAAATGTTGTTGGAGTTCGAAAAATGTTAAGAATTGTTGGTTTGTAAAATAAGTTAATAGCGGTTTTACAGGTGATTTTCAAAACTTCAGATTCATGTAAATATGTTTAATCACTTTTATATGGCCAATTTTAATCTATAATATGTTTGCCATATTTCAGGTAATTTTTTGAATTTGGTCTTCATCAACGGTTGAAAAACTACCCCTAGCACTTTGCGTCTTTCAAGTCACCATTTACTGGTTCTGAACCTAATAAACCACTTACGGACGGTCCTAAGACATCATCTCCATACACACTGCAGTCTTGTTAAGCGTCTTTGCAGCATTTTTTTCCTTTCAGGAATAAATTATTAAGTAAAGAAAATAAATTTATTTTATTTTCCATTTTGGGATGTATTTCTTATAAAATGTAAAACGTATTGTTTATAAAATCATGTTTAATGACCCAGTTGACAATACGTTTAGTTTCGTCATAAACATTTTTTAGATTAAATAATATAACATTGTGAAATTGTTCTGTACAATAATCACCTAAGTATATACCCTATTCGTCACTTTACATAACCCTCCACAACTTTATATATTAGGCAACATTATTTTCTAAAATCTTTAGCTTTCCAACGGTATATTATACATCTATAAAAAAACAAAAACAAAATTAATTTTAAAAAACATAAAGAAATACTTTTGTTTTTTTCTCCTTTATTTAGTTATCAAATTCCTTCAACTAGTATATTTTATGGTATATATTTTGGATTCTATAAAATTTAAGGTATTTTAGAGGAAGAAAATTAAAAAATACAGGCATTTAAGCACTTTCAATCAGAATGAAACCTATATAATATTAAAGCCCATCAAATTTCACATCGTTATAGCGAGTTTAATTAAAACCGTTTGGGCGTTTTTTGTGAAAATTCGCAAAATTCTTGGAGTGAAGTAGCTCTTCCGGTCAGCTGGTTTTGGTCAAAAAAATTGTAACATCTCAGATATATAACCATCTAAAATATGAAATTTCAGTTTCCATTTTCTTGCTACACACACCTTTTGTTGCGTCTTGGTTGTTTGGACTCAGGGGACCTTTAAATGTGTACTTCACTTTAAAACACTTATTCCAACATTTTCACGATCGCAATACTTTTCCTCACTATATAGTAAGTAGAAGTAAAAATATATATTTTTATACCGAGACTTCAGTAATTATTTATATACTATATTACTATATTTATATTTTTAAAATAAAACCTGTTTGAGCCATTTCTGTGAAAATGTGTAAAATGCATTTTATAAACTGGCTCTTCCCATTGTATGATCTTGATGGAAAAGTTGCTGTAACATCTCCGGCATATACGCTCCCAAAATATGAAATTTAAGCTTAAGCTTAAGACTTACAAACCAATGAAAAGCATATAAACCTTTTGTGAATACGGGTTTAGAACTATCCAGGAAATATAGAAGATACAATGTAAGCAGAATATGTAAATACCGATCTTTGTTTAAATTAGTATCTTAGTGCAACTTATCATTTTCGAACATGACTTACCACACACTAACACCTTTTAGCTGGACTTCCTGTCATTTAGATTATGGGGACCTTAAATGTGAATTTCTCTGTATGTGTATTTTTTCTTTGTAGGGGAAAAGTCGAATTCGAATATTTTAACGATCGCAATAAGGGATTAATCTCTAATACTGTTATTTGCTGCAGTTTACATCAAAATGCATAATACTAAACTGGTAGGGGATTAAATTTCCTATGAAAAGCATACAAACCTTTTGTGAATACAGCCAAAACTATCTAGAAAATACATAAGATACAAAGTAAGCAGAAAATGTAAATACCAATCTTTGTTCAAATTAGTATCTTAGTGCAACTTATCATTTTCGAACATGACATACCACACACTCACACCTTTTAGCTGGACTTCCTAATGTGACAATATATATTTTTATATATGCAATATACAGGACTGATTAAAGGATCTTTGAAAATGGCAATGGCCGAAACGTAGGAGAGAAAAAATAAAATAAATTGATTGTTGAGTGTAAAATGTAGATAGTCTTTATATTTAGAAAGAACCTAAAAATAAATTTATTCACTCAAACAGCAAAAGTATATATAGTAAAAATTAATACTGAATAATGTGTAATGAATTTCTTTGAACGCGATATAGTGGTGTTCAGCAACAATTCATCTTCTGAAGCAAAATAACGTTTAATTCCGCTGTACACTACACTAAGAAATAAGCGCAAGGTACAGTACTTTGTCTTGCAAAAAGGTAGGGTTATTTTGATTTTCTGGTATCTTTTATGCATTGATCCTCGCTTTAAAACGCCAAGTTTTCACACTGGCAGGCCTTATGTGTTCATTCAGTTTTTCCTCAATAACTCGCTCCCAGTGCATTTAAAGTAAAACATTGTCTTCAGAATTTTTTTATTTTTATTTATTATAGAGATATTGACAATTGTATTAACAAAAAAAAAATACATCAAGTAAATGTTAACTTTGAGATATGGGCATGATAAGCATGAGAAGAATCTACCCAATGGTAGCACTTCAAATATTATTCAGACCATCGTCTTTTCAGCCGCCTCGGAGGATGTTCAGGAATAGAAGTAGATGGGAAATTGCAGACAAGTGGGTTCGGGTGGATTGGTAATTAGAGTGAAAGGAAGTATATCTAATTCGGGCTAAGTCTGCAACTAATGGGATATTCAGGTCTTTATGGATTATTTTATTGGTGACAAAGTAAGGGGCATTTAGGATCTCTCGGAGGATTTTGGATTGCAAGGATTGGATGCGAGAGGAATTTGGTGGCTTGCTTTAGAGATTTAAAACACAATTATATTTCCTGCATGTTCAAAATTGAAACAGTTTCTGAGTCAGGGATTAGTCATTAATAATTATTATTTGCTGCAGTTTACATCAAAATGCATAATACTAAACTGGTAGAGGATTAAATTTCCTATGAAAAGCATACAAACCTTTTGTGGATACTGTCGAAACAATCTAGAAAATACATAAGATACAACGTAAGCAGAAAATGTAAATACCAATCTTTGTTCAAATTAGTATCTTAGTGCAACTTATCATTTTCGAACATGACATACCACACACTCCACACCTTTTAGCTGGACTTCCTGTCATTTAGATTATGGGGACCTTAAATGTGAATTTCTCTGTATGTGTATTTTTTCTTTGTCGGGGAAAAGTCGAATTCGAATATTTTAACGATTGCAATAATTGATCTTTGCCGCGAGGAAACTGCTTTGGCGAGACTTCTCATAGGACATAGCAGACTCACACATCTCCATCTCATCGTCAGGCAGCCCGTACCAATGTGCGACTTGTGTAGAGTGCCTCTCTCAATAAAACACATAATTGAGAACTGCCCCAAATTCCATGTACAAATGGATAAACTTAACCTAGCTAGATCGTTGAGTGAGAGCTTGAAGGACTCTAGTGGAACAGTTAGTTCACTGATTAGGTTCGTCAAAGAATGTTCTCTGCTCCCGGAACTATAAGAAAAAAAATAAAGAAAGAAAGAAAAAAAAAAATAAAAAATAGTAGTAATAAAAAAAAAAATATATATATATATATATAAATAATAAATAAATAAAGAAAAAATTGGAATAAATTCACTAATTCAGAATGTATCAACAAAAGAATAATAAAAAAAAAAATAAACAATAAAAAAAAAGAATAAATAAAAAAAATAGAAGGAAAAATAAATAAATAAAAAAAAAGAAAAAAGAGTAAAACAAATCTGTTACTACAAATTTATTCGGTGCTAATAACTAAGAGGTTGAGCACCTACTCCAATACCCTAACCCTAACCTAATTGCTCTTTGTGGGTAAGTAAATTTACCACACCTCAGTATTTTCAGACTAGATACTCTCATCTTCTATTTCATATAATAGGTGAGTGAAAGTAAATAATCTCTATATATATATATATATATAAAATGATATAGAGAATTTCGATTCCTCTTACACATTCTAAACGACAAGACGAATTTCGATACGATTTCACCATTATTTGGGGCATTGTTTCCTGAAGGTTTGAAAGTAAAATACATTACAATTTAGCTTTTCTTTCAACGGGAAATATAAGTTTTCTGTAACCCAAGTCTCTACATCACTTTAAAAAGAAAAACAAATAAACTTAACCAATTGCACTTTTCGTTACTGTAAACTGTAACTTTTAAAGCGAAAAACTCTAAATCGGTCAGAAAGAGCTTTGTTAAACATAAATGACGCCTCGTTCAAATTGCACTCGTTAGAAGAGGCGAGTCCGTTAGTAATTAGATATCGTGAAAGTAAAAAGCTTTCATTGGTAATTGAGGAAAAATATACTTAATGCCACAAAGAGGCAATATTATTTTACATTCAACATTGAACCCACTGTTTTATTTTTCATAGAGTATTTATTTTATTACTTTCACTTACCTATATATGAAATATATAGTAAGGGAAAGTATTGCGATTATGAAAATTTTCGAAGTCCAGTTTTCAACGGAAATACACGTTTTAGGGTCCGCTGAGTCCAAATGACCCAGTACCGCAAAAAGAACTGTGTGTGTGTGTGTGTAACTCCCGCGCTTAAACGGAAAGTCCTATGAAACTGAAATTTCATATTTAAGACAACTATACGCTCGAGATGTTGCAAAATCTTTTTCCTCGAAATCGGCTAACCAGAAGAGCTAGTTTATACCATGCATTTTCCACCTTTTTACGATTTTCTCAAAAACGGTTCAAACGATTTTGATTAAACTCGCTATGTCGATGTAAAATTTAATGGGCTTTAACATCATGTAGGTTTCAATCTGATTGAAATAATCTGACAGGGTTTAAATGCCGATATTTTAAATTTTCTTCCTTTAAAGTACCTTTAATTTTATAAATGTAAACACATAACCTTTACTTTTAGACGAAAATCCTGTCCGCCAGTTTATTTCAACTCATTACCGATTCCTCTCTCAGATACAGTCCGGTATCTTGGCTTACTGTTAGACAAAAGATTGACTTGGAACCCACATACAAGACTTAAAAGACAAGAACTCAACCGACGATTCGGACAGTTATACCGACTACTCAACAGAAAATCTGAACTTACAGTTGACAACAAATTATTAATCTACAAGACAATACTGAAGCCCATCTGGACCTACGGACTTGAACTGTGGGGGACAGCTAAACGTTCTAACATCAAACGCATTCAATCCTTTCAATCCAAAGTCCTCCGTACAATAGTAAATGCTCCTTATTATGTCTCCAATTATACCTTGCACCACGACCTTAATGTTCCATTTATTTCAGACCTAATTCCATCCAAATTTTCCAAATTCCACCAGAACCTCATTCATCATCCTAATCCTTTAGCTCAATCCCTATCCAGCTCCACTCATCCATACAACCCACCTAGAAGGTTGAAACGGCAGTGGCCCCGCGACCTTTTGTAAATATATTGGAGTTCTAGCACTGGCTAGATTCTCCACTCAATGTGATGTATGTATGAGTGTGTGTATGTGTATATAGGTATAAGTGAATTATTGACTTTTGAATTGATTCATTTTGTGTATATATTTTATTGTAATTTTATGTTGTGTAAATATTGTATGAATGTAGTACGTATGATATCATTTAGCACTACTATTAATGTCCAAATTGGGACAGATTGTAAAATTTTCTCAATAAAAATTGTTGTTATTTCAATTTTATAGATTCTATAAGAATAACCATATTATCTTGTTACCATTGATAGATATTACGTATATTTGTAGGTTGAACGAATTCGATATGCAGCAATTTTTTGTTTTTGAACACAAGAACAGTAATATATATATATATATATGTATAATACACCGTTGGAAAGCTAAAAATTTTAGAAAAAAAAAATCTTATACTTAAGCTTGTAAAAGTTAATAAAGAGTAATGAAAAGCCGATAAAACTAACTGATTATTTTAGATAATGATATAGATTTTTTAATAAAACACATGTTTCGATAGAAATTCAATATAATTAATTCTTTAATGGTTTCACCAATTTTTATCTCTAACAGTATTTGAAAATTATTTAATCTTTTTTAAAAACGTTGGTAAGTGACAGTCGCGTGTTGCCCGCACCAGATTTTTTTTTTGTTCGTAGTTCAATTTTTTTTTTTTGTTCGTAAATGATGTTTCACTGAGATGTAGGTATAGCTCGTAACCACTGAAATGAACGTTACAAACGCTATCAACTGTGAAATGAAGGAATCAGTGGTGTAGAACATGCGCTGGTCGTTAGGAACTGCTTCCAAGCGCTTGGGAGTCGAGAGCTTATATGCAAACAATTTAATACCAGATTTATTCAAGAAAAAAAAATTATGTTCGTGTATATTAGTTTTTGATAAAATGCTGAATAATTTGTAGGCTCTATTTAAATAAAGAAACGATCCATATTTTACACTCAACAATCATTTTATTTATTTTTTCTCTCTCTTACGTTTCGGCCTTTGCCATTTTCAAGGATCCTTTAATCAGTCCTGTATATTGCAAACATGAAAATAAATATTGTCACATTCTAAAAAATATATTCTCTTTAGACTGAAATCCGCGATAGTAGATACAGAGATAGTAGATAATAACAAACTGACAAGGCTGGTTTCAGCCTAAAGAGAATATATTTATACTTTCACTTACCTATATATGAAATATATAGTAAGGGAAAGTATTGCGATCTTGAAAATTTTCGAATTCCAGTTTTCGACTGAAATACACATTTTAGGGTCTCCTGAGTCCAAATGACCAAGTTCCGCAAAAAGGTGTGTGTGTTAACTCCCGGGCGAAAACGAAAAGTCCTATGAAACTGAAATTTCATATTTAAGACAACTATACGCCCGAGATGTTGCAGAATCTTTTTCATCAAAATCAGCTGACCAGAAGATCTACTTTATACCATAAATTTAGCACCTTTTTACGATTTCCTCAAAACCGACTTTGATTAAACACTCTGTATCGATGTAAAATTTAATGGGCTTTAATATCATGTAGGTTTCATTCTGATTGAAATAGTCTGACAGGGTTTAAATGCCGATATTTCAAAATTTCTTTCTCTAAAGTTCATTCAATTCTGTAGATTCGAAAAAATTAAAAGATAAATATATAAGTTGAATGAATACGATATCAAACTAAACTAGAAAACATGCAAACATATTTTTTAATGCAATTTTTTGTTTTTGAACTTGAGAACAGTAATATGCATGTATAATATACCGTTGGAATACTAAAGATATTAGACAAAATATTGTCTTATACATACTATTGTAAAAATATAACGGAGAGTGATGAAAAGTCGATAAAACAAACTGATTGCCGAGGATAATAATATAATAGATTATTTAATAAAACACACGTTTCTATTAAAATCCAATTTAAATAGTTCTTTAACAATTTATTGACATTTATATATTTGTTTAAAAATTCTTGAATTGATATTAACAATGGAGGTAAGTGAAATTCGTGTGTTGCGCGCACCAGATGTTTTATAAAATGACAATATATATTTTTTATATGCAATATACAGGACTGATTAAACGGTCTTTGAAAATGGCAAAGGCCGAAACGTAGGAGAGAGAAAAAAAAACAAAAGGATTGTTGAGTGTAAAATATGGATCATCTTTATTTAAAAAGAACCTACTCTCATACAAGACTGAAAAGACAAGAAACTGCTCGACGTTTTCGACTACTTCAACATTTATTGGACAAACGCTCAAACCTTCCACTTAAGTACAAAAGACTCATCTACATGACTATCATAAGACCAATATGGACTTACGGAGTAGAGATTTGGGGCTCTACTAAACCATCAAATTCATCTCGTCTCCAATCCTTACAATCCAAAATCCTTCGAAAAATCCTCAATGCTCCTTATTTTGTCACAAACAAACTCATCCATAAAGACCTTAATATTCCCTTTGTTGCTGACTTGGCCCGAACCAGGTACCACTCCTTTCATGACAAACTCCATTCCTACTCTAACCCACTAGTTTCAATCCTTGCTTCCTCTACAATCCCTGATAATCCTCCGAGACGTCTGAAATGAAGATGGCCCCGAGACCTTCTTGTTTAACATAGTCTTTGGGGAGCTGCCAATGGGTAGTATCCCTACATATGAATCATGTCAACTTATCTTGTATCACATTTACTAAATGTTTTTTATTATACAGTTGTAAATACCAATAAATATATTTTTTTTTAAAAAAACCTAAAAATAAATTTATTCACTGAAACAGATTACATATATACTAAAAATTAATACTGAATAATGTGTAATTAATTTATTTGAATACGATAAAGAGGTGTTCAGCATACAATTCATCTTCTGAGGCAAAATAACGTTTAATTCCGCTGTACACTACACTAAGAAATAAGCGCAAGGTACAGTTCTTTGTCTTACAGAACGGTAGGGTGATTTTGATTTTCTGGTATGATTTATGCATTGATCCTCGCTTTAAAACGCCAAGTTTTGACACTGGCAGGCCTTATGTGTTTTCGCCATTTTGAAAAAATGGCATTTTTTTAGTTTTTCATTAATAACTCGCTTCCAGAACATTTAAAGTAAAACATTGTCTTAAGAATTTTTTATTATAGAGATATTTACAACTGTATTAACAAAAAATAATACATCAAGTAAATGTGAGCATTGATATATGGACATGATAGGCATGAGAAGAATCTACCCAATGGTTGCACTTCAAATATTATTCAGATAAGTGGGACTCGAGGCCATCGTATTTTCAGCCGCCTCGGAGGATGATCAGGAATAGAAGTAGATGAGAAATTGCAGACAAGTGGGTTCGGGTGGATTGGTAATTAGAGTGAAAGGAAGTATATCTAATTCGGACTAAGTCTGCAACTAATGGGATATTCAGGCCTTTATGGATTAATTTATTGGTGACAAAGTTAAGGGCATTTAGGATCTTTCGGAGGATTGGATGCGAGAGGATTTTTGTGGCTTGCTTTAGAAATTTAAAACACAATTATATTTCCTGCATGTTCAAAATTGAAACAGCTTCTGAGTCAGGGATTAGCCATTAATAAATATTATTTACTGCTGTTTGCATCAAACTGCATTATACCAAACTGGTAAAGGATTAAATTTCTTATGAAAAGCATACAAACCTTTTGTAAATACTGTCGAAACAATCTAGAAAACATATAACAAACAATGCAAGCAGAAAACGTAAATAATAATCTTTGTTCAAATTAGTATATTTGGATGGAAGATCGATAAATTAAAAAAAAAAAATAATTCAATACTGCGAAAACACATACAGGATTATAATTTTAGCCCTTATGAAAGCCTAAAATTTATGCTGAATCGTCAGCTTATGAATATAATAATTTCACTTATTGGGTGAGGTTTCTTTTATGGTAATTTTGTGGTTATTTATGTATATCTTGAATAACTGTGAAAATATAAGTAACCAGCTTGTTATGTTTATAGTCAATTTGTTTATATTTGTACTGTTTTTGTTTTGTAGATTCATTTACGGAGTAGTTATTAATGTATGTTAGTGATAGATTCAATATTTGCGTGCCAGCCAATTCCGTTTGTTTAGGTATTGTCCTAAAGAGAAATAAATAAATTATTATAACCGACAAAATATATTAGTCAATTTTTGAGCCTCAAGATATTATTTTTTATCGAAAACTTATACATATATATAAAGGTAACGGTAGGAACACTAAAAAAAAAACATTTTCTGATGCCACTATTACGGCAATAATCAAGACACGAAACAGTGGCGTCTAGATTTTTTTGCCCTTTTTAAGTACCGTATAAGTATCCCTTGCAGAGGTAGGAATGGGAATGTGGGGAACTTTTCATTCCATTGCATTAATTTTAAGGTATTTTAAAAACAAAAAAATAAAAATTACAGTTTCAGATTTTTTTCTCTTATAGTAGAAAGGGGTATGTGCCACTGTTTTTTTGGGCCAAGGGCTATTCATATACGTATTTTGGTTAATCATAATTTTATTATAATGGCACAATTTTTAATATATATTTTTTTTTCACACAAAATGGAATTTTTATAGAAACTATGTTTATTAAGCAATAAATATAGTTTCTATAACATAAACATAATTACATATACATAGTTTCTATAACATAATTAGATACTGGATTTTGATGATTTTGCACGTTCTATTTGCTTGCGTGTATCAGCTTTAAACCCAGACGCCAATCCTGTTCATGTATTAAGGAACAATATATTACAATTCCATATTGCACGATTTTGATTTTTATTGCATTAAATGGGATTTTTGAGTTAAATTAGATTTTCAATTTTGATATCACCATTTATCGAACCAAATTTTCGAAATACATAGATATACTAATAAATATTTAAACTTGTATTTAATCATCTTTCTGTTGCTAAATCTAGCAGAAAAAATAAGCCTATACAAACAGCGGTCAATTAACATTGATTATTATTTAAAATTAAAATTATATATATATATATATATATATATATATATATATATATATATATATATATATATTTAATTAATTACCCAGGTCTACAAAACATACCTTATTATTTAAAAGCGTTTCTGATCAATTCTTCAAACTGTTTTCAGTAAGTTCTTCTAGATTGGCTTATTACATGTTTCCTAAATTAACTATTTAATCAGATAAATGTTTGATTGACTTTCAATTATTTGATTAAACTATTAAATGATCTAGATTATTTGACCTAGTTATAAAAAAAAAATAAGATAACAAATCATTTATTCATTTATTGACGTTTTATTCACGTGATTCGTGTTTTTAATTTTTAATTATACGGTAATCATTTTTCAAGAAAACAACCTGTAAAGATTAAGTTCCTCTTCCATATAGAATCATATTAATTTTTGTTTGTAAACGTTTAAGGTATATATACTCATAATTTGAAATTGGAGATTTTGCTGCACTATTTTGCAATTTCGAAATTTTTAGTGCACGATTTAGTGTGTTTTGAGGTTTTTACTGCAATAGTAGACTATTGCTGTATCCACGCCGCTCCCATATATATATATGTGTATATATATATTATATATATATATATATATATATATATATATATATATATATATATAAGAATTTCTTTACTTTTCCAAAGGTATATCTTAATATGTTCCCGTATTTATTCCAAGCCCAATCTCTTTAACGGTGATAAAATTAGTGAGTCCAGAAATTTGTTTATATTTAAAATTATAAATTTATTTAAATTTTACTGACAATTACTAATAGTTTTCCAGATCCACTAAACGCTCGAGAAGACAAGGAAAAAACAACGCTCAGTGTTGCCAACCTCAGAAATGCGACTTTTAAAACCGACCACCAGAATGAATGAGCTTGGCTTAAAGGGTCAGAGTTTCGCAGGTAATACATTTAAAAAATATCTTACCATATTTTTTATTTTTTTACCCTAAATTGAGATCAAATCTACTCAGACCTTGTTCGAAAAATGAATTTTATATTTACAAGAAAAAATAGCAAAACATACGGAAAAGGATTGACTCGTCTAAGTAGGAAAGTATATGGAAAAAAAACTTAAATTTTCAACCTTTATTATTGTTGACCTTTAACGATAACCGTACCAAAAACAAAAAGCGGAGGTTGGAATGCATCCCAAATGATTTTATCTTTAAAAACAAAAATATTAAAAATTTATAAGACTCAATAAAGGGATTTAAAAAAAAAAAAAAAAAAATCCCTAGAGGGTTACTATAAAAAACATGTTTTGAGGGAAATTACATACGGTGTATTCCATGATTTACTTATTCCTCTCCCCCCCCAAAAAAAAAATAATAATAATAATAACAATAATCTACTCTAATGTGAAGTGATTTGTCCTTATGGAAAACATTAATACATCAGATATCGCTATTGATATTGATTTAACATATCTTTATTTAAGTATTATTAATTAGTAAAACAAAAAAAATTATCTATATTAAATATATTGTACTAATTATTTTGTTTCATTCTTTCAGTTAGAAGAAAACCTTCGAAAGGGTCAAAACTTATGACTTTTTCATTCACTTTGGAGCGGCCCTACGTATTAGTTAAGGATTAAAACCTTGTTTATAAATTTTAAAATTCTTTAAACTTAGTCCTCATATTCCTCACGCTTTTAAGGAATTAAAAATGATAAATATACAAATTATCATACATAATATACAGATTAAACAAACAAGTTAGTAAACAATGTTTAGTCATTTTTAAAATTACATTTATCTTATTATTTTGAACCATAATAAAAAATCAACTGATGTGAAGAATATATTTAATTCTTCTGCTAAGGAATTTATTGACGCCTATATACTTAAATCTTTTAAGTGATTTTATTTCATTAATAAAAATAAATAGTAAAAAACAATTACTAAGTCTCAGTCTAAAAAAATATATTTTTACATTCATTTTACTACATATGAAACATATAGTGAGCGAAAGTATTGCGAACGTGAAAATTATGCAATTACTGTTTTCAAAAGAAGTACACGTTTTAGGGTCCCCTGAGTCTAAATAACCAAGTCGCGCGAAAAATGTAATGGCTGAGACCCAGTTTGTTTTGGAAATATAATACATCAAATATTACTTACCAGAGTGTCTCTCATCTCATAACCGACTGTTTTTTTTTTTTTCAATTTTAACCTTTATTTATTTAGAAATAATACAATCTGCCACAATCTTGGGCAATAAGTATTAGTGATATTAAAGTTCATTCATTCCTTATGTACACAAAATAAAGAAATAAAAATAAATGAATACAAAATAAATAGAAATAAATAAAATATAAAGAAGAATAAATAACCGTAAATAAAGATAAAAATAAAATAAAATAAATAAATAATAATAATCTTGGTCACATTCATACATATATATACAATAGTTAACCGACTGTAAGACAAACTAAATTAATAACACAAGAACTAGTTGAGTCTCAGCCATTGAATTTTATTCTATCGTACTTATTATATAGAGGTATAATCTGTATGAGTTATATCATTTTTCACTCAGTCCTTTTTGAGATATTTTACTATAAATATTTCTAAGCTGGAAAAAAAAAACCTGCTTTGAAAATTTATATTGAAAAAAAAGTGTAGCTTACACAATCGAAATTTCTAAAAGAAGTAGTGCAATGATAAGGCTATATAAGGAAAAATAATTAAGCGTGAAAATCATTTCTTACCTCCCTTGTCATAGCGCGCCGAAGGTTTCAGTTGATGTAATTTTTCGTGATTTTTTTAAACCATTTTCTTGGCTACTTAGGTAATCTGTTGTAAGGACCGAAATTTTATAAAATACTCTCATTATCATTCTAGTTTTTGTTTGGTTCTTAAATATGCAAAATTAACGGAGTTAATGTTTTTTAAAGAAAACGTTATTTTAACATTTAAGAGAGTTTTATAACTCCGGAACCAGCTTGGTCTCAAATACCGAATTTGTATCACTAAAACAGATCGTATAGATAGGTAATTTGTATAAGTTTCATAATTTTTCACTCAGTCCCTTTTGAGATATTTCCGTGTAAACATTGCGAAAAATCAATTTTTGCCAATTTAAAAAATTCATATAGAAAAAAGTAATATGTTCTAAAGATCGAAATTTTTACAGCAAGTAGGACTAAGACTAAGCTTTATAATAAAAATTAATTAAAGGGAGTCTCTTTTCCTTCATGTATTTTTATCTTGTTAAAAATCTCGTTTTTTATTAATTTTAGAGAAATTTTTAAACAGCTTTATTCACTATTTAGGCACAAAGTTGTGAGGACAAAAAATACAGAGCATGTCCTTATGTTATTGTTAATTTTTGTTTTGATTCGATATCTCAAAAAATAAAGGAATTAGAAAGGTTTTCCAATCACATGTTTTCGCCCGTGAAGCTGACTTAAAACGGCTGTATTGGCCCGAATTTTTTTTTTTTTAATTATGGTTTTATATTCACGAAAGAATATACAACAAACAAGTCAACAAATCACGAAAATCAAAAATGTCGAGCGGCAAGGTCTGGACGATTTCGAATAGATTAACCCATAACCAACTAAGGTAAAAAAGAGCAAACATATCTTTTAATTATTTTTTTTTATTTAGAACACAGAAATACTAATGTAAATTTATAATGTAGCGTTGGAAAGATAAAGATTTTTCAAAAAAAGATTATCTTATATAATAAGCTGTAAAACGTAGTAAAGAAAGACGAAAATGACATAAATTTGAGTGATTATTGTAAATAATAATTTATATTGTTAGATTATTTAATCAGAAATACGTGTTTCCAAAGTAAGTTCTTAAATTGATTTTCAGGCCATCTTTTTTTCGTGTTAAGAGTAGTATTCAGAATTGAGACGTTGATTTCCAAAAGGTACTAAAGGACATTTTTTACAAAATTGATTTTTTTACATATTTGTATTCTCATCATTTAGTTTTATCAAAATCTTCTATTTGATTTTATCTAAGTCCTTACACCTAAGTCCTTTATAAACGCTATTTAGAAATATAATTATTTTCTAACTAATTACACATTTAATTTCGTTCTAAACTATACCAAAACATTTCATTTCATAACTTTAATATGATGTTATTAATATGCTAAAAAAACAATTCTGGATTTTAATGCGAAAAGAATCAAATTAGCTAATTTAATAATATATTAATTAGTGATTTTCGCGTCTCCTGTTAAATTTCCTAGAATGGATATAGTACCTTTTGGAAATCAACGTCTCAATTAAGACGTTGATTTCCAAAAAGTACTATATCCACTTTAGACAATTTTACAGGAAACACAAAAATCTGTCATTTATTTATTAATGGACCAATTTACTTGATTCTTTTTTTATTAAAGTCTAAAGTTGATTTTTAAGTGTGTTGCCAACTTATTCTTCCAAATTATTGCACTTTTCCCATGACTTTTAAATAATATAATGTGGATATAGTCTTTTTTGTTTAAGAATTAAAGGGGATATAGTACTTTTTGGAAGAATATAACGCCAGATAAGTTGGTAACAGTCATTATAACCTTCCTGAAACAACATTACTGATAACTAACGTTTTTATATTGTAAATTACTAAATTATGCATATTTCCTAATTCTCCCTCTGTGAACAATCTTTCTTTGTTGGTTAATTACATTTATTATCTATTCTTCATGAAGAAAGTGAATTTATCTATTTATGACACCATAATTAGAAAGTATGTAATTATGAAGTTTGTTTTGAACTAATATTTACTATTTGTGTGAATTTAGCAAATTTATCCATATAATTAACTACGTGTAAACAACGTTTAACTATAGATACTGATAAATAAATAACATTCCAGCTTTTATTTTACATAAGAAAATAAAAAAAAATCTACTTGGTTAGATCATCTATTATTCATAAAGAAAGTGAATATTCGAAGGACAATTTATCTATTTATGGTACTATAATAAGAAACGTGTAAACAATATTTAACCATAGATACTGATAAATAATAACTTTTGAGCTTTTATTTTACATAAAAAAATGGACTACTAAATTAGATCAGGCACAGATTTTCTTCACATATTTAGCAAGTTCGTAGAATGCTAATTCCAACTTTTTACTGCATCAAATACCATTATTCTATTCTATTAAAATGTGAGTTTCTGAAAAATTTTAAACCAAATATACGTTGCTGCAAGAAGAAATACTATGAAAAAACTTAATTTAATTGACAACCTACAAAAAGCAAAGCGACGCAACTAAGTTGTTTCGAATAGCCTAAAAACTGATTATTAGGTTAAAACCATTGATCAAAATAATAGCGGTGATTCAAGTTGTGCTAAAGAAAACAATAAATTAATGGTGATATATTACGGAGTTAAGTGCTTCTGCCGTATAGTAGGAAATATAGTACCTTTTGGAAGGAAACGAAAGGAAAGGTTATACCTGTTTACAGAGGATATAGTACGTTTTGGGAGGAAATGTTTTTAGTACCTTTTGGAAAGGAATAAAATGTGGATTTAGTAACTTTTATAATGAAATGCAATTTTTAAATAATTTTTTTAAGGATTTTTATGTTTTTTAGATAAAATCTGATGACGGGTTTAGTTGATACTAAACCATTAGAATACAAATATGTCAAAATATTGACTTCGAAAAAAATGTCCTTTAGTAACTTTTGGAATTCAACGCCTTAATTATTGATTGATCCCCATTTTTTTTTTCTGAGACAACAGATTCGTTACTCTGAGTCTCTTTTAAAAAATGATTAGATTCCACCTTAATTGTCAATACGAAATGGAAATTTTACCTTTGGGTTAAAAGACAATTACTAGGATTTTAAATTATATTTATAATATGAACTCCAACTCTAACAAAACAATAAGTAACAAGGGTTATATTTAATAATAAAATTTTATTAAAGTAAATTATAAAGTTATATATATATAATCAAAATATATAACATAGTAAGAGTGTGTTGCCACACCTCAGCATTTATAACAATAGTTTTCAGGGCTATATTATAAAAAAAAAGTTTTGCCCTCATCTTTTTTTTTTTTTTTTTCTCTCTCTTCTTGTCATAAACACACTTAAAATAAAAATACAAGCTTGAGATCATATATTCAAATCACAGAACAAATCCTACACAATCATTAGGAATCTCTAAAATAAATGTTACAAAGTGGAGATCTAACAAAAAATAGTTGCCATCTTATTGTAATTCCTTAGATCTGTTGAAGTAAACTAAATTAATATAAATCATACTTTAAAGTTACATATTTGGAGTTTAGAAGAAAAAAAAAACATATTTGATAAATAAAAATTCAAAAAATATAATTAACCCTTAGCTGTGCAACATTATTGCATGATATATTAAGACTACATTAAAATGGACCTTGTTGTGTATACAAATCAGTGTATAAATAAAATATTAGGAGATTGAAATTTATTTATAAGAGTTACAGTGTTATAAAACACACTGCTTAACTCTTGGCAATAATTTTTTTTTTTTGAAAAAAGTTGTAGATACACGTGTCACATAAAGTAAAAAAAAATTAATGCCATCAAATGATTTGATACACATTTTCGTATAAACAACAAGGTCACAAATATGTATTAAATTATATTTTCTGAACATGTCAATTAATATAACATATATAAACATAATAAAAGTTACAACTTTACCAAGTTGAAAAGCATGACTGAATTCGTTATTCTTTAAAAGTCATTCTGAAGGCAAGAATATTTTATTTACATGAGTAAATGTGCCGAAAAAATAAAAATAAGTTAGTGCACCTTCACTTAGAGCAAAGAGCATTAGAAAGAAATTTACAAATGAAGAAAGGTATGATCAACAATTTTTCATTCCACATGGCTCATGACTTTTATATGCCTTCAGAATAAAATTTAAAGATTGCTGAACATAAACATACATATAATTATTACTAATCAAAGAGTTGCATAAATCAACATAACACAACTCCACAATTAAAATTGTCAGACTTCGGAAACTAAACAAAAGAAACAATGAACAAAATGAGAAAAAATAAAAACCGAAAATGTTTACACTTTGGTTAGAAAAAAAATCTTTGGGAATGAATAATTAATAAAGATGAGATCGGCCTTGATAAATCAACTTACAAAACAACAAAAACAAAATGAACTATAAACTAAAGACATAAAATAATCTTACAAATAAAGTAAAAATAAGACAAACTGATATAGTAAAACCAAAGATTTATCAAATTATAAAGAAAAAAATAAAATAAAATAATAATAAAATAAAATAAAAATGATATAGAAGCAATATACATACAATGAAATCAATGAACAATTAACTAATACTGGAACAAATCGATGCTTTTCAAGATAATTATTGAAAACAAAAATAAAATACAGAACTATGCAAGCTGCTAAGAGATCAGCGGAAAAAATCAATATTCTATATAAAAATATATTTTTTAATTATGTAAATTAATATACAATTTGTAATATATCTAAAAAAAATAACATTTTTTTAAAAACATGTTATAATTTATCATTTAAAGGCTTTGAAATTATAATATACTTACTTTTTTTTTAATTTTTAGAAAAGTGTATAAACAGTAAGAACAATAATTGCAATAAAATGCTAAATCAATAAAAATCAAAGCCTGATGGCACATATTATAAAACTACAATAAACAAACATAATTTATTTAGCTTTCAATTTTTTTTTTTTAGTTTTTTCTACCTTTTGTTTCAAATATTTTTTTTTTTTTTGTTTAACGAAAATAATTATTGTGATGAAAAGCAGGCGTGGGGCCTTTGAGGCAATTCAATCCACCTGCATTATCTGGATGGAATCTGTCTGGACCTCCTGGTCTTGGCACAGGGCAGGTTTCCCGTCGGATGATCTCTTGAGTCCCTTTCTTTTCGGCATGTAATCTGCAAGAGAGAGAGAGTAACGATTATAAATCAAATAAAAAAAATAGACGAGCTGTCACAAGTGGTGACAATTTCCCAGGCGGGAGGGAAAATGGAAGAGAGGAGGGGAGATGAGGTGAGGGGTGCCCTCGAACCGTTTGAAAACGACCGTTACAGCTTAGGGCATTGTGGCGTGGGTAGGGCTATGGGAAAAGGGAGCCAACACCCTCAGCGGAAAAAGCTACCAACCCCTAGCTCACAAAAAATTATCCTTTTCAACAATCTACCCCAACCTGAGGGAGGGGGGAGGGGCGTTCGCTTGTCAAATCCTAACAAATCTAAGATCCGGCCAAGTCGTCTAATAAACATACAGTACCGTAATTTTAAATATTATAAACAACAAGCAGACTATTCCATAAAATGTCATTTGAAAAAAAAAAAAAAATCAAAACAAATGATTCCACGCGTACGCGGGCAACATAAATGAAACAGAACAACTTGACGAACTTAACTCTTTCTGAAGAAATTTCAGTTACAATTACAGGAATAGAACTGTAATCCAGAGCTACTTTTTGTATTAGATATAAAAAACAGAGTTGCTATCCCTCAATAATAAAAAAGGAAATGGTGTTTAAACATGTAAATTCCAGTTCCAGTAAATTAAAACCCAATAACAATTCCTTTAAATTTAATAAATTAGTATTTAAAACTCCTTTGATTTGGCTATATTTGTTCCTCTTCGAACTTACTTCGTAGTGAATTTTCAATGATTAAATATAGTGCGAACGCTTCTGATTACGGAAATAACTACGACTATCGTCAACCCGATAGTTTGAATAATGAGTCGGGCTATTTAAACGATTACAAACGCTGCGGCATCCTTCGTTTAAAAAATATCTAAAAATAAACGGAATACGAGGCCGTAAAACGGCGCGGGTGTGAATTAATACAATAGGAGATTAAGGTAAAAAGACGGAGGAGGTTGGGGCGATAAAGAAAGAAGAAGTAGAGGTACCTGGCTACTGTGGCCAGCAACCAACCGGTTTTGGAGATTACGTTGAGGACTATTTGGATACGGGCAGCGAGGGCACAAGGCCGCCCCTCCCCCCTCCTTTCTTCTCCATCACACGCCCGCGCTTATTACAAAAACCAATTATCAAATCTCTCCAAGGGAATGAGGCTAGATAACTGGATTCAAAACGACGTTCTCAATATAAATTTATGAAAAAAAAATATAAGAAATCGTTTGAACACAACGGTTATCAAACCATATGCCCGAAGAGAATCCAACAATCCAAAAAACGTGAGTGTCCCGTAAGTTGTGACATATTACATACACTAGAGTATACAAAACTTAAAAACTAATATAGATTCTATACAGAATTATCACCTCAATTTTGACATTACAACAATAATAAACATTTAGATGTAGTATGATACTTGAAAAAAATTGTTTTAACATTTTAGAATTACTTAAACAAATTAAAAAGATTAACAAGACAAATTACTAGATATGATAATGAACACGGTTCCACTTTCCAGTGCCTAAAAATCATAATACCGGAAAGTGAAAGCTCTAAGGAGGTGTGCCACATGCAAAGTAATCAGTCGATACACCTCCTTTTTTAAAAAAAAAAATTGATTCTTTATTACTGAAGAATATGACAAATAATATGACTCAACTGTGCAACACATGTTATTGTTATTTATTTTGTTTTAAATATGTCAAATCGAATAAACAAGATAAAGATTGAGTAAATAAACTTGATGTAAATAAAGCATAAATTGATAGTGATAATCAGACTAATATCAGTCAATAACAGCAAGGAACTGCCTACATCTTTTGATGATAATAAAGATATGGTCGAAGATGATTTTTTAGAAAAAAATTAATATAAAATTAATATAAATGATTTTAAATATAGTTTGAAAATGTGTTTGCTTACCTGTTACTTTCCCCTGACCAATTCGGCGTGGCTTAGGGGCGACAAGATGTTTGAGTTGGGGTTTGTTGTAGACCTCCCACTTGTAGGCACCTCGGCTGTCGTTGACAGGTTTCTCGTTGGCGAAATCGAAGTTCCACCTCGCCTTCTCAACGTTTTCTATACGCCTCAACTCCTGTTCTACGAAGAGAGAATTTGTATTGGGAAATACAAATTGATCATCAGCGAAGAGATTCTTCCGTACGCGGGCCAATGCGATGGGATCTATTGGTGACTTCCTCGCAGCGCACTTCTCCTCATGGTGCTTCATGACCCTCACCCTCTCGGCCCGGGCGAATGTTGCCCTGAGGACTTCAACACTAACACCGCTCATAGTCATTGGGCTGACAGTTGACCTTAACTCGAGAAGAACCTTGAAACGACTGAGAGGACGCGGTACGAGTTCCCTCTCCTGTACTCGGGCCCCCACCATTCCCCCTCTACCGCCACCATGGGCCCGACTATTGCCGACCTCAGCCGAGAGCCCGAACATCGAACAGGCGACCTTGGTTCGGCAACCTTCGGCTAACATCGGTTCATTTTTCGGTTACATCTGTCTATTTTAAAATTGAAACTGATTTCCAAATGGAACTCACTATTATTGGACATTTATTTTACAAAATCTTTGTTTTGATATATTTATGTTCTATTTTTTTTGTCTTTTTATATAAAATTAATGAAAAATCTACTTTATTTACTTGTCATTGTCCGTATTATTCTGTTTGACATCCAGTATTTGTTATATTTATCGAATAAATGAATTTTTTTATTTATTTAATAAAATTTACAACTGTATTAATAAATATATCAAGTAAATTAGCTAATAATATACATGAAAAGGCATAAAGAGAATATGCCCATTGTCAGCACTCCACTAGGTAATCTAAACTAGAAGGTCTCGAGGCAATCTTCTTTTCTGACGCCTCGGAGGATTGTCAAGAATGGAAAAGGAAGCAAGGATTGAAACCAGTGGGTTAAAGTGGGAGTGGAGTTTGTCATGGAAGGATTGGTACCTCGTTCGGGTCAAGTCAGCAACATATGGGACTTAAGGTCTTTATGGATGAGTTTCTTGGTGACAAAGTAAGGATCATTGAGGATTTTTCGAAGGATTTTGGATTGTAAGGATTGAATACGGGAAGAATTGGATGATTTAGTAGAGCCTCAAAGCTCAACTCCGTACGTCCAGACAGGCCTTATGGTGGTAATATAGATGAACCTTACCATACCTCGAGGTCTCTGATGTGGGAAATGAAAATTTATAAAAGAAAGTTGTTTTTTTTTCTATTCTTATAAGACCGCCACCGGAGCCATTTCATCCCTCATATTTTTTATCATTGCTTTACTATAATTCAACTTATATACTTTTGTTAAATATATTCAATCCTAATTTCACTATTAACTCATTAATTTTATTGGTTTATATCACTTTCTTTTATCTTATTGCTTTTGAACTTACTACTTTCTAATATTTATTGGTTTTTAATTTTGGTAATTGTTCATAATAATTTATTTATCCTTTCGAGATTAAGGTAGTCCGTAAAATATTTGGTTCAAAATGAGATGAGGCCACTGGGGAGTTTAGGAGGTTAGCAACGTAGCTTGTACTCTGACAGTATAATTGAGTTGATAACATCGTAGCGACTCAAATGGTCGGGTAAAGTTGTTAGGATTGAAGAAAGCGCCCGAGATGTAGGAAGGACGAAGCGTCGGTGGGAGGATTATGTTGTCTGATCTCGGGGGCATGTTCTTCGCCGGTGATCATTGGACGAATCTAGGCAAGATTAATTGGTATCGGCATCGAACTTCCGGGTTCGCTAAGCCTATTATTTTTATTTATCTATAAAATCTCTCACTATACCTTGTTATTTATAAGCCCCGATGAAGTCCCTCAACGTGGGTCGGAACGTTAGTTAAATGATTTTTTTTTTTTTTTTTTTTTTTTTTTTAGATAGAAACTAGGGCTTATATATTATTTCTTCCAAAAACTTTTATCACAATTTTTCATAACATCAATGTTTCAGAATCTCACCCCTACCCCCAGGACTCTACAAGGAAAAAACAATAATTCCAAATCTCATCAAACATCTTGTGAAGTGACTTATCAAATTTTTTTTTAAAATTATTAAAAACTAGGTGCACATTTAAAAAAAATCTAAACAATTGCAAAAAAAGTTAAAAATTAACAAGAGGTATCTCAAATATAATTAACAGTGTTTCACACATCATAGTTAAAATAATAAATATTCTAAAATTACCTGTTTTTTTCGAAAAGTACTTTTTTTTCAAACTTAGTCACTTATTACAAAAAATGAAAAACAGTCAGCACATTAAAAAATTAGATCTGAGTCCGGCATTGCTTCAGATCTTTGTCCTCAAATAGATTAAGGATTAGACCACTTTAAAACCTTGTGTATGGTTCTATTGTTATTAAATAATGTGAAACTTCTATTAATATATTTTTTAACCTTTATAAAGTGAATACCCAAAAATTTGAGAAAAACCTGATGGCTCAGCGTGATTTCGGCCTTACCACCTCATCGCATGCCTGTTGACAAGAACCAGTGCTATCTCCATCTGTACTGTTTAAAATTATAAATAATGTTTAATTTCCTAAAATAGTGTTTGTAAATTAAAAAAGGCTTTTATAACGTGTATTTGTTTTGATGGTACTTCATCGTTCATTTTTTTTTTTTTGCTTTACTTACCTTTGTATGAAATATCTATTCCTTTCCAGAAAACTGTTAAAAATCTTGGAGTTACCTTTAACCAAAGCCTAACCTGGAATAGCCATGTATCCGAAGTATCCCAAAAATCCATTTCCATACTCAAACAGCTTTATAGACTCCGTGAATCCTTACCTTTAAAAACCCGTCAGCTACTTGTTTCACCTATTATCTTCCCGAACTTTGACTGCGGCTGCCTGGTGTACGGGGGACTAACTGATGAACTAGAAATACAATTAAAACGACTTATGAATTGTTTCATCAGATTCATTTTCGGAGCCCGTGACGTGATCATATTTCTGGTTATTATACATCTTAAAATGGCTCTATCCTTCTGTTACCAAGACAATATTTCCTTGGTTCCTACTTAATAAAACCTTCCTACATAATAGAGCTCCTCACCCTCAGAACTCATATCCATTCTTAAATACTGAACCCAATCAATCAATTTTTATACCCATTGCATAAAAGTGCATCCTTTCACAAATCGCTTTCTCGTTCGTTCCTCATCCTTCTTGAATTCGCTGCCCATCTCCATTCTTCTTTGTGGGTAAGTTTATTCGTGACAAAGTAAGGAGCGTTGAGGATTTTACGAAGGATTTTGGATTGTAAGGATTGGATGCGGGAAGAATTTGATGGTTTGTAAAGCCCCAAAGCTCTACTCCGTAAGTCCAGATTGGTCTTATCATAGTCATGTAGATGAGCCTTTTGTAGTTCAGAGGAAGGTTTGACCGTATGTCTAGTTAGTGTTGAAGCAGCCTAAGTGGCGAGGCTTTATAAAATAAACATATTTTCTAACAAATTGCACTTTTCATTTCGATAAACTAAACTCCAAAGCGATTAAACTCTAAATCGGTCAGGCAGAGATGTTTTTAACATAAATGACACCTCATTAAAATTCCACCCGTGTGAAACATGCGAGAGTCCCTAATTAATATTATATATAAAGTGATAAATAAGAAACAAAAGAGTTGAAATTTGATGAACACCTTCATTGCTATATTTACAGTATGCCCTAATAATTCCCAAGCCATGTCCTCATACAAAAAAAAAAAGTGACTACAACTCATGATAGATTTAGAGTTCACTACATGCCAACGGTTGAGCAAGGTAGTGATTTAGCCGAAATCATCCCCAACCGCCAGATTTTCTCCCCAATTAAGGGTACCCACGGTGAGAAGGTTTTCAGCCTTAAGGAGGGTCTCCCTTTAAAGGGTTGAAATAACAGCATAAATAGAAACCTAATTATCTACCACAACCTTAAGCAACCATTGATTTATTTATTAATAAATTGCAATTTCTGATTTTAGATACTCCTGATGTTGTTTGGAAGTTGAAAGGTTCGGTGGGAAAACTACGCCGATATATTGTTTCGCAATTCGAGAATTAAAAGTTTTTTCAGCGTATTTTTTTCCTCTCTGTTTTTAGTACTGGTGTAACAAGTCCTTAATTTTTTTCTCATTTTTTAAAGTTAATTTTCTCATAATTTTCTAAACATGTTCTGAACTACTGTGAATTATCAAATGAAAGTTGAGTGCCACCAGGGCCGATTTTAATAAAAAAAAAAATAAGTTGCTGTGACCTCAGGAATATACTTATTTTTACCTTCACTTACCTATATATGAAATCAGTTAGTTTTATCGGCTTTTTATCACTCTCTATTAACGTTTACAATCTTGTGTATAAGATAATATTTTTTCTAAAATCTCTAGCTTTCCAACGGTATATTATACATGTATATTACTGTTCTTATTTTCTAAAACACAAAAATTGCATTAAAAAATAATTTTGATTTTTTCTCCTTTAGTTGGTTATCGATTTCGTTCAACCTATATATTTACCTGTTTCTTAGCAATGACAATCAGATGATATGGTCAATTACATAAAAACTACAAAATTAAAGGTACTTTTGAGGAAGAAATTTTGAAATATCGGCATTTAAGCCCTGTCAGACTATTTCAATCAGAATGAAACCTACGTGATATTAAAGCCCATTAAATGTTACATCGATATAGAGAGTTTAATCAAAATCGTTAGAGCCGTTTTTGAGAAAATCGTAAAATGGTGCAAAACGCATAGTATAAAGTAGATCTTTCGGTCAGGTGATTTTGATGAAAAAGATTTTGTTACATTTCGGGAGTTATTTGTCTTAAATGTGAAATTTCAATTTCATAGGACTTTTCGTTTTTGCTCGGGAGTGAGCACACACACACCTTTTTGCGGGACTTGCTTCTTTGGACTCAGGAGACCCTAAAATGTGCATTTCCGTTGAATACTGGAATTCGAAAGTTTTCACGATCGCAATACTTTTCCTTACCATATATTTCATATATAGGTAAGTGAAAGTAAAATGCAAATTACGAATTTATCAAGCTTCGGAAATTATTTCAAAATAATAAATGGTAGCAGTAAGTCGAAATGCTTTGCACTGTTAAAAATTATGAAGCAAATTCCTTATTAAATTCATTGAAAATTAAATGAACGACACCTATTACAAATAATTTGTCCAAAATAATAATTGGTTCAAGACAAATTTTGTGAATTCAGTAAAGAAATAATTTCATCTCTAAACTTCAAATAATTTATAATTAATAATAAATAACACATTAATCCTTTGATAGGATATTTACACAAGTGTTAAGTTATTCATATCTTCAAAGAATCCGCATTGTATCATCACTTCTATCGGAGAATATACAGAGAGCGTCCAAGCAAAATGACGAATGTAACTGATTCATATAGTCTTATTAGGGAAACTCACAACGTTTGCTATAGCATATTTTTTGTGCTATTTTGCTAAACCCGTCTAGTTTATGCAGTTATTTCTTGTAGAAACTCGATGAGTTTAGCAAAATAGCACAAAAAATATGCTATAGCAAACGTAGTGAGTACCCCTATTATAGACTTTTTTTTTTTTTTTTTTTTTTTTTTTTATTTTAAAGCGAAAGTTGTCGTCATATGACTTTCACTAAATGGCTATTCTTTGAAAAACGTTGAAACTTACTCCTCGAAGGATCACTAAGAATCACTTAAATCCCTCAAAGCAGAAATTATTTTATTTTTTATTCAGTAATAAAACCACTTGGCATAGATTAGTTACTCGATGATAAAAATATTCTGATTTCACCCATAATCAAACGGGATAAAACAATTTTTTTTTTTTCTGATGACTTTAATCAGCCCACTGGTGAATTAAATCTGCTGGACACTGAAGTTTACATGACTTAAATATATAACTGGTTTTCCGGTCAATTAATAAGGAAATTTAAAAACAATTAAGGAAAACCACTTTATTGTTTAAAGATTATCCATGTTTTTATGTGCGATTTTCAGTATTTCCGAAAAAAAAAATCAAAGATACTCATTATCCTTCTAAGCATTTGTAAATTTTAAAAGTTTATATAAAATATCTCGAACTTTTAAATCCGTAATAATAAAATATAAGAATAATAAGGGAAATTATTGCGGTCTAGAAATATTTGGGATTCTGGATTTTTAATTTTAACGAAAATACATTTTTAAGGTCCCATTGGATAAATCAACCTTGACTCCACAAAACGTTTATATAAAAATCTAGCTCAAAATGAATAATTGCAAGAAACTGAAATCAGGAATTTGTTTATTCATTTAACGTTATTTATGCTTCTAAGGCTAATCGGACGATGCTACACTGGGAGTCCTAAATTTACCTATCCAGGTTTTATTAGTATAGGGATCTTTAGCGATTATCTGACATCACACAGGCTCGGGACCACATCACTCCGAAGGACAGCATAAATAAGGATTTTTTACTCCAATCAAAAAATCCTTGGGCTACCTGCAAATTTGAACCGGCGACCTTTGGCATAGAAAGCTGTTATGCTAGCCACTATGCTATAGGCGACCCCTCAGGAATTAAATATAGGTAAATACCTCGGATGTAATTACAACCTTTTCTCTCTAAAAAAAGTGGAATTTTATATGATCGATTTTTTTTTTATTATTATTTAAAAGGTGTGTTGCACGCACCATATTTTTTATTTTATTTTTTATATATACTTGAAAATTGTGGAAAATTTGGAATAATTTATAATTTTGAGACAAAAAGATTGGTGTCCTATTTTTTATTTCGTTTAAGCTGAAATAATTAATATATTAAAAGTGGAAATTATATAATGAGAGTACCGGATTTTTAAATTTAATTTTGAACATTACCTCATTAATTATTGAGAAAAAAACAAAAAAAAAAACATGTCATTCAAGATCTTTATTTATTTACAGGTGAAAATGTACGGATAACAAGACAGATGGTGAAGAAAAAAGAGGTTGTGGGTATCGGATTTTACTGGCGTGGCCATGTGCTCCGTGAAATATTATATATGCAGATGTGTGCCTTGAGGAACCTAGTCCGTAGAGCTTTTTTCTGAAAACAGGAATCGATATACCAACATCTGTCAACCCATAAGTCACCTTCAGACAACAAACATATCAAGAGGATGCTTCAAAATACGAAAATACGTGTAAAAAATCTGTTGAACGCAACAGACATCGTTCTTACCTCCCTCCCTGAAATAAACTTAATATTGAATAAAAATCTGGTGCAGGCAGCAAACGACTTTCACTTACGTCTGTTGTTAAAATTGATATAGAAGTATTAAATAAAGTTAAAGAAAATGATGTTCAGTTTTGTCGGAAACATATTATTTATAAATATATTATTAAGATTAACGACCACATCGCAGGTGGAGGGACGAATTGACGCAGACTGTTGGCGAAAACTGGTGGCTGGTTGCGAGGGACCAATCCTGGTGGATAAACATTTTAAAAAAATATTTAATTTGTGTTTGATTTTGGTGTATTTTTTCAAGGACTCTGTTTTGTTTTTAGAGTTTTTTATTTTATAATTATTTGTATTTTTCTTTCTTTGGATAATTTGCTTTTTTCAATATTTTATTATTTCTAACTATAGCCAACTTCTATAAATTCCTCCCTATGAGAAAGGCTTTGTCAATATGATGTCAATAAAGCTATTATTATTATTATTATTAAGATTAAAAAATATAACAATATTAATTTATTTTCTTTTATAATTTTGTAGGAGGTTTTACTTAATATTTCACATTCAAATATGCACTCCTTAACTTCTTTTTATTATACATTTATTTTTCTTCACTATTTATTACATACTTCTTCTACGTTTCGGGGTTCTTTCCCCATTATCAAGACCGAATCAATTTTTTTATATATTGTATTTTAATTAGTGAAAATACATTATTTGAATATTTGTCTTCAAAAATTATCTTTATTATTTTAATTTGTATTGTCATTATTAATTTAAAACTTATTAGTATGATTTACCTTTTTTTTTAACACAACACATTATTTTCCATTTATAGTTAACTGCTATTCGTCTACTTAGATGTTTATTGGCTGACTGTTCTGGATTGTTTCAGTCTTGATAATGAGGAAAGAACTCCGAAACGTAGAAAAATTATGTAATAAATAGTAAAGAAAAATAAATGTATAATAAACGGAAGTTAAGGAGTGCATATTTGAGTGTGAAACAATATTAAATTGCCATATTCATAATGCCATCCATATGTTTATGCAATATCCGTCACATTACATTACCTCCATATCTTTCTATATAAGATTTTTTTTAAATCTAAAATCGTTAGCTTAACAAAAAAAAAAAAAAAAAAAGAAAAAAAAAAAAAAGAAAGACCTAACTAAATATGTTTGGTCTTTTTCTCCTTTAGCTGGTTATCAGATTCGTCAACATTTTGAATTTAGCCATTATTTATCACTGCTTACAAAATGATATAGTTATTTCTTTAGGAACCTAGAAAATTAATGTTACTTCAGAGAAGGAAAAATTAAAAATTTCGGCATTTAATCCCTGTCAGACTATTTCAGACATAATGAAACCTAAGTTGTATCAAGGCCCATTACGTTTTCATCGATATAGCGAGATTAATCTAAATTTTTGTGTCGTGTATTTGAAAAAAAACAACGTAAAAGGGTTCAAAATGCATCGTATAAAGTGGCTCTTCTAGTAGGCCATGATTATGATGAAAATGTTATCGTAACATCTTAGGTATATAAGCTCCGTAAATATTAAATTTGAGTTCTATACAGTTTATCGTTTTCAACTTCGCAAGACTTACGACATACAGACCTTTTTGCGGGACTTGGTCCTTTAGACTCACGAGAAGCTAAAACGTGGGTTTTAGGTTTTCAGTTTGTTTACCACACATACATACAGTCGCACAAATGACATGTTTCTTTGGACTCGAGTCTAGCACGTAAAAGTCGTAAGGAACTGAAATTTCATATTTTAGACAACTATACATCCGAGATGTTACATCAACTTTTTCATCAAAATCAGTTAACTAAAAGAGCCACTTTATAAGATGCATTTTCGCACCTTTTTACGATTTTCTCAAAAACGGGTCTAACGATTTTGATTAAACTTTCTATATCGATGTATAATTTAATGGGCTTTCATTTAATGTTGGTTTTATTCTAATTGGAATAGTCTGACAGGGCTTAATTGCCGATTTTTTAAATGTCCTTCCTATAAAGTATCTTTAATTTAGTAGTTTCGATAAAATTATCGTGTAGTTAGCATAGATAAAAAATGGATAAATATAATAGTTGAACGTATTCAATATCCAACTGAAGGAGTAAACAGCAAAAATAATTTTTAATGCAGTTTTTGTATTTTAATTTTTTTAACATAAGAAAAGTAATATAGATGTATAATATACTGTTGGAAAGCTAATGATTTTAGAAAAAAATATTATCTTATATCCAAACTTGGGGGTGGTGAAAAGCTGATAAACTAACTGATTGTCGTAGATAATAATATAATAGATAATTTAATAAAACGAATCTTTCTACTGAAGCACAGTGCGAGTTATTCTTTAACGATTTATTTTCTTCTCTAAATGTATTTATAAATTTTTGAATTGATTTTAACAACGGAGGTGAGCGGAATTCGTGTGTTGAGCCCATCAGACTTTTTATCTTTGCCTTCTAACCCATTTGCAATGATAATTTCTCCCAATTATTTGAATTCTTCAATTTATTCGAATTTGCCATATTTTGTATCCATAAACTTTCTTCCTAAAAGGTGTCGCTTGTAATTAGTTTAGTTTTTTCGAATGAGATTTATAAAACAGTTCTTTCTGCAATTTCCTTCAGGGGATTGATTTGTTCTATTGCTTGTTTTTCAATTTCTGCGAAAACCGTTAAATAGTCATTAATTATATGGGTTTTTTTTCTTTTAATGTAATTTTACTATTTATTTTTTAAAGCTTTTATCGAAAACAATATTTAATGATACAAGTTATAAAAGAATGAGGTAATATTTAATGTTAATTTTTCCGGGTTTATTTAAAACAATTGCAACCAACACCCTCTTCTGTAACTATCATGAGAGTTCTTTCGCAACTGAAAATATCATCGTGAGTTAGGAAATCTACGGCAAGAAATTCTTTTATTTAAAAAAATCGTCTATCAATAGGATTCCCGAAAGTTTCTGAACATTTTCTAACAGCCCTTATTGAATTCTTGCCTCCCAGCTCATACAATGGAGTTCTCTTGGAAGGATGCACACCAATGCTGTAGGTAAAGCAAACTCCTCTAATACAACCTACCTGCAGCCATTCTACTCCTAACAACCGTGTAAACAATATCTCAATACAGCTCCTATTTTCTCGATTGTCTCCCATTGTAAATGCCTTATTTTACTCATTCTTGTCATTGGTGTCAGTTTTGAGCGTATGCTAAATTTTGTTGATTTTCTGGACTGTCAGGTTTGACAAATCTGGTGCGGGAAACACATGACTTTCACTTACCTCGGAACTATGAAATGAAGTTAAAGTTTAAAGAATGATATTCAGTTGCGTTGGAATAATATGTTTTAGATTAATTAATGTAACAAATAGAAATTCTTATGTAAAATTATCTCTTAAGTTTTTGACCTATTGGTCGCTTTGGATTTACCTTCCACACCTTTGTATATAAGATGACATTTTTTCTATAATCGTTGGGTTTCTAATGATATATTATACATCTATATTACTATACTTATGTTCAGGGAAAAAAAAAAACTATATATATATATATATATATATATATATATATATATATATATATATATATAATAGAATAGAATAGAATAGAATAGAATAGAAAAAAAAAAACTTTATTCTGGGACAATGTCCCTTAAGAATAACAATTATGGACAACATAAATTATAACTGGCCAAAAACAAAATGTAACTACAATTAAATAACACAAGAATGGAAATAGAAAAAGGAAGAAAGGGCCATAGTGTCATCTCTATTTACAACTTCTAGAAATAAATAAATAAGAATAAACATAAAATGTAACTTTTACGTCTCATTAAGGTAAGTGCATTAGAGTAAGATTCACCTTACATAAGTTAGCATAATAAAACTTATCTTACATCAGACTGAAGAGAAAGGAAGCATTGAAAGAGGAGGGATTTAAACGATGATAGAGAAGGAGCATGACGGATGTTTGAAGGGAAAGTATTTCATAAGGAAGTGGAACGGGCTAAAAAGAAGCAATCATATTTTTTGGTTCTATGGAAAGGAGTGTGGAGATCGGACAGACGTGATCTTGTTTCCTGGTGATGGGTTGAGGATTTGAAAACTAGGAGGCTGTAAACATAAAATGGATGGTGGGAGTTTATGATTTGATAAAGGAATGATCCAAGGAAATGTTGTATTCGAAAGGTTGGGGATAACCACTTCAACTCGTCGTAGAGGTGGGATACATGAGACCGTCTCGAGGTACCGAACACAAATCTTAAAAAGCAATTCATAATCCTTCTCAATCTGTCCTCGAGCACCTTCGAGAGGCCGCCGTATGCCACACAACCATAGTCGAAGTGGGAGAAAATGAGTTATGAAACTAGGAGTTAACGGGTAGATTGTGGTAGGAGGTGGCGGGATCGGTGGAATAATTTTAATATATATATATATATATATATATATATATATATATATATATATATATATATAATATATATATATATTTTATTTTATTATTATTTTTTTTTTTTGCTCTTTTCTCCTTTACCTGGTTATCAGATTCTTTCATATTTTATATTTAGACGTTATTTATCAATGCTAATATTTTTTTTTTTTTTTAATCTACAAAATTAAAGAAACTTTTTATTAAAGGGAGGAAAAGGTAGAGGAAAAAATAAAATAAAATAAAATAAATTCGGAATTTAAGCCTTGTCAGATTATTTCAATCAGAATGAAAGGATCAAAGCTTGTTACATTGTACATTGATATAGAGATTTTAATCAAAATAGTTTTTGAGAAAATAGTGAAAAGTTTCAATATGTATTGTATAAATTGGCTCTTTTAGTTAGCCGATTTCGATGAAAAAGTTACTGTAACATGTCAGGCTTATAAGCACCTTAGATATGATATTATTTTTCTATACAGTTTCGAGCTAGAATTACCACACACCTAGACATAGAGACCTTTTCGCGGGACTTGGTCATTTGGACTCAGAAGATCCTAAAACGTCTATTTTCGCAACTAAAGCCCGTTAAATTTTATATCTATTTTGTTGTAACCAAAATCGTTTGATCCGTGTTTGAGAAAATCGTAAAAAGCTTACAAATGCATAGTATAAAGTGGCTCTTCTAGCAGGCTGATTCTGATAAAATCGTTGCTGTAACATCTGAGGCATGTATGCTCCCTAAATATTTCTTTCTCAAAAGTTTAGCTTTGCAACGGTATATTATACATCCATATTACCATTATTATGTTCGGGAAAAAATTGTTTTGCTCTTTTCTCCTTTATTTGGTAATCAAATGCGTTCAACTTATATATTTAACCGTTTTTTATCAACGGTAATAAAATGATATGGTTAATCTTTTGGAATATATAAAATTAAGGGAACTTTAGAGAAAGAAAATTTTAAATATCGGCATTCAAGCCATGTTAGACTATTTCAATCAGGACGAAACCTACATGATATTAAAGCTCATTGAATTTTACAACGATATAGCGAGTTTGAACAAAATCTTTGGAGCCGTTTTTGAGAAAATCGTAAAGATGTGCAAAATACATTGGTATAAAGTAGCACTTTCGGTCAGCCGATTTTAGTGAGTTCCTTTGTTGTGAGTCAAAGTACCTTTAACTTTGAAGGAATAAAATATTAAAAAATCGGAATTTAAGCCCAATTAGAATTTAAACTAGAGTCGCCAATTTGGATTAAAAGTTTGTCATATACCCTACTAAAACATTTCAGTTTTATACAAAAGTTATCGTTTTGTAGCTTGACTTACACCACAAATAAAAATATTTATTTAACATGAGGGACTCTAAAACGTTTATTTCCGGAGAAAATTTGGATTGGAAAATGTTTACGATCGGAATACTTTCTCTTACTATATATTTCACATATAGGTAACTGAAAGTAAAAATCTAAAACAATAATAAATCAAAAACTATTACAATGTTTAAATTCGTAATAAGTTACAATGATTATGTTTCTATTTATATCTTTAAATCATGAAGGTAGCATGTCTTTATCAAATATCTATACGTCCAGCTTGCATACAACGAACATGAGCGACAATAAAGTCAATTTTCGCCGAATGCTTAGCTTAAAAAAAAAAAATAATAATAATAATAAGAAAAAAAAAAAACGAACAACACTGCAAATAAGATTTGCGATGTATATGTTGACTATTCTGTTGCTGACAGACTCCCTTCAGAAGTGGTTTTCGCGGTTTAGGTCTTGAGATTAGATCTGTACTACCGTCACCGAGACGACTGGAGATTGAAGACAGAAAGAAATTATAAAGTAGTTTAGAATACTAATCTTCTTAAGAGGTATATGTTCTGTGATATCGGTGTAAATAAAGCCAGAATTAGTTGATCATTCGTTTTTTGTTTTTTTAAAGACTTTTAGGTTTATTGAGACCACTATAAAGAAACTATTCTCCCTAGGAAAATAAATATAATAAACTACTTTATATATATTTTTTATTTTATTGAATTTTACAACTGCATAATAACATAAATACAATAAGTAAAAGTGTTGAATTAGAATAAAGGGCGTGAAAGGCTTTTGAAGATACTACCCAGCGGTAGAACTTCGATGTTTATTTAAGTAAGTAGATCCCGAGGCCATCTTCTTTTCAATCGCCTCGGAGGGTTGTAAGGAATATGTGAGGTTGATAGGTTGCGGACAAGAGGGTTTATATGGGCTGGGAGTTTGAAATTAAAAGTGGTATATCTGGTACGAGAAAGGTATGCAACAAATGGGATATTAAGGTCGTTATGGATGATTTTATTTGTGACGAAATAAGGAGCATTTAGGATTTTGCGAAGGAATTTGGATTGTAAGGATTGGATGCGGGAGGAATTAGATGGCTTAGTAGAGCCGCAAAGCTCGATTCCATATGTCCAGATGGGTCTTATGACGGTAACATAAATGAGCTATATATATATATATATAACATATATATAAAACTAGCCGTTGCCCGCGAACTTCATCCACGTCAATTTCTACTATTATGATCGCGATTAAGAAGTTTTTGAAAGAATATATTTTACAGTACCTCTGTGCAAATGATATTTTTAGTTTTATTTTCTTGTGGCACAAGAACCTACTGATTTTATCCGCAACGATCTTTACAATAAAATTGTAAAGATCGGACAACTCGACATGTAGTTGGCCGTATTAAAAGTAGTCTTGACGTAAATCGATTCCTAAGGGCTCGAATGTTTTCCCCTGTGATTAATTAATTTTACGGAAAAAGATAACTTAGCAGAAAATTGAATTATTTTAAATTAAAAGGTAAATCATTTGGAATCATTAGGATGCGAGGTTAATATTTTTTCTACCGATTCTTCCAATCCTATTAGTCGTGATGTTATATAGCCTAAAGCCTTCCTCGATAAATGGACTATCTAACACAAAAATAATTTTTCAATTCGAATCAGTAGTTCCTGATATTAGCGCTTTAAAAACAAGGAAACAAACAAAGAAACTCTTCAGCTTTATAATATTAGTAAAGATTTATTGTTGTCATGTTCATGCCTTAACAGTGGAAAAACAAAAAACAGAACATAGAAGAAAACAAACTGGTTGAAATGAGAGACAAATGTGTCAATATAATTACAAAATAAAAAAAATAATAGAAACTACAATAAAAGGAATTCGGACAACCAAAAAATATATAAAACCTTTTTAAAAACTAAACCGGGTATAATATCAACACAAATATAGCTGCACTTCAATTACAAATAAACCAGATCGAACTGCCCTCATCACTCATTTCAGAAATACGGGACATACATTCAAATTTCATTCCCCCAAAATTATTCATTATGAAAAAAACAGCTTCAAACGCAATTTTAAAGATATGATTATCAAAGAAAAATATAAAAATGGCGCCATAAATAATAAATCTGATGTCTAAAACCTTAATGCATGTTGTTCAAATTTAATAAACACATATTAACAAAACGTCTGAATAATAATAAATACAAAATAAAATAAAAACAAAAGGAGAAAACCCTGGTTTTTAATAAATTGTTTATTTATTGACTGAAAGCTAAGAACAGTAGAAAATTTAAATTATCAACAGTCGAGAACTAATCAAACAATATATATATAATAGATATTGTCCTTGATAAAACTAAAAAGTTGGCGATTTCTCGTTTACTCACACACTCGAACTTCAGATTACTCGAAACCGGCTCGTACAGGCCAATCCATCAATAAAATATATTTTTATAAGAAATTTGTTGGGAGTGCAGTCATAGAAACACTTAAACTAAGTGAACATAATTTATGGTGCCAATGTTTCGGCCTGAATTTTAGGATATCTTCAGGGCTATAAAAAATAAAATATAATAACCATGTTTTTCAAAAGCAATATATAACATCTACTCTATGAAGAAAATAAGTGAGAGAAAGAATACACCCTCCCCACCCATTCTACTCTAAAGTGTCGAATATAAAATACAAAGCTCTCATAGATGGAAGTGGAAAGGTGAGAGAAAATTCGAAAACAGTCGATACTCTGTATATAGTAATAATAATATATATATCATAAAATAATATATATATATATATATATATGTATATATATAAAAGAATATCATAAAATAAATGAGCAAAAAAAAAATACGAAACCATTACACAAATGTGATTCAAAACATTTATTCCTTCATTAGGTACTATGATGTAACGATTTCCATTAAAATGTTTCAAAGCAATGAAGGACAACACTTAAACTTAATTTCAAACAATACAGGACATTAAAGCTAAATAAAAATAATAGAACCTTGATTATGGAATCCTTCGGAGGGAACGTAAAATTGTAAATCTGAAACTGAGCGATGACAGGTTCTCCTTTAAGATAACATTCCTAATTAAACCTGGACAGGCAAAATTTGGAGTCTCACAGTAGCGTCGTCCGATCAGTCACAGCAGCATGAAAGTGACGTCAAATAAACAAACGGAAAATTAAGAAATTCTAGGAATGATCTTGAACAGAAAACAAAATGAAAACAATAAAAGGTTTTGTTTTTCACTTGGCACATACATAGTGTCCTTCTTTGTTCTCATAAGTGATGGAGGGCTAATACGTTCCAATTCCATCTCTAAGCTTTTCAAAAACTTACTTCTGATTATATTTTATATTAGAATCAAAGCCAAAGGTCCTTTATTTACATATGAAATAGATAGATAGATAGAAAAAGTTTATTTAACCCATTCGAGACGACGATTTTTTTCGAATACGGTCCCCAGGAGCTAATTTTTTTTTCTTTGTAAAAAAGGCTCCAGATAATTTTTAGATATTTTGGTACACAGTAAAACCAATGCCAAATTTTGTTTTCCTTTACTTCACACTACTACAGTACGACTAGTTTACTCAGAATAACTGATAATTGCAAATTACTGTTATTGCACACATGGTGTGCAATCCGTTTCGAATGGATTAAGATAGATAGAAAAGTTTATTTATTACAATATACAATAGTTTGTTAATTAAATTTGTACACGATTTCAGTGATCCTTAAAATCAACATTTTATTATTGTTCTTCTACAGACTAATTAAACATATGTTTGAAGGTATTTGTGATAGCAGGAAAAATGGACAAAAAACCTACTAAAAAAATAAATAATAATAAGAATAAATATATAAAATTAAAATAAATAAATAAAATAATAATTAATAAAATAAAATAAATAAAAAATAATAAAGATATAATGATACTGATAATAATAAAATGAAATAAAATATATTAAGTATGATAAAAGTGAATACATAAGTAATAAATAAACAAATGAGGTGAAATATTAACAGATATAATAATGTAAAATGAATGAAACATATTAATAAAATAATAGTAAACAAAAGTAATTAATGTACTTGTATGCCTAAAATATTATCAAGTTACAATTTTTTTATAACCTGCTAAATGGGGTATAAAAATTATTTTTAACTTAACAATAAGTGTTTAGTCCTTTTGTGAATATAACGTTTAACGGAGCGTTTGTTGTAGTTGCCTATTTCTTTTATTAGTTGGTTAAGTATGAAAGACAGGCTACTTGAAATTCTATTGGGAAATGAGGAACCACATGTTATTAAAACAAAAAATATATATGTTTTACAGTGTAAGGAAACTTTTTGGGTACAGGTTTTTGTAATTGATGATAAATTTAATGTTTTTCTCTACTCTGATCAATTTTTTTATGTAAAAAATAAAAAAATGCTATACAAATAATACTGTTGCACATTTCTTTAATTCCTTTATTTGCATTTATCCAATTACATTTGGTTGTAAGGAAACTTTTTTGAGTGAGTGTATAAATTGGTATTTAATGTAAATGAAAATAATGGACCATAATCGAATAGATAATTAGCTAATACTCAGGCAATGTTTCAGAAATAAATGATAAAAACACAATGAGAATGTATATTACAATCATAGAATTAAATAATGTTATTATGTTAATTTAAAATACTAGTGCTGAAGTTCGTTCTTTAGCTCAGTACTGATTTGAAGCGCAGCGCTACCTCTTGGCAGCTATAGTAACTAACAAAAACAGCTTACTTGAAGATAGCTTTTAAAAGGAATAATTTGAATGATTTTTTAAACTAATTTAGATATATGTCAACGATAAAATGCATTATAATCTATTAAAAAGTAAAAGTAAATCATCACCTTATTATAAAAGTAGTTCTAATATAAGAGTTTCTTAATTAATTAGCTTTTATGTTTTAATTTTTTTTCCTAATGTTTCCCAAAATCAAGATGGATTATAAAAAAAATATCTACAATATGCTGGATATTAAAAAAAAAAAAAATGTTTTATATATATATATATATATATATATATATATATATTAATATATATATATATATATATATATATATATATCTGTGTGTGTGTGTGTATGTGTATATTTTTTTTTAGGATTTAAAGAAAGTGTGGGAAAATTATTAACTAGAAAGAATTCTCTCTCCACACCATATCCTTCAATATAATAACTACACAGTTATTTGTGAATTCACATATATCTCAAATAAACTGTCTTTAAAGTTATTTGAGAATTTAGTTGCATTTCAGGATAGTATTCAGCATTATCTATATCTTCAAGTAATAAGATTTTCAAACAAACTTCTCAAGTAAACACTTTATTTATAATGTAGTGCAATCCAACTGCATTGGGTTGCTTAACAGAGGATACTGGAATTTCCTTAGAAATATTGATTTCAACGTATTATAATAATAAATGGCCAACACCTCTCATCCATCCTCATAAGGTGGCCCCACATTTGCCATTTTTTTTAATTTCATTTAGGATGTCCAGATTAGCAACTAATTTTTTTCTTATTTCCACATTTTTAATTATTTGTAGCCTAGATATGGCACAGGCTCTTCGCCTAAAGTCCATTTCCAGTGACAATAATTTCTTTTTAAATTAATTTGGCACTGTCCATGTTCTGCGTCATATAACGTGGTCCCTCAAGGAAGGAGTGATCTATTTTTTGAGAACCATTTAAGAGAACCATTATTTTCCATGATTCCGAAATTATCTATGGTTACACCAAGATATTTAAAGATGTTACTTTGTGGGATTGTCCAATCATTCCAGAAAAATGGCTAAGACTGGTGAGTCGCAAGATATATACTCTGTGTTTCTTTGTTTATCTCTAAAACCCACTTCGAGTTGGCTTCATTTAGTTTTCTCATCATGTATTCAAGGTCAAATTCAGTCATCTGAAGATAAGGTAGACCTACCATCAGATGACTTGGAGAGGTATACCTATCAAGGTCTGCCCGGTCGTCAGCGTACTGAAGAATAAAAAGTACATCATCACCTATCTCTATACCCAATCCTCGACAATTTTGTTTCCATGATCTTTAGGCTTGTTCCACAGAGATATTAAAAAGTGTTGGGAGAGGCAACATTCTTGTTTCAGGCCTTTAGTGACTAGGAGTGGCCAGATAAATTTCATTCCTATTTTGACTCTTGATCCAGCTCCTATATATAAGCTCTTTGTTGCTTTAATGAGAACTCTACTTACCTGAACCGGATCTTAGGTTTTTCAAAGTAATACTGTTATATGCTTTGCGAAGGTTAATGAATGCTAAGAGTGTTTCAAAATCATATTCTATCTTTTTCATTACTAGTTGAGTCAAGGTAATGAAATGATCTCCCACTTCCTCTTCGGTCATCTGATCCGATACCTCTTCCTGCAAGATTTCCTTCTAAAATTGGTCATAATGCCTGTCCTGTCTATAGTGCTTGTCACTGTGATTCCACTGTAATCACTGATGTTTTTTCCTTTTTTGTTCAAATGAAATAAAAACCAAAACATATAAAAATTGAATACTAAATAGTTGATTGTGCAATGATATTAAGGATGAGGCAGTAAAAAAAATATTAGAAAATATTGAAAAACTCCAGCATTTCGGGTCTTCCTCAGGGTTTCCAGGCAAGAGTCAATAAGCTATCAGTTGATTCACAACTCTTGCCTGAAAGTCCTGATGAAGACCCACGATGTGGGTCAAAACGTTATATTTTGTACTTATTAATAATATAATATTTTAATAGTCAGATTTGCATGTTTTTTTTATTCTCTGTCAATTCTTAATATACTTAAAGAAATATTTTGGTTGTAGATCTGTTATGGTAGATAAGGTTTTTAGAGCTTGTGGCATCCAAACCAGTTCAACAATATTTACCAAACTAGTGCAGTTGTAAGCATATGCAGATTATAGATATTGTTGCAAGCTGCAAAAAAAAATAGGTCTCATGCATATTCAAGGCACCAAAGAATGGTTCATTCATTCATCGCATCCAGTTGAAGGATTTGTAAAGTATGGAACCTTAAAATTTCAGAAGGCAGACCAGTTAACATACTAAGGGTCAATCATTAGCTCTGAGAATAAAAATGCATTATAACATATATACTAATAATAAATAATATTGTATGAGCTTTATGAGGAGGGCAACATTATTAAACTAGTTAAGTTTGGATAGCTTCGCTGGGCTGGCCATGTTCCTCAAATGAGTGGAAATGCTAGCTGGGAGTAAACTTATACTGAGTCAGAGGGGAGGACTGTGTGACCCAGATGCTCAGGATCTCAGTCCTACTGAGAATCATAGGAAATCGGAGAGCGGCAGCACAAGACCCAACCATCTAGTGAAAGCTTAGTGAGGAGGCCAGGGCCCACATCGGACTGTATGTAGATATGCTATAGTTAATATTTTGTTTTTCCTACCTACTCTTTTACCATTCTCTATTTAAAAAAAATATATTTTAGATTCTTTTTCCTCATGCTCTTGCTGTTTCTGATTAATATTAAACTATTAGGCAAATTTAGTTTTCAAGCCTTCTTTCTGTCTATATAAATAAATAAATGTATAGATATAATAAATAAGTATATTGGTTTCAGAAAACCTACCAAGACGTTACCACTTTGCCTGTGACATTCAGCTGGAAATCTTCAAGCTCCAAATTAAAAGAAATAATCAATTATAATAATAAAACACTTACTCTTCTATCTGATACATAAGATAAAAATAAAAAACAAATATTTACAAATCACATTTTATTTAAGTTTATAAAAAGGTAATGTAACACAATTTCTGTTTCATGGCCTTAAATAAAATTGACTGTTTCAGAGAAACCTTATTTCTTATAAAATTTACCAAGATAGAAATGTTATGCAAATATATTATTTTGCTTGAGAATGTGGTTTACAATATTATAGAACGGAAATATTCATTTAATATTATTACTTTAAGTAAGGCATCAAGGTTTTGGAGTTTTAACAGACAAGCCATACTTATAAAACAATTTTAACATAGCTAAATCTCACAGAACTTTAAAAAGAAAAAATAACAGGCAAAAAGAATGAAGTCTAACAAAATCATAACCTATATTAAAATAAATCTATGAAAATTAATGCAATCATATGGTTATTTTACATAATAATGTGCACAAACTGGTTTTGTTAACACATAATAAAGATGAATAATAATAAATGTAATAACAGAGTAAAGGAAAAATCATAGATTAAAATAGGACAAAAATAATCATTTAACCCATTTCAACCTTTTCTACCAACAGTAACTTCCATCAACTTACTCATAAGCATTATTCAAAGCTTAATCCACGAGTATGAGGATACATTTGAATTGACATGATGGAATTAAAAAATGCTATGATGGTAAAATGTATTGTTGGCTTACACCATTTCTGTATTTTTAGCTGTTAAAGGCCTTTAAAGGTAGGAACTATAGATTGGCAGTACTGAAAGCTGCATTACAGGCTGAATCCCCTAACACTGATAATAGTATATCAAAGCAATTCATATCCTGTCATTGGCCTTTATTTTCTATAAAAATTTGATCTGGTGTAATATAAGATTGAGCTTTACAAGATAAACGAGTGTATTTTGGGCATAATATAACAAAAACAACTGAAATGATTACAGCAAATGATAAGTCACCCATTATGAACATTTCTAAGATTCAGTATCACAGAATACCTAGAACTTCAAAATTTTAAAATAAAAGAGATAAATAATAATAATAATATCTAGTGATCAATTCAGGTGACGCAGTCAAAATTGCATTTAAATAAAATTTACAATCTAATAAAAGGTTCCAGTATTTTAGTGTGATATGTATTTTTCCCCACTAAATTAAGACTAAACCAAAAAAAAAAAAGACTGATCGGTGATTTTACACCAAGTTTCAATAATAAAAAATAAATGTTTTAGAATAAGATTTACAAATAAAACCATTTGTACATATAGTCATACAAAATACATGTTATTAAATTAAAAGTACTTATTGAGCTTGCTAATAAATTGGTAATCACTGTTTACAGTGTACAGCATTTGCAAAATGTATGATTCCTATTTATATCAACATCCCCATATGAAACAAGGCGAAACACTTTCCTGCACCCTATTAGCCTCATTAGGCTGAGTTGGCCCTCCTAGAGACTATATGTATTTAGAATTTAGAAAAATCCCTAAGGCCACCAGTATATTCACCTTAAATTTCCAGGATTTTCATTAATGTTCTGACAATTACAACAAAGATAGTCAATATCCATCAAAATCTAAACATGATACATCTATCATATGAAAGAAGGAAATGATATAAGTTGTCATTATCAAAAACATCCTTATCTAGTGACAGGTTAAAAAATATTATGCAATCAAACTAAAAAGAAAATTCAACCATGGAAAAAATCAAGAAAGTTATAATGGAAACAATTTAATCTTTGAATAAAAAAAAGAAGGTTTTGTTATTTATTTGAAAATTATCATGAGATTGTCACAAGACAGTAGAAAAGGTTTATTACATAATACCTATCACAGAAATTATTAACGTAATTTTATTAATTAAGTTGAAAATCCTTGTGTAATTAAAAGACATTAATTATTGCATTTTGCATATTTCATTTTATTTTATTATATACATTAATGATTTTAAACTCATTGAGAGAAATTACTATTACAAATAGTAAGTCTTTTTCTTCTACTATTTATTTGAAGCTTTCCTGCCACTGCTTATGTCAATGTTTCTCCTTTGGTTACCTGAAAAAAATGTAAATAATAAAAAAGTTGAATGAATTTTAAATAAAAATAAAAAAAATGGAATAAACATTTTATAAATAGTGATAACAACAAATTAGAATTTTATTCTCTATAAAAGAGAGACCTATATAATTCAATGTTGGAGTATTGTTAGGAAACAACTGATTTGTTTCTAAAGTACACTTATTTGCAACTGAAGTGGGATCATTAGAATAACTGGCTATGACAATTAGAGGATTATATATATTCCCATAGCGACATATGTTGAGTGTTTAGGCAGACATCAGACTTATTTCTATTAAACTCTTCTGAAATTTAAAATATTTCACTTTTATTATAAATTAAGACATTTCAGTTCCTTAGTAACTTAGATGATAAAATAATTCCTCTTTCCATGAACTTTATTTTTGTCTTCAAATTAAAAAAAATATCATTTTTGTGGATTAATAAATGCATATAGACCATTTTGTAGCAGTTAAGATTCCTCATTTGAGTTGAAAACCAGAGGAAATGAAAATATTTTATTTGGATTCCTAATTCATAGACTGGTGACTACTATTATGATTACTGGCATTGGTCTGATGTGCCTTTTATACAGCTCTGATAGAAAACCTGAGCATAAGTTATAAGAAGAGGATCAACTGCATGGAATGAAATTGCCATGGATAATGAAACTGATTCACACAATGATGTTAAGAAACAAAATTTGACTATCGAGTCAAATGGATAATAAATAAAGAGATATTAATGTGCTTCCTTGGTTGTGACTTTTCACTGCAGGAACCATGTAAAATCAAAACAAAAAAAAACTTATTTCAATTACAAAGGAACTGAGAAAATCATCAACTAAAACTGCAAGAGACAATCTTTTTATTTATTCCACTTAAATTAAATTATGTGAGAGAAGTTGGTAGAGGGTGCAGTCAATTTAACACACAATTAAGCGTAAAATTAATTTATTGGTGCCGACGTTTCGGCCTAAATTATAGGCCTTCTTCAGGGTGGTTGTGTGAGCTGAGAAGGCATCAGTCCAAAAATATAATATAAATTAAATTAAATTGACTGCAATTTCTAAACCTAATATTTAGAGGTAATTGAAAAAGCCAAAATTTCAAAAAAACATAACAAGACAGTTATGCCGGCAATTTAGCCCTAGTAACTTTTATGCAGTGCTGTCAACAGTGAAATGCATAAGAACCAATCTTGTAGAAGATTAAATTTCCTTTAAGAAACATACAAAACATTTTTAAATACTGTCTAAAATCAAGAGGAAATTAAAAAAAACTATTATAGAAGACAAAGGCAGTAAATTTATAAAACCAATTTTTGTCTCTCTAGTATCTTTGAATGAAATATCACCTTTATCCCATTATTTATGCAATATGCACATATATATGATAAGAGTTTCGTGAATTTTGAGGAAAAAAGAATTTTTTTAAAAAATCCACTAATATTCAACAACTTAAAAGAATTATGTCGCAACAAAATACAATTAAAATGATAATGGAGGTTTTGTTGACCGTTGAGACTATATGATGGAGCAGTTGTTTGGGGTGCGGTCACCAAGAAAAATATCGATAAGACAAACTTATTTTATTTGTATATTAATCACTTCAGCCAATAGGTATTGAAATGTCTAACAAAGGCAAAATTCATGAAGCAGTTGGTTGGGGGTGCGGTCACCAAGAAAAACACCAATAAGAGAAACTTATTTTATTTGTATGTTAATCACTTCGGCCAATAGGTATTGAAATGTCTAACAAAGGCACAATACAACTTCAAACATAAAAAAGTTTAATGAAAAAAGGTAAATGGAAGTTGGGAGGACATAAATAGACGCACACTGAATGTTTGTGAATTAAGAATATGCTCCACTACTATTATTGAGCACATTTGTGACGTATATGGTGCCACATTTCAACATTATGGGATCAAAATCTTGTTGTTTTTTTTTGGCTTAAAAAATATATATTATTAAAATATAATTTAAGAAATATTATAACTGTATTTTATTGAAATATAATTTTTTTAAGTTGAGGAATATTAATGGATTTTTTTTTTTTTTTGTTTTGTCTAAAATTCTTTTCCTCCCAAAATTCATGAAACCCTTATCAACTACAAGTACATAATGGATACATGATGGAATCTTCTTCTTATAGGCATGAAAGATGCACTAGGCGGTCCTTGGCCTCCTCAATCACTCTTGCCCAGTCTTGTCGGTCCGCAGCAGCAAGTCTAAAAGATACATTAAGTTTTCTGAGGTCTTCTGAGACACTATTCCTCCATATTTCTTGTGGCTTTACTCGAGCCCTCACTCCTTCTGGACAACCCTTATATTATCTTCTGACAGTTTTTCCCTTTAGACCAAACCACTTCAAATGTTGTATTATAGCATAGTCTGACAACCTTGCATCGTCATATATGCATTATAGTTCTATATTTTTCCTATGATGGTATACCCCATTTTCTTTTAAAGCACCTTGAATATGCCTCAATATCTCCTGTTCAAAGATGTCAATCTTATCAGCTGCTGATTTTTTAAGTACCCATGCCTCACATGCATATGTTATAACTAGCCCAATGAGGGTCTTATACAGCCTTAACTTGGTCAAGCAGCTCACCAACCTACTTCTCATAAAGTGACCTATGGAGAAAAAAAGCTTTATGAGCCTAGACAATGCTTAATTAAACTGTATCCCAAGGTACTTAAACCTAGCAACACATCAAAATATGTAGTTTATAATTGTATAACACCTACCCTCAGTGGGTGCATGGGTTTCTCAGGTCCATAATTTTTGTCTTGTTATCATTAATTTCAAAATCAAATCTCCTGGCCTACTTTTCCAGTTTACCAAAGCATCTTTGACATTAAGGGAGTATGATACCTTCCAGCTATATCCCGATCATCAGCATATGCCAATAATTGGGGCCCTTTAGAGAATATATTGCCAATCTTATCCAGAACGTCTCTTTCTACTATAGTTTTAATACAATTTTGGAAGTAGTGGGGCTAAAGATCCACCCTGCCTGAGTCCGATTTTCAGCCGAAATGTGCTGGTCAGCTTGCCATTAACATGGATCCTGCAGCTTGTAACTCTCATCGTACATATTACCAGCCTAGTAATTTTCAAAGGAATATTCATCTCCTTTATTGCTAAGAACAATTCATCCCTCGAGAGATGGAGTCATGTGCTGCCTTATATCTATGAATAGCAATCATACATTATTTTGATATTCCTTTATTTTCTCACATATCAATCACAAGGAGAAGATTTGATCGATAGTAGATATATTAGGTCTACAACCTCCAAGGCAATCTCCCAGCTTGCGTTTAACATATGGCAATTGGCAGTTGTAGAGGGCAATTAATAAAAATTTGTAAGCAGTGTTCAAAAGGTTTATGCCTCTATAGTTGTTACAGTCTGTTATGTCCCCCTTGTTTTTATACAGTAGAACCACTGTTGCTTCTGACCACTGTGAAATTAGTCATGTGTCATTTGTTGATTATAAAGATAGAAATTTAAATATAACTAAATAATAGAACAAAGACGATATTTTATTTAAAGACACTAATTTGAACAAAAATTGGTATTAAAAGTTTTCAGTCTACATCCTAAATAGTTTCTTCCAAATTTCCTATAGATTTTTGACAATAGTGATAAATGTAATGCACGTTTTTTAGAGGAAATTTAATCTTCTACAAGATCGGTTATTATGCATATTGTAGTAAACTGCACTAAATAAAAGTTACTAGGGCTAAAAATTGAAGACATAATTGACTTTTTACAGTTGTTTGACATTTTGTCATATTTTGTCTGATCCATATCTCAGAAGCTGTTTCAATTACTTCAAAATGTTAAGGAAATAAATCGCAGTAAATTTAATAACCTTTAAAATTGTTAACGACAATGTTTTACATAAAATGCACTGAAAGTGAGTTATTGAGGTAAAACTGATAAATACACAAGGTCTACAAGTGTGAAAACTTGGATTTTTTTACAGAGGGGATCAATACATACAATCATACTTAGAACATGAAAATTGCCTAATCTTTTTTAAGCCAACCCCAAGATCAGACAATTTTACTGGTCTTCGATTTAGATAAACTTATTAATGTGAATTTAAATGAATGCCAAAGAAAAATGACACTATTTCAGGTTTTAGTCATCTGGCTTGGTTTTAAATTCTTTGCCAAATCCTAAGATTGTTGACCTAAGATATTAAAGAAATTTTATTTATTTTTTTAATATTATTATTTTTTATTTATTTTATTTTTTTTGTTATTTTAATCTTAAGTTAACTTCTCTGAATGATTCATCTACATGAATGTCAACACTTATTAATCCTCTTCCATGTGACAATCTTTGTTTGCCTCTGTAGCATTTAACTGCTTAGAAATAATTTAGTATTTACAAAGATGTCGAAATGTGATATACAACTTTTTTTTTACAATTTTAAACTCGGCTGGAACAGAGCACAGATGGTCAGAAACATCAATCAAGTCAGGGGCGAGAGCAGCATCAATGAGTGCACTGTTCGATGGGAGATAAACAAATTTTGGGAGAGAAACATTAGCCGTGAATAAAAAGAAGGTAGTGGAAGAACTTTCCTTCTTGATGGCGATGTTGCTGGAAGACAACCCCAGAACAACTTTCAGTAAATTGCAGGAAAACTTAAACCTTAGCAAATCGAGCATCGATGACCACCTCAGGTGATTGGAAAAGTAGAAAAGCTTGAAAGTTGAGTTCCACACACACAGATAAAATCACTGCCTTAGAAAAAAGTGTTATGAAGTTTGTGGTACACTTCTTTGCCAAAACAAAAACGACCCATATCTGTCCAGAATCGTTACTTGTGATTAAAAGTGGATACTTTACGATAACCGTAGACCTTCTGGACAGTGGTTCGGCAACGGAGAAGGTGATAAAAAAAAGGTGATAATTACTGTCTGGTGGGCTTTATCCTACAGATTCTTAATCCTGGATAAACCATCAAAGCCGAATTATATTGTTTCCAAAGTAATGCAAAGCATCAAAACTTGGTAATAATGAAGCTATCTTTGGCCAATTGGAAGAGGCCCTTTTATGCCAGGGAATGGAAAAGTAGCCAACATGTTGACATAAACCTATTGATAGGACTATTTTGCTTAAATAAAACAGTAATAAATCTTTCTTTTTAAACCAAAATCCTGCATTATTTTCCAGACAACCCAATATAAAGTATTCTGAGAATGGTTGAACATAAACAATGTTTTTTATGTAGTTTGTTTTATAGATCCTATTTAACATGAAAATAATTACAAACAGATGAAAATTGGAGGGTTGGAGAACATGGCCTGTAAAAAAAATAAGGCGAAAGCACTTGATTTACGTAATTTCAGCTAGCACGGAACTAGGATTGGCGTACAATATAAAGTTTTTTGGGGGGAATTAAAGTTTAGTAGGCATACATTTAATAGATAAGGATTTTCATATATGGAAAGAGTTTAGCCGTTTACCAATGTTAAGAAAAAATTAATGATATAAAAAATTGTACAAAGATTGATACTATAAATGGAATTCACAATATTATCATAAATAAGACAAGTTAATGGAAATAACAAAATGGTTGATAAATTAACCAGCAATCTCACCCTAGCTTCCAAGTATTCTATTCGTCTTTCAAGAGTGGTCAATTTCTCATTTAAGACTGCTAGCCGTGACCTGCAGGACATATCTGAAAGTAAAAACACCATGAAAAAAAATTAGGTTCAAAATATATAATCAAGATAAACAGATGCTTGGATATCATAATAATAATTCTTCTTTATCAGTAAAATAATTTGAATGTTGGACTATTCAGGTGATGTAAAGATGCTAAACTGGATTTACATTAAATGAAAGATTTTGAGTGAGCAATTGCTATTATATATAGTATTGAAATAAATTTTTTGAAAAATTAATACATCTTGAGACATCCCAGGTAATTCATGATCTCTTCAACATCTCTCTCGAATTCCGTTGAACAATTTGATAAGTAAACTAATAATTTGTACTTCAAACAAGCCGAGAACAAACTAAAGAAAGATAATCATTGAGACGAAAATTACAAACAGAGTTTCAAAGAAACAACAAATGTAGAGCAGCTGTTTTTCAAATTAACAGAGTGAAATGCATAATGTAAAGTAAAATATATCAAAATATTCTGATATGCAAGGAACCCATATCGAGAGATTTAGTCTGATCTGGGTCCAGCAATTTAAAAGAACCAAAGCTTATATAATTTAATCAAAATTTTAACAAAGCAAAAACTTAAGTTAGTTTGGTTCTTAGCGTAGTAAATATTTCATGATGAGAAGTGTAATAAGATTATCATTAATAAACTATAACTTCACACAGTTATTTAGGCGATAATTAACAAGATTTTCATAACAATGATGATTGCTTCAAATTTAACTGAAAAATAATTTTAATTGGTATTATTATTTTTGCTTAGGCCAACTTAATAGAGAAAGTTCACATCATTAACTGATAAACTAGTACCATAAAAGATTCTTACAATTATAGTTATAATAAAAAAATAACTAGAACTATTTTGAAAAATTGGCAACAAAGGGATCAAGCAAGAAAACAGTTTCAATTTGTAGAGATTCATAGGTCAGTTAAAATCTAAGTTACGTAATTAAGAAAAACAACAATTGAATTAATCGAAATTAAAAAAAAAAAATATTTGAAAGTAAGTAAACTAATATTTGTTTTAATGGTACTAATAAAAGTCATTAAGGACATAGGTGGGGCAATTATGTTTCCTCCAATCATGGTTTAGGCAGAGTTCAGTGTAACATAGATGTAAGGAAGTATTGTCAGTGGTAAAAGCATTACACAGTACCTGTAATGCCATATCATCATTTTGCCATTATCATATATAGGTAAATACCATCAATTGACAAAAATCCAAAAGCAGTTGTCATAATCTATACATAAAAACTTCAGAGATATTACGCACACCAAGTTTAATGTAAAACTGTTCTTATAAAATTAAAAATATAACTCACCTAAATATACAAATGGCAAAAACCAAAAAAAAAAAAACAAAGATAACTGCATGTTGTAAGGTACTGTCACAGTAACTTTTGTACATACTTATCAGTTAAGTTTACCAAAGAGAAATTAATTTGCAACAAGATTTTTTTTTTTTCAAAAACAGCAAAAAACGCTTACCAAAAGAATTTAAGAAATCAGTAATTTTCTTTATGCTCCCACTAATTACTTCTATATATTCGCGATTAGCCCAGTCTTGTTGAATTTGTTTTTGAATGGCTTCCCTGTGTACTGCCGCCATTAATTTTTGTAACCAAAATATAAGTTAACAACTGAAAAATAAAAGAATGCTAACATAACACAAACTTTTTTAAAAACATTGCAGGATTGACAGAGCGATTCAAAGATCAACACACAATCGATTATTAGAACTTAAAGAGGTTAGAACGAAAAAGAAATGAAACATCAATAATAAACTACACAAATTATGCCCATTTAATATATTGGATTCTAATAATCAAAATCAATAATCTAAATACCAAAAACGAAAAAAACAAAACAAATAATACAAATACTATGTTTAAATCAAGATATTGTGTTGGGGACGTCACAAGATGTCAATAATAAAACTTTTTCAGATAATTTTCAATGTTATGATTATATAAACTCCTATAATTACTTATATTACATAATATATCTATGAATTTAATTCACATCTACATATAATAATCTAAGGAATGTATAAAATATACATATATTTATTTAACTCTGAAGAATATTTTTTTTTATGTTTGTACATCGTGACACACTATCGTATGTATTCAATTGAATAATATCATTATATGGATCCATATTTACATGCATAAACACGTTTTAATTATATGAAATAAGCAATGATAATGGTGTTTAGATAGGAGTAAACTTGATCAGCAGCAATGCATTTTTGATGAATATTAGGAATTAATTAAAAACTAGAAAATACGAAAGTAAAAGTCACTTTAATGAAATAAAAAAAAAAGATTTAACACAATAAAAAATTAGAGAAAATAAGAAATTAAAAATACACTTATACTTGAAAATGAAATAAAATAAAAGAAATGTTTTAGAGGTCCACACAAACGTTTTTTTTTGGTTCGCTCACAACATCACAAAAACGTACACACTCTTCAGGTAATTGGTTGGTTATCTCAGTGTTGCGGGAAAAAACTAAATATTAATAATTAAATTGCCCCACCTGGCAACACTGAGGGACCGTCGTGTAATCTCTGTGTTTGTGTGACAGTGAAACCGTTACATCACATTCCTCCAATGACCCCGTTACAGATGCGTAAAAGAAGTCGTATGCGACGTCCTCTTCGAGTTCTCGTGTCCGATGAGGTTTGGTCGGCTTCTGTGGCAGGGGCGTTATCAGTTTGTGCAGGTTGCGCTCGCGATGGAGTCGGTGGTATCGTAGCTGGAGTGGTGAAGTCCTCCAAGATGTAGGCTGGCTTCAGGCGGTCCCCACTGACGATCTTCTGTCCGTAGGCGAGCACGATTAAGGAGGGTTCCAGAGTAGGGTGGATTCAGTGGTTTACTCTTAAGAGTCTTCCTCTTTCTCTTAAGAAGATGTGTGAACAGATCTTAAGTCCTTCGGAGTAAAGTTTGGCCCTTGACTCGGTCTATGCGGGGTAGGCTGCGAATGTTCAGTACAAGCGCTCTTAGCCAACTCAGAAATCCATCAGGCTCCTCTGGCTTTGAAATTGACTCCGACAGTTTCCCAGGAAGTCTCAGGGGTTGACCATACGTCATTTCTGCGGCGCTTGTGCAGTTGTCATCCCTGAGAGCTGAGATGACCAGACAATTTTCACAATTTGTCTCGCGTCCCGCGACGTTATTCAAAAGCCCCGACTTTTAGAATTAAGTCAAATTTTATATTTATAAAAATCATTGTTTTGCGTTTTAAGAATTCTTCAATTTGTTTTGCGCTCTAAGAATCCTACAGGCTACGACCACTAACATATTGCTTTTGCTACCCAGTTACATTGTATTTGTCTCTCAGATGATACACTTCGTGTTCGTACTGTGTGCTAACAAGCTAATTAAACAAATAAATATTACAAATCTACTACTTACTATAGAGAATTAAGGTAAGTAATTTATTTCATCAATACATTAATTTTCTTAAACTTAGCTTATAATACTCGTAGTCTTCATATTTATAATGATGATAAAAGGTATATAACCGACCTTAACCTTAAAAGAAATATACGAATAAAAGTTTGCAACTATTTTAAGTCAATCAAACTAATTTCGTTATAAACAACAATAAAATATGCTCATTATGTTGAAATTATGTTTAGGGAAAATTAATTTTAATTTTGTTTAAGGTGAAATTTTGCCGATGTGAAACGAATATTTGCAGTTTATGTGTTTATAACATTTTAGTAATTTTTTTAAATTCTCATAGATATATAATATTGTAGTATACTAAAGAACAGTTAGATAATCACAAATAAATTTAAAATTTGAATTTATCTTTGAAAATCAAAATATACAATTATACGTTTTTTCTACAGTAAATCAAGTGTGGCCATCAGAAAAATCAAAATTAATTGTTGAAATCTTGAATTCCATTTTATGTGTCAAATATAATTTAACAAATTTCTGTGAAGATTTTTACAATGTTTTAAAAAATGACAACAATCTACTGAAACAAATCCACTCAAATAAAAAATATGTCAAGGAATAAAATAAACATTTTTTTCATATTTATAAATTGTACTTATGTTAAAAATAAAAAAAAATATATTACGATATTCTTTATGAAATTTTTGTTGATACCCCCCCCCCTCCTTCAGAATTATCCTGCTTTGCCCATCTAAGGATCTGGTCATCTTACTGATAGCTGCTCTCAACCCGTGGAGGACTGTGGACAATAGTTCCGTCTAAGACCTAGGGTTTATGAGATGTGCAGTTAGGGCTGCCTTTAAAGTTCTGTGCCATCTCTGGATAGCGCCATTGCACTGAGGATGGTACGAAGAGGTCCGACAGCGCCGAGTTCTTAGGAGGTTCAGCAGTTTTATGAAGAGCTCGTTCTCAAATTGGCGGCCTTGGTCAGTTGTGATGTGTGTGGGGACGCAAAAACTGGAAATCCAGTATTGGTAGAGCGCTGATGCAACCACTGTTGCGGAGATGTCCTCAATCGGTTCAGCTTCCGGCTAGCGGGTGTACCAATCTGCCATAGTAAGGCATATACTAGGCCAGAAGAATCTCTGAGACACCAGGCGGCGTGTCCGTCGGATTCCAGGATGGCTGAGCTCGTTAATGTTCTTAAAGATGTTTTTACGCAGGGAGGTAAAAACATATGGTCGAGCTTTTGAAGTTGTGAAGTCAAAATTCTTGGCTTGTTCGAGTGCGGTAGTTCGACCAGCTTCAACCGCAAGTCCGGGTTCCGAAGCAAGTGGGTCTTCCTGTTGGGCTCCGAAAATGCTTCCCATGTCATCCAGGCTGATTTCCTCCAACCTTGACAAAGTATTGGCCACCTTGTTTCTTCTTCCGAAACTTGTCATAAGCGCAAGGGAATTGGCTAATGAAGTTCACATAACAAATCCGCATGGATGTTGCTGATCCAGGCTCCTGAAATAATTCACTGAATTAAAGATAACGGCGAGTTCGCGGTATCCTTGTTGACCCGGCGTAAGAGCTCTTGAGAAGAACCCTAAGGGTCTCCAATGTTTCCCTTCACGTTGTTGAAGAACTGCTCCCATCGCTGTCTTGGAAGCGTTAAGAAAGAGTAACTTCAACATCTGACGACGGGTGAGCTAGTGTGACAGTTTCTCGAAAGTTCTGCTGGCATCTGACGAGGGCTTCTCCGGCTTCAGGTGTCCATTCATTGGCATTGTATTGTTCTCCTTGCTGTTGCCCATCTGACCATGTAGAGCATCAAAGCATCCCCAGAAAGCGTCGATGATGACGCTTGGTAGCATGATGGGGGAATTCGGCGATTTCGTCGACCTTACTCGGAAGAGGTTTGATGCGCTGTAAGATTACAAGGAAGCCAAGAAACTTGACTTCATCCTTACAGAACGTCAACTTGAGCGGGTTGATAGTCAATCCGTGCTGGTCAAGTCGCCTAAACGCTTCCTCCAAGTGAGATCTTCCTCCGATGACGATGCTATTAGAATGTCATCAAGATGGACATAAACATACGGAGGGCGAGAATGCTGTCCATCAAGTGTTGGAAAATTTACGCAGCGTTAAGGAGTCCGAAACACTGTATCTTTTAGGCACAGTCTGGGCGTAGAGACGGCGGTAGTCTCCACAAAATTTCATTGAGCCCTCCTTCTTTGTTACTATGAGAAGTGGGCTTGTCCAAGGACTGCTTGAAGGAATGCAAATTCCCTCATCAACCATTTTCAGGAATTCTTCTCTGGCGGCGTTGTTAGTAAGGCGTATCACATATCAGATATCACATATCACTCAGGAAGGCGCCTGGCTTTGGAGGTGACTTGTGCTCCCTTCTAAATAAACTGTTCGATGGGATGCTTCGCCCCTGTAATGTAGAGGAAGCAAGGATTGAAACTAGTGGGAATGGAGTTTATCATGAAAGGAGTGGTACCTGCGCCAGGTCAACAACATAGGGGACATTAAGGTCTTTGTTGATGAATTTATTTGTGGCAAAATAAGGAGAATTGAGGATTTTTCGAAGGATTTTTAATTGTAAGGATTGGAGACGGAATGAATTTCATGGTTTAGTAAAGCCCCAAATCTCTACTCCGGATAAATATTTAAAAAGTAAGATAAGATAATCGGATGGCGGATTTTTAACTGACTTCTCTTAACCCCATATCCATTTTTCTTCGGAATATGAATGGTGTTAGAAATCATACTGACGAACTGAAAGCGTTGTTGCAAGACAAAACAGTTGATGTTGCACTTTTTACCGGAACTAGACTAATCACTAGACAGTTCTTCAAAATACCGCTATACATGACATACCGTACTGACCACTCAGACGGCAAAGCCCATGCCGGTGCTATCATAGTCCACATATCCCTCGCTCATCATTTACTCCCACTTCCTAACTTCGTAACTTTCACTCCAATTCCAAAACCCATCCCACTGTCATTCTTCCGAGGTTCTGTCAACTGGAACCTTTTCCGCCAAATCCGGACCAATAATATTGAACTCAGGGTGACCCACAAAACCCCAAATGAACTGGACGATTCCGTCTACTCCTTTACTACCGCATTCAGCAAGCTTTCTGGACTGCCTCCTCTCCTTTCTCCTTCCTATCTCCCCTCTCTATCAGCTAATAATTCTCTGTGGAATGTCACTAAAAAAATACTAAAATCCCATCAAGTTTCCCATCCTCTTCGGCGTGGTGATGACTCCTGGGATGCGTCTGTTGAAGATAAAGCCAAGGAATTCACCAAACACCTCTCCAGAGTATTCACTCCTTCAGAAGGTTCAAACGGCAATGGCCCAGAGACGTTTTGTGAATGCCTATTCTGGAGTTCTGACACTGGTCAGATTCACCTCTCATGTGCGGAGTGTTTGTGGCTGTGGCGCCCTCACTCAGCTTCCGCTGGCACTGACCAGCGACGCTGCTGAGAGGGAGGCGCTGGAATCCCTTGGTTCTGCTGGTCCTTTTACAAGTTGGGGGACATGCTCAGTCCGGGGTTCCCCAGCAAATACTTTCTTTTTTTTTTTCTTTTACCTGGTGATGGCCAGAAGATAAAATACATTTCCTAATTTAAATGTTGTCACTTTAGTCACACCAACGCTTTTTACTATTCAGACTTATGGTATAAATATATATTTTTAGTATTTTCATATGCATGCATATAAGAGAAAGTCATTCCACAACCTTCTTTGTTTAATGCTGAAGTATCCCTCCCTAAGAAAAAAAATATTATAATAAAAAAAAAAGTGGACGAAGCCAAAGTGTAGGATAACAAAAACCTGGGTTAAGCAACCCAAAATACCCAAAATAACCTAATGGTCCTAAACAACATTTAAAAATGAAATAAAATGACTCACCTTTTGTAGGGTGAACCCTACTTTTTAACCTCTCTTAACCGGAATACTTATAATTTTTTTATAACTGAATTAACAACAAACTAGTGATGCAGCGTGTCGGTGACGCACCCGGTTTGGTAAAGCTTGCGGGTTAGTATTTTTCTCCTCTTCCCAAAAAATAAACACATACCGCGTGTAAAGAACTTTTCACTTAACAAAATTATTGTTTTCTTTTTCTTTAAATAGTTATAAAATAAAAAATATTAAGGGTAATTTAGAGAGAACGATTTTAAACATTTGCTATTTCAGCTCTCTTTAAATTAAAGCACATTTAATTCCACATCAATATAGCTATTTTGATCAAAATAATTTGTGCTGTTTCTGTGAAAATTGTAAATGCTGTGACATCTCAGGCATTACCTATCTTGTAGTATGTAATATGGAGACTTGGTTGTTTGATTTTAAAACTTAAAACGTGTATTTCCGTCGAAAACTCAAATTTAAACATTTTTACGAACCCAATACTTTCCCTTACTACCTATTCAATGCATAAGTTGGCGAAAGTAAAAAGAAAAAAAAAACAAAAACAATTACAACAGCAAAAACCACTGTTTGGAATTCTTCCAACAAGTACTGAAGAAATGAAATGCTTGTATAAGATAGCTATAAGTGCCTTTATAAACAAATCAGCTTAACTTTATCAGGAGAAGTGGAATCCAAAAACACTTAAACGACACCAATTATGTCGTTATAAAAAAAAAAATAATGACCTAAAAAAACCCATTAAATTAAAAGGACCGTCCATTTGCATTTCACATGATTATAATGAACAAGGGATAGAGGAGCATAAAAACCTAGTTAAGATAGAAACTAACATGGTTCTTGCATCTAATCAAACTCTATGATTCAAAGTAAGAATTTTGAAACTCGCTTTGCGCTTACAAGTCGGCTTGCAAATCTGTTCCCTTTAAAATTATCGATTAATGCATAACAAACAAATTTAATTATTTCTTTGAGCTCATTAACATCTTTACAGTATCAAGGTAATAAAAGTGTACAATAAGTATGAATGTGATCAAGGTTATTATTATTCTCTTTATATATTTATATCTCTTTTCTTCTTTATTTAGTCTTTATTAATTATTCTTGCAATATTTATTTATTATTTTTTTTTTTTTATTTACGATGTATGTATAGGATGAATGATTTATTCTAGCTGTAATACTCATTGCCACAGCAGGTGGCAGATTGTATTATCTCTTAATAATAATAATAATAGGCTTAGCGAACCCGAAGGTTCGATGCCGATACCACCAAATTCCGCCTACACAGACTCGTCCAATGTTCACCATGCAAGCCCAAGCTCCCGAGATCAGCCGTAACGCAATCCTCCCATCTCCGATTCGGCCTACCTTTCGGACGCCTACCAGTCGGATCAGCAAATACCAACTTTCTCGGAATCCGCTCGTCATCGAGCCCAACAACTTTACTCGCCCATTTGAGTCTCCGCGATGCAATCAGCTCAATTATATTCACAGGATGCAAGTTCCGCAATTCCGCGTTGTGCAACCTTCTAAACTCCCCAGTGGCCTCATCTCTCTTTGGACTAAATATTTTACGCAATACCTTATTTTCGAAAACACATCTTACATCCGTAAAGAACCGTTGGAAGAATAATAGTTTTATAAATTCTAATCTTTAAGTTTTTAGATAGAAGCCGCGAACTAAGTAACTTAGCAACTGAATAATAACACGCATTTCCCACCTTTAACCGGGACTTTATTTCTTCCTGGATTTCATTTTTTCTAGTTATAATTGAACCTAAATACTTGAATTTCTCTACGTGTTCAAAAGTATGACCTGATACATCAATATCACCAAGATCGACACCGTTTCTGCTACTAATCATATACTTCGTCATTATCTCTTAATAAATAAATAAAATAATTGTTGTTTTTTGTTGTACAATTACGGTTTTTCCTTGGGCTCACAGGCGACAAGATTTGTCTAGGATAATATACCAAAAAAAAAACCATGTAACCCTCAACCCATGAAGGGTTATGGGTTCAGTTAAACTTCTAAGTCAACGGAATTTTCTAGTGCTTCACCTTTTTATAATTATTTGGCAAGACCCTTAATACTCATATTTTCCGCTATACCGTGTTTACAAAAAAATAGTAAATGAGTGAATCATTCCCGTTCATTCAAGTGCCTAATAACCGACAGTGGGATTACTTTTATTCGATGGCCATTTATTGTGTTTAGGTCAAAGTCTTTTTGCTTATATTTAACAATGAACATCGAAGAGACAGGTAAGACATTATATTTTCAAACACGTTTTTAAATGTACATTGCAATTTATTTAAGAGTTGATTTAGCAATTTGTAAATGTAAGCCCCTATTCAATAACGATAAACTATATAACCCCCAAGTTACCCCAAGGATTTGTTTCATCAATTCTTCTAGTCTTTAAATATTACAAAGAATTTTTGCCATTTATGCGTTTTGGATGATACATAATTTTTTTCAGACACAAAATATCCGAATCAAAAGTTTTACAATCTATAATTCAAGAGTTTCCTAAATGATATAAAATACATCTATTGGCAGGTTTCAACAACTCCGAGCCATAATTAGTTCTTTAGTATTATTTTTCCGTAATCTGGGACTTCAAAGGTAAAATATAGGGAAGTTTTAGATTTTAGCAAATAAATTTGATGTTTGACCACTGTGCGCTCCCCAATGGTGTCAAAAAATTAATTTTTTCTTATATCGGGGCCCCCAAAGGTTAAACATGGACAAGTTTCAGAATTTTGCCCACCTAAATTTGTCATATTTTCCACTGTGGGCCGTGAAAAGAGGCGAAAAGACCGACATTACGCCGAACAGTCGAGCTTTCTCTCCAAATTTTGGATACCAAATTTTTAGATCCTGGATGAACTCTAAAAGGATTTCCATGCCCTAGGAACGTCCCACCAGAATTAATGATTATCCCAACCGACTAAACCACTCCTCAAAAGTTATAAATATTTAATATTCAGTTATATTACCAAAAAATACAACAAAAATATCTTATCAAAGAAATGCATTTTTTTATATCTAATAAAACGAAATAATTATAAAATAAAATAATAAAAATAAATAATTTGTATCTATAATGCTAGAGATGAGGATCTATAATCAAAGACCCTTCCCTCTAGTACACAAGTCAATGACGTAACAATAGCAATTTCAATACAAGTTAAGTATTTAGGAGTCAACCTGGACCATAAACTACTTTTCAAACATCACATAGACAATAAAATATTATATAAAATGTACCCCTACTAATAAACATTCAAAATCAACAACAAAAAACAAACTAATTTTATATAAATCTGTTATCAGGCCAATAATTACATATGCTTGCACAGCCTGGAGTCTTTCAAGCAAAACACATATTAACAAATTGCAAGTACTACGAAATAGATGCCTAAGAATAATTAATAATTATCCACCATACACGAAAATAATTACCATGCACAAAGATCTGGACATCCCTACAATACATGAATTTATACACGAACAAATACAATAATTTTTCTCAAAATGCCAACTGACTGACGATACCCTTATAAAAGAAATTGGTAATTATACTAAGCTACCAACCTCTAAATATAGACAAAAGAGAACTAAACATATACTGTTATAAAATTCTAAATTACTAAATCCTACCTTACGATTTTAATAACTGTAATTTTTTAAAATTATTTATTTCTATCTGTTTATTTCATTTTATTTTTTGTATTGTTTCTCTTTTTTCTTATTTTATTTTTTTAATTTTTACCAACAATAAAAACCATTGTACAAAATAAATTTTAGCAAATAAGGAGCGCATTGTAATGGATTTCCAATCAATGTTTTTAAACTGTGCTGATGTATTCTATACGAATAAAGATTGATGAAAAAAAAGTCCCTAACGAAAAAAATGTCCATTAAATGACCTTTTTTTTTTAAATTTAGGGTAAAAGTAATAGCGTCCGGGGATTGATGATCATACTACAATCAAACTTCAGGTGCCCCCTGGTTAACCTAAAAGCGAATTAAATAATCGCTGCTTTCGTCAACATGGCAGCCCAACATTGAAGCGACACATCGAGGTCTCTGCTGACGGACTATCTTCTGCTACAACTCTATAAAACACTGAGTGCACTCTAAAAATATAAATGATCAAAATAATTAAAATATAAACTATCAAAAATAATGAAAATAAAAATCAATCAAATAATAAAACTATGCAAGAAATTAGGAAGGGACTTACTCCTGTCAATAACACTTACCGATCTGAATCTATAAATACTTGTAAAATGGTTTTGCCTCACCCAAAATTAATGATTCAATATGAACCTATAGTGAAAACCAATCAGTTTCACGAACCAGGGAAATAAAAATACTGGTGCAAACAACTACACAATGGATTGGAAAGCAATACAAAGGATTGTACAATCAATCTAGTTAATGAATTAGGATACAATACGAATGACTATGATAATAACTGACTGCATGAATTAAGAATAAATCCAAATGATTCAGCAACCTACCAATTTTGTGAAATGCAAATTAATTTGAAGAAATTTGCACCTAACAAGCTTTAAAAATAAGGAAACTATTCAAACAATAGCTCTACCGACCAAGTTTATGAATGTGAAATTAATTAAAATTATAACATTCCCAGCATTTATTCACTACCGTCAAACAATGAAATAAATAAAAATCAAGCTCACAAGTTGTTATCACTAATTTTGTTACTAAATTAGTTTACACTATAAATTATTAAGGAAGCGAGCGGGGTCGTCTAATGGGTAGAGCATTAGTCTGCTGTTCCCTGAGTCCTGGGATCGAATCCTGGCCGTGATGGAGTATTTTTTATTCTATTGTTTCTGCCTTTAAGCGATCCTGGGGTATGGAGACCCTCCTGGGGGACACCTAGCCTCTAAAAAGTGGGTACCCAAAATGGGAAAAAAACCTGACGGCTGATCGTGATCTCGGCCGAATCACCTCATTGCACGACCATTAGCCTAGGAGCAGTACGAATCTCTGTATGTACTGAGCCCAAGACCCTTCATGGCTAGTAGAGGTATAGCTTTTTAATTTTTTTTTTTAATTTAAAAAAATAATATAAATTATTAAATAATAATATAAAAGTCCGCTATATTTACTCTGACAGAACACTCATAACGGTGATTCTGTATTCTAATCTTGCTTATATCATTTCATTTTAAGTAGTACATCTTGCACTCAGTTCTAACCGCTTAAGTGAGAAGTACCAGCCAAATTATACCTTAAGATTCCGTCTGGAATGGAATTCGCTATCAGGATGCCTTGTCCCCACGGGGGTTGTAGGGCTAGCTACTAGCTATGTATGTATGTATGGAATTCACTTTGAAGCATACCAGCTCGCTCAAATCCTAGGGCCCAAGATACGCCTTGTAAGCGAAATTAACGGGTTCATGTCATTAAACTACTCTACTATTACTATTATTACTTAAAAGATAGTCTATGGATTATTTATTTATTTTCTCTTAATGCACATCTTCATTTGTACACGAATAATCGATAAGAAAAAGGTCTATCTTGGACAGCTTTCCGCTGGTTCGGGGTTTAGGTTGATTAGCAGAAACTGTTTAATTAGCCGAAAATTTTAGTTTCCACCTTACAGGGGAGGATTTTTTTATTAAGGATTAAGTGATTTAACTTAGTAAAAAAAAAAAAAAAAAACCTGTACCACTACAACCCATGAAGGGTCTTGGGCTCAGTACATATAGAGATTCGTACTGTTTCTAGGCCAACGGCAGTGCAATGAGGTGATTAGGCCTTAATCGCGCTCAGCCGCCAGGTTTTTCCCCAATTAATTTGGGTACCCACTTTATAGAGGCTGGGTCTGCCCCAGGAGGGTCTCCATATCCTAGGGTCGCCCCCCGACTGAATTAACAGAATAAATAATATTCTGCCAGAGCCGGGATTCGAACCCAGGACTCGGAGCACAGCAGACTAGCGCTCTATCCACTAGACCACGCCGCTCCTTAGTAAGCAACTTCAATTAAGCCAAACAACCTTATATACAGTACTCGTGAGAATCGGGCAAATAAGTATTTAGCATATGTTATAGTATTTTAAAACACCATTTACGCGTTAATATTTTCATGGTGGTCATTTTAGAGGGGAGGGGGTGTAAACTCTCCCTTTATTAGCTTGAAAAAGTGTTTTAATGTTGAATGTAGTTTTGAAGTCCTAGTCCTTACTCTTATCATTCCTTACTCTATACGACGTCATAAATATTGCAATTATAGCTCACTGAAAATACAATAAAATTACATTCAATATTAGTTTGAAATAAATATTATATTCTTCCATTGTAATAATTAACTACCGAATTATTTAACAAATTCCTTTTGTTTAATGATTTGATGGGTCTAGCACACACTGAAACACATGTAGAGAAGCTTCCCAATGGAAGCACTCTAAAAATGTTATAAACTAGAAGGTCTCGGGGCCACCTCCTTTTCAGACGCCTCGGAGGATTGTCAGGAATTGAATAGGAAGAAAGGATTGAAACTAGAGGATTAGGGTGGGAATGGAGTTTGCCATGAAAGGAATGATATCTAGATCGGGCCAAATCAGCAACGTACGGAACATTAAGGTCTTCATGGATTAGTGTATTCGCAACAAAGTAAGGAGCATTGAGGATTTTACGAGGAATTTTGGATTGTAGGGATTGGATACGGGAAGAATTCGAAGGTTTAGTAGAGCCCCAAAGCTCTACTCCGTAAGTCCATATCGGCCTTATGATAGTCCTGTAGATGAGTTTTTTGTAGTTAAGTGGAAGATTAGAACGTTTGTCTAGTAAGTGTTGAAGTAGTCGGAAACGTCGAGCAGTTTCTTGTCGTTTTAGTCTTGTATGAGGGTTCCAAGTGAGACGTGTGTCAAGGTGCTTTCATAGATATCGGATCTGTTCAACCAGGACAAGAGGAGACCACAAAATATGAACTTTATTTACATCCTTGAGAAATAAGTAGATGATTCTTGCCTCTATTAGATTATTTTCTTTACACGTCAGGGTAATAATCCCAATTATTTTATATTTTTCTTTCGCTCAGTTAATATGTAGTGGGTGTTATCAAAACTATAAAACCGAATATATCGCCTCCCACCTTTGGGTATCAGCCGTATGTTCATGTACCGCACAAAAAATAGAAATAATGAGACCCTATCTGCGTGTGGTAGACCTCGACCGGACTGTACCCTCACTGTGAGAACGGAAAATACAGTGCTCAAATCAGAAGAAACACCATCCCAATACAACAAATAATGTCATGGGAAATGGGAATCTCTGTCAGGTCAATGATCAAAAGTGACCTTAGGATGGCTGCATTTCAAAGAATTACAGGAAGTTTGGCCCTCAGGAAGTCCTGATCTCAACCTACTAGAATATTTGAGGAATGCTCTCATATAGACAGTATCAACAGAATAGGTCTGACTCCAAACTTGAGCAGTATTTTTAAAGACAACTAGGCGTCGATAGCAATGATTATCAATTTTTTGAAGGCATACTAGCTCCTGTCTCAACTATAGGTTTTAAGTCTGATTTTTTTTAAATTTAGTTTTTCTTCTCTATGTCATTTAAATATTGACTTTTTATAATGTTATTCGATTTTCACTTACATTTGTCATTATTATAGTTAGTACTTTTCTTATTATTATTTTATATAAGTTCAAATAGAAATCCTCCCCAAAAAATTATTTAATTTAAGAAAACTTAAAGGCTTTGATGACTTCGGAACAAACGAATAAACTGGAGAGGATGGCAGCAGTTGAGCGCTTTCCTCAGGAAGTGCTGTGTTCTGTTATTGATGGGATTAAAAGCCTATGTCAAGGGAAAGAGCTGCATTTTGAGTAATTTATTTTTTTGTTTTATCTTTATAGAAATACATTTTTTTATTTATTATTATTTTTTTTTAAATATTTTTTCTTTCGAAATCTGTATATATTTCCAATATTTATGACGGGATTAGGTACAATAATTATTTCATGACTCTCCAAAATATAGCCGTCATTAAGTTAATAAAAAAATATTACAAAATATATTACACTCATTAAGTCCCATTAAAAAAAAGTTGGTTTGCGACAATGAAACTTAATGAGTGTGGTGGGCATATATTTTGGATTTAGACAAAATAATTATTCTATGCTATAATAATTATTTTTTCAATATAGAATAGAATAGAATAGAATAGAATAGAAAATAATATTTATTCTGGGACTGGGTCCCCTAAGAATAACAGCTTTGTACAGTTTAAGTATTCAGCATGTCTGGCCAACAGACCGAAGGAACATAATTTCTACTAATTACATTTATGGGTTAATTTATGTGTGTATATTACTCACGCATATACACACATATATACAAGAAAAAAAATATATACAATGATAACATAAAATAAAAACAATTCCTAGAAAATATTGTGTTGAACAAACTTAAATATAAATGAATAGATAGCATCGTTTAAATATATACTATAAACAAATATCACTTTCAAAGTGTGATGTAAGTAATATAAATATCACAGTTTTTAAGCGTCTTTTTGGGATAATAAAAGGTATTGGAAAAGTTGGGATTTGAATGAGGAGAGAGAAGCAGCATGGCGGATAAGAGTAGGTAGAGAATTCCAGAAAGTAGAGGAGCGGACAAGGAAGGAACGATCAAATGTTTTAGTTCTATGGGTAGGAAAGTAAAGATCGGAATGGCGGGATCTTGTTTCAAGTGAATGGACTGAAGATTTAAATTGGAGGAGACTGTAAATGTATGGAGGGTGTTGGGAGTTAATGATTTGGTAAAGGTATGCTCCTAGGAAATATTGTCTGCGGATTGGGGGAAGGAGCCACTTCAACTCGCCGTAAAAATGGGTTACATGAGACCTCTTCGGAGTACTGAGGACAAATCTTAACAATATGTTCATAATTCGTTTTAGTCTGTCCTCAAGCCCCGTCGGGAGGCCACCATATACTAAGCAGCAATAGTCAAAGTGGGGGAAAACAAGTGCGGATATAAGGAGGTTACGGATGGATAGTGGAAGAAGATGGCGGGAACGATGGAAATATTTGAGGGTACTTATTGTTCTTCGGGAAATTTGGGCAATATGGGGTTTCCAGGAAAGGGTTTGGTCAATAGTAATACCCAGGTTTTTGACTGAGGAGGTGAAGGTAATAGGGTGATCATTAAGGGTGAGACTTGGAAATGTGGTATAGGATCTGAGGAGGGAATTGGAACCAATTAGAATGGCCTGGGTTTTCACAGGGTTTAGCATCAGTTTATTAAGGTTTGCCCAGGCACAGATTCTATCAAGGTCTTCTTGAATATTTGCAAATGCTACTAGTGATTCGGAGGGAGAGAAGGATAAATATATCTGGAAATCGTCAGCGTATAGATGGTGGGAACAGTGATGGATAGAATTGGGAAGGTCATTGATATAACAATTGAAAAGAAGCGGAGAGATGCTTGAGCCTTGGGCCACACCTGCCGAGAGGGCTCGAAAGGAAGATAGAGGATGGTTAGGAATAGTGACAGCTTGGGTTCTATCAGAAAGAAATGATTGAAACCACCTGATAGTGCTGTTTGAAAAGGATAGAGACTTTAGTTTGGAGAAAAGGATGGAGTGGTCTAGGGAGTCAAATGCTTTCGAGAAGTCCAGTAGTATTAGCACGGTCAGTTTCGTTTCGTCCATAGCAGTGTGTATGTCATTAGTGATTTTGAGGAGAGCGGATTGTGTGGAAAAGCCGGGTCGGAAGCCAGATTGGAAAGGATCAAGAAGTTTAGAATTTTCAAGGAAATTTGATAATTGTGTCTGAACTATTCTTTCTAAAGGCTTAGAGAGGTTCGAGAGGATGGAAATAGGGCGATAGTCTTTAGGGGAAGTAGGGTTGGAAGTTTTACTAATAGGATGGACTATTGCTTTTTTCCAAGTAGTGGGAAATACGGAATTTTGGAGGGAAAAGTTATATATAAATAAAAGAATTGGTAGGATTTCAGGAAGGCATAATTTTAACAGTTTTACAGGAATTCCATCAAATCCTATAGAATTGGTATGAGATTTCAGTAGAGAGGAGAGAAGGTCAGTTGGTGAAATGTCGGAAAAATAAAAATTATGTGGGTTGAATGATGGGATAGAAGAGAAGTTGGAAGAAGACGGTGAAGAATTGTCCGAGATGGGAGATGAAAAGTAGGAGTTTAATTCATCGGGTGAGACTTGAAAGGCCAGTGAGGAAGAGGATTTGCAGAGTGAGAGTTTACGGAGGAGCTGCCATTTTGACTTGGAATCGGGAGTGGAAGAGAAGGCTGCATGAAAGTAGTTGGTTTTCGCTTGTCTGATTGTCGCCTGAGTCAGATTGCGGAGTGCCCTGTACGCTTGATAGTCATCTGTCAGTCTAGTACGTCTAAAGCGTCTACGGGCTGCCTCACGCCTCTTTTGTAAGTCTTTTATTTCTGGACTCATCCAAGGAGCGGGGCGGCGACGGAAGGTGCGGGTTTTGAGCGGAGCATGGATGTCGAGGATACTTAGAAGATTAGAGGTGAGAATGTGGACCATTGAATCGATGGAAGAACAGGTATAAAGTGAATCCCAATTTAGGGTTTCAATATTTGGTGCAATAATATCACGGGTAAGGAAATTTAAGTTTCGGAAAGTTAGGGTTTTAGGAAGGAATGCTGAGGTTTGGAAATTATATGATAATTGAATAAGGTCGTGAGATGATAGGAATGGAACAGGCAGTTGTGAAGCGGAAAGAAGGTTATGAGCTGAATCGATAATATGGAGGTCCAACCAAGTGTCGGAGTGATGAGTGTGGTGAGTTGGAGCATATGGAACGATGAATAGGTTGAGAGAGAAGAAGAGGTTATCCAGGTAGAGTTTTTCTTTGGAGTCGGTAAGGAAGTTGGTGTTAAAATCACCACAGATTATGATATTATTAAATAGAGGGACAAATGTGTAGAGGATTGATTCAAAGGACGGGTCAAATGGGACCAGAGGAGGGCGATACACCACTGCATAAAGGAGAGATTGTGTGTTACAGGATATTTCAACGAAAAGGAATTCAATATGGGAAGAATCGGATTGGGATGACAGATCTAGGACACAGGATTTAAGGCTATTGTGGACATAAAGTCCTACACCACCGCCAGTCCGGCCAATCCGGTCATGGCGGATAAAGGAATAGTCAGGAAGGGAGACGGAAGAGGAAGGAATATTGGGTTTTAGCCATGTTTCGGAGACTGCGATAATGTGATAAAAGTTATGGGAGAAATAGTGAAGGAATTCGTCGAAGTGGGCAGGTAGAGACTGGGCGTTAACATGACAGGAGGTTAAAACATTAGCCATTTAGGAAAGGAGATGAAAAAAAAAAACCGAGTATGAGAGGAAGACGCTAAAGACATAATAGAAATATAAGTGAAAATTAATATAAAGTAGTTGATGATAATAAAAAATACAAAAGAGCCTTTGGAGAAAAATAATAGTATTCTTTTGAAATAAAAAAAAAAATAATAAACAAATTTGGAGAAAAGAAAACAATGAATAAATAAAGTATTCTAAAGTGTAATAACGAAAACATAACTGTCATTGGAAGCCCTCCAGATCATCGGGTTGGTTGATGATCATTACGGGTGAACCATCTTCTCGTCGACAACGGACGCGACCTCGGGCGAACCAGACGTACTTCACTTTGCCGGCGGCCTTCTTCTGCCTAGCCAGCCAGTATAAACGCCTGTTGCCCGCAGTCATCTCCTCGCTGATGTAAATCCTGTCGTCGCTGTCCCAGTTGAGATGCCTCGTGGTGAAGTCCCTTTTCACCTTCCGGAGGCGGATCATCTCGTCCCGGACCGCCTGGCGAACAAATCGCACGACAATCGAAGGCGGACGAGGGTCCTCTCCTTTCGGCCTTTTTCTCTCCACGAGGTCAAAGTCCTCAGCTTTGAGCTTGACGCCCAGGGCAGCCCCGACAGAACAGACCACACCCTCCGTTGATTCTCCCGTCCTCAACGGAACACCTCTTATTTCAATCGAGTGTGAAAGCTGGGCTTGTTCCACTTGATTCATTCTCGCTTCCATTGTTTTTATTTGAGATTTTAAATTTTTGTTTTCGGCGAGGAGCCTTTCGATAAGTTCATCTTGTTTTCTATTTCGTTCCTCCATTGATTTCAATCTCTCTGCATTTTCGAATATTATGTCTCCTTGGCCATTCATCGTATTTTTTATTTCCTTGACGTCATCCGTTATTTTTGAGATTTCGACCAAAATTGCAGTTATGTTTTCCTCCATATTTTTACTAATGGGTACACTATATTTTTTATTTTCACAAGAAATGCATTTATATGTTTTTTTATTTATTTGTGATTGGTCCGTGATATTGATGCATTTCAAGTGAAATAAAATTTTACATTGGCAGCACGTGATGCCCGATTTTTCGTCTCTGGCGATCGACGTATTGCATACTGGGCATACGGCCATTACGAAGTATTCTACGTGAATGAGAGGTGAAGACGGTGGTGGGGAGCTCCAGGAGAAGTGGGGACTGATAAGGTATAATCTTCACCAGCGCACTGCCTGTCCTAATGCTATACTTCTATTAATAATTCTATCTCGGAAATAAATTTCTAAACTGATAGTGTTTCTTGACTATATGTCTTACCACTTAGTTATAAGAGTAACTATAAGATTAATAACTACTTACTATAGCAGATAGTGGTAACTGACGAAAAGTAAGAACAGATTGAATTCGAAGCGAGCGGAGAACGATGTGGACACATGAAAGGTTAAAGCCAGACTGATGGGGGAAGAATATACATGATGGGATGGAACAACGAAAAAATGTAGTATTTTTTCAAACTAATATTGGATATATTGAGGTTTCTTCCATTGAATAGATAATAACTAACTACGGGTATTACACAAAACTGGTATGATATTATAGGTACACTTGATTATAAATGTTTTAAACGGACAAGTTTATTCATAATCACAATAGCGTAAAGTTAATAATACATAACAGTCATGGCCATACCACGTTCAAGTCATATCTAATACTTACGTTAAAGTAACCACAAATTATGAAATGTAATACACAATTGAATGGCCAATAACCCTTTTAGTGCCGGACGACGTTATGTCGTCGTTTACTACACTTGTCAAAAGTGCCAACGACGATATATAGTCCTGCATTTATAAGCGTATTATTCTTCGCATTGCGAGACAACTTTATCTCTAAATAAATTTAAAAATGATCTAATTTGATTGTAAATGATCAAATTTTTTAAAATTTTACACATTCTATACCGGAGCGTGCTGAGACTCGGTTTACACTGGAGCGATAAGATGGACAGTCGGCACCTGAAAGTCTTCTAATTCCAAAGTCGAACTGTTTATGATAGATAGAACTCAATTTTTATATTATTTATATCGTAGGGAATACGTGGCATTTTTAAACATGTAATATCATTTGTAGTTTGGTTTTTATAATCGTTTTTCCAAATCGTTGTATATTTGTCTAATTCGGACGGTTATCGCTTAGGCACTCGTTTTTCATCCAGCACTGAAAGAGTAAATGATTAAGGCCGCGAGAGTTTCAGTTCTGTAAGAACTCTCCTACTAATATATAAAGGGAAAATGTGAGATAATAATTAATAAAACTGTATAATAACATTGATATTACTTAAAAAATAAAAATAAATATATATATATTTATATATTATATATATATATATATATATATATATATATATATATATATATATATATATATATATAAACTCTATAAATATATCGACGGTGAAGGTACATCAAAATACTTGACATATACACAATGAAACCAATTTTTTTTTACTTTATAAGTTTGAGATTTTAAGGGGATACTTTGCTTTAACAGACTCAAATCATTAGACAAAGATAATCCTGACATATACTTCAATTGGGTGTCCCAATTTAGAGCAATAGCCGAGCTAAATACCTTTGCAGAAGAGCTTTCTGTCCACCATAAAAACGGACTTCTTCGATACAAAAACGACATACTGGAAAAAGCACATAACCATTATCTCTCAGCTCACATACAAATTACTATGCAACTACAATGCTCCCGACCCTGAAACGTACCTCACATTTAAAGTACATATAAAGAAATTGAGATGTGTCAGCCAATTAAGAGTTTCAAATCCAGAACATATTAGAATCTTTGGAAAAAATTCAGATTTTTTGTTCAAGTCACAAGAAAGCTGTATATTATGCAATCGATTTATCTACAACAGTCTACATCACATTCTCCTTCACTGCCCGGCACACAATGAAAATAAACGACAATTTCTTCAAAACTTCATCTTACAATCTTCCGACATCCAAAGTATCCATGCTATACTGAGTATCGATGGTGTAGATAAGTTACATAAAGTGTACTATTACATGATAGGAGTTCAAAAAGTGCTCAATTCTTTATCCTAGAACATTTTCTGTTCAGAGTTTATTTTGATTTGATCTTCAAAGTGATATTTTGCTTATGTATTGTTTCTGTTATAGCACCAGTAACTGTTTATTCTTTAATCTGTAATTTATTTTTGAAAGCCAAATTGATTTAGTAAATTTTCACTATTATTTTATTTATTTTTAAATGATATGTATATAAAGTTCTAAAACCATAATATTGTAATTTATAGCCTAGCTAGGCTCTATTTGTATGGGGAAGCCCCAAAGACAAAATAAAATTTCTATTTCTCTATTCTATTTTAAGGGGATACACATCTTATAGTCCCCTGAACCCAAATGAAGAAGTGCCACAAATAGCCTCTTTGCATTTCTTTATATTACCTTTTTACTTAAAAACAGCATTAACCATTTTAATTAAACTCACTATATCGATGTAACATTAAATATGCTATAATACCATGTAGGTCTCGTTCTGATGGAAATAGTCTGACAGGACTTAAATGCCTATAGATATTTTATTTCTATAACTTACATTTAAGTTTGTTGATTCGAATCATTTAACCATTTTATGTCCTTGCCGAGGATACAAATTGAGTAAATTAACAATTAGAATGAATAGGATAACTAGCAGCAAGAGAAAATAGTTGAAATTTTCTTTTAAGGTAAATTATTATGTTTCTGCACATTGGAATAGTAATATAGACGTATAATATACAGTTGGGAAGCTAAAGAAAAAAAAAATTATATCCAACTTACAAAGCTGAATAAGAATCTGGACAAGTTAGTCACCTCTTGCTTGCTTAAGCCTGAGCAAAAGCTCAACATTGTGAATCAATATTTGTTCCCGGGTCTCATATACCCTCTCCAAACTGCGCCCCTCACAAAGCTACGCTCAGAAATATTAGAAGGTATCGACACCATGATTCGCAGGAGTGTCAAAGCCATCATCGGACTCCCTGCGAACACCTCCACGGCGATGCTGTACGCTCCCAGGAGGTACTGAGGACTAGGTTTGATCCGCTGCCAATGGGAGGCTCCTCTACAACACTGGTCCATCGCTCAGCGACTGTCCAATGTGCCGGATGCCCTGTTCCAGTCCATATTCGATTATTCGACCGAAGTTGCTACATGTGCTGAGAGACTGGGGGTTGAGCAGGGGCACCGGAGTATGAGAGCTCTACGGCAGTCGCTACGAGAAAACTCGTTCGAGGAATGGGCCAGCTGCAGGTGGCAGGGCATTGGGGTACGACATTTTAAAGAAACCCCGAAAGCTAACAAATTTATGTACGAAAAGCAGATACTTTCGGGGTCTGAATGGTCCAATGCCCTGAAACTTAATATCAATTATGCACCCCTGCGTGGAGTCCCAGGTGTCAGCGGACAGGTCAGAGATGTTGGGTCCCTCTGTCGCAAATGCAACAGAGAGCCAGAAACACCAGCTCACGTGCTGGGAAAATGTCCCAACAACTCCCTCCTGATAACACGCCGTCACCATAGAGTAAAGCATGAGTTGATGAGGCTCCTTAAAGAACGAGATTTTGCCTGCTTCGAGGAAGTTTACTGTGTGGATACGGATGGATCCACGCGATATGCTGATATCTCGGCATTTCCTAAGACCGGAAATTCGGCTGTCATTCTGGATCCCACCGTGAGATATGAATCTAACGACCTTGAACAGGCAAGTAAAGTGGAAAGGGAAAAGAGAGGAATCTACGAAAAATGTATCCCTTTCCTCAAGGAAAAGTTCCGCGAGAGCCAAGGCGAGAGAGACTTCTACGTAAAAGGCCTTTGGTTCGGAGCCCGCGGAGCTGTGCCAGGTTCAACAAGGAGCTTCATGGAGGACATAGGTGTCGATATAAAAGACGTAGCAAGGATAGCAGAAAGTGTGGTTCTCGACTCCCTGGGAATTATACACTATCACATCTACTCCTAACAGGTATAATTGGAGGGGCATGCATGTGCATCTGTGTTCAGTTATATTTTAATTTTAACAGATTATTTTAATATAAAGATATTGATTTTGGGTGCTGAGTGTTTTTATTGACGATAGTGTGTTTTTTTAGTATGTAGTTGTTTAATTTATATATAATTTGTTGTTGTTTTTTTAAAATTTAATCTTTGGTTTGTATGTATAGATATATCTAAGTATTTGTAAGAAAATGTGAAACAGTAGAGAGGGAAAAGAGAAAAAAAAAAGGAAAAAAAAAAAAAAAAACAGGAAAAATAAGTAGGAAAAAAAAATTTTAAAAGAGTAAAAAATAAAAAAAAAAATATTGTATTTATAGTTAAATAAAATGTTAAGAATATTCCTGTAGGAAAAAAAATCGGTATGCTGTGTTATAGCAACCCAATTAAGTTGGGCAGCATCATTTTGTTTATTTATTTATGAATAAAGTGTATCTCTCTGTAATACGGAGTGATAAAAAGCGGATGATTGTTGTAAATAATTATTTATAAATTTTAATCTAAAATAAACCATATTGAGGATCATACATCCTGTCGACTGTTGTGATGATGATAGGCCGAAATAATAAGGAGCCAGTCTAATAAACAATATTTTAATCTTGCCGACGTTTTGGCCCACATGTGAGCCATCATCAGTGCAGGAATGAGTCATGCCAAGCATAAACTCTAGTTTATGTATGTATAAACTCAGTTCAACTTATGCTTCGCTCTTTATTACTCCGACGATGGTTCACATGTTTGCGCAGAAACGTCAGAAAAAATAAAATATTGTTAACTATTACATCGATCTAAATTTTAAAAAAATGTGAGAGTGTAACATACCACTTTCATTTACCTCCGTTATTAAAATCAAATTCAAGAATTTTCAAATACAGTTAGAGATGAAATATGTAGGTAAGTGAAAAAAGGATTAAGGAATTAATTAAATTGAATTTCGATAGAAACTTGTGTTTTATTAGATAATCTATTATATAATTATCTACAACAATTAGTTAGTTTTATCGGCTTTTCATCGCTTTCCCTTAATTTGTACACCTTTGTGTATAAGATAATGGTTTTTTTTCTAAGATCATTAGCTTTCCATGTTATTTTGTCAAAAAATACAAAAATTGCATAAAAAATATTTGTTGGCTCTTTTCTCCTTTAGTTTGATATAAAATCCGTTCAACTTGGATATCTAGCCGTTTTTCATCTATTTTAATGTTTCATATTTTTGAATCTACAAAATTAAAGGTACTTTAGAGGAAAAAATTAAAATATATCGACATTTAAGCCCTGTCAGACTATTTCAATCCGAATGAAACCTACACGATTTAGTAAGTTTAATCTACATTGTTAGAGCCGTGTTTGAGAAAATCGTTTCAAAGGTGCAAATTATATAGTATAAAGAAGTCATTCTGGTTAGTCGATTTTAATGAAAATGTTGCTGTAACATCTCAGAGGTATAATGGTCTTAAATATTTTTTATTTATTAAAGAGATATTTACAACTGTATTAAAAAAAAAATACATCAAGTAAACGTAAACATGGAGATATGGACAAGATAGCCAATCTACCCAATGGTAGCACTTCAAGATTATTCAGATAAGTAGGTTTCGAGGCCTCCGTATTTCCAGCCGTCTCGGAGGATGATCAGAAATAGAAGATGAGAGATCGCGGACAAGTGGGTTTGGGTGGACTGGTAATTTGGAGTGAAAGGAAGTATATCTAATTCGGGCTAAGTTTGCAACTAATTGGATATTCAGGTCTTTATGGATTTATTGGTGACAAAGTAAGGGACATTTAGGATCTTTCGGAGGAATTTGGATTGCAAGGATTGGATGCGACAGGTATTTAATGGCTTGGTGAATCCCCTTAGTCCCATTTCATATGTCCAAATGGGCCTAAGTATGGTAATATAAATTAGTTTTTTGTAGTATGGGGGAAGTTTTGAACGTTTGTCAAGTAAATGTTGTAATAAACGATATCTACAAGCTTTTCTTGTCATTTCAGTCTAGTGTGAGGATTCCAAGTAAGTCGCCTGTCAAGATGTAGTCCAAGGTACCGGATCTGTTCAACTGAGGTGAGTGGAATATTGTCCAAAGGATATAGGTTGCAAAGGGTAAAGGTAATTTGGTGAGATTTAGTAGGATTTATTTGTTCCTCCACTTTTGACACCATTCTTCAATGGAAGTAATGTGAGACTGAAGGGTTTGGGAAGCAATAGTTGGGTCATTGTTTACAGATAACACACATGTGTCATCGGCTTATGTAGTGAGGACAGTGCGTTTTAAATATGAAATTCTTTTTTCGTGCTAAACTTACCATACACACATACCATTTTGTGGGACTTGGTTATTTGGAGACAGGGGATCCTAAAACGTGTATTTCCGGTAAAAACAGGGATTGGAAAATTTTCACGATCGCAATATTTTACTTTACTATATATTCCATGTATGGGTAAGTCAAAGTAATAAATGCTTCCATTGCAGTATAATCCAAGCAATAAATTATTTTTGTCTGGTCCCCTCCCCCGTAAAATTTATTTTAATTAGTGAGGTAAGTGAAGGTAGTGCGTAACCATCCTATCACACTATTTTTCCTTTTAAATCTATAAACACAATTTTGGAAATAATAAATGTGATATTTAAAAAAATCGGTCATTATATATCTATATCTATAAAATGATAACGCGATTTTGGTTTCCGCGGACTCTTTTTAAACCACAAAACGGATTTTGATACTGTTTTCGCCATAATTTAGCATTCTTTTACGAAGGTTTATAAGTTAAATACATTGAAATTTAGCTTTTCTTGAAACGTTAAAAATAAAGTTTCTGTAACCAAGACATCAAAAAATTATTCCTATAATACAATTAGTAACATAGACGTATAATATACCGTTGGAAAGCGCAAGATTTTAGAAAAGTTAATATGCAATAAAATAAACTGTACAAGTTAATATAAAGTTGTTCTTAGCCTATAAAGTTATGAACATACATTATTGGTAAAGAGGAAGGTTATAATAGTTAAATGTACAGGATGTCGTGCAAGTTATATTCTTATATTATATGATTTAAGAAACAATATTACGTACCGTATTGTAACTAAGTTGTTAACGTAAATGTTGTTCATACGATTCATCTTCGGTACCTCGGAGAGGTCTCCGGTGACCTACTAATACAGCGAGTTTAAAGTGGCTTCTACCTTCCATATGAAGACAATATTTTCTCGGATCATCCTCACCTCCCAAATCATCAAATCGTCGACTCCCAACACCCTCCATTAAATTCTCTGTCTAATCTTTTGAAATTAGATCACGCCATTCTGACTTTTACATTCCTACCCATAGAACTAAATCAGTCTTTTTATATCCGCTCGGCAGCCCTCTGGAATTTACTGCCAACTCACATTCGCCACGCTTCTTCCCTTCTCTCATTCATATCCCACCTTTTCCAACATCTTTTGGCACACCAAACTGAGGCACAAGAAATGTGAATTAGCAACTCAATTGTTCCAATTTCGATGTAAGATAAAATTAGCTATTTTAGATTCAAAAGTAAAATACATCGCAATTTAGCTTTTCTTTAAACGAGAAAAATAAGTTTGCTGTATCCAAGTCATCGAAAAATTATTCCTGAAATATAAGTAGGAATACAGACGTATAATTAACCGTTGCACAGAGGTTCCAAACCCATTTTTTCGTGACAAAAGTCTGCACTGGTCGTTCTATTAAAGATAAAACACCTACTTAAACATTATTTTGTTCCTTAGTAAATTCACTTTCAATGGTATGGTAGGCATATTTTAAGCTCATTTTTACGTCATTATATGTTTTTTCTCGATAATTTCAGAAAAATGTCTCTGTAGCTAATTATTCTTAAATATTTCTTTATATATCAGTAGTTCTTGTATTTAACTTTGTTTACAATCGTTATTAGATAAGTTTAAGAAAACTTTGAGTTTTATATAACAAGTTTTATTAGGCGATATGCGGCATTCTTCTCTTCCGTAGCCAGTCTGCAATCTAAATCAAACCGTTTTGTCAGTTATTTTTTGTCCGATAATCTCCTTCGCTACGTTGTGCATTGCTTTTCTGCAAATCCCATTTTTCATTAATTGATATGTTAGACAGGTTCTTTGCAACTTCTCATCCAGGGTCTGTGTAAAGCATTGATTTGTTGCAAGATCTTTTAGTTTCTTCGTTTCGAACCTGATTACTTCTTAATAGACTTCTTTCTAGAAATAATTTTCTATTAAAAATAAGATGAAATAAAGACATTAATTTAATTACCGAATTTTGCCTTAGCGGGTTTGATAAATAAGTTACAATTACAATTACAATTATTAATCAACATCAATTAGCATTAAATATTAAATTATTTATGATTATGTTCTCTTACTAATTTTATAGGATAGATTATTTCTTGTTATACTATTATATAGTAATTTTATTAAATTTCTTTCTAAATAACTGAAAAAATCCACAGCTGGTGTAGACAAAATAAAACTTTCGAATGCTTTGCTTGAACTCGAACTTGAAAAATTAAATACACTACATGTAGTGCGCAATGTCACACGCCCTATTGGCGCTTACACGGTGAGAGAAAATGAATGTGAAACTACGTGAATGCGAGTGCTTGTGAGATTCCCCGAATTGTGCAGAGAGGGAAGCATGTTTTTTATTTTTTTTTTTATTATTTTTTGGTATAGAATAGGTTAAAATAAATAAAGAAAAGTGTATTATGTCTAGTATGGATCGATGAGTATGCTTTGTAACTAGCAAACCGATGTATTTGGGCAGCATTACCAGAAAATAAAGCACTTGTAAACAATTGTAATATACACAATAAAAACTTGTTTTTTTAATTTTTACTATTATTATTTTTTTTTATAGAAAACTCAATTTTAAGAAATTAAACATTATTGATAATAAAAGTTAAAAAAAAAATCATAATGTTTTATTGGAAGAAATTATTCCGGATGGCGGTCAGTAATAGAAAAACTTAAACAGTTTTAGTTTTTTTTATTGTTTATTAAATCAATGTCCCTTTATGCTGCTATGGACGATGCTAAAGTGGGATTCATAAATTTTGCCTATCCAGGTTTAGTTAGGATAGGGATCTTTAACCTGACATCTTACAGGCTCAGGACCTCCTTTTAACGCCCCCTCCGAAGGACGGCATAACTAAGGATTTTTACTCCCATTAAGAAACCCTAGGGCCACCTGTGGGTTTGAACCTGGGTCCTTTGGCATTTGAGGCTGTTATGCTAGCCACCATGCTACAGGTAACACCTGTAATAAATAGTTTTAGTAATTTATTGGCTGCCAATGTTTCATGCCTACAAAGTTATGTAGAAATACGGTTATTGCATTTATTATAATACATTGAAAGCGTATGTGCTATATTTTTGACCAGCTACTTTTCTAAGCCAGCGGTACATTTAAAACAGTATTAATTATAATAATAATAAAATAATAGCTTTATTGGCATCATATTGACAAAAGCCTCTCCCATAGGGAGGAATTTACAGAAGTTGGCTATAGTTTGAAATAATAAAATATTGAAAAAAAAGCAAATAATCCAAAGAAATACAAATACAAATAATTATAAAATACAAAACTCCAAAAAACAAAACAAAACAGATTCCTTGAAAAATACACCAAAATCAAACACAAATTAAATATTTTTTAAAACGTTTATCCACCAGGATTTGTCCCTCGCAACCAGCCACCAGTTTTCGCCAACAGTCTGCGTCAATTCGTCTCTCCACCTGCGATGTGGTCGCCCCCTATGCCTGCTGTCCTCTCTCGGGATCCACTCCGTGCAAGCTCTGGTCCATCTTTCGTCTTTCAGCCTGGCCAAGTGCCCAGCCCAGCTCCATTTTAATCGATGTGCCTCAACCCTTAGACTTTTAACGTTCACTTTCTGAAGAATATTTTCGTTTTTTATCTCTCCCTTTTCTGAATAAACATTAAACTTCTTAGAAGCTGCATTTGCATGGTATTCAGCCTCCGGTCGAGTTTTCTTGTAAGTGCCCAGGTTTGAGCCCCGTAGAGAACCGTGGGATATACACATGTGGTCAGAACTTTGGTTTTAAGATCTAGTGATAGATTGCTTTTGAAGATCTTTTGGAGAGACCAATATTTGCACCACCCGAGCTTAACTCTTCTTTCTATTTCCTTATTGATATTTTCTCTAAATGATATTGTCTGCCCTAAGTAAATGTACTCCTCTACATATTCTATCTCACTATTGTTAGCATAAACTGGTATTTTTATTGAGTTTGTCATAATTTTAGTTTTTGCTGTATTTATATTAAGTCCATATTTTTTGCTAATGCCTACTATTTCCTCTATCATCCGCCTTAGGCCGTTTATGTCCGGAGATATTAGACATATATCGTCCGCAAATCTTAAGTTGTTGAGCATTTTCCCATTGACGGATATTCCCAGGCTTTCCCAATTTAATTCTCTAAATAGTTTATTTAAAACACAATTAAATAGAATCGGAGATAGAGGGCACCCTTGTTTCACTCCTCGTTCAACCTCAAAGTGTTCGCCTTCCCTATCCAACGCCACGAATGCTTTTCCGTTCCTATAAAGCTCCATAATGACTTCAATGTAGAGTTTCTCCACGCCGGATTCGCACAGAGCTTCCCAATTTACTGAAATGTATAAGGGATGCATGTGTGCAGGGAACAAAAACAGATAAAACAAGGGGTAAACGAAGGAAAAAACTATCTGAAGAAACTCAAAAACTTATAGATGAAAGGGAAAGACTAAATAGAATTGTCGATAAAACATTGGAGCAAAAAGAACAGCATGCAGAGGTTCGCAAACTAGTGAGGAAAAAGATTGCTATAGATCTTCAACTCTATAATGAAAAAATAATATATGATAGTTTATCAAGTACAGGTTCCATAAAAGAAATTAAGCGCCATACTGGCTCTTTCAATAAAAAACTAATAAAAAAGATCAATTCAACAAGGGGAGTCTGTATAACAAACCGGCAAGAAATAGTACAAGAGATGACGAAATATTATAGAAACTTATATAAAGACAATACTAAAACCAAAACATATCGTCCTGAAACAGTAAAGGAAAATTACGAGGACCTAAGCATTCTAGAAGAAGAGGTAGAAAAGGCTATTGAAGGTTTGAAAAAGAAAAAAGCAGCAGGCAGTGACGGTATACGAAATGAGCTTATTATTGAAGGTAAAGAAGCTTTGATAAAACCGCTTAGTATCATCTTCAATAAAATAATTAATGAAAAGGTAGTCCCTAGCGAGTGGAAAGTAAGCAAGATAATAGTTATACATAAAAAAGGAAAAAAGGATAGCTTGGAGAATTTTCGCCCGATTTCATTAACCCAAAGTATCTACAAACTATTTTGTAATATTTTAAAAAATAGAATAATAAAAACTATCTATCAAGATCACGATATAGAACAAGCCGGCTTCCGTCCTACTTTCAGTACAACAGATCAACTCCAATGTATAAATCAGCTCATAGAGAAAAGTAGAGAATACGACAGACAGGTCTATTTATGTTTTATCGACTATTTCAAGGCTTTCGACTCGATCAGACATAAGTATTTATTAATTAATATATTTAATGTATTTCTATATTATACTTTTTGGAACAATTGGAGTTCTTCTCCAAAAGTATCGTGTTTACCGATCCCAGTAGGTGGCGTGCAGGGAAAGATTAAATTAACCAGGTTTCAATAAATGACATTATTATCTAAAATTAACTTAATACATACAATAAATAAATAACATAAATACATAACGCCTAGATCTATGAATGGGAATGCTGAGGGATTCGCGACTACTACTTTTGCCATACAATATTACAAACTAAAAAAGTACCTTTAAAACACTTAGTGGGCTGGCGAAGGTGGAATCAGTCTTAGGCGTCCCTCTAAGGCTTCATCCTCCAGCTGGTCTCTGACCCCCGACAGACTTCTTCCTCGATCTCTGGCTCTTCTGTTCTCGTGGATGGAACTCGACTCACCTCTCTCATCCTCATCACCTCTATCCCCTCTTCCTCTTAAAAATACTATCTTTTGGAAACTCCTGTCGGTGATCGTGAAAAAAGAAGCGGAGCCGATATGGGAAGTGCCCTAAAAACTAGGGTCTAAGAAGTTCCTGTAGTATCAGGGGCAGGGGCCGGTCCGATGGGGAAACCTAGGGGGGTAGGAAACGCCTTTTGAACTTTTCCCGACAAAGGCTTATTAGTATTTACTTGATTAATATTGAAATTATTTAATAATAAACTTGGTGTTCCGGAAACCGCCGAGCATATTCTCCTGGCCTGCGCCGCTTATGAGGCACTGAGAATGAAGCTCCTGAGGGACACAAGACTCTAAGTCCTGACAGAGGCCGATATCCTTATTCTTATATCCAAACAAAACTAACCGTAGTGCGAAGCATTTGTATAAGGGTGGAAGGAGCAGATTGGTTCAAGCCACTTCAACTTGAGGTAGGAGAGATGAGTGAAGAAGGCCACAGAACATCCGAAGACCCACTAGCATGCTGTTTGATTAGTTTCATAGCAGTTGTGGTTTGTATCTACCTACAGCTGCAATACCCGTATTGCCTCAAGGCAGGGGAGGGTAATAAATAAATAAAATAATAATAAACTTAATCCCCCTAGTATTCTCAATACATAACATATTATAGTTCAATATCATTGAAATCACACATTTTATATTTTACTTTTCCCTTGTTTCGGCCTGTAGTGGGTCTCTAATACATACCCTTCAACCATACCGTCAGTTTCTAACCTCTAGGAAACCGTTTTATTCTTATCATCTATCCTCTAATCAGATAGATTTTTTAAAAATGTATTCATAGTAATTTACAACTGTATTGAACAAATACAATAAGTAACTGTGTAGGAAGAATGCAAGTCGAGAAAAGGTTTATAAAAGAACAGCTTGGTGGTAGCTCTTCATTAACTATTTTAGGACAGTCGGGACATACTTTCGTGAACCCTCACTAGCACTGGCTTTCACTTATTTTCATCTAACTCTAATCTCACCGTGAAGCGCGGCCTTTAGGCTGCCCCAGCGTTGTGAAGTGACATCGCGCACCACATTTATTGCCTCTTTTAAGCCAGTAGGTCCCGGGGTCGCCTTCTTTTCAGTCGCCTCAGCAGGTTATCAGTATATAAGCGAGATAAGTTACAAGTGACTTTGTTTGGGCAGGGATTTTGTAATGAAAAGAGGCATATGTATTTCGGGCTAGGTGGGAGACGAATGGGATATTGTAAATGTCAAAGACATATGAGACGTTGATTTCCAAAAGGTCCTACAGGACATTTTTTACGAAATTGATATTTGTATTTTCATAATTTAGTTTGATTTAAATTTTCATTTTGATTTTTTTAATTTATACTCAAGTACTTCAAAAATGATATTTAGAAATGCTTATATTTTATAAAGATACGAATTACACATTTCGTTCCAAATCTTACTAAAATGTTTCATTCCAAGTTTAAAATGGTGTTATAAATATATTTAAAAAAAATCTAGACTGTAAAACGAAAAGAATCAAATAAGTTGGTTTAATAATATAGTACTGAGAGAGTTCTGCGCTTCCTGTAAAATGTCCGAATTAAAACAAAAAGCGAATTCCAGAAGGGTGAGGAACGAACGAGAAACGATTTGTGAAAGGATGCAGTTGTATGTGATGGGGTATAAATATTGATTGATTGGGTTCTAGTATTCAAAGAATGGATATCAGAACAGAGGGCGAGGAGCCCAGCTAAGTAGGAAGGTTTTCTATTTTTTAAACTTTGGAATAGAGAAGAAACAAGGAAGTATTGCTGTCGTACTGAAGGATAAAGCCATTTTAAGTGTGCATAATAGCTAAAAATATGGTCAAGTCTACGGGCTCCGGAAATAAATCTTGTAAAGCAGCTCATGAGACGTTTTCATTTTATTTCCAGTTCATCGGTTGATCCCCGTACACCAGGCAACCGTAGTCAAAGTTGGGGAAGATAACAAAGGAAACAAGTAGCTGACGGGAGGAAAGTAAGGATTCACGGAATATATAGAGCTGTTTGAGTATGGATTTTCGGGATAATTCAGATTCATTTCTAGTTAATGCTAATCCTCACACTACCGCAACCTCAATGGCCATCAGAATAAATAGGGAATATGGGATTGAAGTCCACTCAGAAACAGTCAGAAATATTCTTAGGAGGGAAGAATACAGTGGTCGAGTCCCAAGAAGAAAACCCTTCATCATTAAGATAAACCAGAAAACCTGACATTTCTGGGAAAGAGTCATATTCTCTGGCGAATCTAAATTTAATATTTTTGGCGAGATAGAAGCTCAAAAGTTGCAAATTTCTATAATTCCTTTATTTGTATTTATCCAATTATATTTGGGTGTATGGAAACTTTTTTGAGTGAGTGAATATCATATTTAGTCCATATACGTTACTGGATGAACCATGTTCCGGCTGAATCACTTCTGATTTAACGTTACTAGAGAGGGAGTTGACAGTCGAGGTACTGTAGTAAGGTCCCGGGACCGGGTGGAACGGTAGATTGCGGCGCCGACTCCAACCCTCCACCCTCGTTGTCCCATCCATCCCTCCACTTCTGGGTCTTCCTCATGCCTCCCCTGCCGAAGACATGAGCGACAGGAGTGACAGAGGGGAGGAGCAGGAGGAGGGGCCAAGCTACAGGTGGGAGGGAGCCAAAGGCGAGCAGTAGTAACACGGCCCCCTGCCCAGAATGTTCTGCTCGCAATGCCTACATCTCGTACCTGTCCGCCGGCCATCCCCATCCTCTTCTTCATCGTCGCAGTTCACAAGAAGTAAGTACCCACAAGCAATATCAGCCCGCCCCCTCCACAGATACCAACCCCTCGTCACTTTCTCATTAACAACATTCATTGCCAAACTCAATCGAAGGTGTGTTTATATCGTAATTCATTGTATATTTTACCTCATTCCAAAGTCAAAGTTTGATCCACCATGCTACTCAAATTTCTCAAGTTATTTTAATCGAATTTCTATCTTGAAGGGTGGTTCGATTCTTTATATGTTATGTAGGGAACAAGATTGATATATTTACATTAAATATAAGACCGTATCGGTATAAATTGTGCGAATGGTGGTAAATAAAGTACTTTCAGAATAGTAAGAATCCTTGCCTGATTCCGCAACAATTTTTCTCCGAAAACTTTAGCTTGTTGGGGACAATTTTGTTTAGTGAGTGTAGTAATGTTTAAAGTAATTTCCATCTTAAAGTAAGCTAGGCTTAGAATATAAACTCAACAAAAAAATATTGATAGTATAATAAATGTGTTTTAATATATCTTATAGCACTTTTAATTAGTTATTACCTATTTATATTTTTCTTTTCGGTCTTTCTGGGAGGGAAATTTCCCCCTTTTTCCCCTCCCCTCTCGTGAATCCACCAATAGTACAATTTTTATTTATTTATTTATTATTAATAAACTTTTTAATAAAAGGTAAGACTATTTTGAAAATCATTTCTTGAATCGCCAAGCAAACACTCTCATCATTTACGATATGCCTTCACATTGGAATATGCAGACATAAGTATCAATTTAAGAGATTTACTTTGCCGGATTGAAAACAAACGTACATTATTCTAGTAAGATTTATCTCAATACATTTTAGGACTAGGAGATGGTAAAATCAGGTGTTCTCTTGATTTTGGCTTGACGTGAACAGTCTATTTGGTCCAAATAATTATTTTCATTTTCCTTGTCAATATTTTTTATTGTATGACGATAAGATACTCTTCTTTATTTAGCTGTATAGGGTACAATTAAAATAAAAATCGTGTTTGACATTAAAATAATTGTTTTATCATGTTCCTTAATTCTTTCGAAGACGAAATGACAAATTTAATCTGAATGATATGAAATTGAAAAGTAATTTTTTATTATTATTATTAAAGAATGTAGTGGAGTTAACAATGTAAAAGAAAAAAAAAATTGAGGTTTTAAAAAATAATTAAATTACAATTCATCTTTTTTCATAAATATATATCTTTGACCACTAAACTATTTAAAAATCTAAAGTGATAAATTAAAAAATATTATTAAGAATGTGAAGTTTATAGATCATGCTTTTGTAACTATAATTTATTAAAATGTAACCATACGTAACCACGTGTTTCTTTTTTTGTGTTTTTTTTATGAAAGATAATATATACAGATATTATTATAATTAAATACAAATAAGCATAAACGTGTGTAATATATATATATATTATATATATATATATATTATATATATATATATATATATACATGAACATAATAATAGAAAAAAAATTATTTAGTTATTTAAATAAGTCAAAAAAATAAAATAATAATAATAAAAAGTTTTTTAATATTGTTATATTGATCACTTATATAGTTTTATTTTTTGATTATTGAATATGATGACATAATAAATCGTTATTTTAAATGAAAAGAACGAGTTAGCTGAGTGGCTAATTAACTCGGCTCATAACTCCTGAGTATGGGTTCGATCCCGTTGCGGCAGAAAATTTATTTTTTGTTCAATCAGCTGTGGAAGGACACTAATTAAACGACTGGTCGAGATTTCTCTTGCCCAGGTACCTCCAGTTTCTATGAAGTGGGTTCCTGATCCTTCATATGATTGTGCTTGGCTCTTGTCACTTTGCGGAACGTACTTCAAGTTACAATTAATGTTTTTTTTTTGTTTGTTTTTTTTTTGTTATTTTAGTGTTCATTTATTTTTACAGCAATATATGGTAATTAAAACATTCGGAAATCTAATATTTGTCAGATTTTTTTTGTTTCTATTTTGTTTGTGGCGTATGAAGTAACTGGTGAGTTTTTGGACACTTAAGTAAATTTAAAAAAACTCATTACTATAATGTAATAACTTTTAATTTTCTTAAGTTTATGAAAAAAAAATCGAAATAATTTGTCTGATGCATCCACGTGTATAAAATGTTGAACACCACGTGAAGAGGCATCGGCATTTCTGATAATCATAAATTCTCTAATTTTCATCAAATTTGCATAGTTCTTCATTTAATTTAAGAGTGATTATTACGAACGTAAAATACAATTTAAAATAAATATTTTATTTACTTGGAACAGATTATAAATTATTTAATAGTTTATTGATAAACTAAAATGAGTTTTGACAGTGTGAATTGATTCAAGTTACCATTGTCACTCTGTCAGAATTTTTTCGTTCATGATTGTTTTGCTTCGTTCAGTTTTGAAAATTTTGCGTGGAAGTTTTTTTTTTTCTCAATTTGAAATCATTATGGATTTTTTTTTTTTTTTAATTTGGAAATTGAGGTGTCCAGAAAATCATCTAGTTTTTTTTTTTTTTTTTTTTTTTTTTTTTTTCTAACAATAACATCTAGTGAATCATAGCCACGTTGTCATAGTTCAAGATTATTATTTTTTTTTTCTTTTTGTTTTACCCATTAAAAAATAACTCGTATTTAAAGTATGCACTAACCGGTTTTGTTTATAATGTGCAGCATGAGTCAGTTTCGCAGGCTAATGCCAACGTATAAATTATGAATGAGTTGAATAACTTCATACAAATTAATTAATTAGTTCTATATCGCTGATTTTAAGTTTGAGTAGAAGATTGAACGTTAGTTGACAACTTTTTTTTTTTTTTTTTTTTCATTGATAACTTAATTTTTTTTTTTTTTTTTTTTTTCAAAAACCACTTTTATACGATTCAACCTTGGATGATTGATCTTTTTAAAATCTGGAATGTGATACGAAAGCCTTTTTTCTTCAAGACAGCAACCTTATACGGAAATAGCATTAAAAAACTTTTCATTGGAAGAATTTGTAATAATAATGCCGGCTAATTTATCAAATTCCATTATATCCATTTATATTGTATGAGTGTTATTGCAAATTAAATTGAGATTTTACTTGATACCACGGAAAATTATCAGAATCTACAGAAGAGAAGTATTTTTTTTTTGTTTGGAAACGTGTGCAAAAGAAAAAATCACAACAAAAACTAGGTAAATTACCTATTTTAACCAGATTGAGAGTTAGAGCACGAATGAATAAATTCAAACTAGCTCAGGCCGTATTTCAAAATATCTACAACCTTCAATACAGTTATAAACATTTTGATTATTATTCGAGGAGGAAGAAATGAGAGAAGCTACAGCGAAATTAAGTTACTCTCCAGCATAATAAATAAATAAATATACATATATACAATACAACTAAATATAAGTGCGTTAATAATAAGACGAAATATATGATTAGAAGTAGAAACGGTGACGATCTTGGTGATATTGATATAACAGGACATACTTTTAAACACGTTGAGAAATTTAAGTATTTAGGTTCAATGATAACAAGAAAGAATGAAATCCAGGAGGAAATAAAGTCCCGGTTAAAGGCGGGAAATGCGTGTTCTTGTTCAGTTGCTAAATTACTTGGCTCGCGGCATCTGGCTAAAAACATAAAGGTTAGATTTACAAAACTATTATTCTTATGACGATCCTTTACGGATGTGAAACGTGGCAGCTTACTTTGAGGGATGAACAGCGGCTTAAGGTACTGTGTAAAAATATTTGGTCCGAAGAGAGATGAAGCCACTAGGGAGTATAGAAGGTTGCACAACGCGGAATTGCGGAGCTTATACCCTGTGAATATAATTGCGTTTATAGCATCGCGGAGGCTCCATTGGGCGAGTAAAGTTGTCGGGCTCGGTGAGGTACGGATGCCAAGAAAATTGGTATTCGCTGAACCGACTGGTAGGCATCCGAAAGGTAGACCGAAGCGTCATTGGGAGGATTGCTTTAAGGCTGATCTTGGGGGCATAGGCTTGAACTGTGATAATTGGATGAATCAACCCTTCTTTAATTATGCCTCCACCCTATTCTCCCTACAGGAAAAAAAAAAACCTTTATAGATCCAATTGTCAACAGGTAGTTAAACGTTAACCAGTCGTTATTAATGTCTATTGCAGTTTTCAGGGAAGAAACTGCAGCTATAAATTTTTATTAGCTCCTTGGCTTTTCAATAAAGGCTAAGTAAAGCTCATTATTGGAGTGCAATGAAAATTTTAATGAGCATATTTGAGAGGATATATGACCTAACAAAGATATATATCTCTCTCCTTTTTTTCTACCGTTTAAAAATAAATCCACTCTATTAAATAAGTACTTTGTAATTATTTCTCTGATTCTATAAGTTTATAATGCCTGAGATATAGATTTTTCTTTTTGCAGTATTTTATTTCTTTGCCCAGGAGTAAGTAATAAAATTAAGGTTGTCAGTTTGGAACCTATTTATTGTTTTATTACTGCGATGAAAATATTAATATGATATTTTTGTGTTTTATAAGCATCAGCAGCTGAATGTAATTAATTAAACTTTAGGAAGCCTATAATTGTATTATTAATAACAAAAATAAAAACCAATGAGGCTGCAAAACCTTCAAAAATTCTTGACTATTACCACTCTTTTCTCAACTATGTATGAAACTGTTTTTTTAACTCCCAAATACTAGAAGTATCCGCTATTGTGCCTTGCCAGGTAATCATGAACTCGAACAGCTAAAGTTACAGAATCTAAAATCTATGGCAGCGTTTTGAGCTTTGATAATAGCTGTGGTTACGAACCAAAGTTTTCTTTAGCATCGTGCGATAGGAATAAAATGTTTTTGGTGATAACTGATCTCAAATCCTGTATCCTGATAAATAAGCAGATAAAGAAATAAGTTTATTTTTTTCCTGTTCCATCAGATATATTTTTCTAAAAATTCTAAAATATTTGATTCAAATTTTTTTTAGTTAAGTGTTAAGCGTTCCATATAATTTATTCATTAAATATCAAATCAGGTCAAAAATTTTAAAGAAAAAAAAATGTATATATTAAAATAATATACATTACTTACCTATATATGAAATATATAGTAAGGGAAAGTGTTGCGATCATGAAAATTGTAGAATTTCAGTTTCAACGGAAATAAACGATTCAGAGCCTCCTGAGTCCAACTGACCAAGTCCCACAAAAAGGTCTATGTCCGTGTTTTTTAAATCTAGCGAGAAAACGAAAAGTCGTACGAAACTGAAATTTCATATTTAAGGCAAGTATACGCCCTAGATGTTACAGCAACTTTTTCACTAACCTCGGCTGACCGGAAGTCCCACTTTATACAATGCATTTTGCATCTTTTGACGATTTACTTAAAAACAGCTCTAACGATTTTGATTAAACTCACTTTACCTATGTAAAACATAATGGGATTTAATATAATATAGGTTTCATTTCGATTGAAATAGTCTGACATGGCTTAAATGCCGATATTTTAAATTTCCTTCCTCTAAAGTATCTTTAATTTTGTAGATTCAAAACAATTAACCATAGCATCTTGTTAGCATTGATAAATAACAGATAAATATATAATTAGAACGAATTCGATATCCAGCTAAAGGAGCAAAGAGGAACAATATTTTTTAAATGCCATTTTTGTGTTTTTGAATATATGAACAGTAATAAAGACGTATAATATACCCCTGTAAAGCTAAAATGTTTAGAGAATATATTATCTTAGAAACACAATTGTAAAACTTGATGGAGAGTGATGAAAAACTGATGGAACTAACTGATTCTTGTAAATAATTATATAACGGTTTATTTAATAAAACACATGTTTATATTGAAACTTAATGTAATTAACATAATGTAATTCATTATCAATTTATCTCTAACTGTATTTTAAAATTCTTAAATTACAAAGGAGATAAGTGAAAGTCGTGTGTAGCGTGCTCCAGATTTTTTTTTTTCGGCTGTGTTCTTTCTACCGACGTACTTTGGAGTTCAAGGACAGTTGCAAGCAGTTAAGATCCACGGATTATAGCTGATTTAGTTTTTCAGACTTAAGAGGAACTACCTCTCTGAAACAAGCCATACAGGCCAAACCTCCAGACGTTTTTTTTTTATTTACTGGAAAACCTCAGCGCGATTCCTTATAGTACACGAGGTTAGATCATCTCAGGACGGTCGGTGTGAGTTGCCTCCAGTAAACTGACATAGTCAGAAGAGGAAGGATTAAATTGGCCAATAAAAAACATTGTGCATTGCATTTTCGAATTTTGTTATTCTACTTTCAGTTTTTTTTAATTAGTAAAATATTGAGGTTGCTTAAATAATAGCTTATAGACATAATAATCTTAAATCATTCATTAATTCATGGTTCAAATTTGTTTTTTTATTTATTTTTATTTTTCCTATGATAAAAGTTATTGCCATCCAAAAAAGATATTCCACCTAATATCCGATATATCTCCAAAAGAAAATAATTAAAGGTTAATTAAAATAAATAAGAAAGGAATAAATAAATTAATATATAATATAATTAAATAAATAAATAAGAAAATAAGAAAGGTTAATTAAAGGTTAACTTTTAATAATTCGGTCGGGGGGCGACCTTAGGGTATGGAGACCCTCCTGGGGCAGACCCAGCCTCTATAAAGTGGGTACCCAAATTAATTGGGGAAAAACCTGGCGGCTGAGCGTGATCAAGGCCTAATCACCTCATTGCACTGCCGTTGGCCTAGAACCAGTACGAATCTCTATATGTACTGAGCCCAAGACCCTTCATGTGTTGTAGTGGTACAGGTTTTTTTTTTTTTTTTTTTTTTTTTTTTTTTTTTTTTTTTTTTTTTTTTTTTTTTTTTTTAAACTTTAAATAATACAAACGGATTGTTTGTCTTTAAAATTATTGACTCAATAATTTTAATCAAGGCCTATCAATTTTAATCAAACCCATTTTTTATTTTTCAAACATCTTACTATAAAAAAGTCTGGTATAATTATTGGAAAATTAATATTCCATTCCATGCACGCATATTCTCTTTTCATGACGGCTATTTTTTTAAATTTAGCTATTGCCTCAAAATGGCTGCCAATTATTGTAAAGAAACCACCATAAAATCATTTCAGTATCGTGTTCCTTAGACTTGGTCGTAAGGTATGAGTTATTTTTTATAATATATCAGACAAAAAAAGTTTTTAATGTAAAAAATGTTTCGTTTTCATATATGATATTCTAAAACAATGAAGTTTTATTGCTTTTAAGGTAATTACTCATAAAACTTAAATAGTTTAGCATTTATTATACTATTATTGTTAGATAAACATTGTGTGTGTGTGTGTGTGTGTAGTAAGGCTAGCACAAAAACGAATAATCGTAAGAAACTGAAATTTTATATCTAAGACAACTGTACGCCCAAGATATTACAGCAACCTTTTAAATAAAAACATCTGACCGAAAGCCCTACTTTATTTCATACATTTGCACCTTTTTACGATTTACTCAAAAACGGCTGTAACGATTTTGATTAAACTCACTATATCTATGTAAACCTTAGTAGACTTTAATGTGATAAAGGTTTCATTCCAATTGAAACAGTATGACAGGGCTTAAATGCCGATATATTAAATTTTCTCTTTCTAAAGTATCTTTATTTTTTTAGATTCGAAAAAAATAACCATATCATCTTGTTAGCATTGATAAATAACGATTCCACATCTAAGACTACTCAACGTCCGAGATGTATTTGATTAATCTTGCTAAATAGATGTTAAATTTAATGGGAATTAATATCATGTAGGTTTTATTCTGATTGAAATAGTTTGACAGGGCTTAAATACCGATATTTTAAATTTTCTTCTTCTAAATTTGTAGATTTGAAAAAATGAAACATATCATTTTACTAATATTAACAAAAAACGGCTAAGCGTACAAATAGAACGAATATGATAACCAACAAAAGGAGAAAAGAGCAAAACGATTTTTTTAGACATTTTTTTTACCCGAACTCAAGAATAGTAACATAGATGTATAATACACAATCGGAAAGCTCTAGATTTTAGTAAAAAATATTATCTTATATACAAACGTTTGGAATGTAATGTTTGTGACGAATAGAGCATAAAGTTAGATAATTGTTGTACATAATAATTTATATTGTTAATAATATGTACAATAACCCTAAATATTTTTAAACTCTAATATTATTTAAAAGTAATTTAATAAAAATTGTTCCCACCCCAATTTTTAGGTACCCACTTTATGTAGGCAGGGTGTTCCCCAGGAAGATCTTCATACCCCAGGGTTACCAAACTTAACTGCTAAAAAACTGCTTACCTAGGATAAATAGATAACATTTTAAATTAATATATTTTCTGTTTGAACAACATCGTTTTGAACATGTGAAATGATGAAAAAATTAATATATTAATAATAAAAGAATTGAGTGGATGGCGGTACCCTTGGCTTGACGGGAGGCGATTAGTTTTTGTTGCAATCACCTCCCTGCACGAAAGGGGTTTGAGGTCAGGGCTTGATGCCTGGGTAGAAGCATTTAGGATCGATATATATATAATATAAAATATATATATATATATATATATATATATATATATATATATATATATACTGAACTTGGGGTAATTTAATAGTTTAGATAAAGAGTTAAAAAAAAAAAAAATAGGATATATTATTTTCTTAATCTATTTAAATTATCTGTTTATCTATAACTATCCTTATCTTTTTTTTTTTAAAGAATTGCTTATTGATTGAATCAGTTTTATCTCTAGTTTCAATAGTTATTGATTTTATTATAAACTGGAGACCCGTATAAGGTTACAATTTAAATGTTTGGGAACAGTGCAATTAGCAAGAAAATATTATATTTCGTCTTATCATTTAATCTCCGGCAGAAAAAAGATAAATTGGGATAAAAATCAAAATTGGTTCAGTTTCTTTGTTTGTTGTGTTAAACGGCTCCTATTTTATTCGATTTTTTTACTATTTTATATTTCGAATAAACTTTTTCTAAATATTGTGGATATAATTAGTTGACCGTTGAGAATTACTGAAGGAATTAGTCCGGGTGGCGGTCATTAAATGAAACAACTGAATAGTTTCAACTATTTTATTGTTTGCCTACGTTTCGACCCCCATTGTGGGTCATCATCAGGGCTAAAAAGATACAAAAAGGATACATTTAAAATAAGATTAAAAATACTATTTAAAAAAAAATAACTATTGCGCTAGAGAATGTCAATATTATAACATAAAAGGAACTAGATGTGTAAAGAAATCAATTAATTAAATTACAATTATAAAGGTATACTAATGAGAGCTATACAGACCAGATAAGGACTAAAGATAATGTACAAATATATAAGAAAAAATTACATGAAATAAACACTGTACTGTACTCCATTTTTTTAATGTTTTTTATTTCATGTAATTTTTTCTTATATATTTGTACATTATCTTTAGTCATTATCTGGTCTGTATAGCCCTCATTAGTATACCTTTATCATTGTAATTTAATTAATTGATTTCTTTACACATCTAGTTCCTTTTATGTTATAATATTGACATTCTCTAGCGCAATAGTTATTTTTTTAAAAATAGTATTTTTAATCTTATTTTAAATGTATCCTTTTTGTATCTTTTTAGCCCTGATGATGACCCACAATGGGGGTCGAAACGTTGGCAAACAATAAAATAGTTGAAACTATTCAGTTGTTTCATTTAATGACCGCCACCCGGACTAATTCCTTCAGTTTTTCTAAATATATTCAAATAATTTTCCATTAGAATCCCATTTATTTTACAGAGTAAAACTGTTGAAGTGATCTAAAATTAAAAAAAGTTATATTTAATAGTAATATTTGTTTCTAAAATTTTGAGCACTGAATGAAAGAATATGACTTATACTTTACGGTGGCAACACTGAATCACTATAACCTCCCTCATGACATTTCATATGTCTAAGCAATTATAAAAACATTATATTGAATTTTAAGACATATTTTATTGCCTATTAACTTGTGCTTTCCAACGGCATGTTATACGTCTAAATTAGCATTTATAATTCGTGAATAATTTTTTGATGACATTAGAACAGAAAATTTGTTTTTCCCTACCAAAGGAAAACTTAATTTTAATGTATTTTACTTTAAAAAAACATCAGAAAAGAATGCCCTAAATTGTAGTGGAAACCGTATCAAAATCCGTTTCATGTTTTAGAAGGATTTCACGGAAACAAAGAATCGTAATATCATTATATATATACTATTGTATATAAAGTGTCATTTATGTTAAAAAAATATCTGTCTGACCGATTCAGATTTTATTGCTTTGGTAGTTTTAGTTCATTAAAACGAATAAGTGCAATAAGCCAGAAAATATGTTTATTTTATAACGTCTATTTATTATTATATATGAAAAACATGAATACAAATTGGTTTAAGTTTATTTGTTTGCTATTTTAAAATGAAGTAAAGATAACGGAAAATTTAATTTTTGAATAATAATGAAAACTTGATTATTATGTATGTATTCAAAAACTACAGAAATAACAACGTTTCATATTTTATTCGGTATATACTATTTTATATTTCAAATGAACTATTTAAATTACTTTTTAAAAGTTAAATTTTTTTTTTTTTTTTTTTTTTTTTTTTTATTGAGAAATATTACAATTTGTTGCATAATGAACAGTAGTAATAGAGATGTAGTACACATTCATACAATATATACAGCCAATAATGATAAAGTCAAATTACATAAAATCGGAAATAAATAAATTCAAATATATACAAAAAAACAAAACAACAACCTGTAGCAGAGATAAATACAAGTTGGGAAATAAATAAAAAACATACAAGCAAACTTAACTATATACAATATATTCAATCAGCCAAAGAAACCCTAGACTCGGCTGCTCCCCCCACAAGTGGGGGGAGAAGCGGAATCCAAGAGATCCCAGCGCCTCCCACTCAGCGCTTCACTGGTGTATGCCAGTGGAGGCCGAGCCAGAGCGGAATAGCCACAAACATACAGTACATGAGTAGAGGATCTGACCAGTGTCAGAACTCCAGATAAATGTTTACTAAACGTCGCGGGGCCACTGCCGTTTCAATCTTCGAGGAGGACTGTAGGGATGGGTGAAGCTGGAAAGCGATTGAGCAAGAGGATTAGGATGATGAAGAAGGTTCTGATGGAATTTGGAGAATTTGGATGGTACCAGGTCTAAAATAAATGGAATATTAAGGTCATGGTGTAGGGTACAGTTGGTAACGTAATAAGGAGCATTAACTATTGTTCGGAGGACTTTGGATTGGAAGGATTGGATACGTTTGATGTTAGAATGTTTAGTTGTCCCCCATAGTTCAAGTCCGTAGGTCCATATAGGTTTCAGTACTGTCTTATATATTAGTAATTTGTTGTCGACTGTAAGATGAGATTTTCTGTTTATTAATTTGTATAACCGGCCGAATCTGCGGTTGAGTTCTATCCTTTTAAGTCGCGTATGTGGGTTCCACGTCAGTCTTTTGTCTAGTAAAAAGCCAAGGTACCGGACTGTGTCTGAGGAAGGAAGCGGTATGGAATTGAATTTAACTGTTGGACAGGATTTACGTCGAAGGGTGAAGGTGACGTGTGTACATTAAAAGTTGAATTAAGTTCCCAATAACAACGATCCAACTATTGCCTCCCATACTCTTCAATCCCACATCAGAGACCTGGAAGTATTGTGTTGGAATTGGATTATAAAAATAAATTCCAATAAATCCCACCAAATAACCTTTAATCTTCGTCGTAAACCTTTGACATCCTGCCCAACAGTATCCTTCAATAACACTCCTCTTGTCCCGTTTGAACAGATCCGATACCTAGGACTGCACCTGGACAAACGTCTCACTTGGAACCCGAACCCTCATACAAGACTGAAAAGACAAGAAACTGTTCGACGTTTTCGACTACTTCAACACTTACTGGACAAACGCTCAAACCTTCCACTTAAGTACAAAAGACTCATCTACATGACTATTATAAGACCATTATGGACTTACGGAGTAGAGATTTGGGGCTCTACTAAACCATCGAATTCTTCTCGTCTCCAATCCTTACTATAAAAAATCCTCAATGCTCCTTATTTTTTTACAAATAAACTCATCCATAAAGATCTTAATGTTCCCTTTATTGCTGACTTGGTCCTAACCAGGTACCACTCCTTTCATGACAAACTCCATTCCCACTCTAACCCACTAGTTTCAATCCTTGCTTCCTCTACAATCCCTGATAATCCTCCGAGGCGTCTGAAAAGAAGATGGCCCCGAGACCTTCTAGTTTAGCATAGTCTTTGGGGAGCTGCCAATGGGTAGTATCCCTACATATGAATAATTTCTACATATCTTGTATCACATTTACTAAATGTATCTTATTATACAGTTGTAAATACAAACTAATATATTTAAAAAAAAAAAAAAGTTCCTATAGGAATCCCATTTAGTTTACAGAGAAACTTCGTTCACACTTTCCATTTATTTTCCAGTTTTATTTCAATGCTAACAAAATGAAATAGTTAATTTTTCGAATCTACAAAATTAAAGGTAGTTAAGGGAAAGAATTTTTTAAATATTGAGAGTAAGTCCTGTAAGAATATTTCTTTCTCAATAAAACCTACATTGTATTAAAACTCATTAAAATTTACGTCAATTTTGAATGTTTAATCATAAATTATTAAAATCGTTAGTTGTTTTATGGAAAAAAAAAAGGAGAAAAATGTGCAAAGTGGATAGTGTAAAGAAGATCTCCTGGTTCGCCGATTTTCTTTAAAAAGTTGCTGTTGTATCTTAGGCATTTATGCTTCAAAAACATGAAATTTCAGTTTTTGAAACATTGTTTTCGATCTAAACTTAACACATACACGCAGGCATTTGGTAAGACTTGATCATTTGGACTGAGGGGAGTGAATGAAAACTCGAATTAGTAAATTTTCACGATCGCAATACTCTTCTTTACTATATATTTTATATATACGTAAGTGAAAGTAAATATCTATTGTATATAGCTATGCCAGGCTCTATTTGAATGGGGAATTCCTCAAAGACAAAGTTTATTCTATTCTACATTAGAAATTAATGATTTAAAATTGTTTATACCGCGTCACATTCTTTAGTGAATGTTCAGCATTGGAATTTATAAGAAAAGAGATTTTTTTCCTGCCTCCCTTTCAGTTGAAATCTTGCAAAAACGAGAAAGCCATAAACCGTTTTACGGTGATTTGACATGAGGAGGCCAGTTGGGATTCTTGTAGTAATAAAATAGAAATATGTGCTGAGTCAACAAATCACAACAAACCGTCGAGGCGACTTCTCTAGCAAAAAACCAACCTCATGTCCACGTGCGACCTATGGGCTGAAAAGAGCCATTTTGGATGAAAAAAAAAGAGTATAGAAATATTTCTTATAAAATTATAAATTTTAGGTAGGACTTGGTCATTAGGACCTAAACCTGAATTCGAAAATTTTCACGATCACAATACTTTCCTTTACTAAATATTTGATCTATTCATAAATGAGTTGAAGAAGAAATTAAAGAACCTGGCAAATATTTCTACATTTTGTTTATTTAGTTGGTTTTCTATTCTTTTATATTTTACATTCATCTATATTTAATCAATCCTAACAAGTAAGAATGGTAAATTATTTCTAATCAACAAAACCAAAGGTGCGCAGAGGAAGACATTTTAAAAAAAACGGCATTTAAGCTCTTTGAAACTATTTCAATCAGAAATAAACCTACGTGTAATTAAAGTCTATTAAATAAAATAGTTATAGAGATGTGTAATATGCCGTTTTATCGTTTATGATTAAGAAAAAATGTTATTTAATGTACTAAGATGTATAAGTTAATGGAGAATGGTGAAAGGCTAATACTATTATGTGATTGTTGTATTGTAAATGATTTTTTCTATTTTTATATTATTTTATCTAAAAATAAATGTTTCATCAAAAATTAATGGAATTCTTTGACCTTTTTTCAATTTTAACTTCCTTTAGGAAGCTCTCTCTATAGGGAGCGGCGTGGTCTATTGGATAAAGCACTAGTCTACTGTTTTCCGCTCCCTGGGTTCGAATCTTGGCTATGACAGAATATTATTTATTCTATTAGTTCAGCCCGGGAGCGATCCCTCTTGGGACAGACCCAGCCTCTTTAAAGCGGGTACCCAAATTGGGGAAAAAACCTGGCGGCTGAGTGTGATCAAGGCCTAATCACCTCATTGCGCAGCCGTTGGCCTAGAAACAGTACGAATCTCTATATGTACTGAGCGCAAGACCCTTTAGTAGAAGATCCGAATATAGGAAACGATCTGCACCGATCTGATAATAGAATGAAACATATTTTATAACAAATTTAGTATATTAGAAAATATGTTAGGAATGGGTTGCCTAAAAAAATCCTGGACAGACTATTTTTAATTATTTAAAAAAAAAATATTTTTAATTAAATGTTGCAACGTCATGATGATAAGAAAACTTTTACCCTGTAATTTGGTATTTGTGTAAAAAATTATCCTGTAATTTTATATGGGATATCAAACTTTCTTATATTCAATGTCCGATTACGTGCGGCTGCAATGTTGGGTCCTTTATTATTACACGCTAAACTCAACTCGGATCTCTCTGTCACGCATTTCCACTCGCGTTAAAACTTAATCCTTAAAGTTCGGCAACCCAGATTAGGACCAAGTTTTTTTCTAGGCAACCCTATATCAATGTGTTTGCAATAAAACAACGCTTATATTGATATAATTTATTTTTCTATTATCAAAGTACCGGTTCAGATAACTGATATCAACATACCCGCTTTTACATGACAACCGATAGTTTGTCCAGGAAAAGATTAGGCAACCCAACGTCTGCACGTTCTATACCTTTGATACTTTAAGCCAGGGTAAAAGTTTTCTTATTATCATAATATTGCAACATTTAATTAAAATTTGTTTTTTTAAATAATAAAAAATAGTCTGTCCAAGATTTTTTTAGGCCACCCATTCTCAATCGCAGATCGTTTCAAGATCGGATCTTAGACTACTTCATAGGTTATAGTTACTTCATAGGTAGTAGTTTTTATTTATTTATTTATTTTTTAAAAGGAAGTTAATATTGATTTTAACAACGGAATGAAATGAACATTTTATGTTGAGCGGAGCAGATTTTTATACTTATTTATTTATTGAAAATTTACAACTGTATTTACAATATCTTTTTAAATTAATTAATTTAATTAGAAACAATACCATATGCTGCACTCTAGGCCAATAAGAATTAGAGTTATAAGAAACCATCCATACCATATGTATAAAGTAAACATAGATTAAATATTTAAGTAAAAATAAGAATAAAAAAAAAAATTATATATAATCTTGGGCACATTCGTACCTATATACAATATTCTCATAATGACATTGAGAGTTCCGAATCAAATCCCGACACCTAATAGTAGATGTTAAGACATAAAGTCGGGAGATCCCAGCGTCACTCAATCAGCCTCCTCACTGATCTTGTAAGCCTGTGGAGACAAAAGGAGGGGGCTAGAGCCACATACTATTACAATATTAGAGTTGAATGTGTACAACTAACATCATTTATCATAAAGTTTTTTTGATCCGCTGGTAGCACTTCAGTGTCTTTTAAGTGTCAAGGGAATGTGATAATAAATTCTAAAATAATAAAACTATTTTGATAGACATAATAAATTGTTTTCCAAAAACTATAATGTAGGCCAAAAGATACAGAAAAACCTCCGAAAAGGTAGAGATGGCGTTTTTCAAGAATACAAAATTTGTTATATGATTCCCATCAAATTAAAGACCACTTCGAAAAATAAAAATGCTTACAGGAATGTTACATAATCCTTTCAAAATCAGAACATTAGTACGGTTTGATCCGTTCCTTGTTAACTCGACGATAAGCTAAATACATTAAATATTATTTTTATTCCGGAGAATTAATAGTGAATTAAAAACGCTTTCCTGAAATTATGCAAATGTTAGTGGACGGAAGCGTGTAAGATGCCGAGATACAAGGTTTCATTGACTCACCGCCTGTAGTTTCTTATCTATCTTCTTTAAGACGCTCTAGCTTGTAGGTATTTCCTCTGGACCTGGAGTTCTTAGTACATTTGTCACGAGAAACAGGACAGAAGTGAAATCTAGAGAAGGTATTTCCAGCTATTAATTGGCATAAAGAAAAAAAAAAAAAAAAAAAAATGGAACCCGCAGAACGCAACTTTTTAAGTTCAAAGCTGTACTTGAAAAAATAAATATAATTGAGTATTTATGGAAACATACTTTTTAGGTAAGATAATACAACATTATAAATTATTATCTTCAATCACCAATTTTTATTTAATTTTTACCAATTAGAATTACCTTCTACGACTTTGTATGTTTTATAACTTTTTTTCTAAAATCTTTAGCTTTTCAACGGTACATTACACATCTCTCGTTTTGTTTTTGCTTTCACTTACCTATATATGAAATATTGTATATGAAAGTATAGCGATCATGTAAAGTTTCGAATTCCAGTTTTCAACGAAAATACACGTTTTAGGGTCCCCTGAGTCCAAATGACTAAGTCCCGCAAAAAGGTCTGAGTGTGAGTGTGTGTGTGGTAACTCTCGCGCGTAAACAAAAAGTCGTATAAAACTGAAATTTCATATTTAAGACAATTAATAGAAGAGCCACTTTAGAATAGAATAGAATAGAAAAAAAAAATTATTCTGGGACTAGGTCCCCTAATAATAACAGGTTTGTACAGTATATGGAAATATACATGTCTGGCCAACACACAGAAGGAACATAATCAATAAATAATTACAATTATGGGTTAATATATGTGTGCATATCATAAACGCATATACACACATATATCCAAAAAATAAATACAATGATAAAATTAAAATTTAAACAATTCTTAGAAAGTATTTTGTTGAACGGAATTAAAAATTAATTAGTAGATAATAGCATTTAAATATAGACAATGAACAAAATTATTCTTCATTCAAAGTGTAATGTCAGAAATAAAAATGTTACAGTTTCTGAGCGTCTTTTTGGGATAATAAAAGGTATGGGAAAAGTTGGGATTTGAATGAGGAGAGGGAAGCAGCATGGCGGATATGAGTAGGTAGAGAATTCCAGAAATTAGAGGAGCGGACAAGGAAGGAACGATCAAATGTTTTAGCCCTATGGATAGGCAAATAAAGGTCGGAATGGCGCGATCTTGTTTCAAGTGAGTGGACTGAGGATTTAAATTGTAGGAGACTATGGATGTATGGAGGGTGTTGAGAGTTAATGATTTGGTAAAGGTATGATCCTAGGAAATATTGTCTGCGGATTGGGGGGAGGAGCCACTTTCACTCACCGTAAAAATGGGTCACATGAGACCACTTCGGAGTACTGAGGACAAATCTTAAAAATATGTTCATGATTCGTTTAAGCCTGTCCTCAAGCACAGTCGAGAGGCCACCATATACTAAGCAGCAATAGTCAAAGTGGGGGAAAATAAGTGCGGATACAAGGACGATACGGATGGATAGTGGAAGAAGATGGCTGGAGCGATGGAAATATTTACTTTATGCACCTTTTTACGATTTTCTCAAAAACAGCTCTAACGATTTTGGTTTAACTCACCATGTCGATGTGAAATTTAACGGGCTTTGACATCATGTAGGTTTCATTCTGATTGAAATAGTCTGAAAGGGATTAAATGCCATAATATAGTAGATTTTTTAATATAACATATGTTTCCATAGAAAATCAATTTAATTAATTCTTTAATGATTTCACTCATTTTTATCTCTAATTGTATTTGAAAGTTCTCTAATGGATTTTAACAAAGGAGGTAAGTGAAAGTCGTGTGTTGCTCGCACCAGATTTTTATACTTGTTTGATTTTACTTTAATTATATTTTTTTTACTTAAATTCTTTTTTTTTTTCTTTTTATTTGGTAGGATTTTGCTTTCAGATTTTTCCTACTGTTCTAAATGTAACATAGGCTACAATTACCATTAACCCCTACTGTAAATATCAAGTAAAAGTAACATGTAATTGGTGCAATTACCATAAAAGGAATAAAGTTTATAAAATATTGAAAAATAAAAATCTTAATCTAAAAAAAGAAATAATCTAATATACGCATCTAATTTACAATGGATATTTGAGAAGAAAAAAATAATCGAGTAAAATGTATCTGATATTTTCTACTTCAGCTGGTTATCAAGTTATTTCATGACATGCTGAAACAATCGGTGAACTAGTAATCCTAACAAGTAGAAAGCTATAATTATTTCCTAGAAACATGATTAAATGTTATTTAAGGAATAAATATAGAAAATTTGGCAATAAAACAGCAATATTTGAAGCAGAACAATTAAATAAAGTTAAAAATCTTTAGTGCTGTATTAAGTAATGTATTAAGTGGGTCTTCATCTAAGTGTTCGCATCCCTATGGAACGCCATTCCTTCTAATATCCGTGACTCCCAAACTCTGTCCACATTTAATTTTAAATTATTATCTACAATTACCCATTTTTACCAATTTGAATTACCTACTACGACTTTGTATGTTAGATAACTTTTTTTCTTAGGTCTTTAGCTTTACAGCAGTATATTACACATCTAATTAACAATTATTATTTCAGAAAAAAAAAATAATCGAGAAAAATGTATCTAAAATTTTCTCCTTGCGTTGGTTATCAAGTTATTTTATCACATGCTGAAACAATCGGTGAACAATTAATCCTAACAAATAGAAATCGATAATTATTTTCTGACAACATAATTAAATATTATTTAATTGTATTATTAAGTAAATAAACACAGATATAATTTCTCTAGACTTAGTCATTTAAGCTGTAAAGACCCTAAAAGGTCTATTTCAGTTGAAAAACTAGAATTAACAATGTATCATGATCGCATAACTTTCCCTTAATTTAAATTTCTTATATTGGTAAGTGGAAGTAAAAAAACGTTCTAGTTTGAGCATACAAAGAACGGAGATTAAGTTTAAGAAAATAAAATCAACAATTAAAATCAAATATCGATTGTGACGTTGATTTCCAAAGGGTTATATATCCAGTTTAAACAATTTTACAGGAATGATCTGACATTTGTTTATTATTGGACCAATTTACTTAATTATTTTATTATTAAATCCTAATGTATTTGTTTTACTGTATTAACAACTTATTATTCCAAATTATTGTAACTTTTGGCATAAAAGGTGGATATAGTACGTCTTGGAAAGAATAAAAGGGGATATAGTACTGTTTGGAAGAATATAACGCGAGGTAACAGTTAGTAACAGTCACCATAACCTTCCTCACATTATCACATAGATAATATCTTTATTATGTTAATTACTTAGTTATGTATATTTCCTTATTCTCTCTCCCTGAGAAACTACTTTTCTAGTTGATTAACTATATTTCATAGTCTATTCTTCATAAAGAAAGCGAAAATTCAAATGACTTTTTATTCATTTATGGCACTACAATGAGAATGTATGTAATTATGAAATTTGTTTTGAATTTTCATTTAGCATTTCTATGAATTTACCAAAGGTATTTATATTATTAACTATGTGTAAACAATATTTAACTTTATAGACCGAGAAATAAATAACTTTTTAGCTTTTATTTTAGTCTTTTTACCTTTTTTTTTCAAATAGTTTATAGGCTCGTTTTTTCTGCTCATATTTATTGAGTTGTGTCACATAAAGTGTCCGTTTTCAAGGTAAAGGATTTTTATTAAAAATACGATATGAAACCAAGATAATTTTATTCGAAGTATTTACCTTCTTTTTCTACACATTTTTCCCAACGTGACACCAACTTTTTTATCCCCGAACTCAAAACTCTGAGCTTTGAAGTGAAACAAAATCTGAAATCGCACTTTTCACTTGATCATCATTTTCAAAAAGTTTTCCTTTGACGAAGTTGTCTAAATTCCTGAACAGGTGGTAATTTGTTGGAGACAAATCGGGAGAATATGGTGGGTGCGGAAGAACTTTGTAACCCTGTTCTTTCAATTTTTGCACGGTAAGTTTTGAGACATGGGGTCTTACTGTCGCTCAGTGAGATCATGAGGTACCCATGTATCGAGCTTTTTTACTTTCTCAATACACTTTAAATGTCTGGAAACGGTAGATGCACTTGCATTTAGTTGTGCTGAGAGTCCTTTAACTGTTTGGTAGGGGTACTGTATGTTTGAGGACATCGTAGTCTATTACGGACGGAAGTCTTCCTCGGGGCAAGTTTTCCAAGTCTGTTTCCCCAGCTGAAAACTTAGCAAACCAACGGCGAATGGTCCGTTCATTAACACTCCCTTCCCCAAACGCCTTGCAAATATTTCTAGCGGCCTCAGCTGCTGAATGGCTGTGTTTAAACTCGTACAAAAATATTACTCGAAAATCGCGTGTTTCCATGTCCATATTTAGAGGTATACTAAAAAGTGGGTAATTGATTGGGAAGCTAATGTTTATAATACAAAGGTAGAGGATTAGTAACTGTTTACTTTAAATATGTAAACATTCGGAAGAAAACAACAGACACCTGCAAAATCCTTAATGTATTTCAGAAACTATAACAACGGACATTTCATGTGAAACAACCCATTTCACTGGTTTAACTACTAGTAAGGCCAGGAAATGCTAATCCCAACTATTTTCTTGATAAAATGCTATTATTATATTTTAATGTGAGTTTCTGAAAATTATATAGCCACATTTATCTGGCTGCAAGAAGAAATATGAAGCGAAGCACCCAAGTTGTTTAAAACAACCTAAAAACCTATTATTAGGTTGAAACTATTGATCTATAATAGCGGTTTTAAATTCCTTTTGGAAGGAAATGTATGAAAAGGTTGACTGTTTACAGAGAATAAGGTAGGTTTTCAAATAAAATGTACCTTTTGGAATGAAATAAAATATTCATATACGTTTTAATAGGATTTGTATGTTTTTAAGATAAATTCTAATGGAGGATTTAGATAAAACTAAACTATTAAAATACAAATATGTCAAAATATCCATTTAGAAAAAAATATCCGTTTGTACCGAAATCAACGCCTCAATTTATCGATTACAATATAAACTAAATACTAGGTGAAAATTAGTTAAAATCATAAATAAAGTATTTGAATAAGTATTCAGTTTTTTTTAATACCGTTAAATATAAGGTCAATAAGTTATGGATTGTTCATTAATACTTTTGAAATACACATTCAAATACTAACATAGTTATTCTGACAGTTTCTGCCTCTTCTTGTAAGTTACTAAAAACAATCCATAGTGACTTCATATTTAACATTTGAAATAATCAACTACATAGTATCCGACAACTATTATAAATTTCAATGGATTCCAAGCCACGTAGGATTATGACAGAGCTGCCGGGACAACACAACCAGTGAAAGAGAACGCCAAGGTACCCATGATGTATCTCCTAAGACTCTTAAAGAAAGGAGAAATTAAAGAATGGCAAGATAGATATGACTGGGCGTCACAATCAAAAGGAAGGGACTACTATGAGGTACAAACAACTGTGAGCCTTGTTCCATGGTTTGCTCGAAAACATCAACTCACACGAACTATAACTCTGTACTTGTACATATGTCTCATTTCAATTGTACAGTGATTAAATAGGATTTTTTATCAAATCTTAAGGGTAATTTGTTATATAAATAAATTAATAATTTATTTTGTGAGGTTTTCATTACCGTTAAATCAACTATTTTCTATTACCAAACACTGTCACATCATATCGATAGTTGCTGTCACAAATCTACCCAAGTCGGAAGTATTGACCGATCTAGTGTTTAAGTTTGATTTTATGTCCAAATTAACTTAACTCAAACCCATATAATTATATTTTATTAATCAAAGTGTAAATTTACCATTATTTTTTTTAATTTTAAACTATAAGATGTGTACCTAATCATTGAAATGAAAAATTACGTTTTGAGCCTGTAGGCTGATATGAGGCGGAAATAGAAAACCATTGAAAGGCCTTATGTTAGCCTCGACAAGAAACGTCGATAGCTTTTAATTTAAGGAACTTATCGATTGGTTTCCACTCTCGACCTAAATCAGGATTCACTTCGAGAAAATCTTCCCTTGAAAAATATGGATCCTCTTAACGAAGAGTATGAAATTAAAAGTAATTTTATCCTGGGATGAGTAGTCCCCTAAGAATAACAAGAAAAGTACAACATAAATGATAATTCTCTGGTCATTTAGAAAAAAGAAACTTTATTTATTTACATAATATTTACAATATACACTCAATACAAATCTGTTTGGTTTCATGATTTCAGTGGACCTTTTTTCATGATAACAGAGTTTCAATCATCCTTTGAATTTACTAATGATCAAACAATATTTTGTTTAAGACAGTAGGAAAAGTAACACGAAAAAAAACCTACACAATATTAATTTAAAAGTACATGTTTGGTTCTTTTGTGAGTGTAGCGCTTTAGTGATGTTTTGTTGTAATTACCAATTTCTAGTTTTAATGGGTTTTCAGAAGCTGTGGTTTTATCAAAATAGTTTTTGGTTACTGTGTAGATATACTGTTTTAATGTTGGGAGATTTAGTTCAAAGAGCATTTTTGAAATTTTAGTATATCGTGGGTAGTTGTTGATGATTCGCATACATGTATTTTGTATTGTTTCTATTTTTTTATAATTGGTATTGCAAGTCGAGCTCCAAACGGGCGATGCATAACAGATCTGGGCACATATGACTGTTTTGTATAGTAGTAGTTTGTTCTGAGTGCTTAAACTGGATTTTTTTATTAAAATATGGGAACATTATAAATAAATGTTTTTGTTTTTTCGGATTTTCTATCGATATGTTCAGTATAAGTTAACGATTTGTCTAATGTTATGCCTAAGTATTAAACTGATTTTCTGGCCAAATAAGGTTTTAGTTTAACAGTAAAAAACACGGATTTTTTTAAATGGAATAGTTATTATCTACAGATTAAGATATTACATATGTTGGGAAGATTGATTGTTTAGGAGATGAAGATATGTTTTTTAAAAGTGGATGATAATGATTATGATAAGGCTTTACGAATGGATACAGGCAAGGAATTCCAAAATAGGGAAGCACGAATAAGAAATGATTTGTTGAAGGAGGCGATGTGGGAAGGTATGTATACGTTTATGGGTTGGGATCTGCTGTTTACTGAATGGACGGAGTAACAAGTGGTTAGCATATAAAAAATATAAGGAGGTTTTTTTCTTGTTTTTAAAAGATCGGAAGAGACGGACACCAAGGAGGTATTGTCGACGGAAAGAGGGGTAGAGCCAATTTAACTCGGTATGCCTAGAAACATGAGAACGTCTCGAAATTCCACCTGTGAATCTTATGAAGCAATTCATCAGCTTCTTTAGTCTCATGTCAAACTTCTCAGACAGCCGGCCATATACTAGTATGGTCCAAGAATAGAATTAAATCATAAACCTGTACTACTACAAAGCCTGAAGAGTATTTTGCTCAGTATACTGTAATGTGTTGTACTGTCCCCAGGCCAACGGTTAAGCAAGGAGGTAATTTGGTCTAGGTCTCGCTAAACCACAATGTTTTTCTTCCAACATTTGTATAGAAACACTCGATAGAGCAAGGCTGGGCTCCAAAAGGATCTCTCCACTCTAGAGTCACCCCTAAAACAACTGCATAAATAATTATCCTGCCATGTAGAATAGAGGACATAAGATACAATGTTTATTATTCCATGACATTTTTTTAAATATAAACCATTTTTCCAGTTTTAGACTATAGAGTTTTACCGTGATTCACGAGTGTAAACAAAATATAAACTGAGGAATCCCTGACTATCGGTGCAGGTTCGGTCAAGTTTGGACCGCAACATCTTTCTCCGACGAATTTCAAGGAATGAATTTGAATACAAAGGCGTTTTTCACCAGTAGTTCATTGACTTCGAAAGGGACTACAGCTTAATTTAGCGACATGATTCGAACAATGCAATATCAAAACATTGCATTAATTCTTCTTTTGAGCTGTTATTAACGTACTTGTATTCTCTGTTACCCAGAAGACCTGATTGACGGCTTGCTTTAATTTTGCATTACAGCAGAAATCATTATCAATAAAATCACCGAAGTCAAAGTGGTTTATATCGCTTTTTGTTCTTACGTTCTACGACTTTATATATTAGATAATATTTATTCTATTTCTTATTATCTTATTGGATAATATTTACATTGTTCTGACGCTCTCCTTCAAAGCGCCCTGAAGAAGGCCTATAATTTAGGCCATCCGTCGGCACCAGTTTATTAAGTTTATATCTTAATTATGTGTTCTTTTGATTGCACCCTGAACTATTTTCTCTCATTTATTCTATTTGGCATTTTCAACAATATACCTAGTTCTGCTATAAATACAGTTACAAAAGTTTAACTTGGTTTACATCCTTGAGTATGATTCAAATAATCCTCACCACTATCAGATTATTTTCTTTACATATCACTGTAATAATCCCAGTTAGCTTGTATTTTTATTTCGCTCTGTTAACATGGATTGGAGTGATAAAGAAAACCGGATAGCTGTGGTCGCCTTACACAAAATTGAAAAATGTGGGTTAGAGAGATTTTTAACACTTTGAAACCTTTGGGTATCAGCCGTATGTTCAGGTACCGCTCTATGACCATTTCTGTATGTAACAGATCTGTCAGTCGTCCCCACACTATGAGAACGGCAAATCCAACGAGAGGATAGGCTGCTCGAATCAGAAGGAATACCGTTCGTAAACAACAAATCATGTCTCGGGAAATGGGAATTATTGTCAGATCACTGTCTTGCATAATGAAAGTGACCTTAGGATGGGTGCATTTCGAAGAGTGACAGGAAAAAGGATAACCACTTCCCTAAAACAAATTAGAGTGGATAGATGCGAAGTGCTCCTTGAGCGTTACACCAATGGTCTTTATTGAAATATTTTGTTTAGCGATGAGAAAAGTTTTATTACCCAAAAAATATATAATCGCCAAATCACCAAAATCGGGTACGTACAAAGCTCTAAAGAAGCCTAGGAAGTCATTAGAAGAGTGGAAAAATATTATTACCTTTTCTCAGTGATGGTTTGGTGAGGAGTTTGCTTTGATGGCACCGCATAACTTAATTCTTGTGAAAAAATGCTAAAAACTAGCAGGACGATAGTTTAGAACCTGTTGTCAAGCCTCTAAATGATACTCTGTTTTTCGGTCAATGGGTTCTCCAGCAGGATTCCACTCCAGCTCACAAGGCAGTGGCTGCAAAGGAACATTCCAGCGTTAATCTCTGGCTCGGATCGGTCCTCAGGGAACCCTGATTTCAACCCTCTAGATTAACAGCTTTGGTCCGAAATGGAGAGGATGGCATGCCACAGAGCACACTGTAACTCGGAAAGCCTCAAACAATCTCTGGTCCGAGTAGTTGAGCGCTTTCCTCAAGAAGTGATGCGTGCTGCTATTGAGGACTGGCCAAGGAGATTAAATGTCTGTGTCTAGGATAAAAGGGGACATTTTAAGTAATTTATTTTCTTTTTTTACGCTTTATAGATATAAATTTTATTTCCCAATAAAGATGTTGAAAAAAAATAATTTTTCTGTTAAAATATGAAAATATTTCTTTGTAACAATATTTATGGCAGGACTAAAAACATTGTTGTAGATCGAAATATAATATATTATTTAATAAAACACATTTTTCTATTGAAATTCAATTAAATTAATTTATTAAAAATTTATTTTTATCTCTACATGTATTTAAAAATTCTTAAATCGATTTTAACAACGGAGGTAAGTGAAAGTCGTGTGTTGCGTGCACCAGATTTTTTAAAATAGAACTATGCCAAAACATGGATAATTATTAGCTATTTTTATCCTAGCTAAACCATTAGAGTTTTTTTTTTTTTTAAAGTAGGTAAAATCGTCTCATTCTAACACGATGCCATAAGATTTACGAATAATTTCTACATAAAAAAAGGAAATGCCACTAAGAGAAAGGGACTAGGTATACATTCATATTTATACTCTGGTCTCTGGATTTTTTTCAATCTGGGATAATATGATTTTTTTTCTGGTGGTTTATTCATTTCATTTTTGTAAATACCACCACCGTCCAATATTTGAAACGTGAATGAATGAATAACCTTATTGGCTTTCGGGGTAACCCCCTTACAAATAGAGTTGAGGGGTAACCTACTTAACAAATATATAAACAAAAAAAAAAAAACCTGTACCACTACAACCCATGAAGGGTCTTGGGCTCAGTACATATAGAGATTCGTACTGTTTCTAGGCCAAAGGACGTGCAATGAGGTGATTAGGCCTTAATCGCGCTCAGTCGCCAGGTTTTTCCCCAATTATTTTGGGTACCCAATTTAAAGAGGCTGGGTCTGCCCCAGGAAGGTCTCCATACCCTAGGGTCGCCCCCCGACTGAATTAACAGAATAAATAATATTCTGCCACAGCCGGGATTCGAACCCAGGACTCGGAGCACAGCAGACTAGCGCTCTATCCACTAGACCACGCCGCTCCCCTACTTAACAAATATATAATAAAAAAACATTTTTCAAAAAAAGAGTTAACAATATACTAATTCACTACGTTATCAGCTCTAGGTACATTGAATACAATGAATTACAATAAAACTTATAACAAAATAACGATGGATTTATGAATAATATAATAGTTTTCAATATATCATTTTACATAATACGGAAAAACACGATAAATAATAATAAAGTTAACAAACAATTTTATTCATTTATTATAAATGATCTAATTTGGCAACATCTTCTGGCATAATAATATTTTTTTTTTATTCCTCAATATCTTCGGTGGTAAACAGGGCCATAAAATTTGTACTGTTCATATTTAAGGATTTAGGGATGTAAGGGGTTCGGAACGGTGCGTATATGGGACATCGAATAAAAATGTGGAATAAGTCCTCTCTTTCGTTTAGATTACATAGAGTACAGTTTTCCTTGGGTTTAAAAATGGTAGTATATATTGTTAAATGTTAATTTGATATCGTTGTTTCCAGAAAGTCTTAATTGTGCAAATATTTTTATGACTGGAATCGGTGCGTTAAATAATAGGTAAGCTTTAGGGTTATGTCTATTGTTATGAATGAACGGATAAAGTGGGTTGTATTTACCGGGGGTGATTAACTTTTGTTTATCTATTGTCTCCATGTGATCTGTAAACAGTATCATTGTTTTGTGCATCTCCAACTGAAAAATTGCTGGGGTTTCTATTTCTAATATAGACTGTTTTTTTATTAGACTTAATATACAGTATAATTGGTGAAACCAGTTGTATTTTTGTTCTTTATTTGTGGGTTTATGCGTTTTCATTAGTGTATTGAAGCATATTTTTGGGAGTCGGGTATCACTGAGTTATATAATTTTATGCACCAAATATTTGAAACTTTTTCATAAACAGAAATAAAATATGAGCCCATTGCTTAGGAGTTCAAGTCTAAAAGCGCGACATCGTTTTATAAAATGATAGAGATTTTTACTTTCACTTACTATATATAGTAAGAGAAAGTATTGCGATCGTGAAAATTCTCGAATTCCAGTTTTCGACGGAAATACACGTTTTAGGGTATTCTGAGTCCAAATGATCATGTCCCGAAAAAAGATCTCGTGGTGGTGTGTTTGTGTGTGTGTGTGTGTGTGTGTGTGTGTGTGTGTGTGTGTGGTTGGTAAGTCTAGCGCAAAAATCATAAGTCGTACGAAACTCAAATTTCATATTTAAGGCAACTATACACCCGAAATGTTACAGCAACTTTTTCACTAAAATCGGCTGACTGGAAGTCCTACTTTATCCTACGCATTTAGCACCTTTTTACGATTTTCTCAAAAACAGCTGTAACGATTTGGATAAAACTCGCTATATCGATGTAAAATTTAATAGGCTTTAATATAATGTAAGTTTAATTCTGATTGAAATAGTTTGACAGGGCTTAAATGCCGATATATTTAATTTTCTTCTTCTAAACTACCTTTAATTTTGTTCATTCCAAAAGATTAACCATATCATCTTAATGGAGGACGGCTAAATATTAAAGTTGAGCGAATTTGATAAACAATTGAAGCAGAAAAGTGCAAACATATTTTCGTATGTATTTTTTTGTTTTGAACACAAGAATAGTAATATAGATGTATAATAAACCATTCGATAGCTAAAGATCTTAGAAAACATATTATTTGTTACACGGAATTGTAAAGGGTAAAGGAGAGTTCTGAAAAGCCGGTAAAACTAACAGTTTCTGGTTCCTAAAAAGAGAAATTCGTGTTGACCGTGCTGCCAGCTAGTGGCATGTCAAGGAAGCAGATCCCCTAGTTGCGATCATCTTGATTTAAAGGTGATTACCCCAAACACTAACTGATTGTTGTAGATCAAAATATAATAGATTATTTAATAAAACACATGTTTCCATTGAAATTCGATTAAATTTATTCCTTAACAATTTGTTTTATCTCTAAATGTATTTAAAAATTCTTAAATCGATTTTAACAACGGAGGTAAGTGAAAGACGTGTGTCGTCTGCGCGCACCAGATTTTTAAAAGTAGAACTATGCCAAAACATGGATAATACTTAGCTATTTTTATCTTAGCTAAGCCATTAGAGGTTTTCACCTGGGTTTCGTGGTGGAAACTCCTGCGAGTTTACACTCACGTATCACGATGCTATTTTTAGTGTAGGGTCATCACTCCCTACGACTAATTTTGTGAGTGGCCACCCTTTGGCTGACAGGTCTCACATACCCGGGGGAGAGGTTGTGAGTGATTTTTTTTACATCCTTATAAAAGCCCAGCCGGAACTGGGATTCGAACTCAGAACCTGTAGCATGAGAGACTAGCGTGCTAGCCTGCTAGCCACTCAGCCACGGGCTCCTCATTAGAGTTTTTTTTTTTTTTTTTTTAAGTAGGTAAAATCGTCTCATTCTAAAACGATGCCATAAGATTTACGAATAATTTCTACATAAAAAAAGGAAATGCCACTAAGAGAAAGGGGAGCTAGTTAGAGAGAGAATATTAAACTACAGCCGTAAAGATAAGGAGACAAAATTGACTAGAAGCAAGCGGCTTGCATACATTTGCAGAATGACTCTGGAAAGCAGTAGCCGGTAATGAAAAGGGACCAAGCGATATAGTTTTTATGCCTTCTCAGTAAAAGGGCGGCTACTTTATTTATAGTACTTTTTACTTTATTTTTCTCGTCAAGAATTAATGTGCAATTAACAGAGAGAGCCGTTTGGAATAGAATGTATTTTACTGTCTCACAAACCATTTCATTATATACTAATTTACAGGCATGCACACACACACACACACACACACACACACACACACACTTATTTATGTAGAAGTAAATTATAAATGTTTAAACAATGTATGGTGCGCAAAAAACTCTCTTTTACTTCCCTTATTAAAATGAATTAAAAAAATCTGGTGCGGGCAACACACGACTTACACTTACCTCGATTTTTAAAATCAATGAAAGAATTTTCAAATACAGTTAGAGATAAAAATACGTGAAACTATTAAGGAATTAATCAAATTAAATCTATATAGAAACATGTGTTTTATTAAAAAATCGATTATATTCTAATCTAAAATAATCAGTTAGTTTTATCTTCTTCTCATCACTCTCTATTAACTTCTAAAAGCTTGATATTTTTTCTAAAATCTTTAGGTTTCCAACGGTATATCATACATGTATATTACTGCTCTTATGTTCAAAAACTATTTTTTTCTGTTTTCTCCTTTAGTTGTGTATCGAATTTATTCAATTTATATATTTACCTGTTTTTCATCAGCGTTAACAAGATAATCTAGTTATTAATATTGAATCTACGAAATTAAAGGTATTTTAGAGGAAGAAAATTTAAAATATCGGCATTTAAGCCCTGTCAGACCATTTTTATCCAAATAAAACCTACATAATATTAAAGCCCATTAAATTTTACATCGATATAGCGAGTTTAATCAAAATCGTCGGAACCGTTTTTGAGAAAATCGAAAAAAGGTGCAAAATGCATAGTATAAAGTGCCTCTTCTGGTAAGCTCATTTTGATGAAAACATTTTTGTTACGTCTCGGGCGTATAGTTGTCTTAAATATGAAATTTCAGTTTCATAGGACTTACCGTTTCCGCCCGGGAGTTACCACACACACACAGACCTTTTTGCGGGACTTGGTTATTTGGACTCAGGGGACCCTAAAACGTGTATTTCCGTTGAAAACTGGAATTCGAAAATTTTCACGATCGCAATACTTTCACTTACTATATATAGTAAGTGAAAGTAAAAATATAGTTAGAGTTGAATTGAAAAAGATATATATTCAGTTTAGATTAATTTATTTTAATTTAAGATATGATTTAATAAAAAAAATTAAAATGTGTTGCGCGCAACACTCGGCTTTAACTTACCTCGGCTATTAAAATCAATTTAACTAAAGTAAGAGTTTAAAAAAATATATATATATATGGTGCGGGCAACACACGACTTTCACATAGCTCCGTTTTTAAAATCGATTAAAGAATTTTCAAATAAAGTAAAAAATAAAAATGAGTGAAACCATTAAATAATTAATAAAATGGAATTTATATAGAAACATGTGCTTTATTAAAAAATCTATTATATTATTATCTAAAATAATCAGTTAGTTTTATCGGCTTTTCATCACTCTCTATTAACTTTTAAAACCTTGTGTATGAGATAATATTTTTTCGGTATATCATACATGTATATTACTGTTTTCATGTTCAAAAACAAAAAATTGCTTAAAAAAATATTTTTTAATTTAATTTAATTTTTAGACTGGGTCCCTTAAGAATAACAGGTCTGTACAGGTGAAGTATACAATATGTCTGGCCAATAGATAAAATGAACATAATTAACTTTTATTTACAATTATGGATGAGTATATCTATCTATATATATATTTATATATATAGAATATATAGCAATATATAACACAATAAATAAATAAAATAAAAACTTTTTATCTTCAGAAACTCTTGTGTTGGACAAAATGAAAAAGAAGAAGACAGAAGAAGAAAAATAATTAACGAAAGATAAACCAATTAAAAATAATACAATACAATAATAAGAAATTAATTCTTCTAGTGACAATTAAAAAAAAAAATAATTATTATTATTATTATATATTTCATATTAGAACAGTGATTATCGGTACTCTTTAAAATATTTTTTTAAACACTGGAATGCTTATTAAAGTCCGGTTAGTGACAGTTATTTGTAGAACGCTCTACATTAGTTAGGTCAAACTTTATTCTTGTTTTTTTTTTTTTAATTATTAATGACAGCAAAATTATTTTACTTGCCTTGTGGGCATAGGAGGAAAAAATCCTTAAAAAAATGGGAAGAGAGTAAAAAATCGTTGGTTATGCCGATCTTACGTACGTTGAGGACGTAATATGACGGTCCAAAGCGTTATATTAATCGTCAAACATCCCTATCCTAACTAAATTTGGATTGGCACAATTTAGAACTCACGATATGGAATCCTCCGATCTGCCATAGTAGCATAAATGTGACGTTTAATGAATATACAGTAAAATTATATATATATATATATTTTTTTTTTTTTTTTTTTTATTTAGAAATATTACAGTTTGTTGCATAATGAACAGTAGTAATAGAGATGTAGTACACATTCATACAATATATACAGCCAATAATGATAAAGTCAATTTACATAAAATCGGAAATAAATAAATTCAAATATATACAAAAAAAAAGCAACAAGAAACAAATCAAAACAACAACCTGTAGTAGAGATAAATACAAGTTGGGAAATAAATAAAAATCATACAAGCATACTTAACTATATACAATATATACAATCAGCCAAAGGAACCCTAGACTCGGCTGCTCCCCCCACTTGTGGGGGGAGAAGCGGAATCCAAGAGATCCCAGCTCCTCCCACTCAGCGCTTCACTGGTGTATGCCAGTGGATGCCGAGCCAGAGCGGAATAGCCACAAACATACAGTACATGAGTGGAGGATCTGACCAGTGTCAGAACTCCAGATAAATGTTTACAAAACGTCGCGGGGCCACTGCCGTTTCAATCTTCGAGGAGGATTGTAGGGATGGGTGAAGCTGGAAAGCGATTGAGCAAGAGGATTAGGATGATGAAGAAGGTTCTGATGGAATTTGGAGAATTTGGATGGTACCAGATCTAAAATAAATGGAATATTAAGGTCATGGTGTAGGGTACAGTTGGTAACGTAATAAGGAGCATTAACTATTGTTCGGAGGACTTTGGATTGAAAGGATTTGATACGTTTGATGTTAGAATAGGTTTCAGTACTGTCTTATATATTAGTAATTTGTTGTCGACTGTAAGATGAGATTTTCTGTTTAGTAATTTGTATAACCGGCCGAATCTGCGGCTGAGTTCTATCCTTTTAAGTCTCGTATGTGGGTTCCACGTCAGTCTTTTGTCTAGTAAAAAGCCAAGGTACCGGACTGTGTCTGAGGAAGGAAGCGGTATGGAATTGAATTTAACTGTTGGACAGGATTTACGTCGAAGGGTGAAGGTGACGTGTGTACATTTGCTTTCGTTCACCTTAATTCGCCAAGCCTTACACCAGTCTTCGACAAGGGAAAGGTGCCTTTGGAGATTTAGAGATGCTACTTCAGGATCGGAATTGGATGATAAAATGGCTGTGTCGTCAGCAAATGTTGCCAGAAAGGTATCGGGATCGGTAGGGATATCGGCGGTGTAGAGGATGTAGAGGACGGGTCCTAAGACGCTGCCTTGAGGAACACCGGCCTCAACAGTATAATGTTTGGAAAATTCGGAACCACAGCGAACTCGGAAGGAGCGGTTTGATAAATAGGATCGGAGGATTAGGTATAAGGATTGAGGTAAATGGGTTTTGAGCTTAAAGAGCAATCCCGGGAGCCACACCCGGTCAAAAGCTTGAGCTATGTCCAGAAAGGCACCCGAACAATACTCCTTGCACTCAAGGGCAGAGGAAATGTGATCCACAACTCGGAGTCCTTGCTGAACTGTGGAATGTTGAGAACGAAATCCAAACTGATGCGAAGGAAAATTTTTAAATTTATCTAGGAGCTTTTGAAAATTTTTGAGAGGATCGGAAGTAGGCTAATAGGTCTGTAAGATGACGTGCTGTTGGAAGGTTTGCCTGGTTTCAGGAAAAGGATGATAGTTGAATGTTTCCATAAGAGAGGAAAATAGGTAGTGCGTAGGATACTGTTATAAAGATATGTAAGGAATGTAATGGCTTTCTGTGGAAGTTGTCTTAAGATCTGAGGCGTGAGGAGATCATATCCAGGGGATTTACGGAGAGGAAGCTTTTTAAGAAGATATTTGACCTCAGAGGGATTAACTGCTTTAGGAGGTAAGGAGAGTGGTATTGGCGAAGTAAGGAACTGTTCAACTGTTGAAGTATGGTTTGGATTCAACTCAGGATGAGGAGTGAAAACTTTGGAAAGGTGCTGTGCAAATTCCTGGGCCTTATCCTTGTCAGAAGCAGCCCAGGAACTATCACCGCGCAGGAGAGGATGGGAAATCGTGTGAGTATTCAGGATTCTCTTCGTGACATTCCACAGGGAATTGTCACGAGTCGAGAGAGAGGAGAGGTAGGAATTGTAGGATTGGGAACGAAAGGTCGCCAACTCCCGCTTTAATTTTCTACAATAAAAGTTATAAGAGCGGCGATCTTCTGGGTGGCGGGTGCGTTGCCATAATGCTCTGGCTCGGCGTTTGGTGTTGATGAGGTCTGTCAGGTGTTGTGGTAAATGGCATTTGTAAGGAATAATTTGGGATGGTTTAGGAAAGGAGGCAGTCCAGGCAGCTTGTTGAATCAAGGTTGTAATGGAATATACGGCATCATCAAGGTCAGAAGGGGTTTTGAGAGTTACTCTGAGGTCGATATCATTGGTGAGGATTTCGCGGAAGAGGTTCCAGTTGATGGGGCCTCTGATGAATGACGGTGGGAAAGGTTTCGGAATAGGAGTCATGGATACATTTAGGATTAATGGACTATGATCAGAGGATAGTTCATCAAGGCGAGTTACGGAATAGTTCAGGGAGCCTAATCCGCTGTGGATGAAGAAGTCGAGGATGTCTGGATTACGGTTAGGATCTGTTGGCCAGTAGGTAGGGGAATCGGGAGGTAGGAGATTAAGGCGTCTGGAGTTGAGTGCAGACTGCAATGTCCGTCCACGAGTATTTGTGGTTCTGCAACCCCATTGTTGGTGCTTCGCGTTTAAGTCTGCACCCAGAATAAAGTGATTCCCCAATGAGTTGAGAAAGGAACCAAATTGGGTAATAGAAATAGAATTTTTAGGAGGGCAATATGCTGATGCGATGACTAGCGGAAAGGAAAAGGTCTTGATTATAATAGAGGTGGCTTGTAGGAAATCGTGGGCGGGAAGTGGGTGTAAGTGATGGGAGAGGGATCGGTTGACAATGACAGCAGTACCGGCATGGGCTTTGCCGTCTGGATGGTCTGTCCGGTATGTTGTGTATTCAGGTATTTTGAAGTACTGTTTAGTGGTTAGTCTAGTTTCAGTAATGAGTGCAACGTCAACTTTTTTGTCTTGGAGTAAGGCTGTAAGTTCGTCAGTGTGAGTTCTAACACCATTCGCATTCCATAGGAGAATAGATAAGGAGTTAGGTGAGGTCATTTATGGATTTTTTAAGTTAGGAATAAGATTTGATACAAGATTCGTGAGGCTTGTTATTAGGGGCATGACAAGGGATTTGATTTCGGAAATGAAGGATGTCATCAAACTGGTAAGATCTGTGGCATTTGAAGGAGGGGGAATATGAGAGATTTGTTGTGGATGAGGATTTTTAGGACTGATTACGTTTTGAGGAAGAGGTATTTGTGGAATGGATTGAGGATATTGAGGTACATTTTGTAGTTCCGGCAGGGCCTCGGCTTCAGTACATTGGTTCCCACCTCCAAGTAAGTGGGCAAATGATACATTGGCATCGATTAATTTTGAGGGATCTCTTCTAGTTCTAGCCTGTCTTGTTGTTTCATCCAGTACTTGGGGTTTTTGATACCTGGTCCTTAGCTCCTTATAGATTTGGCATCCTTTGTAGTTGGCCGGGTGGTCCTTGAGGCAATGAGCACATACAGCGGGTGTTGACTTCGGTTTTGTACATTCCACAGACTTGTGCTGTTCACCGCATTTCACGCAGCGTGGTATGTGGTGACAGTAACTTCTGGAATGACCATACGCCTGACAATTGTAACACTGAACAATTTCTCTCTTTGTATAAGGTTTTTCGACTCTTACACTTGTATAATACAGTCTTTTTAGATCATAAATTTTTTCTACTCCTGCTAATGGTTCCAAGTCAGCGAAGAATAGAGGCAGTTGAACTCTATCTTTTATGACATTAGTGACTTGTCGCACTTTGTAACCCATCTCCATGAGTTCTTCTTTGATAGCGTCAACTGGTGTTGAAGGGTGTAGATTTCTGATCACAACTCTAAGAGCTCTCTCTTGCCGTAGCTGATAAGTGTGAAAATCCGCTTTAGTTTCAGTTAGGTATTTCACAATTTTTCTATATGCCTCGGCGGTGGTCGGTGATATTTTGGTGTCATTGATTCTACTCATACAGTAGTAGCTGGTGGATTCGGTAATCTTGTTTAATTGCGCACATAACAACTGGAAATTTTTAATATTTTTGACAAATATCGGTGGAGGCCGTGGTTCACTGGGTGTAGGAGCAGATTCCATGTTTTCTTTTTCATTATGTAGGATTGAAAAGGATTTGGGGTGAAAAACGGAGATTCGTCAGTCATCCCCTGTGACGATGTGCCAGGCTGTGGTTCAGATTCTGTATTAGAACCTGAAGGGGTTGCTTGTTGATTTAATTTTTTATTAGTATCACGGCGGGGTCTTTGTTTTATGGGAGACGTGATTGAACCACTAGATCTAGATCTTTTAGTTGATGCGGTACATATACTAAAATTGGAAAAATTATATTAATTGTTTAATTTTATATATAGCGTTTTGCTTGTTTTTTTATTATTTCATTAACCGGCCGATTTATATTTTATTTTAGCGATGAAAGTGAATTGAAAGACTGATAGAAAAGTGTTCCGTTTTGGACACCCTAGAGGACTTCAAGGGAGCAGAAAGGCGAATCTGTAGGCAAATATTGACTTGAGTAAATTGGAAGATGTTTTTTGTCTGTTATTGACTTAAAGCGGCTCAAAGAGTTTTTATTTCCCCAATATAACGGTTTCCAATTTTCCTCTGTTTCGAGTGTCCTCAGTCAAAAGTAAACCATTCGTATTCGATCCTTTTGATAGATTTACACTACACAATATTAATAAATCTCGTATAAATACATTAAAAATGAATTATATATTACTTTCACTTACCATATATTTCATACATATACAAAGGGTCCTATTTTCTTGTTTGTTTTTTTTTTTACGTAAACATTTTTATTAATATATACAACTGTATTAAGAAATACGTCAAGTAAATGTGATGTAAAAATAATAAACTGACATTAAGAGACACTACCCGTTGGTAGCACTCAAAAAAATTCTAAACTAGAAGGTCCCGGGGCCATCTTCTTTTCAGACGCCACGTAGGATTATTAGGAATCGAAGAGGAGGCAAGGATTGAAACCGATGGGTTAGAAAGAGAATGAAAGGAATGGTACCTGGTTAGGGTTAAGTGAGCAACATTTAGCACATTAAGGTCTTTATGGATGAGTTTATTTGTGACAAAGTATGAAGCATTGGGGAATTTGGATTGTATAGATTGGATTCCAGAGGAATTCGATGGTTTAGTTGAGACCCAAAGATGTCAAGTCCTAGGTATTGGATCTGTTCAACAGGTACTAGGGGAGTGTTATTAAAGGATACTGTAGGCCAGGAAGTCATTGGCTTACGAAGAAGGGTAAACGTCAATTGGTGAGATTTTTGGGAATTTATTTTTATTCTCTAATTCTAAAACTATACTTCAAGGTCTCTAATATGGGATTGTAGAGTGTAGGAGGTTATAACTGTGTCAGTATCCACTGATAACCCACAAGTGTCATCAGCATTAATAGAAAGAAAAGTGTTAGGATGGGTTGGAATAGATAGATAGATAGATAGATAACTGTATTTTATTTCTTTAAGCATATTACAACAACAAAAACAAATATTACAAGTATAAAAAACATTTTTAAAACTATGGTCTTTTAGACCGTCAGCCCGGAGCCGATCTGAAAAGTTTTACAAAATTATACAATAGTCAAACAGGTTACTTACTTATTCTATTCACCTTCTAACTGTATTAACTTATAAATAAAACAACAGAAAAAATAACAATAATCAATCATATCAATAATATTACACATTATAAAGTTTTTTGTGTTTTTTTTTTGTTTTTTTTAATTATAATTAAATTCCTTAGTAAGCCTATATCTATAAGGCCATGCAATTTTACAAAAATTGTATACAGACACCCAATTATCACCATTGAGACATTTTATCACATCATAAACTTTTAGAGAACTCTTTCCGAAACAATTTTTTCTAATTTCAGACAGAATCGGACATGCAGCCAGGAAATGAAATGTATTTTCTGTTTCTATTTTATTGCACAGAGAACACATCACACTACTATTTGAATACAATCTGTTGTAGTTGAGATAAAGAAGTTCACATCTAACTTTGAATATCCATTTAACCCCATTAAAGTTTATTTTATTATCATCAAGGTAATGTGATTCAAAATCATAATTTAAGTTTTTATATAGATACATTTTTTCCGAAACTGAAGCCTTTTGTACATATTTTAATCGGTAAATTTCTGTTAACGATACTCTAAATTCCTGTAGAATTAAATCCCATTTATTTTGATCGTCAAGTTTAATGTCTATGTCAATATTATGTTTTTCAACTATTTCTCTTAAATCCTTTATCCAATATACCTTTTGTTTAACAACTCCATTGTTTAATAAATATGTTAGCCTATTTTTTGTCAGGTTTTTAACTTTGATAATATAACTATGCTGATGCAAGAATATCAGCTGTGGAAAGAATGAGTCTAAAGATCTTACCTAGAGGAACATCAGCAGACTGAGAAAAAATGGTTTATTTAGCTTATATTCAAATTGTATACTTAATTGTATATTAATAAAAATCGTAAAAAGGTGAAAATGTAAGCTAGAATTACCACACACACAGACCTTTCTTTGGGTACAAATGACCAAGGAATCAGGGGATCCTAAAATGTGTATCTCACGTGAAAACTAGAATTAGCAAATTCCTTACTATCGTAATACTTTCCCTTACTATATATTTCATATATATGTAAGTAAAAGAAAAAAAAAAAACTATTAAACAAAATTAAATCAAGCCAAAATTTCATCCAATTCATTTAAATTATTCATGAGATAAACACTTTTGCTTTTTATTTCAATGAAGAATATGTAGGTAAATGATAAATTGTTTAATGTCACTTCTGCGTCGTATGATTGAAACGACCAATTAAACGTTTTGAAATTACTTTAGATTACATATACTTGTAATTAGCAATTGCAATTAATTTGGCTAAAACACTAATTGTAATTGCGGTCCATAATAACGACTGCAGTCAATCATAGAGTAATTGCTATCACCAATTACAATTATATTTAATTGTGATTGTACGAGTATATAGGATTATATACGAATTGCAGTAATTATTTAGCATATTAAATGGAATTCAGCACTAACCTGTTTATAACCTCTATTACATCTCTCGTAATCGATCTTAGTACTTTCTTGGGGTGACGTGCCACACTAGAAGTTGAACTATTGCGACGTCGGCGCACGAACTTGCAATTGTCTGGTACTGTAAACGATATCATTTTGCATTAGCGTGAACATGACTGGTAAATCTTTTGCAATATTACCAATTTAAATGTCAGAAGTTTCTTGGTAAGATAGCATTTTACGTTGTTACATTTCATGAAGACATTGTCGAAATTACAAAAGTAAACTTACGTTGCATTAATTTATTTACTGTCAATATATATATATATATATATATATATATATATATATATATATATATAATATTATATATATATATTTTTTTTTTTTTTTTTTATTGACATTGCTAATTAAGATTCTAATATGAGGCGTAATGAGTTAATATTTGGTGAGTCCCCCCCCCCCCCCCCCCAGGAAAATGTTCTGTATTAAATTTTAGCAGTGTCCTTGCTAATAGTGGTCAGAACTTGTTTTTGTTTTTTTTTTGTTATATTTTTTTGGCAAACATCACATGCATTTCAAATGATAAAAAAATATGCGCTACACGCAACATTCAATTACTCTAAAAGTCACCGTTGTTGAAATCAAACTAAGGATTATTAAGTACAGTTAGAGATGAAATATATAAGAAAAAAAAAAAAAACTTTTTCTCTCCAATCCATAGGGTCTTGGGTTCAGTACATATAGGGATTCTTACGGTTTTTAGCCCAACGGCTGTGCAATGAGGTGATTAGGTCTTGATCCCGCTCAGCCGCCAGGTTTTTTCCCCGATTTGTGCACCCGCTTTAAAGAGGCTGGATCTGCTCCAGAAGGGTCTCCATACCCTCGATCGCCCCCAGGGTGAATTAACACAATAAATAGTATCCAGTCATAGCTGGGATTCGAACGCAAGACCCGGATGACAGTTGACCAGCCATTAGACCACGCCGTTCCCTAAAAAAAAGTTAAATAATTAATTATATTGAGTTTTAATAGAAATATTTATTTGATTAAATAATCAATTATATTATAATCTAAAAAAATCAGTTGGTTTTATCCATTTTACATCACTATCCCTTACCTTTTACTACTTTGTGTATAAGGTGATATTTTTTAGATAATCTTCAGGTTTCCAACGATATATTTTACATTTATATATATTTACTGTTCTTATGTTCAAAACAAAATTTAACAACATAACCAAAACAATTTTACATTTTCTCCTTTAGTTTGCAATCAAATTCGTTCAGCTTGTATATTTAGCCGATTTTCGTCAATGCTAATAATATCGTATGGTCAATTTTTAATTAATCAATATCGTATGGAATCTACAAAATTAAAGGTACTTTATAGGAAGACAATTTAAAATATCAACGTTTGAGTCCTTTCAGATTATTCAATCAGAGTGAAATATACATTCGTTCGCCGATTTTGATAAAAAATTATGCATCAGCTTCAACCGAGATTCCTTATCTTAAAGTGGCATTTTGTTGGTTAAAATGGAAAAAAAAAATCATATAATGATTTTCTATTTCCGAAAAAGAAAATCCGCGGCACAGGCAGTTAACAAAATTTGCAGTGTGTGCGCGATGCTGTCTTAGGAAAAAGCACCGCCCGTAAGTGGTTTGCTCGGTTAAGAACCAGAAATTTTGACTAGAAAAACGCAAAGCGCTCGTCCTTCAATAGTTCTGGGAGGACAGAACTAAAAAATTACCTGAAAGATGGCAACATTCAATAGATCAAAATGGGTCATATACAATTTATTAAGAATTTATAAGATATAAATTATATAATCATTATAATTATATAAATTATATATCATATAAAATTTATAAGAATTTGAAGTTTTTATTGAAATCACCACTAAAAAACGCTACGGACTTATTTTACAGCCAAATATATTTGTTTATACAGTTTTAAAAATTTAAATATTAAATATTATTTCAATAAATAAATAAAAATCTGTTTTCTCGTTCATAAAATATATTTATTTTAAGGAGGAAAGGGGAGTTCCTTTATCACCACATGTCTATTATACACTTCTATTTATTTTAGATGAGGAAGATGGTTGGGGGTTCGGTCATAAATTAGAAACACACATTTAAAACTGGTGCTATTTTAATTATGTGCCGACGTTTCGGCCTCCAATGTGGGCCTTCATCAGGGTTGACTCTGAGACGGTGTCTAAAGAAGAAGACTTCTTCCTCACCATCAAATTTTTCACCTCAATACTTTAAAGACCTGTCTCTTACCCGTGCTTTCCTAAAATCCCATGACAACATCAGACTTCTATTTATTTTGATAATAATCTCTAAAAAGACTCAGTTGATATGTCTCAATCAATATTTATCATCTAATGAGTTTCGTTTTGATTAATCTTCCAGACGAAAAGGGATGCCGTGAGGGTCTGTAGTAAATTAATAGTTCGGGATCGTTTTCGTTTTATCACCGTTTATATTACGGTTTCATTAATGGATGGTGTGCTCCCCACCGAGTTGATACATATATTCAGGTTGGTTTCCATTTCAAACGAGGTTTGTTTACATTTCTATCTGTATGCATATTAGTTGTTTTAAATATCGGTGTTTCCTTAATTGGGCGATACGTTTCTTGCGAAGGAAATTCATCGCGTTATAATTTGATGATGAGCTTTCCGAACGAGCACCAATTAGGACGGACCAAGATTATTGATAGGCACAATAAATAAAATATATTGCGAAGTATTTATGAGTAAATAGTGAGCGGGTTGGACCACTGTGATAGAGACATTATTTTATTTTGTTTTTTAGGCTTTGGGCGAGACTTATAATAGTAGGTCCCAAAATATTGCAGAAAAAAAAACTTGCCTAATCTCGGCCTAATCACCTCCTTACACGGCCGTATGGCCAAGAAACGTAACGCCTATAGAATATAATAGAAAATTATTTTATTTTGGGACTTGGTGCTCGTTGACAATAACGATAACATATTTGGCTAGAATGCATAAAATAGATTTAATTATTCATAAACTTAATTATTTACATTAGTGAAGGAGGTAGAAGAATAAGTTTATATTTAAAAAATAATCAAATAAATACAACAATTGAATGAAACGTAAAAAAAAAAGGGAAGATATTCGGTCATAATACTGAATGAGTACATTCAGTCAAAAAATCTAATTTAAATTTAATATTAAAAAATCGTCTGTCATCCCAAATAGTTGTTGGAAAAGGGAGATATTTGAACGAGGATAAAGGGAAACACGACGTATATAGGAAGGAATGGAATTCCAGAATGCAGTGGAACGGGCAACAACGGTTCGATCGAAGTCTTAGGTTCTGTAGGATGGGGCATAAAGGTCAGAGTGGCGCGATTTTGTTCAAGCAAGTGAACTGTGGATTTAAACTGAAGGAGACTGTGGATATAGGAAAGAATTTGGGTTGTTATTGTTTTGTATAGAAATGACCCAAGAAAGTTCTGTCTGCAGATTTATTTGTACTTAATCTGACAATATAGACATATGGGCTGTAGAGGGGCAGATTTATAACTTTTGTTGGTTCGTTCAATGAAGATAATTATAGATTATCATTTATATCAGCATGCTGTTCAAAAAATATTAGCTGTGATCTCGGATTCAGTTTATTAGTATCCGTCTTAAGACATTTTACAAATATTCTCTAAATAATATTACAGTGTTATCTCGGGAATCTGGTGTTGTTCTTGCAGGAGGGAGGAGGGGTTCAGATTATTGAAATTTCGGATCGTAGCAGCTAATAAGTAAAATTATATAAAAAAATAAAATAAAACAAATCTACCGTATTTAACAATACAACCACATATATATTTTAGCTAATTTTATTTTTACATGTTTTTTTTCTTATTTTGATATGTAATAAAATGTATTTAATTAACAATCTTGTAGAAATTTTAATTTTTTTTTTTTTTTTTTTTTTGCTGATCCTTCTGCGGGAACCTCTTCCCTTCTTGTTCTCTCAGGAGTTGTAAAAAGAGGTTGTAGTGATGGCATATCGTTCTCTGTTCACTTCAGACAGTGATTGAAATGAGACACTGCACCTTCAAGCTTTATTGTCGTTTGTTTTTGATTTGATGGTTTAGTGGAGCCTCAGAACTCAAACTTAAATGTCCAGACGACGCACACAGAGCAAAATCACCAATTTAGGTGGACAAAAGTCAAGTTTGGAATTTACCAGTGCATCACCTTTTTATTATTAGTTGACAAGATCCTTAATACTAATATTTCCCGCCATACCAGTTTACAAATAAATAGTAAATGAGTGAATCATTCCTGTTCGCACAAGTGCCTATCATCCGGCAGTGGGATTATCTTTATTCAATGGCCATTTATTGTGTTCAAGGTGTGTTTAGCGCAAAGTATTTTTGCTTTTATTTAACAATGGACATTGCTGAGACAGATAATCTGTAATGACATTATATTTCCAAACTCGTTATTGAATATACATTGCAATCTGCATGTAGAGTTAATTTAGCAATTTGTAAATGTATACCCCTATTTAATAACGAAAAACTATATAACCGCTAAGTTACCCCAAGGGTTTGTTTCATCAATCCTTCTAGTCTTTAAATATCACAAAGAATTTTTTTGATTTTTCGCGTTTTGGGTGATACATACGCTGGCATTTATTTCCATATCCGTGCCATTAATTATTATTAATAGAAAAAAACAAAAAATTTAAGTGCCTTTCGAGTTAGACTTACTGGCAGAAATCTCAGCTTAGGAAGAAAAAATCATAAATAAAAACGAATTACATAAATTTCTTTATTTTTTTCGTAGATCGGAAATTCGAAGAGTTCGTCAAGAAAGTGTAGAAGCCGATGAGTTTCTAAGGGCAGTTTTTTAGTTCACGATTACAATTCATATTCTTGTCAATATGGAGTATACCGAGGTACCGGAAGAGAATTATTACTAAAGGATAAAATTAGGCAGGATGTTATAGGCCTACGACGAAGTATAGAAGTGATTTGATCAGGATAGTAAGGAATTATTTTTATCCTCTAGTTTCGATACTGGCTATGAAGGATAAAAGTTTATTTAGGAAATGTATCCTTTTTATTTCTTACGATTGTTGCTGGTCGATACCATAATTCACGATTGGGTGTGGGGTGGGTAAATTAGAAAATTCTTCAATAAATATTAGAGGTTTTTAAATTAAGAATTATATTTTATCTCACGAAAATAGGCTGTTTTATACTTTTTCTCATTACGGTTTTAAACTTTTATTGTAAGATATATCCTCCCACACGCTTTATTTAAAATTTTGTTATTTTATAACATAACAGTTATCAAATAAATGTATATTTATGATATTTGTTTATTAATTAGGTATTTTAATCTGAAAGCGCAGGTATTTTATTATGGATTGTAACATTTGATGGCCTATATGTTTCAGAATGGTTATTACAATCCCTTAAACCCTGCCCCCCCCCCCCACTTGTTAGATTAAATTAACTTAATTTAAATTAATACTAAATATATTCCATGAAATATAAATTTTATTATTTGTATTATTTTAAAGAGAAAAACATTGATTATGACCATAAATCTTACTAGTTTAACATTAACTTCAGTAATACAAATTAATAGTTGGACTGTAATATAGCTAAAACAAATGCTACAATTATAAAATTTCGATATGTGCGGTTGGTTTTTAATTTAAATGCAACAGGGAAATGTGAGCTTAGTGTTTAAAAATTTGTTTCTACGGTTTAATGTTGTTTTAGATAAAACCTTTTTTTATTACACGCGTATTAGCGCCATCTGTTAGTTGTTGCACAAACTGGAAACTGTTACCGACATCTATGCTATACACTTCCATTTAAAATAGAAGATTTGATACCCTTTCAAACTTCCTTAAAAATGCTCAATAAAATTTAGTTCAGTTTTAGTTTTAAGTTAATGTGAACATCTTGTTGTAGTGTTATTTTATAGAATAGTGAAGTACAAATTATATAAAAGTGAATTAATAGACAAGAATGATCAACAAGCAACACTTTTTGAGATCTTGCACTAAGGTATGAAATCATTTATTCATTTTAAACTGTATAATCAGTCATTTCACTTATCTCATTAAAACGGTCAATATATGCATTTAATAAAGTAGGTCTTTAGCTATGTAGTCTTGTCAATTTCTTCACTTAATATATAAGTATTACATCAGTGAATGTATAACTAATGTCTAATATTACATGAATACTTTCTATTGAGATCATTAGTGCTGTAATTTTGCATTTATTTGTGTCAATATTTTGATTAAACTGTTGTTTTCTTAACTTAAAACCAGGCACTAGAAACAAAATGATAAAAAAAAGTATGCGTATTCCAGTTTCTTTGAATTTATATTTGTGTCTATAATAATTTTTTCTTATATTGCTCATTGGTTCATCATTTTTAAAGATTCATGCACATTTACGTTTTTAATTTCAATACATTTATAGGTAAAGTGTTTTCGATATTATGTTAATCATTTATCATTTTTTGATTTATTTATGGTTGCATGCCACTTATTAATGTGTATTGTATTTTAATAGTAGATGCTTATCGATTAATTTTTTTATTTTTCAGAACCTTAATGTTGCGTTTAGTTTATCTTATAGATTATTTATACTTTATTCAGCTAACGAATGATACTATTTGTTTTTGGAAACGTTATTACAATTTCAGAAACAAATTGTTTTGTTTTTCTTTTTAAATTTAGTTATTAGTGTAAGTCAAATTTATATTTCAGGATAATTTCATGAATGTTTTACATAGTTTAAATCTTTGATATATTTTTTTTTATTGTTCCTCAGAAGATTTAATGATTAGAAAATCATAATTCATAGTAGGCATAATTGCAATTTTCTTGGTGCACTTCCATTTTCTTAAAAAATATATACATACATATGTACTGATTAATAATTCTAATTTCTGTAATTGATGTTTTTCCTAGAATATGCTATTAATTATTTTGATTTATCAATTGTCTTTCCTTAAGTAATGAAAAATGTTTTAGAATATTTTTTAAACTGATTTCTGTTTTATTTTTCTACTCACTTTATATAGGTAATTATCGTAAGTTTTTTCTTTCCATTTTTGAAGTATAAATTAATTATTAATTAACAAAAATTTCTTGCCCCTGTCGAATGGTGATATTTTATATCATCATCAGGTTTGACCGTTTAAACATTTTTTATAGGTATGTACAATAATTAAATTCATTGTGCAATATTATACTACGGTATTATAAATTCCTGTTTCATTTAACTAGGATTGCCATGACAAATAATTGGTAGTTTGTATTGCATACATTATGGGAGTCACGTGAAGCATTATGTAAGTGGAAAATTAGGCCGTTGAATAAATTTTATTGGTATTATAAAAACAGAAGTCTAATATTCAATTAATGTGGAGAATCCAGTTTTCTTAGTGTATTTAACTACTTTTAGCTGTTATTGTTTTAAAGTAAAAAAAATAAATAAATAACAAAAAAACATCTCAATTATATATATATATTTAGAAGACCTTTTACCTTAATAAAATCTTAGGTTATGAATGAAATAGAACCAAAGGAGAAATATTTTTGCATTCTTAATTAAGAGTAGCATAATATGGATGGAAAGCTTAACATTTTATGTGATTTATAAGGTCATCTGAGATACTCTCCATTATCTAAAGCCACATACAATAAAAAATAAATGGGATCCCCTGTAAACTAAATTAAACATTTAAAATGTATTTTAAATAGTTTATTTAGTTTTTTTCTATAGTTGTTTAATACATACGTAGGAATCAAGTTTTCTATATTTGGGAAAATTATTTTTTTTTTAATCTATGCTTTACTTTAAAATAACAAACAAATAAACTGAACCAATTTTTTTTTTTTTATTTATCTTTTTTTATGTTTTTTCATTTCTGCCGATAGTTAAACATAATAATGAATAGACGTTATGAAATAAACTAATTTTCTTGCTGAATGTACTTTTCGTCATGAACTAAAACTCCCAAAGCGATTAACACTAAATTAGAAAGACAGACATTTTTTAAAAACATAAATGACACCTCATTCTAATTTTACCCGTGTGAAGCAGCGACGGATCCACTAGTAAAGTTGTAAAATAGTTTATTGTTCTGTATAGCTCTTTTTTGATGTATTTAGTCATTGATACGATGTATATTTATAGTATTAATTATTAATTATTTTTAAATTAGCAAAACATTCAAATGTATAAAATATATTGATTTTCTCCAAATGTACTTTGAATGTTAGTTGCTTCAAGGCGTTAAGTGAACCTTTTATATATATTGCATCGTTATGCCCGACTCAGGAGCACGGTTGAACCTGCTAAGTTGATGCGTTGGCCTTCTTTTCCTTCCAAAATCTCTTCGTCCTCTCGCTGAGCTCCTTTCTTAGGGGTGGGCATAATAGAATGACGATTATCAGATCATTCGATTATTTCAATCATTCGAATTAATCGATTAGCGGATCAATCGGTTAGGAGAAACGAATGATCATTCGAACTAAATTTTTTAACGATAATCGAGGGATTAGAAGGGGTTGGGATAATCGAATGACTTTTTTTTTTTTTTTTTTTTTTTTTTTTTTTTTTTTTTTTTTGCGCTCATCACATAAATTATATACCTAGGCTCAGGAATCAGAGAGAGGGGAATCGCGCCATACTGTCTTTCAGAATGCATATTAATCATTCGATTATTTAAATCATCGAAGTCCGATCATTCGATTATGACGATCATCCTATTATGCCCACCCGTATCCTTTCTTCGTTCTTCAGTCAAAGCTTGAGTGGCCCTTGGTTCATTTGAAGGATTTTACCAAATTTAGTTATCATAGGTCGTCCATCTAAGTATCGTGAGGCTCCTTTTATGTACTGATTTTTATCATACGAGATTTGAAGTCCCGTTTTCATATAATAATTTTAGTGCTGAACTATCTCAGAGTTATATACCTAAACATCAATGGTTTTGACGAAATGGAATATATGTTCTTAAACGTTAACAAGTTAATATATATGATTACTTGCTTATGTAATCATTTAAATGAGTAATCCAATTTTGCTGTACCTCTCCCCACCCCTTCGGAACGATTCCAGTGTTAAGTAATTACAACCAGTTTTGGTTGATGACTAAAATCACTTGACGTATTTGGAATTTCCAGGATTGGCGGAAAGTTTGAAACGAAAAGAAATGTGTTATTTCGTTTCCAAGCAAGCTATTATAAACCGATAAAAACAATCCCAAGAAACTCCTAAGTACTTTTCTCTTTAATTTTACTCTTATCTTGCTGCATCCTGAAGATTTGAAGTTGTACCACGATGTAAATAAATCTTTATCCTTAATCTCTAGTCTTGGATTTATTTACCACTTTAATAATTATGAGTATGCCCGTGGTCTTTGTATTTAATTTAATACTTTATCGGTTCAAAACATTGTACTGTATAATAATATGGACATGAAAGTTAGCGTTGGTTGTAAATGATAAGTCCTTACTGTAGCTATCAATCGTTGTTATCAACCTGTTTATAATAAATATGTAATAACCGAATTTTTTATAAACTTCATTAATTCTTTTTAATTTATAAAACTCGCCGTTTTAGGCTACTTCAACACTTACTAGACAAATGGTCAAACCTTCCTCTGAACTAAAAAAGGCTCATCTACATGACTATTATAAGACCAATCTGGACTTACGAAGTAGATCTTTGGGGCTCTACTAAACCATCAAATTCTTCCTGCATCCAATCCTTACAATCCAAAATCCTTTGTAAAATCCTCAACGCTCCTTACGTTGTCACGAATAAACTTGTCTATAAAGACCTTAGTGTTCCCTGTTACTGATTTGGCCCGGACCAGGTATCAATCCTTTCATGACAAACTCCATTCTCACTCTAACCCACTAGTTTCAATCCTTTCTTCCTCTTCAATTCAGGATAATCCTCCGAGGCGTCTGAAAAGTAGAAGATCCCGGGCTTCTAGTTTAGAATATTTTTAGAGTGCTTCCAATGGGAAGCTTCTCTACATGTATATCATGCCATTGTACTTTATAACTATCACATTTACTTGATGTATTTTTTTTGTTGTTAATACAGTTGTTAATACCAATAAAATGTTTTTAAAAAAATTATAAAACTTATAAATATTAATAGTTAGCCGTTGAAAGATGAAGAAGTAGTTTAGTCCAGGTGGCGGTCAAAGAAAACAATGAAATAGTCCTTAACAATTAATTGCTTTGCCAACGTTTTGACCCACATTGTAGGTCATCATCAGGGCTCCTTAAGAAAGAACAGATCGGAAAAGACTGTCTTTTTATAGTTTTTTCTTTATAAATAATGTTTATATTGTGTTTAAATATTGGAGTGTTTTAAAGGGTGTCTAAGTCAGAAATAAATTTAAAAAAATTATTTCCCTCCAATACATGAAGGGTTCTCGACTGTCTCTAAGCCAAAAGCCGTGCTTGCACGGCGTTTAGACCGAGATCAAACTTGGTCGTCAGGTTTTATTCCTCAAATTTTGGTTACCTACCTACTCTCAGGAGTATCTCCTTACCTGATGGCTCCCCATAACTGATATAACAGAATAAATATTCATACCGCCTTAGCCGGTTTCGAGTCTGGTACGCTAGTGGTCAGGTGTCCTATCCACTGGACCACCTCCTTTCTTATTTAGAACGATTTAGAATTTTTTTTTTTTAACATTAAAAATGATATTCACCTTCGATAAGTAAGTTGTAGTGGTTTGCGAGTATTTTGTGAGTATTTGTTGGCAATACAGCATTCAGGATTCGTTTTAGGTACTTTAAAAATTTTCGTTTTCTGAACGTTTATTCGAAAGTATGAAGGTCCTATTGAATTATCAAAGAATTTCTTTAAAGTATATTAAAAAAAAAATTACAATAATTACGAAACCGAGACGCCTTGCGGTAGGTAGACCTGTCATCATGCAGCCTTGTCAAACGGGTGTCGTTCCTGTCACATCCATCAATGTTTTACTACCCCAAACTCCAACTGTCTGACATATGTTGGACTGACAAGTCTAATTTACTTTTATAGTTAGCGGAATGGCCAAGCGTGGGTAGAAAACATCTTTAAAGGTTCCTCTTACGGCAGGCCATGAAGTTCCTAAATGCATTGCCATTAGGGGTTCATTTAAAAGTCGTAAATTGCTGAATTAGCACATTCATAATGGAGCATCTTTTATATTGACTGCAATCATGAGGAGGAGTTTCTGCGTTTATAAATGGACATGCCCTCCTTTCCGCCCATCTGGAGAACTTCTAAATTTATTTAAAAGTTCTACAATTAGTTTTAACTACGGAGTCAAGTGAAAGTTGTGTGTTGTGCGCACCAGTTTTTTTTAAAGTAGTTTCGATAAACAACTATAGTTCGACAACCACAATTTGTATTTTGTGATATGTAATATTTATCTATGCTCTATCCTTTGTTTCGATTATCGTTATAAGATTAATTGATTGAGCAGCGAAAGGTACTTGAAGCAACGCTTTAGACAATTTGGCAAATTAGAACTTACGAAGAAGAGCTAAGGTGCTCTATTTGACCATCGAATTTTTCCCGAATCCCATCCTTACGATCCAAAATTTTTTGTATAATCCTCTATGCTCCTTACTTTGACATGAATAAGGGCCAGAACGGGGTACCATTCCTTTCATGACTAACTGCGTTCCCACTCTAACCCATTAGTTTCAATCCTTGCTTCCCATTTGATTCCTGATTATCCTCCGAGGCGTCTGAACAGAAGATGGCCTCGGGACCTTCCGATTTATAATTCTTATTGGAGTAATAATAGGTACTCTTTTAATAATAATACTAATAAGTATATTGTGTCATAATATAACACAATGATATGATATACGTGTAGAGACACTACCCACTGCCAGTTATAAATATGTGTACAAAAAAAAAAAAAATTGTTGTGGGGTCTATCAGAGAAAGAATCTTGGATTCGGAAGAGGATAATCTTCTTGATGTAAAGATAAATAGTGGCTAGCAACACTAGGTACAAAAATCGTGGTTGTCGAGACAGGAACAGTTTCAGCTAAACAGCTAATAATAGAGTCATCAGGAGCTGAATAGTATTGCCAATGGTTCTGTATCTCTCGGAGGGATTTTCTTCAGTCACGTTTGGCTATTGGCTATTAGTTCTAAAGTAGTGAATTTATTGTTAACACGCTCAATTAACCCTGAATTGGAATTTCATCTACGATTAGTATTCAATCTGATATATACATTTTAATAAGCGCCAACCTGAATTTAAACGTATGTGAAACCGTTTGTATTCTTTTTTAATACTGTTTATCGCGAAATTTGTCCGTTCGCTAATCCATACTCCACTTTAATCACATTCATGCAACTTGGGTTTAAAACCCCCGTTTAAGATTAAACGGTATTCTGTATGCGTCAACAAGTTATCGACTAAGCTCTCTAACGTGCTAAGTAACCAAGGCTATTACATCGATATAGAAGTGGTATTCATTAACTATACTTGTGATTAATACTATCTACTAAAGTTCAGCGGTATTTTTCATTTTAAAACAATGATTAAGCAAATTTATGTTAGGTAAAAGACTTAAAGCACATTTTATTCTGAGCCCTAGACATGCTAGGATGGATCAATCTTACAATTCGTCCCTAATTCCGAAAAGTAGCAGGTATAATAAAATGCGTGACGGACTTAAAGTCTCAGGGTTTTTTTCAGTTATAACTTGGGATCGCTCTGACAGCCTTTGACCTTGAATTCCTTCATATTCACATCAACTTACTGTTAACGTTGTTCCTCTTCGGGATATTTTAGCCGTATTTTCTTCCATAACTTGACACGTTTACATTAAATAATTTCAGGAGATCTTACCATATTAATTAAAATCATTTATGGTTATTTAAATAGCAGTCGATACGGCTCTTTCGGAATTTTTTCACTCCAGCTTGTAATTAAACGTTCGGCTGATTTATCTTAAATGTAACTTTTGTGCTCTCTTTAAAAAATCCTATATACTATGTTTATTCAATAACCTTATCACTTAATTTAGTGATTTAGAAGAGTGGGGTAGCTGAGTGTATTGACACTTATTTCCCTGCCCCTAATTCGAGACAGGTTGTGGCTAATAATTTTTTTTTTCAATTCTACTCAACCTCCGCGCCGATCTGTCTCTCCTCTTCTCCGATTTCTCTCCTTACATACCAAACATTAATCGCTTCTTCAAGTCCCAAAATCTTTATGCCCAGATCCAACAAACACTCCCTACTCCTGTAACCATATAACTTGTATCGAATACTGTAAAGCTGAACATAACCCTGGTGGTTGTCCCCGTAAAATAAAAAAAACAAAAAACAAAAAAAAAACAACCTAGATAATTTGATTAAGATCAATTTGTCGCAATGGCTGATTTAACTATAACAGATAATTAAACAAAAATACCTGTGCCAATACAACAGGTGCTCAGTATAAAAAAAACATTTGCCCTGATTCCTAACGTGTAATCTCCAAGAAGGCTATCCGACTCCAGAGTTTGATATAACAGAAAAAAAAATTATTAACCACAACATGTCTCGAATAAGGGACAGGGAAATAAGAAGTGTCAATACACTGAGTTACCACACTCTTCTGAATCACTAAATTAAGTGATAAGATTATTGAATAAGCCTAATATATAGGAAATTTTAAAGAGAGCTCAAAAGTTACATCTAACAACAATTTTGGCTGATTTATACTGAGCACTGTAGGTTGTATGGCACAGATATTGTCGTTTAATTAGCTGTTATTATTAAATCGGCCTTTGCAACAAAATCTTTTTTTTTTTTTTTTTTTTTTTTTGTATTAACGGAGACAACCACCCTAGGGTTATGCTCGCCTTTACAGCATTCGGTACAAGTTATATGGCTAAAGAAGTAGAGAGAGAGATTATATTTTAGATCTAGACATACAGATTTTGTGACTTGAGCAAGCGAATAATGTTAGGTACATAAGGAGAAGAATCGGAAAGGAGGTTGAATAGAGCAAGTGAAGCAGTATATTGCCGGCATTCCCTGAGGGGTATTGAGAGAGGAACCTGTCAGGATGGACAGAGAGACGGAGGTGTGGGTCATGAGACAATCGTGGGTCAAACGAGAGTGTCCTATACGGAACCGTATCTAAGCTTAATGGTGGTTGTTTTATGTATCAGGTAAATGCGAGGATCAGAAAAAAAATTGGTCAATTGGATTGGGGCTGTTCTAACCTTTTACTCTGGGTCGTCAGAACCGTACTGGATCGGTGTAAATGTTGTCATCCTTTTTTTTTAAACATAGATATTAATTATATTGGAAAGGAAGGGACATCGAAATTACTGACAAAAAAGCTTATTTTAATATTTTTACCATATCCTTCCTAATAAAACTGGTTATCCTACTATAATGACCATAGTTATGTTTGAAGCGGTTGAGTGCTGTAACGGTAGCTGGCTTTTTATAAAACTATTTTCTTTGTTGATTAAGTATGAATATGATGGCATAGGTTAATTCTAATTTACGACTTAATATATTTTCTTTTTTTCGTTTTGTGGTATATATAGCTAACCCATAAAAATTCCTGAAGGTTTTACTCCGCTTGGGAGAGATGTAGTCTGAGGTATTTTAAAAGTCTAACTCTTATTCTTCTGCTCGGTAGAAATCTCCCCCTGACCGTGAAAAAGTAATTTCGTTTTGGTTTTATTCGAGCGCTAGCTGGGTGAGTACCAAATAAGGCGGGAGCCCCCTCAGGAGGCAGCTATTCCATCACCCCGTTTTCTTATCCTTTTTCTTTTAGTTAATTATCTCGTTGCAAAAGTGTACATTTGTTTCGAGATAGCACACGGCGTATTGCGTCTTCGCTTTTTTCCCTTATTCTCGGTGATAAGTACTTTGATTAAGAGTACAGCTTTATTGCTGTATTAAGCTATTTGAACTCCATTTTGATTATCATTCTTTTTTCAGTCTCATTCATTTTAATTTATTGGAGGTACGTACAAACCACGTTTATAATGCCAATCTTACTATATATTGTACATTGTATTTGTAATTTTAAGTTAAAGCCGCCATTCTCGTTAAAAGCATTCTTAAAAATTGACATATCTTGTAACTTGGATACAAATATAGGGTCCTTAAAATATGGAAATTGGGGACATCTTTTGAAATAGCAAAAGTGTACATATGTTTCGAGATAGCACACGGTGTATTGCGTCTTCGCTTTTTTCCGTTATTCTTGGTGATAAAGTACTTTTTCTGAAGGTTGTTTATTTGATCGTATTCGAACAAAAGACGAGATCTGTTTAATTGCTGTACTTAACATATTTGAACTCCATTTGTGATTATCATTCTTTTTTCAGTCTCATTCATTTTAATTTATTGGAGGTACGTACAAACCACGTTTATAATGCCAATCTTACTATATATTGTACATTGTATTTGTAATTTTAAGTTAAAGCCGCCATTCTCGTTAAAAGCATTCTTAAAAATTGACATATCTTGCTACTTGGATACAAATATAGGGTCCTTAAAATATGGAAATTGGGGACATCTTTTGAAATAGTTAAAATAATCCTTTTCGTGCGTATTTAACTATTTCAAAGGATATTCCCGGTTTCCATAGTTTAAGGACCCTATATTTGTATCCTAGTTACAAGATATGTCAATTGTTAAGAATCCTTTCAACGAAAATGGTTACTTTAACTTAGAATTTATTTTTTGTTTTTTTTTAAACGTTCTTAAAATATTAAAATCGGGCATATCCTTCGAAATAGTAAAATTAGTCCTTTTCGGGTGTATCCAACCCTCCCTCCCTTATATAGACTGTTTGAATTATATTATTTTGGACCGATTCTCGCATCGGGAAGAGTTTCTATATTAAACAGTGTCCTTTTTAGTGTGGCGATCCTAGTTACCAGAGAAATGTTTCGATTCGTATCCTTAAAAAAAGGAGAATCGTGTAAAAAATGTTGGTTCTCTTCCATTTTAAATCGTATCCTAGTTACAATACATGTCTATTTTTAAGAATCCTTTCAAAGAGAATAACGACTTTAACTTGGAATAAAAAAATTAAAAACGTCCTTAAAATATTAAAATCGGGCATATCATTCGAAATTGTAAAATTAGTCCTCTTCGTGCCTTTATACAATAATTGTATACTGTTTTTATAAAATGAAAATAAATAAGGAAAAATAATTAATCATAATGATGATGCTTTACGAATGGATATTGACAACGAATTCCAAAATAGTGTATCGCTAATGACAAAATACTTTTTGAAATTGGCGGATCTATGAGAAGGTAAATACAAGTTTTTTCAGTTGGGATTTCGTGTTTACCGGATGGACAGAGCAACATGTAGTGACTATATCATGTGACATGGTTAACGGTTAAGGTCCAGGTTCTTAGAAAATAAAATTATTAACGATCTTCTACTTTATTTCCTTTGTGGCATACAAGCATACGGCAAAACATATTCTTCGTAACACCAACGCTGGGTATCTTTTAAATATATATATGACGGAAGAAAATTAAATAAAAATATCCTTATACTGCTCCCTGCTAACTCGGTACTTCCATACATGGATACGTTACGAGACTCTCTACCGGAATGGCCTAAGATCGCGGAATTCCGGTACCTCCACGGTACTTCCTAGGCGGCGACACTGTACTTTCCATATGTAGGCTCAAGTTTAAAACACCGGGCGGACGAAACCGAGCGGGAAAATTAAAACTTGTTACACACTCCCCTCCAGCGGGTAAGTCCGTCAGGTGGTTTGGAATAACTTAAGCTTCGATGGATGCCATAAACCTACGAACTTTCCATTCTGATCCCTTAACTTACACGACCCGCCACCCGTAACTGAGACAACTGTATAAGGGCCTTCATACTTGGGGTTAAGTTTAGCTGCGAGTTTATCTGCTGCTGAAGATAACTGAAAAGTCATTTTTAAAACCTGATCTCCCGGATGGAAACGATCTTTCCGGCGTCTCAAATTATAACGACTACTCTGATTTATGCTTGCTTTAAGAGAATTTTCCTCAGCGACATGATGAACTTCAGGCAATTTGGCCACTTTTGCCGCCCAACGAGTCTGTTCTTCTTCGCGAGCTGCTAGAATATCTCCCTCGAGAACTTGGTGTAAAGGCCTTAGCTCTCTACCGAAATTTAAGAAAGCAGGGCTGAACTTGGTCGAGTCCTGAACTGCGGAATTCAATGCAAATTGGATCTCTCCTAACTTCTCGTCCCAGCGTTGGTGTTTTTTCCCAAGATACGTGACGATAAGCTGCTTTATATTACGGTTAGACCGTTCTGTGGGATTTGCCTGTGAGTGATAAAGAGGAGTAGTCTCCCTCTTGATTCCGAACTCCTTAGCTACTTCATCAACAAGATTACTCACAAAGTTCTTTGCATTGTCGGAAATTAATTTCCTAGGTGCACCATACCTCTGTAATATTCGGGACTTTAATTTCGACACTATAACCGAAGAGGTAGCTTTCCTAATGGGACACAATTCCACCCATCGGCTAAATAAATCGACGAAAACTAGGAGATAAACGTTGCCTTTAGTGCTTCTAGGATAGGGACCCATAATGTCGACAGAAACGATTTCCCACGGCTGCTTGTTATAGCGAGGGTACATCAATCCACGAGGTGGTGTATTTCTGGGTTTTACCTTTTGACACAACTCACACTGTCTCACATATTGGCTTATATCCGAATAAAGACCCGGCCAATAATATAGTCTGCTAACCCGCGCGAACGTCTTATCAATCCCTAAGTGGCCAGACTGAGGAAGATCATGATTATCATATATTATAGATCTCCGCAGGTGTCTTGGAACAACCACTTTCCACTCCTCACTGGGGTCCTCCAACTCTCCTTTCAAAGAGTTCTTCCGATGATACAGTAACTGCCCGTCCTTTATCAACCAGCCAGGGTGAAATTCTGGGAACTTTTGGACTCTGTAAAATTTCTGATCGTACCATTCATCAGACGATATAGAGGTTCCCGAAGACGAAATATCATTGGAAGAGGAGCCATGATCGATACCTGTAGATAAAACAGTTATTGCGGCAATTCTGGATAATGCATCGGCCACTGTATTCAGTTTGCCCTTACGGTATTCCACTTTGTAATTATACGGTTGTAACCGAAGAGCCCATCTAGCCAAACGACCCGAAGGGTTCTTCAAATTTAGAAGCCACTTAAGACTGGCATGGTCCGTTATAACGGTAAAGGAATATCCCTCCAAGTAATGCCGATTCTTTTCGATACCAAACAGGACTGCCAGGCATTCCTTTTCGGTGACGGTATAATTTCTTTCAGCTGGACTGAGGGTACGTGAGCAAAAAGCGATAACCCTTTCTTCGCCATCTTGTATCTGTGTTAAGACAGCTCCAAGACCTGTATCACTGGCATCGGTCTGTAGTTGAAAAGGCTGCTCGAAATCGGGCCTTGCTAATATTGGTGCTTCAGTCAGTGCTGACTTGAGAGCATTGAAAGAGGCTTCTTGCTCTCCTGACCATGTCCATTTAGCTTTGCGTTTGAGCAAGGATGTAAGGGGAGAGACAACCGCGGAAAAATCTTTTATAAAACGGCGATACCACCCTGCCATTCCAAGGAACCTTCTAAGTTGCCCAACATTGGTGGGTGGAGGGATCGAAGTAATGGAACTTACTTTGTCTGGATCAACGCTCAGGCCTTCACTATTAACTAAATACCCTAAGTATCTAACTTCTTTACAACCAAATTTGCATTTATCGGGATTAATACGCAACCCTGAAGCTTTAAGTCGACGAAATACTTTCTGAAGCATGTCTAAATGCAATTTAAAAGTTGGCGTGCAAACCAAAATATCGTCTAGGAAAACTACAACGTACGGGTATAGTTCGGGTCCAAATATGGCATCGGCTAACCTCTGAAAGGTAGCAGGTGAATTGGTTAGCCCAAAAGGCATAACTTTAAACCTAAATAACCCTCTGCCCGGAACTGTAAACGCTGTAATCTCTTTACTAGATTCGTCAGCTAGTGGTACTTGCAGAAATGCCTGCTTAAGGTCAAATTTGGACAGATATCTCGCTTGTCTAAGTCCGTCTAAAAGAGAAGTCATATTTGGCATGGGATATGAATCTTTACAAGTAACTTCGTTTACCTTGCGAAAATCGATACAGAACCGGTAACCCGATCCCTTGCGAACCATGACTACCGGAGATGACCATGGAGATTGGCAAGGCTCAACTAAGCCTTCTTCTAACATCCGATCAAGTTCCTGGTACATTGCCTCAAGAACTTTAGGCGAGTAGTGGTAGGAGCGTTGCTTAATAGGTTGAGCACCCATAACATCTATCTTATGTCTTATACGGGTTGTTAATCCCGGAGAATCTTGGAGAGTTAGCAAACCTTCACTAACTATCTTATCCAGATCTAACTTTTCTGAGGAACTGAGTGAATTAATACCACAAATTGATGTTTCCCTTCCCTCTATTGGAACATCCTGACGGAACGAAAACTTATGGCTAGGATCGTCTTGAAACCACCAGGTTGCTTCACGAAAATTCATGCACATATTAGAATTGACTATAAAATCTAATCCAAACAAAAACATAAATGGAAGTGATGTTAAAGCATACAGTATTATGTTGTACGACCTACCTCCAACTGTAATTGGAATAGAGAATATTTTATCCACAATACTGGTACTTCCATTAGCGACACAAATATTAAACTCGGGAATTTCCTCAACGACATAACCCAGTTGAAGGAGAATTTTGATCCCTTCTGGTCCAACGAATGAGGTGGTTGAACCAGGGTCAAATAGGGCCAAGTAATTCAACTCTCTTCGGCCCTGTTTTCCTATTTGGAAAACCATGTAAAGCTGTTTAGGGAACGATACGGGATAAAGAGGTACGGTAAAATTTTCTAAAGAATTCGAGGCGACATTTGAGGAAACGAGATCAGATTTAGCGGTACAAAAAGGTATACGATACGGAACGGTATTTAGTGGGTCAGCTAAAACTGTAGGAATAGGAATGACCCTCACTTCCGATTCCCTCGCCCATTTCCCGGAGTACATTTAGGGCAGGCGTGAATGGAAACTCCTGGGTTACCACAACGATAGCAGAACAACTTACGAGGTAGCGAACATCTGGAATATACATGTGGTCCACCACAATTCCAGCAATTTAATTTCTTAGCTGTTAGAGCTGGCTGTAAGTCTTTTGAGATGTTTTTATTGTCAACGATTGATTCAGAACTATTTCTGGATCGTACTTTGGTCGATGGGGATAACCTTTCCATACAACCAACTGACTCGGTTTTCATTCGTTCGAATTCGGGATTACAATTTGATTTGTCGGCAGAAGCGTCAGAATCTGTTGGCACCGAGGAACCCGAAGGTAAAATACTATATATTCCCGAGGATTCTTTCTTATACTGCCTATTTGTAGTGGGATTCGTAAATCGGGATTTCTCTTTTCCATTCGGTTTTTCCGCTCGGCCTTCTTGAGCCATCATCTCGGAGATTCTAGATCGTTCCGTGACGAAATTTATTAAGTCCCTATAAGAGGGAATCTCAGTCGACTTTATCCGCTCTTCGAACGATCTTCTGGTCCCTGGGTCTAAATTGGTGAGGGCTAAATGAAGTTTAATGAAGTCCCCCATATCTTCGATGCCTAAAGCCGATAGGGCGGAAAAATTATTTTCATGTTCGGATAAAAATCTTTGCAAATTATTTGCGGACGAATTGTTTAGAGGGGTGAAATCCAACACTCTTTTAATGTAAAATCGGGCTAGCCGTCTTTTATTTTGATAACGAGCAACTACCGCATCATAGGCTAGGGAATAATTACTTTCCTCTAATGCGAACCCCGAGATAAGGGACAAAGCTTCCCCGCGTAAACTACTTCTTAGATAATGGAATTTTCTTATGGTCGATAAAGATTTCTCTCTATGAACCATAGAATCAAAAAGAGAATAGAACTCATTCCAGTCTTCCAATTTCCCCGAGAATGTCGGTAAATCAATTCTTGGTAGCTCCTGGGGAACAGAGTAAGTAGGGGTAGAAAAAACATCAGGTTTCTTTTCCGTGGGAGTACACGTTTTAATTAATTTATAATAATTCGCTTTAGTGGTGTCGACTAAATCGAAAAATGAATTTTGTACAGCTGAGGTTTCGACCTTGTCCTTAGTACCCGTCACGGTTGAGTTGTATTCACGGATTTTGGACTGGATCTTTTCAAAACGCGACTCGTAATTGACCAGCCTATCATAAACTGGTTTAAAATCAACTACTGTATCAACACTCAAGGAGTTTGATTTAGTAAAAATGTTCTGAACTGCAGCAAATATATCCTCCCGTTCCGATATCAAGACGTCGGGATTACCCATTATGGCAAAGCAAACAAAACGTAAAAAAAAATTTAAAAAACAGAAATAAACTAGCACTCTGGAAACCGATAATAGAACCAGGAGAAAATTTTCCTTTAAGATAAAATAAAATAAATTCCTACTTTAAGGCAATTAAAATAAAAACCAGTAAAAAAATTAAACAAAATATAATTTAAATTAAATTAAACTCGGTAAGCGTCCTTTACAAATTCAAGGTACAAGTTGAATAACAGGAAAACTAAGTCTTAAAACTTATATGAACCTATCAAAACAAAAGTTTAAGAAATAAATTAATGAGACAAATAACAATTATTCTCAAACTCTAATTAATCTAAATTTTGATTAATAAGATACCTTATAAAAACAAAAAATTATTTTGTACAAAAAATTATTTTCTCTGTTATCTAAAGTTATTTACAAAAAAATTAAAATATTGTTATTATAATAATAATTCTTATCAACCACAAAATTCATAATTATTAAATCTTAATTAAATACAAGTAAATAAAATCCTAATTTGAAACCTTTTAGTTTGAGATTTTAATTAAAATAAAACAGTCTAAATTTACTAAAACAGTTTAATAAACGTTACTTTTAAATAAAAAATTTTAATCAATATAGAAATATTTTGTATTAAATAACACAAGAAACTTTTACGGAAGATATATTACCATGAAAAATTAAATGTTTTCCTTCCTAATTAGAACTATATAGAAATATTTTGTCGATACCATAAAGTTTTACGGAATATATTACAATTTTTAAAATAAAAATAAAAATAAAATGTTTTCTTCTTAATTAGAACAATATAGAAATATTTTGTCGATATAATAAAGTTTTACGGAATATATTACAATTTTTAAAATAAAAATAAAATAAAATGTTTTCCTTCGATACGATAATCATAAAAGTCTTAACTTTGTTGATGCAATTGACTATACCTAATACCATGCTTGCGAATTACTGCAATGCAAATAGTGTCACTTAATTCTTCCAATGTATTATTCATTTCCTTTTAACAAAAAAATAACCATTAAAGTCAGCACTTAACTTAAAAAATTGTCCTTGTCCCTGTTCGGGCGCCATATTTTTGTGACATGGTTAACGGTTAAGGTCCAGGTTCTTAGAAAATAAAATTATTAACGATCTTCTACTTTATTTCCTTTGTGGCATACAAGCATACGGCAAAACATATTCTTCGTAACACCAACGCTGGGTATCTTTTAAATATATATATGACGGAAGAAAATTAAATAAAAATATCCTTATACTGCTCCCTGCTAACTCGGTACTTCCATACATGGATACGTTACGAGACTCTCTACCGGAATGGCCTAAGATCGCGGAATTCCGGTACCTCCACGGTACTTCCTAGGCGGCGACACTGTACTTTCCATATGTAGGCTCAAGTTTAAAACACCGGGCGGACGAAACCGAGCGGGAAAATTAAAACTTGTTACAATATCAAGTATATAAGGAGGCAGACACCAAGGAGGTATATGGATAAGAACGAATGTTAGATCCACTTTAACTCGGTATAGCTATTAGAAACATGAGAATGAGCGTCATGGAATTCCACATATGAGTCTAATGAAACAATTTATAAGTCTCTTGAGTCCTATGTCAAATTTTTCATACAGCCCGACCCGCGGTAACCATAGTCAAAATGGGGGTAAAATCAGACTTCTAACCTGGCCTTTCTTCTAACTATAGTTCATTCACAGCAGGATTAAATGTGATAATATACCTGAGGTTTAGACAGACTTGTTACGGAAAGAGTAAAACCATCAGTTTTGCTCTTCACTGATTCCTTAAGTTATCTTAAAAAACGTAAAAGCAACTAATCCTATAGTGATTTGGACACTCTTCCAGCTAGGTATGGGCAATTTTTTATTAAAAAATACGAATACGGATATATTCGCTAATGTGAGTACGAAGACAGGGGTGAAAACGAATACCCTTGTAATTAATCTTGTACTCAATACCATACAGTTTAATACTCATGGTTTTTTTTTTATTATTATAGGATTCAAATAAGGTTGCAATAACTCATGTAAATATAGATATTCATGTACATACGTATTTCAACTCTCATAATAAATTATTTAGAAAAATTAAATTAATTGATTAATTTGGTGAAAATAAAAAACATGGTACTAATGCATATATAAGTTATGTATATATGCATTTATTATTTTTAGAAATTAAAATATATTATCCTTTTGGTATAGCTTAAAATGTAAATGAATGAATGTATAACTTTATTTGCTTTCGGAGTTATCCCCATACAAATAGAGCTGGGTACTAAACAAATATAAGATACAAAATATATTTCAATAAAAGAGTTAACAAGATACTCACACTACATTTTCAGCTTTAGGTACATTAAACAGTAATAAAATACAATAAAACTTATAACAAAATGACGCAAAGACAATATATGAATAATATGATCGTTTCCAATATAATAATTATATAAATATATTATTTTGGGAGCGGCGTGGTCTAATGGATAGAGCACTAGTCTGCTGTGCTCCGGGTCCTGGGTTCGAATCCCGCCTGTGGCAGAATATTATTTATTTTGTTAATTCAGTCGGGGGGGGGGGGCGACCCTAGGGTATGGAGACCCTCCTGGGGCAGACCCAGCCTCTATAAAGTGGGTACCCAAATTAATTGGAGAAAAACCTGGCGGCTGAGCGTGATTAAGGCCTAATCACCTCATTGCACTGCCGTTGGCCTAGAAACAGTACGAATCTCTATATGTACTGAGCCCAAGACCCTTCACGGGTTGTAGTGGTACAGGTTTTATAAATATATTATTTTGAATAATACGGCGAAACTCCATAAATAGTATAATAAAGTTAACAAATTATTTAATTCATTTATTATAAATGATCTAATTTGGCTCCAATCCCTGCCATTATAATAAGTGTTTTTATTCTTTAAAATCTTCCGTGGTAAACAGGGCGATGAAATTTGCACTATTCATATTTAAGGTTCTAGGAATATAATGGGTACGGAACGGTACGTATAAAGGAGATCGGATGAAAATATGGAATAATGAAATGTAAATTGTAATTGTTAAAAGTAAAATTAAATACATATTTTGAAAGCATTACAATATTTGAAACCAACTATCTATAAATAAAATGTCCCTAAAAAAAAAGTATTAAATTCAACAGTATTCAGTTTCACACCTATGAAATACACCTGTATTCGAATTCACATCTGTGAGTACATTCATATTCATATTTTTAAATACGAATGTATTTGTATTCGTATTCACAAAACCCGTTGTTCCTTAATGCATTCGTATTCGTAGTTTTGAATACGAATTTGAACATCTCTGTTCATCTCTGTTCCTGCAAACTATGCTTGTTATTTGATTACTCTGGAAAGGATGAGTGAGCGAGAACTGGGACTTAGCACTTTAGTCAAAAATAAAAAATAAAGTGAGGATTGACTGGGAGCGACAATAGCCCTCGCAGGTACAGAACCTCGAAGATGGAGGAGCGGATGTTGGATGTGCTTAACTGTCCTTGGGATATTCAATGAACATTATCCTCCCAAGTCCTACGTGACCTTCAGTTCATCTTTCTAGAGCAAGTCTCAAGTCTAGCATTACTCACATGAGCCATAGGATGTAGGTCTAAATTATTGAAACAGTTCTTGTAATATTGAAAAAAAAATCGTTTTTTTTTTACGCAGAAGGGTTAATCCATTTAGAATCATCCAGCATTAATTAATTTTGCAGCTTAAGATTTCTTTCCATGTTGTTGTTTTTTTGTTTACTAATTATTATCTGCTCGCTTATTTAAAGGACGGCATAATCAAGGATTTTTACCTTCACTTACCTATATTTGAAATATATAGTACGGGAAAGTATTGCGGTCGTGAAAATTTTCGAATTCCAGGTTTCAACGGAAATACACCTTTTAGGGTTTCCCAAGTCCAAATGACCAAGTCCCGCAAAAAGGTCTGTGTGTGTGTGTCCGTGTGTGGTAACTACCGCGCGTAAACGAAATGTCCTATGAAACTAAATTTAAAATTTAAGACAACTATATGCCCTACTAATTTATAACTATACGCCGGAAGTATTATTGAATTGTTACAAAAGCTTTTTCATCAAAATCAGCTAACCAGAAGAGCCACTTTACACCATGCATTTTGCACCGTTTGACGATTTTCTCAAAAACGGCTCTAACAATTTTGATTAAACTCACTATATCGATGTAAAATTTGATAAGCTTTAATACTATGTAGGTTTTATTCCGATTTAAATAGTCTGACAGGACTTAAATGCCGATATTTTAAGTAATTAAGCCTTACCAAGTTAAGTACTTTTAATTTTATAGATTTTAAAATATTAGACACCTTAACGTGTCAACATTGATAAATAACAGTCAAATATGAATGTTGAGCGCATTTGATAAACAACTAAAGGAGAAAAGTGCAAAAATGTGTTAAGGAAACAGGGCCCTTAACATATTTTAAGTGCTGCCCTCTAGCAGACAGCATCATTATCAAGAGCACAACGTCATCTAGTGGATTGCAGGCGATGGCGAGGTAAGTGCAAGTCGTGTGTTTTCCGCACCAGATTATTTATTGAGTATAACAGCTTCCAATACACCACCGATGCCCCCACTAGTTATTCTCTCTTCGTTCCTTTATAGATTTTAAAACATTGTCTAAGACATACGTTCGGTATTAGACAATGTTTTAAAATCTGGAGCAACAATGCTCGGGGAACATCACGGGATGCAGCAAAGGATATTCCCCGCTTAGTTAAACAGCGGGAAAAGTAGTGCTAATGATATCACGTTTTATTTGTATTTCATCACTTTCCCCTATACCATAATTTTTTCTCCCCCTTACCTCCATTTTTAAAATCAATCAAAGAATTTTTAAAAACAGTTAGAGATAAAACTGAGTGAAACTATTAAAGAATTAATTCAATTAAATTTCTGTAGAAACATGTGTGTCATTAAAAAATCTATTATATTATTATCTAAAATAATCAGTTAGTTTTATGTTCATTTCATCACTCTCTATTAACTTTTAAAAGCTTGTGTATGAGATAATATTCTATCTGAAATCTTTAGCTTTCCAACGGTATATCATACATGTATATTACTGCTCTTATGTTCAAAAACAAACAATTGCATTAAAAAATATTTTTTCTGTTTTCTCCTTTAGTTGGGTATCGAATTTATATATTTACCTGTTTTTCAACAGTGTTAACAAGATAATATAGTTATTTTTATTGAATCTACAAAATTAAAGGTACTTTAGGGAAAGAAAATTTAAAATACCGGCATTTAAGCCCTCTCAGACCATTTTAATCAGAATAAAACCTACATGATATTAAAGTCCATTAAATTTTACATCGATATAGCGAGTTTAATCAAAATCGTCGGAACCGTTTTTGAGAAAATCGAAAAAAGGTGCCAAATGCATAGTATAAAGTTCCTCTTCTGGTAAGCTCATTTTGATGAAAAAGGTTTATTAACGTTTCGGGCATATAGTTTGTCTTAAATATGAAATTTCAGTTTCATATGACTTACCGTTTCCGCCCGGGAGTTACCACACACACAGACCTTTTTGCGGGACTTGGTTATTTGGACTCAGGGGACCCTAAAACCTGTATTTCCGTTGAAAACTGAAATTTGATCATTTTCACGATCGCAATACTTCCCCTTACTATATATATTATGTGAAAGTAAAAAACGCTGTATACCTCTTCCTTTTAAACTGTAATAATAAAATACTTAACATTAATTTATTTGTAATTAATAATAATGTGCACTCACTAATTATTTAGGAGGGTGATTTCTCATAATAACATATATAATAATACGATAATAAAAACTGCTGTATTAATCCTCAACTCGCATTATGAAGCGTGACAAAATCAAACAGTCTGAACTCTTTGCTCGCTGCTTGTTACTTGATGTTACTTGATGCTTGTATCACTGCTCCGTTATGCGGTTACTCTAATACTTGAGTTTTGCTGCTTTTTAGTTAAGCTTCACCGCTGAACACGCGTGTAGTAAAAATCTCTCTGGTATTTCGATGAACTATGGTAATTTTGCCGATTTCAGAAGTAAACGGAACTTAAAATGACGACGGAAGTATTATTTGCATTATTGTTCTTAACAACACAACACATCTCATAAATAGTGCTGAAAGTAGTAGAAAAAATTAACTGAAAAGGAGATTTTTAGGAAGTTGAAGATTATAAGGGAAATGAGGCTCACCTTCCATTATTTTTCTTGTATATCTTTGTCATTATCCTACTAACTGTAAAACTCTAGATTTTGAGAGAATAGTCATGTTTTATATGAATTTTAAAACATGATTAAAATTTATAATGATGTAGTTTAGTTGACCGTTAAGAAATTAGATGAGAAAGATGGTTGGGGGTGCGGCCATTAGAGAAAAAAACATATTAAAACTTAGTGATATTTTAATTATGTTCCGAAGCCTCAGTCTTCTTTAGAAACCGTCTCAGAGACAACCTTGATGAAGGCCAACAATGTAGGCCGAAACGTCGGCACATAATTAAAATATCACCAAGTTTTAATGTGCGTTTCTCTTTAATGACCGTACTCCCAACTATCTTTCTTATCTGATTGAAATTTATTTTTCAAGATATTAAAAGGAAATATCTAAAGGCGGACTGTATAAAAACTTATGTAGAATAAAGATGTATATGATGAGGACATGTGACGTGAATTTTGACCGAGACTCAACTATTTATATTTTAAATTAGTTATTTGCGTTTTTATAGTTATTGTATTACTTGTTATTAACATCAACAATTCACGCGCCGACTCAGTTGTCGAAATGATTTCCCTTCAATGATATTCACCGGGTACCGGTCACGCCATTTCGCGTTGTGTTGTATAATTTTCTTGTCTACTTCTACTACTCCGGAGACCGTATATTGCACGCAATATATTTTTATTCCTTTAAGCCGTTTCTAACTTGAAACTTGAATTCAGTTTTTTAGATAAATTTAAAATAACAAAAGCAATAAAAAATATAAAAAAAAGATCTGTAGTACCTCCTACTGTAACACATAATGACATAGCAATACAAACCTAATTTTTAATCGTTTCTACCCCGATTTCAAATATTATTCAAAGCTCTCAACAAAGAATAAATTAATATTATACAATACAAGGATGTCATGGGGCCTACAATTTAATATGCATGCCCGGTCTTGAATCTTGCCGTCAAATCGCATATAAAAATAATAAAAAATAAATGTTTCAGAAACATCAATTATCCACCAACCACCCAAATAAATAACTATCATGCACAACGAATTGATGATTTGACTGACAAAACACATGAAATAAACAGGTAATTAATCAACGACACTAAAATATAGACATAATAAAACAAAAAAACATACTATTATAGAACCTCTATCTGGCTAAATTTTATTCTTATATTGTTATTTCCTGGGTGGCGTTTTTTATAATTTTACCAACAACAAAAATGATGCTTATATGTGAATTTATTATCAATTATGCTGATTATGTATTTTAACTAAATAAATTCCAATACAAAATAATTTAATATAAAAAACTGTTAAGAAAAAAAAAATGAATAGACCAAAGAGTTCTGCAAAAATATTTTTGCTAGTTTGCTATTTAATAGAAACGACCTAAAGCGGATTTCTTTTAAACTATATAGAATATTTAAATTAAGATATTAATTTGTCAAATAATGAATCTTTAAGCTTAGTATTTTCTTACTGCTACAGTTATATGTATTATATTTATATATAAAACTCTCCTTCTTTAGAGTTACCATAGGAGGAAAAGATATTAAAAAAAAAAAAAAAAAAAAAAAAAAAAAAAAAAAAAAAAAAAAAAAAAAATATATATATATATATATATATATATATATATGTATATATATATATACACATATATATATATTATTTTTGTTCTTTAAAGTAAACTAAAATAAGATAAAAATGTCAATGGTTTTGAAAGCACTTGGAACGGACAATTCATTGAATTCAGAATTTTGTAACATTGATTTTCATTTTATTTTATTATTTATTTATGAGCGGCGTGGTCTAGTGGACTGAACACTAGTCTACAGTTCTCCGGGTCCTGGGTTTGAATCCCGGCTGTGGCAGAATATTATTTATTCTGTTAAATCAGACAGGGGCGACCCTAGAGTATGTACACCCTTCTTGGGCAGACTCAGCCTCTATAAAGTGGCTAAGAAAATTGTGAAAAACCTGGCAGCTGAGCGTGATCAAGGGCCTGATCACCTCATTGCGCTGCCGTTGGCTTAGAAACAGTACGAATCTGTACATATACTGAAACTCTCACCCTTCAAGGGTTATAGTGGTACAGGTTTTAGTTTTCTAATTATTTATATTCACTATATACTTAACATATGGAGATAGATCACTAGGCTACTGTTCTCCGGGTCCCGGGTTCGAACCTCAGCTGTGATAGAACCCAGCCTCTATAAAGGGGGTACCGAAAATTAGGCCGAGACGGTTGAGCGTGATATAGGCCTAATCACTTCGTTACACAGACGTTGGCCGTGAAACAGTACGAATTTTTATATGTACTTAAAAAAACACCCTTGATAAGTTGTAGAGATACAGATTTCTTTAAAACTAATATTTTAATACCCAACCAAACATGAAAGGCAAGTTTTACAATATAATGAGTTTTTGTCAATAACAAAATAACTTAGCGGCCTATTTTGGCTAACAGACCTTCATATGTATTTTTGTGGTGACAGTACTTTCGGCCTAAAAGAAAGAAAACAAATTAAACCCTATATAACGTATTTTGTAAGTAGTTGCGATTTTATTATAGCAGGGGTTACTGTAATGTATTTACTTATGGTTGGTTACATGAGATGCATTAGGATTTATCGTTTATCCGATTTATTGAAATAAGATGTCTATGATGGAAATAAATAAATTCTATAAGACTCGGGGATATCAGAAGGCTTGAGTCATGGCTTGGTATCCACCGGAGGGACATAATGTTTGACATTAGAAAATACAATATCGGAAGGTAACCTTTACATGGCGTCTCTAGTTTCAGCTAGATGCCAAAGAGCTAGGCAACAGTTGGAAAAGGGCAGTCTCTGTCCTATATAATTTTTTATTCTGGGTGCATTTATTAAGTTCTAATATTGCGTTTTCGTAGCTTATGCATGATATGCATCGTACACTTTATAATGCGACCTAAAAATATTTTAATGAACAAACAACAGTTTGACATAATTGGACTTGGAAAAGATGTTATATAACAGAAACAAATCTGATGTGTTCAATACGAAAGGTTCACTTACATTGCTCGTTAAAATAAATAAACTCTTGCGTAAAGTAATTTTTTTTTCGATTTTCAAGCTGGAAAAAACAAAAAAAATGTTACATTGAGCTTAAGTTTATTTCAAATCAGATAATACAACCCAGGATACCTAAGCCCTTTTAAAAGTCTTATAAATCAATAAAGAAATAGATCTAGATATCTCTGACAATCTTATAACTATGCAATCTTGTAAATATATTAAACAAATAAGAACGGATTAAACCAAGTTTATATTTATACATAATTACAATTATGCAGGAGATCTATTTAATATTCATGTATACAAAATCTGTTTTGTTTTAATATTCAGAACCAGTATTTTTTTCTTGCTAATTTTTTTTAATGGTATAATTTATTGTCAGTTTAATGAATAGTAGTATTATTTTTTTTTTTTTTTTTTGCTTCATGTATAATTGTTTTATTATATTTTTCCCTTTTTCTTTTCCTTTAAATATTAATATGTATTGGCAAATTTCTGTGGAATACAGTATTCCATTAGCATGTATTTCTACCTCTAAAATCTTATAGCCTTAATTAAAGTAGATAGTTATCATTTAATCATTGAAATTAACAGCCGACAGAAGCAATCTGCTAATGGGATAGGAATTGTGAAGAGCATGAAGGTAATTTGGTGTAGTAGAGGTAGTCAATGGTGGAATATTGATAGGAATCTTGAGTATTTTCCGACTAATTACATTTTCTCACTAACTCTATGCTGTTTTCCGGCGGGGTAATAACATGCATTAACACCTTTTTATCTACCTTATCATATCTAATACCAATGGCCGTTCCGAGATATATGCAAATGGAATTTCTTAGAAATTATTTTTATTGTAACGTAAAAAAGATTGTTGATACAGTGAAAATAAATCTAAAATAATTAGTCGGTTTCTAAGTCAAAAACACTTTATTTCAATAAACTTTAAACGAGTCAACGTTTCGGGGGCCTTCCCCATCATCAAATCTCACTAAAATACATCAACAAATTATCAACTAACATCAAAAGATAACTATTTTATATACTAATTAAAAACATCAAAAATATATATAACAATGTTACATAAAAATTATATTTACCTGAGTTGTTTAAAAATTAAAATATTCATTTTTTTATTTATAGTAATTTACAACTATATTAAAGAACACAATAAGTAAATATGAGGAATGAAAAAAAAAAAAAAGTCATAAAAATGTCTTGAGAAAGAACTACCCAGTGGTAGGTAGCACTTCACTATTTTAACTCAGTAGGTCCCGAGGCCACCTTCTTTTCAGTCGCCTTGGAGGGTTATCAGGGATATCTAAGGAAGATAAATTACGGACAAGTGGTTTTGTATGGGCAGGGAGTTTAATATCCATTTTTAATTATAATTTTGTCAATGATTTATGTTAAATTTTTTTTTTTTTTCAAATTACCACCAAGGAACAATATCCATCTAAACTCACAAATTCTTTGGCCCCTTATGGGTCCGGATCATCCTATTTACTGTAGAAAGTACACACTAATTTATCCCTAAATATAGGTCAATAATGTAAGGTTTACAATTTTAACTTTCCTATTTCATCTGCATAGTGGGACTAAGGTGCTTTGAAGATTTTTTATGATTTATGGTATTACTTATTTTTTGTTTATATATATAGATTCGATAGTACCTATATCCAAAAGGTACTAAAAACATTTCCTTCCAAAACGTACTAAATATCCCCTATAAATATCCCCATTTCCTTCCAAAAGGTACTATATTTCCTATCATACGGCAGAAGCACCTAACTATATATCGTCTTGTATATAGCATTTCCAAGTCAATTGTAACCTTTTCCAAGTCAAATGTAACTTTTTCCATTTCAAATGTAACCTTTTCCAAGTCAAATGTAACCCTTTCCATTTCAAATGTCACCTTTTCCAAGTCAAATGTAACCCTTTCCAAGTCAAATGTCACCTTTTCCATTTCAAATGTTACCTTTTCCAAGTCAAATGTCACCTTTTTCTTCACTTCTAGCCTCAAATATTCCGTTTTATTTATTGAAAAATAATTAGTTTAATTAACATTATGACTTTTTTAATAATTTTGGCATATTCTATCGCTATCTTTATTGTTTTTTAGATATTTGGTATCAAGTTCTGTTTTTTACTAGCTATATTTAAAAAAAATAATTATCATCTATTTAGTTTTAAGATAGTTATTGATTTTAAGTTTTTTTAGAGGGGAGGGGTAGATTTTGTGAAAATTAATGTGTTTTCGGGTATTAAAATTACTTTTTTCGAGCTGTATTTTTTATCGCTCGCGTGCATGTTAACTCGCATTTACTTTTAATGTTTTTAATTGATGTAGGAGTTAATAGTTGAGTTTTCGGGTATTATAATTACGTTTTATTTTTTTATTGCTCCCATACATTTTAACTCGAACTTACTTTTCATATTTTTTACTGTCATAAGGGTTGATAATTGTCTTTTCGGGTCTTATTATTACGTTTTTCGAGCTGTGTTTTTACCGCTCGCGTGCATTTTAACTCGAATTTACTGTTAATATTTTTTAATGTCATAAAGGTTGATAATTGAGTTTTCGGGCTTGTGATTACGTTTTTCAACTATGTTTTTTTATCGCTCACGCTTATTTTAACTACAATTTACTTTTTATGTTTTTTTATTAATATAGGGATTGATAATTGTGTTTTCGGGTCCTATAATCACGTTTTTTGAGGTTTATTTTTTTATCGCTCCCATGCAATTTAACTCGAATTTATTTTTAATGTTTTTTATTGATATAGGAATTAATTAATGTGCTTTGGGGGGTTATGATTACGTTTTTCGAGCTGTATTTTTGATCGCTCTCAATTATTTTAACTCGAGTTTACTTTTAATGTTTTTTATTGATATAGGGATTAATTATTTTGCTTTCGGGTGGCTATGATTACGTTTTTTGAGCTGTATTTTATATCGCTCTCGCTTATTTAAACTAAAATTTACTTTTTATGTTTTTTATTGATACAGGGGTTGATAATTGTGTTTTCGGGTCCTATAATTACGTTTTTTGAGTTTTATTTTGCCATCGCTCCCACGCATTTATCTCGAAATTACTTTTAATGTTTTTTATTGATATAGGGATTAATTAATGTGCTTTCGGAGTGCTATGCTTACGTTTTTCCAGCTGTATCTCTTATCGCTCATGCGTATTTCAACTTGTATTTACTTTTAATATTTTTTATTGTTATAGAGGTTTGTAATTATCTTTTCGGGTCTTGTGATTACGTTTTTAAGCTGTTTTTATTGTCGCTTGCTCTCATTTCAACTTCCATTTGCAGTGGTCTTTTTTGTTTTTGTTTTAGGGGATTCTCATAACGTGTTTTGAACTTTATTCTTTTATGCGCTTGGGAATTTCTACATACCGTAGGTATGATGGTATAATTTGATGTAAAAATTATTTATTGTGTTTTTGCAGGATCTGATTACATTTTTGATCTGGACGTTACATCGCGATTGCGCATTCTTCTAGATCACTTTTAATTTAAGTTAAAATGTGCACTAGCTATAAAAAAATGTCATAAACTCTATAATATTCCCGAAAACATTATAAACGATCCCTCTATCGAATATTTATGAAATAGGAACAGTAACTTAAAATGAGTAAAAGCGATAACAAATTTGGTTCAAATAATATTATCAGAACACCCTAAAATGGGATAAACGATTCCTAAATTAAATTATCAAATAATTGTAAGACCAAGTTATGAAGCGGATCCTTTAAAAAAGATTTAGTTGAAAAACTTACTCAGGACGCTAGAAAAGGAACTATAACTAATCCTTTTATAAAATAATAATACTTATAAGATTAGAAGTAAATACAAGTTGAAATACGCATGAGCGATAAGAGATACAGCTGGAAAAACGTAATCATAGCTCCCCGAAAGCACATTAATTAATTCCTATATCAATAAACAACATTAAAAGTAATTTCGAGACAAATGCGTGGGAGCGATGGCAAAATAAAACTCAAAAAACGTAATCACAAGACCCGAAAAGATAATTACAAACCTCTATAACAATAAAAAATATTAAAAGTAAATACAAGTTGAAATACGCATGAGCGATAAGAGATACAGCTGGAAAAACGTAAGCATAGCACTCCGAAAGCACATTAATTAATCCCTATATCAATAAAAAACATTAAAAGTAATTTCGAGATAAATGCGTGGGAGCGATGGCAAAATAAAACTCAAAAAACGTAATTATAGGACCCGAAAACACAATTATCAACCCCTGTATCAATAAAAAACATAAAAAGTAAATTTTAGTTTAAATAAGCGAGAGCGATATAAAATACAGCTCAAAAAACGTAATCATAGCCACCCGAAAGCAAAATAATTAATCCCTATATCAATAAAAAACATTAAAAGTAAACTCGAGTTAAAATAATTGAGAGCGATCAAAAATACAGCTCGAAAAACGTAATCATAACCCCCCAAAGCACATTAATTAATTCCTATATCAATAAAAAACATTAAAAATAAATTCGAGTTAAATTGCATGGGAGCGATAAAAAAATAAACCTCAAAAAACGTGATTATAGGACCCGAAAACACAATTATCAATCCCTATATTAATAAAAAAACATAAAAAGTAAATTGTAGTTAAAATAAGCGTGAGCGATAAAAAACATAGTTGAAAAACGTAATCACAAGCCCGAAAACTCAATTATCAACCTTTATGACATTAAAAAATATTAACAGTAAATTCGAGTTAAAATGCACGCGAGCGGTAAAAACACAGCTCGAAAAACGTAATAATAAGACCCGAAAAGACAATTATCAACCCTTATGACAGTAAAAAATATGAAAAGTAAGTTCGAGTTAAAATGTATGGGAGCAATAAAAAAATAAAACGTAATTATAATACCCGAAAACTCAACTATTAACTCCTACATCAATTAAAAACATTAAAAGTAAATGCGAGTTAACATGCACGCGAGCGATAAAAAATACAGCTCGAAAAAAGTAATTTTAATACCCGAAAACACATTAATTTTCACAAAATCTACCCCTCCCCTCTAAAAAAACTTAAAATCAATAACTATCTTAAAACTAAATAGATGATAATTATTTTTTTTAAATATAGCTAGTAAAAAACAGAACTTGATACCAAATATCTAAAAAACAATAAAGATAGCGATAGAATATGCCAAAATTATTAAAAAAGTCATAATGTTAATTAAACTAATTATTTTTCAATAAATAAAACGGAATATTTGAGGCTAGAAGTGAAGAAAAAGGTGACATTTGACTTGGAAAAGGTAACATTTGAAATGGAAAAGGTGACATTTGACTTGGAAAGGGTTACATTTGACTTGGAAAAGGTGACATTTGAAATGGAAAGGGTTACATTTGACTTGGAAAAGGTTACATTTGAAATGGAAAAAGTTACATTTGACTTGGAAAAGGTTACAATTGACTTGGAAATGCTATATACAGTATATACTATATATATATATATATATATATATATATATATATATATATGTATATATGTATATATACTATATATATTATATATAGTACGTCTTGAATCACTGCAATCATTATAATCAATAGTTTTAACCTAATGATCAGTTTTTAGGCTGTTTTAAAAAATTCAATTGCCTCTCTTCGGCTCTCATATGTTCCAAATTAAATGAAGTTTATTCTTCTTACAGCTACATAAATTTAATACAAATATTTTAAGACACCTAAATTTTAATAGAATAATGGTATTTTATGGAGCAAATGGTTGGAATTAGAATTCCCTGACCTTGCTAAAATATGAGAAGTAAAACCGTGCCTGATCTAACCTAATAGAATGTTTGTTTTTTTTAAAAGGTTAAATACAGAAATAAAAGTTATTTATTATCAGTCTTTATAGTTAAATTTTGTTTACTCTTAGTTAATAATATAAATAGATTTGTTCAATTCATTGGAAGAATGAGTAAAAGTTTAAAACAAATTTCATAATTACAAACTTTCTTATTATAGTGCCAAAAATAAATAAAAGGTCTTTAGAATATTCGCTTTCTTTAAGAAGAATAGACAATAAAATCTAGTTAACCTACAAGATAAGATATTTCTCAGAGTGAGAAAAAGGAAATATACATAACTTAGTAATTAGCAATATAAAGACTTTAGTCGTGAGTAATATTGTGTGAGAAAGTACTATGTCCATATTATACTGTTGAAAATTCATGGGAAAAGTGCAATAATTTGGAAAAATAAGTTGTTACTAAATTAAAAAGTCAACATTAGATTATAATAAAAAAAGAATCAAGTAAATTGGTCCAATAATAAATAAATTACAGATTTTTGGGTTTCCTGTAATATTGTCTGAATTGGATATAGTACCTTTTGGAACTCAGGGACTCAATTGAGACGTTGTTTTCCAAAAGGTACTATATCCATTCTAGGAAATTTTACAGGACACTCGAAAATCACTAATTATTATATTATTAAATTAGCTAATTTGATTCTTTTCGCATAAAAATCCAGAATTGTTTTTTTAGTATATTAATAATATCATATTAATGATATGAAATGTGTAATTAGTTCCTTTAAAAAATAATTATATTTCTAAATTGCGTTATAAAGAACTTGGGTGTTAATTAGATAAAATCAAATAGAAGATTTAGATACATTTAAGTGGTGAGAATACAAATATGTAAAAAATGTCCTTTAGTACCTTTTGGAAATCAACGTCTCAATTGTGTACCACCTCCAAAGTGAAACTTCGCCCTTTTTCGACATCAGTCTATTTTAGGGATAGCATTGCTCAAGTTATGCGGTGTTGCATCTATCAGAATGAAGGCGTTCTATTCTATTGATTCAATCGGTCATAAGTTAATATTTCCTTTTCTATTTGAAATATATAAGGGAAAGTATATATTAATCATAGTAGAAAGTAAGGGAAAGTATTAGCGATCGTGAAAATTTTTGAATTAGAGTTATAACCGAGTAATAATACACACCCAAAAACGTCTTTGCCTGTGTATGTGGTCTCTCTAGCTTAAAAACGAGAAGCTGTATACAACTGAAATTCCATATTTACGGAACGTATATGCTTGAGATATTACAGCAACTTTTTCTACAAAATCGGTGAACCAGAAAAGTTACTTTATTCGATGTATTTTGCATCGTTTTATGATTTTGTCGATTAAACTCTCTATATAAATGTAAAAATTAATAGATCTAAATATGAAGGTTTCATTCTAATGTAAATAGTCTTACAGCAATCAAATTCCGATATTTTAAATTGTCTGCATAAAGTACATCTTATTTTGCAAATTCGAAAAAAAAAAAAAAAAATGAAACATCATCTTATTAACTTAGGTAAAAATTGGCTAAATATACAAGTTGATAAAAGAATATGATAACCAACCAAAGTAGAAAAATCAAACCTTTTTTTTTTTTTTTTTTTTTTTTTTTTTTTTTTTTTTTTTTTTTTTTGGTGAACACAAAACTAGTTATATACCTACCCTAAACATTATAGAAAAACAAAAATGATATTATATACAAAGCTGTATAATATAATACAGAAAGACAAAACTGAAATTAAGTTATGTAATTTTTGTAGATAATCATATCTGTTGTTTGATTATTTATTCTGAAACACATGTTTTCTCCAAAACTTAAAGCAATTCTTTAACTTTTTTTTCAAAACTAACTTTTATTAGTTCTTAAATTCCCTTTGAGGCGCCTGAAAAGATGATGGCCTCGAGACCTGATAATAAAAAAAATATTGAAGTGCTACCACTGGGTAGCTTCTTCACAACAGTGTATCTAGCCAATTTCTTATTTTTTTTTATTTAGTAGTAAATATCAATAAATCAATTAAAAAAAAAAAATTAAATTGATTTTAATAACGTAGGTAAATGAAAGACTTCTGTTGCACGCACCAGATTTTTTAGAATATTTGTTTAAAATAATTTTCGATATAATATTGAAATATAAAGATTAATATTTGCTAGACCTACAAATCTGACATTTATATTACTGTTTACTCATTGTCTTTGTTCAGATAAATGTTTACGTTTTGATAAATTATTAAATGCTAATGTATAACGTTTTTTCATGTTTGTTTTATAACGGTCAATTATGATTTTAAATAAATTTTGAATGCCGTGGCATGTCCCGGACAGTACGAATTACTTCCTCTTCGAGATCCTGTTCACGCAAATAATCCAGGGATTTATTGCCTCGTGGTTTAGCACGAAGCCTCGCCAGCTCACCGGCTTCAACCTTCTTCCTATAATCTATTGTAATACATAAATCTAAAGTTCTATGAGATAAAACATATCTGACATGATGATAATAAAAATACTTAATGAATTTAATACTTAAAATTTTACTATAAAACAAGTGAAACTATTATATAGGTGGAAATAATCGGGAGTCAGTCCTTTGTTAAATATTTTAATTTTGTCGACCTTTCGGCCCAACCTTTTGAGCCATCATCAGGGCTACAAACATCAGAACAAAAGAGATACATATGTATGTAATAATGAATTTTTTTTTTTTTTTTACATTTAAAATAAAACAGAAAATATACCAACATACTTAAATATTATAGATACAAATAATGATAAGATGATAAACAATATGATGATGATAAGCATAAAAACAAACTTTAGACTTTAATATAGAAGTAAAAAAATATATATAAACTTACCATTACTGAGCCATGTCCAAGCATTTTTATTTTATTTTTTAAAATCTTTTATGGATATTTACAACTGTACACAGTACAAGTAAATGAGCTATTTACAGATCATTGGCTTGAAAAAGTCTTGAGAAGAATCTACTCAGTGGTAGCACTTCAGAGTTTATTTGGTAAGCAGGTCTCGAGGCCACCGTCTTTTCAGACACCTCGGAGGATTATCGGGAATAGATGCCGATGAGAGGATACGGACAAGCGGGTTTGTATGGGCGGTAATTTGGAATGAAAGGAGGATTATCTTTTTTGGGCAATTTCTGCAACGAGTGGGATATTCAGGTCTCTATGGATGAGTTTGTTGGTAGCTAAGTACGGAGCGTCTAGGATTTGTCGAAGGATTTTGGATTGTAAGGATTGGATGCGGGAGGAATTCGATGGTTTAGTGTAGCCCCATAGCTCTATGCCATAAGTCCAGATAGGTCTAATAATGGTTTTGTAAATGAGTTTTTTGAAGTATAGAGGGAGTTTTGATCGTTTGTCAAGTAAGTGCTTTAATAGTCGGATATCTACGAGCAGTTTCTTGTCGTTTAAGTCTTGTATGAGGATTCCATGTAAGACGTTTATCAAGATGAAGTCCAAGGTATCGTATTTGTCCTATAGTGATGAGTGGGGATGTCCAAGCATAAACTTAGGAATTCCGAAAACATAGGTGGTATGGGGGGGGGGTGTAAAAACCCCTGTCGGTTTTCCCCTCTAAATATAAATACTACAGCTTGTCTTTTTTTAATAGTTTTAAAGAATTACCCAAAGGAAAAACAAAACATTTTTAAGAGAAAATTATAAAGACTAGAATCTGAGATATGTAAATGAACCAACAGGTCTATAAAAAACAACAAAAAGTTTTATAAACGCAAAGAAAAATATACAGTAAATAAAATATAAATTATATAATGAAGTAAAAAGTTATAACTTAAGGAGAAGGAAGATGTTGGCATACAAAGGTGAGATTATTTCTTTGCCTGTTTTATGATTGACGGGTACTCGATCTTTTTTCATATGGATGTGTTTAGCGCTTCGGATAGGAGTCGCTTTTTGTTGTTGGGTACGGTGACTAGGATTTCAGGATTATCAAAATCAAAATGATGGTCAAGGGATAATGGCGTGTTCGGATAATTTTAATTATTTCCACCTATAATAGTTCCCACAGTCGACTGTACATCCTCAATAAAGTGAAACTATAGTTAACATATACACGTTTATATAACACAAGAATATTAAATATTCCAAATATAATCTATGATATTATAAACTTAAAATATCTTGATAAAAACATGGGCTACAGTCGATACTGATCTACAATACAACGGTATTGTTTGGAAGCTGCATGGTCATTAGTGAACACCAACCACCATATTTAATTACTGAATTATTTCTGGTACTCATTAAAGGGCTCTCTTGGATGATAAGAGCGCATGGTGAACCACGATTTTGTCTACTGACCAAAAATTTCATTTAGGATAACAAGGTGTCAAACGGCAATGATTTGAATAAATTCGGACAAATATATTTTTTTTAAACGATAAAAAAATCAATAAAATAAAGGGAGGATTAGGTCGAGAATACGTTTAAGCATCAGGTTTTTCCCCAAATTTCTTATAATAATTTTCTTTATATTATCGATTTCTACGTAGAACTGAAATGATAAGATAAGCATTTATTTACACATGTTTACAATTTGGTTGATACATAAAGTTTAAATATGTTTATTTTTATTTTTAAACCATTCTAATAGTTAATATATTTAAAAAAGAAACAATTTTTGACCAAATATTGTATAAAAATTTTAAATAAAATTGCTAAGAACTTTTTTAATAAAATTGCAAAAAAAGTTATTTAAATCAAAATTTTAGGTTTGAATAAATACTTAAATAAAAATGATTTTTTACTGATGTGTCGGCCTTTTCTGTAGGAGGATTAGTCTTGATCGGTGACCAGACGTACCTTTTGGGTTATCAGTTCGCTGCGTGTTTTTCAATTTCTTGGCATTTTGATTCCCAATATTTTCGGCCTTTCTATGCCAAAATATTCCTTCATGTTTTTTTAATTTCGTCAGACCATCTCTTGAGCTGCTCTCCTTACTTGCGTTTCTTTCCGAGAGGTGTCCATTCGGTAACTGTCTTGCTCCACCTGGGTCCTTCATTCGCATTAAATGCCCAGCCCATTCCCGTTTAAGCTTTTTTATACAACCCACAGCATCCCTCACTAAAATGCCCTCTCTCAGAATAGAATTGTTTACATTATGCTTACATTTGTCATGCTCCTATCCATTCTTCTTTTAAATGAAATGAATAGTTATCAGCCATTTACTACATTCAAAATCTCCTTTCCCTCTTGAGAAAATTCCAGTTTCCAGAAAAATTACAGAATCGACAACAATACAAGTTAAAAAAATAAAAATAAATAAATTGATTTAAAATGATATTTATTTAAATTAAATAGGTCTCAATTTTTTATTGAAATAGGGTCACCAGTGCTATAGTATCCCAATGTCACAGGTTCGGCAGTTGGCCCTGGGATTTTCGAAGGGAGCAATTTTTTCCAGCATATTTTCCGCTCAATATGCTGTATGTTATAGGATTGTATGACTTCTAGACTATGTAAATAATTAATTAATTCTTTATTGCATATTATTTTATAGTTTTGTAAATATTGTACTTGATCAATATTATTAATGTCTTAATTAAGACAGATTGTAAAATAATCCAATAAAAAAATATTTTACTCCTATTAAAAAATCTCATGGTCACCTGCGAGGTTTGGACCCGCAACCATGGGCATAGTAGGCTGTTATGCCAGCCAATAACAGGCGACATTTATATTGTTAGGTTGTTTGGCTCCCTTTCTGTTAAAAAACTAAAAAAAAAAAATAAATATCATTGCTGGTTCCTCGATAGGACACTTTTCTACAATGGACCACATACCCCACAGAATTTATTGAGCGGCTTGTTTCTAGCAAAATTTAATTTTCGTTTTTATTCAGTCAACAAGTCAATTAATATTGAGATGTATTATTATTTATTTAGAAAAATGCTATTTGAAATAACTTTATAAAACTAGTTCTTTTATTAAGAGGAGGGGATAAATAAAATAAACTATTCAATTTCCCATGCACATGAAAACCCCCTACCAAAAAAAAAAAAAAAAATAATAAAAAATAAAATAATAGTTATTCATTTCTTGGCAGTTAATAAATTATCAATATCGTGAACTGCCGATGTTTCTCCACATCAGCGTCTCTGTTTATTTAACCGCTAATAATCCTTCATCTTCACTTTAAAATTATTACCTGATATTTATATTTCGAATTTATTCGACATTGATGTATATTGAATGCTTGATACTCCTTCTTTTTTCTTTCTATTCACAATCAACAAATCATAGGGTATATATCTTTACTGACTGATATAGCATTTACTACATTTTATGAGTCTTCAGAAGATTGGATTGTGAGTTTCACGGACCTTGGCATATATTTCCTTTGTTGCTTTGAATAGCTGCTAAAGCAAACATTTTATGCAGCTTACATATCACGACCTATGATAATACGCGCTCCTTATTTATTTTAGTGTAAACATTATATATCCATTAAATTTATCTATGTAAATGTTGATTGCGCAAGAGACAAAAGGGTGGCTGCGTATTGTTTGAGAAAGGAAGCATACGCTTAATAGCAGACATAAACAACCACCTAGCAGTTTGATTCATCATCGAGCAATGTGATTGAAAGTGTTTCAATCTCTTGAGACACGTCTCATGCAATACGAAAGGTGTTATATGGATAAATTATGTCCAGGAGCATTGTGTAGCTCAGTTGATATGTTACTTTTTTGTATGATTCCTATTTGTACTTCAGCACAAGACACGAGTGGTACAATAAAGTCAACAAAATAAATAGTACTGTCGAGGAAGAAATGAAACATTCTGCATTTAATTTCTGTCAGGTCTTTCATTGAGAATTAAACCTAGGTAATTAATTTTTATTGATAATTACAACTGTATTGTACAACAAATCTAGTAAATAGGCTAAAAGAAAATAGGCATAAACAAGACATGTAGAGAAGCTACACAGTGGCAGTACTAAAATATTCTAAACTAGAAGGTCTCGAGGACATCTTTTTTTCAGACGCCTCGGATGATTATCAGGAATTGAAGTGGAAGAAAGGGTAGAAACTAAAGGATTAGAGTGGGATTGGAGTTTGTCATGAAAGGAATGATATCTGGCTTGGGCCAAATCAGCAACATACGGAATATTAAGGTCTTTATGGATCAGTTTATTAGTTACAAAGTAAGGAGCCTTGAGGATTTTAGGAAGGATTTTGGATTATAGGGATTGTATACGGGAAGAATTTGATGGTTTAGTAAAGCCCCAAAGCTGTACTACGTAAGTTCACATAGGCCGTATGATAGTCAGGTAGATGAGCCTTTAGTAGTTAAGTGGAAGATTAGAACGTTTGTCTAGTAAGTGATGGAGTTTCCGAAAACGTTGACCAGTTTCTTCTCGTTTCAGTCTTATATAAAGGTTCCAAGTAAGGTGTTTGTCAAAGTGGAGTCCTAGATATCGGATCTGTTCAACAAGAACTAGCGGAATGTTATTTAAGGACACTGTAGGGCAGGATGTTACGACGAAGGGTAAAAGTAATTTGGTGGGATTTGTTGTAATTTATTTTAATTCTCCAATTCTTACACCATACTTTAAGGTCCTGAATTAATTAATGAATAAAACAGCCATAAAATTATATACCGATACAAGTATAATAAGCCACTCTTTCGTCTCCTGCAATTTAAATCCATACTCAGGGAACCAGATTTTTGACCTCTATACGCCCTCCTACAGAACCAAAAAATATGAATTTTTCTCCTTAACCCAGTCCACTTTTTTCTTGAATGCTCTCCCATCAAACATCCGTCATGCTTCTTTCCAATCTTCATTCAAATCTCTCCTTTTTAAACACCTTCTTGCTTCACATCCCGATGCCAACTAATTTGAGTATAGCGACTAAAGTGAGGTGAAAAATGTTTACTTGACAGTTAAGCTAATTTTTATTTTTAATTATTCTAATGTTTTTTTGATTTGTTAATTCTATATTACATTTATATATTCTTGTAATGTTTTTAATTTTTTTTTCTCTTTTTATCATTTAAAATAATTGTATATATTTATCATAATCATTAATGTTACTAGTTTTTTTTTTTTTTTTTTTTTTTTTTTTGCATATGTTCTTTGGCCAGTTATAATCCTTATTTTTGTTGTTCGTGCATGTTATTCTTAAGGGACCTAGTCCCATAATAATGTTCTTTTTTCATTCATTCATAACTTTTAAGCCCTTCTGACAAAAAATGTCTAGAAATAAATGACATAAACAGGATGTTCCGGTTAGCCCGTTTTGGTGAAGCATTTTTTGAAACATCAAAGACATATATTGAATTGTGTCACATGAAATGTCCGTTTTCAAGGTAAAGGATTTTTTATTAAAAATACGATATGAAAACAAGATAATTTTATTCGAAGTATTTACCTTATTTTTCTACACATTTTTCACAACGTGATACCAACTTTTTTATCCCCGAACTGAAAAACTCTGAGCTTTGAAGTGAAACAAAATTTTAAAACGCACTTTTCACTTGATCATCATTTACCCTGAGCTACCCATGTATCAAGCTTTTTTACTTTCCCAATACACTTTAAATGTCTGGAAACGGTAGATGCACTTGCATTGTGCTGAGAGTCCTTTAACTGTTTGGTAGGGGTTTCCTTCCACTGTATGTTTGAGGACATCGTTGTCTATTACGGACGGAGGTCTTCTTCGGGGCAAGTTTTCCAAGTCGGTATCCCCAACTGAAAACTTTACAAACCAACGGCGAATGGTCCGTGCATTTACACTCCCTTCCCCAAAAGCCTTGCGAATATTTCTAGCGGCCTCAGCTCCTGAATGGCCGAGTTTAAACTCGTACAAAAAATATTACTCGAAAATCGCGTGTTTCCATGTTCTTATTTGGAGGTATACTTAAAAGTGGGTAATTGATTGGGAAGCTAATGTTTATAATATAAAGGTAGAGGATTAATAACTGTTCACTTTAAATATGTAAACATTCGGAATAAAACAACAGAGACCTGCAAAATCCTTTATGTATTTCAGAAACTATAAAAACGGACATTTCATGTGAAACAACCCAATACTTATCTTTGATTTGTAATTTCAGTTTCTGGTGGCTTTTCGATATTTAGCTACACTTACCACATACAAAGACCCAGGCTTTATTATAGATTTTTTTTTAGTATAAGGAAGTATTAAAATATACAGTTGTAAATTTCAATAAAATAAGTAATAAAAAAAAAGATTTTTAAGTTTGACTGGAATTGTGGGTACAACCGCAAAAAGTGGTCCCCTGATTGAGAATAGCGTTAAGAATTGGAAATTCTAATTTTTGAGCCTATCATCATACCGGCATCAAAATGGAAGTAAAAATGGTAAAAAGGACTAATTGCTTTCGTATTAATTGTCATAGGCCATTAGGGTTCCTCTTGATTTAAATGGAGCCAATTAAATGACCATTACCCTGGGCCAAGTCAATTTAAAAACCTGTTGGGTATCTGGGACCCACTTAGACTATCTCCTCACTCACTCCCCAGCAGGTAATCTCCCTCCCCCCTTTTTTTTTTTTTTTTACTTTTAAATAATTTGTTTAATTTAATCGGAATAGAAATTAATAGGTTGATTTATGGCGGGCGGTAGCTCCTTATGTCGATTAATATCTTCACTACCGATTTTAACCGCTCCTGCCCCTTTTTTTTTTCTTGCTATTCGTTCTTTTTGTTTACTACTTGTCGAAATTTTCGACTCTCGTTTAGATATAGCCGTCAGGATTTTCGACTTCATTGTATACGTTTATTTTGATTGGTTTATTATTTTTTTATAAATCAGACCGATTAAAATAGCTCTGCTGGTTTGATATTTTCGGGTGATTCCAATTCGAAAAAAAATCGGCTGTTTGAACCTATGGTCCCTAAGGATAAGACAAAAAAACAATAATAGTAATATATATATATATATATATATATATATTTTATTATTATTATAATTATTACGATTATTCCTCCTGAGGAGAGCGTTCGAACTTGAAATCACTACTTCATGTTGGTCTTCTTTCCCTTCCAATATCTCGTCATTCTCTCAGAATTCCTCTTTTTCCTTTCTTCCGTCCATTTTTCCCCAGGTAATTTTATTTCGTCATTCTGCTCTCCGTTTTAGGCTACTCCAACACTTACTAGACAAACAGACAAACCTTCCTCTGAACTACAAAAGGCTCATCTACTTGACTATCATAATACCAATCTGGACTTACAGAGTAGAGCTTTGGGGCTCTACTAACCCATCAAATTCTTCCCGCATCCAATCCGTACGATCCAAAATCCTTCGCAAAATCCTCAACGCTCCTTTCTTTGTCACGAATAAACTTATCTATAATGACCTTAATGTTCCCTATGTTACTGATATGGTCCGGACCAGTTATCAATACTTTCATGACAAAGTCCATTTCCACTCTAATCCACTAGTTCCTATGCTATCATCCTCTTCAATTCCAGATAATCCTCCGAGGCGCCTGAAAAGGAAATAGCCCCGGGACCTTCTAGTTTAGAATAATGTTAGAGTGCTTCCAATGGGAAGCTTCTCTACATGTATATCATGTCATTGTATTATATATCTATCACATTTACTTGATGTATTTTTTGTTTGTTAATACAGTAGTAAATACCAATGTTTAAAAAAAAAAAAAATTCGTCATTCCTGCGCGGTCTTTAAAATTGTCTATATTACAATGTTGTACGTCCCGCTGTACCCCTTTAAACCATTCAGTACCGCATTTCCTTTTTTTTTTTAAATATTGAATAGTTTTTTTACCGTTCTGGAGTTCTCCATTCTACAAATGTGCGCTTAAAACTTCGCTCGACATTTTCTAATTTCCTAGGTTATAGTGTTCATTTTTTGGTAAAGTTCGTCCTTAGTCCTTTTTATCCAAATTCCGTTTCTGTTGATGGCTCCATAAATCTTCCTAAATTTGTTTCGCTCCTGTTTTACTATATCCCTAATTTTGGAATTGCCTTCGATTACCATAGCTTCGGATGCGTAAATAGCTTATGGAAGAATTACTGTTCTGTAATGCATTAATTTTGCATTTATCGAATAATATCTTCAATATCATCTAGTATATATACATATTTTATAGCTTGTGAATATTATTTAGGAAATGAGGAGGAACAAGTTTGAGGATTCGTCGGGGTACATAGTTCTGTCTTCTAAAGTATCTGCTTTACTCAATCAAGGATTGGAATAATAATTAATCAATGAATGATTATTAATCTCAGGTTTGCTCTGTAATTTTTATTCAACCAGTACCTCTGAAACCGATGAAGGGTCTTCAGTCTTTGTTTGTACGTTCAGTTATTTATTTTTAAAGAGAGCCCGCCAACACGCGTGTTGGCCAATGGCAGGTGGTCATATTACAAGCATAGTATTTACATTATAATATCACGAACTTACTTATATACATAAACAAAATATAATTAAATACAGTAACGCAATATAAATAAAAAGCAATTATTCCATTTATAAACAGAAGGAACACATAATAAAATATAGTTATTGCATTGAGAAAATCAAAACAATTACTTCATACACAAAAATACAAAATAACAACTTACAAAGAGAACAACAGTAATAATAAAAATAAAATAAACAAAAAGACAAAACAAAATTAACGTCTCTATATGCTACTGTGGCTCATCGGACGATACTTCAGTGGGAATCTTTAATTTTGCTGTCTAGGATTAATTTTAATTGGAGTCTTTAACGAGTACGTGACTTCGTACAACCTCAGGACCACCTTTTTACATCCCCTCCAAAGGACATCATAACTAAGGATTTTTCACTCCCATTAAAAAATCTTCAGGCCTTAAGCAAGGTATAAACCCTGCGACCTTGGGCATAGAAGGTTGTTATGCTTGCTACTGCACTACAGACGATCCCCTTAAATATTTTTTACTAATGTATTTTAATACTTTGTGATGAATAATTAAATGGTATTACATATGAAAATTCTTTTTTTATAGATCCATATAATATGGTATATAGTAGAGGATTGAAAATAGGCAGGAAAAATGAACGTCGCTAAATGTAGAGTTAAGCTTCTTTTTTTTTTATATTATTTTTAAATAATTATTAAAAAATGTTTCAAGTAAATGTGATAGCTATATAATACAATAACATGAAATACATACAGAGATACTTCTATTGGCAGTACTCCAATAGGAATTCTAAATAATAAGGCCATCAACTTGAGTTAAGCTTAAAATAATTAGAATCAATTAATTTTTTTTACTAAAAAATTTGTGAGATTTTGAGGTATCAAGATTTTTTCATTTTCCCGAAAATATAATTATTGGATCAAATAATTTATTTTTAGTAATTTCATGTTATCTAGTGATAAATGTTTTACACCAAAAATAGTGCAATATTTTTTTCTTCTGCTCCTTAAACCTCTTCATATTGAAAATATCATCATAAAGTACATCAGAAAAAAAAGGACAATTTTTTTTCGTAATGATGCAAAGTTCTTGATCTCGATTTTATGTTTTGATTCAACCTTATCTCCTCTTCAATTTATGCGATTCCGAAATTCTTGGACTCATGAAAACCTGGCAATTCCTTATTACTTTCACTTATCTATATATGAAATATATAGTAAGGGAAAGTATTGCGATCGTGAAAATTTTCGAATGCCGGCTTTCAACGGAAATACACGTCTCCTGAGTCTGAATAACCAAGCCCTGATAATAGGTGTGTGTCCGTGTGTATGTGTGGGGAGGGGGGGAAGTCTAGTGCATAGACGATTTAAAATTTCATGTTTGAGATAATTATACATCTAGGATGTTACAGCAACCTTTTCTTCGAAATCGGCTAACCGGAATCGGTACTTTACACCTTTTTACGATTTAATCAAAAACGGCTCATTAAACTCACCATATTGACCTAAATTTTATTGAGCCCTAATATGATACAGACTCTGATTGAAATATCCAATTTTTTTGTTGTTTTTTCCTCTAAAGTACGTTTAATTTTGTAGATTCTATAATAAATAAAAAAAAAAACAAAAAACAAACAAAACTATATCATCTTTTTAGCTCTGATAAAAAACCGATAAATATATAATCTGAACGAATAAGATATCCAACTATAGGAGAAAAGAGCAAAATTATTTTTGTATGCAGTTTTCGTGTTTTTATACATAAAAGAAAAAGTAATATATACGTATAATATACACAAAGCTGAATAGAGGTACTGTTTATTTTGTCACTTATAAATATTAAAAAAAAAATAATAATTGTGTATCTTTTTTTCATCAAAACATTATGGGGGCATTTTGTCACGTAATACATTATCGCGTCAAACTGCATCGGCTACAAACGCTTTGTGCATTAAGAAAATTATAGGACATAGATTTTTATATATTTTTATTAGGACATGCCCTTTTATATCACTTATAATTTAAAGTGACGAAAAGAGTATAAACTCATTACGGATTATTATACGTATTAATTAATATTCTTATATTATTTAATTTAAATCATATGTTTCCAACGAAACTGAATAATAATTTTATTTAATTTAACTTAAATTTTTTTAATAGTTCTTCAAACTGACTTAAGCAGCCAAGGTAAGTGAAAGTCGTGCGTTGCCCGCACTAGATTTTTTATATATAACCGGGTCACATTATGTCAGAAGTTCGGTTTAAAAAAAATATGCTTACAATTTTTTTTTTTTTTTTTATTTAAAAGAAATTTACAATGTATTACAATAAAATACATTAAGTAAATGTGCTAAAAGATCAAGTGGGCGTGATACAGGCATGTGAAGAAACTACCCAGTGGTAGCACTTCAAAGTTTATTCAGCTAAGTAGGTCTCGAGGCCATCGTCTTTTCAGCCGCCTAGGAAGATGATCAGGAATAGGAGATGAGAGTTTGCGGACGAGTGGGTTGGAGTGGACGGGTAATTTGGAATAAAAGGAGGAATATCTAGTTCGGGCTGATCTGCGACTAATGGGATATTTAGGTCTTTATGAATTATTTTATTGGTGACAAATGCTTAAAAATGAAAATAAATTTAACCATTTTGCTAATTTATGTTGGTTAACGTTAATTAATAAAATGTACCTTCGCCTTAAAGTTCCTTAATTTTTTATTTAAATAGGAACTTTTTCTTCTTGTTAGTTACTATGTATAATTCCGTACACACATTCGTAAATGTCCAATCTTCTTTACTTATTTTTTTACAGCCGAAGTCTAAATCATGTTGAGAGATAGTTCTTTACTTTCAGTTCTATCAGCTCCTTTATTCATTATTTTTAGACGGTTTGTAGATAGGTCCTTCTTCATCACTTTGCGGTCGAACATTATCCTGACCGAATTACCTGAAACCGTTTTTGATTCAGTCGGTTTTTTTTTTTTTTTTTTTTTTTTTTTTTTTTTTTTTTTTTTTTTTGGGGAGGGGGGTGATGGGTTTTAATTATTTTTAAAAATACTTAACAGCACCCTACATTTTGAGAGGTACTGGTATTTCTTTTTTTTTTTAATTTTAATATGTATAGTTGCTTAATAAATTACTTTTACAGCTGAAAAATATTTAATGCACTAAAAAAAAAATTAAAATCCAAGTGATGATACTTTTTTTAAAATTATATTATTAATATTACATATTCTGAGTGTACCAGATAAAAACCAAGTAAATGTAGACCTGATTTTTAACCATTAATTTATATCTATATATTTTGGTCTATTCCTTTAATTTTATTATCATTCAAAAATGATTTTTTCACAAACTTCAATGATAAAAAATAAAGCTGTTATTAAAAAAAAATATAAAAATCCTTGTCCTTTAATTTCATTAATGGACAAAGCGTTTGCAGCCGATACAGTTCGACGCGATAATGTATTACGTTACAAAATGCACCCTATGATGTTTTTGATGAGAATAAGATACACAATGATTTATTATTATTTTTAAATATTTATAAAAAAAAAATAAACAGTACCTCTACAAACCCATGAAGGTTCTTGCTCGCGAAGGCTCAATACATATTAAGAAATCCGTCAGCCAACGGACAATGAGGTGATTAGGTCGACTCAGCCCCTAGGGTTTTTTCCCCAAACTTCCACAATTTCGGGTAACCACATTATAGAGGCTGGGTATGCCCCAGAAGGGTCTCCATACCACAGGGTCATCCCACATCTGAAATAACGGAATAAATTATAATCTGCCTCAGCCGGGATCGAACCTGGGTCGTGGAGAACAGTGGGCTAGCTCTATCCACTAGGCCACGCCGCTCCCCAATCATAAAAATGATAAAAATTTATTTTTATTTAATTAAAGAAATAAACCCAAATAATGCAAAAAGAAGTTAAATTTTAGTTTTCTATGGAAAAAATTACTATGGTTTATCGGGAAGTTTTTAAAAAACCTCGGTGTAAGCGGCACCTGATGTATTTTCGGAATTCATGTGGTTCATAATTTATGTATAGTTCCTATGTAATTTTAAATTTTTATATTTTCATCATTCTGTTATAATATAGGTATGTATTCTATGACCACGACTGTATATATCATATTATAGAATGTATATATTATATTATTTAAATATTTAGTATATTAGTTTTTATTATATTATGAGCCTCTAACCCTTGTTTATATGGTACTTAAACCTCTTTGTTATTACGCTTATATAACTAATGCTTTAACTATCTTTATCTTGGTTGCATTACACATACACATGCTATCTGACGTTACCATTTTTTTTTTTTTTTTTTTTTTTTTTTTTTTTTTTTTTTTTTTTTTTTTAATCGATTCTCTGCATATTGCGTGGATTTAAGTAGCAGTACTATTGCTTAATGCCCTCATTTTAGTAGATTATATTTTTCAAATAAAAAATATAAAAAACATTCTTGATATAAGCCCTAGTACCGCTATAAATATAATATTTTTTTTGTTGAACAAAGTACCTAGCAAAAATTTATTCCACTCAGCGACGAACGTGACTGAAGGAGTTGCCTTCTTTTCTTGTATTAGTTTTATTTGAGGTCTGAAAATTGATTTGAAAACACCATCGTGCCCAGACAGGTAAAGCTGTGAGGAAAAAAAATAAAAGAAATCTGGGGAGAGGGTTAAAGAAAATTGCTTCGGGATTCCCGGGGCGAATCATTTTCCGAGGTGTCTTCAATTATTTCCGAAATTCGCCCATCCACTTACCTCAACGGTTTTCTATCTTGTGTATAAATTATTCACTTGTATAAATTCAATTTGGTACATTGTTAAAAAAAATATGTGAAAGTATCAACAAATTTTCACTTACTACTCTACATGTAATAAGTTTTAAAAAATTGAAACGTTTCAAAAACTTTCAAACGTTACTTTTATTGTATAACATGACGATAGCAATTTTTAGACAAAGCTGAAACCCATCTAGGCCTCGAACTGTTTGGGAAAGCTAAATTTTCTAGCATCCAATCGTTTCAATCTAAAGTCCTCCGAGCAATAAATAATTAATGCTCCATATCATTTCACCAATCGTACCTCATGCTTTCAACGTTTCATTTATTTTAGACCTTATTCCTTCCTAATTCTTCAAATGCTATCATAATGTTATTCATTACCAAGATCTTTTAGCCCGTTCGCTATCCAGTTCCAAACACCCATACAACCCTCGATGATTGAAACGGCAGTTGCTACAAGACATTTTTTTTTTTTAATTTTTATGCTGTCTGTATTTTTGACACCGCATAGTGGTAAATATGACCGATTTAGGTGGACAAAATTCTGAAACTTGTTTATAATTAACCTTTGGGGTCCCAGATTACGAAAAAAAAACATTAAAAAAATTATAAGAAAAACTTATATTAACAAATTAATTTTTTGACACGATAGGCGAGCCCACGGTGGCCAAACATCAAATTTATTTGCTGAAATCTAAAAATTCCCTACATTTTACGTTTGAAGTCCCAGAATACGGGAAAAGTAATACAAAAACTCTAATTATGGCTCGGAGTTGCTTAAACCTGCTAATAGATGTATTTTATTTCATTTAGGAAATTATTGAAATTATATATTGTAAAACTTTTGATTCCGAGTGTTGTGTCTGAAAAAAATTATGTATCACCCAAGATGCAAAAAATCGCAAAAATTCTTTGTAATATCTAAAGACTAGAATGATTGATGAAACAAGTCGTACAAACAAATTGCTGAATTAACTCTACAGATGAGATTGCAATGTATATTAAATAACGAGTTAGGAAATAAAATGTCTTACCTTTCTCATCAATACGAATTGTTAAATAAAAGTAAAAATACTTTGTTCTAAATACACCTTATACACAATAAATGACCATCGAATAAAAGTAATCCGACTGTCGGTTATTGAGCACTTGTGTGAACAGGAATGATTCACTCATTTACTATTTATTTCTAAATACGGTATGGCGGCAAATATTAGTATTAAGGGTCTTGCCACCTAATAATAAAAAGGCAAAGCCCCGGAAAATTCCAAACTTTTGTCCACCTGAATTGGTGATTTTGCCCACTGTACACCGGCCAAATTATATTATTTGTGATCTCAGCTTCGTAGAAGAAGAAGAATTTGGCTTTAGCTTTCTTTATTCTGAAAATAAAGAATGAATGTGATCTCAAAGCATTATTACTATTGTCCATTTTGAGACAAATCGTAATATATTTGAATAAAAAGTAGTTTACATATTTAAAAAATTACATTTATATCTACTTAAACAATGGGATGCTTATCACTTTTCATTTCTTTTGATGAGTAGGCACAATACGTTTAAAAATGAATATAGTAATTTTGTTTTAAAAATGCAGTATTTGAGTAAGAAATATTTTATTTTTTAGGCCAATTACTTTATTTTCATAATTTATAATGTTTCAGTCTCAAATATGTGTAGAAAATATTTTTTTGATGTTACTTTTTTCAACTTTCACATATATTATTCTATTAATAGTGTTTTGTTTTTTTCCTTAAAAAGGCAAAATCATGAATATTTTTCCACATACAATGTTTCAAGGCTTCATCAGTAGTGTCGTCTGTTCTCACTCACTATGTCAACAATAATAAATTTAAATTAAAAAACTGGAAGGAATTAGTCCGGGTTGCGGTCATTAAATGAAACAACTAAATTGTTTTAACTATTTATTGTATGCCAACGTTTCGACCCCCTTTGTGGGTCATCATCAGGGCGCATGGTGGGAGAATGGAAACATTCTTGGAAAATTTGGAAACTTGGAAAATTTTGTTGGGGTGACATTGAGATTTATTAAACTCTCATAATTAAATTTTTAATAATTATTATTTTTATGATCCTATTTTATAGATATATAGATTAAATTACCTTAGGGATAACAGCGTAATTTTTCTGGAGAGTTCTTATCGATAGAGAAGTTTGCGACCTCTATGTTGGATTAAAATTAGATTTAAGGGCACAGCTTAATTTCTAGGTCTGTTCGACCTTTAATATTTTACATGATCTGAGTTCAGACCGGCGTGAGCCAGGTCGGTTTCTATCTTTTTATAATTTATATCATTATATCAGTTTCCATTCTCCCACCATGCGCCCTGATGATGACCCACAAAGGGGGTCGAAACGTTGGCAAACAATAAATAGTTGAAACTATTTAGTTGTTTCATTTAATGACCGTCACCCGGACTAATTCCTTCCAGTAATTCTCAACGGTCAACTGATTACATCCACCATAAATTAAAAAACATCTTAAAAAATTCATGTTTTAATTTATCCATTATTTTAAAAAAAGGCTCTTTTTAATCTCAAATTAGTTACACGTACTCAACATCTTATACGCCGTCCTATAGGGCTTCTATGCACGACTGACTATAATATATATATATAAGAGAGAGAGAGAGAGAGAGAGAGAGAGAGAGAGAGAGAGAGAGAAAGAGAGATTCAATTATTATTCTCTTACATATGTTTCCTTGGCTGTGTAAGAATTTCTGTAATTTTTATTTTGTACATTTTGAACTAAAGTATTATCTATATTGCTGTAATATGCGTTCCAGCCTTCGTGAAGTTTGTCTACAATATGCCTTCTCATCACAATTTTTACATTTAATTTTATATATGAAATTTTTAATTTTATTTTTTAGGTACATTGGATTTTGTTTTTGTTTAGATTTTTTACTATTCGTTTGAAAGTGTTTTTTTTTTTTTTTTTTTTTTTTTTTTTTTTATATTCGTTATTTGCAAAATATTTATTGGGGTAAGAGCTCTGAACATAAATGGCATCATTATTTTTCGAATTATTTATTTTGGTTTAAATTTCATTTTATTACAAATTTTAAAATAATTTGGGATCGCATTAGCATCCTTTTTAATAGTTGTGGCTATTCCTGGAACTTTTTCTATGTTTTTTATGTAGCCCATTGAGAAACGGCGATTCCAAATTTGGGTTCTGGAGTTGCACCCCCTGGAGGGTGTAGGCAGGGGCCACCCAATTAAAGACTTCTTAAAAAGAAACGGGATGGAAGAAGAGACCGGAATACATTACAAGAGATAGCCTGCATCTCCTCTTTCCCCAATTAGGATCGTAATAATCAACATACTAAATAACAAATGTTTTTCTGCTCTAATAGCATCTATTTGCTCTAAATAACATGTTATATGCATTTAAGAAAGATACTTTCAAGGTCACTATTTACTTCGTGTTTCCTTTTAAATCTTTCAATTAGTCTGGTATATGTATATATTTTTAATGTATTATCTATATGTACTACTGCATTACAATAAACATCTAGTAAATTTGCTTGAACACAATAGACATGAACCACGCTTGTAGAGAAACTGCCTTTAGCAGTACAAAATACTCTAAACGAGAAGGCCTCCGAGGATTATCTGGAATGGAAGGGAAAGCAAGGATAGAAACTAGTGGGTTGGAGTGGTAATGGCCAGATCATCAAAATCTGAAACATTAAACTAAAAGTTTATTCGTAACAAAAGAGGGAACGTTGTGGTTTATGGACTGTAAGGATCGAATACGAGATGAATTTTATGGTTTCGCCCCAAAGCTCAATTCCGTATGTCCTAAAGTTTCAGCATTTGTCTAGTAAAGTCGTGTTTATACTGCACGCGTTTTGGGTACTTAAGCGGTAGCAATAGAATTATATGAAACCCGCTATCGCTTCAGCCACCAAAATGCTATCAGTCTAAACGCTGAAGTAGCCGAAAACTGTGGAATTAGTTTGACATGGCTTTGATTCCGATATTATGAATTTTCTTCCTCTAAAGTACCTTTAAGGGAAGTGGCGTGTTCTAGTGGATACAGCGCTAGTCTACTACTCCGGGTCCTGGGTTCGAATCCCGGTTGTGACGGAATATTATTCATTCTGTTATTTCGGCTGGGGGGCGATCCTGGGATATGGAGACCCTCCTAAGGCTAACCCAGCCTCTATAATGTGGGCTCCCAAAAATGGGGGAAAAAAACCTGGAGGCTGAGTGTGATCGCGGCATAGACACCTCATTGCTTGGCCGTTGGCTGCGAAACAGTACGAATCTCCCTATATGTATGGAACCCAAGAACCTTGGTAGGCTGTAGAGAAACAGTTTTTTTTTTTTTTAAATAATAAACCATTGTGTATCGCATTCTTATCAAAACATTATGGGATGCATGTTATCACGTAATTCATTATCGCGCCGAACTGCATTGGCTGCAAATGTTTTGTGCATTAATGAAATTAAAGGACAGATTTCTTTTTTTTTTTTTAAAGCTTTATTTTCTGTCATCGGACTTTTTAAAAGATATTTAAATTTAAAGGAATCAACAATTACAATTTACAGGTAAAGTAACTTTAATTTTCTTGATTTAAAAAAAATAACCATTTCATGTTATTAGCATTGTTAAAAAACTGGTTAAAAAAACATTTAAGATGAAATTAGTTGATAACCAACTGAAGAAAAAAATATCTTTTTAGGTAAATTTTTTCCCGAACATAAAGATGGTTATATAGATTTATTATATACCGCTGGAAGCTAAAAATTGTAGAAAAATGTCGTATTATATACAAAGTTGCATAGGGTAATGGACAGCGATGACATACCGATACAACTGAATGATAGTTAATATTTGCTATTATTGGATTCTTTATTCTGAGAACATGTTTCCATCTAAGCTCTATGTAATTCTTTAACCTTTTCTCAACTCTAACTTTATTTTAAAGTTAAATCGATTTTAACAACCGAGGTAATTAAAAGTCGTGTTTTGCCCAAACCAGATTTTTTGTTAGCCTGTTACTGAATGATTTTCTACTACGTGTTACTGCAGGAACTTGAGATATAAGGGTACGTTTACTTCACGCGTAATTTTCTCAGATCCATCTAGGAGTTAGATATCTATATCTTGAAATGAACACGACGCAGAACTGACAATGATATCTGATTCCTATTATTTCCTACATCGCAATATTTGAGTTAATACTCAATGTAATTTTACCATAACCCACTCCCATTTTTCATCGAGACACACAGTTCCGTGTTAAGTTGGAATGCGCTGAAATTTGATCCTTGAAGAGAACTATTGCGGATCACGAGAAAATTTACGCAGTCTGTATGTTGGAATGTTGTCGTGATCATTGTCTCTATGAAAACTGATATGAGAATGAATCATGCAATAATACTCTCTAGGAATTATACGCCTACATTCATAGATCCTCTTATTTTTTATTCTTATTTTTTGTCGTTCATTTCTTCTAAAAATAATGCTTACCATGGTAGATGAGTGAGATTAGCGTGGGATAGGAGGGAAATGTTAATACATTGTATAGAGAATTTTTTATTTATTTATTGCCTTAATTAAAAAATATTGCTTAATTAGATCATTTGTTTGTTTTTTTCACATACCTATTACTAATTTCATTTAACTCTCTATATCCATGTATAATTAAATTCATGATAAATTTATAATAAAATTTAATATAAGATAGATTCTCATTAAAATAATCTGGTAGGACTTAATTGCAGAGTTTTCAAAATTATTCAACTCAAATTACCTTTTTTTTTTTTTAAATAATTACCGTCTCTCATTGCTAATAGTAATGAAGCATGCATGAGGCCAAACGATAAATACGTTTTATTCAGCTAACTTTAAAATACTTAGCAGGGTTGAAAAATTGTCTTCGGACAAAAAGAAAAATAATTAACACAAGATTCCGGTTTTGGGGTATGCCGAGGATTTGGTACTGCTAGGTGAAGACACGAAAATCATACAACTAAATACAAGTGTGTTAATAAAAACCAGTAAACAAATAGGTCTCGAATTAAATACCGATAAGACGAAATATATGATTAGTAGCAGATATGGTGGCGATCTTGATGATATTAATATTTCAGGTCATACTTTTGAACACGTAGAGAAATTCAAGAATTGAGGTTTAATGATAACAAGAAAAAATGAAATCCAGGAAGAAATAAAGTCTTCAGTTGCTAAATTACTTAGCTCGCGGCTTCTGTCTAAAAACTTGAAGGTTAGAATTTATAAAACTATTATTCTTCCGACGGTTCTTTAAGGATGAACAACGGCTTAAGGTTTTCGAAAATAAGGTACTGCGTAAAATATTTGGTCCGAAGAGAGATGAGGCCACTGGGGAGTTTAGAAGGTTGCACAACGCGGAATTGCGGATTTTGTACCCTGCGAATATAATTGAGTTAATAGCATCGCGGAGACTCAAATGGGCGCGTAAAGTTGTTGGGCTCGGTGAGGAACAGATTCCGAGAAAGTTGGTATTCGCTGAACCGACTGGTAGGCGTCCGAAAGGTAGGCCGAAGCGTCGATGGGAGGATTGCTTTAAGGTTGATCTCGGGGGCTTGGGCTTGACCGGTGAACATTGGACGAGTCTGTGCAGGCGACGTTTGGTGGTATCGGCATCGAACCTTCGGGTTCGGTAAGCCTATTATTATTATTTATTTTACAGCACTTCTTATAAAGGAATATTCCTGGAGAGGGAGAGATTAACTCCAACCACTTCAGGTGCTTTTAGTGAAATGATACTATTGTATGTTTAAGAAACTCCAAACAATTCTAGCTGTGTTCAGCAGTACAGCCTTCTGGGCTTCATTCATGACAGATGTAGATAGGCCCAACCGCTCAGTGGCTTCTACTGTGGACTTTGGTATCAGACCATTGGTGGATATCACAATCGCCCTCACAATGACACTATCCAGCTTGTACAGTTCCTTTAGCTCAGCTGCTAGAGCTTGATACTTGCGAATTTTTTCAGCACAGACTGAACTTGTGTTGCCATCATTCGGGACAGCTACATCAATTAGCTCAGCATTTTTCTTATTGGAGTCTATCAAAACGATGTCAGGCCGGTTGTGGATAACTGTGTGATCAGTTATGAATGACTGGTTCCAATACGATTTTATTCCTTCATTTTGAATGAGGTCTGTAGGTTTGTATTGATAATACGGTATAGAGTCGTTTAACAGCTTTCTTTTTAAACCAATCGCCTGGTGATAGACCTTTGCAACGTCGTCATGCCTCGTAGCGTAAGCAGCTAAGACATTCCCACCTCACGCGAAAGAACGTAGATACTCTCCCCGGCGTGAACGTGTTAATGATATAAGATGTAATTGACTGTGTGTAGATATTAGGAAGTAGTGAATTTGGGGTGCAGTTATCAAAACTTTAAATTAAGTAGAAACTTAGTTTATGTGTTTCAAACATTTCGTCCTTCTTCAGGGCGATTGAAGGAGTAAGATCACAACAATCACTATCTATCTTTGTTATCTCATCGTTTTTTTTCCCTTCAACTTTTAGATTTCGCCTTCGAAAAGTTGACAGAAATAAATAAAGTTTTTACTTAATTGTTTTGATGACTGCGCACCAAATTAACTTCTCCCAAATGTAAATATTTTAGTCCTATTTACTATTTAGCAATACTTAATATTCCCCTTAAAGCATTCTCTAAGCTTGTTTAATCCAATTCGACATCTTTAAAAAAGCTTCAGTTTAGTTATTTGTATCAAAGAAAAAACGTGACATTGTCCGACAAAAGTCTTGTATTTTAAGGCAATACTGGGGAAAAAAATTCACAGCCACTGAAACACCTCATGAAATTTTTGGAACGTTGCTAAATACGAAGGGAGCGGCGTGGTCTAGTGGATAGAGCGCTAGTCTGCTATGCTCTGGGTCCTGGGTTCGAATCCTGGCTGTGGCAGAATGTTATTTATTCTGTTAATTCAGTCGGGGGGCGACCCTAGGGTATGGAGACCCTCCTGGGGCAGGCCCAGCCTCTATAAAGTGGGTACCCAAAATAATTTGGGGAAAACCTGGCGGCTGAGTGTGATTAAGGCTTAATCACCTCATTGCACGGCCGTTGGCCTAGAAACAGTACGAATCTCTATATGTACTGAGCCTAAGACCTTTCATGGGTTGTAGAGGTACAGGGTTTTTGCTAAATACGAGATTGTAACAGTTTTTACATACACATATGACTTGAAGAAGAAATTATGGAAATACTTAAAAATGATTCTTATATCGTCAGAATTGGGAATAAAAGTATGAAAAGAAACCATGCACAGCTAAAAAAAAAATCTTAAAGAAAAGTTACTGTTCTTTTTTTTTTTATTGAGAAAATTTTACAATCTGTCCCAATTTGGACATTAATAGTATTGCTGAATGATATCAAACATACTACATTCATACAATATTTACACAACATAAAATTACAATAAAATATATAAACTATAATGAATCAATACAAAAGTCAATAATTCACTTATACCTATATACACATACACACACTCATACATACATCACATTGAGTGGAGAATCTAGCCAGTGCTAGAACTCCAATATATTTACAAAAGGTCGCGGGGCCACTGCCGTTTCAACCTTCTAGGTGGGTTGTATGGATGAGTGGAGCTGGATAGGGATTGAGCTAAAGGATTAGGATGATGAATGAGGTTCTGGTGGAATTTGGAAAATTTGGATGGAATTAGGTCTGAAATAAATGGAACATTAAGGTCGTGGTGCAAGGTATAATTGGAGACATAATAAGGAGCATTTACTATTGTACGGAGGACTTTGGATTGAAAGGATTGAATGCGCTTGATGTTAGAACGTTTAGCTGTCCCCCACAGTTCAAGTCCGTAGGTCCAGATGGGCTTCAGTATTGTCTTGTAGATTAATAATTTGTTTTCAACTGTAAGTTCAGATTTTCTGTTGAGTAGTCGGTATAACTGTCCGAATCGTCGGTTGAGTTCTTGTCTTTTAAGTCTTGTATGTGGGTTCCAAGTCAATCTTTTGTCTAACAGTAAGCCAAGATACCGGACTGTATCTGAGAGAGGAATCGGTAATGAGTTGAAATAAACTGGCGGACAGGATTTTCGTCTAAGAGTAAAGGTTATGTGTTTACATTTGGCTTCGTTCACCTTTACACGCCAGTTATTACACCAGTGTTCGATAAGGAAAAGGTGTCTCTGAAGGTTTAAGGATGCTGTTTCAGGATTGGAACTGGATGATAGGATGGCGGTGTCGTCTGCAAAAGTTGCCAGAAAGGTATCAGGATGTGTAGGAATATCAGCAGTGTAAAGGATGTAGAGGATGGGTCCCAAGACGCTGCCTTGAGGAACACCGGCCTCAACGGGATAAAGGTTAGAAAATTCTTCACCGCAGCGAACTCGGAAGGAACGGTTCGAGAGATAGGATCGGAGAATGAGGTATAGGGACTGGGGTAAATGGGTTTTCAGCTTGAAGAGTAATCCAGTGTGCCATACCCGGTCAAAAGCTTGCGCAATGTCCAGAAACGCACCAGAACAATACTCTTTGCATTCAAGAGCTGAGGAAATATGGTCTACAACTCGGAGCCCCTGTTGAACTGTGGAATGCTGAGGACGGAATCCAAACTGATGGGAAGGAAGATTTTGAGATTCTAATATGGGTAGGATACGTTTAAGAAGAAGCCTTTCGAAGATTTTTGAGAGGATGGGGAGTAGACTAATAGGCCTGTAGGATGAAGTGTTGTTGGAAGGTTTACCTGGTTTTAAAAAAAGGATGATGGTGGAATGTTTCCATAACAGAGGAAAATAGGTGGTGCGGAGGATGCAGTTATAAATATAAGTAAGGAATATAATAGCTTTCTGCGGAAGTTGTCGGAGGATCTGGGGAGTAAGGAGATCGTGTCCAGGAGATTTACGGAGAGTCAGTTTTTGGAGAAGATATTTGACCTCAGAGGGATTAATAGCTTTAGGAGGTAGGGAAAGTGGAATCGGTGACATAAGAAAGTCTTGCACTTTTGCGGTGTGATTGATGTGGGATTCCGGGTGAGGAGTGAATACTTTGGAGAGGTGTGTGGCGAATTCCTCGGCTTTATCTTCATCAGACGCAGCCCAGGAGTCATCACCACGTCGGAGAGGATGGGAAACATGATGGTATTTTAGGATCTTTTTCGTGACATTCCACAGGGAATTATCACGAGCTGATAGAGAGGAGAGGTAGGAATTAAAGGACTGGGAACGGAAGTTCGCCAACTCCCTCTTCAATTGTCTACAATAGAAGTTATAGGAGCGGCGATCTGTTGGGTGTCGGGTGCGCTGCCATAATGATCTTGCTCGGCGTTTGGTGTGGATAAGGTCTATAATAGGTTGTGGAAAATGATTTTGGTCTGGATTTATATTGGAGTGTTTAGGAGAGGAAGCAGTCCAGACAGCTTGTTGGATGGCGGTGGTAAAGGAATAGACGGAATTATCTAGGTCATCTTGGGTTTTGAGGGTTACTCTGAGGTCAATATTATCGGTCAGGATTTGGCGGAAAAGGTTCCAGTTGACAGGGCCTCGGATGAATGATGGTGGAATGGGTTTTGGAATTGGAGTGAGAGATACTTTTAGGATCAGTGGACTATGGTCTGAGGATAGTTCATCAAGGCGAGTTAAAGACAAGTTGAGAGAGCCTAATCCGCTGTGGATAAAGAAGTCGAGGATGTCAGGATTGCGATTAGGATCGGTTGGCCAGTAGGTAGGGGAGTCAGGAGGCAGGATATTAAAATTTCGGGAGTTGAGTGCAGACAGCAAATTTCGTCCCCGAGAATTCGTGGTTCTGGAACCCCACTGCTGATGCTTGGCGTTTAAGTCTGCACCCAGAATGAAACGATTTCCTAAGGAATCCAGGAAGGATACAAATTCAGAATTGGAAATGGAATGTTTAGGAGGGCAATATGCAGATGTGAGGGTTACCGGAAAGGAAAAAGTCTTGATTACTATGGATGTGGCTTGTAGGAAATCATAGGTGGGAAGTGGGAGTAAATGATGAGAGAGGGATTGGTGGACAATGATAGCAGAACCGGCATGGGCTTTACCGTCTGGGTGGTCAGTACGGTATGTCATGTATTGCGGTATTTTGAAGTACTGTTTAGTCATTAGTCTTGTTTCAGTTATAAGTGCAACATCGATTGTTTTGTCTTGCAACAACGCTGTCAGTTCGTCAGTATGATTTCTAACACCATTCGCATTCCAAAGGAGAATGGATAAGGAGTTAGGTGAAGTCATTTAAGGATTTTTCAAGGCAGGGATTAGATTCGATACTAGATTTGTAAGGAGTGATATAAGCGGCATAACAAGAGATTTGATTTCGGAGATGAACGATGTCATTAGACTGGTAAGATCTGTGACGTTTGATGGTGGAGGGATATGAGAAATTTGATGTTGAGGAGTTTTTTGAAGATTAGGTAAACTTTGAGGGATAGATTCTTGTACAATAGATTGAGAATGTTGAGGAAAATGTTGTTCCGGCAGTGCCTCGACTTCATGATTCTGGTTACCACCTCCAAGCAAGTGGGCAAATGACACGTTAGAATTTACAAGTTTTAATGGTTCTCTTCTGCTTCTGGTTGGTACAGCTGTTTCATTCGGATCCTGAGGTTTTTGGTATCTGGTTCTGAGTTTCTTGTAGATTTCACATCCCTTGTAGTTAGCCGGGTGGTCCTTGAGGCACAGAGCACATACAGCGGGTGCTGATCTTGATCTTGTACATTCTTCTGTTTTATGCTGTTCACCGCATTTCACACAGCGTGGTATGTGATGGCAATAACTTTTGGTATGACCATATGCCTGACAGTTATGGCACTGGACTATTTCTTTCTTTGTGTAAGGTTTTTCAACTTTTACACGGGTATAGTACAGTCTGCTGAGGTCATAGATTTTTTCGACTCCTGCTGATGGTTCCAAGTCCACGAAGAATAGAGGCAGTGGACTTTTATCTTTTAGAACGTTGGTGACTTGCCTCACTTGGAATCCTAATTCTGTCAGTTCTTCTTTGATTGCTTCAACGGGTGTTGAGGAATGTAGGTTTCTGATTACGACCCTTAATGCTCTCTCTTGGCGCAGCTGATAAGTATGAAAGTCAGCTTTGGTCTCAGTCAGATATTTTACAATCTTTCTGTAGGTTTCAGCAGTAGTCGGAGATATTTGAGTATCATTGGTTCTACTTATACAATAATAACTATTAGGATCTGTTACTTTGTTTAAATGCGCACACATCAGTTTAAAATTTTTAATATTTTTAACAAATATTGGTGGAGGTAGTGGTTCTCTGGGTATAGGAGAAGATTCCATGGTTTCTTTTTCATTTTGGAGGATCTGAAATGGATTCGGTGTAAAAAACGGAGATTCATCAGTTATTCCTTGTGATGATGTGCTGGGCTGTGGTTCAGAACCTAATGAGGTAGCTGACGCGGTCGCTGGTGGAATCATTTTTTTATTTTGTTCACGGCGGGGTCTCTGTTTTGTGGGAGACGAGTTAGAACCTGCAGATCTAGATCTTTTACTTGCAGACTTTGAGGACATGACTTGATGAAAATATCTCATTGATTAAGAAAATAATAATAATAAATAAATAATGAGATAAGAATTAAAGATAAAAGAAAGATAATTAAAAGAAAAGCAAGCCCGAGCTTGCCGAGCTAGCGGCAATCAGCTGATCAGTGACCCTTCTTTCACTTTTTCGTGATTGTACAAAGTAAATTATAACTTTGCTTACCGAAACTTCTCCAATATTCACTGCCGTAATATTCCTGAGGTCTAGTGATGTTCTCCAGACTGAATTCTAGCGAATTCCTGCTGAAAAAAGCAAAAATCTGAGAGACGATGTAACGTATGACTGTTATCATCGAGCGCATCAGCTGATCTAAAAGAAAAGTAATCAAATTAAATTAACTGATAAGAATCCCTTGGAGGGGATATGTTGGATGTTCTAAAACATTTTATAAATAAATCATTATGCTTGTTAATTCCCACAACATATAATTTATTTTGTTAACTACTTATTTTCTGAAAACAAATGACTCACCTTTGATGTACGTCGCCCCACGGGATAGTTAAGTGTGACTCACCGGTGGGTCACCCGCCCCACGGAACAGTCAAATGTGACCTACCACACGTCTTCGTGAGCGTGTTAAAAATATTTACAGTCCTTTGAAATCTTGAATTTGATAAAACATTTCTTTTTTTATACACCCCACTATTAATCAAGGATGACAGCGTTGTTTGCAAATCATCGAAAAATTCCTGCCACCAGTGCCGAATGATAGAAAATTGAGTCATACCGATGACGTAATTTAAAGTTCTGGTCTAAAAAGCGTACATCTGATTCAAGGCCTGTAAAACTAAATTTATTATACAATCTGCAAGCTGAATCAAAGGATTGCGAACTAATATAGGTATATGAGCCTGGATACACCCATTTAGCATACATATTAATACATAAATGAGATTAGTGACCTTCTTTTAACAAGAGTATCTTTAAGAAGAGATAAAGAGAGTCTCCAAAGGCCGATGTTATTTATGACAATAGCTGCTCCCCAAGGAACATGTTTGTCCAACCTCAACTCTCGCTTTATTTTTATCTTAACTAGTAGTGTAATTTAAAGAGGCAATATTTCTTGGGCCAGTGGAATGGGAAATCCTTCGCTTGTCTTAACTCATTCGCTACTTTAATAACTAAACTCACCTCCACCACCGGATTGTTGGTCCATCCGTAGCCTCCCGACTGTTCACACTTCAGCGCCTATGTCTGAGGTAATAATTATGGTAAACTCGGATGAGTTAAGCCAAGTTATCTGTAACACAAATCATGTATGAACCGATCTCTTTGAAAATGGTGTAATGTAGGGTATCTGTCATCAAATAATTGATGCTGATTTTACATTTTACGTTTGTTCCATCCAATAAACTCAGGGAGCTAGAAGAAAAATAATAATAATAATAATAATAATAGGCTTACCGAACCCGAAGGTTCGATGCCGATACCACCAAACTTCGCCTGCACAGACTCGTCCAATGTTCACCGGTCAAGCCCAAGCCCCCGAGATCAGCCTTAATGCAATCCTCCCATCGACGCTTCGGCCTACCTTTCGGACGCCTACCAGTCGGTTCAGCGAATACCAACTTTCTCGGAATCCGTTCCTCACTAAGCCCAACAACTTTTCGCGCCCATTTGAGTCTCCGCGATGCTATCAACTCAATTATATTCACAGAGTACAAACTCCGCAATTCCGCGTTGTGCAACCTTCTAAACTCTCCAGTGGCCTCATCTCTCTTCGGACCAAATATTTTACGCAGTACCTTATTCTCGAAAACCCTAAGCCGTTGTTCATCCTTCAAAGTAAGCGGCCATGTTTCGCATCCGTAAAGAACCGTTGGAAGAATAATAGTTTTATAAATTCTAACCTTTAAGTTTTTAGATAGAAGCCGCGAGCTAAGCAATTTAGCAACCGAATAATAACACGCATTTCCCACCTTTAACCGGGACTTTATTTCTTCTTGGATTTCATTTTTTCTTGTTATCATTGAACCTAAATACTTGAATTTCTCTACGTGTTCAAAAGTATGACCTGAAATATTAATATCATCAAGATCGCCACTATTTCTGCAACTAATCATATATTTCGTCTTATCGGTATTTAATTCGAGACCTATTTGTTTACCGGCTTTTATTAACACACTTGTATTTAGTTGTATAGTTTCCGTGTCTTCACCTAGTAGTACCAAATCATCGGCATACCCCAAAACCGGAATCTTGTCACCCATATTTAAGCCTTTCTCGGTACACATCACCTTTTCTATGACATACTCTAAGGCTATATTAAACAAAACAGGTGAAAGGGAGTCACCCTGTTTCAAACCCGATCACACCTCAAATCTCTCGGAGTAATTATGACCGATTCTAACTTTATGAAATGTTTCCGACAAACACATCTCTACTAGATTTACTAACTTTTTAGGTATCCCCTGTTCAATCATGATGTTGTATAGCTTCTGACGGTCTATGGAATCATAAGCCTTTTTAAAATCTATATAAAGTTGATGGACTACACCGTTGTATTCCAGCTTCTTCTCTAATATTTGACGTAAGGAAAATATTTGATCAATAGTCGAGCGATTCCGCCTAAAACCACATTGGTAGTCTCCGATAATTTCCTCAGCGTATTCCGTGATTCGGCTAGTTAGTATTGACGAGAATATTTTATAGCATACTGGAAGAAGTGAGATCCCACGATAGTTGTTACAATCCGTCCTCGGTCCTTTTTTGTGAATCGGAATAAGTATTGATTCTTTCCATTCTTCGGGTATTTTTTCATTTTCCCAGATCTTTTTAACTAAAACATGTAATTTGGAAACGCCCGCTTCTCCACACGCTTTGATTAATTCACTCGTGATATTATCATTTCCTGCGCTTTATACCGTTTTAATTTTCCTATAGCCATTTCAACTTCCTCTTTACTCGGTGCGTCTACCCATGGTTCAGCGCTCTGGTATTCAGAGGGAGGAGATTGATTATTATTTTCCGTATTTAGAATGCCGTCAAAGTGTTGTTTAAATTTATTTAATATCTCAGTCGGATCCGCAATTATGTTGTTATTCGCATCTTTAACCCCATTCAATAGAGGTTCAAATCTTTTACGCGATTTGTTTATACCTTTGTACATCTCTCTTACGTTATTTTCGCTTCTGTGTTTTTCTATTTCTATTATTTTGCCTTTAAGATACTCTCTTTTCTTATTTTTTAAGAATTTTGAAGTTTCGTTTTTTACTAACCGAAAGTAAGCCACATTATTATCGCTTGGATTATTTAAGGAATTCAGTTTAGCGGTTTTTCTTTTTTCACACATATTTTGACAATCCCTGTCGAACCAAGGTTTGTTCTTTTTATTTTCGATTTTCCCAAGACATAAGTTACCGACCTCTTTAATATTATCCCTGATCCCTTCCCATAATTTGTTTACATCTTCGTGTTCCTCGTCTGAAGATTCTAAAGCATCGAACCTATTTTTTACTTCTATCGCGAATTGTTTTCTAATTTCGGGGTTGTTCAATTTAACAACATCAAAATTCTCGGGATGAATATAGTTCGGTGTTCTCTTTTTTGTATTTAGTTTTTGTCGAAGTTTCGCGATTACTAATTCATGATCAGATCCGCATTCTGCACCACGATACGATCTCACGTTAATTATGCTACTTTGCCATCTGTTTTGTACTAAAATATGATCTATTTGATTCCGAGTTTGTCCATCCGGCGATGTCCACGTATACTTATGAATGTCCTTATGTTTAAACGTAGTACTTTTGATTATTAGGTTTTTCGAAATGGCAAAGTTTATTAGTCGGGTCCCATTATCATTACTATATTCGTGCAAACTTTCTTTACCGATTGTAGGACGATATACTTCTTCCCTTCCAACCTTTGCGTTCGCGTCACCTAGTATTATTTTAATGTAATTTCGCGGTAACTTATCGTAAACCGACTCTAGTTTATCATAAAATTCGCATTTTACTTCATCATCACTATCTTCGGTGGGAGAATGAATGTTTATATACGCGATTTTATACCAACGCCCTTGAAATATAGCAACCGATATTCTTTCACTAAAGAACTGTACATCCCGTAATGCGGAAAGAAATCTATTCCTAATCAGAAACCCGGTACCTAGACAATAATTAACGCTCCCCCCGTACCAAATAGTGTACTTTCCTTCTGTGAACGAACCCTCCCCTGGCCAGCGAACCTCTTGTAATGCAACGATATCTAAATGGTACCCCTTAACTTCATTCGCGACCGACTTTAACCCACCTGCCGTATTTAAACTTCTAACGTTCCACGTCCCTATTGTTAGATCTCTACTTTTCATCTTGCGCCTAGATTCCTCTGAAGCAGTCCCCACCCGGAGACCCGAACGGGGGACTAGTTTGCTTCCGGATAATGGGCGTTTTACCTCAGAGGAATCCATGACTGTTTGTGGTATTTTGTGAACTAAAATATGTGAGTAGGGCGTTCGAACCTACGTCACACCCTCCAGCAAGCCTGGAGGGCCGCTCTCATTGTTGGTCAGCGAGTCCATCGGACTTAGCCGGGAGGAGCTTCCGAGGAAATTCCACCGACCATCCCCACATCCGCCACCCGTGGGACGCTCCCCATACGCGGTAATGAGATCCGCGCGATGAGAAGAAAAATAAACAAGAAAAAAATAATTATTACATTTTTGGCTGGGTTCCCAGAATAACGTCGGCGATCGGTTTTAATTCGGCGATCTTAGAGAAAGAAAAATAAAATTCATTTTATAGTGTATTAAAGGAAGAATACTTCTTCCAGTGGCGCGACAGGGCTTGTAAGCCCTTGGCCGCGCGGTGTACTTTCCTGGGAGAATACACTCGCGTTTCTAGATGAGTTTTATAGGGTAGGGCATCACTTCCTACTCCTATTTTCGTGAGTGGCCACCAGTTGGAGGACGGGTCTCACATACACGGACGAAAGGCTATGAGTGAATCTCCATATGTTCAAATGCTTGAAAAAGTCCCCCGGGACTGGGATTCGAACTCACATCATTTAACGTGAGAGACTAGCTACTCAGCCAAGGGCTCCCCGAAGGAAGAATACAAAATCAGAAATACATTAATTTGTTATTATTAAATAATTGAATGTGTTATAAATATGAAGTATGGGATGATTCAGGAAGCGGTAAAAAAATATTAGAAAATAGAGAAAAACTATTTTTTTAGGAATGTTGGTCGAAGCTTTGGTTAATAAATAGTTTTGTCACTACTTCCTAATTTTTTTTTACTCCATCCGAATCATCTCATAAATATATATATTTTTAAAAATCTGTCAGTGAAAGAACATTTCGTTGTGAGTCATTCATTGTCAGGGCTTCTTCTGGAACTTAGCTGAGACAAGATTTAAAAAAAAAACTTAGATTATAACAATATTTTAACGATACTAATTTTTCGTCATAAATTATCCTTCATGTTAAATTTTGAAACCAATCTAGCCTGACATCTAGAGCATTATAGAGACGGGTGCTTATACGTTCACGCCGGCGCGTACCACCGGTGTCCCGCACTAGCCTGTCTTATTGGGGTGCGCATACCGCTGGTATTTCCATATCCATGGGTGTCTATTATTTATAATAATAATAATAATAATAAGCTTAGCGAACCCGAAGGTTCGAGGCCGATACCACCAAATTCCGCCTACACAGAATCGTGCAATGCTCACTATTCAAGCCCAAGCTCCCGAGAACAGCCTTAACGCAATCCTCCCATCTCCGCTTCGGCCTACCTTTCGGACGTCTACCAGTCGGATCAGCAAATACCAACTTTCTCGGAATCCGCTCGTCATCGAGCCCAACAACTTTACTCGCCCATTTGAGTCTCCGCGATGCAATCAGCTCAATTATATTCACAGGATGCAAGTTCCGCAATTCCGCGTTTGCAACCTTCTAAACTCCCCAGTGGCCTCATCTCTCTTTGGACCAAATATTTTACGCAATACCCTATTTTCGAAAACCTTAAGCCGTTGTTCATCCTTAAAGAACCGTCGGAAGATGAATAATAGTTTTATAAATTCTAACCTTTAAGTTTTTAGACAGAAGCCGCAAAGCTAAGTAATTTAGCACTAAAGGTCGTTTAACTGAATAATAACACGCATTTCCCACCTTTAACCGGGACTTTATTTCTTCCTGGATTTCATTTTTTCTAGTTATAATTGAACCTAAATACTTGAATTTCTCTACGTGTTCAAAAGTATGACCTGATACATCAATATCACCAAGATCGACACCGTTTCTGCTACTAATCATATACTTCGTTTTATCGGTATTTAATTCGAGTCCTATTTCTTTACCGGTTTTTATTAACACACTTGTATTTAGTTGTATGGTTTCCGTGTCTTCACCTAGCAGTACCAGGTCATCGGCATACCCCAAAACCGGAATATTATTTATAAGGGTAAAATAATAATAAAATAAGCACATGTTAACTACCTTTCGAGTTATACATACTGACAGTAATCTGAGCTAAGGATGAAAAAAACCGCACGTATAACACAAATTTCAAAGTAAGCACTAACTAGACTGTTCGCAAACGTACAAGTTGTAAATAGGTCTGAACAGGCAATAATCGATGAAACGTGGCATAAATTCGAACGTCGCCCCACAGAGCAGACATAAAAAATCGGCGCCGGCCTGAACGTGTTAAGCTCGTAAAACATTTTTTAACTCTTTGACGCCGCCCCGCACTAGTCTTTCTCATGGGGCGGCGCGTACCGCCCCACATTGGGCAAAATCACCAATTTAGGCAGTCAAAAGTCAAGTCAAAATTTTGGAATTTTCTAGTGCTTCACCTTTTTATTATTAGTTGGTAAGACACAAATAAATAGTAAATGAGTGAATCATTCCTGTTCGCACAAGTGCCTAATAATCGGCAGTGGAATTATCTTTATTCGATGGCCATTTATTGTGTTCAAGGTGAGTTTAGCACAAAGTATTTTTGCTTTTATTTAACAATGGACATTGATGAGAAAGGTAAGACATTATATTTCCATTTTATTGAATATACATTGCAATCTACCAGTAGAGTAGCAATTTGTAAATGTAAGCCCCTATTCAATAACGAAAAACAATATATAACCCCCAAGTTACCCCAAGGATTTGTTTCATCAATCCTTCTAGCCTTTATATATTACAAAGAATTTTTTTTTTTTTTGGGTGGTTCATAATTTGTTTAACACTCCGAATCAAAATTGTTACAATCTAAAATTTGAAGAGTTTCCTAAATGATATAAAATATATCAATTAGCAGGTTTCAACAACGTCGAGCCATAATTAGATTTTTTGTATTACTTTTCCCGTATTCTGGGACTTCAAACGTAATATGAAGGAAAGTTTTAGTCTTTAGCAAATAAATTTGGTGTTAGACCACTGAGCGATCGCCAATCGTGTCAAAAATTAATTAGTTTTATATATATTTTTTTTTGTCCACCTAAACCGGTCATATTTTCCACTGTCCGCATGTGGCTTGCACTCTTCTGTCTTATCGGGCGGCGCGTGCCGTCGGCATTTATTTCCATATCCATGCTATCAATTATTATTAGTGGCAAAAAACAAAACATTTTAACTGCCTTTCGAGTAGGACTTATCTGCAGAAATCTGAGATTAGGTTGAGAAAACCTCACGAGTTACACAAATTGCAAAATAAGCATTCCATAGACTGTTAACAAACCTAAAAACTCGTATACAGGTCTTAACAGACATAATCGATAGAACGCGCCATAAATTTGAGAACCGCCACAGAGAGCAGACATTGAAAATCGGTGCCGGCGTGAACGTGTTAATACAGGAACAGTAATTTATCGTCATAAAGATATTAGAATTTTTAAATGAAATGATTGAATAATATTGCGTAATGATAAGCATATTCATGTATTTTATTTTGCAAACTGTCAGAACACTCTATAATTTTATTAAAAATTTTCAATATCTATATTGAAAAAAAAAAAAAAATAATAATACTATCTGCAGGCGAGAATCTTGGCAAGAAAAGAATTTAAAACTGTTTTCTCCCCTCTTTTCGAAAAATTCCAAAGCGGGAAATTCCTGAGATTTTTTCTTATTATTACAGAAAGGATAGTAAAAAATGTATGACAAGTTTCAGCATTTTTTTTTTTTTTTTTTTTTTTTCGGGTTAATCAACATAGCTAATAGAAAATATAAATTGTTTGCCTTTACTAGGAGGATATTCAGAAGGAAACGCAAGGACTGCCAGTTCCCGATCTGCCACGTACTTATTAACCATTTTTTTTTTTTTTAAACATATTTTATTGGTTTTTACAACTGTATATAAAAGTGCAATAAGTAAAATGGATGAATTACAATAATAGGCGTAAATAGACATGTAAAGAAGCTACCCAGTGATAGCATTTCAAAGTTTATTTTAAAAGCAGGTCTCGAGGCCACCGGTTTTTCAGACGCCTTGGAGGATTATCGGAAATTGATGTAGTTAAGAGGTTACGGACAAGCAGGTTTGAGTGGGCAGGCGGTTAGGAAGTAAAGGAGGTGTATCTATCACGGGCTAAGTATGCAACCAGCAGGACATTTAGCTCAACAGAGATGAGTTTATTAGTTACAAAGTCAGAGCATTGATGATTTTTCGTAGGACTTTGGATTGAAAGGATTGGGTGCGGGAGGAGTTTGATAGTTTAGTGTACCCCCATAGGTCCAATAACGTTGGATAATGGTTATGTAAATGAGTTTTATCAAACTTTAATATAAAAAATCGGCAATCTTAAAATGCTTTGTAGAAAACGTTTGTAGCTAAAAAAACATACCTGTCTCTAGTAACCCATTAATTAACCAAAGATCTCCAAGGTGCGCAATATAGTCAGTCAATTCAATCCGCGACGTCATCGTTTTATTTCTAATTTGCTTATCTTTTCGGAACGCTCAGATGCCGATTTTATTTTCCTACTATGTTTTATGTAAATGAATTCTTTTTTACAAGGTGACACGGGTCCTTGGAAGGTAATAAATCAAATTGGATTGAAATGTAGCCAGTTCCAAAAAGGATCACGCGCAATCTAAATTTGGGGACTCGAATGCCATTCTCGATGCGGAATACGAAGTCGTCGTTGAGGGTACGACATGCCAGCTTCGGAAGTTACGCAAGTGGAAAAAGGCAGGACAAAGTACTTCCGCTCCCCCTCCTTTCCCCCCTGTTCAACATGACGCATGAGATAACCGGATTGGATTCCCTGCTCACGATCTGGACCAAGAACAAATGCCCAAAGAGCACGATACTGTGCACATCATCTAGAGAAAGTAATTGCTGCACAATACCCTATCTAATATTCCTTTAGTCGTTAGTCGTAAAGAAGAGGAAATGTCAACGAGAATAATGTCATGGATAAATTTCAGTACCGTAATATGGGAAGAATAGAAGCTATGGCTAACTGTCACGAAAAAAAAACAACTGAAACATGAAGCTTATCATATCTATGTTTCTCGAGCTTGCATCCTTATCTAAATCCTTATATATCTTTATAATTAGTATGTATGCATAAAATAAATACTTTCTCATAAAATAAATAAATTCACTTATATAGTTAAATTTAAATATAATTTTTAAAGACGGAACTGCTTTTTCTTTCAAAAATATTTGATTATCAAAGATATTACTATTATGTCATTATATA